>CM077504.1:6651265-8107331 GCA_039654745.1 Houttuynia cordata
TCTTTTAAAGTTCTATTTTTCCTTTCAGCAACTCCATTTTGCTGAGGTGAATAAGGTGCCGTGGTTTGGTGTATAATACCATGTTGTGAACAGAATTCACCAAAAGGTGATTCGTATTCCCCACCTCTATCACTTCTTAGAACTTTTATTTTCTTGCCAAGTTGATTCTCAACCTCTGTTTTATATAACATAAACATGTTTATAGCCTCATCTTTACTTCTCAGCAAGTATACATAACAATAACGAGTGCAATCATCAATAAATGTAATAAAGTACTTTTTACCTCCTCTTGTTTAAACAAGTTTTAAATCACATACATCGCTGTGAATTAACTCAAGAGGTTCAGTACATCTTTCAATACTTTGGAATGATTTCCTTGTTAATTTAGATTCCACACAAGTTGCACACTTATGATTAAAGTCAATATTAAATTTAGGCAGATATTCCATATTAATCAATCTACGTAATGCATCATAATTAACATGTCCTAATCTACCATGCCACACATCACATGACTCAATCATATAAGAGGAAGAAGCATTCTCATTCATAACATTAAAAACAGATACATTAGGTAATACATTGAGCTTGAAAAGCCCTTCATTCAGATACCCTTTTTCCACATACATCCCACCCTTAGTCAAAACAAATTTGTCTGACTCAAACACCAACTTGAAGCCATTCTTGCTCAGCAATGATCCAGACACTAAATTCTTTCGAATTTCTGGCACATGCATCACATTGTTGAGCGTAAGTTCTTTGCCCGAAGTCATCTTCAGCACCACCTTTCCAATTCCTTCAACCTTGGCAGTAGAAGAGTTGCCCATAAACAGTTGTTCACCATTTTCCACGGAGTGATAATTGGAGAACATCCTCCTGTTTGAGCACACATGACGGGTAGCCCCAGTATCCACCCACCATTCTCTATCATTAGTAATCATATTCACTTCCGAAATCACAGCAGAAAGGTTGATGTCATGCACATTGTTGGAGAGATTCTCCACTTCGGTCATGTGAGCTTGTGCCTTCTTCTTCTTGAAACTATCTTGTTTCTTCCGTTTGTAACAATCCTTAGCCTTATGGCCCATCTTGTCACACACATAGCACTTGCCCTTGAACTTATTATTGTTGGAGTCATTATTTGACTGACCCCCAGGATGCTTCCTCTTTTTGTTGGTAAAGCCATTACTTTTATGCCCTTGTTCCACAACATTAACTTTGGCCTCCATGCCATGACCCCCTGTTTTCTTTTCAGTAGAACGGTTGTCCTCTTTGATCCTTAACCTCACAATTAGATCTTCCAAGTTCATCTCCTTCCTCTTATGCTTTAAGTAATTCTTGAAATCCTTCCAGGATTGTGGTAGTTTCTCAATTATTGCTGCCACCTGGAAAGACTCACTTAAAGTCATGTCTTCTGCATGAATTTCATGCAGGATAACTTGGAGATCTTGAACTTGATTGATCACAGTCTTAGAATCCACCATTTTGAAGTCCAAAAATTTGCCAACCACGAATTTCTTCGTTCCAGCATCTTCAGTTTTGTACTCTTGTCTAAAGACTCCCACAGTGCCTTAGCACTTGTCATCGAACTATACACATTATATAATGTGTTGTCCAATCCGTTAAGGATATAATTTCGGCATAAGAAATCTGCATGTTTCCATGCATCTACTACTGCAACAGCCGTTTTGTCTTCCCGTTTCTCCTCAGTGAGAACGGGTACTTCCTCTTTAAGGAATCGGGCCAAATTCAGTATGGTAAGATAGAACAACATTTTCTGTTGCCATCTCTTGAAATCCACACCACTGAATTTTTCTGGTTTCTCCCCTTTAACTTGAACAGGAGCATTCACCGGAGTGGGAATAAGTATGGTACCATCAGTAGCCATTTCTGTAACTTTGCAAATCACAGAAGATTATCTCAGTAAAATACACATTAATTACAGTACAAATGACAGTATATTACAGTACAGCAGAGTAATAATAAATAACAGTAAACATTCTGTCTTAAGATTGTTATAAATTACTTAACTGCTACTGTATTAATGATGAACTGTGTGTACCTTTTGCAAAGATGATAATAAAGGAGAAGAGTTTATGATCGAATCAAGCGAAACACTTTGTCCTTAAGACAGAATTCGCCCTCCCTACGGTGCTTAGGACTCTTGGGCGTCTGCCTCCCAGGATAAGACGATCAACCACGCACTGTAGGAGCACTCCAAACAGCACGCACAGCGAACCACAAATGTGTAATACTTTCACAGAATGAGAAGAGGAGGAAGAAGAAGATGCAGGAAAAATCCGTTTTTTAAAAAAACCCGTTTTTTACAAGCTTTATAGAAATCCCATTAAAGCCCGTTGAAAGCACACTGTTTCCCGTTAAAGCCCGTTGAAACCCTTTCCCGTTAAACGGACGCGTCCGTCCGTTAACGGTCATAATAAAACGGACCCGTTTTGGTTGAACCAAAATAAATTAGAAAACCAAACCATTGAATTTGTCCCAAAATAATATTTTCTTGTTGACCCAACCCAACCCAACCCGACCCGACCCGACCCGACCCGGCCGGCCGCGCTTGCGAACCAAACCAAATCGAGCCGAGCCGAGCCGGCCGGCCGGACGGACGGCGGCGGGTGGCGGCGGCGCGCGCGCGCGTGTGGGTTAGCCCACCTAGGTGCATGGGTCCAACATCTCTCTCCCCCACAAAAGTGGGGTGGCCCTTGGGCCTAACTTATAAGGCCAACCTTGGACCTTATATACCATCCACAACCCATCCTTGGTGTGGATGTGGGACTATTCATCCTTCACCCAATTCACTCATTCATCTCATAGTAAGTGGGTTTTAAACATGGGTTAGTTCTCTCTCTTTAATACCCAATTATGGGTTATAACTAACACCCGCTTCTAACAACTCTTGGTGAACTCGAACCACCATCTCTCGGGAAAAGATTTTAAAACCCAAGCACTCTGCCATTTGAGCTAAAAAGTCACCAAAAAGTACACTAGGCCATTGATATCCCACGCGCAGCTGATTATACAGGTCAAACTCCTTCATGCATCAATCTTAGCTTCTGATTTTAATAAAATCAAATAAAGAACTCATGGTAATAAAAAAATGCACAACCTCATTGATATCTATAAAAAATACATATTTTTATATACCTTTCTACCTACATGTTAGTCATAATTTTAATTGAAGTAGGATAATTAATGGTTAGTCATGTTAAGTGAGCAATTAAGAGTGTAGTAAATAAATGCACTTAATTGATCAATTTAGATGCATTAATTAGATTTAAGAGATTTATATTTTATTATGCATCTAGGTTATATTTAATTTTATTTATGCAGGTTTTAAGAGTCCGACTGAAGAGCGCCAAAGTGAAACACGTAAAACGAGTCTAGATGAGATTCGATGGATGAGATTGTTACAATGGGTTTTTGCTAAGAAAGAAAAAAAGAAAAGGAAAGAACTGAATCGGATCAATTTTGGTTCGGTTAAGGAAAGAAAAAAAAGAGTAAAAACCACCCTTGCTCGAGCTCGGGTGTTTCAGTTGAACAGAACAGAACGATGGGTCGGAGGAGAAACCAGGTCACGATCGACGGTGAGCTCGACGGCGGACGTTGCTGAAGCTTGGGCTCGAAAGCAAATCAGAATCAAGGGCGACTGTGGAGTGCTGATGAAGAACAGTGGCAGCACGACGATGGGTGTTCCAGATAGAACAGTGAGCTCGGTAGTGAATGCTAATGGCAGCCGCCGATAGAAGACGCTGGCAGAGACAGAGCTCGGAATCGTCGATGGTGGTTCTGGGTTAGGCGGCGAGGTACGCGATGGGTCACGATAGGCGGCAAAGAGAGGAACTTGATGAGCGGAAGTGCAGAGCTGTGCCCAATTGGGAAAGCAAAAATAGTCGTGCTGAAATTGGAAAGTTATGTTTTGGAACAGAATCGTGCTCAATATGGGAAGTCACGGAGTTGGAGTCCAAAATAGCAGAGGATTTTGATTTCGAAGCCTATAATATAAAAACAGAGAATTGTGTATGGAAAAAAGAGGAGCTTTTACAGAGAGATTTTCCGCAGGAAAGTAGGGGCTTTCCGGTGTGGTTTTTGGCTGGATTTCGGTGGCAAAGAGGCCGGAGGAAAGGAAGGAGAAGGAGGAAGAAAAGCTGTGAATTTTGACTGATTTGGAGGATTTTTGAAACTGCTATAGTACCCGGGCGATTTGGGAGAGACAACGAATAGTAACCCGCACCGTGAACAATGATTTGCTACAGTATTTTGTGAATAGTGCCGTGAATAGTATTTTGATGAATCCGACAAATCAGGCTATTTCTTTCTTTTTATCCATGTCTAGTTAATTTTATTGTACTAAGACTAGATGAAGCCCTGCTGAATTATTTGACTCTCGATGTTTATTTACAATTCTAAAGTAGTCATTTGTATTCCATGTGCTTAATAAATTTTGCAATGATTATTCTGTTTATCGAGATAGTAGAGTAATTGTTAGTGAAATTAAACTAAGGGTTTACTAATGTTCGAGAGGTCTTAGCGAATTTCGAGGTACTATTTGAATAAAGATTGCGTTTTTATATTTAATCTTTGCTCGAGAGAGGGAGATTAATTAAGTTAGATTTATTTGTTTAGTTGCATGTTCGAGAGGGCTGCAGACATTACGATTATTCGTGACTTCGAGAGGGTCACGAATAATTGATCACTTGGAATTGTACGAGTTAACGGAGAGGAAAACTACCTAGTTAGGGTGGATTCAAGGTCTTAGTATACTTCTTATTAAATTATTTTCTTTACGTAAATTTTCTTGCTTTGTTTAATTAAAAATTAGAACTTTTCATTCTGTTATAACTTGTTACATAAAATTCAAATCTTTTATTAGAATTAGGTTAATCAACGAAGTCCTTTGGGTTCGACCTCGTTACCACTAGTCTATACATAGTCTCGTGCGATTGCGAGTAAACAGTTAAAAAGTCAATCAATCAATTAGTGCCATTGTTGGGGACTTGGTAACGGTTTGATTTAATTCTATTTAGTTCAGATTTTTTCTTGTAGGATTTTGACACTTGATTTTCTTGTCTTTGTAGGTGTCAATTTGGAGAGGCGGATAGTGATACTTGGAATTCGCTAGCGTTAGAAAGGCCATTCCTTCCCCTCGTTTGCAATCTATCAACCTTTCTTTTTAAGTAGATTTGGATGTTTTTAATACTTTTCTCTTTAGTTCTATGAATGCATGCAGTGTTAGTTGTGGATAACTAGGATTGCTAGTTATCGATATTTAGGACTGTTGATTGCTAGTTGTGGATATCTAGGGTTGTTTTGTGTTGTGGATGTGTGGTAGTGTGGTTATAGTGTTGGTGATTGCATGGTGAAAAAAAATGACTTCATATTCCTATGGATTTAGCCATAAGAACCCATTCATGTACTTTAATGATTATTATTCCTCACACACACACCTACTTCCCCTCCCTTTGAAGTGTCATTCCCTCCATGTCACTCATATCTTGATACTTATAACCATTGGTGGGAGAATCAATCCAACTTTGGGAGTAATATATCTTCCCTACAACCCATGACCCCTTTTATTTTGGAACCATGTGTCATTTGCTTAAGTCCCACCCATACCCTAGTGGAGTGCCCTTCGGCCCATGAGTATCCGGAATTGGTGCGCGATCATTTAAATGCGGCCCAAGGTCTTCATAGGTAGGAGGATCAATCTAATTTTTCTTGGCACACTCTCAAAAAAAGGGGTCATGTTTGACCCAACCACTAATCCACCCTTACAAGGTATGTCAAGCCCTGTTCCACCACCACCACTGCCCCAAACTAATATGCCCAACCCACATGGAATCCTAGCTTTGAAGATAAGGTTTTGTCCACGTTGGATAATATAAAGGAGATCTTTTGTAGTGCAAGGGACAATAGTAAAGAAGTAAACACTTCACCTATCTAATCACATTACCCGATAGGCTAATTTGTTGAAGAGGGGATATGTTTTTCCCCTTACCATGTTAAAAAAGTTACAACCCTTCGAAGTGCCTAGATATTTGAAAATGAGGTTGGGTGTATTATAAGAAATGAGCAAGAAGGGGTGAAAATTAAAGAAGAAGTGAGTGAGTTGACAGAACAAATCGTTAAACCTCCTTCTATCTCATAGGAGTCGCTGTCTATGGCAATATTAACGGAACCATATGTTCCTGAAGCACCATTCATACAATGTCTAGACTGACCTTACCCTTTGATTATTAAAAGTGACTTCGAGTGTTCTATCGATCGCACATTCGATCCACTATTTGTGAGTCCTCTCCAACATGTGTTTCGAGAGGAGGCCCTTATGGCTAAATTGGTAAGTTTGGGGGAGGATGATCCTTTTATTTTAAAATTCTCTCATGACTTTTTCCCTTGGACAATGAAGTGAGACCTATTTCCAAAGCTTACTCGCCCACCACTCCACCCTTTCATTCCAAGGTGTGACTCATACTTAGGCAACAAGGATAGGAGTATGGGGGGGGGCAATCATTTAATCGATTCGGGTTAATTTGTTAGGACTACGTCTGGCTGAAGACGTATAAATTAGTTGTCTTGGGAGGCAACCCAAATTTTTTTTCTTGCTTATTTTCTATTTTATTTACTTGTTTCATTTTGTAAATTTTATTTATTCCATATGGAGATGTTGCAGGCTAAGTTTGGGGGTGTATTTCATTTTTCCTTATTTATATTTTCTCCTCATTCTTTGCTCTTGTGTTTCATGCTTTATATCTACCATGAGACTCTCCATTCAAGTGACTTCTTTCCTCACTCCTTTTCTTTTACTCGTCATTATAGTATTAGTTTGGTAAACATTGAGGGCAATGTTTAGTTTAGGTTTGGGGGTGTAGAAAAGAAGTGTTATTTTGTTTCATTATCATCTGTTTTTATTTATGCTTAAAAAAATAACTAAAAGACAAATAAAAATTTGATTAATTTTTAGGTTGTTTGCTATTATTTTTATAGGTTTTGATAGTTTATCCTGTGATGATGCATGTTACAATTCTTCAGAGATTAATTGACATGTGGAAGTGTGAGTAAGTATACTGGAGGATAGAAACACTTAACCGAGAATATCTTTTTATTATAGTCCTCTTGGAACAGGTGCTTGAGCTAATAAAACTCACTCACACACACTAGTATATACAGTAATACTCTCTAGAGATTTGTTTAATATTAATCTTCAGTGGGATGTCTTTGGTCAGAGTCATTGGGTGATATATGATTGTTCTTTGAGCTTAAAAGATCATGTAGACCATTTACTTGGCAATATGGCATGGCAGGGGCTTGGACTTGAAATAAGTTGAGAGTATAATACAACCTGGACAGAATAAGAATTAATGGAAAATATGAATGCTGAAAAAATAAAAAAAAATAAAAAAATAAAAGCTCAGGGGCTGCTTAACTTTATAGGATTAACTTAGGCTGATGCTCATGTCCGAAGCAGTCTATACTTGAAATCTAATGCCCTAAGCCAACTGGTTGGGAGTCATTGGCCTGAGTCATTGTTAAACCTAAGTATCTTGAAGTTAGGCCTTACACAGTCTCGTAAAAAAGAAGAGAAAAAAAATCTGTGGTGTATTATCCTCTCAAATCTAGAATGTTGGGCCCGAAGAAAGCATGGATGCATTTGTGCTATCATGAACCTAAAGATTTGGATAACTATGTAGATTCTGATGTTCTTTGGTTAATGGGTAACACTGGATATGTGTAAAACAGAGATTTATAATGTATTGCTACAATGTTCTACACTTTTACTATTTACATTATCATGTTATATCATATTGAGCAGAAATTTCCACGATTAAAGTGTAGAATAAAACCACTTACTTGAGGGCTTCTATATTCCCGTTGATTATAAACCAAATATATGTGGTTGATTTTCTTAAGCATTGTGGTTTGTATTTAAAGGGATAATAGGTTTTTTAGTTTAACGGCTTGATGCATACGCTCAATGCAATTGTGTTCCAAACGAAAGTGGCATTTACTTTTCTAGTTTAGTTTACTTTAGTTGTTTTTGTTTTTCCTTGCTTGATTTTGTTTTGCTCAAGGACTAGTGATGTAAATTTTAATATGATACTCGCAAGCGCACGAATCTAATGTAGAATAGTGGCTACGAGGTCGATCCCTCAGAGACTTAGTAAGATATTCAACCTAATTCTAGAGTATGTAGCAAGTAGTAATGAAATGTAAAGTTCTAATTTTTATTTTCTTTTTAAGCAATCAATTGTTCATCTAACTTAAAACTCAGAAATTGACCAAACAAAAGATAAAATAATAAAGAAAAATCCTGTTTCTGTTTTCAGTCTGTCTTTAATCCCGTCCTGCTTTCCTCTTTCCTCCACCTTCAGCAACAATCTCTCGATTGCACGCCTCAACCGTTCTACTCTTTCTCTCGATCAGAGTAGACAGTCCCCAATTCCAGCCGAAACAAAGCTTTCCCAAAACCTCCGTTATGTTACCCCTCTCTCGAGCAAGTAACTCTGTTCCTCCTCTTTGTTGCCACAGACAAACTGTGCCTTCGAGAACTCCTCTCGTCCTCACTCTCTCCAGCAACAGTTCTTCTCCTGCCACAGCACAGCTGATACTCTCCAACACAGCCAGGAACCACCCTCTCTCTTTCTCGAGCAGCCCAGCCGTCCCCTTCTTCCTCTGCTACTCGACAGAAAATCCACCCAACAAAGCCGTCCCCCGTCTGCACAGCACAGCCGACAGCACTTTCGAACCGCCCTTCTCGACAGAGCCGAACACCCCCTTCTTCGATCCACCACGGCAGTCCTTTGTCGAACAGACAGAACAGCCTCCACAGCACCGCCCCTGTTTCCACAGACCTCCAACGACCCAGTCTCCGTCTTCCTCTGCTCTCAACAGAGAAGCCGCCACCACCTTCGAACAAAAACAGAGCCCCCTCCTTCAAAACCCCCCAGACGGCGACCCTCTTCCACAGACAGAGCCACCCTTTCGACAGATCCACCACCACCCACCAACAGCACGGCAAAAACCAGTCTTTTCCTCCTCAAAACAGCCGCTTCTCTTTGATCTCTTATAGACGAACGCCAATCCTTCGGAACAGCAATTTTCCTTCCTGGAGCCGGCCAAGTCAGAGACATTCCATTCTCAGCACAAGCCCATGCTTTCCAATTCCTTCCAATTCAAGATTTGCCCAAACCAGCCCAGCATTCCAATTTCTATTCTTTTCCTCTCAATCGAACCAGAATCGTGACGCTGCTTCAGATTTCTGATCGTCTCCTCCATCTCCGGCGGCCCATTGCCGCTCTCTGTCTATCGATCACCGCTTCTGCTCGAGCAGAGCCGCTGCACTGTGTTCTGGTAACGCCGAAATCGTCGCACTGCCGTTTCAATCCGCCGCCAGCGTAGCTTCCTCACGATCGCCATCCTCGCCGGAGCTCCTCAGCTGCCTGACCCATAGCCCACGGCCGCCGGAATTCACCTCCTCTTCTCTCTCCGACAGAACAGAGCCTCCGTTGCTCTGTTCTTCTGTTCCAGACGCCCAGCGCCCGAACCATCGGGCTCGGGTTGCTTTCCTTTTTTTTTTTTTTCTGAACCGAACTTGATGCTGAACCGCCCAAACCAATTCCGGTTCTTTTCGATTTTCTTTTTTTTTTTCTTTTTCTTATTTAAAACCCGCCGTATCGATCTCAGCCGCCGGATCTTCGAAACCCTTTTGACGCGCGATCACTTTGGCGATTTAGGACTTTTACAACATGCATAAATATTGTTAAATATAATTTAGAAGCATCATAAATTATAAATTCATTAAACCCAATTAACGCATCTAAATTAATCAATTAAGCACATTTGTTTATTAATCTCCTAATTACTCACTTAACACATATAAACATTAATTATCCTTATTTTAACTAAAAATACGACTAACAAATAGGTAGAAAGGCATATAAAAATGTGTATATTTTGCATATATCAAATACCCCCAAACCTACATTTTGCTAGTCCTCGAGCAAAACAAAACAAAACAAAACAAAGAAACCTAACTAATCCACTTTCGCAGGAAATCGCGATTGCATTTAGCGCATGCAACAAGCCTTTTAAACCCCCAGGTGTCCCTGGCTGGACGAGTGAAGACTCGTGAGGGTTTGCAGCCATGCTACCCACAAACATGTATTTATGAAATAAACCTATTTAATCTAAGTGTAAAAAGAAATAGAAAATCACTACAAAACAAAACAATCCTAATATCCCTTCGAATGCAAACTGCAATGTTTAAGAAAATCAACCACATGTACTTGGATTTATAATCAACTGGAATATAGAAGCCCTCAAGTAAGTGGTTTTATTCTACACCTTCATCTTGGAAGTTTCTGCTCAATATGATATAGCATGATACTTTATATAGTAAAAGTGTAGAACATTGTAGCAATACATTCTAAATCTCTGTTTTATACAGATCCAGTGTGACCCATTAACCAAAGAACATCAGAATCAACACAGTCGTCGTAATCTTTAGGATCATGATAGCACAGATCTGCGCGCCTCCTTCGGGTCCAACATTCTAGATTTGAGAGGATAATACACCACAGACATTTTTTTTTTCTTTTTTTTTTCTTTTTTCCGCTAGGACTGTGTAAGGCCTGACTTCAAGATGCTTAGGTTTAGCAATGACTCAGGCCAATGACTCCCAGCCAAATTAGCTTAGGGCATTAGGTTTTAAGAGACCGCTTCGGGCCCGAGCATCAGCCTAAGTTAATCCTATAAAGACAAGCTGCCCCTTTCTTTCATTTTGTTTTCATTTTTCGCATTTTTTCTTTTTAGCATATATATTTCAGCACATCTTTATTTTGTCCAGGCTGTATTATACTCTCAACCTATTTTCGGTTCCAATCCCTTGCCGTAGCCAAGTAAATGGTCTATTATGATCTTTTAAGCTCAACAGACAACCACATATCATCCAATGACTCTGACAAAAGATATCCCACTGTAAATTAGCATTCAACAAATCTCTAGACGGTATTACTTTATGTAACTAGTGTGTGTGAGTGAGTTTTATTAGCTCAAGCACATATTCCAAGAGGACTGTAACAGAAAGATATGCTCAGTTAAGTTCTCTATCCTCCAGTATACTTACTCACACTTCCAATGCAAATTAATCTCTTAAAAATTGAAGTATGCATCATAAAGGGATAAACTATCAAAACCTAAGAAAATTACTAACAAACGACCTAAAACTAATTAAATTTTTATGGTTCTTTTTTTTTCAATTTTCAATTTTTTTAATTTTTTTTTTAAAATAAAAACGAAAGGAATACTACTTTTCTTTTCTACACCCCCAAACCTAAACGAAACATTGCCCTCAATGTTTACCAAAATAAATATCACAATGACGAGGAAAAAGAAAAGAAGTGTAAGGAAAGAAATCACCTGAATGGAGATGCCGCAGGGTAGATGTAGAGCATTGAAACACACAAACTAAGAATGAGAAGTAAGTACAAAATATGGAAAAAGAAAATACACCCCCAAACCTAGATTGTAGCATCCCCACACATGTATCAACAACCTAAATATTAAACAAATAAAAAGCTATCTAAAACCAAAAATTTGGGTTGCCTCCCAATAGCGCTAAGTTTTACGTCTTCAGCCAGACGTAACCAAAAATCATGTAGGAGCATTAGGTTCATCCAAATCTAGAACAGTCTCCTCTCTTTCAGTAAAACCCTCTAAATATGGTTTCAATCTTTGCCCATTAACTTTGAAAATAGTTCCATCTTTAGGGTTTTGAAGGTCAACCGCTCCATGGGAAAATACTTTGTGCACAATGAAAGGTCCAGACCACCGGGAACGGAGTTTTCCTGGGAAGAGATGTAACTTGGAGTTATAAAGCAAAACTTTTTGACCGGGCTCAAATGACTTCCTCATGATTGACTGATCATGAAAAACTTTGGTCCTCGCTTTGTAAATCTTCGCATTCTCATAAGCCTCATTGCGAATTTCGTCTAATTCATTGAGTTGCAATTTGCGAAGTGTTCCAGCCTTGTCTATATCAAAATTAAAAGTTTTGATGGCCCAATAAGCAGGATGTTCTAATTCCACAGGTAAATGACAAGGTTTTCCAAATACAAGTCTATAGGGAGACATTCTAATTGGTGTCTTAAAAGCAGTACGGTAAGCCCACAATGCATCATTTAATCTGTCAGACCAATCTTTTCGGTCGGGACGAACCGTTTTCTCAAGAATGCGTTTAATTTCCCTATTTGAAACTTCTACTTGTCCACAAGTCTGCGGATGATATGGAGTTGCAATTTTATGAGTAATGGAGTACTTTTTCAGAAGTGAATCAAAAGCTTTAGTGCAAAAATGTGTACCACCATCACTTATAATTGCACGAGGGGTTCCAAAACGAGAAAATATGTTTTCTTTCAAGAACCGAACCACCACTTTGTGATCATTTGTTTTGCAGGGAATTGCCTCTACCCATTTGGAAACATAATCTACAGCAACAAGAATGTAGAGATAACCAAACGATGGAGGAAATGGGCCCATGAAGTCAATACCCCAAACATCAAAAAGTTCAACAATCAGAATGTTAGTAAGGGGCATCATGGACCTACGTGATAGTGTACCCATACGTTGGCATCTGTCACATTTTGTGCAAAATTCATGAGTATCTTTGAATAAAGTAGGCCAATAGAAACCACTCTGCAAAATTTTTGCAGCAGTCTTTTTCGCACCGAAATGGCCACCACATGCATGAGCATGGCAAAAAGAAATGATACTATCAACTTCATGCTCCGGCACACATCTCCTAATGATTTGATCTGGGCAATACTTGAACAGGTATGTATCATCCCAGAAGAAATGCTTAACCTCGGCGAAGAATTTGGATTTATCTTGTTTTGTCCAATGTTCAGGAAGTTGAGTTGTGACAAGATAATTAACAATATCAGCATACCAAGGCAATTGAGAGACAACAAAAAGTTGTTCATCAGGGAATGACTCATTCAAAGGTAAGTGTTCTTCAGCAGACTCGTCAATAAGTCTAGACAAGTGATCGGCAACAACATTTTCAGAACCTTTCTTATCTCTTATCTCAATATCAAATTCTTGAAGTAATAAGACCCAACGAATTAAACGAGGTTTAGTGTCTTTCTTTGAAAGAAGATATTTCAAAGCTGCATGATCTGAAAACACTATGACCTTGGATCCTAAGAGATATGATCGGAACTTGTCTAGAGCAAAAACTACAGCCAACAACTCTTTTTCTGTAGTAGAATAATTGAGCTGAGCGTCATTGAGAGTTCTACTTGCATAATAGATGACATGGGATATCTTATTCACCCGCTGCCCCAAGACAGCTCCAACCGCATAATCGGATGCATCACACATAAGCTCAAAAGGTAAATTCCAGTCCGGTGGTTGGATGATGGGTGCAGATGTGAGAAATTGCTTGAGTTGATCAAACGCTTTAGAGCAATCATCAAAGACAAAATGAGTTTCTTTAGCAAGCAAATTGCACAAAGGTCTTGAAATTTTGCTAAAGTCTTTGATGAATCTTCTATAAAACCCAGCATGGCCAAGAAAAGATCGAACCTCCTTTACTGATTTTGGTGGAGGCAGACTTGAAATTAAGTCAACTTTGGCCTTATCAACTGCAATTCCTTTATTAGAAATAACATGCCCCAGAACTATCCCTTGACGAACCATAAAGTGACATTTCTCCCAATTTAGCACAAGATTTGTTTCTTTACACCTTGCCAAGACAAGAGACAAGTGGTGTAGACATTCCTCAAAAGAAGATCCAAACACCGAGAAGTCATCCATGAAAATTTCAAGAAATCGCTCAACCATATCTGAAAATATGCTCATCATGCACCGCTGGAATGTGGCGGGTGCATTACATAACCCAAATGGCATGCGGCGATATGCATATGTTCCAAAAGGACAAGTGAATGTGGTCTTTTCTTGATCCTCTGGAGCAATGGGAATTTGATTGTAGCCTGAATAGCCATCTAAAAAGCAATAGTAGCTATGCCCAGCAAGTCTCTCAAGCATTTGATCAATGAATGGCAAAGGAAAGTGATCTTTCCTTGTAACCGAGTTCAATTTTCTGTAGTCAATACAAACCCGCCACCCAGTGGTCATTCGGGTGGGGACTAATTCATTATGATCATTTTTGACTACTGTGATTCCTGACTTCTTAGGAACAACCTGAACGGGGCTGACCCAAGTGCTATCTGATATGGGGTAAATGATGCCAACATCTAACAATTTTAGCACCTCGGTTCTGACGACCTCCTTCATATTAGGGTTAAGTCTGCGTTGCATCTCACGGGAAGATTTTGCATGTTCCTCAAGGTAAATATGATGTATACACAGAGCAGGACTTATACCCTTAATGTCTGCTATTGTCCACCCCAAAGCTGTCTTATGTTCGCGAAGAACATTAAGCAACTTGCCTTCCTGTTCTGAATTAAGGTCTGAAGAGATGATAACAGGCAAGGTATCAGAAGAACCTAAAAACGCATATTTAAGTGTATCAGGTAATGGTTTTAGGTCAAGTTGGGGTGGTTTTTCAATAGATGGGACAAGTTTAGACTCGGGAACTGGAAGAGGTTCCACCCTGGCTGTCCATTTGGTCGGGTCCAATATAGGGGTAGAGTCAAGCAATGCATTGACGTCTCTAATGGACCCTTCGATGTCAAAGTCTAAGCCAAAATGAGTTAAACATGTCTGGAGGGGATCATCATTCAAAACAGTTTGCAGAGATTCTTCCACTAAACTTTCAATCATATTCACTGCAAAAGAATCATCCGTCTCCGGGGGTTGTTGTCTAACATTAAAGATATTGAGTTTGACTTTTAAATTGCCAAAAGACAACTTCATAACCCCATTTCTACAATTTATTATGGCATTGGATGTGGCTAAGAATGGTCTTCCCAAAATCACAGGAATCTGACTACCAGGATTCTGCACAGGTTGGGTATCTAAGACAATAAAGTCTACTGGGAAGTAAAATTTATCCACCTGAACCAGAACATCCTCAATAACACCGCGTGGAACTTTAACTGATCTGTCCGCAAGTTGCAGTGTTATGGTAGTCGGTTTCAACTCTCCTAACCCAAGTTGCTAATAAACAGAGAATGGTAGCAAATTTACACTAGCTCCTAAGTCCAATAATGCCCTCTCCACCTTATGGTCTCCTATAACACATGAAATTGTGGGACATCCTGGATCTCTAAACTTAGGAGGAGTGTTATGCTTAAGAATTGAGCTAACTTGTTCAGTGAGAAACACTTTCTTGTGTGCATTCAATTTTCTTTTCTGGGTGCACATGTCTTTTAAGAATCTTGCATAAGCGGGAACTTGCTTAATAGCATCGAGCAATGGAATATTGATTTGCACTTTCTTAAAAATTTCCATTGTCTCATCAAGTTTGTTCCCTTGAGATGTTTTTGCAAGTCTTTGAGGAAAAGGTGCCTTGGGTATATAGGGTGGCAAATGGCTAGACTCAGGACATGAAGAAGCTTCTAGGCTCTTCTTCGATGTAATAGGTCTCACGTCTGGTCTAGGGGTGCTCTCTTGGTCCTCACCCTTTCTAGCAGTTGTGTCTATGGCAGTCTTAGGTAGTTCAACATTATTGTCAATTTGTTTTCCACTCCTAAGTGTAGTTATGGCTTTAACTTGCGCTGGAGGGTGGTCTTGACAAGAATTAGATCCCACTTCAAATTGTCCTTTGGGATTTGCTACAGGTTGACTAGGGAACCTACCTTTTTCCCTCTCATTTAATGCAGAAGCCAATTGACCCATTTGAAGTTCCAGCTTCGCAATTGCTTGCGAGTTGGCATGTAAAGAATGTTGGGTATCTTTTTGAAATTGTAGAGAGCTTTGCATGAACAAATTCAAAGTATCCTCAAGAGATGGTTTCTTGGGTTGTGTAGGGAATGTTTGAACTTGTTGAGGGTAAGATTGATTGGGAGGGTACCCTGGTGGTCCTCCTTGATGCGGTCCTTTGGACCAAGAAAAATTGGGATGCCTAGCCCAACCTGGGTTATAAGTTTCCGAATATGGGTTATTGCAAGGTCGAGGAAAGGTATTTATAGCATTAGCCTGATCGCTATTGTATTCCACTCCAGAGGTGTTAGAAGGACAGTTTTGTGTGACATGGGAGGGGTTAGAGCAAATAGCACACACATTGACATGTGATGGCATTTGGGGCCCACCAGCAGACATCAACGCATCAAAGCGTTGTGTCATGCTGTCTATCTTGGAGATCAAATGTGCATTATTGTCTACCTCATATACGCCTCCTTTCTTTTGAAAAGGAAACGTTCTGTCAACTCTACTTGAGCAATCCCATTGCTGAGAATTCTCGCATAGAGTCTCAATAAAATCCCATGCTTCTTCGGCACTCTTCATCATCACTGACCCACCACTAGCGGCATCAACCATTTGACGGTTCTGAGGTGTTAAACCGTCATAGAAAAATTGAACTTGTTGCCATTTTAAAAATCCATGGTGTGGACACTTAAGGAGCAAATTCTTCCATCTTTCCCAACACTCATAAAAGTGTTCACCCTCCTTCTGCATGAAATTTGTAATTTCTCTACGAAGGGCATGAGTTTTATGAACAGGGAAGAATTTGTTCAAAAATTTTTCAGCTAATTGATCCCAACTCCTAATTGTTCCAACTTCTAAAGAGTTCAACCATGCTTTCGCTTTTTCTTTCAAAGAAAAGGGAAAGAGGCGCAACCTAACAGATTCATCAGAGAAATTTTGGAATTTAAATGTAGCACAAATGTCAAGGAACTCTTTAACATGATTATAGGGATCTTCTTTATTGGAACCATAGAATGTGGGCAAAAGTTGCATCACCCCTGGTTTCAACTCAAAGTGGTGTGCCGTGGTGAGCGGCAATACTATGCAAGAGGGTGAGTTGAATTGAATGGGGGATGAATAATCTTTTAATGTCTTCCTCACATTCTCATTTTCCATGTTACCTAATTGATTTGTAACATCCATTGTATGTTTGAGTCTTGCTTTAAAAGTTCTTTCAATTTCTAGGTCAAGAGGTGCAAGCTGTTCACCCAGTGACCGACGACCAAGCATACACTAATTAACGACACTAAAAATCAAATATCTAGAACAAACCTAAAAATTGCAACTAACACAAGCAAGCAATCACAGAAAGAAATATAAAAATACTAAGCACCTAGAAAAATTAAAAGAGAAGGTAAAAGAATGCAAACGAGGGGAAGGGGTGGCCCTTCCAACGTTAGCCAGAATTTCGCGTCTTCTCTTACTCCTACAAAAAGACAAAACACTAATAAGCAACAAAAATTAAACTAAATTAAAACTAAACTACTCTAAGAATTTGGTAAATTATCCTACGTAGTCCCAGGCAACGGCGCCAAAAACTTGATGTAAATTTTAATATGATACTCGCAAGCGCACGAATCTAATGTAGAATAGTGGCTACGAGGTCGATCCCTCAGAGACTTAGTAAGATATTCAACCTAATTCTAGAGTATGTAGCAAGTAGTAATGAAATGTAAAGTTCTAATTTTTATTTTCTTTTTAAGCAATCAATTGTTCATCTAACTTAAAACTCAGAAATTGACCAAACAAAAGATAAAATAATAAAGAAAAATCCTGTTTCTGTTTTCAGTCTGTCTTTAATCCCGTCCTGCTTTCCTCTTTCCTCCACCTTCAGCAACAATCTCTCGATTGCACGCCTCAACCGTTCTACTCTTTCTCTCGAACAGAGTAGACAGTCCCCAATTCCAGCCGAAACAAAGCTTTCCCAAAACCTCCGTTATGTTACCCCTCTCTCGAGCAAGTAACTCTGTTCCTCCTCTTTGTTGCCACAGACAAACTGTGCCTTCGAGAACTCCTCTCGTCCTCACTCTCTCCAGCAACAGTTCTTCCCACTTCTCCTGCCACAGCACAGCTGATACTCTCCAACACAGCCAGGAACCACCCTCTCTCTCTCTCGAGCAGCCCAGCCGTCCCCTTCTTCCTCTGCTACTCGACAGAAAATCCACCCAACAAAGCCGTCCCCCGTCTGCACAGCACAGCCGACAGCACTTTCGAACCGCCCTTCTCGACAGAGCCGAACACCCCCTTCTTCGATCCACCACGGCAGTCCTTTGTAGAACAGACAGAACAGCCTCCACAGCACCGCCCCTGTTTCCACAGACCTCCAACGACCCAGTCTCCGTCTTCCTCTGCTCTCAACAGAGAAGCCGCCACCACCTTCGAACAAAAACAGAGCCCCCTCCTTCAAAACCCCCCAGACGGCGACCCTCTTCCACAGACAGAGCCACCCTTTCGACAGATCCACCACCACCCACCAACAGCACGGCAAAAACCAGTCTTTTCCTCCTCAAAACAGCCGCTTCTCTTTGATCTCTTATAGACGAACGCCAATCCTTCGGAACAGCAATTTTCCTTCCTGGAGCCGGCCAAGTCAGAGACATTCCATTCTCAGCACAAGCCCATGCTTTCCAATTCCTTCCAATTCAAGATTTGCCCAAACCAGCCCAGCATTCCAATTTCTATTCTTTTCCTCTCAATCGAACCAGAATCGTGACGCTGCTTCAGATTTCTGATCGTCTCCTCCATCTCCGGCGGCCCATTGCCGCTCTCTGTCTATCGATCACCGCTTCTGCTCGAGCAGAGCCGCTGCACTGTGTTCTGGTAACGCCGAAATCGTCGCACTGCCGTTTCAATCCGCCGCCAGCGTAGCTTCCTCACGATCGCCGTCCTCGCCGGAGCTCCTCAGCTGCCTGACCCATAGCCCACGGCCGCCGGAATTCACCTCCTCTTCTCTCTCCGACAGAACAGAGCCTCCGTTGCTCTGTTCTTCTGTTCCAGACGCCCAGCGCCCGAACCATCGGGCTCGGGTTGCTTTCCTTTTTTTTTTTTTTTTCTGAACCGAACTTGATGCTGAACCGCCCAAACCAATTCTGGTTCTTTTCGATTTTCTTTTTTTTTTCTTTTTCTTATTTAAAACCCGCCGTATCGATCTCAGCCGCCGGATCTTCGAAACCCTTTTGACGCGCGATCACTTTGGCGATTTAGGACTTTTACAACATGCATAAATATTGTTAAATATAATTTAGAAGCATCATAAATTATAAATTCATTAAACCCAATTAACGCATCTAAATTAATCAATTAAGCACATTTGTTTATTAATCTCCTAATTACTCACTTAACACATATAAACATTAATTATCCTTATTTTAACTAAAAATACGACTAACAAATAGGTAGAAAGGCATATAAAAATGTGTATATTTTGCATATATCAACTAGCAAAATTTAGGTTTGGAGGTATTTGATATCTATAAAATATATGCATTTTTATATACCTTTCTACCTATATGTTAGTCATAATTTAGTTGAAGGATAATAAATAGTTATTCATGTTAAGTGAGGAATTAGGAGTTTAGTAAATAAATGCGCTTAATTGATCAATTTAGATGCATTAATTGGATTTAAGAGATTTATATTTTATTATGCATCTAAGTTATATTTAATTTTATTTATGCAGGTTTTAAGAGTCCGACTGCAGATCGCCAAAGTGAAATACGTAAAACGAGTCCAGATGAGATTCAATGGATGAGATTATTATGACGGATTTTTGCTAAGAAAGAAAAAAAGAAATGGAAAGGAAACAACTGAACCGGTTCAATTCTAGTTCGGTTCAGTCAAAGAAAAAAGAAAAAAAGGAGAAATTGAACTTGAACATACCGGTTCAGTGGTTTGGTTCAGGAAAGAAAAAAAAGAAGTAGAAACAACCCGAGCTTGAGCTCGGGTGTTTCAGTCGAATAGAACATAACGATGGGTCGGAGGAGAAACCAGGTCACGATCGATGGCGAGCTCGACGACGGACGTTGCTGAAGCTTGGGCTCGAAAGCAAATCAGAATCAAGGGCGACTGTGGAGCACTGATGAAGAACAGTGGCAGCACGACGATGGGTGTTCCAGATAGAACAGTGAGCTCGGTAGTGAACGCTAATGGCAGCCGCCGATAGAAGACGCTGGCAGAGACAGAGCTCGGAATCGACGATGGTGGTTCTGGGTTAGGTGGCGAGGTACGCGATGGGTCACGATAGGCGGCAAAGAGAGGAACTTGATGAGCGGAAGTGCAGAGCTGTGCCCAATTGGGAAAGCAAAAATAGTCATGCTGGAATTGGAAAGTTATGTTTTGGAACAGAATCGTGCTCAATATGGGAAGTCACGGAGTTGGAGTCCAAAATAGCAGAGGATTTTGATTTCGAAGCTTATAATATAAAAACAGAGAACTGTGTATGGAAAAAAGAGGAGCTTTTACAGAGAGATTTTCCGCAGGAAAGCAGGGGCTTTCCGGTGTGGTTTTTGGCTGGATTTCGGTGGCAAAGAGGCCGGAGGAAAGGAAGGAGAAGGAGGAAGAAAAGCTGTGAATTTTGACTGATTTGGAGGATTTTTGAAACTGCTATAGTACCCGGGCGATTTGGGAGAGACGATGAATAGTAACCCGCACCGTGAACAATGATTTGCTACAGTGATTGCTAGAGTATTTTGAATAGTGCCATGAATAGTATTTTGATGAATCCGACGAATCAGGCTATTTCTTTCATTTTATCCATGTCTAGTTAATTTTATTGTACTAAGACTAGATGAAGCCCTGCTGAATTATTTGACTCTCGATGTTTATTTACAATTCTAAAGTAGTCATTTGTATTCCATGTGCTTAATAAATTTTGCTATGATTATTCTGTTTATCGAGATAGTAGAGTAATTGTTAGTGAAATTAAACTAAGGGTTTACTAATATTCGAGAGGTCTTAGCGAATTTCGAGGTACTATTTGAATAAAGATTGCGTTTTTATATTTGATCTTTGCTTGAGAGAGGGAGATTAATTAAGTTAGATTTATTTGTTTAATTGCATGTTCGAGAGGGCTGCACACATTACGATTATTCGTGACTTCGAGAGGGGCAAGAATAATTGATCACTTAGAATTGTACGAGTTAACGGAGAGGAAAGCTATCTAGTTAGGGTGGATTCGAAGTCTTAGTATAATTTTTATTAAATTATTTTCTTCACGTAAATTTTCTTGCTTTGTTTAATTAAAAATTAGAACTTTTCATTCTATTATAACTTGTTACGTAAAATTCAAATCTTTTATTAGAATTAGGTTAATCAACCAAGTCTTTTGGGTTCGACCTTATTACCACTAGTCTATACGTAGTCTTAATTGCGAGTAAAAGTTAAAAATTCAATCAATCATTCACCGATGTCTCTGAACCTTCTCATATCCTAACAAGAAAAAATCAGCACTTGGCACAAAATCAGAAACTGCTGCATTTTTGACAAACATGCATGTACAGGACACAATCTTAACCATGTGCTATGCATTTCAATAAACATATAATGTGGACAATTCCTCTTATACATGAACATACCCAAAAAATACCATAAAACAGCCTAAACTTGATCCTAAGACAAAAAATCTAAAAGTTACCTACCCAGTTATTTGACACCTGCTGACAGATGGAGATGGCTTAGTTCATGCTCCTACATGAGAACGATCTCATGTAAATCAGTCTCATATATGTACTACTATTAATATGAAGTGGGGTACCGGAAATATCTGTAAAAACCTCCTAATTAACCTAAATATATAAAACTAACGCATGTTAAAGAATCCTGTAATTGCAGACTAACACCTGCTTATAAATCCCGTAATTGCATGTAAGCCCTTCTTATGAATATTGATTATAGAAGGTATAATAGGATCCCATGATCCCGTAATTGCAGACTCAGTATAATAGGATCCGTCCTGGTCTAAAAATGTAATGCCAATTAAGGTGTACTTTAAGCAAATAGGACTACAATCTATGGGAAGTGTTTATACGCTACTGTCATTCTTATCTAATTATGGACGCAGAGACTGTAGGCTAACTCTAACACCGAGGTTAACAATGCAAAACATACGCTTACCCATAATATTTTGCAAGTTGCTGCTTCAGGACGGGTTATCTAGGAAGGGACTTTGAAGTGTCAATGCAAAGCATACGTGTTTTTTATAATATTCTCCAAGTTCCAAAATTAAGGTGCTTGGAAGAGCAGATTAAACAGGCTACAGCTAGGAAGCGGTTTTAATTGTCATCCTGACAAGAATATTGGTAATGGAGAGGTCAACAAGTAGTTTTAAAAAATTATTAACTGTTCCTATTTTTTGTGGTAAGTTTAGTGACCTCCTCCACTTTTTTTTTGGTAAGGAACCTTCTTCACCAAAGAATTATATTCATATCTACATTACTGATGCTGCATGACCACGAAGATTATGCTTAAGTAGTGTCGTCTAGCTGGTGCACTGAAAATTTCTCCCTAAATAGGGGGTGCAAAGCACGAGAACTTACATGGGAATAATAGGAACATGAACTTAATTTTTGGGCTCGAATATAGCTACCTTTTACAGTCTATTGAATCTTCATCATCATGAATGATTTTGGATTTTTAGTGCTAAAATAAGTATAAGCTCTAAGTGCAATTGCAATTTGAACCTCCTAATTAGGTTTAATATTTGGAGTTAATCCCTAATCCCTATTTAGGAACCCCATAATTGTAGAAAGAGCATTTACACTCAGCTCCTTGTAGTATTTTGTACGGTTCTAATGCGTTGGCTCTTTAATTTGTAGAGGTCCCTAACATATGTGGCCTCCTTAATTCCTATAAATAACATTCTTAACCATAATTGGGTCTATAGTATAATAGTGGTAATGCAAAAACATTATATATATAATGGAAAAAGTTTAAATGAGCTCGCTCATATTTGGCTTATATGAGGTCAATTCTATTCGTAGCCATTGGATCTTGATCTGACGGCTATAAATAGCTACAAGGAACTCATTTATCCACTTATTTGATACACTTGATACCCACCCTCGGATCAAAATTCAATTATGTAAACGATTAGTCCTATACTCCTTATATGAGAATAATTTCATTTAAACCGTCCTCATATATAATTCTAACCCTGGGAGTTCGGAGTTCCGGGTGTGGAAGGAGAGCTCTAAAACATACTCCTTCGGTCCAAGAATATATGTTCGCATTAGTTCATTTTGGTTTTCACGTAGATAGATATTTTTGGGTGGAGTGAGCATCAGATATCCGGGAAGAGGGTGGAAACCACGTAGTGCTAAGGGAGCGGGTGGAGATTGTGGGAGGAGAATTCACACAATAATTTTTCCAACTTCGTAGGGTTATATCGTGCGGCTCGGATCCCGGACCTTATATTTACCGTGTAATGGGGGTGTGGATATTGAAGTTAAACAATGGACTAATTTGGAAGAACGGATGATATAGCAGCATATCCTCAATGCTAAATTCTAAAAAAATTTACCACCTTGCTTGATTGGTTAGTAGACATAATTAGAATAGATAAGTAGACATAATTAGAATAGATAATAGAATGGGAACATAACAACTATTGGCTAAAAATACTTACGGAAATGGACCTAACATATCCAAGAATGGATTATCATAATTCACGGGTCTATACAACGTGAGTGCCTTTGGTGTTATCATCACATTTCAAGGATCTATAGATTTGTATGTTTTTTTGGGTAGGACCGGTAATATGCCCTTAACAATATTTTTTTTTCTGACTATATTATATCTTACCTTCAAGTTACAAAAATATCTATCTTGTGAATAATGTTATGACGTGCATCTTGCACGTGCACATTAACTAGTGTAGCAAAAAAAATGGTCACTACTCAATAACATAAAAAAATAATGGCCACTACTCAATAACAAAAAATTGAAATAATCACAATATATAGAGTATATGTCCATGTGGATTGCCGGTCTAGACCAAACCAGGCACGACCGGTCTAAAATAATGACTCGGACCAAATAAAAAATTAGCAACGACAGAAACAAAATCTGGTTGTTTGATGTCTACTTAATTAAATGATTGGCTTGTTTTGTTTAGGCAAATTGGTCCGGGCCAACTTTGGGTGGAGGAAAATTGGGGGACGTGGATGATGGGTTGGGCTGGCATGATTTTTTGTACTTTTGTCCGGGTCAGGGGCCCACCATGTATCATTGGAGCTGGGCTGGTTCTAGTTTATATAACGACAATAATGTTAAAAGGATGTTAATTACTCCTATAGAAAATTACGGATCCAACATTAGGTGGGTGAATTGGCCCACAGGCCAATAGATCCTCATGAATGCGCATGTGCAAGGGTGAGCGTAGGCTTGAAATATTGTGGGCTCTACTACAAGCCAATAAATTTTACTCACTTTCAAATGCAGCCACATACTTTTCGACGGAGGGAATACAATCATGTAAAGTATTTCAAGTAACATGAAGAGGAAGGCCTTCAGGCTTCAAAGCCTATCCCACCTGGTTTTGATCTTCGGCTATGGGGAAAACTCTCCGGGTTGAGCCCCCTCGTAAGTCATACCGAATCTCTAGCTTCTCCAATGCAATGGTGATTGATGTCAAATGCGACTTAATCGTGTAGGTTTCATTCACACGATATATTATTACAGTGTACGTTATTTGTCTATGAAATCTTTCATTTGTTACTTGGTGAAAAGGACAAAATAACAACTAAAAGGATTAAATAATGTGATTGTTCGCCAACCAAGAGGAAAACCATTGTCATTGACAAACCAAAAGAATTATTTGTTGCATAAGATCAGGTGTTTCGGCCGTTAGATTTTGATCCAACGGTGCTCCTTAATGTAGGGGCAGACATGTGCTTATTTGAAGCGCCGTCAGATCTCAATCCAATGGTTATGACTTAAACTGGGCTTGTATAAACAGCATGAGACGAGTCTCATTTAAACCTTTCCCTTAATTAGATGTCATTTGCAATTGGCACAAATAAAAAGAGTAATGCTATCTCTCCCTCTTTTTTATCAAGGCCAACTTCATGTACTAGTGCGGTGAAAGCCAATGAAAATGTGACCCACAACATTGCCATTGAGGGGCATATGAGGTGACCGTGAGAATAAAGTGGGAGAAGAAGCATTTTCCAAATAAAAAAATTGAATAATTAATTAGTTTGGTTGTTCATTTAGGAACTATTAAGGTTTAAAACTTGAAGTACAATCAATAGTATGTGAATCTTTGGTTTCGTGCAAGAAATAACTAATTAAGAGTCTTCATGCTAGACATAGAAAAGAGTGCAAATGCTATCCTGACATGGTACATAGCTATTGGGTGGCCCAGCTAGGAGAGAGTAGGAGCAGTATGTACCACTATGTTAGACCCGTATGTACTAACCTAGGATCCCTATATACCATGGTCTTGGAGCCCATGAAGAGTTTGACGGCCCAAAGTATAAGATCTAACAGCCTCAAGCATTTGTAAGCATATAGTCTACATTTAGAATTTTGTTTTTTTCACAAAAAAGATAGAAAATGACACCTTTCTTGTGAAGAGGTGCCCAATTCATTCCAAATGGGGGAATTGACCTGCTTCATAGTTCGCAATTTGGCATTCCATCTGACCAGTTTAACATTCCGTGTTTTCTATTCGTTCTTCAAAAATGGAGCCAATTGTACAGAAGGGCAACAAACTGTCTACAGTTGTACACAGGTTCCTAATTTTTCCTAAAAAATTTACCCCCTCCATCCTTTATTAATAGCACAATCTGAAAACATGTTGATTTTTATAGGATGATGGAAACCCTACTAATCAGGGGAACAAGAGGTTCAAAATCTACTTAAATTGACTGTATGAAGCATCCAAAACAGGAGTATCCTTTTTTCCAAACAGAACATCTAAAATAGGATGGAGGGAGGTATTTTTCAGGCACCGTGTAATTATTGGTACATCTAGATACTTACCAAAAGCAAACTTCTCACTCACATTGGCCACCCCAAAAAAGGACTCTAATTTATTAAGTTCTTCTGTTCACTCACTGAAAATGATAAAGGTGTTCTTCAGATTTATATTATCCCTTCGTCCAGAATTTGAAAAATTATGGATCCACTATTAGGTGATTGGATTTGCCCTACATGCTAATTGATAAGTGCAGGAGGAAGGGAAGGCTCGAAAGGTTGTGGGTCCTACAAGCCAAAAGTCTTAACTCATTTTCAAATACCGCTAGGTTTTTTTGGACAGAGTATTCGTCATGATTAACTCCAACATTTATAAGGGGTGGTTGTATTAAACAGAAGCAGGCCATCTGCATGCATTAATACCATTTTTTTTTTCAGGTCAATGTTTTTTAATTTTGTCATCCAATCAAACTCGTGCAGTGCCAAACATAAGCAAGTCGTCTACATACATAGGCTTACGTCATTGCTTCCCAAATTTGCGTGCCCAAAACCAAAAGCACCTCATTTGATCAGTTTTCCAAGTCAGCTCATTTACCGGTTCGCCGGGAGCTTTTTCCATATTATCTAGTCCCATTTTTCAGATTCCTATATTACCTGAAAATCTTTGTTCCTTCCATATGACCTGAAAACTATAAAAAATAACATTCTTCCCAAAATCTAATCTAAGTCTTTCTTTCTTCCCAAAATTAGTGATTTACAAGAGCATCCAGTTGGGGAAAAAGATATTTTGGCGAAACTCCGTCCATCATCGCGGTTCAAATCACCGCCGGTGTCGTCTAACCAAGAAAAAATAAAATTTCATGCCAAAAAAAATCAAAATCAATTGGAAAGACAAAAAATCTATGATGAAGGGATTTTGATGTAAGAGCAGCGGGGAAGCCCACCCAACTACAAAAATTAAGATCTAAATGTAAAGAAACACATATAAAGGCCACCCATTAGTGCTCGACCGCTCGTGGACATCAAATAAGAGGATAAAAATGGGCAAAAACATGAAATACTAGTCAGCGAGTGACAAGTTTAATTTATATATCTTTCTATGATCCTAATGAAATGGAAGAGGAGGAAAAATAAGGAAGAACTCGCTCATTTTTTTATCCATTTTTTGTATTTTTTCTTATTTTTCTTCCTCTTCCACCTCATGAAGATATATTAGAATGAAAAAATAAGAAAAAATAAGAAGAAAAAAGAAAGTGGAAGCTTGCCGGCGAAGCTCCAGACATCGAAAAGCTTCCACTTTCCTTTTTTTCTTATTTTTTTCTTATTTTTTCATCCTAATATATCTTGATTAAGTGGAAGAGGAGGAAAAATGCAAAAAAAGAAGAAGGCAAAAGCGGATAAAAAATGAGTGAGTTATGACATTTAGAAGATTGCCATAAAATCGTGTCGTTGAAGACACGACTCCAATTCAGGTCGTGTGTACATACTGCTCCTCTTATTTGATGTCCAGACATACTGCTCCTCTTATTAGGATCACAGACTGATATATAAATTGAACTTGTCGCTCGCCGACGAATATTTCACATTTTTGCCCAATTTTATCCTCTTATTTGATGTCCACGAGCGGTCAAGCACCAATGGGGTGGCCTTTATATGTGTTTCTTTATATGTAGATCTCACCTCATCCTACTATAAAAGGTGAGATCTACATGTAAAGAAACACATATAAAGGCCACCCATTGATGCTCGACAGCTCGTGGACATCAAATAAGAGGATAAAAATTGGCAAAAATATGAAATACTCTTTGGTGAGCGACAAGTTCAATTTATATATCTTTCTGTGGTCCTACTGAAATGGAAGATAAGGAAAAAAAAGGAAGAATGAAAAAAA
The DNA here is from genome assembly GCA_039654745.1 of Houttuynia cordata. Taxonomy (NCBI): domain Eukaryota; kingdom Viridiplantae; phylum Streptophyta; class Magnoliopsida; order Piperales; family Saururaceae; genus Houttuynia; species Houttuynia cordata. The sequence continues at coordinate 6,678,951 of CM077504.1, forward strand.
AAAGAAAAAAAAAAGAGAAAAATGAGCGAGTTATGGCAGTTTTAAGATTGCCGTAAAATCGTGTCTTTGAAGACATGACTCCATTTGATGTCGTGGAGAGTTTTTTTCCATATTACCATATTACTTGGCGCCACTTTTCATTTTGTATTACCTGCTGCCACTTACCTGTCGTGGAGCGAGTTATGGCATTTTGTAAAATCATGGTTTTCCCGTGAAATCCCATATAGCCTGAAAATGGGACCTAAACTTTTCAAAATGCCCCATCTTCCCAAAATGTAACTTAAATCATCAATTTAGCTATTTACAAGAGCATCCAGTTCGGGAAGAAGACATTCCGGCAAAGGTTCGTCCATCATCGTGATTCAAATTATCGCCGGTGCCGTCCAACCTGTAAAAAATAAAATTTCATTCCGAAAAATAGCAAAATCGGCGGGAAAGATAGAAAAAATCTATGATTATGGGATTTTGATGTAAGAGCAGTGGGGAAGCCCACCCAACTACAAAAATTAAGATCTACATATAAAGAAACACAAGTAAAGGCCACCCATTGGTACTCGACTGTTCGTGAACATCAAATAAAAGGATAAAAAATGGGCAAAAGCATGTCCTATCTGACACGACTTTATTCAGGTCATGTTTTCGAAGACACGACCTCAAATGGGGTCGTGTATACAAAAATACGATTTTACGGCAATCTTTAAAATGTCATAACTCGCTCATTTTATCTGTTTTAGACCTTTTTTTTGAATTCTTCGTTATTTTTCCTCCTCTTCCACTTCATGAAGATATATTAGTATGAAAAAAGAAGAAGAAATAAGAAGAAAGAAAAAATTTGAAGCTTTCTGGCGTAGCTCCGAATGTCGCAGCGATCCAGACCAAATCTTACGCCCAAAAAAAGCTATTATCAAGAGATTTTGATATAAGAGCAGCATGGAAGGCTGCCTTACTACAAAAGGTGAGATCTACATGTAAAGAAACACACATAAAGGCCACTCATTGGTGCTCGACTGCTCATGGACATCAAATAAGAGGAAAAAAATGGGCAAAAGTGTGAAATACTCGTCAGTGAGCGACAAGTTCCATTTATATATCTTTCTATGATCCTAATGAAGAGCGAAAAAAAAAAAAATGGGCCAATCTTCAAAATATCATAACTCGCTCATTTTTTTCCCATTTTTTCTCACTTTTTTGCGTTCTTTTTTATTTTTCCTCCTCTTCAATTTCATTAGGATCACAGAAAGATATATAAATTGAACTTGTCACTCGCCGACGAGTATTTCATGCTTTTGCTAATTTTTATCCTCTTATTTGATATCCACGAGCGGTCGAGCACCAATGGGTGGCCTTTATATGTGTTTCTTTACATGTAGATCTCACTTTTTGTGGCCTTCCCCCCTGCTCTTACATCAAAATCTCTTGATCATAACTTTTTTTTGGTATGGGCTTTGGTCTGGATCACCGCAACGTTCGGAGCTTCGCCAGAAAGCTTCCACTTTCTTCTTATGTATTCTTCTTTTATCATTTTAATATATCTTCATGAGGTGGAAGGGGAGGAAAAACGCAAAAAAAAATGGGCCAAAATGGATAAAAAATGAGCAAGTTATGACATTTTGAAGATTGCCATAAAATTGTGTTTTCGTCTACACGACCCCATTTGAGGTCGTGTCTTCGAAAACACGATTTTACTTCAATTTTTAAAATGTCATAACTTGTTAATTTTTTCTCCGTTTTTGCTCTTTTTTTTCGTTCTTCCTTATTTTTGCTCTTCTTCCATTTCAGTAGGATCACAAAAAGATATATAAATTGAACTTATCGCTCGCCGACGAATATTTCATGCTTTAGTCCATTTTTATCCTCTTATTTGATGTCCACGAGCGATCGAGCATAAATTTGTGGCCTTTATATGTTTTTTTTTACATATCGATCTCAATTTTTGTAGTTGGGCGGGCTTCCCCACTGTTGTTACATCAAAATCCCTTAATCATATATTTTTTCTCGTCTTTCCCGCTGATTTTCTCTTTTTCGATATGAAATTTTATATTTTCGGGTTGGACAGCGCGGGCGGTGATTTAAACTGCGATGATAGACAGAGCTTCGCCGAAATGTCTTCTTCCCCAACTTGATGCTCCCATAAATCATTAATTTTGGAAAGAGGGACAATTTGGGAAGATGGGCATTATGTGAAAATAGGGCGGTTGCCGCAAGGGTGCTCGAAACCGACAGTGGAATCGCCGCCTTTGCTTCCTGAAATCGAGCCGAGGTTTTCGTGTCGTCTACAATATGACCCTTCGAATAGAAAAGGCACGATCAGCTAAAAGAAGGGCATTTTCGATTTTCTAGGTGCTGGTTCCAGGCTATATGGGATTTCACAAGAAAAATTAGGTAATATAGGAAAATAAAAAGTGGCATTAGGTAATATAAAAAAAAACTCTATTTTGGTCCAATGGAGAAATTTTGCAGCATAGATACAAGTATACAACACATCGTGTGGTGTCGGTCACCAATAGGAGAGAGATACGCAACGCCTTGTGGCCACGGCTAACAAACAAGATTGGAATGTCACTTGGTTAGCTTCACCATTTAACAGGGGTCTAGCTTTTAGGGATGGAATTTGGGTCCGGTTTTTACCCCAACTGACTTGACCCGATCTTATTGGGCCAGTTCTGGGATTGCTTATGCAGTATCCGGTTCCGGTTCCGAGTTTGAAAGAGGAATCGATCCATCGGATCGGGTAAGGTCCGGGTTTTCATACAAAAGCCGGACCCAACCTGGAACTCGTATCTATTTTTTTTATGAATATTTTTTTGGGGCGAAAACACTCGTATCTCTTGATTTGAATGGTTTGAATTTTTATGAATATATATTATTAATAAAAAATTAAAAAATTAATAGTTTGATGTATATGACATTGGAAATATAAAGGCGGGGTGGGGTTTCAAGTTCTGGTACTGGGGTAGTTTCGGGTCCTTGAAATTGGACCCGTATTGGGTTTGAGATAGTTATGGGCTTGAAGAATTAAAATGGTTCTCGACCCAAACCCGCACCAGTTCCTTCCATCCCTACCAGCTTGGTGTCGTATCTACAGAGAAAAATTTGTTGGCCCAAAGGGCCTCATGGGCTTTAAATTGTAGCTATTGGGACACAATGCCTGACAAGAGACATCCATCATCTACAGATCTACTCTTCCTCGCTCATTTCCATCTTCACTTCCAACTCTGGTTACACTTGCAGGTTTGTGTCCTCTCTCTGCTTTTGTATTTATTTATTTTTTTATTTTATAATTGTGCTTTTATATTTTGATGCATTTTGTGCTGTTATGTATGTCATATCTTATGTGCTTTGGTGCTTCCATTTTATCTTTGTCTTATGTATATGACTACTTTTGAGAAATTTGCATCTGGGTTTTGCATTTTTTTGTAGATTAATGGTTGGGCTTGGAGTTCTCTGTGTTTTTGTAGATCATTGGATTGGTTTTTGGCGTTTAGGATGTTTATATTATCTTTTCCTTGAACCCCGATTGTTTTTTTGGGTAATCTGGGTCGTTTCCTTCCTGGATTTTATCAGAGATATCACAATGAACCGTGGAGGAATCTTGATCCTCGGATTTGTAGTTTTAGAAGTTTGTGATAAGGTGCTTGCGCATGTTAATTTTTGGTAATTCATTTTGTACACTCGTTTTAGATCTCTCTTCGTTTCTGGAGTATATTGATAATTTATATGGTGCAAATTGATGGATTATTTTCTTTAACATTGTACACGACATTAAGGTTCTGTATTTTTATACGAAAGATCAAGTTTTTTGGAGTCAGTGGCTGTTGGAAAACAAATTTCGATGGTGATGAGATGACAAGACAACCACCGCAGCTATGAGGTTCACACAGTGTGATTCTTCAAGGCATTGCTTATGCTGGTTTTGTATAAACTAAATTATGGAGCCCTTAGTGAATTTGCAGAAAAGCCTTACACTACTTATGTTGTGAGAACTAGGGCCAAAGTGGGAAACTACAATAATATGTGATTTTTCAAGTAATACTAGGATAAACAAAAAAGTCCAATCTTATTTATTTCCACTTCCATCATTAATTTGTAAATTGGCTTTTGGAAGACGTTGGTATCCTAAATAACATAGATGGAGACCTAGAAAAATGTTTTTCTTAAATAAATTAATATTCCTCACTTATTATGATGATTACTGCTTGGCTGCCAAGGTTTCTGCACATGATGTCGAGGTGAACAGATTGTGTGAGATTTTGGTTGCATTGTGAATGCTAACTTATAATTATCTGTTTCGGGGATTAAATTATTTTAGATTTTGTATGAATCGATTTAGTATGAGCAGCTACCATTGTTGTATGCATGAGACTGTAGATCTGGAATACATCTTCTCACAATGTTTATTTGTGCCAATTTTGTTACGTACTATCCGATTACTCGAATTTTGTTTCTTATGAGAACTTATCCCAGAATGATGAATCATGCATTTGATTTATCATTTATAAGTCCTTATAGTTTTGGTTCTGACCATTGCACACTATTCTCAGGAATGGAGACTCCTACTCCCCTTACCAGAATAGGGCTTGCTGGTCTTGCTGTTATGGGACAAAATCTTGCTCTTAACATTGCAGAGAAAGGGTTTCCCATCTCTGTTTATAACAGAACTACCTCGAAAGTGGATGAAACTGTTGAAAGGGCGAAGAAAGAAGGAAATCTTCCTATCTTTGGTTTCCATGACCCGGAATCCTTCGTGCATTCGATCCAAAAGCCAAGAGTGATTATAATGCTTGTAAAAGCGGGGGCTCCAGTGGATCAAACTATCAAGACTTTATCTGTCTACTTGGAAAAAGGTGACTGTATTATTGATGGAGGCAATGAGTGGTATGAAAATACGGAGAGGAGAGAGAAATCCATGGCTGAATTGGGCCTTCTGTACCTTGGTATGGGTGTCTCGGGTGGGGAAGAGGGGGCACGGCATGGTCCCTCTTTGATGCCAGGTGGGTCTTATCAAGCATACAAAAACATCGAAGACATCCTTGTCAAGGTTGCTGCTCAAGTCTCTGACAGTGGCCCTTGTGTTACGTACATTGGGAAGGATGGATCAGGCAATTTTGTGAAGATGGTTCATAATGGCATTGAGTATGGAGATATGCAGCTAATTGCCGAAGCTTATGATGTGTTGAAATCCGTAGGAAAGCTTTCGAATGAAGAGCTGCACCAAGTGTTCACAGAGTGGAACAAGGGTGAACTTCTTAGCTTTCTAATTGAAATTACTGCCGACGTATTTAAAATTAAGGATGACAAGGGAGATGGCTATTTGGTAGACAAAGTTTTGGATAAAACAGGCATGAAAGGAACTGGGAAATGGACGGTTCAGCAAGCTGCTGAACTTTCGGTAGCAGCCCCTACTATTGAGTCGTCCTTGGATGCAAGGTTCCTTAGTGGCCTGAAAGAAGAACGAGTTGTTGCAGCCAAGATTTTCATGGAAGGTGGTTTTGGTGATGTATTAACTAATGAAATTGTGGATAAGGAGAAGTTGATTAATGATGTGAGACAGGCTCTTTATGCATCGAAAATTTGCAGTTATGCTCAAGGTATGAATCTGATTCGTGCAAAGAGCATTGAGAAGGGTTGGGACCTAAAGTTGGGTGAGCTTGCAAGGATCTGGAAAGGCGGGTGCATCATTCGTGCTATCTTCTTGGATCGTATCAAGAAGGCATATGACAGGAATCCAGAGCTTTCTAACCTTCTGGTGGATCCCGAATTTGCGAAGGAAATGATTGATCGTCAGTCTGCATGGAGAAGGGTTGTTTGCCTTGCAATCAACTCGGGCATTAGCACGCCCGGCATGTCTGCTAGTCTAGCTTATTTTGATACTTACAGGAGGGAAAGATTGCCAGCAAATCTGGTCCAAGCTCAGAGGGACTACTTCGGAGCTCATACATATGAGAGAACTGATATGCCAGGGTCCTTCCATACTGAGTGGTTCAAACTTGCCAAAGGGATCATAAGCCGAGCAGCATTGTGAAGCTGAAGGTTTTGATGTAGTTGTTGAAATAAATGGAATCAATTTGAGCATTGCATGGTATACCATGCTCTCTTCGATATTGTCTGTTACTAAGACTATTTCAAATTTTAAATGCTACTTCTTTGCCTGGTTTAGTGAAGGTTTTGGCTGACATTGACTCGGACTCCTTGCTCTGTTTTACAAGGAAGCCTATGGTCCATTTCTTATTGTAGTTGCTTACTTAAATAAGGTTGTGTTTGGGTGTGATTTTCAGACTTCGGCTAGCATGCCAAGCAACTTGTGGGAAAAGTGGTGTTTGGACGAACAAGGTCCTTTGGGGCACTTAGATACTGGATTAAAGGTCAACTAGTAACTGGAAAAACAACTTTTGTGGACAAATATTTCTTGTCCTAACTTTTATCTTTGGTCAATGTTGGCCAATATCGGTCTGGCTTTCTTAAGCATTTTTCGAGCTGTTTATGGGTTCTGTTTCACCAGGAAGCTACTGCTGGTGAGTCCCACAGGAAGTTGATAAAGATAATCTAATTCTATCAATATTAGCTTAGTAACACAAGGATGTAGTAAACAGAAATTGTGTCAAGCATAACATGGTAAGCATGGTTCTGTCACGTGTTGTATATTCCCCACATGTTTGTAGAATCTTTCTCATATGGATGTGTAGCCGTGTAGGTCCTCCTTCACAATAAGCTAAAAGGAGAATTTGAGATGCGACTCAGTTGTGTGTCAAAGGAAATCCCTTGACCTGGTAAGTCGGATTTCTGTATGATGCTCTCAAGACCTTCCGAGTGGAAAACTAAGATCAGCCTGATCTTAGGCCTTTTTAATGCTAGATTTAAGACGTTTGCTATCATTAATTTGCCACTCAAAAATTTGCAGCAACTTCGTCTTTCAAGTAGGTCTCAGCCAAATTCTACTCTGCACCTTTTTTGGCCTCCTATGAAGTGCATTCATGCTTTTTCTAGGCTGTTATTTTGCTGTCGGAGTATCTTATAGACATATGCCAAGGCGCTTCCATAGTTCTCAATCTCTGAAAAGGAAAGCGAAACACATTAGGCCGGATATTCTTCCTATATGTATACTACATAGGTGATCTAATTTTGTGCTTTGTCAGTTAGGAAGAAGGAAAAAGTTACTATTCACCCCAGCTCACGGCCGTGGCATGCATCAGGGTGCATTAATCAAGGGGGCAGGCAGGTGATTCAAACCCGCTTGCCAATGTATTAGGGCACGCCGAAATGTGCATATACATGAGACTTTTTTTTAACTTCATGAAACCCCCCTCATTAAACCTACCAATAATTTCAATTAAAAGACATAAGGCATAAAGCATCCTTCTTTGCAATAAGTTGAACCTTGCCCACTTCGCAATATTCATATGACAAGTCATGCAATGCCATTCGACTTAGAACAGTGAAAATTATGCCATTCTACTTACCAAGAAGATAGGCTATTTACGGCTAAAACTCATCTAAACAAGTATAGATACTAACTTCAACAAAACAGGAGCCAGACATTTGAACGAGACAAATTCATTATTTACACCAAAAACTTATCAAAACAAACACTAGATACCAACTTCAACAAATGAGGACTAAAGACACCTAACCAAGACATAATTTTCATCAATTGCAAATGAAGGATTGACCCTAGGAGCTCTTTAGCTTTTGTGTTTCTCCATAAGCTTTGCCGCAAATCGTACAACATGAACCAGGATTTTGAGGAGGGACATGAGGATGAGGAAGATGCCAAGGCGCTTCCATTTGTGTTGGATGGTCTGTAAGAAGCCAGCCTTGCAGGATTGGCAGTCATAACAAAGTGCAGTCTGGTCATTGCTCCAAGCTTTGCAGTCCCCTCCCAAGAAAGGTTGATAGGCTAGCCCTAATTCAGCTCCTCCTCCCTCAGCTACATTTTTCCAACATGTTGCATTCACATACTCCATCTCACAGATTAATGGAGGCCTACAGCAGCCATTCTTAAAATTGCAAACAAAAAATAAAGATCATATATCCAAAATAAATTATTCCCATATGAGTATGTCTAGTATATATCATACATGAAGGTGCACATACCTCAATTGGGGACAACTTCTTCATGCTAAATTGGTGCCAATTGAGGCCTAGCATTCTTGAACCCATGTCAGCACAAGCATTAGTACCATATATACATTTCTTCACATTGTCCCAACTATCCGTGCGCCGGATGCGGTGCTTGAGCCACACTGGAGACGCCGGCACGCCCCGGCTCTCCGTCTTGTACACTCCGACTAGGGCCAGCCCAAAGGTGAACATGACAACAAGGAGGACCATCACTACAAGGAGCCCGGTCATGAGGAATGGCCGCCTCGACGTGTAGTGAGCCACAAGGTTGCTTAGGAGGAAGACAATGATCAAACAAAACCCGGTCGTCGTCCTCAGCTTCGCCAATTGTAGGAAATTCTCGCACTCGTCATCTCTCATGAACAAGAGGCATATCCCTGCCATGAGCACCGGGATGGACACGACAATGGAGGCGAGTGTCGCAGCCCGTGACACGATATGCGCCTTACCCGCCATTTCCACAGGCGGCAAATAGTCTTTCGGCGGTGGAGGAGGCGGAGGTGGAGGTGGATTGACAATTGCTTCAGCTTGTGGAATTGAGGAAGATGGTACCTCTATTGGATGTTGTTGTTGATTGTTGCTACCAGTAACATCAGCCATCTTTTGTGATGGTCAATAAATCTTTACATTGACTATAAAAGTAGCTTAACTAGTGAGTTGGACTTGGTTGCATACGAGGAGTGAAAAAGGGCGGGATGTAACCGGAAAGTAGTTTGGATACTTTCCAAATAAATCTCATTACTAACTAAGTCAAGATTAGAAACAACTGCAAGCCGCTAATCAGGGGGATTAAGACTACTAATCCCTGCTTGCTAGAATTAATTACACTTTGACCTCCCTACTCCTTGTAATAGATAATTATAACTCTTGCCTCCCTAAAGTTTCAAAAACTTCAGTCCCTTTCTGGACTGGTAGTTGGGCCATTTTCCTTGAGCAAGCAGCGCCGAAACCCTCAGAGCTCTCCTTTCTGCTAAAGATTCCATTTTTTGAATAGAATTTGGGGCCATATACTGATTCTTTTGCAAGATTGAAGTCGTTTTAGGTGATTTTTTGTTGCTTTTTGGATATCTTTGTTTCTTCAGGTGGGAAGTTCTTGATTTTGTAATCTATAGAAGAAGTGCTCATTTTTTTAAATTTCTCCCTCTGTCAGAGATGATAGTGTAATTTTGAAAGTGGGTTTTGCAGTACAGACTCAAATTAATAAAAAATCTATTTATTTCTGTTTTTTTTCAATTGTTTAGCAGTGGAAATTTGTGTTGATAAAAAAAGAAGTGCCCATTTTCCAAAATTTCTCCTTCTTTCAGAGATGATGGTTTAAATTGGGATGGTTTTTCAGTACACACTCTAATTATTGAAGAATCTATCTATTGTTTAGTAGTAGAAGCCTGTATTTCTCTTGTATTGGGTAGAACAACTGAATTGTTCTATTGAAGGTAAAACTTTTGGTCGGAGGTTTGCAGGAATGTTGATGGGTCACACCATCAGCATGCAGGAGCAGGATGACTCTGATCAAGTATTGCTGGAAGAATCCGCATTTGAGCTTGATGATTGTGATGAAGAAGCAGATGTGGCTGGGATGAGCCTATACACTGCCTCCTTTGAGGAGCTATCTGATGCCCACCTGCAGTATGACACAATTATATGGATGCTTATTGCATTATTGCTGGTATTGGCTTGGGGAGTTGGGATAATCATGTTTCTCTATCTTCCAGTGAGAAGATCTGTGTTGAAAAAGGATATTTCATCGCGCAAACTGTATGTAACGGCTAATGAGATTGTTTACAAGGTGTGGTCTCTTCTCCATTGTATGCTCTAGTGTTTGATGATTTCTATGGTAAATTTCATTTTGGTACATGTTCGTTATATCTCCTCCATATGTTCCTCTTTTTATAGGTGTCAAGACCTTCTTTTCTTCCTTTTATGGGGTATACGAAAATTGAGAAGCATATACGATTGTCTTCGGTGATTGACATCATCATTGAACAAGGTATACCATCACAAATGAAAGTTTAATTTCTTTGCCTTTTCAGTTTGTGAATTAAAGCCACATTGTTGGGAATGTTGAAAAAAACTGTCGTCAACGTAAGTTCAATCTTATTTGGAAATTGCATCAGTTTTTGTGAAGCTATATCATCAATGGTTAATGTAACAAGGTTGCATATTTTAAATATTTAGGGTGTTTGCAGTCTGGGTATGGAATTCACACATTCAGGGTTGAATATGTCTCCCATGGAAAAACTGCCCCTGTGGATGAGCTCCAAGTTCAAGGAATTACAAAACCTGCACTATTGAAAAAGGTATGTTGCATCTCCATTTGGATTTTGCTCACATGATGGGATTAGGAAACACCATAACAAACATTATGACGTCGTTGAAACCTATCATGTACTTTTACTGCCAAACTCAATATTTTTGTTCGGTTTGCATTGCCTAATGTACAAAGCCAGTTGTTTATAGAGTTGCAAAAACAAAAAAACCAAAAGAAAACCTGTTAGTTATAGAATTCTTTGCTCTTGTGCCTATTTGATCTGAATGAATTAGTTTTAAATGGGCAAATATATAGTAGAATTTTGTTTTTCGTTTTAAAGTTTAAGAGAGAAGAAATAATGTATGTGAATTGTGTACAGGTCATCATAGCTGAAGCTTGCAAGAGCATACAGATGGGAAGAAGTTGGAGGCATGAAATCTATAGCATTGAAGGGGAAAGTACACCTAAAAAAACAATTAGCTCTCTTGCTGAAGCGTCTGCTTTCTCAAGATCCCCTTCTGTTAAAGTAATCACTTTACAAACAAAATCATTAATTAGCAAAGAAGTGTTCAACATGATTCCACTGATTCTTCATTCTCTTGATTATTCTTTCAATGCAATATCTCGATTGTTGAAACTTGTGTTCCTTTTTCGCTTTGCAGGTAGTTGCTTCACCTCGATATATCCCCACAGATCCCAGATATACAATTCCCAGTGATTTGCTGCTACATAAACTAGATGAAGTCAACCGATCCGTGCGGGTAGGTTCCTTTGTGTTTGTGATAAAATGTATTTGACTACTCTTTAAGAGGGCTCTTGGATATTTACTAATATCTTTACACTTTTTTAAACCAGAGGATTGAATCGCTCATTGAAGAAACATCAAATGTGCATCCAGGAAGTGATTGATTCCATTTCATTATCTGTCATAATTTTTATTATGCAATCTCCAAAATACGCATTTGGAAATGGAAACTGTAGTCTTTACTCTTATTATTACATTGTAGATGAGAAAAAGAAGGATGTGAAAATGCATGAAGCTGCATATTGATAATTTTTTACACATTAATATGTTTATTTCTCTTACTTCCGAGTGATGGCCAAGATGCTTGGAATTGGAGATACGGACTATGTAAGGGTGAGTGACAATATACATAAGTGTACAATGTGATAATTAGGGAACCATAGTTTCTATTGTTCCTATTGTGAGGTGTTTGCTACTACCAATCTTATCACGATTGAAATAGCACTAAATAGGGAGTTTCACAGCTGTAAGGGAAACAGGTACATACATCAATCTCTACTATAACGTCAAGGACAATTTCAGATTGTACATTCAATGCTAACTCATGCATCCCTGAAAGCAATTTACTCAGATCTCCATAGCACAGGATCCTCCTAGACTCCTACGCCATAAAAAAGAGCAAAGACTAAAATAAATTCCGTGCATAGTTGGCTTCAAGTTGTCACTTGTGCTTCTGATCACCGGCTATCATCTAATCCACCTCGGATAACGTCCCTTTATTTCGAATGAGATTACACCTCACAGCATCCCAGTTGTAGAAGAGTATAAGTCTGCTCTTAGACATAAATAACTTGTATGGTGTGAACCACAAGTTCAAGTTCAGCAATCACGTTTACTAACAGCTAAAGACCTCAGGTATATGAAGTCTGCTCTTAGACATAAATAACTCGTATGGTGTGAACCACAAGTTCAAGTTCAGCAATCACGATTACTAACAGCTAAAAGACCTCAGGTATTTGCGCAACAAGTAACATTAGAAAACACAGTTCATTCCTTAGAAGCTGCTTCCGCAGCGACAACCTCCTCATCATGTGAGGTTTCTGCAACACTTTCAGCCGGTTTAGGTTCAGCCTCAGATGATTCAGCTGCAGGTTCAGATGATACCGGCACAGAGTTATTGATGGTCCCCACCTTGACATACTTGCTCATGAATTTGTATTCCCAGTCCTGCAATGCGTCAAGCTCAAATGGGCCAAGACCTGAAATATCTCCAGTCAAATCCTTCTCTTCGAATGACATTTTTGCCAACGCTCTGCTGGCATCCTTTCCTGCAAATAGAGCATATGGTCCACCAGGTCCGTAAAACATTCTGCAGAAATAGATAGACGAGTACCATGAGTTCATAAACAAAGATACAAAACTAAATTGGCTAACTTGAAGAAGACAACATCAATAAAACCCCCATGAAGCAACAATAATCAGGATCAAGTAAACAGAGAGAGTGTTCAATCTCCAGTTACGAGAGAGAACAATACGTCTTAGTATTGTCATTGGGTTGGCAACTCATATCAATAACGAGTAAAATAACAGTATAAAAGATTGACAAAAAAATTTTGTCGTCATCATTACAAGCGTATTAAGATCCCAACATTCTAGATAAGCAAATGGATGATCACAACCAGATCACTTGGCAATAGGTCATCAATAGAATGTAGCCGTTGACCACATATCAAACAGGGACAATTAAATTAGGGACAGTGATATCCCTACATCAATTTTCCTACAGCATTGACATACACAGCCACATGGCTTGTGGTGAATGGAACCAATGCAAATGATGATATTCTTACATTAGTTTCCATTCACTGCAAGCCACGTGGCTGTGTATGTGTAGGAAAATTGATGTAGAAATATCATTTTCCTTAAATTAGCATGCGAATCCAAGGAAAAGCTACATCCAGTCAGTGGTTTGATGAGGTGCAAGGACAAGAAAACACCAAGCATTTATGATCACAATCTTAATTCGAGCAACTAGACTTTTGTCTGCTTTGATTTAAAAATAGAAAAATAAAAACGGGAGAAATTCAGAAAAAGAAGTTAAAAAAACAAATAGGTAAATGGTCAAATGATAGAATTCCCCCACAAAGCAATTACATTTAACATGTAAAACAAAGTATTGAAGAGTAGTTCACATGATGAAGGCCCCAGATATGACCTTTTAAACTAAAATAAATAGTGAAGGACTAAGTAGTCCCTTAACCTCAACAATCATGTTAATTCACAGTACAAAATGTAATCAGAATTTTTTAATACTGATGCCTTTAAGAACCGCTTAAGCTTGAATTTAACAGCAGTGCCATGCACAATAACTACCGATATATATTCTTTTTGCATTCCAGACCAGATTCTTCAGGAAAACAAAGGAATAATACAAACTTGAATATCAGCATATGAACATACATCTAAAAGAAGGATCATATCAACTTCTCACTAATTACATATTTTGTCTAATTTATACATAACATCTACCCTAAATACCAATAGCATATACATTTAACACTAGAAAGGCATGAACTTTAACTTAGAGATGATCAGTCAGAGGACATGTACATATGGAAAAAGGCTCGGAGCTGCAAATGATTAGAAATCTGCAGTGTCATACACCATGACCCAAGTATCCTTAGAAAAGGCCGATCGCTATGTGTATACTTTTCCAAGGAAAACTGGGAGATAGTTTTCTCCTTTATGCCAAAAAAAAGCATCCTTAAACAGACCAGATTTTTTCGGAAAAGCAAGGAATACTACAAAAACTTGAAGATCAATACATAAAGTATAGCACAAAGAGTCATCATATTTAATCATCATCAATCGGGTATTTTTTTCTAATTTATTCATAACATCTACCTCCATACCAACAGCATATAGACTTTGCATAAAAAATAGTATATACACTTCAACATTAAAAAGGCATGAAATTTAGCTTAGAGATGATCAATGGACATGTACACATAGAAAAAGAGTAGCTGCAAATGATTAGAAAGCGGCAAGTAATCCACAAAGAAGGCTTAAGCTGCAAGGCCCTTAAGAAGGCTTAAGCTTGAATTTAACAGCAGTCTCATGCACTATACTTACCCACATATCCCTGGTCACAAACCAGATTCTCAGGAAAAGGAAGGCATAATACAAACTTCAAGGTCAATATATGAATACTAGAATGAAGCATCATATCGACTTATCAACAATTAGATGTTTTTACTAAAATAATTACATTGCTTTGTCTAATTTATCTTGTAATATCAATCTACATACCAACAGCATACACAATTCAGCATTAGAAAGGCATGAAATTGAACTTAAGAAAAACATGGATATTTACAAGGTTAAAAAGGCTCAGAGCTGCAAATGATTAAGAATCTGCAAGTTATATGCAAGTACTCCACAAACAAGGCAAAAAGATGCAAACTTTGGGAATCTCAAAAAATTTAATCATCAGAACCAACTGAATAAGCAGAAGCAATTGATGAAAACCCTCAAAAGCAAACAACAAACCTGCTCTGGGAGACATCGTAGATCTGGCCCTTGATGGCCATGAGAAGGGGCTTCTTGGGGTCAGACCCATCATAGGCTTTCAGCTCCCCCTCCGTCACCTCTCCCAACTGCACCGGCGGCGGAAGGGGCTCCATCTCCTCTTCCACTTCCCTCGTCCTGGGCTGGGGCGGCGGGGGTGCAAAGAACCCAGAGACCACATAGTAGAAGGCCACCGCCACTGCCAGGAGGGTGAAGAAGGTGGCCGGAGAGAGGCCAGTGTAGGCCAAGATGGCTTCTTTGAAGGTCGACAAGAGCTCGTCCAGGCTTGGAAGCTCCATTGCCAAAAGACACGGCAAAAGGGATGGGCGAAAGAGAAGGATCGGAAGATGGAATCTAGGGAAAGTAATGCCTCTCTGTGTGTGGACTTTGGACTTGGTTAGTCTTGGAGACTGGAGTGGTTGGGATATGTTTGTTTTTCGGATGTGTGATTTGCCACCCCAAAGATGAAAAAGCCCCCCACTCCCTTTGAAAAGCCAACACTTTTTTCATGTACTTTTAGCTCAAAGAAGGGCGGTGGCGTGGCACGGTCACATTAGTCCAAACTTCGGTGGTGGTGGCGGCGGTGGCGAGCCACGGCCATGGCGTTTCTAGATTGTACATTGACTTGGTCATGACTGTGGCAGTGGCTGCAAGTCAAGCCACAACTACAATGGTGGTAGGTGGCATGGTATATGGTGGCCGCCGGCATGGGAAGCCCGAGGTGAGAGGATGCCTCGAGTAAGAAAAAAAGGTTCTAGGATAATGATGTGGGTTTTTATTGTAGTATGGGGTGACAAGTCTAGGAGCAAAATAGGACAGATTGCTTTCTTATAAATTACTGATCATTAGGGGTGGCTGTTTTATTCTTTGAGGTAGCCATCGCCTTTTTTCCGAGACAAAGCTGCGGAAATTACAAAGAAAGTAGATCCTTGGTACTTTAGAGGGTCTACCCAATCTATAATTCTTTCAGCTTTAGAAAAAACAAAAAGTATTTAAGGCTATATTGGAGCAGGTAGGATAGGGCTATTTTAGTAATTTAATTTTAAAACCGAAAGACATTATTGAGGAATGCAGAAATTGCCCAACATGTTAGGATAAAAAAAAGAGATGAGTTTACATGAGATCGTTCTCATATAAGGAGTATGAGGCCAAGTTTTATTACCGTTAGATTCTGATCGGATGGTGAATATCAAATCAGTGGGTAGGTAAGTGTGTCACATCAAGGAGTAGGTGAGATCATTATGGATATTTGTAGCCGTCAGATCAAGATCTAATGGCTATAATTCAAAGTGGCCTCATATAAGCAATATGAGAACGATCTCATATAAACTTTTCCCTAAAAAAAATGAGTTAATGGGTTGTATATTGGCATAATTCGTGAGTTATATTGGCAAGTTTTTGTAGTTTCTAGTTCGCGATTTTTTCCAATTGTTGGCTGGTAAGATTCTTGAAGGAGCAATCACGATTCACGACTATATGAGATTATGTTAAAATTGGTGAACTGTCTCGTTTTCAGAGTGAATTATCAACAGCACAAGAGATGAAAATGTGAAAAAGGGAAAATCAAGACTATAAGTAATAATGTAGCAGAGGTCGTGAGTTCCAAACCCCAATTCGTTGGCCACCCACGTGGGATTATACCCCGATTTACCGGGTGTATACGATGGGTGGGCCTTGTATGCACTTGAGGAGATTGGTCGTCGGGATACAGTGCTCTAAGAGGTCGGGTTTGCCCTACCCTTCTAGTCGGGTCCTAAGGACTCGGACACCCCTCGTTAGCAAAAAAAAAAAAAAGTGATAATGTGATAATTGGCTTATGTGAGATTGGAAGTGGTCATTAGCTTATGGATTGTTTGGCAATTTGTCTGGTTTTCAGACTGGACATGAAGTCAGCTTAATTGACATTAGAAGAGGTCAAAAGGCTGCAGAGGGAAATCACCTTGTGTATAATTATTTGTCTCATAAGAGAAACTGAGGAAAAAATGATTATATGGTTCAAACAATTTCAGGTAGGTAATGATCATTACGTTCGGGAAGTTCATAAAAAACAAATACTACATGGTAGTCAGAAATTTCTGGTAGAAGAGATCGGCAGGGCTAGCAAAGCTAAAAACATTTTGGAAATTGATTACAACAATTGTGCCAAATATAAGTATTAAAGAGAAATAGAAAAGCTAAGCTAGAGCAAATAAAACTAATCTGTATTTATCATCTGATAATCCTGTTTTGGTCATAGGCCTTATATATATATAAAGAGTAAAAATATCCTGATACTAATAAAAGTAGTAAATCTTAACTAAGAAACACTATTAAATAAGAAATCCTAGTCATAATAGAAGTAAGAGGCTGTAATTGAGTCCATAACATTCCACCACGCTCCGCATTGTCTTATCCTCAAGACAACCAACCTAGATACTGCTCCAAAAAATCATCCTCGCGCATCCAAGCAGCATCTTTAGGAGCACGGTGTAACCATGCAACGAGAACTTCAGTAATAACACGCCCATGACGACAAACACGGCGGCGCTCAAGGATAGCATGAGGCACTGGGCGAGACTCATCGAACGGCAACGGTAGCGGAACAGGCTCCGAAAGAGCAGAAGGATCACCCATAAACTTCCTGAGCCAAGAAACATGAAACACAGGATGAACCTGAGCCTCAGGAGGTAATTGTAAGTGATATGCTACGGGACCAATACGCTCAAGAATAGGATATATGGGCCATGGAAGCGATGAGAAAGCTTCTCATTGCTCGGCTTATATACCGAAGTCTACTGATAAGGCTGGTGGCGAAGATAGACAAGATCGCCAACCTCAAACGCACGATCGACATGGTGCTTATCATAAACTTGGCGCATGCGGTTCTGGGAGGATACCAAGTTAAGGCGAAGCTGGCACAACACCTCATCTCGAGTCTGAAGTGTAGTGTCTACCTCAGTGATAGAAGAGCGAAGACGCACATAGTGAAGCATTGTAGGTGGTGGTCGACCATAAACAATTTGGAAGGGTGTATAACCTGCTGATGTATGGAACGCGGTGTTATAAGACCACTCTGCCCAAGGAAGAAAAGATAACCAAGTGCGGGGCCTATCTCCGGTGAAACACCGTAAATACTGCTCAAGGCAACGGTTAACCACCTCAGTTTGTCTATCCGTTTGAGGGTGATAAGAAGAACTCATCCGAAACGTAGTGCCATATAAACGGAAGTACTCTTGCCAAAAGGAAGAGATAAACACCCTGTCATGATCACAAACAATAAACTTGGGCATCCTATGGAGACGAGCTATATCACGGACAAAAAGTTCAGCAACACTCTTTGCCGTATAGGGATGGGAAAGAGCAGAAAAATGTGCGTACTTGGATATCCGATCAACCACCACAAGCACAACTGATTTACCTTGAACTGTAGGCAAACCCTCTATAAAATCCATATTAATATCCTCCCATATCCATTCAGGAAGAGGCAATAGCTGGAGAAGGCTAGAGGGAATGGTAGAATCGCTCTTAGTATGCTGGCATACATCGCACTGGGCCACAAAAAGTTGTACGGAACGTTTGAGACCACGCCAGGCAAAACTTTGAGAGACCCGTTTATAAGTACGAAAAACCCCTTCATGGCCAGCTGGTGGAGTAGAATGGAAAAGATGAAGAATATCTGTGCGTAGCTTCTCAGAGTTAGGCACCCATAGGCGCCCATGCCATAACACAAGACCATCCTACAAAATATATCTTGGAGAAGAAGAAGGGTTGGCCTGCAGGCGGGAAATAAGATCACCGATGTCAGAGTCCACCAAATAAGCAGCCCGCAACTCGTCCAAAAAAGGAAAAATAGGAGTGGAAAGGGCATGGAGGGAAGAATCCTCAAACTGTCGGGATAAGGCATCTGCAACACGGTTCTCAGAACCCCGCTTATAGACCATCTCATAATCATATCCCAGCAATTTGGAGACCCAACGTTGTTGCGCGGGAGTAGCCACTCGCTGATCCAAGAAGTACTTGAGCAGTTGGTGATCAGTCCGAAGAATGAAGTGACGACCTAAGAGGTAGGGGCGCCACTTAATCACTGCATGGACGATAGCAAGCATCTCACGCTCATAAGCAGATAGAAGTAAAGACCATCCCGACAAAGCCTTGCTGAAAAAAGCAATAGGACGCTCATCCTGCATAAGAACGGCTCCAAGGCCAACATCTGATGCATCACTCTCAACAACAAATGTCTTTACAAAATCTGGTAAGGCAAGTACAAGGGCAGAAATAAGCGCTAATTTGAGTGCCTCAAAAGCGCGCTCAACAGTGTCAGACCAACTAAATGCACCCTTTTTCAACAACGCAGTCAAGGTGCAACAATAGTGCCATAAGAGGAGATAGAACGCCTATAATAACCTGCAAGTCCTAGAAAACCATATAATGCCCGTGGGGTAGAAGGTCGAGGCCAATCCCGAACTGCAACAATCTTAGTGGGATCCGTAACCACACCATCGACAAAAATAACATGCCCCAAATACTCAATCTGACGGCAACCAAAGGAACACTTTGAGCGCTTTAAGAAGAGACTATGCTCATGAAGGAGAGAGAAGACGGACCATAAGTGCTCCAAATGGGTATCCCATGTAGGGCTATAAATGAGAATATCATAAAAAAATACTAGCACGAAGTGCCATAGACAAGCCCTAAAAATATCATTCATCAAACACTGAAAGGTAGAAGGGGCATTAGTGAGGCCGAAGGGCATGACAAGAAACTCGTAATGGCCGTCATGTGTGCGGAACCCCGTCTTGGAAATATCATCAGGGTGCATGCGAATCTGATGATAATCCGAACGGAGGTCCAGCTTCGAAAAGAACTGCGCACCGGCCAACTCATCAAGTAGCTCCTCAATAACTGGAATAAGGTACTTATCCTTAAGTGTAATAAGATTAAGTGCCCTATAATCCACACAAAAGCGCCAAGACCCATCCTTCTTACAAACAAGGAGGACTGGAGAGGAATAAGAAGACTGACTGGGACGAATAATGCCAGATGAAAGCATCTCACGAACAAGTCGCTCAATCTCAGTCTTCTGAGCATGGGGGTAAGGCCGCACATTGGTTGGAGGCGCACCCGGCTGGATAGGAATCCGGTGATCATAAGCACGAGGAGGAGGTAGTCCACGAGGCTCCTCAAAAAGAGCATGATGCTCCTCAAGTAAGGTGGCCAAATAAGGTGAAACAGCCATGGAGTCAGGAACATCAACTACCAGGCGATGCTGCAACAAGTAGCCATGACATTGATAATGACAAAGTATTGTTGCAGATTCTGCAGACTGAAGACGGCCCGGTGGTTGAGCAGTGATACGGACCGGTTTGCCCTCATAAGTAAAATCCATCGTCATATGTCGAAAATCCCAAGAAACAGGGCCCAAATCCTCAGCCATTGAACACTGAGGACCACATCAGCCCCCTTGGTGGGAAGCAAGTATAAGTCCATAATATAAGATTGGCCCTGTAACTGCAAAGCAACTTTAAAGCAAACACCAGAACTCTTGAGACGATTACCATTACCAATCAGCACATCAAAAGTCGCAGAGTCCTGGATAGGGTAGCCCAGACGGCGAGCAACACGGTCATTAATAAAATTGTGGGTATTACCACTATCAATCAAAATTGAAACCGATTGTTTTTTAATCAACCCTTTGATGCGCATAGTACATGGAGTAAAGGTACCAGAAAATGCCTGCAACGTAATCTCCATCTCACAAACCTCAATAGGGGTCAAATCCTCCTCAATAATATCAGCATACGTGTCATCCTCATAATCTGTATCATAGCACTCATCCAGCATATATAACCGACGCGTAGTGCAGCAATGGCCAAGGACATATTTTTCATCACAATTGTAACACAGTCCTTTGGAACGCCGATCTGCCATCTGTAAAGGAGAAAGCCGAGTAATAGGAGGAGTTGAGGAATTACCAGGTGGTCGAGTCGCACGGGCCATCCCTGAACACGGTTCACCAATCGCTCAAACTCATTCTGATAGTCCTGAACTGACCCACGCTGGCGAATTTGAGGATGTAGGCTATTATGAAGGGCTTGCTCAAACTCGTCCCATGTAGAATCAGGATGATGCTCCAAATACTGGTCCACCTAATGCATAGCACGCCCTTCCATATGGAAGGAAGCGAACTCGCAATGCTCATGAGCGGGGGTCCGATGAAAGTAGAAGAAGCGTTTGGCACGTGAAATCCACACATCTGGGTCGCGTCTATTAAATACAGGAAATGTGACACGTACTGGCCGAGCCTGGACAGTGCCCTCACGAGTAATAGGGGCATCCACGTAACGACGGTCCACATGACCACGACCATGATTGTGCCATCCACGTCTACGATAGTCCACATGATTTGGGAACTCGTCATCAGATGCATGATAATCATCCACATTAGCAGAAGCAGATGCGTGTGGAAGCTGAAACCCAGGGTGCACCGGAACATATAGAGGGGGACCCACAGCAGGGCCCACGTGGGGTGGTGGAATGCCTACGCCCAAGGAATGACGGGCTTGTAATTGGGCAACAGGTTGGGTCGGCCCGTCAATAGAAGAATGAGGGCCGGTTCGCGGGATCGGACCGGGACCAGGCAGAACCGGGCCATCTGAACCCACGTGAAGAAAGCCCGAAGGCACGCCCGAGACCTGCTGGGAAGAAATTAGGGCATGGGTGGTAAATGCGATCGGGGCGGCGGTGGCGGCTAGAATCTGAGGCGGCGACGTCGACGGGGTAGCGGCTGGTCCGGTGGTGGCCATAGAAATCCCCCAGAAGCGCCAACCGAGCGTAGCTCATCGCCTCCAAGCGGTAGGTGAGGCCCGGTGAGAATTGCATTGGCGGCGGCTGGAGGGGATCTGGCCCGCGGGAGGCTGTAGAGGCCAGGCAGAAGGCTGGGAAGCGCCGGGAAGCATAAAGTTGCCACCTTTGGTGAGGTAGTGCGGCCGAGGGAGGGGGGCGGCGGAGTTGGAGGGAGGGGCCGCCGTCGAAGGGGGAGGCCGTTCTATGGCAGTCGGTGTCTGGCCGGGCATCGCCATGGTCTCCAACAGACCCGGCAGAGAGGACGGCGGCAAAGAGGCGACTGCCACGATGCCGGTGGTCGGAAGGAGGGACTCGACAGAAAGAAGTGGCGCCGGCGAGCCGAAGGCGGCCGATATGACCACTCCAGATGAAGCAGAACCCATCGTGATGGTTCCCGCCAGTGCGAGGCCCTGCCAAGGTGGCATGTCGGCCGGCAGCATGTGGGTGCCGGGGGGGAAAGACGGTGGTGGAAACCCGGACGGAGAAGTGGCGTAGCTTGGAGGAGAAGCCAACACCGTCTGGCGATGGAAGGATAGCAAGAGCGCCTCAAAGCGATGATCGCAAAGATCGTTCTCCTGATCGCGACGACGGTTAGACTCCGCAATCTCGGCAATCACAGTCTTCAGATCGGTAAGTTCTCGCTCCAATTTCGCCTTCAAGTATGTAGTTCGGGTAGTCTCATGGGGGAGGGTAGTAATGAGGACGTCGTGAAAGTCCGAGGCCATAGTCATCACGGACGAGGGTCCGGAGGACATCGGCAGTGGGTTGGGACTTACCCGATGATCGCCTGTTGATTGATTGATTTTTTCACTATTTACTCGCAATCGCACGAGACTCAGTATAGTCTAGTGGAAACGAGGTCGAACCCAAAGGACTTGAAAGATTAATCTAATTTTAATGAAAAGATTGAATTTTAATGATTTAATTAATTAAAGAAATAAACTTTAATAAGAAATCAGATGAATAAGAATATCAAATGAATAAGAATATCAAATGAATAAGAATATCAAAGCGTCGAATCCACCACTAAACATGCAATTACTACTCTCAATTATTATCTCCACAAATTGATAAGATATAGTAATTTATGTTCTTGGCCGGACACACAAATTACCAGTGAATGAACTACACGTTCTTGTCCAGACACGAAAAATTCATCCACTATAAATTAATATAACTAACTCTATCCTTGGCCGGGCATAGAATCAATTATAATCCCGTTATTATCTAGACACAGGATATATCAAGATCAAATTCCATTAATCATTCATTAAGTCTCGGTCAAAGCACTTAAGAGGAACAATAACGAAATCGCATTAAGCATGAAAATCATTATCAACTTTCACTAAATTAAACAAATAAGAGTAGTAAATACAAATTTAGGGCTTCATCTAGCCTTGATAAGAAAATTAGCTAGACATGGAATAAGAGAAAGAAGAAGTAGCCTGATTTGTCGGATTCATCGAAACACTGCTCACAAAATCACTATTCATAGTACTGTAGCAATTTTCACTGTTCATGTGCACTATTCATCGTCTCTCCCAAAAATCCGTGTTACTGTAGCAGTTCGAAATGGTCGTGCAATTCGTCCAAAATCCGGCCTTTATCCTCTCCTATCTTCTTCTCCTCTTCCTCCGGCGAAAATCACACCCAAAGCGTCTGGTTTTTCCTCCCGGGAGTCTTCTGTAAAGGCTCTCTCTCGTCCCCAAAAACTCCTCTGTTTTTTTCTAATCCATTGTGCCGTCGTCGTTATCTGCTCAATCGAGCCCAGTCTTGCCGTCATTCTGCAGTCGCCGTCGTTTCCACACCATCTCCGGCGCCGTCTCGAGCTCCGTCACCACCATTCAAGCTCCGCCTCGCCGTCAATCATGGCTGCCATGCCCATCACAGTTCATCGTCCTTTTCTGGTCTTGACAGCCGCCGCAGTCCTCGCCCCACCGTGCTCCGTCGCCGCTTCCGAACCCAGCCGCCATGATCGCCTGCCGTTTCTGCCCTTTGCCGGAACCCAGAACCGCCGCCAGCACAAGAGCCGCCTCTGTTCTGCTCCTCTGTTCTGCCGTTTCGATCGCCGTCAAGTCCCGGTCGCATCGAGTGCCGCCGCTTCGGTCGCCCATCCCTGTAGCCACCGGAGCTCGAATGCCTCCCTCCTCACCTTGCCGGCGCTCGAGCAGAAGCTCGAGCGCTGTTGTTTTCCTTCGTCTGTTCGACACCCAGGTCGATGGCTCGGGTTTTTCTTTTCTTTTCTTTAACCCAAACCGGACCAGACCGGTTTTCATCCCTTTTCTCTTCTTTTTTTTTCTTTTTCTTTAATAAAACCTGTCGTAACGATCTCCACCATCGAATCGAATCTGCACGTCCGTATTTAAATTTCACGCTCGTCTTCTTTTAAGTAGCTTATCAATGGTTCAGATCTTCGATACACGTCATATCAGCTCTTGGGTCACTTTGGCATTTCAAAACACGTCTAATGCACTCGTCTGCTACCGATCTGCAATTCGCATTTTCAATCCTACAATAACAAAACCAAACTTAAATTAGATGCATAATAAAAATATAATTCCTTAAATCCAATAATGCATCTAAAATAATTAATTAGAGTAATTTAATTATTAATCCCCTAATTACTACCCTAATCACAAATAACCTGTTTTATTCATGTTTTACCACAAAAACTACACTAGCATATAGGTAAATAAAGCATATAAAATATGTATATTTTATGCTTATCAAATACCCCCAAACCTATATTTTGCTAGTCCCCGAGCAAAACAAACAAAATAAAATCACACAAAATAAACTAAAGTAAATTAAACTATAAAAGTAAATGCCACTTTCGTAGGGAACACGATTGCATTGAGCGTATGCAACAAGCTGTTAAACCTCTGGGTGTCCCCAGTGGGACGAGTGTTGTCTCGTGAGGGTTTGCAGCCATGCTACCCACAAACATGTATTTATGGAATTAATTAACCTAAGTTTAAAAACAAACCAAAACACTACAAAACAAACAAACCTATTATCCCGACAAATGCCAAATACAATGCTTAAGAGAATTAACCACACGTACTTGGTTAATAATCAACAGGAATATAGAAGCCCTCAAGTAAGTGGTTTTATTCCACACTTTCATCATGGAAATTTCTGCTCAAATATTATATAGCGTGATAATGTAATAGTAAAAGTGTAGTACATTGTAGCAATACATTCTAAATTTCTGTTTTACACATATCCAGTGTTACCCATTAACCAAAGAACATCAGAATCTGCATAGTCATCCCAATCTTTTGGTTCATGATAGCACAAATCTGCGCGCCTCATTCGGGTCCAACATTCTAGATTTGAGAGGATAATACACCACAGACTTCTTTTTTTTTTTCGCTAGGACTGTGTAAGGCCTGACTTCAAGATGCTTAGGTTTAGCAATGACTCTGGCGAATGACTCCCAGCCAGTTGGCTTAAGGCATTAGGTTTTAAGAAGACCGCTTCGGGCCTGAGCATCAGCCTAAGTTAATCCTATAAAGTCAAGCAGCCCCTTTCTTTCATTTTGTTTTCATTTATTTTTTTTTCGCATTTTTCATTTTCAGCATTCATATTTTTCAGCACATCTTTATTCCGTCCAGGTTGTATTATACTCTCAACCTATTTCCGGTTCTAGCCCTTGCCATAGCCAAGTAAATGGTCTATCATGATCTTTTAAGCTCAAAGAACAACTACATATCAACTAATGACTCTGACTAAAGACATCCCACTGAAGATTAGTATTCAACAAATCTCTAGAGGGTATTACTTTATGTACTAGTGTGTGTGAGTGAGTTTTATTAGTTCAAGCACCTGATCCAAGAGGACTGTAACAGAAAGATACTGCTCAGTTAAGTTCTCTATCCTCCAGTATACTTACTCACACTTCCAATGTAAATTAATCTCTTAAGAATTGTAACATGCATCATCACGGGATAAACTATCAAAACCTATAAAATACTAGCAAACAACCTAAAAACTAGATTTTTTTTTTCGTTTTTTTTTTTGAAATAAATGAAAATATATGATAAACACTTCTTTTCTACACCCATAAACCTAAACTAAACATTGTCCTCAATGTTTACCAAAATAATACTACAATGAAAAGTA
Source organism: Houttuynia cordata (assembly GCA_039654745.1). Taxonomy (NCBI): domain Eukaryota; kingdom Viridiplantae; phylum Streptophyta; class Magnoliopsida; order Piperales; family Saururaceae; genus Houttuynia; species Houttuynia cordata. The sequence continues at coordinate 6,704,576 of CM077504.1, forward strand.
AAAGAAAAGAAGTGAGGAAAGAAGTCACCTGAATGGAGAGCCTCATGGTAGATGTAAAGCATGAAACACATAAACGAAGAATGAGGAGATAATATAAATATGAAAAAATTAAATACACCCCCAAACCTCGACTGTAGCATCCCCACATAGGTGAGAAATAACCTACAATAAAAACAAAATAGAAAAGAAACAAGAAAATAAAATTTTGGGTTGCCTCCCAAGAGCGCTAAGTTTTACGTCTTCAGCTAGACATAGTCCTTCAATAAGTCAACCTGGATCAATTAAATGATTACCCCACACACTCCTATCCTTATTACTGAAGTACGGATCATATCGTGGAAGGAAAGGGTAGGGTGGTGGGCGGGTAAGCTTAGGGAATAGAGGCCTATTCATTGGCCATTGAAAGAGGTCATGAGAGAATTTCAAAATGAATGGCTCCTCTTCCACATCACCCAATTTGGCCTTAGTGGCCTCCTCTCGTAACACATTTTGAAGAGAACTCTCAAATAATGGATTGAATGGGCAATCGATAGAACACTCTAAGTCACGTTCAACAATCATAGGGGAAGGTTGGTCTAGACATTGTATCAGTGGTGCTTCGGGAACAGAAGATTCCGTTAATATTGTCGTAGACGGTGACTCCTCAGAGATAGAAGATTTAAAAATTAGTTCTAATGACTCATTCACTTCTTCTTTAATTTCTACCCCTCCTTGCTCATTTCCTACACTACATCCAACCTTATTTTCAAATTGAGGTGCACTCCGAAGGGTTGTAACATTTTGAACATGGTCAGGGGAAAAACATATCCCCTCCTCAACAAATTGGCCCATCGGGTATTGTGGTTGGATAGGTAAGGTGTTTACTTCATTAATATCGCCCCATGCACTACTATAGATCCCATTTAGATTATCCAACATGGACAAGACCTTATCTTCAAAGCTAGGATTCCATGTGGGTTGGGCATATTGGGGTTGGGGCAGTGGTGGTGGTGGAACAGGGCATGACATTCCTTGTAAGGGTGGATTAGTGGTTGGTTCAAACATTGCCCTTTTGTTGAGATTGTGCCAAGAAAAATTAGATTGATCCTCCCATCTATGAAGACCTTGGGCCGTATTTATATGATCGCGCACCAATTCCGGATACTCATGGGCCGAAGGACACTCCACTAAAGTATGAGTGGGGCTTGAACAAATGGCACATGGTTCCAAAATAAAAGGAGTCGTGGGTTGTAGGGAAGATATGCTACTCCCAAAGTTGGATTGATTTTCCCACCCATGGTTATAAGTATCAAGATATGAGTGACAAGGAGGGAATGGCACTTCAAAGGGAGGGGAAGTAGGTGTGTGTGAGGAATAATAATCATTAAAGTACATGTATGAGTTATTATGGTTAAATCCATAGGAAGGTGAAGTCATTTTTTTTTCACCACACAATCACCAACACCATAACCACACTATCACACATCCACAACACAAAACAACCCTAGATGTCCACGACTAGTAATCAAGAGTCTTAAATATCGACAACAAGCAAACCTAACTATTGACAACTAGCACTGCATGCATTCACAGAAATAAAAAAAAAAATATTAAAAACACCCAAATCTACTTAAAAAGAAAGGTTGATAGATTGCAAACGAGGGGAAGGAGTGTCATTTCCAACGTCGGCGAGTTCCAAGTGTCACTATCTGCCTCTCCAAATTGACTCCTACAAAGACAAGAAAATCAAGTATCAAAATCCTACAAGAAAAATCTGAAACTAATTAGAATTAAATTAAACTGTTACCAAGTCCCCGGCAACGGCGCCAATTGATTGATTGATTTTTTCACTATTTACTCACAATCGCACGAGACTCAGTATAGTCTAGTGGAAACGAGGTCGAACCCAAAGGACTTGAAAGATTAATCTAATTCTAATGAAAAGATTGAATTTTAATGATTTAATTAACTAAAGAAATAAACTTTAATAAGAAATCAGATGAATAAGAATATCAAAGCGTCGAATCCACCACTAAACATGCAATTACTACTCTCAATTATTATCTCCACAAATTGATAAGATATAGTAATTTATGTTCTTGGCCGGACACACAAATTACCAGTGAATGAACTACACGTTCTTGTCCAGACACGAAAAATTCATCCACTATAAATTAATATAACTAACTCTATCCTTGGCCGGGCATAGAATCAATTATAATCCCGTTATTATCTAGACACAGGATATATCAAGATCAAATTCCATTAATCATTCATTAAGTCTCGGTCAAAGCACTTAAGAGGAACAATAACGAAATCGCATTAAGCATGAAAATCATTATCAACTTTCACTAAATTAAACAAATAAGAGTAGTAAATACAAATTTAGGGCTTCATCTAGCCTTGATAAGAAAATTAGCTAGACATGGAATAAGAGAAAGAAGAAGTAGCCTGATTTGTCGGATTCATCGAAACACTGCTCACAAAATCACTATTCACAGTACTGTAGCAATTTTCACTGTTCATGTGCACTATTCATCGTCTCTCCCAAGAATCCGTGTTACTGTAGCAGTTCGAAATGGTCGTGCAATTCGTCCAAAATCCGGCCTTTATCCTCTCCTATCTTCTTCTCCTCTTCCTCCGGCGAAAATCACACCCAAAGCGTCTGGTTTTTCCTCCCGGGAGTCTTCTGTAAAGGCTCTCTTTCGTCCCCAAAAACTCCTCTGTTTTTTTCTAATCCATTGTGCCGTCGTCGTTATCTGCTCAATCGAGCCCAGCCTTGCCGTCATTCTGCAGTCGCCGTCGTTTCCACACCATCTCCGGCGCCGTCTCGAGCTCCGTCACCACCATTCAAGCTCCGCCTCGCCGTCAATCATGGCTGCCATGCCCATCACAGTTCATCGTCCTTTTCTGGTCTTGACAGCCGCCGCAGTCCTCGCCCCACCGTGCTCCGTCGCCGCTTCCGAACCCAGCCGCCATGATCGCCTGCCGTTTCTGCCCTTTGCCGGAACCCAGAACCGCCGCCAGCACAAGAGCCGCCTCTGTTCTGCTCCTCTGTTCTGCCGTTTCGATCGCCGTCAAGTCCCGGTCGCTTCGAGTGCCGCCGCTTCGGTCGCCCATCCCTGTAGCCACCGGAGCTCGAATGCCTCCCTCCTCACCTTGCCGGCGCTCGAGCAGAAGCTCGAGCGCTGTTGTTTTCCTTCGTCTGTTCGACACCCAGGCCGATGGCTCGGGTTTTTTTTTCTTTTCTTTAACCCAAACCGGACCAGACCGGTTTTCATCCCTTTTCTCTTCTTTTTTTTTCTTTTTCTTTAATAAAACCCGTCGTAACGATCTCCACCACCGAATCGAATCTGCACGTCCGTATTTAAATTTCACGCTCGTCTTCTTTTAAGTAGCTTATCAATGGTTCAGATCTTCGATACACGTCATATCAGCTCTTGGGTCACTTTGGCATTTCAAAACACGTCTAATGCACTCGTCTGCTACCGATCTGCAATTCGCATTTTCAAATCTACAATAACAAAACCAAACTTAAATTAGATGCATAATAAAAATATAATTCCTTAAATCCAATAATGCATCTAAAATAATTAATTAGAGTAATTTAATTATTAATCCCCTAATTACTACCCTAATCACAAATAACCCGTTTTATTCATGTTTTATCACAAAAACTACACTAGCATATAGGTAAATAAGGCACATAAAATATGTATATTTTATGCTTATCACCTGTCATGGGGACTGTAAGGGTGAGTGGGTGGGAACGAAAATGGCTCTGATCTACAACGGAGAAGATTAAAGAGAAATAGAAAACCTAAGCTAGAGCAAATAAAAGTAATCTGTATTTGTCATTTGATAATCCCGCTTTGGCCATAAGCCTTACACACGTAAAGAGTAAAAATATCCTAATACTAACAGAAATAATAAATCCTAACTAGGAAACACTATTAAATAAGAAATCCTATTCCTAATAGAAGTAAGAGGCTATAATTAAGTCCATAACAGTATTACCCACAAATTTTAGAAGACTGGGCAACGCTCCTATGCCCACCACAATCTGAGTTATACAGCGAAGTTATGAGCACCATAAAAGCGCCCAAAAGAAGCCTCACTTCTCTATGATTGCAATGCCACATTATCAATCAGCTATCCATGGTTCTGCTATATGTATAGGAAATTCGTGTCATAAATTGTTGGCCATTGCATTTAAATAGTATGCGGCAAAGGATTGGGAAATATCAAAACTTCCCAGCCCCGAAGAGTCTCCTTACAAGCCTTGATGAGCATCTGGCTAGCTGCTGGACGTGCAAATTCGCTTTTCAGTAGTGTGAAATAGTGCAAGCGCACATTGATGTTCACACGGGGCTAGTCGTTTTGGATTTCAGAATAAAATGTTTGATTTGAATATCAGAGTTTGGTGGTAGTCTTTTAGAATTCTCGATGATATATTTATAATATAGCTACAATATAGCGTTAGTCAATAAGGATTTAGAATAGCAAATTTACCATATAGAGTTAGTCAAAAGTTACATAATTTTAAAAGATTAGAATTTATTATAGGGCTGCATCTTCGATCGGATTGTCTCAAGTATAGCAGAACCCGACCCTACGGCCGAGGTAAGACCCGAGTTACTTAAACCCGACCCTACCCGAAATAGGACCCGAGATTCTTAGGGGCTATTTGGATAGTGAAAGAGGGCTGAATTCACTGTCAATTCAGCCCTCTTTCAAGTAAAACTCATTTGTTTGGTGAATCTCTGCTGAATTTTTAATTCACTCAAAAGAGCTCTTTCAGGGTGAAATAGCTCTTCCAGGTGAAAGTACTTGGGAGGACTTTCACCTGAATTCGTATGGCTGGAAACCTTCTTTCATCTGCAGAAAATCCTCTTCTGCCCTCTTCTACCCGTTTTCTTCTACCTCCCCTCTGTAGCCTCAGGGACACCTCCAGGGTCATGCACAGGTCGGAAGCTTCCTCCCCTGAGGCTCACAGGAAATAGGTACCTGTTTCTGGATGTAATGACTCTAAAAGAAGCATGAAGGTGCCTCTGAATGAGTCCAAGTCTGACAGGCGTGTTTCTGCTGCTGGTGGCGGTGTTGCTACAACTGGTGCAGCAGCTGTTGGGCCGGTTGGTGAAAGGAAGGAATTTGAGGAGGTTTTCTGGGTGTTATGAATGCAGGAGGGTGTTTGATCCGATCCATGGTGCAGCAGAGTCATGCTTTGAGGAATAGCATCTTTCCATGCCCCCATTGTAGGCAGATTTTTGCTAAGTTTGATGGTTTGGAGCATCATCAGACTCTTAGACATGCTGGTATGCTGTTAATGTTCTTCCATTTGCTTTTTTACTTCAATGTGGGTTTTTAGTTTTTCTTTAGATGTAGTTCTGCCTTTTGAGATTTTACCTCTTTTATCTTCTCTCTATTGTGACCCTAAAAAATGCCAATTTGGAGATGTTTGATTGTTGAATGGCTAATGATTTTTCTTTTTCTTTTTTATATATGATTGCTTCCAACGTTTAGTTGTGGATGATTTTGTCCTGAGAATGGGCTAAAAAGTTAATGATATACAAACTTCAGTGTTCATGAATGTGTTTTTTTCTTCAGTTTTAATACCAAAATGAAGCAGGAAATATACTGGGCATAATGGATAATGGTGGACGAACTGATTTATGATTTTTAAGTACATGTACATTTGTCGAAGTCATCGAAAACATAAAATGCAGTGCTAGATTTGGTCTTCTAATATTGCATGTTCCTTCTATCATTTATAACTTGAAGTTAAGATGTAGATCGTGGTCTAAACTTTGTTGCATTTTTTCCAGCATTCTGTAAGGCATAACACTCAGATCTGATATCTCTTTCATCTTATTTATTTTTGCCTCCCAACCCATTTGTGAATGTCTCAGTATTTCTTATTGTCTATTTTCTAATGATTTCTTTTCATCTGAAACATGCAGTATCTGAACTGGGTCAGAGGACACTAGCCGACACATTGTAGAGATTATATTCCAATCAAGTTAGCTGAAGAAACAAGTTCCTGTCAGTATGTAAGATAGACAGGATACTCAAGGTCCATAATTCTCATAATACGATTACCAAATTCGAAGAAAAGGCTAACAATCTTCTTAAGAAACACTCTAGATGTCTTGCAGACGGTAATGAGCTTATGAGGTTTCACTGCACCAGCTTTGTTTGTTCAATTGGGATGAACATTGAACGGCTCCAGTAATGTGTGCAGTTCAATGCCAAATTACAATGTCTGCAACATAATTAAAAACAGGTTCAAGGTAGAAGCGATTGAAGGAATATGTACAACTGCAACAAGCGGCAAGGCTCATGACAATGCGTGGATTGCATTGGAGGAAGAGATCAAGAGGGCAATGCTGGTTTGCCGTGTCATAGCCGGCAAGGTGAAGAAGGGTCTAGATTCAGCAGAGGAATTTGATTTTGGATGAGCTTTATGTGTTCAATCCCAGAGCAATATTGCCTTGTTTTGTTGTAATCTACAGTGGTTTCTAGTCTGATCTCTAAACGAACTTGGTGCTTTTAACTGCGTCTTTGTTTATCACTTTCTTGTTAACAAGTATTGTTTATGATGATGCTTTTGCCCAATCCCGAGATAGGCTGACAACCCCAAGGAAGAAGGCAGTAGGTTATCCGTCGGTGCTACGAAGCCATCGTGGGCTGGGGAGAGGACGCCAGTAGGGTGACAAATAGATGAGAGGAAGAAGCGTATTTAGAAATGGGGTTTGGAGGGGGAAGGAGCTCATGTGAGGGGTAAAATAATCACGTCCTAAAAATTCCATGCACTGTAGCACATTCACTATCCAAACATACTGCTAATTTCATTCATTTAAAAAATTTCACTATCCAAACATATTTTACATTCACAATGAAATTTAATAAATTTTTTCACCTGAATTTACTTTCACATTCATTACTTTTTCACTATCCAAACAACCCCTTAAACTCGTCCCTACCCGAGATAGAACCCGCAATACCCAAGAACCCGAGATAAGAACTGATATTTTAATAGAATAATTAATATAATTATAAAATTTTTAATTAAATAATTTATATAATTATAATAATAATTTATATATATTAAAAAATTAGGGGTTTTAATGGTATATCTTGGGTAGGGTCGATTCTTGGGTATTTTAAAGCCAAATCCAACCCTACCCGAGATAGAAGCGGATTTTTAAATCTTGGAACCGGTCCTATCCGAGATAGGACCCGACCACACCCCGACTCGGGTCAATGTCGGGTCCATTCCATTCGGGTCAGGTCGGGTCCGTTCCATTCGAGTAAGGCTGGGTCGGGTTTTTGGGTGCAACCTAATTTATTTGCTGTAAGTATAAAGTAAAATGAGGAATTTGTAGGTGGAACTCTAAAATGATCGGGCCAGTACACGTTTCATCTTCCTCTCCTCCTCTACAGTTCGCCTCCACCAATCATGCACAGTCACCTCTGTCAGCTATCAGCCGTCGCCTCCACCTCCATCGGCTGTCGCCTTTTGCCTTCGCCGCCGCTGTTTTTGCCTGTCACCGGATGTAGCCTTCACCAATCTGCTGCACACCCTCCGCCGCTCATGGGTCGTCGCTTATGCCAATCACTCATTATCACCTCTGTTGATCCTCGGTTGTTGCCTCCATTTCTTGGTTGTCGCTGCCGTCGATCATCAGTCAAGGATGACCAACTCAAGGGGGACATTTCGTCTTCTTCATCTTTACAACTAGATGTGGCTGATTCCCCTTTCAGGCCTCAGCTGAGGGACTGCCCCTTCACCTCCTGTGACCAACTCGAGCTCCAAATTACCATTGATGGCCGCCAAAACTTCTCGTCACTGTGTGCATAAAAATTCGACCTTTCTCAAGCGAAAAACTTCACTTTGAGGCTAACCTCTTGTAGATATTAGATGGTAGATTAAAAGCCTTAAAAGTTTCAGCTTGGTTACATCTAATTCGAGTTTCAATTTCAAGTTTTTTTTAATCTGGTCTTGTTTATGCAATTTGGGCAAAATTGTCCAATTACAGTCTGAATTAGTGTTCTAGAAGAAGACTTAGACCCGCCTGGGGCCCCAACTGTTTATTTATTAGTCAGTTCATGTCCATACCCTAATAGAGCCCTTTTAATGTCTGGAAATTTGGAAGCTGAATTCAAACAATACAATATTTGGAATTATAAATATTTTCAAGTTTGGCCAGTCAAATTCAGGAATTTTGTAAATAGTCTACAATTGTAAGTTTTGAATTCAGCATTCTAAAATCGGGAACGACTAACCCCTTGGTGTCATGCTTGTTGATTTGAGGAATCCCAATTGAGGCCTTCATCTTAGACTCATCACTTATCCGGCCAACTTCCACCGACAGATCATCCCATTCCAAAAACTGCCCATTTAAACCGCCTTTCCTTCCTTTTCCTTGAGTCATGCTTCATCAATTGGGATTCAAGGGGTACTGAGAGTCCCTGCTCAACTAGTAGCTATAACAAGTACTCTATTAGCACACACCCAATATATAGTACGAAACAATTAACCAAACAAGTAACTACAAACTTAGAACAAAGGAGACACAAAGATAACTCTGGTTCAACTTCTTCTTGCCGTACACACACCACAACAAACAATAACTTGATTGATAAGATGTTTACAATGAATTTCTGTTATTTTGTGTCATAAAATCACCTCAATTCTCTACTTACATATCTCTCACCAAACTTTGCTCTCTCCTCCCTTTACAAGCTGAGCATTAACCATAAAAACCCCTTTTGAGTCCTTAAATACCTATTAAAGCTATGACCCAACTTAGACCTGAATTAAGAATGGAATTCGGTGTCAAAATGCAACTAGGAAGCTTGTCCTGTAATGTTTGGTTGACCACCAGTTGGTAGCGATCAATCTTCTAGCCCTTTGTCTTCCGACGCATCCTCTAGTAAGCATTCCGTAAGATCGTTGTGATCTAGTGGTCTACCTCTCCCTCCGTTACTTCCTCCAATAGACCCTTCAATCGATCACTACGAGCTTTTGGTCGACCATTGTCCGCCGACGTAACTCCAGCAAGCCTTTCAGTCTCCAACGACCCTTCGATCAACCGCTATGACAATGCTACACCAGTAATGTAGGTTTTCCTCGTAATGTACAATGTCTCACACTGAAATACAAATAATATATACTATTTTATATACCTTTCTACTTATTCGCTAGTATAGTTTTTTGATTAAAATAAGAATAAAAATAGGTTACTAGTGTTAGGCTAGTAATTAGGAGTTATATAAATAATTAGCTCTAATTAAATAATTTAGATGCGTTAATTGTTTTAATTAAATTATATTTTATTGAGCGTCTAAGAGTGCTTAATTTTATTTATGTAGATTTCAAGGGCTCAAGTTGCATATCGTCGAATTGAAGCATGTCAAATATGTTTTGTGAAGAGATCAAAGATCCGACGGTTAAAAAGGTTATAACGAGTTTTTAGACTCATCTCAAGATATTAAAGCCGAAATTCAAAAAACATTAATGGGAGCTATTGATTTGTAATAGAAGAGATGACAGGTTTTGTTTTAAAAGTGAAGAAGCATTCATAAATGATCTCACGGTGGAGGTTTCTACAACGGGTCTTAATTGAGGCTTGGGCTCAATAGAATCGTAAATTAGGAAATTTTGGAGTCTTGCTCGTGCTTGGGTCTCGAATTGGAAGAGGGAACTGAATTTAGGACTCCATTGGATTTGGATTTGGCTGTGGGTTGTGTGGATGGATTTGGACTCTTTCCACAGGTAGACTTGTGGATGATTCGGGGAGCAATTCGGCTAGCACTCAGCAAATTCAGATTGGGATATGTACTCGATTTGGATAGTTGCATGATCATTTTAATATTAAACCCTTGTAAGTGCACAAGGCAATTGTGTACTACACCGAGTATTGAAGAGTTGTTGAACCTCATGAACGGATGAATACTTTACCAAATTCAGAGAAAAGTTGCAGTTTTTATTTAATCTAAGGAAAGCAGTGAACTTTAACTAAACTAAGTGAAATTAAATCAAGATATGACAGATACCAAGGCTTTGAAACCACCACAATAAACTAGTGTATCATCTTTCTCTTTCTTTGAAATAAATTCCTAATTGGCTAGCATATTCCTCTCGGACATACACTTGTCAATTCAAATTATAGTGCTATCCTCTCGGACGTAATACATAAATCAATAAAGCACATGGAATTGTGATCTATCTCTCTCGAGTATAAACCAATGAATCCTTACTAATATGTGACACCTCAGACCACTCACATTCCTCTCGGACACGCAAGTGCTCTTTTAGATTAAAATCCAATTAATTCACTCTTGTCTCTCTCGAGTACAAAGAACAAACTTCAATGAATTAACTTTAATAGCATAATAAAAAGTCATACACTAACTAGATTAAAACATAATATGAGAGAAAAGAAACTATACAACCAATCTATTGGGCTTCATCTACGCCTTGGAAAAGAGTTTAGCCTTGCATTGGAGGAGAAATCATCATCATGTTCTTCATCATCTTTTTCTTCTTCTCTCTTTTGCTCTAGCCTCCAAGGTCTCCAAAGGGACTCAAAACTCTATTCTCTCATCCTCAATACGTTCTCCCTTAAGGCATATATATAGGGGTGAAGGAAAACCACGAAATTCCCTTCCAAATCCGAGTCAAAATAGACCTTATTTGAGTTTTGCGCATACGGCAATCGATCGGCACTAGTCACCACATTTCTGCATCTTACTCTCATTTTCCTACAAAAACCAAAAACTATATTAAATTATCACTAAATCTAATCAAAATACTAACATAAATATAAGTTTAGGAGATAATAAAATGCGTATTTCAAGTGTATATCATTGCATAGCTTGGGAATTCGATTTGGGCGAGATTTGGGATCATCTGCAACCAGGAAATAACTGGACTCTTTATCTTGGGACACCTATAAAAATGGAATAGAAGAATGAGGAGAGAGAGAGAGTGTGTGAGAGAATTGGCAGTTGGTGCTGGGTGGCCAGACAACTGCAGCTCGTGGGCTCTACAGTTAGGCACACCAAGATTTTTACATAGTTTTCTCTTCTCTTATATGACTTTCTAATTCTCCATTAGGCCAGGGCTAGATGAAATTATTATTAAGCATGTTATTTATTCTCCTAAATCTTGTATTTGAGTTTTATCCAAGAGAATATTTCTAGAGTTCCATTTATTAAATTTTTTCTTTCATTTATTGTGTCATGCACTTTGAATAATTAAAATTATCAATAGGTTTGAATGATAAGCTTGTGCCATCAATTGAAATTGAGTATTACATTTTGATTAAATGTTGTCAATGGATACATATAATGCTTATAACAATCATTATAGTGATATACTTTGATTATGTTAATTAGAATGTGAAGAATAATTAAATGTGGAATTTCAATGAATCCGATACCCTAAGCCTAATCTCTCAACTTAATTCTCACTCCTAAATTAGTTTTGCTTCTGATAGTTTATTACATTTTCTTTACAACAAAATCCGATTCTTTTGATAGTTACAATTTGTGACTAATAGTTTTAGATTGAATTTTCCCAAACATATACGTTCCCTGCGGTTCAACCTCGGACTCATCGAGTAAATTTTACTTTGCTACCTGTGTTTGGGTAAACAATATTTAAGTTGTAGCACATGTCTCATATGTGTGCCAAAATCATAGCGTCTCTGGAGATTTTCCACATGTCATTGTCAAGTACTGTGACATAACCTAAATCCGCTAAGTTGCTCAAATAAATCAATTTCTAGTCAGCTCAGGGATGTGGCGTAACCTATACAGATTCATGACACAACCGTTAGGTAATTTCAAGCTTAGATAACCGTTCCCTACTATCTCGCATGGCTTGTCATCTCCAAGATAAACTTTGCCAAAATTTCCTGCAACATAATTAGTGAGATTTGTAGAGAAAGGGGTAAAGTGAAATGAAACAGATAAATCAATCACCAAAGTATCTTCCTTAGATTCACAAGTCAATGAACATCTTCTTACTCCTCCGCTACTATAATGATTGCACTTTATTTATCTGAGTCATCAAATTTCTTGGGATTTTTGCAATCTTTTTTGAAGTGGCCCTTCTATCCACAATTCCAACATGCCTTCTCCTTAGAATTAGGACCCTTGGACTTTCATCTCCCCTTTGACTTGGACCTTGCTTTGCTGCCTTCACCCTTCTCAAGATTGCATCCCCTGTTTTCAGCCCTAAGTGCATCTGAAGCTCCAAAATTTTTGTCAGATCTCCTATTTTCCTCATTCATAGGAGTATTCACCACATCATTGAGCTTCAATTCACTGAAGTTCTTAGAACTACTGATAGCCAAGATAGAGTTCTACCAATTCTCAGGAAGTGAGTGAAGTAGAAGAGCAAACAAAACATCCTCCAACAATTTCAAACCAACAGACTACAACTATTCAAAAAAATTATTAATCTCCCTAAGGTGCTCAATAAAATCTCCCCCTTCAGACATCATCATGTCAAACAATCGACGCAACATGTAAACAACATTAGTGGCAAAGGGTTTTTCGTACATCTCAAGAAGTTTATTCATCAACTCCTTTGTTGTCTTAGCCTAAGATACATTAAAGATAATGGAGGGACCAAGATGTCAACCGGACTAAGGCACTAGCCTTCAAGTCCAACTCCTCCCGAACATCATCCTTCATCTCGGCCGGTTTAGCATCCCCTACAACGGTCTCCATAAGTCCTCAATCTAGATTTTCCATAAGGCAAAAATCTACCGTTTAGTGACACAATCAAACAGAAAATATGATCAAAGCACAAGTATCCGACCTTCCCACAGACGGTGCCCCTTGTTGGGATTCAAGGGGTATAAAGAATTCATAATCGACTAGTGATTATAACAAGTACTATATTAGCATAGCCCCAATATATAATACAAAATAATTAATTAAGAAAGCAACCACAAACTTAGAACAAATGAGTCACAAAAATTACTGTGGTTTGGCTTCTTCTCGTCGTACTCCATGCCACAACAAAGAGCAAACTTTATTGATCAAGAGACTACAATGAATTCCTATTATTTTGTAATTCCCTTGTTACAAATCTCTCACCAAACCTTGCTCTCTCCTCCCTTTACAAGCTTAACATTGACCCTAAGAGCCCCTTTTGAGTACTTAAATACCTATTAAAGTCGTGACCCAACTTAGACCTGAATTAAGAATGGAATCTTACGTCAAAATGCAACTAGGAAGCTTGTCCCATAATGTCCGATCGGTCGCTAACCAGCAGCGATCGACAATTAAGCCCTTTGTCTTCCATTGCTTCCTCCAGTAGACCCTTCGGTCGATCGCTACAAGCATCCGGTCGACCACTGTCCTCTTACGTAACTCCAGTGAGCCTTCCGATCTATAGCAAGATCCTAGTGGTAGTCCACTCATGGATATGTCTCCCATGTTTTGAATAGTTCTGCTACTGGTCGACCACTCCTTGAGACTGGTCAATTGCTAATGTCCATGGAATCGAATTTGACTCAATTACCTTAACAACACTACTCATCATCTCCTTCACACCTTTCCTCCTCAAACCAACTTCTCTCTCCCAAATTTCCATCCACTAAACCCTCGGGCCCCATATATCATCATCGCCTGATGAATTATGCGCCCAACTAAGTCTGTACTTCGACATCAAACCCCCCCCCCCCCCCAGCTTCCACTAAGTAACACCTATCTATGTTAAAATTGACTTGAGAATACGTGCAAACATTACACACAAATCTCCTTAACTGTAAAGCATTCCAAAATCCACATGTACACAACTTCAATATAGACTGACTACACGCAATTCCACCAAACCCATCCTTCCACAAATCGAATTGGATCCCAATATCACTCTTTTCACATTGCATCGAAAAGCTCCACCTACCACCCAAGTCAATTGATCCATTTGAACCCAAATTAGCACCGACATTGCTCCTATTCAGCATAAGCTTCCATAAATTGATATCGGGAATGCGTGGCCTATCTACATGCTCACTCGCAATTTCACCAATGACGGCTTCTACGATAACAGTTCTTTCGCGGGGACGTCGCCCTCATTCAGCATATCCACAACCCCAACTTCATGAACAGACCCGCCAGTGCCTTCATATGGCCTTTCATAGTCACCAGGCAGAACTGGTTTGACGATGATGGCTAGTCAAGGATTCCAATGAGTTTGGAAAGAATCTGGGCACGAAGCCGGGCTTGGTCGAGCTATCGCGCGTGGTCGATCAGCTTCTAGCCTTCTTCCTCGCCTACTTCTCATGCATCCGCTTTCACTACAACTTGTTGAGCCCGCCTGAGAAGGTCCAGTGCCCTCCTCCCATGGGGCAGAGGAAGGGGAGATTTTGGCTATTGGGGCAGTGGTGGAGGAGGCAGAAGGTCGAGCAAGGAGATGGGGCCATGGCTGCAGGGATTGGCAAGAAGGTATTTGGAGGGGTTTTAGAGTCTGTTTGGTTCCCTGAAAATTGGGGGAAAGGGAAAGAGGAATCCCTATCTTTCCACTCTGAACCAAACAAAGAGAAAATAGGTGGGTGGAAAGTAGGGGAAGAGGGGGGGGGGGGATTTTGTAATGACCAAAAAATTTGAATAAATTTTAAAATTATTATTTTATGTAATTGACCTAAATTAGGAAAGTTTAGTTGCCATTTTAAATTTTTGTGTATGACTTATTTTGTTAGGTGTTTCAATTCATGTGCTGCATTAGAATGTGGTTTAACAGAAGACTAGGTTCAATTAGGTTAGCCAGGTGCTGAGGCTGGGCCTGGTGCTGGGGCTGAGCCTAGCACCAGGGTCAGAGAGCACCTAACGCTAGGATGGAGCCGGGCACTAGTGCTAGTGGTACAATATGTTTCGTGTTTGAGTGGTAAATAAGGATAGTTAACGAGTTAGAGTGGTAGTAATATTGGAAGTTACCAGGTAAAGTTCAAATGTGCAACTGATGACCTAGGCGCAAGGCTTACCTAGGCGCTAGGGCATCTAGACACCAGGTCCTGTGGAGGGATTTAAATCTTTGGGATGGTTATCTCGTGTAGTTAGAAGAAATTTATGGTAAGGATAAGAGTGTGAGTTACGAGCAGTAATTGTAGAAAGTAGTAGTAAATCAGATGAGTCCTAACTGAATTGGATACTGCCAGATTTGGGCACCAAATAGGAAAGAGAAGATAATATCTTCATAACCTGGAATAGCCAATCAATTATCAAAAGGGGCACCAAAATAGGAATGGGCGCCAAGACTTGTAAACGATTAGGCAGTTACCAGATTTGGTGATAGGATAAACTTGGAAGAGAAGATTTGCTATTGATTTGAAATTAGAATCTTACCAGAACTAGGCGCCAGAGAGCTTGGGTGCTAGGGTATGTTCTTGGGAAGTTATGGTTGGGCAGTCAAGATTAAAAGGGAGTTAATATAGGGTGCAAAGGAGGTTCCACTTGAACTAGGAAACCCTAGTGTATTTAAGCCTCAAATTAGGGTTGGTCAGCCCACACTTTTGGCCGACCAACACTTTTTTCCTCCTTTGTGTTTTCTCTTCTTCTCACACCCTTCAACCAGCACTCTTCCTCCTTTCCCTCTCTCATAGTCCACTAGATTGAGTAGTAGAGGGCGGTAAAGCGTAGTGCAAGCGATAGTACTTCTAGCAAGGCAAAGACTGCAACAATTACTTGATGTAGGATGATTTTTCCACAACTATGTTAGATTTTCTTTCAACTATTTGAATATCTAAAGTTTGGTATTCTGATGTCAATTACATTATCTCCATGCTGGAATTGCTGTGTGATCAATTCTTATTCATGATCTAATTGTCTTTGTGATCCTATAGTTAATGTTTCAAGGAAACTGTTGATAAATATTGCAATCGTGCACTTGTATTGCTTCGTTGTTACATGTATTAAACCATGATAAGAACTCGTTTCATTTGGAGTCCTCTGTCGATGTGATGTTGGTTCGTGACAGTTTTGCCCGGAGTAAGTTGCCCTAGTTTTGAAAGGATTGAGTTAGGGTTAAGGGCTCAAGGCGTTGATACATGTCAATTATCGATCAAATTATGATTGGATCGATCAACCGTCACTCCTAAAGCTTTCAATTTGGTCTCGTCATGTTGTTGACTGGTAGGCAAAAGTGTGGTGTCGACCTTGGTTCATTGGCTTTAGGTTTAGGTGCTTCCATGATTAATTGTCCTAAAGTCTGGTCACATGTGTTTAGGCATGATTAATTGTCCTAAAGTCTAGTCTCAAGAGATATAACAACATATTCGTGTTTAGGCAATGAAATAGATCGGGTTCATCCCAAAATTACTAAACTATTGACTAAGAGGGTTCTATAATAATTGAAAGGTATCGTGCTAATAGGTATATGAATTACTTAAGTGTCAAAAATTCAGCCTATTAGACATTAATTACACCTACCGATCAATTCGGATTAAAACATTCCTCTCGGCCAAAACTATTTCTTTGCCAATGACCTATACTAAAACAGCCATAACTAATTCTAGAAAAATTCTAAAAATATGTCGCTAATTTTTTATGAAACTAGACTCATAGGAGCATCTACTGTAAAAATTTCAAGTGTCACTTCGATATGTAGTATTGGTATATGATTTTAGATTTTCTATCAAAACAAAATACTTCTTTTCCACTAAAAGTAACTAATAATAAAATAATATAAATTATTATGTTATAGATACACATATGATGTATCTATGAATATTATTAAACGTCAGATTAGGGATTTCAGTAAAAGTGACTAAGTTATAAAATATCTAATCATGTGTTTGACTGATGGTCTTCTGTCAGTATGATAAACTTTATTTATCCTGTCCTTGTGTCTGTTCGATTCAAGTTTCAGTTGAAACTTGAACCTAATGTTAGTCATGTTCCAACTTTGATTCTTGGAGTCATGATAGGTGGTTCTTGCTCTATTGTTTGTTCCATGAGTTCATTTAGGCTAGTCACGTGTAACAAGTTCGGTGTTGATTATCTCATCTTGTACTCCTATTGTAAGTCAATTATAAAAAAAGTTGTGATGATCACAAAATGTATTCTTATACCTCTGTCATGAGAATTATTGCTCAATTATTTCTCCACAATATATCTTGCGAGGATCTCTCCGATGTGGATTCATAGTATGCTCAAGAGAGCCATGTCTAGATCTTGCGAGATCTTTGTTGTTTTTGAAACCTTGCGAGGCTCCTGCCCAAAAGAGGCATATGCATACGTCCTTAGGCTATTGAGACGTTACGGAAGGTTTAGCAGTTTCTGCCCATTGTGTCCGTAAGCACTAATAGGGCCAGTATCCTAGACACATAGTCGGGTTCTAATAAGAGAACCTCTAGGGTAATCTGGTAACTAACCACTTGCGAATGGTGATGACTGAGAGCAGAAATTGTACCTCCATACACTTTCAATGTTCTGGAGTCTTGGTGAATGATGATATTCTCCTGGTAATGGAAGTCTTTATGTTCAATTCAGAAATTGCTAATTATTCATTATATCTTAATCCTAAACCTTGTCATACTTTGTATATCCTATTTCTGTGGTGGTTTTTGCATCCGATTGGGTAATTATTTGAAATACTCATGCATCCTGTGATGCATGCATGGATAAAGACTAGACGTGGAAAGATTGCAGGGAATAGGGAAGTGTGAAGTAGGCGAGTAGCAGAGCTATAGTTGTTACTTTTTATTTTATTTGAAAATTGTAATAATGTTGGCATGTGAGCCAAACCTTTTAATGATTGGATTATTTTTAGAGGTTAAGGATCTTTCATTTTATATTATTAATAATATTTATTCTCATACTGTGTTGTGTCAATTATACGTCCATTTGTGTGATGGTATAATTAAAGGTGAGATTAAGTATTTAGTTGCATCCCGAAACTTCTGGCTTCTTGCATATTCATCATCTCGACGACTTCTGCACTGACGAATATGAGAATTTTGGGGCATGACAGATTTGGGTGGAATTTTTGGGCGTGATGGTTTCCGCTAACATGTCTCCTCTATCATCTCCCGCCGCTTGGGTTTTCTTCACTCTCTGGCCGCTCCAATATTTTCTCTCCTCACACTGGTTTGTGTAGACTTCTCTCTCTCACTCACTATTCCTTTTTGTTGGATGTTTGATTTGCCATTTGAATAAATCACTTGTGTTTTGATTATTGTTGGAATTCAATGTGTTGATTGATCTTGTTGGTTTAATACAAGACAATGGTCATCTGTAATTTGCAACTACTTTGGGCATTTTAAAAAATTCAAAAAAATATTTTTTTAACATTTTGGTGAATTATAAATGTAACAGATGAGTTGGTCTACTTAGATTATTGTTTGGATCATAGGTTTTTTTTATGGGTCTACTGTTTGAAGTGAATCTATAGGGAGTTTTTATTGCTAATTCAGTTGTAGCAGGTTGTTTTTATTATAAAGTTGTATTGTAAATCTTCTAGTAAGGCTAAATATAATTTTTTGTAACTATTTCAGTTTTTTTAGTACATACCTAATGGATATCAATATATAGGAGTCATATGAAAAGCACATTACCTAAAAGAAGAAAAAATTTGACCACAAGTTTGATACTGACATAGAAGAGCCTTGAGACTATTAGGGGTTTTGGGGGTTGAAGGACTTCACTTGATCATTTTTGTAGGTATCCTTTTCCTCAATTGCCTTACTGGAGATGCATTTATTCTAAAACCATGAATCAACAGAATTGCACATGTAACTATTAGTGCATCCAAGCTACATTTTGGAAGCCCCTAAAGGAACCCAAGAACTAAGGTGGAGCTTGATGAATATTGGTGTTGTCATTAGAAGGCGACAATAATACAAAATTTTATTTATTTGTCTGACAATCACTTAAGAGAGTGCAATAGACATGGAACCAAATCCACTTTCACTTGATCATACTGAAGTACCAAATTTTAACTCTTCAGAGTCTGCTGGATCACCAAGCCGACTTTTAACCTTGTATATATTGAATTAAGTAACAACCAACCAAATCCACTTTCACTTCTATTTCATATCATCCTTTAGTTTCATCTTTCTCGGTATTTGCCTAATCAGCAGAGGCAATAAAGTTATCAATATAGGATAAATTCGAATTCACTCACCTAAAGTATGTTAGAGTGTATCCAGCAGACTCTAAAGAGTTAAAACAAGTGTCGTTAAAAGGGAGTAACTTGAGGGGGCCAATAAACATGGAAAAATCCTCTGCTGGATATGTACATTGATCTTTGTTGTTTCCAAAGCCAAAACTCCATAAATTGTTACTATGCAGATCTTGTTGGGATTGTCTATAAAATAAGAGGGCAAAATACTACCAACCGGTTTGACGAATAACTCCATGAAATACCCGAAAGAGAAAGACAAAAGATTTGGTTCGAGGCGCTCTATACGCTGTCCTTGAAACAGATACGCCACCCTCCGTGCACAGGCAATCACTGGCGTTCCGTTCTTGAGATACAATGAACCACACTGTCAGTTTAAAGGTGCACTTCAAATCAAACTGATTGGAACTCGATCAGAGGAGATGCTATTGCTCAATGATTTCTATGAGAAGAAGAAGAGAGAATTTAGATTGACTTCTCTCTTTTTTTTAGGTTTTCCCATTCCCAATATATAGGAGGACTCTGTTGGGGTGTTTCAGGAAGAAAGGATGCAACTTTAGAAGCCAAAACAGCAATTTTTGCTCGATAACGATCAATCGCCTTGTGATCGATTGCTTTCTCAAGCAATCAATCGCGCCTCGTTTTAAGAAAAACACAGTAGATACGATCGATTGTCATGTAGCCGATCGATCGAGGCTCACTTTAACGATCAATCGCGTCATCAAGGCGATCGATTGTCCCATCCTCTATTTAATTTCAAGTCAAATTTTCAACAATCCCCACCATGACTTGATATTAAACTAGTTTACATACTAGAATGCATATGACTACAATAATTAGACATTGAGCAATGATACTCTAAGTTTTCGGCGATAGGTACCTTGCGGGTTTGAACCTACACCTAGTTTGGTAAGCCGCCACTCTCACAAGTTCGAAGTGAACAACTTGAACCTTGAAGCAAGAGTTTTGACAAACCTAACACTTAGGATAACTCCCTTTTTGAGTTCATTTGGGTAGCGCATTACGATCATGCGCCTTGTATCTTTTCATGAGTTGCACATTAGAGAACAAGTACACATTCTCCTTAACTGTGACCTTAGTGACACTCATATTGGTGACAGTCTCTGAGGGTAATTTGTATAACAATACCCTGCCATTTAGGCCTTGACCTCACTAAGACTTCCGTCAACCTGTTTCATATGCAGTAGAGCACTCTCATCATAACACGGGAATGAGCATACAATATATTTAAATAGTGCTCTCTAAGTCATGCATTAGCTTGTTTTTACCCATTGAATCTTTGTTGTGGGATCTCCACTCAGAGAGATTGGGTTTCTACTAACGATGACTTAATCATAAGCTTTTAGCCCCATTCCCCTAGATGAGTTAAGGATTTGCCCTGCCGACAATCCTTTGGTAAACGAATCATGCAAATTATCCACTGATCGTATGAAACTTAAGGTAATGACTCCGAGGTAGTCAACTTGCGCAAGATTTTATACCTTAGTTCAATATGCCTGGAGGACCTCTTATTATGATTCTTACTCTTAACCTTATCAAGAGCTGATTGGCTATCACAAGCTCAGTATGACCTTGGCAAGACCCAAGTCTTTCATATCAAAATTCTCGTTAACGAAACCCTTTACCTTATTGATATGATCCACATTATTTCTAAATATTAAAATATCATCCAAATATAAGCACAACATAACAAAAGAATTATCAAAAGACTTGCAATACAAACACTTATCAGAAGTACACATGACAAAGTTATTTGAAAGAAGAACATAATCAAACTTTTGATGTCATTGTTTAGGAGCCAGTTTATAGAGAGATCTTACTAACTTACATGTTTTTCTTTCTTGACAAGGAACTATAAAACTTTTAGCCTGTTCCATATATATCTCCTCCTCTAATTCACCATTTAAAAATGATGTTTTTACATCCATTTGATGGATCTCGAGGTTATAATGAACTGCAAATGCAATAAGCACTCGAATTGTAATTATCAAGGTCACAGGAGAATACGTGTCAAAGAAATCTTAACCTTCCTCTTGACTATAACTTTTAGCCACTAATCTAGTTTTATACTTTTCAATTGATCCATCGTGATAATATTTTCTTTTAAATATCCACTTGCACCTAATTGGTTTAAACCCTGAAGGTAGATTCATTAGAACCCACATCCCATGTGCAAGTATAGAATCCATCTCACTTTGTACCACCTCCTTCCATAAAGGAGTTTCACTAGATGACATTGCCTTACTAAAGGTCAAAGGATCATCATTCCTCACCATAAAATTATAGAAGTCATCTCCAAAGTTTTTCTTAATTCTGGTTCTCTTAGGTCTCCTAACTTCAATATTGGTATCCACTTCTTCAATTCTAAGAATAAAAGATGAGGAACTATCCTTTTTATGCACTATAGCTTTACTCTTTTCCTTCATTTTAAACACATTCTCAAATAATGTTACATCATCGGACTGCTTAATAGTATTAGGTGCATAATCCTGCTGATCAGACCCAATTACTAAAAACCGATATGCTCTGTTGTTTTGTGCATAACCAATAAAAACTGCATCATAAGTTTTCTAGCCTAGTTTATCCATGTTCACATTTGGGATTTTCACTTGACATCCCCAAACCTTGATGAACTTTAAGCGCGGTTTTCTTCATTTTATTAATTCATAAGGGGTTGTATTTTGTCCTTTATGAGGCACACGGTTTAATATTACACACACAGAAAGAATCGTTTCTCCCCATAAATTCTTCGGTAAACCCGAAGAGGATAGCATAGAATTTATCATGTCTATAAAAATTTTATTCTTTTTTTTACCACACCATTAGATTGAGGAGAGTATGGTGCTGTGGCTTCATGTATTATTCCTTGATCTTCACAAAATTTATAAAATTCAAGGGAATAATATTCCCCACCTCGATCAGACCTAAGTCTTTTTATCCACCTCTCAGTTTTATTCTCAACCTCTATCTTATAAATCTTAAACTTTTCAAAAGCCTCATCCTTAGATTTTAACAAATAAACATGACCAAATTTAGAATAATCATCTATGAATGTGATGAAATATCTCATTTCACCCCTAGTTATTAATCCATTTAATTAATAAATATCAGAATAAATTAAATCAAGCAAACAAGATGACCGATCAACTGATCTATATGGTTTCCTAGTTTGTTTAGCTTGAATACATATTTCACATTTATCAAGAGATTCATTACTCAATTTTGGAATCAAGTCAAGATTCATCATTCTCTTAATAGTTTGTGAATTCACATGTCCAAGCCTCATATGCCACACATTAACAAAATCAACATAACAAACCATAGAGTCATTGACATGAAACTAAATTAAGTTTAAAAAGGCCATTGCACACATAACCTTTAGCAATAAAAATATCATGTCTAGTTATTACAACTTTGTTCTTTTTATATCCATGAAACTTGGGTTTCCGTTCCACAACATTATCTTGAGCACTATCATTGGCTCCAGAAGAAGAGCCTTGTAAGATTTTCATCTTTCCTCTATGCTTTTCTTCAATTTGGATAGCCACTATTAAATCATCAATGAACATAGCGTCCCGTTTGTGCTTCAAATTAATTTGGAAATCCTGCCATGGGGGTGGTGGTTTATCGATAAGCGCATGAACTTGGAGCCTCTCGTCAACGAGAATGCCTTTCCCAATGATCTTAGCAACTAAATTCTGTATTTTGACTACTTGGTCTCTAACAGACTTGTTATCAACCATCTTATAGTCAAAATACTCGCTTGCGACATATTTTTCTTCCCCTTCATGCTCCTTCCCAAATTTCTTATCAAGGGTATCCCATAATTCCTTAGCAGATTTAGTGTTTATATGCCAATCAAACAACTCATTGCTCAAAACACTAAATATTTGTCTATGCCAAAGTTCATCATCTTGTTTGAATTTATCACTATCATGAGATTTAGCAATTCCAACAACTTCGGAAGAACTAGCAGTTTTATTAGATTCAGATGAAACAAGTTTATCAGCAACAGCATCAGAAATCACATAAAATATATTTAATTGTCAACCAGAATTTCATCTTCGTTTGCCATCTCATGAAATTCTTTCTATCAAACTTCTCCGGTTTCAGAGATTTGTCAACACTCATAATTGCAGTAGTATTCAATCAACAAAATCAATATCTGTTTTAAGATGGTTGGGATTGTCTATAAAATAAGAGGCAAAATACTACCAACCGGTTTGACGAATAACTCCACAAAATACCCGAAAGAGAATGACAAAAGATTTGGTTCGAGGCGCTTTATACGTTGTCCTTGAAATAGATACGTCGCCCTCCGTGCACAAGCAATCACTGGCGTTCCGTTCTTGAGATACAATGAACCACACCATCAATTTAAAGGTGCACTTCAAATCAAACTGATTGGAACTCGATCAAAGGAGATGCTATTGCTCAATGATTTCTATGAGAAGAAGAAGAGAGAATTTAGATTGACTTCTATCTTTTTTATTAGGTTTTCCCGTTCCCAATATATAGGAGGACTCTGTTGGGGTGTTTCAGGAAGAAAGGATGCAACTTTAGAAGCCAAAACGGGAATTCATGCCCAATAACCGCCGGTGTGATCGATCGCTTTCTCAAGCGATCGATCGCGCCTCGTTTTAAGAAAAA
Source organism: Houttuynia cordata (assembly GCA_039654745.1). Classification (NCBI taxonomy): domain Eukaryota; kingdom Viridiplantae; phylum Streptophyta; class Magnoliopsida; order Piperales; family Saururaceae; genus Houttuynia; species Houttuynia cordata. The sequence goes on from CM077504.1 coordinate 6,728,367, forward strand.
TACAATAGATACGATCGATCGTCCTGTAGCCGATCGATCGAGGCTCACTTTAGCGATCGATCACGTCATTAAGACGATCGATCGCCCCATCCTCTGTTTAATTTCAAGTCAAATTTTCAACAGATCTAAGGTACCTCCACCTGTAAATATACAAACTCTGTTATTAGTATAAACATTGAAAGTCATAGTAAATACATATAGAAAATAAAAGTGATTTTGTTGCATGAGAATGTATCACAAGAGGGACACTAAAAGGAAATATCAGACTAGTGCTGTTAACCGTTTGGTTTGTGATTAATCCAACACATCCACAGTGAAAAATTCACTTTCACAATTCATTTATGGATTTTTCACTGTAGATGTCTGAAACACGTCCTAAGGTGTTTCAGCTAAAACTAAAAAAAACAGGAAATGAATAGTGAAAGTGAAACATCCACCGTGGATGTTTTGCTTTTTATCACGCCCCAAATGGCTAGTCATGTGACACTAAATTGTGTTTGCGGCTTTGTGCACAAAATAAATATAGCATAAGCACTAAAATGCATTTGTGTTAAAAAAAGAAAAAAGTACTAAAACATAATTATATGACCAAACAACTTAGAAACTGAAAATATATCCTACATGTTGATGCACCATAAAAGGTACACAAAAAGCGAATATCATAACATCAGACTAGCAATCACCCAGCTTGACAAATGACTTATGAAGCTTAAAGTTAATCTCCTCAACAGAAGAACAAAGCTTTGACTAGTCTTGATTATAAAAAAGCATTGTAAGGGTATATTAAACAATAACGATTTTTAGAAAGTAAAAATTCTCTTTAAAGTGGGCATACACAAGGCATTGTGTTGGTAAACTACTTAAGTTTCTATGCTGAAACATTAGGTGCTATAATTAGTTCACATACCCTACAAGATAATTTGGTTGGAAGCCCTCTGATTTCTCTTCACCTCCACCTCTCTCTCTCCCCTCTCTCTTTCAAAGCAGGGAAATTAAAATTGTTGTAGGGGTTTGTTGTGACCGGTTAGGGTCACAAGGAAGGCCTTGACGGCAGGGGAAAGGAAGAAGAAGAATAGGTAAGAGAAATAGTGTTTCTTATTGCATACCCTAACAATGAGAAGACGCCCTCCTTATAAAGGAGAGGGATGGCGCGTGCCTTGGGGGGCGCACCATCTGTTACAACTCTGATGGGCCTCTGATGGGCCATAAATCACTCCCTAATATCCTTTAATCACTCAATCTCAGCCCGTTACCTAACAATTAGCCTAAATGGGTCTGATTACAATATGATACTTATGCAAAGAAATAAATAAAAGAAATCAACTGATCAACTGATCCTAATGAAAGATATCCTCTGTTGTTGTGCTGACGTACACAACACTCCACCACGCTTCCGCTAACGCATTGTCCTCAATGCGACCAAGACGGAAACTGACTCATAAAGTCATCCTCAAGTAGCCACGCAGCATCCTCCAGCGGTTTGCCCTGCCATGCTACGAGCACTTCCGTTACAATATGCCCAGCACGACGCACGCGACGTTTGTTAATAACAGAAGCTGGTACTAGCTCATCAGATTCAGGCGGACCCATGAGAGGAGGAGGCGCAGACCCAAAAATCAAGAGAGAGTCCCCCACGAGGCGATGAAGGCGAGAGACGTGGAATACCAGGTGCACCAAGGACTCGATGGGCAGAGAAAGGCGATACGCTACCGATCCCACCCGAGCTGCAATGGCGTAAGGCCCATGAAATCGGGGTGCCAACTTCTGGTCAGCCTTATACAAAGAGGTTTGGCGATGGGGACGAACTGACACATAAACCATATCCCCCACCTGGAATTCTTTGTCCGAGCGCCGTTGGTCATATAGTTGCTTCATCCTGTTCTGGGCGGCCGCTAGATTGGTTTTCAACTGACGAAGTACCTCGTCATGAGTCTGCAACATATAATCCACCTCGGCTATGGCAGAACGATGAGGAACATAAGATAGGACAGATGGCGGGGGGCGGCCGTAGACAACCTCAAACGGCGTGAAACCTGCACGGGTGTGATACGCCGTGTTGTACGACCATTCTGCCCAAGGTAGCAAAGAAAGCCAACGACGGGGCTGATCCCCCACAAAACAACGTATGTACTGCTCAAGGTACCGATTCACCACTTCTGTTTGGCCATCTGTCTGGGGGTGGTAAGCCGTACTCATGTGAAGTTCTGTTCCCTGGAGCTTAAAGAATTCCCGCCAAAACTGGGATATAAAGACCCTATCTCTATCGGATACAATAGTTCGTGGCATGCCATGCAATTTAGCCACCTCTCACACATATAATTCAGCAACAGTACGGGCAGAGTATGGATGGCTCAGGGCACAAAAGTGGGCATATTTAGACAGGCGGTCAACCACCACCATTATCACCGTCTTGCCCCCCACCGCTGGTAAAGCTTCAATGAAGTCCATGGAAACGTCATCCCATATCTTGTCGGGAATGGGAAGGGGCTGAAGAAGGCCCGTAGGAGAAATAGACGACGCCTTGGACCGTTGACATGTGTCGCATGCGGCTACATAAGCATGCACCATTTTCCTTAAGCCGGGCCACAGAAAGCTTTGGCTAACCCGTTTGAAGGTTCGAAACGTACCTTCATGACCAGCAATAGGAGTATCATGGAAATGAGCGATAACCTGTTGCCGCAAGTCGCCTACATTTGGCACCCAAAGTCGATTCTTCCAAAACAATAGCTGGTCGTGCCAGGCAAAGGGGGTGGCCGCGGAGGGGTCGCTCTGAATATGAGCAATCAATTCCTGGGTGGGAGGGTCCGCCACATACGCCGCCCGCAATTCAGGAATAAATGGGCTGCAAGGGACTGAAAGGGCGAGGCAGGCACCTTCTTGGGGCCGGCGAGATAAAGCATCGGCCACCGTATTGTCGACGCCCTTCTTGTAGACCACTTCATAATCATAACCTAGTAGCTTACTCACCCATCGTTGTTGAGAAGGAGTTGAGACCCGCTTCTCTAAAAAATATTTGAGAGGTTGGTGGTCGGTCCGAATGAGAAATCGTCGGCCCAACAAATAAGGCCGCCACTTAGAGACGGCGTGCACAATGGCCAACATCTCCTTCTCGTACGCAGATAAAGATAAGGACCGGCCTGATAGCGCCTTGCTGTAAAAAGTGATCGGCTGTTCCTTCTGGAGTAGGACCGCACCTAGGCCCAAATCAGACGCATCCGTCTCAAACAACAAAAGACATAGAAAAATTAGGGAGAACCAATACAGGTGCCTGTGCCATGGCCTATTTCAATCTGTCAAATGTGGTTTGGGCTTCCTCCGACCATGCAAATGCACCCTTTTTGAGCAATGATGTGAGCGGTCCAGCAATTAACCCATAACGCTCAATAAACCGACAATAATACCCGGTTAGGCCCAAGAACCCCCAGAGGGACTTCACACAAGTTGGCGTGGGCCATGGCCGCATTGTCTCCACCTTGGAAGGATCTGTGGCTACCCCTTGAGAGGAGATAACATGGCCCAAATAGTCGACCTGTGCGCTGCCAAAAGAGCACTTCGAACGTTTCAAGAAAAGTGTGTTAGCCCGCAGAATAGTAAAAACTGACCTGAGATGGTCAAAATGTTCCTCCCAGGACGAGCTGTATATCAATATGTCGTCGAAGAATACTAACATGAACAGGCGAAGGTACGGTCGAAATAAATCATTCATCAGACTTTGGAATGTGGATGGCGCATTTGTCAGGCCAAAAGGCATGACGAGAAACTCGTAATGGCCGTCATGAGTCCTGAAGGCTGTCTTATGGACATCATGTGGCTGCATATGGATTTGGTGATAGCCAGAGCGCAGATCGAGTTTGCTAAACACCGCCGCCCCTGCCAATTCATCAAGAAGTTCTTCTATCACTGGAATGGGGTACTTATCTTTTACTGTGATCGCATTAAGTGCCCGATAGTCCACGCAGAAGAGCCAAGATCTGTCCTTTTTGCTCACCAACAGGACTGGTGACGAGAAGGAACTGGTACTGGGGCGTATGATACCCGACTGCAACATTTCTTGAACCAATTTCTCAATTTCAGCCTTCTGCACATGGGGGTAGCGATAAGGGCGCACATTGGCCGGAGAGGCCCCAGGTGTAATTGGAATGGAATGGTCGTGGCCTCTAGCTGGAGGCAGGCCTGACGGCTCAGTAAAGATATCGGCATGCTCATTAAGGAGGTCAAGCATGTCCGTGGTTAAGGTTGGTTGATCCACATCCATAATTGCACGCTGCTATAATAGAATACCTTGAGGTGCAAATTTGAAAAAAGAATTCACCACCTACGCCGTGTGCAAAGTGCCTGGCTGCACCCCGTGAAGCCGTATGCGCTGGCCATTCACTTCAAAATCCATAGTGAGATCCCTAAAATTCCATATCACATCTCCCAGAGTCTGTAACCACTGTACTCCCAGCACCACATCGGCACCCTTCGTGGGAAGAAGAAACAAATCAGTGACAAACGAGTGTCCTTGGATCATTAGCTCGATCTGAGAACATACCCCCATGCTGCGTAGGTGTTTTCCGTCCCCAATCAAGACGTCAAAAGGTTTGGACTCGGAGACATAGCAACCCAGGCATTGAGCCACCTTATCACTGATGAAGTCATGCGTCGACCCACTGTCGATGAGTACTGCGACCTGTTGGCATTTCAGCTGGCCCTGAACGCACATGGTCCTGGGGGTAAAGGTACCCGAAAAAGCATGGACAGAAATCTCCAGCTGGACATGGTCATAGAGTCCGGGACTCTCATCTGGGTCATCCACTCCTGCGTCCTCAACCTCTTCGATGAGTAGGCTTCCTTTGACAGAGCAGCGATGGCCCGGAATGAACTTTTCATCGCACCTATAGCAAAGTCCTTTCGCACGACATTCCTCCATCTGGGCAGTCGTCAGACGGCGAATAGGAGTTGACGGAGAGCCTGGTAGAGGTCCTGGCAAAGCCTGTCGGCTGGGGCCTGGGCCAGGCGCTGGGGCCAAGACAGGGATCTGGCCAGTGTACGGCCTCAGAGGTAGCCCTCCTCGACCCCCTCGCAGTTGGCAGATCAACTTTTCTTCTTCAATACGTGCATGACGCACCACTTCCCGCATAGTCTGGTAGGGGAAGTGTCGCATCTCATCAGCAATTTCAGGCTTCAGGCCCCTTTTGAATGTCATCACGAGTGTAGCCATCGGCCATTCTGGTAAACGATTAGCAATTTTCATAAAATCAGAGTAGTATGCTCTCACCGTTGTAGTTTGACACAGAGTAGAAAGCATCTCATTGAAGTCCTGGAACTCGTTTGGGCCAAATTGGATGCACAACTCGTCAGAAAAAGATACCCATGTGGGTCGTCGAACCTCCTTCTCATAGGCCTGAAACCAAACGGAGGCATCACCGTCTAGATGGAAGGCAGCCACACGGAGTCGTTCTTCGTCAGAATAGGTTCCCTGGTAGGCAAAGAATTTATTGGCCTTGTACAACCACTCGACAGGATCTACCTCGCCATTGTACGGCGGAAACTGTAAGCGGGTCAGCCTAGGTTCAGCACTGGTCCTCTGTCCCCCCACGAAATCCAGAGAACTCCTCCAATTCCTCCTCCATTTCATGTTGAATATTGCATGGTCGATCAGTCATTGAGGGATTTCCTCGAGCACCTTCTAGGCCTCGCGTTCCTGGGCTAGTGCGGCCCTCTTCTAAGTCGACATGGACGGATCCAATTGGAATGCCTTGCGAAGATAAGTGGCCGGTGGGGTGGCCTAATAGTGAACCGCCCATATTTTGAGAGCCACCCTGTCGGCGTGGCCATGGCGGCAGCTTGCCTGGCCTTTTCTTCAGCGCGCATGGCTTTCTCCTCAGCGCGCTCCAATTTTAGCTCCTGTAGTTGATCTTGGAGTCCCATCAACACAGCAAGAATCATCGTCTGAGTGGAATCAGAATCCGCCCTTGGGCTGAGGTTTTCTTTTGCCGCCTCCTGATCTGACGACGTGCCAGCAGCCATAGCTGGTTGCTTGCAAGGGGGCATGAGGTTCCGCAGATCGGAACTGCTATGATACCAGTGTTGTGACCGGTTAGGGTCACGAGGAAGGCCTTGACGGCAGGGGAAGGGAAGAAGAAGAATAGGTAAGAGAAATAGTGTTTCTTATTGCATACCCTAACAATGAGAAGACGCCCTCCTTATAAAGGAGAGGGATGGCGCGTGCCTTGGGGGGGGGCATCTGTTAAAACTCTGATGGGCCTCTGATGGGCCATAAATCACTCCCTAATATCCTTTAATTACTCAATCTCAGCCCGTTACCTAACAATTAGCCTAAATGGGTCTGATTACAATATGATACTTATGCAAAGAAATAAATAAAAGAAATCAACTGATCAACTGATCCTAATGAAAGATATCCTCTGTTGTGCTGACGTACACAACAGGGTTCCCCATAAACAAGAGAAATCAGAATAATTTAGCAGTACATGGCCCAACAAAGCATGTACTAACTGGGAAGAATGAACAATCATTCCATCATTTTAATAGGAATATAGAGTTTGATTACTAGAGACATTTATAATGCATAAGGCTATAAGAAAACCCATCAAATAGTCTCTGTTTGCATAATATTGTTACTGGAATGGAACTAAGTATATTCAACTAAGATTTTGCCACTTTTGAATGAAGCATTGCATGTGAACACAACACCCACAGAGGGGTGCATCCACCAAAGAGGGGACACTACATCCTGAGGAAATTATACCTAGGACATTACTTTAATACCAAAACACTTAAGCTTACAGGGAAGGAGTAACATCTTATATTAACTGATATAACCAATTAAGACTTTAAAAATATCTATGAACTAAATAAGCTTTTGGTAAAACTAACCAGAAAGAAGAAAAATGGATCCCCATAGTGGCCTACTGGATAGTTCAATGTATTCATATCAAATCTTTGAACCACATTATTAAACAGTTCCATGTAAGTTAAGCATTTTAGAGGAAAAGGTAGGTGGTGCAAGCAGCAAAAAGGAACTGTGGAAATATAATAAAACTTAATCCTATATTTGCCACATGAAACATGTCCTACAAAAAAACATTTACTTTTTGCCAACTCTCACCCAGAAGAATTCCAATGATACATAGACACGGTCACACATTCTTAACAAACACATAGAACTGTTAGCCAACGAAACAACAAACTCAGACGAAGAAAATAGACAGAGTTAGACTACAAACTAAAAATGTTATCCTTCAGGAGTACGATGAAAGGTCTGACGGTACAAGCAGCACTTGGAAAATAGTTCTCATCATGGCATACTAGAACAAGGAAAATGCTACCATGATAGCATTGTCCAATAGTGTCAGGGAATCCCCATGTTATAATAGACTCCTTACTTTTTATACCACAATCTAGGGCTCCAAAAATGTAGTCCACATTATCCTCAAGATTTTCAAACAAAAAGAAGCAACCAATTCTGTCATGTTCTGCCTCAACCTACAAAGTAAAACAGATATTTAGCACATTCAGGACATAACAAACCATAGGTGAAAAGGAACAGGGAAAACATAAGATGTTATCATCCATGCAAAAATCCCTACTATAACACAATATTATAAGATAGTTTTATCTCCAACAATTACTTGTGTAGCAATATATATATATATATATATATATGGAAAAAGTTTAAATGAGATCGCTCTCATATAGCTTATATGAGGCCACTTTAAATCATAGTCCTTCGATCTTGATCTAACGGCTACAAATAGTCATAATGATCTCACCCACTCTTTGATGTGACACACTCACCTACCCACTGATTTAATATTCATCCTTCAATCGGAATCCAACGGCTATAAAGATTGGCCTCATGCTCCTTATATGAGAACGATCTCATATAAACCCTTCTCTATATGTATATATTGCAGTACCAACTCTGTAATTCAAAATTAGAAAAGGAAAGAAAATAATTTATCTGTGTATAAGGTGACATTTCTATGTTACCATCGCCATTTTAAATTTTGATGTCATCCTTTTCAAATAATCCACAAATATGAGGCTTGAGTCAAAACCAAAGACATCATCAGCTGACAAGGAAAGAGAACAGAATTAAGTCATTGGATGAAAAACATAATTATATTTGGACTTGAACATAGGTAAATAGCTTCAGAAAAATAGTAATAGAGAGACGGACAGACTACAAGATTCTTTTATGTTAAAAAATTGAAGTGGGACACAATAGATAACACCAATTACTAGTTTGCTTAAATTATTATTAAAATTGAATTTGAAGATTTTTATGGGTTGGGGCAGTGAGATGCTTTCTTTGATGCACCACAAAGTAGGAATGTTTAATGTTTGGGATAGTATGCTAAATATGATTATGTTGCACTACAACCAATTATACATGCTTGGCAGGCAAAGAAGTTGTGCCATTAGTACTTGAGAAGATTAGGATCATATTAGCAATGTTCAATGCTTCTATTTGTCAATTGTCCATATGCATGAAACTCAGAGTAGTCTCTGTTTTGCTTTGCTTAGTTTGGGTTCCCAATTCTCATGTCTTTTTTTTATTAGGTCATTTGAATTATGGTGTATTTAATAGAATTGTAGTTTGGTTTGCTTCTACATGTTCTAAAATATTACATACATTTCCTAGACATTCTTTAGGTACTTGAATATGCATGAATAATGTAAAAGGATTTAATACAATGTTGACAATTCTTTTTAATTTTAGTTTCACTGAATTTGAAATTTTTGACTTGTTATCTTCTGAATCTGTCTTGTAAATAAGCTTTTTATCATGTGCATGTGTAGCTAGAATCACTAGTAGATGGTGTTGAATGAGATTTTTTGTTGTGCCAATTATGTCTTGTGTTTTATCTTATTAAAATTATGGAACATGCGTGTAGATGGATATCGTTTGCTGTCAAACCTGTTGACATAAACAATAAAACTTAGACCATCAAAACATCTTGAATGTGGGATCAGAATAAGAATGTCTGTATGCCAACTCAGAGGCTTGACTGCTATAGATAGTAGCCTATGCAACAGCCTGGTGTCTGAAACTTCAGAAAGATAATAAAATTCATTGCCCTTGAAATAGGAAAAGACTTATAAATATTTCCTACATATTAACTGTGCACGACCATAGCTATCTAGGTTTAGAGACAGAAAATCTACATGGATTCTATCATGGTAAAAAGATTTTAACTCCTCAGTCATTGATAGACTAGTAACACACTGAAACTGACAGAAAGGATAAAAACATATTGTTCAACTAAAATCAACAATATTTTTTTATACACAGTGCCACTGAAAGGCAACTACTACTGCATAAATCACATATGGATATCCAACTGAAAATGCATTATATTTGAAGCAAAGTGTATATTCAGTGGATAAAGAGAATTAAGAGGTCATATCTACCTATTGAATTAGATGGGCAAGAAGTGCAAAGGGGATCGATTTTGTTACTTAGGATCTATTATCCATAAAGAAGTAGATATTGATAGTGATGTGGTGCATAGGATAAATGCGGGCTGGGTAAAGTGGAAGGTAACCTCTGGAGTTTTGTGGTAGGCGTGTTCCAAAAAAGGCTTAAAGACAAGTTCTATATGCCAGCCAATAGGCATGGAATATTCTATGGAGCGAAATGTTGAGCACCAAAGAGAAGTCGTATAGATAAGTTGAATATAGCCAAAATAAGAATGCTAAGATGGATGAGTGGGGTAACTAGGAAAGATAAGATTAGATATGAAAATATTTGTGAGAGTTTAGGGGTAGCTCATTTAGGGGAGAAGCTGAAGAAATGCAAGTTGCGTTGGTATGGGCATATGTAAAGACCAATAGATGCCCCAGTGAGAAGATTATAAGGGATGCATGTAAATGATGCCAAAAAAGGGAGAGGGAGACCTAAGAGAGCTTGGATGGAGTTAATTAAAAAGGATTTGACTTTACTATCTCTTACAAAAGAGGTAGCTCAAAAGAGGCCTGAATAGAGGAGTAAGATCCATATCGCCGACCCCTAATAGTTGGGAAAAGGCGCTACTCGATTATGATTATGATTATAAAGAGGGCATATCTACTTGTACATTTGTCTTTCAATAAAATCTTCTTCTTTCATCCGGAGTAAAGACTGGTGAGTTTCATCGCCCAAAGCTGACCAGAAATCAACCAATGTATCACAAGAAAGCCTAGCTGTGTGTAGAGCGCAGGTTTCTCGACTCCCATGCCCTCTCCCATAAGTAGCCATTCCCTAGCTTATCCAACCTCGACCTTCCCCACCACAAGCATCATGGTACAATAACTCACGTTCACACTCCCTTGCTCGAGCGTTGTCAAATACCTGCATGAACCTTCAAAGTTTTAGAGAAACAAGTTCAAAGAAGTAGATGTAATTAAGATTCTTCCAAATGATTAACCTGTAAATCAACATACATTCTGAAGCAATTTCAGTGAATTTCCATTTAAGAAGCAATCTAAGAGTGTTAGTATTCCATCGCTTGTCGCGGCAAGACCTCCCCAAGGATGGACAGATGGATCCTGAATTTCATCTTGAGAGCCTGTATGTATAACAACAATCAACAGTCATCACATTGATTCACCAAAGACATACACTGATATAGGTGTAAACTACCGCACCTTCCTACTATAAAGACCTTCCAGACATCACAATATGGGAAAAGCCTTCAAGGAGTAGCCCATTGCACCTAGAACAGTAAAGGTTTTTTCGAGCTTGCTCAAATAGAGTGTGCTTGTCTATCCTAAGGAGTTGCTGCCATGTCTGAGACAATAACTTATTCCAGAACTGATAAAGGATAAACAAACAATTACGATTGCTCATGGGAATGAAGACATCGATGTGCTGCTGGAATAGTCGTTGCATATGCAGCATATGTGGCCACAAAACATTCAGCAATAGGTCTATCTCAGATAGTAGGGATTCAAAAAGGCGGCATTATAAGAAGCATCTTACACAATTGGGTGATCAATATTATCATGATGCCTTAAGAATGGGAATTGATGCATTTATGCGATTCACCCATATTTTAAGAAGCACGGGTCGCCTTCAAGATAATCAAAGAAGTTCTTTTGAGGAACAACTTGCAAAGTTCCTTTATGTTTTGGCTCATAATCTAATAAATAGATTGCTTAGATTTCACTTCCTGCGTTCATCTGAGACTGTCAGTCGATATTTTCACAATGTTCTCAATGCAATACTTTAGATGGAAAATTATTTTCTAAAGCAGACGTCTAGATCAGATACAACCCTAGAAATTAGTAACAACAGTAGATTTTGGCCTTATTTCAAGGTAAATAATTTTTTAGTTTGATGTTGGTATCTAATATCATTAGTTCGGGCAACTCAAGAAATTAGTTTGTTACAGGATTGTTGGTGCTATTGGTGGGTCCCATTTTCGAGCCAAAGTTCCACCGCTAGATGTACAAAGGTATATAGGGCGTAAGGATTTTCCAACACATAATGTGTTAGTAGCATGCACTTTCGTCATAAGGCTTCACATATGTATTAGCTGGTTGGGAATGGGTCTACTTCTGATTTTAGAATATTGAATAATGTCCTTAATAGAGAACATATGCTTATTGTACCCCCAAGTAACTACAAAGCTAACTATTTATTATTATACAACATTCTGTTTTATAATATCTACATATATTTTACATATTTGTTGTGTTCAGGTAAATACTACCTAGCAGATGCAGGATTTGCATTACAAACATCTTTTATAGTTTCTTTTCGTGCCACAAGTTATCATTTGAAAGAGTACACATCAAATGAGCCAGAAAATTATAAGGAATTATTCAATCATAGGCACTCATCTCTATGAAATGCAATTAAAAGAACTTTTGGAGTGTTGAAGAAGCGCTTTCCTATATTGGGTCCAGGTGCATAGCCATTTTACCCCATTGAAATACAAAGTGACATAATTTTAGCTGGATGCATACTTCATAATTACCTTATGAGTGAGGATCTAGATGAAAAACTCATTGAACAAGTGGATAGAGAATTGTTGAATGAACAAGAAGAAGATGAACTTCCAACTTTGTCAATAGATGACTCCTATCGTCAGGCTGCAGCTCTTAGAGAGGAAATAACTAATGCAATGTTCCATGACTATGAGCTAACTCGGGATTATTTAGGAATGTTTGTGTTGCTTAATTATGTTCACAAGTCTATGTTTTTTAATATGACAAAAAACATATTAATCATTGCATGGTTTTAAAATGTGTATGTAACTTTTTTTATTCAAATTTGTGATGATGTGGAAGGACTTATTTACTCATTAATTGTTGTATATTCCTATTTAAGATTTTATACTTATGCTTGTGATTATGAGGATTATCATGTTCAATATATGCCTTCTTTTAATTTAGTTTATCATTGCATATTTATATTTATGGTTGTGAAGATGGCACAAAACCTTGTATGGTTATCTGTGATGGACAAATATTTGACGGGGACATTAAAATAACAAATGTTGTGATGGCAAAAGATAGATAGAAGCTTCACTACTCGTACATATGTTGTCGTTGTGAAAGCTTTGAAGGAGAAACATGGAATTGATTGTAATGTGAAGCAAGTCAAACATTGGATGAAGACAATGAGAAAGCATTTTGCAATACTTAAAACACTTAAAAAACAAAGTGGATTTGGCTTCGATGATGCCACTAAAACATTTAAACTGACAAACATGTTTGGGATGATTACATAAAGGTAAAAGATCTATTTTCAGAAGTGTAGCTTTATCTTATGTTGTACTGTTTAAAGCAAACATAAGATTGTTTACTGATTGGTTTCTTTGTCTATGAATAGGATCATGCAAAGGCAAAGCAATTTGGAGACAAGCCTATCCACAATTGGGAAGCTTTATGTATGCTTATTAGGAATGATCGAGCTCAAGGTGATGGTGCTCAAACTGCTAAAGAAAGAAGCAAACAAGTGGCTAAAGGACAAAGGAATGGTGATAACTTTGATATTCTTTGGGCACAAAATATGGAATTTTCTGGGAGCTTTCACATTGATGAAGATTCCAACGCCGTGCCTCAACGTGAGATTTATTCATCTTCAACCTCTATTACATCCTCTATGCTGCCACATAATCCAAAGAAGCATAGGAAAAAGGGTCAAGCATTAGAAGCCATAACCGAAGATATTAATGCACTTAATGCTCAGATTGGTGAAGTCGCTAGGGCACTACAATTCAGTGTTGCATCATACAAAGCAAAAGATATACATGCTGAGATTAAGAAAATTGAGGGATTTGATGTGATTGACCAAATGAAAGCATATGTTTTCATTATTGCAAAAGCAAGTAGGCGGGAAGCTTTCATGGAATGTCCATCGGAGCATCGCAAATTATGGTTGGACATGACGATGGGTGAGTCTACATAGGGATGTTGGACTTATTTGTGGTGTTCAATGGACAATTTTAAACTAGATTGTGCTTTGTGTCATAGTTTGTCATATTTTGAACTATTATTTTTATTTACATCATGGTAATACTTGACTTAAATTGTATTTTGTGGATTATATATTGTGGATCATCATCAAATATTACAACTCATGTCTTAGGGTCTATATGTGGATTATAGATGGTGAACTGGATTATAGCTTTCAACTATGATAATTGTTTACCATGAGTGGGTTATGTTGATTGTAGTTGGTATATGCCAAAGAGGCTTTTTTTGTTATATGGATTTTTTGATATTCAGGTTCATATGCTTTTAACTTATTGGTATGTATGCTTGGATCAAGTTTACATCATATATCCTAAATATGTTTGTTTTAATTATTTTCATGCCCACACAAGTGCGAATTACTTTTTATTATTCTCTATAGTGTGTGGGAGATTCCAAGAAGTTATTTTAAGTCTTTGAGTTGTTTTATTTAAAAGGATTTGTAAACATGCTCAAGAACTTCACATGCTCAAGGACTGAGCTACTGATTTGAGTTATATTTATAGTTTTAGTTCTTGTATTGATGTTTAAGGAAATCAGGTCTCTTCTTTGTTTAGACATTGACTTGAGCTCATTTGAGCTGAATTTCTTTTTTTTATATATAAATGACCTATTGCTTTTTTTCATAATCTATCTTTGGGTGAAGTGCAACAACAAAGAAATTGGGGTTTTTTAGCTGTAATTGGGATATAAATCTCATAGCAGAAGCTGTTATATTATGGAAATTAGGTACTATTTGCAAAATCTGAATGCAAAAATTGAACTTGTCAATGTTTGTTGCTATTGTGCCATAATACAAAGATCATCTCATAGGAAAAGTTGAAAGTGGAAAAAATTTGACAGTTACCGACTCTATTGTTTTCCTTAATTGAAACTTGTCACTGAAACTTAGAACATGTTATCCCTAATGATCACAATGATATCCCAATTGTTCATGTTGTTTGGACCAAATAAGTTTCATAAATGGTCTAGGGTCATCCCTTAGTTTATTGGTATCAATAGACCAAATTGAAATTAAATGGAATGATCAGTCTTAAATGAGTCGAAGAAATTGATTGAGATAATCATCCTATGAAAGAAACCAATGAAACAATGTTTAATACTATATAAATCTGTTTAATGGTCATGGCCCATGTGTAATATTTCATTTTGTCCATATTTCCCTTTTCCTTTCAAAACCAAACCAAACAGAGAGATTCCACTTTCCTTGCATTGGATTCCACTTTCTCTAGGTACAACCAAACAGAGGGAAAGAATCTTGTTTCCTTATGTTTCTCTTTCCCCCGGATTCTACTTTACCTTTCTCTTTCTTTTATCCTTGCTTTCTAGGGAACCAAGCAGACCCTTAGGGTTTTAGCTTACCTCATTTGAAACGGGTTTAACTTGTTTACCCTTTTTTTAAACCTGTTTATATGAGCCTTGGTTTGCGCATCTGCATGCGCATGGTCATTGGGTTTGATCCAGCGGTGCACATTGATATAGGGGGCAGTTGAGTTTCAATCAAGGCACCTCATTGGACACGTGGATGTAGAATGAGGGCTATGATTCGTCTAATTCCCTAGCAATTTGGTCGTGATTCTAGAAAAACACGTTTGGATCCTGAACAGAAAATTAATGATTCATGTGAATGTCCAATTCTGCCCAAAATTCACAAGAATTGATTGTTTGACTCTTCTGATTTGGCCTTCCTTTTGTGTCCCTCTTCTCCTTTTGTCTTCTCCTTCATTTATAAGCATGTATGATTGTCATTTTAGGGGAAAAATTTTCCTTGATTCTATCGATTATTCACATTCCATATCCAAACATATTTGATGTGGGATGCATAATCTAAAATTCTGTATCCAAACGTATTAACATTCTGCTCAATTTACGTAAATTAATTCAATGAAATTTTAATTCGAATTCTTTGAACTTCTGTGCTAAACATTCCCTTAGTTCAGCCTACTCCTCAAAAAAACCTGGAAAGTAGGCAAGTTGAGTACATACTATCAAGTATGAAGGATAACTATAAAACAATAGCATGCAATTGTAACACCCGAAAAATCGGTATGCTTATTAAAAAATTGATATTTTAGGGGATTGATCTAAAATAGAAGTTTTGAAGCTTGTTTAGATTATTTTGTTGTGCAATCTGATGTATAGACCGCGAAGAAAGCTTTCCAACGCTATCGACGGTGCACAATTTGGAGTTTGGAGTAAAAAAGTATGATCGATTGAATTTTCTGACGCGATCGATCGCCAGGGCTATGAGATTGATCGGGACAGTTTCAGTACTAAGAAGAAGGCAGACGCGATTGATCACCTCAGGTGACGATTGATCATTTTTATTATAAGTTGCAGTTTTGTGTTGCGATCGATTGCCATCAGGAATGATTAATTGTAAGTACTGTAGTTTGGGTGTAACGAGTGTTGTGATCGATCGCCACTAGAATGATCGATCGTAAGTACTGTGATCGCGCTTAAGGGATGCAGCGATAGATCCCTAGTACCGCGATCAATCGCATCGACAAAACTCAAAATGGAAGTTGCGTATTTTGTGAGGATTTTCTTGGGAAAAGGCTATCAAATCCTAACCAAACTTGGAGTGGACATTCATAAGAAGATATTTGAGAATTCTTATTGGAGTTTGAGATCTTGATAAGGGAATATTTGCATAAGAGGAGAAATCCTAAACTCTATATAAGAGGATGACTGATTACTCATCATTTCATGATGACGTAATTAGTTGTGTTTTCAACTGATCGGTCACGCTCGGGGTCTCGGCTTCAAGATGTTAATATCTTTGAAGGCTTCCGCACTCCGATTGAGGTGTGAGATCCTGTGGCGTGACAACAACAATACAGGAAGAACATAAGAGATCAAAGTCACAAACATAATCCACAAATCTCCTCTAAGTCTAACACATGATTTCCAAACCTCCCAGCCTATGAGCGACCTTAGATCAATCCTACTTTCATAAGGATTTACTATATCACATACCTCACTTGTGGATTACACACCACATCTTAGGACTCACTATCTTGGATGTCTTATTAGTTTTGATCTGATTGGTCATGCCCTATGAACAAGATCACGAGGGGAATTTCATGGTTTCCACCGCGAGCTCTAACATGCCATGAATATTTGAAGCTACATAAATGCATGCACATGTCTCTAGTGAATCGAACAACTAGAAGTACGCTGCAACCAGTGTCCAAACACCTTGGCATCAGCCCTAACCTTGGAAAATTCGGGTGGTATCCTTGGACCTTGTTATCTTTGGTCGCAACAATCATATAGTTCTTGTCTTGAATATGAGAGATCAACTGCCTAAATCACTCCTGGACTTACGTCTCAGGGTGTACTACCATCACATAGTTGTCTCAACTAGACACTAGTACCCTCAACCCATAAATTTATGCATGAGGTTCACCAAATAAAACACAATGTAATGGTTATAACTACATGCTATCCTTCACATATCATTATAGGCCACTTAAGCTACATCGATGTGCCTTCAGTATCTCACAGACAGCCTGCCACCAATTTCATACCATTGCAGTCAAGGTTGTTGGTGGATTAGGCAATATGTAATTTCAAGAGACTCATCGACAATCTCCCACTAGCTACCCATTGTAATCGGTCAAGGTTGCGACCAAAGATTTCAGGGAAGTCACCAACAATTTTCACTGACTACTCGTGGCAATTAGGGAATCTTTTCAGTGGAGTATGACCTTTTTGGAAATTTAGGCGTCACCAATAACCTCCCACTAACTACCAATTAAAATTAACTTGGGGGAGTCACCACAACCTCCCACCGACTACCCATGGCGATCGGGGAATCTTGTCGGTGGAGTTGGACCTTTATGGAAGATCTGGGCGTCACTGACTACCTCCCACCGACTATTAATGGCAATAAGGGAAACTTGTTTGGGGGAGTTACGACAACCTCCCATCAACTACCCATGGCAGATGCCATACGAGGGCATTTAGCGTGACCGATTTTCAAGACTAGATTCCAGGACCCCAGCCCACGTGAGCATGGGGCCCTGCAATTGTGCAAGCCCTATGTTCAATTGTAGGCCCCATGCCTACATGGGCCGAGATCATTTAATCTGGTCTTGAAAATCGGTCAGCAAAACATTTTCCATGCCATAACGCCTTGCACACACCTACACGTATGAGCCGGGGCAACTATTAACTTTTTCACCTTTTGTTCTTTTTTTAAATGCTACTTGAGCTCGAGTCCCCTGTATGCTTGTAGCATATGCTTGCCTCAATGGCCATAGGAAGGCATAGGCCCACTTATGGGACTGCGTATTGCAGGCTTGCAGCAAGCATGTGGTGAGCATAAGCCTTTTTTTTCATAGGTAAGTATCACAAACCCTTACACACTGTCATGTGTGCCTATGGGACTCGATCCTTTGGCCCTCTCCCATCGCCGAGAAAGATTGGACCAACCTGACTTAGGGGCCGTTTAGGGCATGATTAAAAGTGGATGTTTTGCTACACTGTAGCATTCATGTTTTTTCCAGTGGACATCCAAAATCCACTCTAGATATTTGCTTATAATCACACCCCAAACGGCCCCTAAGGCTGAATTTGCTCATATAGAATTATTATTTAGAAAGAAACATATGAGATTAAAAAGCAAAGTTTCTGCATTATTATTTCTCTAATTTCTATTTCCTTCTTTAAATTTTTAAGTCCAAGTGCTATTTGGATGTTCAGATCATCTACTCTCACCACTGGATTCATGTGGAAACTCCCTTTTCCACAAAAAAATACTTACAAAAATAAAAAGCTAAAACAGGTATAGGTTACGCTGGGAGAGGTATAAGCCATTAGTATACTTATAGTAAAATTTGAACCCGATTTATTTTTCTGTGTGCGCGCGCTCTATTATCTGAGGTCAAATTTCTGTTGTCCCTTATTTTTTTCTTTAACGGTTGATCAGGAGCCATACATTCGTTGGGTCACACCAATGCCGACACCCATGAGCCAGTGCACACTGGTAAATGAATGTGCAGTTGAGTCAAATATGGGAAAATATAAAAAAAAAAAAGTGAAAAATAGATGACACTTTCTCCTAAACACATAATAAACTTATAAACTTGCAGTCATTGGATATGAAGCAACGTCAATCAGCTTCTACATCCAACTCGTTAACGGTCAATTCCCAATATTGTAACATGGATACCATTTGTAGCAGACATTGCGGTGATTAACCAAACAGCTGAAACTGGAAGGCAGTTTATAAGCACTAGCTTATCCATGGATCCTTTAAATTTGTTCCCTCAAGGTGGATTTTACAAATGTTCGGCCAATGAAGCTGCTGTTAGGAAAATGGATGAATTAAATTTGGATATCAAAAGGGGAAAACTCTTGATTATATTAACTCCACGGTAAAATCCCAATCACATTGCCCAAGGACGGAAAGCATTTCAACTGCCAACATGTACAGTACATCGCCTTTCGAAAGTAGGATTAAGTAACAGTAAACAAAGACTGGCACACATTGCAGAGAACACTGCAGAAATAGCACCGGAGTAAATTTGATAGAGAGAGAGAGAGAGATTAATGTAAGCCTATGTAAGAATTTAATCTAAACTTAATAATTTTGTTGGGTAATGTCCAAACCTTTGTAATCAGGTCTTTTAGAACTTCCATTTACATTGGTCTTAAAGTATCTGTTATGATTGCATAGTATCTTCGTCTTGCTTGTCATCCATCTCTGTCTCTTTCTCATCTGCTTCGGCCTCTGTCTTTGCAGGTGGTAAAATTTCAACCACTAAATTTACTAAATCATCAAGTCTATCCTCCAGCCGCTCCTCACAATTTTCAATAATCTAAACACATTAAGGAACACAACCTATAAATAGTCATTGATCGCAATGTAAAAATAAATATAGCCGATTATCCACAGAATTCATCATCTCTCTTATCAAGTGAGCCATATACCAATCATTATCACCCCTCATCACCTCCTCATCAGTGTTAGTTTCAGATGGAGTCAGCCAGTCAAGCACTGACACCATATGAGACAGTGGGGGTGAGGAGGGGTGATACAAGGGCTACAGAGGCGGATGAAAACCATTTCTCTTTTAGCATACAGTATATTGTTTAAGAGAAACCAATGAGATAAACATAACTTACTGGAAAAATTTCTGCACCAGTTGACGGCCTAGTGTTGATTATACTAAGCTTCTCTGCCTCTGCAAGGTCAAATGTATCAGATCTTTTCCAAAACTCCTCAATGACTTCTCTACTTTGATTGCAAGCAGCAGTGTTGACTAGATACTCAAACACCTACACTTGAAAAATGTGATAAACAAATAGATAAAACTTGTACACATCACTGAAATTTAGAAGCATCTTTTTAGTGCCACATAACCATGACCATATAGATTATTATTACCTTACATTCTGATGGAGTTATTGCCCCAAGAGGTCCTAGAGCATCTATAGTGGCTCCTCTAGATCGTAAAAGGTCCAGAACTTCAAAATTTGTGAGAACTCCAGCATGAGCTTCTAGTCTACATATGTTAAATAAAAGTTCAGGCTGACCATATTTAAAGCATACAAAATACTTTTTCTGGTGGCTACGCAGAGCCAAAACTGACCAACCAACCAGGCCATCTGGGTTGCCTTGGATAAGCTTTAGTTCCAAATTTTTTTTCTTTTGGTGGCGACAGTACAGGCAAGTTGCAATAGTGAGATTCCGTGATGCGCATTATACACAATATCTATCAAACACTAAGCAGGAGTTTTCAGTTACCAACTAATACAGATAATTTCCACATTAACCTACCTAGAATACATCAATGAACAGCAAAAAGCATTGATTTTTCACAATGATGTTTGACAAAAAAGATCACTTTCTTCCATTTCTCAATCATGGTAAGAATAAAAAAGTGAAGGTCATGCTTTTGAATCAATTGGGTGGAATCAGTTGCTAATGGCAGGACACCTCAAAAAAAAAAGTTGCTAATGGCAGAGAAATTGAATTGACTCAGCTTTAATAGTGCCATTAATCGGTGAAAGTCAAGGATTTTGATATGGGTTACTTAAAAACATATGATCGTGAGTGACTTTGCCGGGTGACGTATTTGGCAACCTTAGCAACAGTGGCCAACAGTTCACATGCTCAAGGGAAGGCACAGAAGCAATATGACAGCTGAGAAGGGTCCAGAATGTCTTGGCTATATATAGAAACAAGGAACCTAAAAAATTATTGTTCATGTTTCTTAACACTCTGATTAACCTGGTCGACCAAGTCAGCCAGATTCAACTGCCCAGCTGGGTAACTCAATTATGAATGCTTATTTTTCGTACAAGCCTCACTGGAACCGGGTGTCAGCTGTTTACGCAGCTAAGCCAAAGTGGATTTTAAATACTGCAAATCAGTCTTCATAAACGCATGCTCAGAAAACAAATAGGAAACCTGACTTCTATGAAATTAAAACTAAAACAAAAAGAATAAAGCCAACATCTAAGCCATATGATGTAATTTGCCAGTTAGATATTTGAAATTATTTACATCTTCATTTCTTAGCATAGTGAGATGGAAGCAACCGCCTAGATGAACAAAATCTGCCAAGCTATATCTATTTCTCGAAGCACCGACAAACTGCGGCCAGAAACTTTGCACCACCTAATATGCCTAGAAAGAATAGTTGAGTCAGTACACAAAATTACAACCAATAAGCTACTACAACAAAACGATAAACATCCTTCTACTAAAAGGGGAAAAAGAAGACAGGAAGAAAAAGGGTTTAAAACCAACTATGCCACTTTCTAATAATCAAATATGTCATGACATTACATAACATACTCAAGAAACTTGAAAGACTTAAAGACTGCTCTTGCATAATGTCAATTAGCACTCATAATCCCTCCAAAACTGCATACAATAAACCAGAACAAAGCTCCGAAGGGGTAGATAACTCCCATAGCAGACAGAACCATTGAAAGAACCAGCAAGATGCTTTGATAGAGTGCGTAAAAGAGAGCAGCAGACATACAGAGGAACAAAGCAATGCTTTCCTTAAATCACTCCTGGTTTGTCAACAAGCTGCTTTAAGGGAAAATCAACTATGTAACTTAATCAGATTAATAATGGATATTTTAAACACGTTCCTAGTTTTCAATATCACATTTTAAGTAATCACTTAGACATTACTACCCACAGTCCAGAAATCGCAATGACTAGGCGCTGGAAAATACTCCCTCCGTCCCATATTAATAGCAACATTTAGGAAAAAAAGCTTCTCCCATATTAGGTGCTCCATTTGGCTCAATTTGAGTGTCTGGGTACTTAAAAAGGTATCTCACATGCTTCTTTCAACTCGTCTGATGCTCGTGAGATGCTTTTTTCGTACAAGCCAAGCTTTTATCATAGTCTTAGCTGTGGGTCACATCATTCAATAAAAATGACAATTTCCTAAATGTAGCTATTAATATGGGACAAATGGCGGACATCATTACTAGAATTGTAGGAAAAGATAAAAGGAAGTGATCTGAGGACAATACAGATCAGCCTAACCACATACAATAATCAGTAATCACAACAATGTTTCAAAGTAATTCATTGTCATTTGTGCACTCCAAGGTCACACCTGCCACCAAGGTATGCTCACCTTCACCTCAAAAAATCACCCACAACATCAAAGCCTACCCTACAAACACACCTTTCTAACTGGTTACCTGCCATTCCTATTGAAAAGCTCAGGAGCAAGCAGCAAAAATACAAACATATGAAGGCAACATCAGTGAGCTGAGAAACTCACAAAGCACAATCCTTAGGACTTACAAAATGCTAAATGCTTTCATCATTTCAGTAAGAAAATTGAAAATTTTTCAAATAAACAGATAAATCCACGTCCAACCACTCAGAAATTAGAGCAAACACTACACATTTAGAACAATAAGCACAGTAGTTCACTACCCAACTGATTTGGAGGTAGAATTGTTTTGAAACAAAGAGATGATGAAGAAATAAAGCGTGAAGGCGGCTAACGTGGAGGAGCCCTTGGTGCAATCTTGACGGAGCACGGCCGACTAGGCCTTCCTTCCGTCTGATTTGAGAGAGAGAGAGAGAGAGAGAGAGAGAGAGAGAGAGGCAGTGGCGATAGGGCGACGGGGACGGCGGCGGTGACGGCGACTGGAGAAGCGGTAAAAGGCCACCAAAGAGTCAGACACGAAATTTCTGGGACGGGATCCACCTGGTGAGCCCAACCTAAGCACAGCTCAACAATTGAGTGTGCCCGGCACGCGACGTTGGTAGTCCCATGTTGCTGGGACCCGTTGATCCTGGAGATTGACGGTGTACACCGAGCGAAAGTGCACTGTCCATCGATTTCACACCCGAACAGCTGAGCGCCCTCCGGAGATTGACGACTCCTGGCATAGTTGTGTTATCCATGTCGTGCTTGCCCTTGGGATGCCATGGGGGATTTGTGTCCACATGAGACATGCACATACTGCGCTCCAACTGTTTCTCGCAACAGCTGGAGCTCAGGCTCCGTCCTGGTGCGCCATTGATTTTCGAGATCAACTGCTAGTGAAAAATCCCACATGGTACGCTGGGTGCACTGTATAATTTATTGATGTGGAGGATTTTATGTGAAAGGTGCACTCCATGCACAGGTAGGGGTGCAAGCAGGTCGGGCTATTGCGGGCCAGAGGTTGACCCGACCCAAGCCCTAACAACTAGAACCTTGGCCCTAGCCCTAAGGCAATTCTAAAAATCAGGTCCGGCCCTATCCCTAAGCACGCTTAGGGTCGGACTGTGGGCTTTCAGGCCTTTTAATTGATATAGTATTTTTGTGACACAATCTGTGATCATAAGCCCTTAAAATGATCATAAGCCCTTGAAAGAACTTGGACATAATCGATTACTAGTACAACAAGAGTAAATGCAGAGAAAAATCTCGAAAATCTCATAAGGGTGCGTTTGGCAACGTGGATTTAGACTTTGTGATTTTAGAATCACATGATTTGTCTAAATCCTGCATTTGACAACTTCTTTTTTGGTATGATTTGATTCTTCCCCAAAATCTCACCAAAGAATGAAGTGATTCTGATTATAACTTAAAAGTGGGTCGCCCAAAATGACAAGGCCGACTATGTCATTTGTGAAATCACACGAGATTCTTTCAATGACGTGATTCCAAGAATTACACCTCTAAATCCAAATCAAGGTTGCCAAACGCACCTTAAAACATTAATCATCTACAATAATTTGTTAGCTATAACAATTGAAGATTGTAGAACCAGAAAATAAAGATTAGATATGTGTAATAGAAGGCGGTCTCAAAATTGGAAAGTTGAAGCAGATGCTACAAACTATACAGTTTCTGAAAGGGTCCGATGATCGTTTCAAATGTAGTACCCTTACAAGTATACAAGGATGTGACGACCCCAAATTTAAAAAAAAATTTAATAAAAGTATAATTGATGGCGTCTTGAAGTGAGAAACCATAAACTCCATGGTTAGGTTTGGCGTCAGGGTTAAATAAGAAGATTATGGGATAATACAATTTTTAAGATAAACTACATTCCTGATTAAAGTAGGATTAGGTGAAGTGTAACATGATAACTAATGTTGGACTAAGTTGAATTAATAATGTAAGTAATGTATAAACCTTAATTAAACTAAACAGTTGACCACATGTCAAATTGATGCTCTCGGCTAGAACTATTTATGCGGACAGCATGAACTAAAAATGTCATAACTAAGTCTACAAATGTCGAAATAATATGTCATCAGTTGTGTTGGATTCTAGACTCATAGAGAATATACTATAAAAATATTACGCCCTAATTCCTCACGTGCTGTATGTGGAAATTTCATAAATCTTACTGATCTGTTTTGGACAGAACCCTATTTTCCAATTATATTCCTAGTTGGAGTAGGAATGGAGTAGTGTTGCAGAGTGGGTTAGCTTAAAACTAGATTCCTGAAAAGCTAGGAGTTCGAACATCTAGAAGAGTATTTGGATTTGGAGATATGCCTCACGCCATGGATAAGTTTGTAAAGATAAGATTGTAGAGTCCTACTTGAAGTAGGAATAGGATAAGTGTTAATCTATAATATAATTCCTCAGAAAGCTGAGAGTCTATTCAGCTAGAGGATAAGTCTGGCGCAAGATGAGTGCATAGTGGATTGACTCAATCTCCTATATGATGTACTTCGAGTTGGAGTAAGATTAGGAAAAGGAGTCAGATAGATGATGGGAAAAGAAAACCTATTGGGCTAGGACACCCTCTGAGCATCAGGATTAATTTTGGAGAATCTTTGTGGTTATTAACTTACCAGATATAGATAGACTTCAAACGGGATAAGGATGAAGAGTTACCTATTGGAGTAGGACTCCAATTAGGGTGGTTGGGAAGTCCTCTATATATATAGGAGCCAACTCAATTTTTTTTTACAACTCTCTCTCTCTCTCTCTCTCTCCAAATTGCTAACCCTCTTTCTCTCTCGACCTCTATTTTTTTCTTCTCTCTCGTCCTTCTATCTTGCTGGTCGACTTGAAGAGGTGACAAAGGAGGTGCATAGGATGTTGAAATTAAGGCGAAGTGAGAAGATATCGACAAACAGTTTGAAGTAGGATGTTTTACGCAATTCTTTCTATGGTTTTGTTCTTCTACAACGCCTAAATTTTCTTGCATTTGAAGTCAGATACTTGCATGTTCCTACTGATATTGAATTAAACCTTATTCATACTTATACTCTAGTAACTTTGCTTGAATTATATGCATTGTTGTCATGTTAAAATTGTAGTAATCGATTGCGATCGCTTACATGATTCGTGTCTCTATTGCATGTGTTGTGTTAAGAAAGAACCCTGATTTGTGTTGGACATTTTATTATTGCTACCATCTTCAAGTGCGACCTTGCTATTCAATTTTAGAAGTCCTAATTCCAGGTTAAGACTTATTTAATCAAGGTTATAACATTGCTAAACATCTAGGGTTTTACTAAGCATTATAGTCGGTCTCAGATTAGTTGTTCATTCTCGGCCAGACTGATTTATGCACTGACAAATTCAAAAAAATACGCCATCTGTTGTCACGCCTCGAAATCTTATACCTCGATCGGAGTGCGGAAGCCAACCAATGAGATACATTTCGAGGTAGAGATCCCAGGCACGCGACCGAACAGTCGATTTTCCAACTGATTACAATCATCTCAAAAGGACGTGTAACCGATTATGCCCGCAATCAGTGTAATACAATAACAGACATCAATAAATAATATGAAATGAATTTACTTAATAATAATCTATTTAAGAAAATCAAATGAAATAAGCCTATAGTCTATGGCACACAATTGCCAATAATGTCATAAGCATCAATAAAAGCAAAGCAAATAACTAAATAGTCTATAAACTCTTCTCGGCTCCTGCAATCTGCCATTCCACTAGTGCACTTCCTGATCTCACTTTTCATTTGCGCCTGCATCAGTGGATGCATGAGTATTTCATAGAAACACTCAGTAGGATGTAAAACCCCACTGAATGAAAACAAGCAGTATGAAAAGAATAAAAATAACAAAGGTTTGTGAGCATCCCCAAAATATCTAAACTGAACCGAGGTCTATACGCCTGCAAGGTTAGTCAATAATAACAATCCTAACTCGCAAGTATAGGAAAACAACAGTAAAACTCCAAACAAACATATGTGTAAGGAGAAAATAACAATCATATCAAAGGCTCCAGACATCTAAAGTGAAAGGAGTTACAATTTCTGCTCGCTAACCTGGTCGCTCGCAAGTGACTAAAATAATATACCAGAACTACCCTAGGAGTCCTCTCTTTGGAACCCTGCCATGCGTCTAGGATGCTGGCCCCACCAGTGCTTACAGACACGATGAGTGGAGACTGAGGACCTTCCGTAATGTCCACAATCTAATGTACGTATAGTGCCTCCCTTCGGGCAGTATGGAATCGCAATTTCATAAATATAAGTGACCTCGCAAGATCTAGTAATGGCTTAATTGAGCATACTATGAATCCACCATGGGGAGAGTCTCGCAAGATCTCCAGTGGAAGAAACAATCATGAAATCAATATGAGCAATATCTCAAAGGAATAGAGGTCACAACACTCTCAGATCATAAGATATCTCTTACCAGAATAGACTCTCTTATGGAGTATGGATCGAAGTGTCAAAATCTTTGGTCAACATATAACTCACTCATTGGAGTAGCATTACAATAATAAGCTTCTCAAAGGCATGTATATCACTCTTGGAATAACATGACAACCCAAACACTTCGAATAATAACAACTCACCAAAGGAATAACATACAATCAATACATATCTTTCATGCTTAGCCCTAGATTGGAATTCCTCATACACATTAGAGTTTTATAATACAAATATCAGAGAT
The DNA here is from genome assembly GCA_039654745.1 of Houttuynia cordata. Classification (NCBI taxonomy): domain Eukaryota; kingdom Viridiplantae; phylum Streptophyta; class Magnoliopsida; order Piperales; family Saururaceae; genus Houttuynia; species Houttuynia cordata. The sequence goes on from CM077504.1 coordinate 6,755,218, forward strand.
AAGAAATCAAAGAATCTTAGATGATTTGAATTCCAAGTAGAATATCAAACCGACATCAACGCTTTTAAAATAGATAGTTATGAATCACGTGTTCAAAGGACTATCCCTCCTAATTAGATTACTTCTAACCCAATTCTTACTGTGATATTCCATAAGTATATAGTCCAATTAATGGTATAGACACGTTAGATATTATCATATCATATTTCATGATGTTATTTGTATACTTAGTATTTTCTCTCAGATTCAGCTCACTGCCTCCTGCACAATAGTCCTCTTTCGACGGCTACTGTGCTCTGTACAGTAAGATTTAACCTCTGAAATTTTTACTGATAATACCCTCATGCGTCTAGTTTCTAACTCCACTGATTTTATATTTTTCCGATTTTATTTGGATTAGTTATGAATTATTTACTACCAACTATTAGTACAGAAATAGTTCTGGACGAGATTAAGACTCTTAATTAAACTTGATTATCTCACTTAATATCACATTATAGATGATAATATATCATTAACAGACCATATACTCCCCTCCTAGTCCAATTACAGAACCTAGGATTATCTGAAATTACTAAAGTTCACTCCTTTCTTGTGTTCTTTTATATATCATAAAGTTTTTAAACATTAATACATCCCAAACAAGCCAATTAATTCAAGACACACCTTAAAGTACAAAACTCAACGTGGATCATGATCAACCAAACAATATCAGAACTTCTAATCTCTGGAACATTAATAAAGCATTAGACTTTAGGTGCGAATTTCCATCTAGACACGAAACATGAATGCACATATGATTATGATGCACTACGCATAGAAATAATGACACAATTCATTCATCTCATAAGAATCCACACAATACACTAATGTGCTGAATCAAAACACTTGTCAAAAGCATATAATCATAAGAGAGAAGAGGGGAAAACCATCCTACTTAATTCACCAAAGATTCCGCCTTTCTACGCGTTATTCGTCTCCTCCGCTTCCTCCAAAGCTCCCGCTCCAAGCTCTTGTAAACTCCCACAAGAAGAAGCCTTAAAGGAGGTGGTGTGAACGTGAGAAGGAGAAGGGGAAAGGTCTCTGGACGTTCTAGGGTTAGCACAAGCAACTCTCTAGTGTTTAAATAGAGTTGGGGGAGAATCCCTCCTTAAACTAATCTTCCAAATCATGAACACTTCCAACCAATGGGAAGGTATCATGATCCTTCTAGAGACGTGCAAATCAAGTCCCATTTGGATTTTGTATCTTTCCCAACCGCGTTATAGCCTATCGATCGCATATATTATCGATCGATCACTTTACGCGAAACAAAACATTCAAAAATCACAGTAACTACGATCAATCGTTTTGATAAGGCGTCGATCAGATCAACTTGCCGATCGATCATTTCTTATGGCGATCGATCACAGTCACGCTCAAACAAAATTCAATTTCTCATATCTTTTTACTTCAAACTCTAAATCGCGCATAGTTGGTGGCGTTGGAAAGTTCTTCTCACCAACTTTAATTTTCACAAGGCAAAACATGACCAAATCAAACATTAAGAGGGTTAAATTTCGATTTTAAAATACTTACTAATTTTCTGGGTGTTACATCAGTTGTGTTATGTTCTAGACTCATAAGTCTATCTCTAGTAATTTTCTCCAGTCCAGAATCTGTCAGTATTGTTCTCGAGAGACGTGTATTTCCACCCCATCTATTTTGGACAGTTTCTACATTTTTGATTTTTACTGATCTAGATAATGTTCGTAACCAAGTGTATTGACCAAACACCCAGGTTCAATCATTTGTCAGCCTAGATTTATGTAACATGTGATAAATACTCTAACTATTAATTATCTATGATGAGGTGTTATAAAAATTTCTTACAAAGTTTATAAAAGAAGCATATCTCTGTCAGTTTACATATCTATGACCTATTTATTCCAAAACACTCTACCAACCCTTTATGAGGCCTTAATCTACTAATACAAATTAGTTCTACCATGATGGTGTATTTTTAATTAATTACAGATGGCTTATAATTAGAACTCAGTAGTTCTAAAAATCCTATAAGTATTGTTAACTTTTCTAAAAACCATGACCGATCAATGTGTAAAGTCTTAAATTAGTAACATGCACATATAAGAGTAACTGAGAAACACTATTATATATTAAAAATATAATAGCTATGAGTTTTCATATCATGAACCGGTCTTTAGGTTCATAACCTATTGCTGCATCAGCTTTCTGTCTTTTCTATACACCTTGAACACTAATATGAGATTCAAGTCTTCTATCTCTCTTAAAGTCACGATGAGCAGCATTCCTTATATCTTTTATGGGGTTTCTTACTTAATTCAATTACATGTAATGCTTCTGTATTTGCTTGAATGCTTCTAGTAGTTCTATTTGAAAAGTTGAATTCCTCAGGGACTCTCTGTAGTTTGCATTATGAAATACTCGATTGAAGTCTTCTCAGGGATTGACGTATCTCTGTAGTTTGCATTATGAAATACTCTATTGAAGTCTCCTAAGAGATTAGCATATCTCTAATGGAAATCATAGTATGCTCAATAAGTCATGACAGAAACATTGATCTTTCGAGGTCTCTGTATTTATATTTGGGATTAGTGTATCCCTGCCTTATCGAGGCACCACGTATACTTTTTAGATTGTTAGGCATCATGGAAGGCTTATACAGTCTCTGCCCATTGTGTCAATGAACACCAATAGGGCCCACGTCCTAGACTCATGGCAGGGTTCTTATCGAGGACCCCTAGTGGCGAATGGGTATGCTGTCTACTTGTGAACGACAATGATTTGAGAGCAGGAATTCACTCACTCTTAACATTATCAATAGAAATTCACTATCCTCTAATTTCTTCTTAAGTAACAACTTCTATCAAATGGTTATAACGTCCCAATTCAGAACCAATGAGAAACAAGATAATTAATCTTGTTATTATCCTAATTATTATGTAGGACCACTTAATTAACCAATAAAATTACTTACATTATTGGCCACCAAGAATTTCGTGGAAGGACCATTTCGGGCCGAGAATATTGAACTGCTAGTAGGAGTTAGGCCGTTTAGTTTGCAGCACAAGAGATTTCGGGTGATGTTAGAGTTGGAAGGAGATTGCTTCGAAGTCATGAAGAGTCTTCAAGATAGAAAAGAAGGGAACTCGGTTCTAGGAAATTTGGTGAAAGAAGCTTTTTCTACTCTCAATTTTTTCGATATAGTTTCATTCATCCATGTTCAGAGGGAAGCCAATTCTCTCCCACATTGTCTTGCACGACATGCGAAGAGGCTGTCTAGCCCAGTGGCTTGGAGGGGACGAGTGCCTTCGTCTGCAGAACTGGTTTAAGCATTCGATGGGGCTAAACCTTTGTCTATGTAATTTGTTTTTGGAATGCTCTGTTAATGTAATTTAAATTTATCGGAAAAAAAAACTCTGGTTTTTTAGAGGACTTAGGGACCAAAAAATTTAACTTATTTTTAAATGCAAATAGTCTTCAAGAAGCAGGAGGGGTGGAGTAAAAGGCAATGATATTTTTACTCCACTTTTTCCCTCTATTTTCCTACTTCATGTTGGTATGCTTATCGGCACGTTAACCCATATATGGGTCCACGCTGTGGTTTGGTGCCACATACGCGTCGCGGAATAGAAAAATGGAGTAGAAATCGGCCCCCAGGCCCGGCCCTCCGTCCTCCCCGACCATGTAACCATTTTCAAAATTTAAGCGCTCGTGTCCCTTCCCTCTTCTTCCTCCTCCTTCCGCCACCGAAACCCATAGAGAGAGAGAGAGAGAGCTTTCCTTGTTGAGTTCATGTAAATAGATGCTGCAGAAGATGGAGTAGCGAAAATGGGGGTGAAGAACCTGTGGGACATTCTTGAATCCTGCAAGCAGACCCTCCCTCTCCACCACCTTCAGTAAGTAGTTCCCTTATTCCTTCTTCTTTCCACTTCTTGATCTGTTGTGGATTACAGTGCCCAAAATAGGAGGAAAATTCCAAATGGGTTTTATTGGATTTGTTGTTGGTGTGTTGAGATAGGAACAAAAGGGTATGTGTGGATCTGTCTTGTTGGGTTGTCCAGCTTCAGAACGCTTGCAAAAACCCCTCTTGCTCCAAGGACAAGGTTTACCTCAGAAGCCTCTTTCACCGCCTCAGAGCTCTTATTGCTCTCAATTGCAGCCTCATTTTTGTTACTGGTATGCTTGTCTTGTTGGATTGGTTGTATTTCTGGGTGGGTTCTTATGTAAAGTTTTGATTAGCGTTGGGAAAATTTGTTTTATGCTTTTAACTTTGTGGATTTTGACAGTAAACGTTACAAAAGCTTAGTATTTCTGTCTTAGTCATTTTTTTTGTGTGTGTCTAGGCTACTACTTCGAGCTTATTGCTGAAATTTTTTGGTAAAAAAATGCTTTTTTGCCATGTTGTACTTGTATACTGATATGTTGAAAGCATTGTAGGGATTATCCTTTTTAGTTTTTCTGGTTGTTTATTTGATTATGGCGGCTACTGTCTTTGTTTGATGTTCCAAAGTCATTTTTTTATTATTGTTTTTAGGAATGTTTGAGTTAGGTTGCTAGTTTCTTAATTTATCAAGTTGTGAGTAAAAGTTAGTGCCAGAAATAAAAGTTGAATGCCAAGAAGGTCTGGTTGGTTCAGTGCTAGAGGACTTTTTTTTTTCCAGAGAGTTTTAGCCTCTAGGCCTAGTGAGTAATATGCGAAAGCATTACTGAGTAAAACACATTGTGCTGTCACCTTTTGCTCAAGAAAGATGATAATACCTTGCTCTCTTTCTATAGTTTATATTCAAGTAGGACATTTTTTTGGATGCTCATATCATCCGCACATCGTCCTCATCATCATGATCAACTTTATCACTGCCATATCCCAGCTAAATTATGTTGTAAAATAGTATTTATCTTACCTTCACACTTGATCATGTGGCCTATTAAAATTTCCTGCTAATTGAATTTATTTGAATTTTTTTGCTTCGATAGTGATATCGGAATTGGCATTCCTGGTTATAGATTATGCCTTTTAATGTTGCTAGCTAATTTTCTTCTACATTTTTCTCCAGATGGATCAATACCTGCCATCAAATTGTCTGCTTACAGAAGACGACTGGGACCCGTAAATGAGGTTGACTTTTGTCTCGGTACTTCTGTCCATTTTCAAGCATGTACAATTTTATCAATTTTGTTTTATGTGATTCTAGGTTACTCGCGATGATTCAAACTTGCAACAAGCTTCTTCACTTCGACGGAATTTGGGATCTGAATTCTCATGTATGATAAAAGAGGCCAAAATTTTGGGAACAGCACTTGGAATTCCATGCTTGGATGCGTAAGATTTTGTTTGTAGCAGATTTGTCCTTGCCCTTTTGTTCTTTTTTTCTAAAGAACAACGAAAAAACAGATTCTTTTTACGTATCAATTTTATAGAATGAAAATATTATCGATGTCACTGCTTCCATCAGAAGAAAACTATTTTTCTTTAGTAGGATTTTGAAGTGTATATGCTACAGTACAGAAGCAAATGCTGGACTAAAAAATGTAGGCAAAAGACTTGGTAAGTAGAATATGGATTTTACCATAGTTGCCGTTACTAAATGCTGGGCCCAAATGAACCATACGTCACCAACAATTTCTGGGTGTTAAAATTTCTTTTTCAAACTATGCATTTGAGAGCTTAATAGAAAGTATCATTTTTACAATCCTTTTCCTGTCGCTGACTGCTTAACATTGATTATTTTAATTGTTTGCACTGGTTAGGCTTGAGGAAGGTGAGGCACAATGCGCTTTGCTAAATTCAGAGATGTTATGTGTAAGTATTTTTCTTTTCTGTAATTTGATTTATCAAATCAAACAGTGGATTTTGATGTGGAGGTATATCTCCAGGATGGATGTTTCACGTCAGATTCAGATGTTCTTCTTTTTGGAGCCAAAACTGTTTACAGAGATATTTACCTGGGTGAGTGGATACTGTTTTCAAGTCATGGCATTATTGATGTAAGCAAATTGATATGTGGCCAATGAGCACATTCACGTTTATTACTGGGTATATAAATAACAAAGTGAATTTATATATGATTTCTACTGGTTGTCTGTGAACATTACCCTTCTTTATGTTATAAGTTCGACATGTGTACATAAAACATTATAAACACACTTCTTTATGTTATAAGTTTATCTTACTGAACTTTTTTTCACTGCCTTGTTTTTCCTATGACAATATGATTGTCTATGTATCAGGAGAGGGTGGTTATGTTGTCTGCTATGAAATGTCTGACATAGAAAAAAAACTTGGGTTTGGACGGAATTCCTTGGTAAGACATTTTTTTTGGAATTTCGGTTAAATCTTTTCTTTTACACCCCTCCCCCCCCCAAAAAAAAATTCTTCACCTAGGACACGATATTGGCTGGAGTGCAGTTGTGTTGAGATTGTTACCAACTCAAAAGTGGCATCATGTAAACTTGTTGCAATCGGTGATGAAGGAAAGGGTGTTCTGTATTTGTCAGTTTGAATTGAGTTTAGAATTCTGAAATATGTGTGTCAACCTATCAAAGCAAGTCTGAAGTTTTAATATCAATTTTATGCGCAGTTAGATGTGCCATTAAATTTATGGGAGTCGTTTCTAATTGGTGTCAAATTGTCAATAAATTTTGAAAATACAACTTCAATGTCCTCATGAAATTATTGTATAGTGTGTGTAATATTTGTTTCCGATAAATGAGATGTTTACAATTTTGAAATCAGTTCCAGGTCAATTTTGTGCAGTTCTAACTTTGAAAACTAGTGTAAATAATACACTCCTTAACTTTCAGATTGCTCTGGCTCTTCTTCTTGGCAGTGATTATTCTCAAGGAGTTTATGGACTTGGCGGGTAATGTCTTGGAATCCTGATTTTCTTTAGTTAAAAATTATAATAGACTCAGTGATTTGTTAAGAATCTTTTAAGAAAATTTACAATGTAATCCTGAAGTAGTGCCCTTTTTTTGCTTTGTATGCTTGGATAAATCAAAATAGTTGATCTTAACTGCTTATCTCGACTTACCATGGCTCCAGGAGTCTGCATGTTCAATTGTTAAGTCTGTAGGTGATGATGCTGTTCTTCATCAAATTGCATCTGAAGGATTAAGTTTCTTTAAAAAGAGAAAAGCGTCAAAAAAACAAGGGCAAATCTGAACTTCAATGGGTGCAAAGGACAATAGCTCAGAAGTTAAAACGAGGTATAAGTAGTCATCATCATCATCGTCGTCTTTACACACCTTATTTAAGGTTTTTAGTTCGGTTGCAGATCAACCTAAGAATAGTCTATTTATTGTATTCGAGATGCTATTTTATTCAGAGAATTGTGAGCATATTTACAATATATGGCATCTACTTCACGTGTTTACTTCCTGCCAATGTAATAATGCCAAAATATAACTTCCTGTTAACAGTATAGTCCTGTTAAATTATACTCCCTCCGTTCCAAAATACTATGTACAATTTGAAATATTCAACTGTTCCAAAATTACTGTGTACATTTTGCCAAATCACGTGACTTCCTCCTTTCCAAATTGGAGAAGACTTGGAAGGATTGACTTGAACTTGGTTCGTGAACGAGCATACGAGTTGGACGGGATATCAGGGAGAAGAAGTCATGTGACTTTCCTTGTGGGCTTCATGGTCACACTTAAAAATGAGATTTTTCTCAATGTACATAGTATTTCGGAACGGAGGGAGTACAAAAGACAAAGGTGAGCCATATAATGAAGAACCTAATATCCTAGAATATGGTTAGAGTATGGATGTACGTGATATACATAAGACTTGGGTGAGCGACTGCAACTCTCACTTTCATTGTTGATCTCTGTTTCGTTTGTGCCTCTCTCATCCACTTCATTGATCTCTGAATGTCTGTGTGCATGCATGTGCACAAATGCTTTTTTAGATTGTACGTCATTTTGATGGAAGGAAAAATGTCATTTTGGATAAATTAGTTGCTGAGTTGACTAATGTTAAGGAAAGATTAATAGACAATAAGACGAGCTATAACATTTCTCGTTTGCACTCTGAGAGCATATTCAGTGAATTTAGCTATCAAAGCTTTTCCTATTTTCTCAAGTTATTCTGATTTCTGACTAACTCATATTCAAGGCGGTTGCTCATTTATCTGAAACCTTAGCTCATTTGGCTTCAAGTCATAAAGACTTTGATGTACTAATGCCAAAATTCTTTTTACAATGCTGCAAATGAATATAAAAAATTATCATAAATTCTGAAAAAGTTATTGTGAATATTAACTAAATTAATGCATAGACTGCTGTCATCAAGTCAAATGGTGTTCTGAGTTCGGCCTTCAGAGACTTCTGTTCATTTGTCTTCATTACATCACAAGTAGAGAAAAGTTCTCAGTTGTAATTATTTTTGTTGTCAAGGTTTATAATTTATCGAACTATTGGTGAGCTGTTGATACAACTTTTAGCAAGTACTTTTTTTTATTTTACAGCAGCAGAACAAGGCTTAAGTGAGGAGTTTATGCAAGTGATTAATGCATATATGAAGCCAAAATGTCATTTGTCAGATTCAACTGCCGTTGAGAGGTAAACAGTACTCATAATTAGTTTGTTGGACTGACCATAATTAAACAGTAAGCATGAGCCTAATAAAGCTCTTACTTTGGATTATGACCTGGATAAGTATGGTTTGGAAATGGAATAATATCTTAATTTCAACACATAAAGGACTCAACACATCTAGATCTAATTTCTGTATGAATATATCAGGTATGTCAATGCCCTCTTGTGAATTTTTGGCTTCAGTGAGATCAGTCGTGTGTCTTCAGCATTCAAGTTGATGATCCTCTTGTAGTTGACTTAGATGTTCTTGATTGTACTCCTTGAAAATAATTTTTTATCTGGTTATTATCTATTGGTCATTACAAACTACATTTTGTTCTGTCATACATCGTTGCTTTAGTGTAAACCCTACTTCAAAAACGTGTCAGCATTTCTGCGTGCCCTCTTTGTGAGTGTCACTTTTGTAATGTGTAAATTACAAAATTGCCACTGAATGACGGGTAGGATAGTTGTTCTTTTCTACTGTCTGTCCAGTAAAGCTGTTTTTTCTGTTGCTCTATTGTAAAACGTCTTGGACATACATTTATTGCAGAGTATGTATTCCACAACCTCTGGAACTTTTTCAGCTTCAACAGGTATGCAAAACAGTTTTTCGGCTGGAGTCCTGAGAAAACAGGTATATGTACGATAGAAATAGGTCACGTGCGTGTGTTTCCACCAGTATGCTGATGCGGATTGTGAGATTGCTCTGTTCATCTGCTAACCTGGATTCATATTAGAACTGATATATTCCTCATTTTGCGCAGATGAATATATTCTTCCTAAGATTGCCGAGAGGGATTTGAGAAGATTTGCTAATTTACGCAACACCTCATCCAAATTGGGAGCTCAAATCCCATTAAATCAGGTACTTCTTTTTACTTACAATTGAAGGCAAAACTGGTATTCTTCATCTCTATGACCATCTTTTAATAACCCTAGACTGATATGCAGATGCCAGTGGTCTGCCCTGTGTCTGCCATTGTAAAGCATCGAAAACAGCACGACAAAGAATGTTTTGAGGTGTCATGGGAAGGCGTGAATGGTTTGCAAACTTCGATTGTCCCAGCTGAGTTAGTTGAGAGGTATTGTTCACAAATATTTTACTCTGTATAGCAGTGCTATAGTTTACTTGTACTATTTTTAATAAGTATAATCTTCGAGTGGGCTTTTTCTTTCTAAATACCATAAACTATATGCAGTAGTCGTTAATTTTTTTAACTATGACATCTTGACTTGGTTTTTATCCTATAGTGCATGCCCAGAGCAGATAATTGAGTTCAAGGAGAAGTTAGCTGGCAAGAAGCAGAAGTATAAGACAAGGTCAAAGAAATGATACAAAAGCTTCACTTGAGGAAATTGATAAGCGGCTCAAGGACTTGTTGCTTGATGGAGAATTACAGGCTGAGGAACCACCTCACCTAGGGATCATTGACCTTTCAACACCATTACCAGATGCAAGTGCTCATAGAATGGATAAATGTTGGGAGCCCATTGTTCCAAAGATTGATATAATGATATATATGAGTCCGAAGGGGATATATCGCCGGAACATGCAAGAAAGGCGAGAGAACTGAGATTGTTTCTGGCCAATATGAAAGGTGATATGTCTTGATGTTTGATAAACTAATAGGTTATCATATCGAAAATATCAGCCTACATAGCTAGTCCTTTGTACAATAACAAGTGGAGTTGAGCACGAGCCTGTGTAGTTTACTTAATTTATTGGTAAACCTAAGTAATCAATGATGATGGCTTCTGAAGCCTACTTTACCTATCTATGAAAGGTGATGAAACTAGATTTACGTCTACCTTTCCTACGAAAGGTAATGAAACTAGATTAATCATGAATATTGACGAGTGCTTCCTATTTTGGGGCTGCTTGGGAGGCCCTTTCCCACATCCTTTAATACCATTTTCCACTGAAACCTGTTTGGGAGGCATATTCATAGAGTGAATTACATTCAAATGGCAAAGTATCATTTAAGGTTATTTAAAGGCTATTTCTCATTTATGATGTGCATGTCTTCACGAGGATATTTACATGTTAAATGAGAATGAGAAAGGTAAAAATAGAGTATGAATACCCTTAAATGGATTTGTAAATGAACTTCCAAACAACCCTTTACATCCTAAATTATCTAAAGGAAAATTGAAAAAAAGTTCTCCCAAATAAATTACCATTTTCATTTCATTTGGGGAAAGAAAAATGAAAAAATTTACCTTTCCTACGATCATCAAATGACCTCCCAAATTGCCCCCTTTATATGGAAAAATAGCATCCTAATTGTACTGTATTAATGTCTCACAACCACATAAGTCACACATTGAAATGTAAATGCAATAACCTGAGCTTCATAAATATCTTCCATTTTTTGTCAATAAAAATATTTGCATATTGCGAAAAACGTGGTACAGACTCATCTCCTTTTGTTAATATCTCATGCAAGTGCATTTTTTGGATGTAGAGCCATATGCAGTTTTGGACTTTGTATTGTTCGCTAAAATAGAAAATAATGTATATTTAGATATGTCATTTCACCCCTGGTAACTAGTTTAGGGCTGGGAAAGGCTTAGGTTGGTCAGATCAGGTCGAGTGGGCCTTGACTCACACTTAGATCAGTTGGAGTCCTTGATTTACTTGGGTCAGGTCGGGTATGCTGGGTTAACCCTACTTTTTTTACCTGCTTCATTTATTTGTTCTTTTCTCTGGTTAACATACTCCTCCATTACATATTACTAATCCTATTTGGTGTTTAAAAATAAATTGATTCAAGTTCTTTTCGAAAAAATAAATAGGACTATTAATATAGAACAGAGAGTATACACTATCTTTGCAGGGGTCAAAAATATAAAAAAACTTGGATGTATTTCTCAATCATAAATAGGTCCTAAATAGTTGCTGTTTTATTTGAGAAAGCGAGTTCGAGGAAGACATGATATATCTTAGGTTAGTGTAGTTTAGAATGGGTGAGTTATGCTGATAAACCGAGGAAATAACATACAATAATAAAACATTAATATTTGCTTTAATGATGAAAACTTCGGGTACAAAACTTGAGTGTTCCTCGTTTTTTCGTTTAATAGTCCAATTCTTGTTAAACATCTTCCAACAACCAAGGAGAGCATCAACAGTTCAACACACCCTCATGTTCTGAAGACTGTATCATACTGACGCACTGGACATGTTCACATCATGGACAATTTTTTTGGATATGGAAAAGAGAATGGAATCGATGAGAATCCATTCGATTATGTTCGTTTGTTTCTTCGTTTCGTATTAAGAAATTTCATATTTACAAATGCTACTTTAATTTTTTTTAAATGTTAAGAAATAAAAAAAATTGATAATTTTTATTTCCTCATTTGTATTTTGGGCGAACGATGGGAATTGAACCCGCACATGGTGTATTCACAATCAACTGCCTTGATCCGCTTGGCTACATCTGCCCCTTCCATATAATATGGATAATAATAAAAGATAAAAAAAGGGTGGAGCAATACCAAAACCATGATAAGTCTGTTGATAAAACTGATCTATGTAGAGATTACTAGAGTAATGTTGTAAATGCTCACGAACACATGCATAATGCCCGCCACGATGTAGAGAAGAAACAAGAATGTGAAGATAAAAAAAACTCCATGACTGGTTTCTTTAGAAGACAATGGTGGGCAATCATGGACCACATGAATTTCTTCTATTGTCATAGAAAGAAAATGGTTATTGCAATAAAAGTGTTAAGCTTTTTAACATTTTCAGGCAAGCTCACAATGAAAAGAAAAAGATAGGAACAAATTACATAACAATTTGAGGCAAGCTTTAAAGGGGCTTTGTAGTTCAAAAAAAAAAAAAAATTTCTTGGAGGAAGAAGGAGAATGAAATAAATGGTCTTTCAAGTGCAAAACATTCCTCTTGTGATAGAGAAGACAAAATATAAATTGTTTGTGGTAATTCCTTCCATCTCTATTTTTTTTATATTCCACCTAAAAATGATCTATATAGCTTGTAAGTCTTTACCCTTGAATGATGTTATAATCTCTACTAAGTAGAGTGTATTCAAAGTTGATAATAATTGATTTGGTCTCTAGTCCTCGTGGATGTAATAGTTGCATTTATAGTGAACCACGTTAAATTTATGTCTCATAAATATTTAATAAAATATTTCTTTGTTAATCTTGCTTTGTATGTGACAACTTGTGCATAATATATTAAAGAAGTGTAGACGACTCACATACATCATTATGGGTGTGGATACATGTGTATTTAATTATGTTTCTTAGCTAACTTAAAAGAGGGGAAAATAGAGTTTCCCAACACTTGTTGCACGTCGATTTGCATGAACAGGGTGTAGATTAATGTTTTCCTCAGTACTTTCAAAATATTTCCATGGCATGGGGACCCATTATGTTTTTAGCCATCTTGAATTTTGTCTCCAAAGTCTAGTTGAAATGGATACCAGGTTTAGGGTCTTATGGAGCATGTGGCTATTGATATATTGGTTTGTACTCCCTATGTACCTTCTTTATAGTAAGAAAATCCATCAATGACTTTTTAAGAAAGACAATGGTGAGCTCTTTGAGCTATATATCAATTCAATAAATTAAAAAGAAAGACAACGATGGGCAATTGTGGACAGCATAAACTTTTTAAAACTGCAATTTGAGGCAATCTTGAAGAAAAAGGACATCAATTACCTTAGATCAATATGGCAATTTGCATTTTCTTTTATCAGTCAATTTGGAGATAATAACAAGGAAATTAACTATTAAACCAACAGGGTGTTTGTGGGATGCCCAGAAGCAACACTCCATTAGCCACCTGCATGGGATTATATATAGATTTACCTGATGCATATGATAGGCATGCCTATACCCAAGGGAATTGGCAGCAGGATACGATGCTCTAAAAGCCGATGTCAAGCTTGTCGTTGACATGCTCTTCAGACAACGACGACGGGCCGCTGCACCACCACCAGTGGTGGTGGGGGGAGGAAGAGGGATTTAGATGCAACATCGGCTCTTCGCTTCTCCGTGGTCGTGCTGCCCATGTATGATGTGTGGGTCAACGAGCCTGCCTCCATACAAGAGCGGCGACAACGACTTCTTCGCCATCTAGGCCTCACCTCTGAAAAAACCCTTGCGCAGATGAATTCCTCTGTTGGGGAGGATGGTGATGTTCACCCCAACGGTTGCCCCGGCCGCCGATTTGCATCCTATAACCATCTTCTTCAATCCCGGTAAAGTTCTCATCTTTTCTAGCTTGTTAAGGTTCTTTTCTTTTTTGTTCACATATATTTCATCAGTTTATTTTAATGACCAAGAGAAGAAGGAGCTTAGGTGAGGGGTAAAATTGTCTCATCTTAAAATCCTCTCCACTGTATCACATTCACTATCCAAACATGCTGTCAATTACATTCATGTAACAATATTCACTATCCAAACGTATTTTACATTCATCGTAAATGAATTTTTTTACCTAAATTTGCTTTCACACTCATTGCTCTTTCACTATCGAAACAGCCCCTATAATACCAGGGCAACTACCCCAATCTTTAACTAGTCTCTAACTTCCAATACTCCTGTCAGTGAGCCCAACTTCCCCACGTGCTTCACGGGGGCAACCCCCACGTGCTAACCTGGTTTGACAATGCAAAATTCGGTTCAACAAAACTGGTGAATAATCGCTGAACCAGATTTGTCATTCATTACCTTGTCAATAATTATGAAACGTTGTTGGTCAATTTTTGTTTAATGGTCCAAAACTGGTGACCTAGTCACTGATTGATGTTGTCATTCATAACCTTGATTAAAATTAGGTAAAAAGGTTAATATGAGCCCGGTTAGAGCCGTCGAACTGAGATCCGACTGCGCACAGGGTAGACGGTGGTTCAAATCTGCTTGCTCCTTGTATTAATGCCCATCGCAGAATCAAAGACGCACTGTACGTGTTCCTATAATGGAAAACTTTTAAGTCTGTTGATAAAATTGATCTATGTAGAAAATATTAGAGTAATGTTGTAAATGCTCGTGCCTATAAGTCTACGAACACATGCATAATGCCCGCCACGATGCAGAGGAGAAACAAGAATGTGAAGAGGAAAAAAACTCCATGAATGAGCTCTTTAGAAAGACAATGGTGGGCAATCATGGACCACAGGAATTTTTTCTATTGTCATAGAAAGAAAATGGCTATTGCAATAAAAGTGTTAAGCTTTTTAACAGTTTGAGGCAAGCTCACAATGAAAAGAAAAAGATAGGGACAGATTACATAACAGTTTGAGGCAAGCTTTCAATTATCAGTGAATTTGTGGACAGAAAGAAGTTAACTGCTTAACAAAACAGGGTGTTGGTGGGATGTCCAGGACATGCTTCCTGAAGAGGAGGACTTGAGTTCGAACGGTAGAATACAATTCTCTAAATGGCCAGTTTCTCCTACCACTTCTAGCCGGGATCCACTCCAAAAAAAAAAGTCATCCGCTAAATAGAGGTACTTAATATTTTTTACAAATTGTGCCATCCGGGTTACCTGCACCATGTGGTCCAGGGATCAGGAAACGGGATCCCTCACCTTATCTTTTTTTATATGATAGTCACTGATTGAATTGATTTGGGCAAATTTATTTGACCGGCACTGATAGTTTGATAAGAAAAATACTACTCTTCCAAAATACTAATGTACATTTGGAAATATTAATTATTTTAAAATATTGTGTATTTTATAAATCACGTGACTTCTTCTTTCCAAAATTGGAGAAGACTTGAAAGGATTACTTGAATTTGGTTCGTGAATGAGCACACGAGTTGAAATGGATATCAAGGAGAAGAAATTATGTGCCTTCGTTGTGGACTTCATGTTCTAATAAAAATGAGAATTTTTTTAAATGTATATAATATTTTAGAACGGAGGGAGTACGACCTTATCATTGCCGATTTGCAACCCTCCAGTTTCCTATAAATTATACGTTGCCAATCTTGCAGTTATACAATGGAAGTTTGGTGGTTGTGTCTACTCTTGCTCATCCCCCTCTTCCTCTTCTTCCTATGGCCCTCCCCTCACAAGAACCTTCCCCCAGGCCCCCGTCCATGGCCCATAATTGGCAACATGTTATCCGTAGGAAGCCAATCCCCGCATGTGGAGCTCATGAAGCTCGCCAGCCATTACGGCCCTCTCATGCTAGTCAAATTAGGGGCACAACCGATGATAATTGCCTCCGCCCCTGACTCGGCCATGGAGATTCTCCGCACGCACGACCGGGCCATGTCAGGCCGCTACGTAGGGCATAGCCTACGCATGAAGGACCATACCGAACATTCAGTGGTGTGGGCCGATTGCACCGACAATTGGAAGGCGCTCCGTCGGATGGCAAGGACTGAGCTCTTCTCCACACGGATGCTCGACGCACACACCCATGTCCGGGAGGCAAAAGTGGCCGAAATGGTCGAATACATGAGCCGTCAGGAGGGGACACCGGTCCGGATAACCGAAGTAGTCTTCGGTACCCTGCTCAACATATTGGGCCATGCAGTCTATTCCCAGGATGTGTTCCAATACGGAGAGAAAGGTGACAAAGTGAGCTTGCAAAAGCTCATTAGGGAAATGTTGTACATAGCAGCCAGCCCCAATGTGGCTGACTTGTACCCCATCCTAGGCGGGCTGGACCTGCAAGGTCTGAACCAGGCTTGCCTGCAAAGGCTTAGAAATGTCACTGCTCTCTGGGCCGGAGTTGTCAAAGAAAGAAGGGAGAAGAATGACCAGACCAAGCATGATTTCCTCCAAGTCCTGCTTGAAAATGGGTTCACTGACCCACAAATCAATGCTATTTTCTTGGTCTGGATCTCTTTAAATAGAACTAGTTTCATAACTATAACAATATGTACGCAGTATGATGTTTCTTAGTAAGTACTAACCTCATCATGTGCTCTTCCAAATTGGTAGGAGACATTTGGTCCAGGGTCTGAGACAAGTAGCACCACAATAGAATGGGCAATGGCAGAGCTGCTGAAGCACCCGGACAAGATGGCCAAGGCCATCGAGGAGCTCGATCGGGAGGTCGGCCAAGGGGCGGTACTCGCAGAGTCTCACCTGCCTCGCCTTGTGTACTTGCAGACGTGCATCAAGGAGACAATGCGTCTCCATCCGGCGGCACCCTTCCTCCTTCCACACCGCTCGGTCGAGCCCTGCCAGATCATGGGCTACAAAATCCCCCAAGACTACAAAGTGCTAGTGAACGCCTATGCCATAGGGCGTGACCCCGGTGCATGGTCCAACCCTAATGCTTTCTTACCGGAGAGATTCCTGGGTTCAGACATGGACTACAATGGGAACCACTTCCAATTCATACCATTTGGGGCAGGTAGGAGGATCTGCATGGGGCTACCATTAGCCAACAAAACCATTCCACTGATCCTAGGGTCTCTTCTTCATTCATTCAGCTGGGCACTACCCAATCACATGGTTCCAGCGAAGTTGGAGATGAAGGAGAAGTTGAGCCTTACTTTGGTACTTGATCCTTCCCTAGTGGTTGTTCCCAAGTCTAGAAAGTAGTGGCTGGCTATACTTCCTCCGTCCGGAAAAGACTGTCTGTATTTGAAAATATTTTTCTAAATGCAAACAGGCTTTGTTGGATGGAGGGCCTAGTTTATTTAAGGTACTACTCTCTCTAAGAATGGTAATGTCCGTCATAGAATGCCCTTTGTAGGCACTTATGGGGCTCAATAAGTGGGGTTTATTTAGTATTCCCTCCGTCTGGATTTATTAACACAAGGTTTTACAGAATGAACGAATATTAGTCCATTTTGGGAAACTTTATGTCAATAATAATTCCAGATGGCGGAGTATATATTTTGTTGTCATTTCCTTTAATAGCATGTTAACACCTATCTAAGTGTAGGGCAGATCAAGATTATGAATGAATTATTGAGCCCTAATCTTCTCCATCCTTCGCCATTTCTCACTTGACGTCTTGCAAGTCATGTGCTCGCTGGTTGCCCTTTAATGTCCTTCCTCAACATTTCCACTAAACTGTGAACCTGTGTCACTGTGTGTATAACCTTATTGTGCAAATTTTATAAGCAATTACCATAGAATCTAGAATCAAAGAAAAATGGAGAGAAAATGAGAAGATTACATTAGTGAGACAAGTTTTTGTCAACCGATAGTTCTGCGAGGCTAGCTTTAAAACCGATAAAATGGTACATCACTAACCATAGTGACTAATGAAATGGTGCCACACAATAATGTTTTAGGTGGAAGTAAGGCAACAAAAATGTAGAGCAGAATATGAATCGGTGAATAACACATAGGCATGAGTGCTAACATGGCAGTCATATATGTGAGACATGTTGCTCAGCCATTGGTGTTATGCACTATATTTCCTTGGGCTTCAGTCCACCTAATAATTTATCGGTGCCACTCTGCCTGTTCATGGTTAAGTACCCGTCTACCAAGTTTTTTGCTCTTGCTTTCGAAGCACAACGGAAACCAATCACATTTAAGAAAACCGTGTTGGCCATAACATGGTCAGATCCGTCTTAGAGGAACCTCTTAGATACTGAAGAAATCACTTCACTGCATTTCAATTATTTTTCCCTGAGTTTGAAAGATGCCTACTAACAACTCCAATGGTTTGTGCAATATCTGATTTTGTACACATCATTGCATACATATATCAAACTCCCTATCACCGATGCATGAGGGATCATAGTAATTTTTTTCTTCTCCCTTTCATTTTAAAGACTTTACATCTTTTACAATTTGAAATGACTTCCAAGTGGGGTGCTAACAAGTTTTGAATTTTTCATATTAAATTTCTCAAGTACATTGTCAATGTATTTCTTTTATGATAGTTATAGCTTATTAGCCTTCATATTACACTTGATTATCATCCCCAATATTTGTTTTGTGGGCTCAAAGTCCATGGCAAATGACTTGCTTAACTCATTCTTCAACCTAACAATCTTGTTAGTATCATGTCCAATAATCAACATATTATAAATATAAAAGCAATAGTATAATCAAACCATCATCATCAAACCTCTTAGTGAACACAAAGATCCGAAGTTATCCTCTTGTACCCATGATCCATCATGAAAGAATCAAACTTCTTATATCATTGCAAACTCTTCTTTAGCTTACAGATCATTTGCTCCTTGCCTTTGATTTTAAATCCCTTCGGTTGCTCAATGTAAATCCCTTCCTCTAAATCACCATGAATGAAGGCGGTTTTAACATCAAATTGCAAAACTTCAAAGTCCATGCTAGCGGCTAGACCCAACGCAACTTGAGTAGATAACATCTTCACCACGGGTGAGAATATCTCATCAAAATCGACACATTTTTTTGCCCAAAGCCCTTCACAACTAACCTTGCCTTGTACCTTAGATGTGAACTACTCTCATTGGCCTTCATCCGGTATACCCATTTATTTTTCAAAGCTTTCTTACCTTTGGAAAGTTTCACCAACGTCATAAGTATGGTTCTCATACAAGGATTCCATCTTTTCTTTCATTGTTTTCTTCTATAAATCCTTATTTTCATGTCATTGAGCTTCAACAAAGCTTTTTGGTTCACTATACTCGGTAAGTAACATATGTAGATGAAGAATACATTGTAGATGGCTTCCTTTATCTATATGTTCTCCTCAATGAGCTTATTTCTTCTTAATGTGAAGATTCCCCCTCTCCCACATCAATTTAATTAATAGAGTCATCATCTTCATCTAAGTCACTTCCATTTTAAAGAAAATCATCAAAATTGAAACATACATGTTTATGCTCCACCTTATTCTCTTCATTATCATCATCACTATATGTAGGTTCATCACTTTCACTATGTTCTTCCCCTTGAACACCTTGTGAAGCTTTTAGAACATGAAACTCATTATAGACTTCAATCACAACTTGTTTTGGTACTTCATCTTTGTCAAAATCTTCAATGGTTTAATCTTCTCTAGAGACCACATCTCTACTTCTAATGAGTTTCTTATTTTTTAAGTCTTACAACCTATTACCAAACTCATCGCAACCACATCCCAATAAGATACACTCAATAGTTTTGCCATCTAACTTTATCATTTGCTTCTTTTGGACATGCACAAATATCTTACAACTAAATACCTTCAAGTGCGACTAAGAAGGATCTCTATCACTCCACACTTTATCTGATACCTCATAATCCAACACATATGAAAGAGACTAATTAATCAAGTAATAGGCGGTACTCATAGCTTCACCTCAATAGCTATTCGGAAGTTTTTCCAAAGATAGCATACTTTGAATTTTCTCCATTATTGTCCAGTTCATCGTCTCTACCACATTGTGTTGAGGGGTACAAGACAGTTTTTTCATGCCTTATACCATACTTGTTACAATAATCATTAAACTTTTCTTAAGTATACTTTCCCCCATTGTCGGTGCAAAGACATTTAAGAAGTTTCTCAGTTTGTCTTTCATCCATAATATGAAACTTTTAAAAATGTGTCAAATATTTCATCCTTACTCTTTATGCCATACCCACATACTGATGTAGAACGTCATCTACATAGGAATCCATCATTGAAGAAAGGGGAGAAAAGTAGGATTAAAACTAAGAAAGACTAATAACTAAACTAGAAAAATAAGCTATGCCATTGATCATTGATTTGGTAATCTATTAGGGAAGACCCCTTTACATATTTATAGGCTCTTAAGCCATAATCCTAGTTGACATAGGATAGACCCTCAGCTATAGTCCTAATTGACATAGGAGTAGGCTAATCCTAATCCTAATAGACATAGGATCATAACATTCCACCAACGCTTCCGCATCACCTCGTCCTCGAGGTGCTCTTGTCTGTTTTCCAGCGAAGGTAGGAATGCGAAAAACTCAATGACATTGAAAGGCGTTAGAACCATGAAAATCCACGAAAGCTCTTGTAGACGAATTATAAGCACCTAGATTCATAATTGAGTGGATCCAGTTTAGCGTAGAGTATACCGCTGAGAAAACCTTGAACGGCCAGACAAAACCCATCTTTTTTTTTTTTGAAAAAGACTGAACCAACCCAAAAGAATATGCCATGGAACCATCTCGAATGTAAGCAGTTGAACTGGCATTCGAACCAACCCAATGGGTAAGCTGGGGAACCAGCCCAGGGTATTGGTCTAGCAATGTTGAACCAGCAAGCCTGGTTTAAGTCGGACCAAACCCACAGAAACCCGTTCGTCGTCCCTTTCACCACTAGGCTGGCAGCGTGCCCTAGCCATCCGAACGACGCCAAGCGCGACGGCGTATCGGGCATCTTCGTCGCCCACAGAAGCTCAGGCGATTGGGGCATTGGCGGAGGTGGCTGCGGCAGAGGCTGAGGCATCGGGGTGGTAAAAGGCGGCGGCAAGGCAAGCACCACGGCTGCGTCGAAAGGCGGAGGCTTTGGTGGCGGTGGCGACAGATCCGGCCGGACGGAAGGTGGAGGAGTCGAAAAGGCGCCACCTTGGCAACGGAGGTGACACAGCGGCGGTTGCAGCTCGAGGTACCCAAGGCCACACAATGAGCGGTGGGGAATACGGAACACCCCAGAAGACAGCGGAGTACAGCGGCGGCGAAAGACGGAATACAGCAGTGGCGGCGGGTTCAACGGCAAAGACCGTGACTTTGGAAAAAACGGTGGCCACAGGAGCTCCCCAGAAGGCAGTTCGTCGACGGCCTATTTCTTCCCAGAACCTTCGTCGGTGTCCGGCGAGGAGGCCCTCGTCCGACTGTATTCGTCATTGCTGATACTACTGTCGAGGTCGATGATGGTAACTGGCCGTCCATCAGTGTTGTCGACGTCTACTGGCATGGGTCTGTCGATGAGTGCAGGACACAGAAGCAAGCTTTCAATCTGTTCCGGTGGATCTTCTATTGATGTGGGAAGGAGGAAGATGGATTGGACTTCTGTAGCAAGTTTGGGTGTAGTCGGCAACGGATGAACTGGCGATGTGAAAATTTTCTGGAGTGCCATTCGTTGCTCGTCGAAGATATCATCGATGTCTTGCTTCAACTTTGCCAAATTGTCTTCATAATTCCACGGTGGAAGCACAGGAGGTTGCGATGGCAGTGGAGTGTCCACAACAGCAGCCACGACGGCGGCGTTCGGAACCGGGACAGGTTCCTGCCCGAGTTGCCATTGGGCGTGCGTCTCTTCGTATCGTCGCTTTTGGTATGCGTACATCTCTTCATCTTCTCGCTTCCACTTGGCTTTAAGTGATTGTATGACATGTTGCACGTGTAATGGTCCGTAGGAACGAATGCTCCGATACCAATGATGTAGAACGTCATCTACATAGGAATCCATCGTTGAAGAAAGGGGAGAAAAGTAGGATTAAGACTAAGAAAGACTAATAACTAAACTAGAAAATAAGCTATGCCATTGATCATTGACTTGGTAATCTATTAGGGAAGACCCCTTTACATATTTATAGGCTCTTAAGCCATAATCCTAGTTGACATAGGATAGACCCTAAGCTATAGTCCTAATTGATATAGGAGTAGGCTAATCCTAATCCTAATAGACATAGGATCATAACACATACTTTCCTAGATGCATCATCAATGAAAGTAACTAAGTATAAAGAGCCCACCAAAAGTTTTCTCCTCCATTGGTCCACAAACATCTGAATAAACAAGATCAAACACATTTATTTTCCGGGTACTACTTATAGAAAATGAAGCTTTATGTTGTTTTTCAACTAAACAATGATCACAAGGAGTCAAAGAAGTATCTTTTAAATTTAGGAGTGCATTCTTCATCATCAAAATCTTCAAAACCTTCTCACTCATGTGGCCAAGTCATCTGTACTACAAATTATCGGATGAGCCCTCAAGAGTGATATTCACCATGCTCTTAGATAGTTGCCCTGTAGATTTGTAGAGAGTGCAACACTTATTCTCCTTGCTACAACAAGAGACTCTCTTGTGAGCTTCCACACACCTTTGCCAAAGTGTGATTCATAGTTTTCATCATCAAGTTTTCTCGTTAATATGATATTCAACCTTAAGTCTAAAATGTGTCTTACATCCTTAAGAATCAATTTGTAAGTCACATTAGTCACATTAGTCACAAAGTGCACATCTCATTTTTCAATAATTTTTGAAACTCTATGGTTTCCCATCTTCACCACCCTAAATCGCCCGACTCACACACACAAAGTGAGATTAACAAATAAATATTTTATCGAACACTTGGGAAACACAAATTTAATGTGGTTAACCATCAAAATAATAACTACATCCACGAGGTCTAGAGACCAAATCCACTACTATCAACTTTGGATATACTCTACTTAGTATAAATTACAACAACATTTAAGGATGAAAACCCTCTTATTACAAGCTATGAAAAAATCCCACCCTTTGGTGGAATACACAAAGAATATAGATGGAAGGAATTAACATCGCTGAACCTTATGAAAAATCAAAAAATTCATATCAAGTGAGGGGAGTTTTCTTGCTTTAATTGCACTTAATCCAGTTTTTAAGATTTCAAAGAAAGTGAAGATTAAGTCATATTTCCCTGCTGCAGATTAGAGGACGTAGCCTTATTTAATGGACATGGTGGTCTCTTCCCATTTGCCTAGATTAGAGATGGCCATGTAGCAACTACTCCCTCTGCCAGAATGATTACTAACATAAGGTTTTTTCAAATGAACTAATTTTAGTTCATTTTAAAAAAAAATTAAGTTAATAATCATTCCGGACGGAGGGAGTATACAGCAAGCAAATATTATTTCAGCATGCTTTGGTCCCCAAAAAATGAGGCACTAAACTACATCTGATGTAAACCCAAGAGTAAAAAATGAGAAGATAAATATTCACATCTTGTCACTAATTACAGTTCCCACCAAAATTACCAGTATGATTCCATCACTTGCCAATAGAGAATTTCTATTCTATGATGCCTCATAAAACATTCGCTAACTTTGTTCCATCCAATACTACAGTCCCTACATTGATCTATCAAATATTAACACAGATTCATATTTTCATCCTATTTCCTTGTATATTCTTTCACCAACTTAGTTCATCAACATTGCATTCCAGTTCCAGTATTCCATTGTAATATACAAAGGCGATAATTGGCTATTGGACCATTATCAATTACAGTTCCATCCAACAGTACATTATAATGAATGTGGAGCGACATAGAAGTACATTACAAAGTCAAAATGGTAATGTACAAATTTCAGTTTTCAACTCAATTATCCGACTTGGAAACCATTCATTTGTCTAGGTAAATGTTAAAACTTCTTTCATTAACTTTTAATGAACTTCATATCTTCGCCACAATTAGCAGCAGAGCCAATATTGTCACCAAGAAATTAAAGCTATCAGAACTATGAGAATCGGAGTTTGGAGTATGAAGATTACTATCTTCATAATTAAAAGAATCAACCATAGTCAACAAATAGCCAAGTCAACAAATCAATGACATTTTATAACTACCCATGAAGAATTCTTATCTACACATTCAGTTAAGCCTTATCCAATGCAACAAAACTAATAAAGTGAGAAATTCTATATGTGGCTATACACTTTGGCAGAACACTGTAAATTTTGATGAAGAATCTATTTCCTCTATGAAGAATCTGACTCTAGAAGCAGCCCGTTCCGCAAAAACAGCATCAACAATGACACGATTAATCCTGCTGATGAATGTTTTAATGTGTTCACTTTCCTCCATGAATTTCTTGCACCGTTCTTTGAAAAGTTGGTTGTTTTGTGGCAACCTGGCGAGGTCCTAACTTATGTATGTTTTGCGAATTTCTAAATGTTCAATCAAAATGAAATTTTAATTCAAATTACTATTTCTTATTTTTTCACTCGTTTGATGTCCATACCAGGATGCTACAAATGCCAATGGAGGCTCCTTGCTAGTCAAGCACTAGCTGGCCCAGGTAACCACATAGTTCGTCTTTGCTTTCTCCAACTACCTCTTCTGGTCTCAGTTGCGGTCTAGACCATGAAAGAACCTTCATTAGCATGTGCAGCACCTGCTATGAACATTAAAGGAGCAAAGAATTCTGTTAAGAGAAAAAGTGAATTGAAGTAATGTTCCATTTTGATTAAAACTTAAAAATGAGGAAGAAGATAATAAGTAAAGACACAACGACAGGATCAATTGACTTCACCAAAGAATAGAGCCAAAGAATAGAGGAAGCAAAGAACCAAATAAAATGAAGAATTCAAGCATTGATCAGAAGAACGAATCGTGTTATCAGTACTGCTTCTCTTGGTCGATTGAGCTCCTTCCAACACCAGATTCTTCACAAAGGAAGAATCTAGGAAGCCTGGTCTTGCTCGACGCCATGAGTCCATGTGAAATGTACAGATTATTTTTACCCATTAGGCTAAATCCATGGTAAAGGAATAGTTAGTAATATTTGAAGTCCGAATAAACGGACACGGTGCCTATTCCCATTTGTCTACTATTAATTTTTTATATATTTTTTTGACACAGTCTACTATTAATTTGAGATGGCCATGCAGCAACTACATATAAGCAAATAATGTTTCAGCAAGTTTTGGACCAAAAAGATGAGGCACAAAAACATCCGTTGTAAACCCGAGCTTAAGAAATGAGCAGATATTCACATCTGTCACTAATTTAGGTCACATCA
Source organism: Houttuynia cordata (assembly GCA_039654745.1). Lineage (NCBI taxonomy): Eukaryota > Viridiplantae > Streptophyta > Magnoliopsida > Piperales > Saururaceae > Houttuynia > Houttuynia cordata. The sequence continues at coordinate 6,780,454 of CM077504.1, forward strand.
AAATTACTAGTTGCAATTCCATCACTTATTAAAAAGATTTGAAATTCCATCCAATACTGAAGTCCCTCCTTTGATCAACGAATTTAATTGTTAATAAAGAAGACATGACTATACAGATATATATTTTCATCCTACCCCATTGTATATTCTTTCTCCAACTTAGTTCCAAAAGCATTGCATTCCAGTTCCAATATTCCATTATAAATATAGAAGGTAACCATTGGATATTGCACCCTTTTCCCTTACAGTTACATCCAATAGTTAATGTCGAACGACAGAATTACATTGTGAAGCCAGGAGCAAAGAATTTAGTTAAATTTGGTGGTTATAGTTTCTTTGCATACCAACAGAAATCATCTTGATAACTAAGAAACAGAGATATTATGACCAACGTGAGTCAATTGATCAACCAAAACAGAGATTGAAGCCCTTTGGTATAAAACCAAATACTCCCTCTACCTCACTTTAATTGTTCCATTTTCTTGTTGAAAATGAACTGATTTTAGTTAAATTGGTAAAAACGAAATAGTACTAGTACAGTGGGATGGAGGAAGTGCGTAAGAATATATTCCAAAAATAAAATAAAGAAAATTAAAATCCCAGTGAATAACAGTGCCCATGTGACTAATTATCCAAGTAAAAAAAACAGTGCCCATGTGACTGAAAATTGTTGCAAAATCGAAAAACAACTCAAGCAAAGAAAACAAGAGTATGAAATCACTCTTCCAGGAGTGTACATTCCAAAAACAAAAGGCAAAATATCAGATCCATTTTCTATCGTTATCAGGCACAAAACCAAATACACATGAACAAGACAAGAAACATAAAATAGCTTTTTACAAGAGAATGCATCATAAGGTCATAATTAAATTTTACTAACTAACAACGAATAATAGCATTATGGTCAAAACAGAGATATATGATTATAGCACAAAACCAAATACGCATGAACAAGACAAGAAACATAATATAGCTTTTTATAAGAGAATGCATCATTAGGTCATAATTAAATTTTACTAACAATGAAAAATAGCATTATGGTCAAACAACAAAAAATAACATTATATCATTCATCTCCATATCTTCTCTTCTCTTTTGCTTTTTGGAAAGGTTGCGCTGAAGGCCAAGTGCAGGGGGAAGTGTTTGGGAGATTTTCCTATTTAAATCGTTTCCAGGTTAGAACTTAGAAGGTGGTCGGTTTCTTTGAGAAATTATTTGGTACAACCGGCTGCCCACATCACCTTTTATGCTATGCCACCTTTACTGGAGCTGTCAGCTTGCAAGATTGTCATCGCACACGCTGTGTATGTGCACTTTACCTGTTTGACACCATTTTACTAGAGCATTTATGTATAGCTAAGGGTGTTCATGAACGCAGATAGACACAGATGGATTGTTATCTGTGTTAGACACAGATGGATGGTTATCTGTGTCCGTTTGCAATCTTACCTTGGGTTGTCCAGTATGTCCGTGTCTACAATTGTATGTTAAAAGCCTTGTCTGTCCATCCGCCATTGTCCGTGCAGACAATGGAATGTCTTCAGACACTAAATGGACAATATGTCCAAATTTTAGTATATCTACTTCATAATTCTTATATTAAGAAAATTAATTTCTTAAAACATATTCTCATATGTAAGTTCAACTTATAATTTGACATCCATAGTTCATAAAAGCATGTCCCCACATGTAAAAGGTTAATGAATATGATCCATTACACCCTATTAGGACAGACATATAGATATTGTTAGTGCCCGATCGGTTGTCCATACAAATTGTCCAATAACTTGCGAATGGACACAGACGGACTAACAGACAAACGTCCATGAACACCCCTAGCCCTAGAGTATTGTGCTAGTTGTACCCGATAATTTCTCGGGTTTAGAAGGGTTCTACGCTTCAACTTCGTTTTTGGAACTTTGGAAGGTGTATGTCGAAGTTGGCAAGGTGGTCTAGCCGGCATGGCATGGCTAGTCACCAAGGGTCGTTGATCTTGGAGATTGGCGCATGTGAACTCAGGTATTTGGTGTCAAATAGCTAGAGCGTACACTTAAAGCATGACTTCTTCCTCTGACATGGCATAAAAGTGACATGGCCATGCTCTTGTACCTAATAATTTCTCTCAAATTTGAAGGTCGAATGTGTGAGGTCCACATGATGTGCCAAGCCAGTGTACTACATCCCCCATGTTTGTGGGCCTTAATGCAAAGTATGGTACCCAATTGGGCTGCCAAACCTATGTGACAAAGTATGCATACTCCCTCGGTCCGAAATTATTATTACAATAAAGTTTTTTAAAATGAACTAATTTTAGTTTATTCTCAAAATCCTTATAGCAATAACGAATCCGGACGGAGGGAGTATTAAACACTTGTAATGCACGTACAAACTTCTTTAATACTCCCTTTGTTCAAAAGTACCTATCTGGATTATAAAATCAAAATGAACTAAAATTAGTGCGTTATAGTTTCCTAATCCAAATACGTAATTTTGGACAGAAGGAGTACTATGGAGTATGCATTTGATTTGTTCTAAATGTTCTTTTGTGTTTTTTTTTGTATTGCACGTTTTTCACTCCTTTTAGTTTTTACTTGTATTCTATTTCTCCGTAATTATTTTTTTCTACTCATTCTTTCTCAGTGTTTATCACACTTTTTTTTAGTCCTTTCCGCATTTTATCGTAGCTATTTATATTTTTTCCACAGTTATACTGGTCCATCCAATAAAAAAATCATGAGAGCATTTGAAAATGAGTTAAATTTATTGAACGGTAAGGCCCACAACATTTCGAACCTCCGCTTACCTCTGCACATGCACGTTCATGAGAAACATTGGCTTAGTAGGGCAAATTCATTTATTTAATTTTGAGCTTTTTTCATATGACCTAGCGCCACTACCCATCTTCCCATATTACCTGATATGCCATATAGCCTGGAAATGGGACATGAACTACCAAAAATAGGAGATCAAAGCCGATGGCCGCCCACGCCCGAAAAAAGCTATGATTGTGGAATTTTGAGATAAGAGCAGTGGGAAAGCTTGACCTACTATAAAGGTTGAGATCTACATGTAAAGAAACACATGTAATAGTCACCCATTGGTGCTCGAACCGCTCGTGAACATCAAATAAGAGGATTAAAATAGGCAAATGCGTGAAATGCTCGTCGGCGAGCAGCAAATACTATTTGTATATTCGTCAACCCAACTAAAAATTATGTAAATAAATTTAAGATATCCTCATGAGATAAAGAGGAGGAAAAATAAGGTAGAACGCAAAAAAATGGTAAAAACGGATAAAAAATGAGCAAGTTATGACATTTTGAAGTTTGCCGTAAAATCGTGTGTTTATATACATGACTCTCATTCAAGTCATGTGCTCATGCACACGACTTGAATGAAGTCATGTTTAACAACACATGACTTCATTCAGGTCGTGTGCACTTGAATTGGAGTCGTGTATATAAACACACAATTTTACGGAAAACTTCAAAATGTTATAACTCGCTCATTTTTATCCGTTTTGCCTATTTTTTTCGTTCTTCTTTATTTTTTTTCCTCTTTATCCCATGAAGATAGCCCAAATTTTTAAAACACATCTACCAGTGGATATAACAAATTTTCAAAGAGGGAGCATGTGATGAAGCCATTATTAATATCATTTTTTTCTTCTTCTTTCTTCCTCAGCTTAGATCCATCGCATAATGGGTCATTCCTCTTTTCAAATTAGTCACTCCACTATATGATGTCTCAATATTTTTCTGTGATCCCAATGAAATGGAAGAGGAGGAAAAATAAAGAAGAATGAAAAAAATGGGCGAAAATAGATAAAAAATGAGCAAGCTATGACACTTTGAAGTTTATCGTAAAATCGTGGGTTCTTATGCACGACTCCAATTGAAGTCGTGTGTTCGTACACACGCTAGCAATCCCCTTATTTTTCCTCCTCTTCAATTTTATTGGGATCACAGAAAGATATTGAGACATTAAATAGTGATTAACGAATATATATATAGTACTTGTCGCTTGCCGACGAATATTTCATGCATTTGCTCATTTTTATCTTCTTATCTGATGTCCACGAGTGGTCAATCACCAATGAGTGACCTTTATATGTGTTTCTTTATATGTAGATCTCAACTTGTGTAGGAAGGCGGGCTTCCTCACTGCTCTTACATCAAAATCCCTTTATCAGAGCTTCGCCGAAAAGCGTCCTCCTCCGAGTGAAATACCTTCGCCGGATAAAATTGAATAATTCCACCAGTTAAAATGTTTTAAGGCCGAAGATGGGCATTTTAGAAAATTTAGGTCTCATTTCCAAGTGATATGGAAGTTCTTTTGAAATTCGAAGTGATTGGGGAAAAAAGCTACAGGCGCAAGCTAACGTGGAAAAAGCTAAATCCAGATTCGTACCTTATGCAGCCAAACTATTTTGGCCGGAGGGAGTACTACCCTAACAGTATCTGTACTAGTGCCAAACCAAAATGGTGGTCCCCACGAAACCAAATCGGTGCCAAACCAAATTGGTGGACATCTGCCAACCTCAGAAACCAACGGTCAGATTGAATAGCCGTTGCCGGAGAAGCAGCGGCAAAAACCACCCAATTGTTCGTCACTTCTTGATCTGCGCTCAAAGGGACGAAGCAGCGGCAGTCTCACAACTCATCAGAAGCGCTTTTCGGCTTTTGCACGTCTCGTACTCGAACTTCCAGGCGCGATCAGATCAGAGGTATCAACTCCAGATCTTCAAGCAACTCCACCCTATAAAATCTTGTTGTCTTTTCATTCTTTGTGAGTTGCAAAGATTTTTCATAAGTGACTTTTGCACAGGTTGCTTGCTTTCTGCTGTTTTTGTGTTTTCTATTTAGATTTATATTTCCATGTGCATTTGTCTCCCTTCCTATTAGTAAAGTTGTGTTTTGCTTCTGAGTTGCGAATTGACATTATGTTGGTCGGCGAGGAAAAACCAGATAAATGCTCTTGATGGGAAGATCTAACTGAGCGCTAATTTAATTCCATTTTGGTCTGTGATTAGAGAGCATTAGTTGCATTAACTGACTTTGACTGGAGTTTTAGGGATTGTTGTGACTTTTGAATTTAAGCTGTTGTCACGCTTTGGGGCTAATTTATACGTATAGTTTCTTGATTTATTTTCTGTTACAGAACCTTGTCATTTAGTCACACTTAATTTAACGCCTATTATTCTGTTTTCTTCCTGGAATTTTTTCCCGATCTGATCTAGAGTTTATTGCAGAATTCTGGTGAAAGATGGCAGCTAGGAATCCAGGATTGATTGCTTTATTCGATGTTGATGGAACTCTCACAGCTCCCAGAAAGGTTTTGATCTTTTGTAGTAGTTTTTGCCTGACTTTCTGTGAAATGATCACGTACTTTCTACCCTTAATTGCTTAGGCTAAATTCATGGTAGTATACGGAGTCTGAAGAATAAACCAATAAATTTCATATATATCCAAACAAGTGGTTGTTTGAGTATCGTTGTTTCTATATTAGTGAACTATATATTACTAGACTAGTGTGCTTTTGTACTTTACTTTTATTGTTTACTCCTAATGATGCTAGTGTGTCGTTACTTGAATTCCTCTTTCAACAGGAAGTGACTCCAGAGATGTTGAATTTCATGAAGAACCTTAGAAATGTATGTCGCATGATTTTATGAGGAGCACGGGAATTATTTTCTTTAGCTTTAGATATTCAATGCTTGTGGTTTGGCCTGATGGCAGGTCGTAACAGTTGGAGTTGTTGGAGGATCTGACCATTCCAAGATTAAAGAGCAACTAGGAAGTACAGGTCAGCTTTTTCTATTTCAAATCTTTGTAGACTTGCATTGTTTATGTATTTGTTACAACTCTTTTTTACTGCTGTGATTGTTCTTGAAATTATTGAACTTTCAAATCATATTAATATGACAGTTTTTATTAACAAATTATTTTTGGGGTAATTATTAACAAATTGAGCTGTCAACTAATGATCAAAATCCATTAGATTGTGCTTTACCGATTGGGTGATTTTGTATGCCCTTCTCTGTATCAGCAAAACGAAAGATTTATGTGAAAAATTGTTCTGTGTAGTCAATGATGACTATGATTACGTGTTCTCTGAGAATGGTCTTGTGGCCCACAAGAATGGGAAGCTCATTGGTACACAGGTAACATCAATTTATGTAACTTACTTGCCTTTGTTGTTGTTCTAAACTAAGATAAGATGATATTATATTAGTACTTTTTCTTTGATCAACCAACTTATATTGTTAGTACTGAACAATATAAAGATACATAATATACTTTCCTTGACTAAGATGAGAGTTTTTGCCCTTTGTAAAGATAATTTTGCTTGCGATTTGTGTTATCAACTTATCATCTTATGTTATCTTCGTATTGCAGAGCCTAAAATCCTTTCTTGGTGAGAATAAAATTCAGGTGTGGTATATCTGCTTGGCTCTATGCCATCTGTTGAAGGGTTTACATTTTTGAGATGATTATGAACTGTCGATTTATGTTGCAGGAGTTTATCAATTTCACGCTTCATTATATTGCTGATTTAGATATTCCAATTAAAAGGTAAGCAGTGGCAGGGCTCCTTGGACTCTCAAGTTTGTATACTATTTTTAGACAAATGAAAGGGCCTTGCTTTTTTGTTTAGGGGAACTTTCATTGAATTTAGAAATGGCATGATTAATGTATCACCAATTGGCCGCAACTGCAGTCAGGAAGAAAGAGATGAATTTGAAAAATATGATAAGGTATAAACTTCTTCCATAAAATAAAGAGATTAGTTACCTTTTTCCCTTCCAGTTTTCCTAGAAAATAAATGTCTTAAACTGCAGATCCACAACATACGCCCAAAAATGGTTTCTGTGCTTCGGGAGAAGTTTGCTCATTTTAACCTTACATTTTCCATTGGAGGACAAATAAGCTTTGATGTAAGTGAGTTGAACTGGCCATTGTCATTTTTCTTCTTTGTTGTTGGAGGTAGTAAAAGATGAATCTGATACTGTCTTGTCTCTAACAGGTATTCCCTCATGGATGGGACAAGACATATTGTTTGAGATATCTTGAGGAATTTGATGAAATTCATTTCTTTGGTGATAAAACCTACAAGGTTTAATAAGCAGATTGAAATATTTGATGATTTGGATTTTGCTAAACTTTATTTGTTTATATATAAGCATTGTGCTTAGCTTGATGAGCTAATGTTCCTACTACATTTGTAATCGATTTAGACGCGCACTCTATCAGTTTAACATGCTCTCTTCCATCTAGATGTTATTTGATTATGTAAATTCCCATTGACAGGGAGGAAATGACTATGAAATATACGCATCAGAGAGGACAGCAGGCCACACAGGTGGGTCTCTTTGTCTATTATATGTTAATTTCCACTTAAGTTTTAAGTGTACATTGTGGAGGCTGATGAGTTGGATTGAACTAATTATCCTTCATGTGGGGTAAGACCAGAGGGATAGGCCTTTCTTGCCCCTGACATCATCCTTACCCAAATTTAGAGGCTTGGCACTGCTATCTTGAGATCATGCAATAACTGAAGTTTAGGTTAATTTCTACAATTGCCTTAGATTTTATGATGGAATCTCAGAATGTACCTTGAAGACTTGTGATGGCATTTTATTTGGTGAATACTGAAGAAAAGGCATTGTTAGACTATGTAAAAATCTATCCATTTTCCGTTAGGATTATTGTTTTGCCATAGAGTGCTAAGGAATACATTTATAGCGTTTGTGCTAAAATTTTGGCTGCGGGTACAGTATCTCCAAATTGTCAATGGTTTCAGAGTAAATATTTAAAGAGTTAACATGTATAATATCAAAGTCTCGAATATAGGATACACAAATTGTGAATGTAAAACATCTTCATATAAGTACATCACTATTTATCCTAGTGACAGGGCGAGACTTTTGTGGATCATAAAATATAATTCAAAGAACTAGAGTCTTAACCGTATATAAAAAAATTTACTCTAGCTTTGGAGTATTCTAGTGATAGGGCGAGACCTTTTTGGGGCATAGAATATAATTTACAGACCTAGACTGGTAGCTGTACATGCAGAAGCTTGATTAAGATAATAATAACTTGGAGTTATTGAAGTAATTTTTGGAGTAAAATCCTAGATTTACATTGTCAAATTTCGTCATGATTCTCTGTTTTTTTAAAGTTAGCTTTTTTTTATGATAAATTTAAAGTTAGCTTTTTGTTTGGCTAAAAACACAATACTTTTTGCAGTCACCAATCCTGAGGACACGGTGAAGCAATGTACAGAACTCTTCCTTTCCAAACAAGTCTAAGGATAGTGCATCACGAACTGTATATCTGTTCCAGTCTTATCTTTCCAGTTGCTCTTCTTCCTTCTTCTCATCTCTTAAGTTACATAACTAGCAAAACTTGTATGGAAACAAGTCTAAGGATAGTGCAAAACTTGATTGGAACAGATAAGACCAACATTGTGTGCGCCTGTTTTGGTCATCATCACCTTATTACAAGTCTTGTACCGAAAAAAAAAACTTGTCCCAAGTCTGCGGTGGGCTTTTTATATGTTGCATGTATTTTAGTATATCTAGAAGAGGTGATTTGCAAGGGCAAGTCAATTTATATGTGGGAATAACAATTGCTTCGGCCCAGCATTAGCACTTTATTTATATGCACACATTGTGCTAAATGTATCAGCGCTACTATGTATTAAGGAAGTTGTGACATGCACATTCAACATTTAATATGTTTAATTACCATCTCATTTTTCTATACCAGTATCCAACATTCATGCTGTTCATCATCTCATCTCCAATACCAAGATCGTACAAAAAACTGGCAGTGCTTAACAAAATGCGGATTGCTGATAGGACGTCTTTTCTTATCATAATCTAAAAAGAAGCCTTATCAAGCGTTTATGGATGATGTGGATTACAACTTAATGAGTTCATGACTGCTGCCACATTTTTTGGGAAGACCAGACTGCATCACGAGCTGTATATCTGTTCCAGTCTTATCTTTCCAGTTGCTCTTCTTCCTTCTTCTCATCTCTTAAGTTACATAACAAGCAAAACTTGTATGGAAACCTGGGCCTTCTCTTTACGTTTGCCCAGTAAAACAAGTTACCAACTTACCGTGAAGGTTCGAGAATGAGTTTAGTTATGAATCTGATAAATGCAGCCATTTATATCGAATACATGCAACTCCTCTATCAATTCTAAATTTATATTAGGCCAACACGCACAGATTGAATAGTCAGCAGTACAGTGATTGCTTTAAAAAAGCTGCAGATAACTACCAAAGTGACGAATTCTCATGGTAGACTAAGACATTCTTTCTTTGAAACAAAATGCACCATCAATGGAAGAAAAAAGTGCGTTGACTGCATTTCTGGTGATCAATAGATAAGGAGAGAGGGAATCAAAGCATGAAATCTTTTAGAATGGTCTGCGTCTATGCTAAACATGTATACCAAATCTGGGCAACCAGTTCTTTGTTTTATTTTCTACAAAACAGATGCAGATAGGAAACAAGGAGGCGGAATTATGAAGTTTCAACAAATTTAATACAGGCAGATCTAATAACAGAATCAGAAAATGAAGCAATATTATAGCAACAGAAGTTTCTTGCCACTTGACGCCTCTGTTTTGTACCTCGCTGGTAGGGAAATACATTGTCGGCCATCCGATTTCTAGATATATTCACACTCCAATTCAGAGGAGCCTGTTTGTATGAAAGAAATTCTGTAGTTGAAGATAATTTCAAATTGCAACCAGAACAAGTCGTTCTCAGATTCCATTATGTAAACCATTTTCCATAAGCTGGCGTGTAGATGCCCAAAATGTTGGTTCATGGAGATGCCCAAGCCAACTGGCCACCCTTGAGGCTACAGTGCAGCAGCTGATATTGTAAAATCCAACTACTCAGCTAAGAGAGGTGAAAAGCCAAGGATATGCAGGTGATGCTATACTACGGGGGTGGTGTGGTAAGCCATAGGCTGGATGAACGAAGAATAGTCAGGTAGGACTGATCCTGTTGGACCCAAGAAAGCAGACTGAGAAGGATCCTGATAGGTCAGAGTTGTGGTCTCCGGGTACTCTGGTGGCAAAATTTGCATGCCTTTTGAATCTGCAGACACAGATGCGTAGTTCACTGCTCTTTTGCGGGTTGCAACCCTGACTGCCAAATACTTTCCCTCCATCTTCTTCCCATCCATGCCTTCTAGAGCCTTTGCAGCACTCAATGGATCAGAAAACCTAACAAAACCATATCCTTTGCTCAATCCAGTAGTCCAATCTCTGACAATTCTTACACTGACTATCCTGCCAAATGGAGAAAACATATTTCTCAATCCTTTCTCATCCATTGACAGTGGAAGATAACCAACATAGAGATTTAAAGCATTGACCACATTGCTCTGTTTGACATTAGCATCTATATCTGAACTTACTCCAGAAAAAGATTGAAGCTCATTGTGGCCTAGATCACCTGGCCTTGATATACCTTTGCTGAGTCCAGCATCTGGAGCTAATGATCCTAAACCATTACCCATCCAAGGGCATATGTTATCCATAGACACACTGGAGCGGATGTACTTCTCAGTATATCTGCATGGCATTTCCTCTGTCATTGCCCCATGTAACTCTGGAAGGTCTTCCAGTTGAGTTCGCATGTAATAATCTTTCTCCTTCACCGGGACCAACAATTTCTCCACCATTGTTACCGCAGCATTCAACGAGTTCTCGTTGTTGGCTTCAATAGCAACATGCAAATCATCAGATTCCAGTCTTTCTGATTTTGCCTCTCGCTTCTGACGTCTCTGTTCTTCCACTGAGCCTGTTCCTTTAATGAAAATCCGGGCTCCACTTTCACTCTCCATTCTTCTCAGCATATTCCCATTTGGCCCTACAATTAACCGGATAAAATTGTATCCAGGATACTCTTTCTGTGGAATATAGAGCTTCTTCTGAAATTTCAAGGGCCTATCATCGCAAGGAGGCTTGAATGTAGAATCTCTTTGTATTAAACTTGCTATAATATTTTGCCTCTCCCATACAAGCTCCTCATAGTACTTTACCTCCTCAAACTGTTCATTGGCAGATTGTAGTGCCTGCAACTTCTCATTTATCTCTTTAAGCTTCGCAGTCAAAAGTTGAAAATCACGATCCAAACCGGCTTCAACGTCGATATCCTTTGAAACATCAGGCAGTTTGATGGGTCCCAGCAGCTTCATTTGGTACACCTCATCAGACCATTTATGTCTTTTGCAGGTACGGTCACCTTTACTTGCTTCTTCATCATGTTGCAACTGCAAATACACATCACCACGCTTCCGTTTGCCTGAACTGCCTGAGCTTTCAGGTTCCTTGGGGGTTAAAGCATGGGGTGAAACTTGTGCCAAGTTTTCAGAATGAGGACTAGCGACCAAATTACCTATATTTTGTCCACAGGGTTGTTCATTTGTACCCATGTTTTTTTCCTGCACTTCCACTTCTTCGCATACTGAATTTTTCAAGTTATACAAGCTGGCCTGGTTGAAATTTGCTTGGTCTTCAACCTCGACATCATCACAGTCAGAAGATGAGCTGCTCTCGCTGTCACCATACATTTCTCGCAAAATACTCAGCCCATCTCCAGCCTCTCTTTTTTCCATGTTTGTCTCATTGGCTGGATCATTTTATCCTATTTAGGTACTCAAGCTCGAAAAAGATAGACAGAAACATGAACTCCAAAAACCAATGAAGCAGATGCATGAATGACCACTTTGGCACAAGCAGTGATTTACCTACTTAACATTATGAATGAATGAATGCAACTATATGAAAAATCGATGATGCAGTTCTTTTCTTATTGAGACTCTTGTTGGTAGCTCATTTCTCACGTAAATGAGTGCATCTAGCGCCCAAACAGGAAAACTTCCAACAACCTAGTTAAAAATAAGATTTCTAGAATATCATGGACCTGGTAAAAGATTATGGGAGCAGAGATTTAGAGCCCCCAACAGCTTCTTCCCGTTTGGGTAACAAAGTGAATAAATTCCATAATTATAATGACAGATATCAAGAAAACATGACCAGTTGTTAAGAGACTGCACAAGTAGGGCTTGATGCAATTACCTGACCATGAAAGTTTAAAGCAATTATGGTTCTGATGATGATGTTTTCAAGTTACATGCTCTTTTGAATAAATACTCCCTTTACAATAATCTTCAGTTATATTATTACAACATTATTTTAACAGCTCTTTAATTCGAACTTTACCAAATAATTGCAGAAGGAAAAGGGAATGCTCAAGGCAACGGTTAACTGGCTGTGACTACATCTCTTCAAAAGCGGTGTTGTTTATTTCCTAAATATGAGGGAAAATTCACTGAACATGGCTAGTTGGCATCACTATGTCTATGAGCAATCACATAATTCATTGCCAATATGTGAGCAAGAGTAGTACCCAATCTAATTCTCGAAAAAAAGGTTTCATTTAGCTTATTCTTTTTCTTCTTTTGCAATGATAACGAAAAATTAAAGTTAACACCAAGCAGCTGCCCAGAATCTTATATCCTGGAAAAAAGAAAGAAACCTTTCCAGTATAACAAACCACAAACACCAAAAAACTCTACAGGCTGCAATATTTCTAAAAACATATGGATTAAGACTCTTCACATGCGCAACATTTTCTGTGGGCCGTAATCTTTACAAATGCACTACAACAACTTGCAGAATAGTTATTTTCCTACTCAACCATCTCAATATGGCAAGATAATGCGGAAAAAATCCTACAATCTGAAGTCTCATAGTTTGAGATAATTACAGTTACTTGGAGAATATTAAGACAGACCATAGAAACAAAGATCTAGTATCTAATCAGAACAGTTCATGTCCTACAATCTTTACAACCCCAAACCAGAAAAATTTAAAACCCAAAACATTTCAAAAGAAACAAAAAAGAAAGATAAGAGCCATACAAAAAATGAAGGTCAGAGATCTGAAATACTTCAGAAAAAAAAATAGTTAGAGGAATGACACTTGAAGACGACGACCACAACAACAACAACAGCAAAAACTATGTATTAACAATCATCACTGAAAAAAAGGAAAATTTCAAAAAAGTCAATCGGAAAGTAGAACATACATTTCGGTCCTCTTCAAAAAGAACCATGCTATTAACGATCATCAATAAAAGCAGAATTGCTGAAATCAAAGGTCCAATTCGACAAATTCAATCCAATATTCTTTTAAGAGACCACAAAATTTCGGGAAAATGCAATCTAAATTCAGATAAAAAATACTCCCAAAATAAACTACATTCATCAAAGCAGGAATCCAAGAACTAAGCGAATAAAGGATAGCGAACCCGTTCGAAGCTTTGAAAAGAAGATGGAGAAGAGGTTACCATCCCCCATGGCCATACCTCGGACTTGGCAGGATTCCTCCATTAAAGAAAACGGGAAGGAATTCTATGGAGATTTTGAAGTTCTTGGAAGAGCAAAAACGAGGGATCTTTCTGCGTTATTTTTCCCGCGCATATTAATAGTGGCCCCGGTTGGGCCCCTTTGTCATGTGGGCCCTGTTTTCTTCCTCCGTTCCAGATTAATAGTCCTATATTAGTTTTGAACTTCACAAGGGGGCCACTATTAATCTGCGCGGGAAAGGTACTATTTGTGTGCTCCCGCAAATGCACGGGAAAAATAACGCAGAAAATGTGGTCCCGCATATTAATAACGCAGAAAAATCCCTCGTTTCTATTTGTGTGCTCCCGCAAATGCATTAACTATTTGTGCGCCAGTCCCTCCGTTCTGAATTACTTTGTACATTGTCTTGTCTTGTTGGGAAGCGCAACCGGTGGCTAAAGCTCAATAGTTCGTCGTGGGAGCAATGCTTCTCTTCGATCTGCTGGCGGAGGTTTTGATTCCAGTTGCTGCCATCGTTGGAATCGTCTTCTCTATCGTCCAGTGGATCCTCGTCTATTATACACATGCGGCTATTCCGGTCGCCGCCTTCCTCGGTTGTTGATATTATATACCTGCAACTGCGCCACCATGGGGAGGAGGGGGGGGCTCTTGCGGATGCTCTTCCCAACCTTGTTGACGCCCAGATGGTGATCGCTCGGCCTATTCCTTGGGAAGTTTGACGAATTATCCATTTCCCTCCCCAACTCCCCAACAATGTTGCAGAGTTCAAGTTGTCCGACGCCCCAACCAACACCAAAAAACCCACCAAGCAATCTTTCCACTTCCTCTGGCATCCTCTAATCCACCCTCTTCGTCTGCCCATCCGAATTATAGAGTGTAAGCAGTCAATACCTGCGCCGAGGCGGAATCAAGGTGGTGGGGAAAACCCTAGATTGGAAAAGAGGCTGGAGATTGGGAGGTGGTCGCATGACTATTCAAAATACACACAATAATATTTTATAACTAGAGAGTCTCCTTTCCTGAAAAATCAACTGATTTCTGCCATCAGGTGGAGCCCACGATCATAAGATCGACGGTGCACATGCAATTGTGCGATCCAACAAATAGTACCTTTTTTTAACTAGTCTCCCGCCCCATGTTGTAGCCAGAGCAGCCTCTTTACACACAGATGGTGGATATGCATACCGTGGGGTGGGCTGGTTAGGGCAAGTGACCTCTTAGAGCACTGTATTCCGCCGTCCTCATGCATATTAGGTAAATCTGAAAATAATTTTAGGGCAGTGATAACCCTACAGCAGATTTCTACACATTTTCCATACACAGCAGGCAGTGATAACCCTACAGGCCGTCCTCATGCATATTAGGTAAATCTGAAAATAATTTTAGGGCAGTGATAACCCTACAGCAGATTTCTACACATTTTCCATACACAGCAGGCAGTGATAACCCTACAGCAGATTCCTACACTGTATCCCTAAAATGTGTAGGAATCTGCTGTAGGGTTATCACTGCCCTAAAATTATTTTCAGATTTACCTAATATGCATGACGACGGTGGAATACAGTGCTCTAAGAGGTCAGTTGCCCTAACCAGCCCACCCCTACAGCAGATTCCTACACATTTTCCATACACATCAGCTGTGTATGGAAAATGTGTAGGAATCTGCTGTACAAATATCATTTCCCATAATTTTAGGTGGGTGGCCTAATTTTGTAGCAGTCATTATCTTATGACGATGATCGCCGGTGAAGCCCCCCAATTGCCACTAAAGATTTTAAGAGGGATGCTAATGCAAAAAAATAAAATACTCGGTCCCTCCTTTATAAATACCCTAAATACGAGGAAAACTACTGTAAAAGTTACGTAAGTAGGCACGTGATCACGCTCGTCATCTTCCTGGCGTGCTTCTCTTCTCCGATCCCTTCGCCGGCCGCCCCTAAATATTCCGACGTCGGCGGCGATGGCGGAGGCCGAAGCTGAAAGCCCTACCACCGGCAGCAGCAGTAGTAGCAGAAGGTTCTTCGTGGCCGTTCACGTTGGCGCCGGATACCACGCGCCTTCTAACGAGAAGGCCCTCCGTCTGGCCATGAACCGCGCCTGCCTCGCCGCCGCCTCCGTCCTCCGCCAGGTCCCCCCTCCCCTCCTTTTCCCCCTTCATAAAACCCAAAAAAACAGACAAAAAATTGCATTTTTTCAGCAGTAAATCCGATTCTTTCTCTTGTTTGCTTTAAAATGTCCTTAATTTTGTTGGAATTGGCACTGAATTAAAAAATGCGGAGATGTTCTGGATGCGGAGATGTCCTTTATTTCGTGAAATTACTATTTTGCCATTCTCCCTGCACTCCTTGCTTTCTCTCATAAGCTAGATACATTTGCTTTTCTTCAACGAACTGATTTTAGAAAGCCCTAAATTTTACTCCCTCTAGGCACTTTTAATGGTACTTCATTTTGGAAAACCAAACATATCTACTAATGCCGGATGGAGGGAGTGTTTGTTCTTTTGTTCATGGTGATAGAGACGCCAAAGAAATCCTGTTATATTGTTTACTGCTTGTATGCAGTTTGTGCATGAGAATCAGATTGTCGGCTACTTAATTTGTCTGGAGAAATTAATATATTTAAAATTTAAATTGTGTTTCTTTGTTATTTGTTTAAATGAAAGTAATATTGAGTGGATGTTGTGATGGGTGGCTCAGGATTGTGGTGGATGCATTGATGCAGTTGCGTCAGCTATTCAGGTGTTGGAGGTAACCCTTTTCTTTTTGAATGAATGAAAGTTTGTGTTCTTTATTAGGCAAATGTTAACATTTGGTTATCATTACTTAAATGTTTTATTATACTAGTCCAGTGTTCTGCCGTTTCTCATTTTTAAGCAAAAGCGTAATTTTGTGCCCTGAGTGCTACCTGCATCACACCCTGTATAGTGTATATTCAAGGATTTGTGTAAATTGTACAAGTATTAAGTTGATCTGCACCATGTTTATGTGTAGTGCCCATGCAAGACTGAGGACCAAAATGTCTGTCATTGATTGTAGGATCAAGTTGATGACTCATTATAATGATCTGGTCGTGGTAAATAGTCATGTCTGGTCCTTACAATCACATATTGATCTGGATTCTGGAGTTTTTAATGTCTTAGATCCGTGATTTTTTGCAAATACAAGAATGATTTTTTTTTTTAAGAACTGCCCTCACTTGTGGTTAGAGCATTTTTGGGTGTCTTACTTAAATTGCCTTCTTTGAGTTTCTTCCTTTTGGGAGTGGAGTTGCTATATTCTGGTTGTCTACAGATACCTACTCCTTCATTAGGTATCATGGATTGACTGGTTACAAGCTTAAGTTTGTTTAAATGGGCTAAATGTCAGTAGTTATCTTTTCATTGTTGATTCTTCAATCAGGATGACCCATGCACGAATGCTGGAAGAGGTTCTAGTTTGACAGAGGACGGCCATGTGGAATGCGATGCCAGTATTATGGATGCCAATTCCGGTGCATTTGGAGCAGTTGGAGCAGTATCAGGTATTCTGAATGCTTATAACAGAGTGTATGTTCATCTTATTTATTGTACTAGATTATGTTGTGCGATTATTATTTTGTTTTTTCACCTTTGTCCATACTGTGAATTGTGGAGCCCTGTAAGTTGTTGTTTTTAGAGGCTCCAATTATCATTAATGTTAACCTGTAGACAGGTATACGAAATGCCATCCAGGTTGCTACTTGCTTGGCAAAGGAACAACTGATGGGACCTTCCACGCTTGGCCGAATACGACCATTGTAATTTCTAACATTCACTATCTTCATTTCTACTTTTTTGTGTGAAAGCTAAGAAGAGTTGTAGAACATTCCTGTGGAATGCTTCATAGCATGAAACTTTAGTCATATTTGGTGAAAATTTGTGTCAACTTTCGGTTCTTTCATCTCACCGAATAAGTTCGTAAGTTTACGGATGGTAATCATCTCTTTTCTTCTAATTGATTTGCATAAAACGCTAGAGCATTAGTTTCTATCTTTCTCACCTTTTTATGAATTCTCTGTTTGACACCTGAGTTGGATGCTTGATGCAACTTTCATTATCTTGTAATTTACCTTCACATAATTATGTCCTGTTGTGACAACCATATCTTATTCTTTCACTTGATAAACCTTTGTCAATGAAGATATTATCAAGAAGAAAGATAATGGACAAGAT
This sequence comes from Houttuynia cordata, assembly GCA_039654745.1. NCBI lineage: Eukaryota > Viridiplantae > Streptophyta > Magnoliopsida > Piperales > Saururaceae > Houttuynia > Houttuynia cordata. Next base: position 6,798,047 of record CM077504.1, read on the forward strand.
TGAAAGGAATTTATCCATATGCTCAAGCATTGTGGTACTTATTAAATTGTAATGGACTTTGTTTGGAAGATTCCTGGTGGGTGAAGGTGCGCGTAAATGGGCCAAGTCCAAGGGTATTAACGTACCTGAGACAATTGAAGAGGCTGAGGAGGTATTTCTCATAAGTTCATCTAGTCATGTCATTTTTGTGGCTCTTCTAAAAGAAAAGAGGATGCTCCCAATGCCCTTTCTATTCAGTTGTAAATTTTGTCTGCAATAAAGGTGTTGTTGTTTTCTTTTTCTAACTAGTGGCTGATTACGGAGAAGGCAAAAGTGCAATGGAGAAAGTTCAAATCTATGCTGGATGAAGTCCAAGAAAAAGGTCATTTTTCTTCACGTAATTTTCATCGTCTAATAATGTCATTCACATTTTCCGTAGACATACAATGATCAGCTTATAGATGCAACCAGTTGGCTGTCACGTCAACACACAATTTGGTAGGCTCCAGACTTACGACTGTGAGATGCTAGATACTACATAAGCAGTGCTTCTCTTCCATTACAAGAAAATGAATGCCAGGAGAACTTCTACTTTGCTAATTTAGATATCAACTCTATATGTGTTTGGTCAAGTGGATGAGCGTGCTAAAACTGTTGATCCCTTCAATTTATGATAAAACTTGGAATGCTGATGGGCCGGTAAGAAACATATTCTCTTTATACCATACAGACAGCTTTGCATGCTTGTGCATTCCGATGTGATGAAAGTGGCACCACTGCTCTAAGTTCAGTTCACTGACTGGCTGAGCATGAGAAAGGAATGCATTTGTGTGCGTGCACGTGTGTGTGCTTGTGTGGTGATTTTGTTGTGATTCACCATTCTTTAGTACTAAGGGGTTGTTTGTCATTTATTATTTTGCTTTGGTGGTCAGCGCGACTACTAAATGGAAGCCCAACAAGTAAGGATGCCATTTCTGCACAACATGCACAATAGCTAACATCTCTCGCTCATAGGCTTATAAGGACAATGATCAGCAAGATAACACCTAACTGAAGAAGGCAATAGGTCTGTAAATACAACTCAGATACCAATGATGTAAACCCTAGAGGATGCACATGGGGAATAGATGTGAAGTTAGAGTGAAGGAGGCAGATGACAGAGTAGAGAGAGATAGGGTTAGGGCTTCATTATTCTTGCTTAGTTAGGAAAAAGGACATTAGCCTTTACGCGTAGTTTGGCCACCATATGGAAAGAAAAAATTAAAAGACTAATAACGGGGGCTTTATGGGCCAGCCTCACATCCCAAAGCAAAATAACATATGACAAATAAGCCCTTTATCCTTTTTCTACATGACGTCTATTCCAATCTTTTCTTTTTTGGGCAATTAACATGGAAGTCAGCTTATCCCTCATCCTTTATATGATGCATCATCATGAATTGGCAAAGATGTTATGGGGGCTGTGATAGTTCCCTCTCTTGTTGAGCTTACTTATTACTCCCTCTGTCCCATATTAACTATCCTATATGGTTTTTCAGAATGAACATCATTGTGAAAAAACAAATAGGACACTTAATATGCGCTGAAGGGAGTGTTAGACTCATAACACTAGTATGGCTTGCAAGCTCTTGATTATAACAATATATGAGCCTTGAGTTGGTTGATTTGTAAAATTGTAAACATTCCATTGTCTGTAAAATTTAACAATGACATTTTCTGCAACTCTGACTCTCATGGCTGCAAATCAGATTACAGTTTGCATAGAAACTTTCTACTTCTCATAACAGTTATTTCATATTTGACTATCTGGCTGCTGGAGTCCCAATCTATCAGCATTCTGTGACTTGGAAGTATACTTCTAGAAGTCGCATTTCGACCCACCAGTCACCTCCCTAAACCATAAGCAGACTGTAGTCGTTGTTGGAATATAAAATATAGAAATAAGATTTCTGTTTCCTAACAGCTCGAGCTTTTGAGAAACTTGGTTATCTTACATGGTATCTGAGCTCCAGGTTCCAGGAGCTCTTGGCTTCAAATCTTGTTGGAGGCATTTATATGCGAATTATGTTCCATGTGCTGCGCTTATTTGATGCTTGCACGCAAGAGGGGTGGGTAGGGGTTTGGAATATAAAATATATAGATAAGGTTTCCGTTTCCTAACAGCTCGAGCTTTTGGGAAACTTGGTTATCTTATAACTATCTTGTTTTTATAGATTTTTTTCACATGCTCTTCGACTTAATAAAGCTTTACAATCTGAATTTCATCCAGTTATTATCAAAGGAGCCTGTATCCGGGAAAGAGAGGCATCTGCCAAGGGTTCTTTGGAGGAAGATTGTGTTATGGATACTGTGGGAGCTATTTGTATTGATGATAGGGGAAATGTAGCTTCTGGAACATCAAGTGGCGGAATTGCTTTAAAGGTGATCGGGTTTTAATCCGGGTGCATTTATTTTCCTACTGCTCTTGATTGGTTTACTTCATTTTAAAAAACCAAATGATGGACAAAGTTCCTTCGTAGTCTTTGTGTTCAAGCTTTCTTTTCCTATTCTGAATCCCCAATATACATGATTAAAATTTAGATACAAAGTATTGGAACTGGTAAATATTTTGTTTAACTGGTAGTCTCTGTAGTTCATGCAAGTCAGAGAAAGGTAATAAACGTTGGCTTACCATTATCAATTATTCAAAATATGAGTCAATTACTGAATTGAGCAGGTTAGTGGACGGATTGGTGTGGCAGCAATGTATGGTGCAGGTTGTTGGGCTTCCTCAAAGGGTTTCTTTAGTGCTCCATTTATTGTTGGCTGTTGTGTTTCTGGCGCTGGAGAATACTTAATGAAAGGATTTATGGCACGAGAATGTTGTGTGTCCTCATCACTGTATGACCCTACTGCTTTTTTTAATTTTTATAAGAGAAACAAAGATGTTACTTAAGATCTGTTTTAATTTAGATAAATGTTACTCTAAACTTTCTACTAATGCATAGACATGTATATTTGTGGGCTCAAAGAGTTTGGGTTGGCAGTTGACTGGATAAGAGCAATGAAGATAAAGTGTTTACTATCTTAAAAAGAAGATGATTTGAAGAAAAGGACAAAACTGTCTCCTTACTTAATTGAGTGGGGATATTATTGTTAGTTACCATCAGTACTGTAGTCTATCATTGGGCAAAATTTTAACCCTTAGTAATTTATTAAAGAAATCTATTAAATATCTTCTTGCATTTGATTTGGTAAGAGGGGTTTCATTTATTAATGACAATCTAATGGAGCATTCAGTGTCCTGATTGAAAAATGCAGGTTTTGAATTTCTTAATGTATTTGGAGAAAGTAAGAGAAAGATTGCATTGTGAATTTCTAATTACATAAACTAACTGCCTACAACCCTTTCTTTCTAGAGCACAAGCAGGTCCTTCTGCAGCTTGCACAAAAGTACTTCGCTCTATTCAAAATGGCGATCAACAGGATACAAATACAGGGGCAGGCGTGTTGCTACTTCAGGCTGATTGTCTGAAATCGGTATGTTCTTAGTTGGCACCTCTCTTTTTTGCCATTCTGTTTTTCGTTTACAATCTCCGATCCTTGGACTTCAGGTTCCAGAAAATGCAAGCCAGCTAAAAGCAGTAGAAGTTGTTGCTGCCTACTCTTCATCCTCCTTTGGGATAGGATATTTTGGGAGCTCAATGAATAGACCGAAGGTACTCTTTTCTTTATAAATTCCATATTCCATGGAACATCTTTAGCAATAACACCATTAGGGCCTGGACGTAATGGTTTGCATGCAAGACCCCCAAGGCCCAAGAGCTTTTGATGCGGAGCCATGGTAGGCCCCAGCTGAAAGGGGTTATTGTTAGGAATTTTAGTTTAATTAAAAAATTTCTGTTATTGCAATTATGTTAGTTAGAAAATCAAGGATTTTATTTGATTTAAGATAGATTTGATTTGGAGAATGTCTCATTTGATTTAGGATAGATCTAATTTGATTTTCTATGTTTAGGAGGAATCCTAAATCAATGTTTTATTTCCTATTAAAGACTTATTGTAAGCCTATTTAAAAGGTATCAGTTTAATAGAATAAAGAGACGATGATTTGAAGAAAAAACTCTACGTAGTTCTCTATTGATAACGGACAGAATCAACACCGGACAGTGGACCATGGCATCGGCACCATGGTTGTTCAACATCATCACCGAACAAAGAGTCTCAATCAACAGAGAACTACGCAAGAGTTTTTTCTTCAAATCATCATCTCGTTGATTGGAATGGATATTGTGTCAACCCAAGATACCTTATAGGGATTAGGGTGGGGAATTGACTTGTGACCTAAGCAGGAGACAAGTCTTGAAGAAACGGCATTAGTACTATCAATGATCACTTTAGAGTCTTTTCCCCCACACTTAACATAAGTGTGGAAGATCGCACTCCTACACCAATCAGCATTCTCTCAAGGCTGGGTCAAGGCACACCTAACTACATTCATAGTTGGTGCAACAAACTCATTGTTTGCACAATCGAATGGAGATAGAGAAGCTCTAATACAACCTAGGTAGCTGTGTTCTTCATACTCAACATCAAAGTCATGTATGTCCTCTAGGTTGGGCTCATAGACCTCTTCGAGGTTGCTATCATCAAAGGGCATTTCTTGCTAACTAATAACAAGAGTCTTCTTAGTAGGGTACATGGTGATGACATGACCAAATCCTTGACACCTATAACAACGAGTGGGTTCTGGTGAATCTTTAGCTACCCCTTTTTCATTAGCATTAGAGACACGCACATTAGGATTAGCTTTGGACAAATAAGATCCGGACTGTGTTTTTCACCTGACAGGCTGGAAGGATCCGGAATTGGACCTATTCCTGAGATGAACCCCCATATGACTTACTGCCAAGTGGTTGGGGACCAACTGAGTGTGTGCGAGGTTTTGGACGCCTAAAAGGAGTGAGGTTTAGTTATCATCTCGTAGTTCTTAACAAAGGCATAAGCTTGCTTGAGAGTAACTATACCACGAATCACAAGCTCCTTCATAAGGTCTTCATTAATACCATTTCTAAAACAAACCAAAATCGATTCATGTTCCTCATGTACTTGACAACACCCTATACTCCTCAAATTCAGTAATGTACTCTCCTAGCACTGCTGCTGGCGGATCAGTTATTCCATCTCTAGCACATAATTTCCATTGCCCCAATTGTTATAGAGTACTGGCACTGACTACTTAGATCCAAGTCTTCACCTTGTCCATCGTTTCTCCTCTACTTCTCCAAATATAGTTGTATGTAAGTGCATTCTGGCTGCTGTTGTCCCATTCTTCTCTATCAACCACCTGCATGAACTCCAGTTTTTGTAGACCTCATTGTCGTCAACAATTGTTCACGCTGCTCCTTGCTCTGGCATCGACTGAGAAAGCTCCACCAAATACTATCATTGGTCATGTGATTGCTATATACGTTATCAAGAAACCACACATCATTCTTTTGCTCGGACGCCATTTGACAAGCATAAAATAGGTTCTCACTACGTTCTTACTCTTCATAGAAATTATCTTGTTAATTGTTTTTTACTTTACACTCCTTCTGAATGTGCCCAAATTGTTTGCACCTATAACATTGTGGTTGCCCCCTTAAACCAACAATCATCATCAACATGGCTACTTCTTTGGCAAATTCCACACCTTTGTTGAGTGGAATCATTTCCTCTTCTTTCTAAACTGTTTCTCCCTGTTCTTCTTGTATTCCTTGTCCACCACCTCTAGAAGATTCACCATTGATTGCCACTAGAGGATCCTTTTCTTTGGTTTTTGGAATTTGAACTAATCTTTAGCTTAGATTGGAAAGTACTTTGAATTTTTTTTAGCGCCTACATAAACCTTTCTTGAAGGCAAGGATAGAGCTCATCAATTCTATAATACTCAATGAGAAGGTACCTTTTATTTCTTCCATAACGACAATAGTTGCATAGTATTTTTTTGGCAATGTCATAATCATAATCAAGTAGTGCCTTTTCCCAACTATTTGGGGTCGGCAATGTAATCTAAATTATTCTCAGCAACTTTTTTATCTCTAATGTTATCTCTATATCTCTTCATTTGATTTACAATCTCCACACCCATAGAAAAGGAATTATTTAATAACTGCAAATCCTTCATCGTAAGATTTTCAAAATCCCTTCTAAAAGCTTGAAGTTTTATAGATCTTACCTTCAATGTGCCGTATACTCCTTTTCTAGATTATCCCAAGCCTTTTTTGCCTTTGTAGCATTGATAATGCTAAGAAAAATTGTGTTGACAACCCCTTGTTTATAGATCTTACTTTCAAGTGGAGAGCTTTTACATCTTTCTTCCTTTCTTCAATGATGATTGCTTTTGGTCATTCATCAAAGTCTCTCCATCATTGGGTTCTTCAAACAAACCCACTAATCATGAGAAATTAGTAAATTTTTCATTTTTTACATACCAAAAATTTATAATTTTCTCAATCAAATATGAGAATGGAATGACTTTAGATGACGCTTGTGAAGAAATGTAATTAATTGAAAACATAAATGTTAGGAGTTTAATGGGGAGCTCAATGAGGAGGAAGAAGAGCTTTCCTTTTGAAAGTCAAAAATAGAGCTGAGAAGGGCTCTCTTTTCTCAAGATATCCTTACCCAAAAGCCCAAATAGCAACCCACTAAGGATAAAACAAGTCATTATATTCTAACACTCCTCCTTAATTACATGTTTTCCCTAATATTTCTCTAAATAATGGAATTTCTCTCTTGGGATAGCCTTGGTGAAAATGTTGGCCACTTGTTCTTCTGCCTTGCGATATTTGAGTTGAGTTTTTTCATCTTCAACAACTTCTCTACTTCTTTATCATTGCAATTGCCGATTTGTTGTCACACATGAGTAGAGTAGCTTCTACTTGCTTTTCTTCTACATCTTTTAAAATTCTCCTTAACCGAATTGCTTTTGTAGTAGCAATTGAAGTGGAAATATATTCGGCCTCAACAGAAGATAGAGCAACATTATCTTGCTTCTTCGAGTTCTTAAGTGGGGAATGGGCCTTGGTCCAAGCAAAAGGAAAGGGTACTATTAATTTGAGACAAAGAAGGGAAGAATGTACATTATAGATGTTTTCCTATGTCCCCATTTGTTGCAAAACTTATTGAGTGTTGGGAAACTTGTTGAGCTTGGATACTCCATTTTCTTTGAAAACATGGATTTATCCATATTTTTTTGCCTCCTCAAAGTTCTCCGATTCAACAACACAAAAGTTACAACTTGGATACACATTATTAAGTTAAGAAGACTTAGTGATGTGTATGCAAGTTAATGTGCATGCAGGTTGTAACTTTTATGTTGTTCAATTGGAGAACTTTGAAGAGGCAAAGAAGCATGAATAAAGATGTTTTCAAAGAAAATAGAGTATCTAAGCTCAATAAGTTGCTCAACACTCAACAAGTTTTGTACCATATGTGGAAGTAGCAAAACATCTCTTAATATATATTTTTCCCATCTTTATCTCAATGACAATTATGCTTTTTCCTTTTGCTTGGACCAAGGCACTATTTTCCATCCTTATTTGAGAATTTGAAGCAGCAAAATAGTATTGCATTCTCTTCCGCCGAGGCCGATTATATTTTCACTTCAATGGCTACCGCCATTTCGGTTATGGAGAATTTTGTTAGATGTGGAAGAAAAGCAAAATGACGCTACTCCACATGTGTGAGAACAAATCGACAATTGCAATGTTTGTCTACCATGTCCGAACAAAGCACATTGCAATCAAGGATCACTTCATTAGAGAAGCTATTGAAGATGAAGAAACTCAATTCAACTATTGCAAGACGGAAGAAGTGGCGGACATGTTCACCAAGGCTCTTCCATGAGACATTCCATTATTTTAGAGAAACATTTGGTGTAACAAAAAATGTCACTGAGGAGGAGTGGTAGAATATAATTATTTGTTTTGTCCATAGCACAAAGAGAGACTTCTCAGCCCTTGTTTTTTAATTAAGGTAAGTTTTTCTTCCTCCTTGAGTGCATTTGAGCTCTACCATTAATGCTCTAATCTTTATGAGTTCAATCAATTTGATTTCTTCCTACTTAGTGTTCTCTATTCCATTACTAAGCCAACAAGTGATACCAAAGCCATTCCATTGAAGTTTGTAAGGAAAACATGCCCATTCAAGGAAGAAGATGGTAAGTACTAGTAACATTGTAAGCGTCATGCAAAGTCATTCATTTCCTATATTCGATGGACAAAATTATAAGTTTTGGTATGTAAGAATGAGAAGTTTTGGGATGTGGTTGGAGATGGTTTTGCATAATCCAAGGATTGAGACTTCGACGAATGATGAAAAACAACCATTGAAGAAAGATGTAAAATCTCTTCACTTGATTCAACAAGGAGTTGCCAACAAAATTTTCCCTAGCATTATCAATGCTAAGGCAAAAGAGGCCTAGGACATTCTGCAAAAGGAGTATAGAGGCACATTGAATGCGAGATCTATAAAATTTCAAGCTCTTAAAAGGGATTTTAAAGCTCTTTTGATAAAGGATTTGGAGTTGTTAAATAATTACGTTTCTATAATTGTGGGATTGTAAATCAAGTGAAGAGATATGGAGATAACATTAGTAATCAAGAAAGTTTATTTTAGATAAATGTTAGGTGTACAAAACATGTCATTAGGAAGAAGTGTTAAGTTATAATGACTTGTTTTGTCCTTTAGTGTGTTGCCATTTGGGCTTTCATGGAAGGATATCCTGGGTATGCTATACACTCTTTATGCTAGGGCAAAGAGAGTCTTTTCAGCCCCTATTTGTGAATCGGAAAGAGAAGTGCTTCTTCCTCCTTGAGTGCACTTGAGCTCCACCATTAAAACTTCAATCTTCATGTGTTCAGTCAATTAGTTGAAATAATGTCCATTCCAATCCTCACTTGAGAATTTGAGGAACCATTTATGTTGAGCTGCTGAGGTTTCACTTCCTCCGTCTATGATTGACCCAGCCACTTAAGCGGACTTGCACAGAAGTTTAGGTTCTAAAAAGACTATTTTGGTGCATATGGATTAAAAGTCAGCATAAGGGAAAAAAGGGAAACTCACATGTAACCACTTAAGCAGACTTGCACATAAGTGTTTAGGTTCTAAAAAGACTAGTTTTGTGCACATGGGTTAATCAGATTAATGTGGTCATGATTACACCTGAAAATAGGAAACAATGAAACACAAAATATAACAATAATGGATATATATATATATATATATATATATATATATAGGAACATGATATAGTGAGCCGCACCTTTTGTGAGCCACTTGAGCCACATCAAGTGTGGAAATTATGAGTGCTTTCATTAGTTAAAACATGATTGGCTTAAGAAGCTCCTGATTTTGGTCCGTAGGTCTTGAGGTCGATAGCCAAGATTGATGCGGCTCAAGTGGCTCACAAAAAGGTTCTACACACTGTATCATTTCCATATAGTGGGAGAAGTTTAAATGAGACTGGTCTCATGCTGCTTGCATGAGCCAAAGTAATCTTGAGCCGTTTTATCTTGATCGGATGGCTCTAGGGACGGGTGATAATTTACTCAACTACCCACTGATTTGACACCCACCATTAGATTAATATCTGATAGCTCAAGAGGACTTGGCTCATGCAAGCTGCATGAGACGTGTCTCATGTAAACGAGACTCTCTCTCTTCTCTCTCTCTCTCTCTCTCTCTATATATATATATATATATACATATACGAGTCTAATTTACATGAGACTTGTCTCATGTAAGCTACATGAGCAAATTCATCTCGAGCCATCGCATTTTTATCCGACGGCGGATGTCTTGATCTGACAGCGACAAGGGTGAGTGATGATTCACACTCATCCACCCCCTGATTTGATACCCACCATCGGATCGTAATCCAACGACCAAAAAGACTGTTCTCATGCCTTATATGAGAACGATCTCATATAGACCGGTCATATATGTATGTATGTACACATATATGGGAAAAGTTTAAATGAGATCGCTCTCTTATAGCTTATATGAGGCCAATTCAAGTTGTAGCCATTGAATCTTGATCAAACGGCTACAAGGGTGAGTGATGGTTTACAATCACCTACCCGCTGATTTGATATCCACTGTCGGATCGGAAACCAACAACCCAAAAGATTGGTCTCATGCTCCTTATATGAGAATGATCTCATATAAACCAATCTCTACATATATATATATGGGAAGGGTTTACATGAGATCGTTCTCATATAAGGAGCATGAGGCCAATCTTTATAGCCGTTGGATTCCGATCGGAGGATGGATATTAAATCAGTGGGTAGGTGAGTGTGTCACATCAGGGAGTGGGTGAGATCATTATGGCTATTTGTAGCCGTTAGATCAAGATCCAAGGGCTATGATTTAAAGTGGCCTCATATAAGCTATATGAGAGCGATCTCATTTAAACTTTTCCCTATATATATATATATATATAGAGAGAGAGAGAGAGAGAGGGGTTTACATGAGATCGTTCTCATATAAGGAGCATGAGGCCAATTCTTATAGCCATTGGATTCCGATCGGAGGATGGATATTAAATCAGTGGGTAGGTGAGTGTGTCACATCAAGGAGTGGGTGAGATCATGATGGCTATATGTAGCCGTTAGATCAAGATCGAAGGGCTACGATTCAAAGTGGCCTCATATAAGCTATATGAGAGCGATCTCATTTAAACTTTTATATATATATATATATATATATATATATATATATATATATATATATATATATATATATATATATATATATATATATATATATACACCGTCTTAGTCGTTGGATCTTGATCTGATGGCTAGAAATGACTACTAGGGTGAGTGATGGGTCACACTCACCTACCCACTGATTTGATACCCACCCTCGGATCAGAATCCAACGACCCAAAAGACTGTTCCTCACGCTTCTTATATGAGAACGATCTCATGTATATATGTATAGAGAGAGAGGGGCATTAGCTGTGCATGGGGATGGGAGCTGCCGGATTTACATTGGGTGGGCCTTTTAAATCAGGGGGCAGGGGCAGGCAACGTTAATTAAATTTTGAGTATTGATTTTTATCTCCTTGGGCACAGGATGTAACAGTAATTTGTTAACTTCTGAGTATTGATTTTGCAGTTATTGTGGAAACAAAATTTTATTTAACTGATGTATTCTGAAGGTAGTTTTCGTATATTGTAGGTATCAGTCCTGCGAACATCTAGACAAGGGAATGCTGCAGTGGATCATTTCGGAGCACGTATTGATCTAACAAGTGCAAAATCCCTGTTTGAGGATGATAAAAGATAACACTTCTGTGTCCATTAGAATCCGGCTATAGAAGAATTTATAGCTCAGCATTAACTTGATGTTTTCTCTATTTATGTACTTTTTCTTGGCTATTGGACATTATACGAGCTTGATGCAGAATACAGGGCAAGACACGATTTTGATGACATTGGATGCCAACAAATTAAACATTTTCTTTCCTCAGTGACAAATTAGATGTAACCAAGTGTTCAAAGACAATTGTGTTAGTTGATAGATCAAATGTAAGAAAGTGTTCTGTTTTTATTTCCTCCATGACTTTAGACATAATTGTCTCTTCCTTTATTGTTTATTTCGTGGTTAATTTATTACGCTAGTAATAAGAATTATTGTTGTTGTAGTTGTGCCATGCTTTCATGTACAACCAAACTAGTATCCTTGTCACTCACTGGCTTTGTGATGTAAAATGATTCTCATTAAGCCAATCCACGTAATTGGAAACTGGAAAGGCTTATGGAGATCATGAAGTGTCATGTGTGCGGATACATTATCTCATTGTTCCCTCCGCTCTTGAAAGGGTTGCGTTAGGAAGTGCCACTATTTATTCATGAATTTTGTAGCATCATTTTGAGCTCTAGGGGTTAGCCTAAGGGCTGTTCTTAAATATAATGGCCACTGTTTTTTCGTGGGATCGTCACCATGTTTTGAAATAACCATCAGCTGGATAAATTGTTAGTCTAATTAGATAGACGAAATGTATTCCTTATAATTTGACCTATCAGGGTTTCCCAGTCAATTACGTTTTCAAGCGAGTATATTCTTCCCGAACCAACGTCACAGGTCACACAAATTATTCCTACCCATTCTTAACAATTAACCCAGCCCCCTCCTACTAACGACGAAGTTAAGAATTCCATTTAAAAACCCAGATTTGACGGAAAATTACGGTAGGCCAGTTGCATTATCCTTTATATTTCAGTTTAAATGGCAAAAGTAACCCTCAAACATCTGCTAGTTCCAAGAGATCAGACAGCTTAATGAACGGAACAATTGAACTTTTTACTTTCTTTTTTGGCAAGGGAAAAATTGAATTCTACAACAACAAAATCAGTTACAAAAACCAAATGTTCACGACTCTAATGCACATTTTCTACACACATCCCACATAAAAACTCTCTTGCAGTTTAGTCCGCATTTGGCACTCTGGCTTCTAGGTAAAAATTCTCTGCAGTAACATTGATGCACAAAGATGGATGTAGAGATAAAAATGGCAGAATTGATTTGTTGAAGACAAGAACTACTCTTGCTCATTCACTGTTTCATCTTTCTTGCCAACTCCATTTGCTGAAAAAGAAAAACAAAACAGTAATGCTATGTTCCAAAAACCATAGACCATTATAGGCTGGTAATAGAAGAGCAGAACATGAATCAATGTGTAAGGCAAGAGGGGGAGTCGTTGAAAAATGGTGAGGCGTAAGTCTCATGTTTCTAAACTTTGAACGTGATAGCTATCTTATACTGTCTAAAATTACCTGTCAGTATTAGAAAAAAGAAAATGAACTGATTTAGTTCATTTCGGTTTTCTAATGCAGACATGTAATATTGGACGGAGGAAGTATGTCAATAAAAATTAAAGTGTTTTTTCCACACTGAAGTCGAATCGCCAAATTCAGTACGAGGCCTGCCTTATAGCAAGGCCTTGCCAGGCACGCCTAACAAATGCTTCTTTAAGCATTCATACAAGTGTTCAAAGCATATACCAAAGGAATCCAGCTGTTAAAAACTACTCGACAAAAAGTAAATTACCAATCACATGCTGACATTACCGAGTAAAATTCTTCATTAACCTTAAGCAGATAGTTTACAAGAAGCCCGACTATGTATAAGTTTAGCAAGCTGCTTATATCCACTTTCAAGTAATGCTGCATTGATATTGTGTTTGAGTTCAGTTAATAAAATTTCTTCATAGACTAAACTTGATCCTGTATAACACTGCCACATAAATTAAAATACAAAAACAAAATACCAATCGAAAAAAGAAGGATAAATTAGCACATTTAAATCAATAAGATAGCTTATTTAAATGGGTATTCATACCGTATTCACTGAATATAACACTGCCGGAGCACAATCCTTCCTCAACTTTAATTAGCTGAAGGGTCATCCTAGGTCCAATCTCTTGAAGTTTTACAGCACTTTTGGTCGAAGCTCGATTTGCTCTATTAAGATCACGTGGCAGGCTAACAGTTGCTGCTTCATCATCGGCTTCACTTTCAGAGCCATAACCAGCCCTGACAAGAAAATTCAAATTAGGCCATCTCTGAAAAAATTCCCCACACCTACCCATCTAAAATTTTTTAAGGATACTGACAATAAGAAAAAAAAATGCTTACTTTGTAATAAAGTCGCTCACGTCCTCGAGATTCCTCAGATCTGGCACTTTGTGACTCTGAACAAATTTCCTAATCCTACGAGAGACACCCACAGGCTGCAACTTAATAGAATAGTGCCGAAAATCAATGATCTTTGTTTCCTTATCATAATTTAGTAACACTATCCTCTGGCACGAAGAGAGTTTGACCTGAGTTTCAACAAAAACCATGCATATCCACAAATCTACATATTAGATTGAAATATAATGAGATAGTGAAGTACTTTTGAAATATACTAAATTCATAAGAAGAAAACATGCACGCTTACAGTGTTGATATCAATTGAAGGAAATATATTCTGAAACATAATTGTTGTAAGCTTTAGATGTTGATCACCAGTCCCAAAACCGGAAAGGACAATCTGCAAAACATGTTTGACTTTCATTATTAAAGTTAAATTCCAAACAGTAATTAACACTCCCAAACATTAATTTCATTTTGGTTTTCTAAACGAAATGAGCATAACAGCATATAGGGAAAAAAAAAAAAGCGAATACCATTTGAGAAAGACACATTGAAGCCAGGAATTTACCAGAGGAGAGCTCTTGAAAAGCTCAGGAGGACACCTGGGTCGTGCCTGTGATTGGGCTACATCAGCTGCTGATGAGTATTCATGAATTCTAAATGTCAAAGTGGGTCCCTGTGGAGTTCTTGCAACCCTAAGATACGGCCCAGTTTCAGTTTTTGATAACATCAGGAAATGGGTGACACCCATCGGCCCTGCCACATTCAAGAAGTCCTTCAGATTGTTCCGTTTCTTCTCCTGTAAAGACAAGAAGCATCATCACAAATTTAAGTCGCAAAAGAATGATTCCAATTTTTGTAGAAAAACAAGTTTGGGTGATTTTGCAAGCTCATAAGGTTGAATTCATATGCAAGGTAGAGATAGATATACATACATAAGATGACATAAAACACTTCGGAACTATGATGTCCACTAATGTAATTCTGACTGAACAGCTTGTCATTTAGAAAAGAAAAAAGAACATGTACCACAAACATATACGGACAATAGAAACATAGAGAAGTTAACCTTCAGCTTGAGAGCAGTATGAGGAAGCATTAACTTGCGCAAATCTAGTTGCAGATCCCTCAGAGTGCCCGGAATTTTCCCTCTACAGAACACAAAGCTTCTTGGGATCTTATCGCCAGTGACATGATCAACAGTTTGTTTTTTCACAATGGGCTTGACAAAAACGTTCTTTCTCTTCTTCAAAATTCACGACCAATAAAACGTTTGCAACAAGAACATCAGAAAAGAAAAACCCGATATTTCTTAGAATCAAGACCAAATGTAATCAACTGCTCACATTTCTGAAACGGGCCATGTCCTCAGATGCTTCCGCAGAATAAATTCCTCGATCTTCAATGCTCAATTACCTAAGGCAGCATGTATCCTCAGTATCTATCACACATAAGATCCTTACATAGTACTAGTCAACGTTATCATCAGCCAAATCATGACCATATACCATTTATCCAACTATTCAGGATTAGCAATAGCGATATGGTTTATACTATAGTTATCCCAATATATTATATGCCTTCTCCACAATTTATTCCATGCATCAATTATAAGACAAAAAATGAAGATCAAATCTGGTGGCGCATGCAACTTTTGCTAGCTTTCTCTATTGGAACATTTTTACCTTTGTAGAAGAGACAAGTGAATTGTTAGCTGAAATTAGTTAGTAATTTAGCTGTTGAATTGTCAAATAAAAAAAATCTGGTGGCGCATTATTTATCCTAAATTCTTTGACAGCTAAAAACCATCATGAACTACACATCATAACTCTTGATGTAGCAACCCAACTTCCATACTCTGCACCATATTTGAAAGCATACCAAATTATTTATCAAAGTCAAACATGTAAAGTCAAGAATTCAAGTATTCATCCATGAACTGATGATAGAAGCACAAAAGCTATACAATCATTGCATTGAACACAAGCCAAAAAAGAATACCCTGCTACATAAAATTTACCCACAGCCTATATTTAATAAGGAAAATGCACTCTTTTGGTGTACCGCACCGCAGAGCAGAGTCTCCAGTAGGCAATAACACTAAATAACTAGCGTCCATCAACTAGGTTACTGATGCACTACAAGTAACAAAATGTACCACTGGAATGCAGCACGATAAGGTAGTGTACCGCCAAACGCACCTACGACCTATCTGTTTCTTTTTTAATTGATAACAAAGCGTCTGAGTCCTTAGGAGTTAGGACTAAGGATTCGACTAGAAGGGGCAGCACAACCGGCCTCTTAGAGCAACGTATCCCGCCGTCAATCCCCTCGGGCACATACAACACCAACCCATCATATACACAGGGTAAATCATAATGCTAGGTAGGTGGCCAAGTCAACAGAGTAGGTAGGTGACCGTATACAGACAAAAACCCAAAATAAGTTACCAGATGAAATCTGAAGCCAATTGCATAACATTTTTTGGAAGAGCTAATCATTATCATAATATTGTTTTAACATAATCATCATAATATTGTCTAACATGCGCTTCGTATCTTGAAAAAATTCCAATTTTCAAAAAGTTGGAGTCCCAAAAATTAGGGACAGTTTTTTTTTTCTGCGTCCAAGAAAAGTAGGAACAGTTAAGCTCATTTCTCATCCACATAGGACTTTCCCCCATTGTCGGTTCACTATGGCTTACAAAATTCAATTCTCCACACTGTACCTATCTTTTTCGGACGGATGAAGTACAAAACTACAAAAAAAAATGCACTTCCATTTCAACAGACCTCATGGGCACCAAATCTGCCGGAACGGGTGAACAAGGTGGATGGAGCGGGGCGCCGGAGGAAGCTTGGATGCAAGCGGGGGAGAGGGCGGAGGAGAGCAACTACGCCGGAAGACGGCGGCGGAGAGGAGGGCGGAGAGGAGAGTGGAGGATTGAGAGGGTATATGCAGGGTTTAATGTTTTTAATGAAACAGCGGACAGTCGTCCGTTGGTAGTCCGACTTGTTTGGCAGTGTCCGAGTCCGCGTTATGTGAATTCGGACACGAACTCTTTTAGGCGGATATGGACGCGGACGGTCGATATTTTATTTTTGCGCTTTGTGCAAGTGTTATATGTCGACTTGATCGAGATCCGATGGTGCATGTTTATCGGGGGGGGGTGGATGAGTGGTTTTGAACCCGCCTGCCGTGAGATCAAAATCCGACATCCCATAGCGTTGTGGTGCAAGCCGACGGACGCGGATGGTCGATATTTATTTTTGCACTTTACGTAAGTGTTCTGTGTCAACTTGATCGAGATCCGATGGTGCATGTTAATTGAGCGTGGTAGATGAGTGGTTTTGAACCTGCCTGCCGTGAGATCAAAATTCGACATCCCATAGTGTTGTGGTGCAAGCCGTAATTATCTTGACCATGATAAAATAAAGGCGTTGTGCCATAGCCATGATAACAGAAGTTAGGGGCCACTTGGGGCGTGAAAAATAAAAAATATTCATTCACTCTTTTGGGATTATCCACTAACTGGTAGATTTTTGGGATTTTTCACGATCCAAACGGCCCCTTAGATGGACGAGCCAGAGTTGAGGGGCAAAACTTCAACGACTCAGGCTCACCTCAAAATCAAATAGTCCCTCCGTTCTAAAATATTATTTACATTTAAAAATATTCACTATTTTAAAATACTATATATTTTTTGCTAAATCGGACCGCTTCTTCTTTCCAAAATTAAAGAAAACTTAGAAGAATTGACTTGAACTTGGTTCGTGAACCAACATACAAGTTAGACAAGATAGAGGGAGAAGAAGTAATATGATTTTCTTGTAGGCTTCATCGTCCAATAAAAATGAGAATTTTCTAAAATATACACCCACGCCCACACCCATACCCACGAGGCCACACCCACATCCAGGGGTAACATAACATACTCCCTCTGACCAATAAGCCAATCTGCATTTGAAAATGAGTTAAATTTTTTAGACTCAAAGGCCCGTACAAAACACATATTTTCCCCCCTCTCCCGTGCTTTTGTTGTGAGGAAGCAAAGTCAGACAGTAACGGAAACATGATACCTGAGTTTTTTTAAATGCAGACGGGCTTCATTGGACAGGAGGACCATGATCAATCACCACTGAAATTGATTTTTTTTTGTTATTAAAAAACATCATATTTTATCACCCTTAGTCTCCTTAAAGCCTAAGCTGTTTGGGAAAGGACCCAACAATGGATATATGAAAAAGGGTAATGAATCCAACCAGGGCCTCTTGGCTTTTGTACTATTTTATTGCTTATGTCTCCTCAAAGCTCAAGCTCAGCAAAAGATATCAACGGAACCAAAACCAACAATACTCACATCTGCAAGGTTATACAGATTGAATATATTGGAATGCCATCTCTGTCTGAGTGCTAAAGTTTGTGATCTCCTTTCTAATTTTTAAGCATGAGGTACAAGGCATTCTGAGAGTAGGAAAACGGCCATCAAAGTGCAGTATGCTTGTGAATCCATTATTTTTCTCAACCGATAGTAAATTTGCTAGCTCAAAGAATATCATTAAGATCATGAATATTGATTCACAAAATTGAAAGAAAAAGTAGAAATGACAAATATACCTAACAACAGCAAAATAACTGTTAATCCATAGTTTCTATCAGCGCAATTGCTCTTTCAAGAGTAGTTGGTTTCATGTTACAGTAGGAGAGAGCTCAGGGACTCTTCACACCTTTGAAGATCGATTTCGTGCAGCATTTCTCCTAGCACAGCAACCAAAGAAATATACCATCGACTATAACAAGCATTGAAATGTTGAAGTTAGTATGACTAAAATGATGCACATGCTACATTTTGTAAAGATGAAATAAGAACTATGTTACAACTACTCGATAAGATAGCATTTTTTAAATTATTATAAAAAAGCATTTTTCATCAATGGTCTGATATACATCACACCCGGAATATACTGAGTGAGGTTCCCTTGCCAATACTTATTTGCATCTATAAAATTTTGTAATATTTTTGGAGAGATCGAAGGCTTACAACTAGGAGGATTCCTTCTTTTTGTTGTTCTTTCTAGAACAAGAATGTTAAATTTTTAAGACACGAAATTGTAAGTTTTGACAAGATAAGCGACACTTGAGTATCAACTAGGTACAACCATACTTTTCCGGCACATCATTCTAATAAACAAAGCAAAATGAATAAACATGTATCAATATGGCTTCTAGAAGAGGAACTGGAAAATTTCATCTTCAAGAGCCTTTTTTTTCCAGTTTCGCTTTGTTTTTAATATTTCAATGTTTATCTAACATGAGGCACAATGACATACCAAAACAACAAATAGAACCAAGTTGAAGACTGCAACTACTCGCCACTCTTTCTCCATGTATTGTGCAACACCAGCCCTAGAAACCCAGAAAGTTCTTAAGCAAAAGAAAAAAGATGTAATATATATTTATAACTCAGAAGGAAGGTCAAAGCTGAGAAAGTTACTTGCACGAATCACAATTATAACACTTGATGGCCCTTGAATTTTTGTATAGCATGCAGTCCTTGTTTGAACTAACAGGATGAAAACTTAGGTCGTAGTAGGATGCGTTAATGGCAGGGTAACCACACCTACACCACAAGAAGCATTCCAATTAAACAGAAGAAAATTCATTGAAATAGAAGTTAACAGCACACGCCCTGCTTCCAGAAATACCTACTACTAACAAATTGGGACATACAAATGGTAATATCTATGTATACATGTTTATATACACTTTCATATATACATAATCCAATTTTTTTTGTAGAAGATCAGAGAGAAAGAGAGAGAAGATGAAGAAGAAGAACGAAGAAGCAAAAATACTCTGATGGTAGACGACAACAAGAAGAAGAGGAAGAAGAAGGAAGAAGAGGAAGGGAGAAGGAAAAATACTGAGAAGGTGGACGACAGCAACCAGCCTGAATTGGAGTCAACTGTGCTTCTTTAAATAGTTTAAGATTCTGCAACAAAATCAGTGTAAATTAAGCTTCGTTCTTTCAGACTCCTAAAAATATTTACCAAAGAAAAGAGCAAAACCTTATATTTTTTAGACAGCTCATTACAGTATTCAGATTTCACAACACAGCTCCTCAACCGTTCCCAATTCCTTGTGTTGTTTAACTGAAACACCGATAAAAGCTTAGGAAATACCTTTACTAGCAACCTGAGATCAGGAAAAAAACATTTCTTGACACACCTGCTTCCGAAACCAGGTACTGTAATCTTGAAGTTGATATTCTTTGTACCTTAAAGAAGAAGTATAAATTAAAGCAACAAATTGTGCACACAAGACTGTTAAAAAATGATTACAACTTTCCTAAGACAATTAGAAATTTCTTCCATATAGAAACATTGTAGATGATTATGTGCCAGATACCTCCTTTACAAACTTTTCCAGTGACATAAATCATGGTCCAGAGTTTCGCATTCACATGTGAAGCTCAAATGACACAAATATTGGAAGCGAATCAATCAGAAGGCAAATTTAATATCAATGAAAAGGACAAGTTCAATGTTATACTGCACAAGTTCATCCATGAATCTGCTAATGCTTTCAGGAAGGAAAAAAGAGGTGGCCATAAGAGAATTTCTAGGATGTTGTTCTAGTTATTTTCATTTCCTTTTACCTCTTTTGTCTCTTCGGTTTGATTTTTGAGGAGGTTTTTTATTTCGTTTTTCCACTTCATTTTTAGTTGTTCTACCTTTTGGGCTTATATATTTTATTGTAAAATCTTTTCTACCCTTCTTTTGAGCTAATACCGTTTTGGATTTAATGATCAACTGACATGCAAAAATATAAAACAATCAAACTGTTACTACTTCATCATTCTTGTTTTGCAATTTTGTTATTAGTTATTAATACTACAAAAGATATAGTTCACATGTTACCACAGTTTTATGTGGAGTATATTAACCTATTAACTGGTGTACAAGAAAAATATGTCCTGATTGTGGTAAGTCACTGGAGAATAGCGTTATGGCCTTTCTAGTGTTGATCAACTAGGCACTATAAATAATTTAGGCCCTGTTTTGCTTGCATATCAATCAAAGTTCTCCCTATGTAAAAAATTTTTAACCTCTAACTCCTTTGTGAAAACTTTTCAGAATTCCTGAAAATAACCCACTACACATGGCTCTATTTGAACCATATTCACCAATGACTAAGCTGTATAATCGTACATATTATGCCAAAAAGAAAAATTGTATCAGAAAATTTGTGTTCTTACTTCAGTCCATGAACGCCATGCCCAGACCCACTATTGGTAATGATAAACCTACAAGAAAAAAGATAGAAGTGGATGGCTTTAACACGAAAATGTCATTATCCTTCAAAGAACGCCTATCGCAGTTCCTTGAGCAACCAAACTAATCTTATAATTCTCAATTTCCATGATCATGTCCATTTTGTTATCATCCAAATAAGCTAAATGATCAAAAGCAAGAAACTTCAACTTTATTCATTTAGCAAAGTAAAATAATAAAGAACTAACAAGCAATGTAACATAAAAAGGAAACCATTATCAAGATGAATCCTTAATCATTGTAGAAAACAAAGATATAGTTGCAATTATGAAGGATACATGAACATTGATGTTCTGATCAAATAACACTTACGCCAAAACAGTGAAGACCAGAATTCCCACCAAAGTTAAGCCCAACAGGGCTAAATACTGGAATCATGGTCAAGGTGACCACAAATAAGTAAGTAATATATTCGTCACCATATATTGAACATTATAAATTTTCACAACTTTACTATGAAATACTCCTCACAACTTTTCAATTTTTACATTCTAATCCGTCTGTTAAGGTTTTAATAACAAATCAAATCCATACAAATGACTAACTTGATTATAGGTCATCATTTAACCTAGATAAACAATAATGTTATTAGAATGAGTCAAAAGTTTGCTTCATATAAAAAACAAAGTTTTTAGATTAATTTTCCAACAGGATAGTCATGTAACTCTAAAAGTCTATATTATAATGTTAATGACTTAACAATTTCAGTTATTAATGTTTCACAAGGGCTAAAATAAAATAATTGGCAAATGTCGAGAGACTATAAAAAATATATACTAAGATAAACGTTTACGTACAAAAAAAGTAAAACTTCAGCCACTGATAGAGAACAAAAGAAAAGGAAATCAGTCAGACCATCACTAATGCCTAATATAAAGGATACTATCCACAATAATATGTTGTTTCTCTTTAGAGCGCCCAGAAATCCGATCAGTGACCTGAAAGGTATAAGCAACCACAACTGAGCTTCCTTTGATACTCCAGAAAGAAGAAAAAGTTCCATGAGAATTCAAGGACCTTACACGACAAGGATGAATGCACCAAGGCCCATCACAGGAAGGGTAAGTGATTTTCTACAGGTGTCATGGTGGGTGCTCATCCACACTCCAAAGCAAATAACAGCTACAGCTAACAGCTAAAATTACAGTTCATATCAACCCATATCATACAAGTGGGGAAAAGAATAGGAAAAGCAATAGGAACTCATGCTCTTCTTCTGATAAGTCTGGAGGAAGTAAGCATATAAACCATAAAATATGACAATAAAGAAAGAAAATTGGGTCCCGAATCTAAGGCAAAGCAAGAGTAACCATCATCATATCACAACTGAGTAGGGTTTTTCTCTGTATTGTGCAAAAGTAAATAAGAGAACAACAATCTTCTCAAAGTAGTAAACAAAGAAATGAACGAACGAAAAAAACTGCACATGGCCAAAGCAACAGCATGAAACAATCGATGGAATGGCAAATTTGAAGTTCACCTACACTAGAGCTTTCTTCTATATATATGGCATTGAAGATGAAATTCCCAAAGGGAAAACTTCAGACATGGGACAGTATATCCTTATCACTACAGTCTCATGCCCCAAGAATGGCGAACGCACAAATTTGCAAAATTTCTGGCTGAAGGAGCCCACTAGAGTAATTATAAAAGAGTATTGCTAAAACATTTTCAAAACGTCAGCCTTCTGCTTAGTTGTATATCCTTATTTCAAGTTTCAACGGAATTCTGTACTAGCTTCTCTGATCTTCGTACATGCTAGATTACAGTAATATAATGCAGAGACTTTTTTTTCTGGCATAAAGTAATACTCCCTCCATCCGGAACTAGTAGTAACATTTGGTTTTCCTAAACTATCTAAAATCAGTTCATTTGGACAAACTAAATGTTACTAGTAATTCCAGATGAAAAGAGTAAAATACATACAGATACTAGAGAGGAAATGTTTAGACATTTCACTATATATTCAAAAACAGGACAACACGAGGTTGACAATGATGTCAACCAACATAAAAGAGCACCAGATCACAGATGCAAAAAAAAGAACCTTAAGAAGAAATAACAAAATACAACAAATAATGCAGAAATAGCAACAATTCCATTGCAGAACCACGCCTGATAAGTGCCCAACAAATTAACAATCTCAAAACTGATTACAAGAGCTGAAAACCCACTAAAAATTATAAGCAAAAAACCCCGAGAAAAAATAAATGCTTGAATTCTTCTTGAAGCTTGGAAGGCTGAAAGTAGACAACAGCAATAAAAAACGTAGTAGTAAACATATTTGAAACACTTGATAGGGAAGGAAGGACTCAAAGAAAGGAGGGAGGCTTTTTACCATGGTGAGGAAGTTGACACATCTGATGACAAAGGTGCTGGTTCCCATCCCCATCTCTCCACCTGCTCTTCCCTCCCACAAAGAGTTTCAAAAGAGACAAGAGGAAGCAAGAAGGGGGGGAAGAGCAGCAGATGTCTAGTGATCTCTAGGGAGCAGTGGAGATGGAGATGATGCAATTTTTAAAACTGAAAGAGCAGCTGTAAGGCTGCAGCTGAGGTGCACTTGCATTGCAAGTAAGACAAGGGTATTTTTGTCATTTCATTATAGGCTACCGCCGTCTATCTGGTCAAAGTGTCAAACTGGCACAAGTACATGAAATGCCCGTTGTTTTTCAGATTTCTTAGGGGCTTTTTACATATTACCTGGCGCCAAGTATGGTTTTATCATATTACCTGGTTTTTCTCGTGACTTCTCATATGACCTGGAATCGGCACCTAGAGTACCAAAAATGCCCTTCTTTTACGTTTTTTATGCATTTTGTATCCGAAATGCTTCATTTTTCCCAAAATTAACGATTTACAGGATCATCATGTTGGGGAAGAAAATATTCCGGCAAAGATCTATCCATAATCGCAGTTCAAACCATCGCCGGCACCGTCCAACCCGAAAAAAAAAATTTCATGACAAAAAACTGTAAAAACAGCGAGAAAGACGAAAAAAAATCTATGATGAATGGATTTTGATGTAAGAACAGTGGAAAAGCCCTCCCAACTACAAAAATTAAGATCTACATGTAAAGAAACACATATAAAGATCACCTATTGGTGTTCGACTGCTCCTGGATATAAAATAAAAGGATAAAAATGGGCAAAAACGTGAAATACTCGTCGGCGAGCGACAAGTTCTATTTATATATCTTTCTGTGATACAAATGAGGAGGAAAAATAAGGAAGAACAAAAAAAAAGGGCAAAAACGGATAAAAAATGAGCAAGTTATGACATTTTGAAGATTGTCATTTATCGTATTTTCGACGACACGACTTGATTTAAGTCGTGTACTATGCAACACGACTTGAATCCAAGTCGTGTTATATGCAACACGACTAAAATTTAAGTCGTGTTGCATATAACACGACTTGAATTCAAGTCGTGTTGCATAGTACACGACTTGAATCAAGTCGTGTCGTCGAAAATACGATAAATGACAATCTTCAAAATATCATAACTTGCTCATTTTGTATCCGTTTTTGCCCATTTTTTTTTTGTTCTTCCTTATTTTTCCTCCTCTTCCACCTCAATAAGATATAGGATGGAAAAAGAAGAAAAAATAATAAGAAAGAAGAAAGTGAAATGATAAAAATTGGTAAAAGCGTAAAATACTCGTCGGCGAGCGACAAGTTCCATTTATATATATTTCTGTGATACTAAAAAGGTGGAATAGGAGGAAAAATAAGGAAGAACGAAAAAAAATGGGCAAAAATAGATAAAAAATGAGCAAGTTATGACATTTTGAAGATTGTCATTTGTCGTATTTTCGACGACACGACTTGATTCAAGTCGTGTACTATGCAACACGACTTGAATCCAAGTCGTGTTATATGCAACACGACTCGTGTTGCATATAACACGACTTGGATTCAAGTCGTGTTGCATAGTACACGACTTGAATCAAGTCGTGTCGTCGAAAATACGATAAATGACAATCTTCAAAATGTCATAACTTGCTCATTTTTTATCCGTTTTTGCCTTTTTTTTTTCGTTCTTCTTTATTTTTCCTCCTCTTCCACCTCATTAGTATCCCAGAAAGATATATAAATAGAACTTGTCGCTCGCCGACGAGTATTTCACGTTTTTGCCCATTTTTATCCTCATGTCCAGGAGCAGTCGAACACCAATGGGTGATCTTTATATGTGTTTCTTTACATGTAGATCTTAATTTTTGTAGTTGGGAGGGCTTTTCCACTGCTCTTACATCAAAATCCATTCATCATAGATTTTTTTTCGTCTTTCCCGCTGTTTTTACAGTTTTTTGGCATAAATTTTTTTTTCGGGTTGGACGGCGCCGGCGATGGTTTGAACTGCGATTATGGATAGATCTTTGCCGGAATATATTCTTCCCCAACATGATGATCCTGTAAATCGTTAATTTTGGGAAGAATGAAGCATTTCGGATACAAAATGCATAAAAAACGTAAAAGAAGGGCATTTTTGGTACTCTAGGTGCCGATTCCAGGTCATATGAGAAGTCACGAGAAAAATCAGGTAATATGATAAAACCATACTTGGCGCCAGGTAATATGTAAAAAGCCCGATTTCTTAGCCAGCCCACTTCTTTACCCTGATCGGTGCATTCCCACCATCCGCATATTGTTGGACGGTAGATGTCCACTGACTGTTTATGAGGGTGGGTGAGCTGGCTAGACCGGGGGTGGGGAACTGCTCATCTTTCTTTTGCTGACTTCAGAGTTGAGACTTCCCAAAATAGGAGTTTTGAGTGGTCAATGGCCCACAATTAAGATTATCTTTTCAACAGTCGGGATTGCTCCAGGCTTGAAATAAAGAAAGATAAACTGCAGGAAAGATGTTTGTTTTAGTAAGGGCTGGGACCACAAAGATGTCACAAAGATTTTATAAAATATTTATTATATTTGGAATTTATATAATAAATTGTAAAAAAAAAAATTATGAAAATGACACACTGTAGAAAGGGAAGGGTTTACATGAGATCGTTCTCATATAAGGAGCATGAGGCCAAACTTTATTGCCATTGGATTTCGATCAGAGGATGGATATCAAATCAATGGGTAGGTGAGTGTGTCACATCAAAGGTTAGGTGAAATCATTATAGCTATTTGTAGCCATCAGATCAAGATCCAATGGCTACGATTTAAAGTGGCCTCATATAAGCCATATGAGAGCGATCTCATTTAAACTTTTCCCCTGTAGAAAATATTTGCAAAATAGGGTATCTGACAAGCCACGCAGGCACCCGCGTGGCGCGGGCGCTTGCGTGACTTTTTTTTTTAAAACCAAACCGACCGACTCCTCTCGGTTAAAAGAGAAAGGTGTCGGTTGCCTTAAAGATTTTCCGTCCCATTTTAAATAGGCACTCACTTCAATGATAAATATCTCTCTAATTTCTAACCCATTTTTGCCTATTCTTTTTTCACTCTTCCTTATTTTTAGTGCTCTTTCTAGTCATTATAATATCACAAAGATGTTGAGCCATCACATACCATTTATTGTAGTTTTTGTAGTATTTTTTTCGATAAATAGCATGCGATGGATCAATATCTTTGCGATATCATTATGACCAGAAAGACCACTAAAAATAAGGAAGAATGAAAAAAAAATGAGCAAAAATGGATAAAGAATGAGAGAGATATGCATAATTGAAATTTGTCCCACTCAAACAAATCTATCCCATTTTAAAGGGGTGATAACTTCAATGATGAATATCTCTCTCATTCTTTATCCATTTTCGCCCATTTTTTTTTATTCTTCATTATTTTTAGTGGTCTTTCTGTTCATAATGATATCGCAAAGATGTTGATCCATCGCATGCTATTTATCGAAAAAAATACTACAAAAACTACGATAAATAGTATGTGATGGCTCAACATCTTTGTGATATTATAATGACTAGAAAGAGCACTAAAAATAAGGAAGAGTGAAAAAAAAATGGGCAAAAATGGGTTAGAAATGAGAGAGATATGTATCGTTGAAGTGAGTACCTATTTAAAATGGAACGGAAAATCTTTAAGGCAGTAAAAGGCGCCGGTTGAACCGACGCCTTTGTTCAACCGACGCCTTTCTCTTTTAACCGAGAGGCGTCGGTTCAACCGACGCCTGTCGGTTTGGTTTTAAAAAAAAAAAGCCACGCAAGCGCCCGCACCACGCGGGCGCCTAAGTGACCCTATTTTACAAATATTTTCTACAGTGTGTCATTTTCATAATTTTTTTTTTGATGATTTATTATATTATTTTCCCTTTAAACTATGTAGTTATTTACTTGAAAAAAGTTTATATAAGACACGTCTCACATGCATCTGCCCAAGACAAACACCCTAAGCCGTTGGATTTCGATTCCACAGCTAATTCTAATTAGGAGCGTGATTCAAACCTGGCTGCCCCTGATTTGAAGCCTGCCGCCGGATCGGAATCCGACAGGACATGATGCCTCGATTCGAACGGTTACCATTTACCTTCCTCTTCACCATCCAACTTTTCCTTGAGACTAATCAATGATATCCTGTTTACCAAAAAAAAATCAATTATATCCACTATATAATGTAGCACTGGTCAGTATGTAATTTTTTTTTATGTTCACATCTATGGCAGAACACATTAAAATGAGGATGTGAAGCAGTGCTGCTGCAATTTTTTTTTCTTGTGGAAAGACGTCCTATAGGCCTTTAGCAGAATTTTTATGTAGGTGAAAGAATGTCGTTGCTTTGTTTGTCCATTTGACAATCTACCCCAGAAATAAGCCACAAGAAGTAATATATCTGAATTGCATTTATGTTTTTTTTTGCTGAAGTAATATAGCTTTTTAGGAGTAGTATGCTGGTTTTAAATATGTTCAGAAACTTTGCTACATTTATATACAGGACAAATTGGCTATGCTCTTGTGCCCATGATCGCAGGGGGCTGATGCTGGGACTATGGTCATTTATGTTCAGATACTTTCCTGTTGCTTGCAAGAAGGGAAAATGGTCTATTGTACAAGGTAAGCTTGGGACTATGGTCATCACACAAATTCATTGTGCAGACATAACTATATTGTCAATGCGTTTTGAAACTCATTTCTGTTTTACAGGTCTCCAAGTTGATGACTTATCAAGAGGAATGATGGATGCCACAGCTAAAGAACTGATCGAGGAGAAGTCTTTGGCTTATTATTGCCTTAATTAGTATATAATCTCAAACACACAACAAAGAATGCCAAAAAAATTGGCAGTGATGTTGGAGGAACTTTGTTTTCAAATACTGTAGTTTTTGCTTTCGACTTCCCAGCACTTTCAGCTCCCACTTTTACCAGAGGCATATATACTGGCTGTGGTCCAATTTTTACCTCAATTTTCCTTGATTTTCATAGTGACGGTGAGATTAACAAACACTGGGCCAAAATTAAATGAGCCATGCCAACCGGTTTTTTAGTCAAGAGGAGAGCATATTAGTTGATGTAGTTACAAGTACAAATGTCTGTGTCAGCCCAACAACGACATTACAGGACAATTTCATTCTTCAGAAATGTGTGCCTTTAGCTCATGGAGCAGCAAGTGAGCACAACTTCACTTTTTAAACTGTTGTTTGTCAGCATGAAATCAAAGTTGTGAAGCATCATTTTCAGAATCAGCAGTTGCATTTTTTCTGTTACGTGAGTAGGCGATTAGTTAACCATTACAGATGCCTCAACTTTGATTAACCAGGAAAAAAGTATGCCAATGAACATTCATGGTATCAACTTTTTTTCATCCGCAAACACTCCACCTTAGATCATATCCGGCGAGCTTTCCATTTGGTATCTGATCTTTTTCCTATGTCTCAACTGAGCAACCCCTTGTGCATTAATACCCTCAAATTGTACAGCTTTCGTATGATTACTTGTGTCACCTGAAAGCTTGTCTGGGACCCGGGCAGACACAAGCATACGGGAATTCGTGGAATTCACCTCGTCCTGGTCTCATCCCTTCAGGTTCTCCCATGAAACCTCTCTGGTACAATTTCACCCTCTTGGAAAAAAACACCCAATCCATTTGATCCTCCCTTACACGGAACAAGGAGCTCAACTTCTGCATTTGGCCTGATCATCCTCTTGTGTCACATGTACCTCCTATTAGATGCACAAATCGCGAAAAATATAAGCAGTAGACATTGTTGGATGCATACTTTCAACTTAGTAGCTATTTAAGATACACTACTTGATGAGGAGAAACACCAAATATTTGCTAGGAAATACCTTCGACCTGCCAGGATCTTGGCCATGTTTCCATTGTTATTGGTCACAAAAACATTACTTTCATCACAAACAATGTAGTCAATAGCTGCTAATAGGGAAGAGAAAGGAAGGCCAGGCTTAAGCTCACCTGCAGCCAGTGTCTCCTTGGTAAAGAAATTTGGGAACAGTTCTCGTTGAGGCCTCAGGGTCTCTTCTCCACCATATATCTCTCCAGATGCAACATATAAGAATGTCATTCCCAAATCCTAAAGCTCTAAGCATCAGACCCACTTCATAGGGAGTGAGCGGACATTTCCCACGTCTTTGTTCTCCCTCCGGGCTCTATTCCTACCTGGAAAAAATTATCATAAGGACAGAAAATACAAGCGCTCTGAATCACTAAAGCTGTAAACTTTTGAACACTAGGATTTTAGCCTTTTCCTTTCTGGCAGTACAAAAAATTTGATTTTATCTATATATTTTCTCAAGGGTATTATCTCTGATAATCCACTTACACCATCTTATTTTGAATAGTACTTTAAGTTATCAAAATCAAGCTATCAGATTTGAACATGATAGAATCAAGTCTTACGGGAAGTGTTGCCCACCGCTTTCTGATTTTGCCCAGTTCAATCCTTTCTTTGTCTCCTCCACCATAGTAACAATCAGAAAATGCAAGCATGTCAGGTTCAAACCTGTTAGAAGTAAAAATAAAGCTGTTACAATACTATTTGCCTGAAAATTAGTTCATTCGGAAAAACCAAATCGGACTGTTAAAGTGGGCCATACTAAGAAGACATAAGCATGATAGCGTGCAATCCCAACCACCCCCACCCCCAACCAAAAGAAAGATCCACAGATAAACTCGCAACCAATAAAAATTCTACTGTTAAGAATGTCTATTAAAGTAAACAACTGAAACTAGAGAAGATACGCTTACTGCCCAAACAAAGTTTGGAAAACCTCATACTACATCTTAACAACTTAGCCAACACCATATACCAGTCAAAAGGACAAAAGTATGACAGCATAAACCAGAATGCATACACACATATTAAGCAAAAGCCTTGTGGCCAAGCCCGCCAAAAACATCTTCTAAAAGAAGTCGCATGATAGACTATCCAAACAACTCCAATGTTTAATTATAGATGGGCTCTAAACACATTAAAGTTTTTTGAGGTTGTAGAGACCGTGCTGAATGTCGATGCGTAAAGAAACAGACGTATTCAAGATACAGCCAGTGGAACTAATTTAAACAAAACAGACCTACCTCAAATGAATAGCAATGAAACGTGAACTCATATCCCGCATCCTGGTCACCAGCTTTTGACCAAGGTCTTGAATCGGTTTTGTAAATCGTAATGCATGATAATTTACTCGAGAGCGCAGCTTCTGTAACTCTTCATCTTGATTATTTGCAAGTCGGTAATCAAATTTAGTCAACTGCCCAACTTACGGAATATTTTCAAACGTTGCTTAGTATACGCGAAGAGTATGAAACAATGTAGTGACATTTTTCCTAATAGATGAATGTCTAATAATTGGGAATTTTACAAGGTGAATAACGGAAAAAGCATGGACAATGGAAACTGCAAAACTTCTAATCAAGAAATATCTAAAAAAGCTGACCAACAGAATATACTCCTCAGAAGAATTGGCAGTACTTGATCAATATAGTATTCGGGAGATGACTTCCTTGGAACACGTATAGTGTATGGAGGCTTTTCCATTGATCTCATTACACTGTCAGGTACCCTTCTAACAATTTTGACGTCCTTTGAGAGGGAGGAAATGAACCAGTCAACATCAAAAATGTCGAGAAAGTCACTATATTCAAACGAAGTCCTTTATTATCAATGAAAAAAGTATCACTTCAAAATTAAATAGAGGGGAACTGATATTTCTAACCTATCATCTTTCCAAAATGATTGATGATCTAACTCAGAAACAACCAGTGTGGCATTCAAAATCCGAGACAAACAGCTGTTGCTCAGCCCTCATTGCGATCATTTTCTTGTGCAACATAGATACCTACCGATTAGGGCCTGAACAGCTTATATATGCTCAAATACATAGACCATTTTTTTTC
Source organism: Houttuynia cordata (assembly GCA_039654745.1). Lineage (NCBI taxonomy): Eukaryota > Viridiplantae > Streptophyta > Magnoliopsida > Piperales > Saururaceae > Houttuynia > Houttuynia cordata. The sequence continues at coordinate 6,829,344 of CM077504.1, forward strand.
TACTCAAGAAACCAACTTTTTTTTTTTCTTCCAAAAACATAATTTTGAAGCAAAATGTAGATACGAAAAATGGGGGAGAAAAACCTTTCAATTGGATTTTGCTATTTTCAGTTGAGAACACCCATATGTCACAAGCAGGGCATGTGGACAGACAATCGGCGGCTAACTCAAAGGAATGAGACATCCCCCATGGATATCTCAAAGGGTTGTGTGTTGATTCATGGGACACCCCATGAATATCAGTACAGGATTCCACTAGGGTTACCTTCCATGTATGGATTGATGTAACAATAATGAGCTCTTGATCTCTCAACATTGGATTTGGATCTAAATTGTAGAATTGTGATGGAAGTATTGCTTAATGTAATGGCATGAGCGATTTAAGAAAAAAGCCAAGCGGATTTGGACCTCTCCTTTCGTATTAATCCCTTTGTACTGTCTTAAGTATCCACAATTGAAAAAAGGAGATTAATTGTGGAGAGATCAAGAGGATTGTGGACACTTTACATACCATATTTTTTCAATTGTGGACACTTAAGACAGTAATTCGAAATGAGAGGATTGTGAAGCGAAACCACCAACATTTTTACTCAATCTACTGATTTTTACTCCTGAAAAACTTGATGGTGATAATAATTCGGGACGGAAGGAGTATATAAGAAGGAAAACATAAATTAGGTGACGACCAAAAATAAGATTATACAATCAATGAGACAAAAATTTTCGCAAATCCAGACAATTGATATGGGATGTAGGGAGTATAAAGATGGGAAATTTATTAAATAGTACACACAAAAAATTCCGATTGGGAGCACTGTAGAATTGTATTCCGATCTGTGTACCAACGGCTTTGACACACTTAGCGGTTTTAGTGGGACAAACTTCAACCATGCACATCTCTCTCATTTCTAATCCATTCTCGCCCATTATTTTTTCATTCTTCTTTATTTTTAGAGCTCTTTTTTATAATAATAATATCACAAAGATGTTGAGTCACCACATTCTATTTATTATAGTTTTTATGATATTTTTTCGATAAGATATCATAATCATCATGATATCATAATGATCTTGATATTCTATCTAAAAAAATACCATAAAACTACAATAAATAACATGTGGTGGCTTAATATCTTTGTAATATCATCATTATAAAAAAAAGAAGAATAAAAAAATGGACGAAAATGATACATTGTTAAAATTTATCTCACTAAAACCGCTGTGTTGAAGGCGTCGGTTCACCTTTCTATTTACGCACAGAGGTATCTGTCCGTTCAACCGATACCGCTTTCTTGAACCAACGCCTTTCGGGTTAATTTAAAAAAAATGTCAGCGCCTACGTGGCTCATCACATACCCAAATCGGGAAATAATTTCTACAGTGTTCCCGATCAGAATTTTTTTTGTATTATTTAATAAATTCCCCTATAAAAAAAAGAGGTCAATTATGTGTTCAATGGTGCACCTTACGCCTTCGAAGAGGTAATTTGTAGTACCTACTTTTTCAAATGTGGACTATTAATATGCGGGAACCTCATGAATCTTGGCTGGTTCTATAAGCCACTATGGCTACTCTCATCATGTAACCGCTTCGACAGTATAACAGGCTCATATGTTTGAAATCAGCTGCTTTTGTAATTGAATCGCCGATTTTGCTGCTGCGGACAATCACTCCTGAAAACTATTGGGAAAATAGAAGCATACAACAGACAATTGGAAAATCAATTACGGATGCACACATTGCGACGATGGTTATAAAATTTGTATAATAATTATAGTAGTAGAGTACAATCAATTTCAAGTTTGTAATGGCTTAAGTAGTACTATAAAAAAGCAGTCCCATTTTAAAAGAGAGAAAAAATTTCGAATTTCTTTTCGATCCTCTATATTTCTGCGCATTTATTGGTGTACATCAATGTCCCTAACCATCTGTACAAAAAAACTGAAGAATTCTGTTCATAATTTTTATCCTACTTTGCCTATTGTCTTCTGGCTCTAGTCTGCATTCAATCATATTGCAAGTGTTCCTTCTACAACTTCATCGTCTTCAGAATCTGAAAATTGGGTCTTGTTTGACTTGCTCATGACGCGTGAAAAGCCATATCCAAGTGAGCTGCCGCTTGCCTCACATAGCTACAAATCAAAGAGAAATTAAAGAACATGCTGGCCAAAAGAAAAACATAAAAAACCTTTTTCTCATTGAATATTAAAATTCTAACACAATGATTATGCAAACAAGAATCAAGCTGTACGTACTTCTGTAAGCTCAGATAAATGGCGGGTCCTAAACTCATTGATTGTTGCTGCAATTTCTGAAGTTGGCAGCTTTGCCTGCAAAAACGAGAAAGAGAATTGCAGTTTATAAGTCCAGCCAGAATCAATTCAGAGGGACCTACAACTTACATGAAAGACTTTAGGCCATGTAAAAGTAGATCTAGGTCTCATTTCCCACAATCTTGACTGAATTAATAACAATTCAATGGAAGATGCATTTTTTTCTATTTATATTGTGAAATGAAGGAAAGGACAAAATGTTGAACTCAATTAAAAACATTACAGATCACCTGTGCGAGAACAGCAGCTGCTAACTGTAGACTGGGCTCTAACGTTTCAGGGACAACCTAACACAACATCATAGCAAACATATCTCAAAAAGTAAAGCATGACTCAACAATTTTTTTTCCACAGCTTATTATGTATGTGTAAACTACAATAGCAGAAACACAGAATACATAAAGTGACACACTTTGTTGCAAATGGTTTTCAAGTAAATACCGCTGTGGCACCAGCTTTCTCCAAATTGATACCATGGTCCACATCATGGGCCCGAACGTACGTCTTCACGTTAGGGAAATATTTACTTAAGGCCCAGACGGTCCTATAATTAGAACCTGGAGTGTCTAAAGTTATTGCAGCAGCACATGCTCTCTCAGCACCGACTTTGTGGAGGATCTAGCAGATGAGTGCCAGTAAGTATCAGAATTCCATAAATGGATTGAGCCAACTTAAGAGCCGCTTTGTTTACCTCTCTGCTCCCAGCATCTCCAAAGTATACAGGAAGGTCAAGTGCTCTCCCTGCAGCTACCCTATCACTGTAAATGCAAAAAATATCGTGTGCATTACATTGTGGCAATAACAGGAAAACATGAACAGACATTGTGGCAGACCATACCTTCTCACGTCAAGAGCAACAAAAGGAATAAGACGCTCTGAGAGAAGCTGTGCTATGATCTGCGTGAAAGTTATTCAAAACTTGATTGGAAATTAATATACAAACAGAAAGAGGACATGCTTTCAACAAGAAGATAACAAGACACCTGGCCAACACGTCCAAATCCACATATTATAATATGATCTTGCAAGTCATCGGTCTGAAAAACAATCATATCCAAAGTCATCAACAAAAGCTAATAAGAACAAATAAAACTGAAATAGGTGGCGAATGAAATAGCTACAAGAGTTAGGAGTTCTGAAAAAAAGCTAAACGGAATATTAAATTCAACAGATTTCTCATATGACAAATCAAAAGTTGATATGAAAAATATATACATCTTGCCCAAAATGACTCAGTTTTCTTGACACCATAGCCAATGGTTTATGATATGATTATAACATCTTAAGTAACAAACAATTATGAAAAAATGGAAAAACTAGCAGAGGTTAAGCAAATTCATGATCCCCCCACACAAAAAAAATAAAAATCAATTCTCATGTGCATAAGTCTCATTGTTTTTTTAATTGGTCGAAAGAAAGTAAAATTGCTTCTGAAAAGAAGCACAAGACAAGTGCCACCGATTTATACGGAAACATCCTAATTTGGTGCATGGGGACAAAAATATACCTCACTCTCAACGGGTAATAAACTACGAACGTCATGTTGTTCAAATCGTGATGCAATCAACTGGCCTCCAGCTGCCAACCATGGGGTGAGCGCCATTGAAATACCCACAACCAAAAATAACAAAGATGATAGTTGAGGAGACATAATTGCCTGCAATCACAATATAAAATTACATGAGATTTTTCCACGTCCAAACACAATTATCTTCTTTGTACATATATATCATATAGTTACAGAATCTGGCTTCACTTTGGCTATCTATGAAGGGCATATAATATAAATAAGCAATGTCAACCATAATTTGCAATGGAGAATATAATTGAGAGATAGAGGAAAGAAGAAAGAAACTTGGAGAGATCACTTTCACTTAATTAACTCTGCCTTGTAGAAAACAAAATATGAAAAAAACCGCAACCCGTTCGCTACTATATACTAACGATAATTCATAAATAACCTATTAACAGTTTAGAAACATAAGTAACTATCAGGATATTAATATAATCACTAGCAAGTATCCCTAATCACTTATGTTCCTATCACAGTTTGATCTAAGAACTAAAAGAAAGTTAAATTTACATTATGATGGGAAGTCTTACCTGATTTACTGCTTCCCCAAAAGCTACAAATGCAAACTCTCCACCAGGTGCCAGAAGAAGACCAACTCTTACTGCTGCAATGGTTGAAACACCAAACAGTCGACCTATTAAAGTGACTAGTAGGGTCTTTCCAACAATCAAGAGGCTCAATGTCCCCAGAATAACTGGAAAATTTGAAAGTAGAAGCTTCGGGTCAATGGACATTCCAACCTGCAATTGGCAATCCAGCCACATAAGTAATACAGTTTGATAATATGAAAGAGAGATAAGTGCAGATATATATTTGAGAGAATCCATTATGCTAATCTTAAAGAAAGCATCTATGATCATGGAAATACATACTGTCATGAAAAACAGTCCCAACAGGAGCCCACGATAGGGAGCTATGTCCGATTCAACTTGTAGTGAAAATTCAGTCTCTGCTAGAAGCAAACCAGCCAAAAATGCTCCTAGTGCCATTGACAGCCCAGCCTGTCCAGCAAAACGGTCCTCCTCATTAAAGATAGAAAAATAAACAAAGGCAAGGAGAAAAATACCAACCCTACATACCCTAGCTGTAAGAAGACTGGTTGCAAGAATAACTAGGAGAGTGTTTGCTGAAAATATTTCTGCATTCCGATTTTCCGCTATTTGTTTATAAATGGGTCGAAGAAACTGTCAGAAGAAGATACAATTATATGCCACAAATCACTACTACAGAAAAGCAAAATCAGCAACAAATGAGAAAAACCCAAAGAAATAGCTCTAGACTACCAAAACAACTAAAAGAGAATTCTTAGAGCAGTCAACATACCAAACGGCCCCCAGCAATAATTGCAGTTATAGCAACTGCAGCTTTCACAGCGGCCATACCAAGAGCTTCTGCAATAGCTTGAAAACCAACCTGCAAGCCCACATGAGTTTAATACATTACCCGGACAATAATTCTACACAAGAAGCTTGGAGTACAACAAAGAAGGAGACTAAAATAGAAAGGCTAAATCCGAAAAGTTCACACAAATATGCACAAAGACAAACATAAAATGCAGAAAAAGACTTTTTTAGTTCCCCACAAGTGAGAAGGCTTCCATTTGAGGTGGTTTGAACACCATACCCAGAAGAATTGAAACAATGTGAGTAAAAAAATACACCATCGGTAAGGATTTTACCAAGGTTAAATGAAGGCCAAAAAGAATTTGGATGGTGTCTGTGATAGAAAAAAAGGAAGTCAATTGATTTAACATTATAGCCCATGATTGAGTGAAATGGAGAGGATCTATGTCGCCCATCCCGTTTACTAAAATGCAATGACAATGACAACAGTATCCCGTTAATATGTGAATACCAGCATTTTCAATGCAAAGAACTTAGTTCAAAGATATTATATTTATATTGAAGGACAACCAATAGCAATGAGAACCAGGGCATAATAAGAGAATTTCTTCCAAGACATTGATCATGTACTTATATTATAGTCAACCTTTGTTCCAACTCTATAACACAAAGAACACAAATTTTGATCCAATCTGTTTAATAATAAGCCAGACATAACTTGAAATCAATTTGCACCATGGACGTGATTGATGGCGGCTGAAAAAATAGATAGGAAATGTAGAATTTGGTATAATAGGAAACACTTAGAAAATGCACTTATTCTAAACCGGGTTGGCAAAATGATCGTGATTATATAAAGATATCAGGCAGAAGAGCAATTACCCCTCCTTTGGAAGAATTTGGTGAAATAAGAGGAATCAGTATTAGCAATACCACCACAGCCAAGTCCTGTAAACAGAACACGAATTATCAGTAGATGGAAATATTTACTCTGTTTCAAACTATGGAATAGTTGACTTTATATTCCAGTTAAAGCCGTTCCAATCGCTATTTCTCAACTGTACACTTGTTAAATAGAACGCAGTCCACTGAATAGCATCCATTAGTTCATTATAATCCTCACCCTAACAATCCTTAACCAATTGAATATTCAATTTAAAGAAGCACCTGGAAAAGTAACACAGAAAATGTGGCACGCCCATGGCGTGAGGTGCTCTCGCCTCGTTCTTGTAGCACCTGCAGATGACAGTACTCAACCATTAATATTAATATCCACCTTGTAAGTTACCTGCTGATTAAGTAAAAGAAAAAGTTCCATCAGTATGAGAAAACAAATTACATTGATATACATACATGGAATTGTGAGACAAGAAAGCTAAGAGAGATAAACTGATAGAATAAGCCAAAAACAAAAGCTACAGGGGAAATTTAAGAAATAATTCTGAATTCTGAGAAGATAATTAGCTAATTATTACAATCTTGTGGTGTTTTCTAACAGAAAAAACAACCCTTCATATCAGTAACAACATGCTCCAAGAATAAGAAATGTTGCACATAGAAATAAGTGAAGGAAAATAGGTAAATCATAAAAGTGAATTAATACTTAAGAAAGGACAAAAAAAGTAAAGAATCATTAACAAAATGAACTGATAGACAGGTAACCTGCAAGACAACGGCAGTGGATGATAATGCAAGACCGTTTCCAATAACTATTGCAGCTGGACTTGGAAGCCCACCGGCAAAATGGGAGACCAACCCGACCACAATTGCAGTCACCAGAACCTGCATGTATGTGTAAATACCATTTGGTTAAATAACCAAAAGTCTCCGCAAAGGATAGTTTGCTAACATATGAAGCTTGCTTATCTAACCTGAGCAGAGCCTAACCCAAAAACATACTTCTTCATTGAGCTTAATCTTTCCACTGAGAGCTGCAAACCATTCATCCCAAACTTTAGATTTAAACATAAAAACGACTTCATCATCATCATCATCATCATGCGCCTTATCCTAGCTATCTGGGGGACAACATGGATTATATACCGCTTTTGACTCTTATCGGAATCAAAATGGTACAAAATCCATACAAAGAAACATAGTGGCAAGTTTTTATGCCGGACGCCCTTCCTGACACAACCCTCTTAAGAGGGGACGATAAGAAGATTCAACGTCGTCATATTCATCATACACCTTTCCAAATATGTGGATTGGCTTCATGACATGATGGTTGCATATGAAATATTAATATAGCCATCTTCCATCACAAAGCTGGTAACAATGAAAACCAGTCTGCTTTTACATGTGAGCAAATATAAAAACGACTTAATTAAAATAAATTGCATACATCTGGATTTTACCTCAAGCCCAATGTTGAAGAGCAAGAAAACTACTCCAAATTCAGCAATTGCCTTGGTACCATGAACATGACGAATTATGGATAACCCATATGGCCCAATCAAGATGCCAGCAGTCAAGTAACCCAGTACAGGACTTCCTAGAGCACACAAAAAAAATGACGATCATAAATACTACTAATGGAGTTAAAAGAGATGTATTACGTGCTGGTCACCTGATTACTTAAGTCATCACATGACTTAGTGATAAGCACTCTTCCAAGATTGTTTGTGGGCATGCGATCTACTATGTGGGAGAGAAGAATCCTTAACATACGGGATTTTGAATTTATCTAGTAGGACTTCTTTGAGATTTTCGATAAATTTGATTGTATATCCTATTAAATTTAGGACACTTAATCTTCGGTCTTGGTGATGTATTTCCAGATACTTAAAGGAAGGTTGAGGTCGGCAGCCAGAAACATAGATCTATTCACCTTGTTCACTATTCTATCCTTCTACTTCTTCACCTCTTCTTTCTTCCATATAGTCCTACCTTTTACATGGTATTGATAGCAGGCTCTTCCAGCGGACTATGAGATACACTTTCATCTAGAGGCTGTTTGGATGACCATTTTCTATCCTAAAAAAGCTCATTTAATGTGAATGTTTGTTTGGGAGGCAGCTTCTTTGATGCTGAGTGTAGTGGGCTTGATTGAAAGAAATTTCCTTAATTTATTTAGGAGTCTTATTTAGAAAGTATTTGTTCTAAAAAGTAGTACTCCCTCTGTCCAAAATTATTATCTACACATCAGGAATTTTCAAGGGCATCTAACTAGCTTCTCACCCTTCCTTTTCTAAAAACAAATACTTTTCACCTTTTCCCCTTCTCTCTGTCTCGGGATTCTCATTTCCCAAATTACAGATTGCAGAGCCTTGCTCACCATGTCGGTGAAGAAGGGAAGGAATAGCAGACGATCTGGGCCTATTTCTTGAAGAATGATTTTGCCAGGTTCCTTTAGTATTTCTTCTTTTGGGAACAGGCGATTGTAATGTGCAGAGATATTAAGAGTGTTGCCCCTCTCTACAGGAATCGTTTTGACAACTGCATCAACTGCTTTTGTCCATGTTAAATACTGAAAATTTTGAGTGCCGAATGGCATATTCTGCTTTGCTTGTGCTGCTAGAGATAGCTATCTTTTCTGCAATATAGCCTACAGCTTTAAATGTTAGCACTGATTGGATGGCCTTCATGATTGCTGCTACCAGTGAAGACCATATAAAGGTGTAGCCGTGGAAGATTTGTGCTGTAGACATAGTTGACAAAAGTGCTTATGGTTGATTTAAAATGGTTAAAGTTACTTTGCCTGCATTCTTACTGTTACCGCTACATTTGATTTGCATTCTTGCTGGTAATGATTTTTAACAGAAATGCTACTGGACTAAAGTTTTTCTTATATGGCATCCAAGCCATTCTTGGTATTAGATGAAAGTTCTTGACAATTTTTTCAATTATTGTTATTAATGGTCCCTAAATATATTGGCTAAGGAATGTTACTTATTGTTATTACATACCGCTAGTTGGAACCTGTTGTTGGTTTTGTCATTCAAAGACAGTGTTCAGGAAGCATATTGAACTTGACAGATTAATGAATAGACTATAGTTTTTGGAGAGAAAAGAGAAAACTTTCAATTGATGCAATGATGTTTGAAAATACACAAGAACTCGCGTTCAGCCTCTAACAGGCACAAGATCATCAAATTTTTTTATAGATGACCTACATGCCCTCACTAAAGTAAAGGGCAAAAAATTGAAATCTTTAGATGAAATGACCAAACTACCATCTCTTAAACAAAATAAAGCTACGAGAAAATACTACTCTAACAGAATTACCCTTCTGCTAGTATATCTGCCTTGTGTTGCTACAAGTTATCTACATGCAAGAAAACTGTCAACTTAAGTAAATCCGAGAATATGCCCCAGGATTTCTTCTCTTTCATTATGTAAGGATAAATAGTTGCTCCAAATATCTAGAGCCTCATGATATAAAGGTTTTCTCATATATCTGCCTTGTGTTGCCACAAGTTATCTACATGCAAGAAAACTGTCAACTAAATTAAATTCGAGAATACGCATCAGGATTTATTCTCTTTCATTATCTAACAATAAATAAGTGTTCCAAATATCTAGGGCCTCATGACATAAAAGGTTTTCTCCATGGCACTGGTTGATATTTGTATGCATTTTTCCACTTGGCACATCTACAATTTTAGAATCTAATATCCAAACTCTATCTGAAATTTGCTTACATCTGTTATCATCCTTTTCCTTGTTTAGAGGCATTCCCCTTTTTTAGATGAAATACTTGTCCTCCTAGCAGGACCAATTTTTTCTTCAAAGGAAATGATGTGTCCTCTAAACAAGGAAAACAATGAGTGTATTTGTCCTCAGCAGAGGATTTCTGCCCTTGTCCTCTTTGGAGGATTCTACATTTGCAACCACGTGTTAAAATGCTTATTTATGTCTGATTTTCTGGATTTACGCAACCTCTTTTGGATTTTTTCTTGTGGTGCACTTTTGTGCTTTCCATAATTAAAGTCCTCTGATGCAGTACTCAAATGTTCTTATATTCAGGAGTAGAAAGGTTTAGAAAATTGTGTCAAATACAGAAGTTTATGAAGTTGGGAGATTTCAATTACTTATGCAGCAATTGGATGCAATGGAACTTTCAGATTTGACTAGCATATCCTTTATATGAGGTGACAGAGAAGAAATACAACTGAAATGTCATAGACAGACGTAGAAGTATTACAACTTTTATTGTACAAGTTTTATCAAGCTATCATGATCTCGTGACAAGCCGGAGATTACTTAGGTGGTCACATGACTGGCAGAAGATTATTTGTGCCATGTGATACGTATGTATTTAGCTAAATTAACAGTTAGACGAGAGTCTCAACAAATTCAATTATATTTTCTAATAATTTAGGCCTCTTATCTTCGGTTTCTTATTATATTCATTAGATATTTAGTTGATAACTGAGGTTGTCTGCCAAAGACATCGACCTATTCTCCTTCCTATGTATTTTAACTTTCCTCTTCTTTCCCTCTCCTACTTTCTTCTCTACATCTTGACTCTAGTAAAGTAGTTATGTAAATATCAACTTCATCGCAAATTTAACTTCAATACTAGACCCACTTACCTCCAGGAATTTTCTGAAAAATAGGCACAAAGATCACACTTGCCAGAAGTAACCATAGCACGTCAAAGAGAGATGCTTCCTCTTCATTTATCTAAGTTTAATGAGATAGGAAAGAAAGAAATGGTAGAAAGAGTTAAGTTTTGCAAGGAAGAGATCTAATTTATAGCAGAAAGTTCTGGGAATAAAAAGAATAACCAGTTAAGGTAGATATTCTCAATGGATGTAGAGATCATGCCAACTAAATATCTCATAGGTAACGTAAGAAGATTTCATGGTAAGGCCAACCTGCTCTGGAAGCATTAGGAGCCAATACCTTGAAGAAATGAAAAAGGGGCAGTGAGCAAAGGCAAAAAGTACAGTACATCAGGCCAAATGAAGAAATTACATTAGCCCTGAGCGCAAGCAGGACCAAATTGATGTCATCTGGACCCCGGTATAAGTCACATATAAAATTGGCAATTTGAAAAAACGTAAGAAAGGGTACTATGTTTCTTTGTATGGATTTTGTACCATTTTGACCCGATAAGAGTCAAACGGGGTATATAATCCATGCCGTCAACCCCAAATAGCTGGGATAAGGCATATGATGATGATGTAAGAAAGGGTATTGATAATAGTTTTTGTACATCAGGCTCTCTGGTCAAGGTATTACAGGAAATGGAAGGTTTGCGAAATAACATGGATGGGTCATGTTAAAGAAAGGAAACACAAGGCATTCGCTTGATTACTGTAGCACACACCAAATAGTGCTCAAGCATGAAGAATCAGTCCAAGCTATAGGTTAGCTCAGGGGAGAATACCAAAGGCAAAAGAACTCAACAGGACCTTACTTTCCCAATTTGATTCAATGATCCCTATAGGATGAGGTCAACGAGAATTAATTGTTGGGGACAGACAGACGGGAAAAACTGCAGTAAACTCAACGAGAATTAATTGTTGGGGACAGACAGACGGGCCACATAAACTATTTTATTGAATGCATTGTTCAATTCCTACTGAAGGTCTAGAAACTATGCTAAGCCACTCATTGAAGTACACATCCAGGCTTGTAGTGATGATGACAGTACGAGAATCTATGACATCATGCTGATTTGAAATACGATGGCATTGAACCCTTATAAAGTATAATCATCTCATCAAAATTCCTTTTGTACCTTTTGTTGGGACAACATATCAACCAATTTCTTCACTTTCTTTGGAAGTCTTCGAATCTCACGGACTAGGGGCTTAGTAGTTGAGGTTACTTCTTCAATACCAGTGGTAATGATGTCTGGCTGTTGAAACAACTGAGAAGTTTTCTCTGCTCGATTGTTGTAAAAGATAGCACTGCAAGAGTTAATACCAGCACTGGCTTAACGACCAATAACCGAAAAACGAAGAAGAAAAGAAGCAAATGAACAAGAAATATTTGAAGGAAAAAGAAAAAGAACTCTTTCATATATGTATTTAATAATACCAGCATGTTTACTCTTCATGTTGTGACAAATTCATGTGATGGAACACAAACAACTCATTCTGTTGTTTACTATTTAGATAGCAATTTCGAAATTCAGGCAAAAAAGTTCTCTAAAGAAAGATTTATATGGATAAAAAACCCCTCCTGTTCTCTGCACCCAACAAACTAAAGTTTTACTTTTTTCCCTATTAGCTACTAATTGAAGGCAGTTGACATAAAGTGGGAACATGTGAAGGAGGGTCCATCTATATTCTCCCTCCCCCATTTTAATAGTCCCATTTGGTTTTAGTTTATTCTGAAAATTCAAAATGGACTATTAAAATGGGATGGAGGAAGTATTTTTCTTTCTTCGTTTATTTTTTTTGAATTCTTCACTTTTTATAATTGATTTTCTGTACATACTTTAACCAGTGCTGTTCTAAAAAAATGTACAGAATAATATATTAATTTAGTTGGTAGCTACCCCAGACTAAAATATATTCAGCAAGCTGCTGCACTCATTAAATCTCAAACAATTACAATGTTTCTGAAAAGAAATCACATACCCCATCCCCAGTAGCATGACCCCAAGAACAAGCTTTGGCATCTGCTTCTTTGTGGTTGCAATAAGGCCATTAAAAACTGAAGCTGGTGCAAATTCTGTCTCATCCACATCAAATGAAAAGAATGACGCAGAAAAGAACCGAGAGGATTTCTTTAAGAGAGCTTTTGGTGAATTGACAGATGCATTGTCTTTACCCAACTCTTTTTGAATTTCTGGCTTTTTTGACTGACTTCCAGTTTTTGATCTATCTCCTTCAACTTCACCATCTTTCTGAAATTCCATACTTAGCTTTCCATTATCATGGTCCTCATCAATGGATTCAATTACATCGGATGTGGAAACTGCCAGCGGCTCATCAGCACGAGTAACAGAACCTGACACAATAATATCACTCTCATCAGGAATATCAACAAAGGTACCACCGTTTTCCTCTACAGGGGATTTTTCTGCAGGTGTCTCAGCCATTTCAGTGATGGAAAGCAGTTTCTCAGCCTTCTGCAAAGCTATCTCGGCATCATTAACACGTTGTGTAGCCTCAAGCTCAAAAGCCACAGCTCTCTCTGCCAGGAGCATTATGTTAGCCACATCTTCTTCTGCTTTTGAAGCATTTAGCTGGGCGCCTTCTGCAATCTCTCTCAATCTATCTACTTCCTTTTGCAGCTCTGCCTTCTTGTTTTGAAGCCGCACTAAGTCTGCTTCACAAGTTATGAAAGTAATCTTGCAGTCCCTGATCTCGTCCTGAGCAGACAAAATGGCCTCCTCTTCCTCACGCAATATGCCCAAGGATTCCGCACCAGCTTCACTGCCTTGTTCATTTCCAGAAGAAACATCAGGAATCATTGTCTCTTTGGCCACATCCAATGCTTTTGTTGCTAAATGAAGTCTAGCTTCAGCCATCGAGAGAGCCATTGTTGCTTTTTGAGCAGCTTCTTTAGCCTCATCCTCTTCATTAATAATTTGCTGTATTGCAGATACAGCAGAAGTGACATCATTCCAAGCATTAGAAGCTTCATCCTTCAATGCAATAGCTGTTTCAGCAATCCTTTGAGCCTTTTCTTCAAACATGGTGCTATTAAGTTGAGCAACTTCCAATTCTTTTACAGCTTTCTGGAGCAATTCCTTCAAGTCCTCCACCCCAGCAACCTCAGCTTCATCCTCGTACGAATTATTTGTACTTGATTCTTCACCAGAAGTGCTTTTAGTGTCTTCTACATGGCTACGTTCAGAATCATAGTGATTGCCATCAATGTACGCCAAGGAGTCATTAGATTGGCAAGTAGCCCGAAAGACTTTTGAGTCATTCAAAAAATAGTCAAAGCCAGCATTCAGGTGTCTTCTAGTTGTTAATAGACGCAAATATCTATGGTCACAAATTTTGTGAAACCTCCCATAAGCAGCACGACCTCCAGTTGATATAAGCTTTTCAGTTCTGTTTAGTGAAGATCTATAAACAAGGGCTGAGGAAGCATGAATGCAAATCCTGTGTCTTCTTCTTGAATCCAAACAGGAAGAAGATGAGGCCGTTGGACCTAGGCATGATCCTGGACTAAACAAATTCATCTGTTTGGAAGTGCGAGCCAGATCCATATCTCACGCTCTTAGGGTAAATACAAAAAATCCATTGCACATCTGCATAAGTGAACAGTATACAAGTCATAACTTCGATCACAAGACCAAAAACTAGCAATAATGACAACAACATAAATAACACACTGGTTAGAGTAGTTTAATCACAATTATAGTCTGATACTCTCCCTATCATTCTCATAAAAAGGAAAAAAACACTCTTCCATCATAACACCATCCCCTACTTATTAACAAGACAGATCCTGCTACACATTAATGTAATTATATGAACAACCAATCTCCTTACATAAAGACTACGTTGACTTACTTTGTAAAAAAGAGAGAAGCCTCGATTATGATTTAAAAAAACTGCTCACGTCATCTCAGTCAAGCATTTGCTTGTGGACCAAGCATATTTTAGCTGCTTAGTTTATCTTTGTTGTTTGGTTTGGCCTGGTTTAATCACTAATTGATTGATTTATTATGCATGCAAAACCTCAAATGCTATTACATATATATATCCATGAGCTGACATTATTATAAGTAGTCTTAAAAATATTCTGTTGTAGTATGACCTTAAACTTGAGAATTGATGACAAATATAGAAAGTGGTTAACTGGTGACAACAATTTAGAAGAATGTTTGTAAAAAACTTAATTACCGATGCAATCACTTAATCACATAAATTTTCTTCCTTCAAGTATTATTCTACTGCTTCAAACAAAACACACAAGAAAAAGCTAAAAACCAAAACCACATACTCCCTCCATCCAGAACTATTATGAACATAAGGTTTTTTCCAAATGAACTAATTGTAGTTATTTTTTAATAATTCCAGACGGAGGGAGTAATTTTTTGGAATATAGTAACCCATTGAACAACCACATACTCAGAACCTCAGAAATCATTTCAAATATGCAAAGAATCATAACATAAAAGATATCAAGTAACTGACATTCAAGCATTAAAAAGCTGAAATAATTGCAAATTGAACTATACAAGGCAATATTCATTCGGAAGATAAGATGACACTTATCCCCATATTTCCGTCTGACTCTGCACAGTCAAGGAGACTTTTTTTTTTCAAATATGTTTATAACTACTCCCTCGTCCAATGAAGCCTGTCTGCATTTGAAAATGATTTAGATTTATGGGAATCTAAGGCCTGTAAAACCAGCATGGTCGTGAGGGAGCAAAGACAGCCAGCCATGTAATGATGGACCCATATTTTTCCACATGCAGACAGGCTTCATTGGACGGATGGAGTTATTACTAATTTTCAACCACTAAGAAACAATAAAACAGCTTCTCAATCAAATAAAATCCATTGCTTACCACCATGCTTAAAACAATCAAAATGTGCATAATGGAAGTGAATTAAAAGCTCAGGCCTCAGAAGCTTCAGATGCCTGCATTCAAATATACTCCATATAAAACATCAACAACCCATTTGTTCTTTCTATCCAATCTTGTATCTCACTCCCCCTTCCACATGAATCACAATAGTCCAAATATAATAACCATACCATCAATATTGTATCTTTCTTTTCCATCTCAACTACATCTCCCACAAATTAAACCAACACCACAACCCCTTAAATAATACACACTTCATCCATTCCCCATTTACATCAAAACTCACCTCATGAAATCATTCAGTCACTAAAGATTACAAGAAAAATACCAAAAAAAAGCTGAGAAGAAACTCAAGACTAACCGATGGGCTGAAAGCTCAAAGCTCCAAAGATCTTTCCAGGAAATGGAGGAATCGTTTGGAGAATCCGGTGGTGAGCCACTCCAGTGTGGTCCGGTCTGGAAGGGGAAATGGCGATGGAGAGGAGCTGACAAAATGTTTGATTATTGGTGGACGAGTTTCACACGGGAGGGGGTTAATTAGTCGGACGGAATTGCCCCTCCCCGGCTAAACCTGGAGCCGGCGGGTGAGGACTGAGGAGAGGTAATAGGGTCGGGTAGGCGGATCCCCTAGGCGGGGTTCTGGAAGGCGGTGGGCGGTGGATGCAATTGGGGTTCGAGACCTTAGGATCCGACTAGAAGGGCCAGGTGACACGGCAGGTATGCATGAGCAACGGCGCATGTTTAAATGTTTCTAGGATATCCTCATTAGGTGGGGGATGGAGCATGTACATTTTCTTTATGTGCTCTAGCAAAGAAGAGAGCGTGTGTGGTTAGTGAAAGTGTGTGCTCTATTAATCTTGATGATTGACAAATCTTATGGTGGTAGTTGGCGGTTGTTTGTTTAAAGAATCTATATATTAAGGGGCCGTTTGGTTTGTGATTAATCTAAAACATTCACAGTGAAAATCTATTTTTACTATTCATTTTTGGATTTTTCACTTTGGATGTTTGAAACACGTCCTGAGGTGTTTCAGGCTTTCAGCTGAAAATGAAAAAAATAGAAAATAAATAATGAAAGTGAAACATCTACTGGGGATGTTTTGCTTTTTATCACGACCCCTAAATCTGAATTTGATTAGTAGTAACATTTGGCTTTTCAAAAGAATTTTAATTAAATTTAAATAAACTAAATGTTACTAATAGTTTTAGATTGACGGAATACTAAGGTGATTGGATAATGGTACAAGGGAGAAGTAGGTAGGCACATAAAACAATGTTATTCTTTGTTCAATGCATTGCCAGACTCCACTAGCAGTGACACATATGGATTCAATGCTAGATCACCTTGAAAGGATATTTGCTTTGGTGAATCTACTCATCCACTGAAATTGCAACTCAATAAAAATTGGACTAACAAACAGGATTTTGTCAATAACTTGCTTTACTGTTAGAAAAAACTTTGCGTATAATAAAACAAGTTATGGGAAAGAAGCAATTTGGTGCACCTAGCGTATGAGGAGTGGCTGCCTTCCACTTGATAGTTGATACCCCTCCACATTAATCTTGGGAAGAATCAGCATCATTCTCCTTTGCTCCTAGAGTTGCTGACGGTATTGCCCCTTAGCTAGCTGTTTTTGAGACGTTTTTTGTTTTTTAGGCAACAAGCAGTTTTAAGACTTGAGAATTCGATATTTCTCATGTCACTCCAAATTAGCTCTCATTTTCAGCCAATAGGTGATATGTACCATTTTTTAAAAAAGAAATTTAATGCGTGGAATGTTTGAGCTCTTGTCAGAGAATATACCCAGGACAATTACACGTAACAACATAAACAAATCATTAATTACAAATAATTATGACGCCTAGTTTCCCTTTCACATAACTGTTATAGCTTTCTTCTTAATTTCAAATAGAGTCATCGCTAGTCCCTTGCCTCAACCAACTTTATTAAAATGGGTAAATTGCACTTAACTCCTATGATTTACGATGAAATTGCACTTAACTCTCATGATGTATGAAAACATACACTAACTTTTCTGCAATTTAGTACTAAAAAATTTAAAACAATTTTACCCCCAATATGATCTTTTAATTTTACTCATTATCAAGGCCAAATGATAGCTATAGAGACATGACAAACTAACTTCTCTAAAAAAGGGGAATGCAAGGGCGGGGCATTGCTGCTATTTCGGAATATGTTGAAGGTCTTGTAATGACCAGAAAATCTGTATAAAAAAATTTATTTTTATGATTGACCTAAATTAGGAAAGTCAAGTTTTCAATTTGAATTCTTATGAATGATTTGTGATTGTATTTTACTTCATATGTTGTATTAGAACTTTGTTTTGCAGAAAACTTGATTTATTCATGACTCACGGACGATGAGGCTGAGCCTGACTCCAGGGTTAGAGGAGTGCTTGACGCCAGGGTGAGGTCGGGCGCCAGAGATATGTTTGTGTGGGGTGCAACATTTAATGTCTGAATAACAAATTACAATTAAATGTAGTTTCTTATTTAAGTATGAAGTAATATTTGGAAGTTACCATTTAAAGTAAAAGTCCACTTTAGTAACTAAATTACTGGGTGTCAAACCTGCCTAGGCACTAGGTAGTGGAGATGAAATATAATCCTTTGAGTGGTTATCTTCCTTGTTTAGAATTAATTTGTGATAATGATGATAGTTACTTAGTTTATCGAATGGTAAATGTAGAAAGTGGTAGAGAATAAGGATTGAGTTAAGACTCCTACCTGAACTTGACAACTCCATGACTAGGCACTAGAGAAGATAGAGGTGACAAGTTTCTCTTAATTATCCGGGATGTCCAATACGGAGAGACGCCATAACAGAAAGGGGCACTAGGAATATTGGAGTTAGTTAGGCAGTTACGAGTTTTAATGATTAGATAGGCATGGAAAGAAGATTTGCAGTTGGAATTGGATTTGGAATCCAAACAAACTGGGCTCCAGTAGTGGCGGACGACAGAGGAGTACTTAGGAGTGGGACAGTTGATGATGGACGAATGAGATTGAAGTGGGGTCTAATCAAGGGTTTGAAGGGAGTTTTAATAGAACTATGAAACTTAAACATTTTAAGAGAAGTATAGTGATAGCCGGCCCTAACTGTTGGCTGACCAGACTTCCTCTCTCCTTTCTCATTTCTCTTTGTGCTTGTTCTCTTTCTCTCAGTTCTCTCTCCCTTTACCCTTTTCTTCTCCCTTATTGCTGATTGGTATGGTAAAGTGACATGAAGCGGTGTTCGTGGAAGATTGAATTCGCTAAACGAGAAGGATTTTTTTCTAAAAGGTAGGATAATTTTTACACTGTTTGTTTTGGATTTTTATTCAATGTTGATGATCTAAATTCTTATATCCTAATGTTGAGTATTTCGTCTTCATATTGGATTTAGTGTACTGAAATTTCATATACATGAACCAATTACTTCTGTGACACTGTTTGATGATTCATTGAATTACATGTATGACAATCATGTACACGCACTGTTTCCTACTACACGTAATAGGATTTGATAAGAACTCTTTCTATCATGATCTCTCAGTTGTTGCCTTATTGTTTCACCATCGTTTAAGTTCAAGGGTGTCTGTTATTAGTTGTCCTATAGACCGGCCTTATATTTATTAGAAATAGATGCTTAAATCCTTATGTTTGCATTTCGATTAGCACTAATTTGCTCTCTGTTCGATTCATAATCTTACTGGTCAGTCGGTCATATGTCATATGTGTTGTCAGTACAGTGTAGATAGGTTGTAGTTGTCTAGAATTAGCTGTCCAGTTCTACCATTTAGGTCATTCTAATTGATTAAAACAACACAATCATGTATAGGTTGTGAATCAAATCGGATTCTTCTTAGAGTATGAAACTAATGACTATTAGGGCCATGTAATAATGGGAAAGTGTCATGTCTACAAACATCTGGAGTCAATAAGAGTCAAGAACTAAGTACTATAGTCAGTAATTAGATCTACTAATTAAAGTATGATTAAAACAGTCCTCTCGGCTAGAACTAATTTTGTATAAATGACCTGCACAAAGAAAATCGTAAATAATTCTAGAAAAATCTTAAAAACATGCCGTAAATTTTGTATGAAATTAAACTCATATGAGCACCTACTGTAAAAATTTCCAGTGTCATTTCTACCTTTCTTGTCCGTGGTAATTGTTTGAATTCTACATAATTTGTCAAAATAGCACATTTTCCTTACAATAAAAGTGATTGACACTTGACCAATATAAATCCTTATACTATAATTATGCCTATGACTTACCTAATAAATATTACTAAATTTCAGATAAAAATCTCAATAAAATTGACTGAGTCATAAGACCTCTAAGATTTTGTTTGATCGATTGTTTTTTGTCCATTCGATAACTTTCTATTGTTCCATTCTTCTGTTAGTCTGACTCGATACTACATTGAGACCTGAACATAAAATTTCTCAGAATCAAACTTTGAATTCTTGGAATCATGATGGGTAGTTCTTTATTAGTCTTTTCCCACGAGTTCTTATTTGAAGTTAGTCAGGTGTAACATGCCCAAGTTATCAACTATCTTAGTTTTGTGTTCTCACTTGTTAGTCGCCTGGAAGTAAATATATTATGTTCACAGAGGATATTCTTATACCTTTGTTGTGAGTATTATTGCTAAATAAACTCTTCACAAAAGACTTTTTGATGATCTCTGCGAGGTGAATTCATAGTATGCTTGAAGAGCCATGATTAGATCTTGCAAGATCCCCGTTATTCAATTAGAACCTTGAGAGGCTACCACCCAGTGCGAGGCACATACATATGTTATTAGGTTGGTTAGACATCACATAAAGGTCTAACAATCTCCACCCATTGTGTTCGTGAGCACTGATGAGACATGTATCCTAGACATATGGTCGGGTTTCTCCATGAAAACCTCTAGGGTAATCAGGTAAGCAACCACTTGTGAGTGATGTTGATTGAGAGCAGAATTTGTATCTCCATACACTTTAGTTGTTTTGGAGTTTTGGTGAATATTGTTATTTCTAATTTGGTGAAAGATTTGTGTTTCTAATTATGGAGTTGCCGATGTTCATTTTCTCATCATATGGAAACTATTTCTTATCTTATTTTGAGTTATCCATATTATGTCGTAGTTTTTACATCCTACTGCGTATTTCTTAGAAGTACTCATGCTTCTTGTGATGCAGGTATAGATAAAAATTAAGAGTGGAAAAGTAGCAGGAAGTGAAGGACTAGAAGTCTGCAGTAGAAGAGTTTTATCTTAATTTTAGTCTAGAATTTGTAATAATGTTGGCATGTGTGCCAAACTTTTAATTATTGGATTTCTATTTGTACTATATAGATCTTTTGTTTAATTTTATTAATAAGTTTCATTCTCAAGATTATTATTTTAATTATACATTTTTTTTATGATGGTATAATTGAATGTGAGGTTGTATCAGGTCGCGTTTGAAAACTTCTCGCTTGCTTATCTATTCATTATCTTAACCAAGGTTTTCAAAACCGAACCGGCCATCGAACCGGATTGATGGCCGGTCCGGTTTGACCCAGTTTAAGTGAAATAAGTGATAAATATATTTATTTGTATAACACTAATGTCAAAACAAACGCAGCGCATGTGGTTAAGGCTATATGGGTGAGGGGGGGGGGGGGGGGGGGTGTGAGGTTTGAATCCCCCCTCTTGTAAAAATTTTTTTTTAAAAAAATATTATTATAATCCGGACTGGTCCGGTCCGGTTCACCAATTCGGGCAAACCGGACCAATTTTCTGGCCGGTTCCGGTTCTCCGTGGTCGGACCGGCCGTTCCTAGCTTTATTGGAGTGCGGGTTCGATTTTGAAAACCATGATCTTAACTACTTCCGCACTCCAAGATAAAAAAAAGGGGCACCGGAGGAAAGAAGGAGGTGGGTTTATTAGAAAAGAAGAGGAGTAAATTTGTCTTTCTTTAAAAATCATAGGGGTTAAGTGTTAAGTGCATATTTTCATTAATCATGGAGGTTAAGTGTAATTTCATTATAATACAATGGGGTAAGTGCAGTTTACCCTTCGGCCCTGGCT
Organism: Houttuynia cordata; assembly: GCA_039654745.1. Classification (NCBI taxonomy): domain Eukaryota; kingdom Viridiplantae; phylum Streptophyta; class Magnoliopsida; order Piperales; family Saururaceae; genus Houttuynia; species Houttuynia cordata. The sequence goes on from CM077504.1 coordinate 6,851,120, forward strand.
TCGTCACTTCTGCCATCCGCACTGCTTCCAGATGCTCCACCATGGTTGCCTCTTCCAATGCTGTCCACCATGTTCACAGCCTCTCCTCCGGAACCAACTCCTCTCTCCGCCACCGCCCAGCCATTCCTCAATCTCCGAGTCGCCTTCCTCAATGACAACTTCTTCTTGCCTCCGATGCTTCTCAGGCCCGGCTGTCTCCGGTGACACTATGACCAGCGTCAGGCCTTTGCTGGCCATATCCGCCTTGGCCAGGTCATTGACTTGTCGCGGCTGCTAATCACCATAAACACATTTCAGAAATAGAATGTTTAGTCTATTTAGCAAACACCATAAACATGTTTTTTTAGTAACGATTTTTATAATGGGTATCAAATGTGGTGGATAGAGTTCCGTGTTTGTCATTTGATGGGCTGGTGGTGTTGGTTGCAATCAACAGGATGTGTTCAGGACTCCAAGCAGGTTAAAAACAAACAATCGCAAAACATCATAAATATGCTTTTTTCAGTGAAACATCATGCTGCATCGTTTTGTTTTCTGTTTGCAACCAAACTTGTTCCAATGGCAGCATCAACTCTGCTCCAACATGTTGTGGTAGTAGATCAAATGAATCTTTGGTATAAGTAATGAAATATTAACAAAACATTCCCTCGACGACAAAGATCCGACAATGGTGAAGCTTTGGTAGAGACAGGCGGCGGCGGTCGTGGGTGGCTGAGCTCCAGCAATAGCAGCACGTGGTGAGATTTATCTCAAATTTCATGTTGATTATGTTATTTGAATGAGTCTTTTTGGGCTTTAGTTATGCATAAATCCTGGCTTTTCTTTGACGCTATGTAAAATTCCCTTAATATACCCAACTGCAGAAAAAATATCCAAAGTTAACAACATGCTAACTATTAAGGAGAAGTAATTACCCCTTACTAAGTGGTTGTCTTTATCAAAGGAATAAAAGGACAGTCTATTTGTATTCAGATTTCAATGAACATCGTCTCTTTTTCTTAGAAAACCTAAGAAAAAATCATCTATTTGGGACACAATATATAATCCAATAGGGTGGTTATCTCTCAAAAAAGAGTCCAACAGAAAATACATATTACTAGTTCCTAAGGATATATATGTCGACAGCATTAGCTTCTTCTTCTTCTTCTTCTTCTTCTTCTTCTTCTTCTTCAATTGACTTTTTTTCTTGCCAATACTAAATTGGCGAGAGATTCAAACATGTATTAGCTTCTTCCCAATTGGATTACTCTTCTTAAATAGGATATCCTAAGTGAAGAGATAATAATGGTAAGTAATAGTAATACAAATTCTGTAGTCTTATCAGCTATGACTAGTATTAGCCCAAAAGAACATGTTGAGAATGTGAATTTGACTAAATTGACTTTTTTTCTTGCCAATACTAAATTGGCGAGAGATTCAAACATGTCTTCTTCTTCTTCAATTGACTTTTTTTCTTGCCAACACTAAATTGGCGAGAGATTCAAACATGTATTAGCCAAAAAGAACTTCTTCTTTCTTCTTCGTCCTCTGGGCAAACTCAAGGGACAGAGAAATTTTTCTCTGTTTCGCCCACGAGTATACAGTAAGGCTACAAATCAAAGATGGTCACTTTACAATTGCACATTGAAGTTAAAGTTCTTTTTCTTTCTCTCACCAATGCTCTTTCTTAAGCAAGATGGTGAACTCAAAGGCCATATGTGGTGATAACATACAAATTTGACATCCTTAAAATGTAACCTGAACTTCATGTACTGTAGGATTTGATTCTTAACAAGTTGGCCTGATATACTTTTCAACATGTCCCCTTTTGGCCTTTGTGCTTCAGCAGACAGATTGTTAACAAGACGAAATAATTGGAAACAAGCCTTGGCCCTGAAATTAGTAGCTTTAGGGATCACCATCATACCCTTCATTGGCAGAATGATACCATTCTCTCCTCTCTCAAAAGAACACCAAATTCGCACTCTCATCCAGCTCACGACTCACTAGGGGGTGCTCTTCTAAAACAAAACACAAAACCCCTGCCAAACTTGTTTCATCATGCAGTCCAATTAGGTTGTTGAGATGATTAAACTAAGTAGATCACAGCATGCACAACTAGGTTGAAAATATTAAGATGATTAATTTGTTCTGCGCCATCATAGAGATACATATGCAGATATAATAAAAGAAAATATGCTACAAAGATGGAATAGTGTGCATGGGAATCTGAACGATAAGAATATATCAGCGGGAAAGTCGGATTCTTATACTTGCGGAAGTGAGAATGCATTTAGTATATATTTTGGAAAAATATCACATGTATCTCTCTTTTCAAAATTTCCAAGGCACATCTTAAGTGCTAGCAGAGAAAAATACCTCTACCGTTATGGTATATGGCTGAAAACATGCAATGTTACCATCCGTAGTAAATAAGAATGAAACAAAAACCTTAAGAAAAGCTGAGTAACACTGTGCCCAACATTTGATCTTCAATTCAAACTCTAGGAGTGAGCCAAGTAGCATGACAAAGGAACTTCCAATCTGGATCATACTAATGATTGGAAATTCTCCTCTCCATAGTCGAAGATACCCATATCATCTTCCTCGAAGCAACTATAGCTATTGAAGTAAATGCAGTTCCCTTTGAAACCTTGTGGCAACTGTGATATGCAGATGGAACTGTTACGCCCCAAGAAGAATGCCCTTCGGCACAAGCTCTCAAACTCAACCTCTTCACCACTCCCTTGAACTTCAAATACTTCAAATTTGTACTTGCAACCCATATTCCTAGCCACTGCAAACATCTTCCCCTCCTCTGAAGCTACCAAATAATAATTAAATGAAAATGGTGGAATATGGAACACCTCTGTCACTTTCGGCTGTAATCCCACCTCACAAACAAAAACTGAGCTCCAAGAATCGACTGCATAGAACCTTCCATCATGGTAAAAAATTTCTTGAAAGTACACAGCAAACCAACTAAATTCCACTATTTCTTTTCCGAATTCACCATTTAAAGCCTACTTCATGGTGCTAGGCTTGTATCTTATCCATTATACCTTACTCTATCGTACAAAGTTGCTGAACTGCAAACTTCCAGTGTCTGCCCCCTATATAGACGTACAGCACTGGATGGAAACATAAATGAGAGTCGTTAATAAACTTTTTCTCGTGATAAAGACTTGTTAACAAACTTGAATTGAGCAAAGATAATCAGAACATGAGCAAAATATAAATTGACAGTCTTTGCGCCTGAGAAACTAAAACTGATGTAGTTATCCACGAATAAACTGTGTTAATGTGAATAGGTCCCCACATTTGATCTTCAACTCAAACTCTGGGAGTAAGCCAAGTAGCATGACAGAGGAAGTTCCACTCTGGATCATAGTAATGATTGTAAAGTCTCCTCTCCTCATAGTTGAAGATACCCACATCAGCATCCTCAAAGCAATAATCACTATTGAAATAAATACAATTCCCCTCAAAACCTTGTGGCAACTTTGAGATGCAGATGGATTTATTATGCCCCAAGAAGAATGCCCTTCTGCCCAAGCTTTCTGCCTCAACCAACTCAACATCTTCATCACTCCCTTGCACTTCAAAAACTTTAAATTTGTTCTCAGGGTGGAAACGATTGCACCTATTCCTCACCACGGCAAACATCTTCCCCTCCTCTGATCCTACCAAATAATAATGAACTGCACTTCGTGGAATATCGAAGACCTTCGTCACTTTTGGCTCTAAACCCACATCACAGACAAAAACAGTCCCCCATGAATCGACGGCATAGAACTTTCTATCATGGTAAAAGATTTCTTGAAAATACCTGCCTTCTTTAGTATAACGTCCCCATTCATTAACGTTGTACTCGTCCGCTTTACAGTGTACAATAGTCCAGTGCAAGTCTCCTGGCCTTGCCATGGCCAGGATCCATCTCTTCCTAAGAATGGCCATTGCTATACATTCCCCACCTTTTATGGATGGACTTGATGAAAGGACCACCTTGTATGGATACACCATTAATGGGTCACCTGGTGGTAAGTAATACATTTCTCTTCCACATATCTCATCTTCAGGGATTCTTGGGTCAATAACTAGAGGCATGACAACTCCTGAAAAGGGGTTTTCTAAGTCAATTTGCTTGTTCTTTGAAATGGTGATCAGCCACTCTTGGCTGGATCCAATGCACTCCCCATGAGATTCAGCCAGATTTAAGGGGTGTATTTTCTTGGTGAAAAGGTCATAGTAGCTGTGGCATGTGTCATTCCGGCGCTTTAGCACAAGCAATGGTAGATTGTGGAGCCTGTGTTTGGTTGTGGCAATGGATTGCCAATTGCGGCACACTTCAGCAAGTCGGAGGAGGTCGATGTAATCGGAGAGACGTCCGATGATGAGGGTGAGGATGTCGGTGGGGAGCTCGGACCATCCGGTAGCCATACTTAGACCTCTTTATGCTAGAGCTGAGCGTGGAAGGAAAAAAATTAATGCCATAATCTGATTAGCAGCTGATAGGTGTGATGAAGATGCCAATGCAAATTTAGACTTAGTGGGTCATGTCATTGAAACTACTAGTTGGTTGGGTATAACTTTATCTTGAAGCCCTCAAATTTGTTCCATTAAGTTTCAAAGAAAAAATTGTTCCAATACAATGAATGCAAAGTTAAATAAGTTTCATTCTTGGTAGAATTTAAGATCATTTTTTTCCCTCTCAACCACGAAGGCCTCAAATTTGTTGGTAAAAAGATTTTGTCTTTTCTTGTCATGAAATGCAGGGCAATGTATTAGGGTTGCAACACTTGATTCAGTATTCTTGGATGTTTAAGTTTGGGTGAGGAAGAAAAAAGGGGAATAAGGTGGAAGTAACTAAGGTACATTGTTTAGAATTTAGAATCAGTTACTATATATGTTATATTCTCTCTTCCCAAAGTATTCTGGATCATCAGAATTTTTTTTTTTAGAATCAATTACTATGTTATACTGCTCGGTCCCACATGTATTGCCTGGATCAGAAATCCAAAATGAACTAATTAAGTTCATTTCTGATCTCCAATCCACACAATTAATTTGGCACAGAGGGGGGTATTTTTTTTGCGCGTATTTCTACCATATTCCAACCGAAGCAAGCATTTTTAATCACATCAAATTTGATCATCATATCAATATCTTAGTATGAAACGGAAGATTTTACATCAGAAAAAAATATGAATAAGAAGCATGATTGAGGATCTGAAATGGTCTCATCCAAGTACCCTTGTAACGAAAAAAAGAAAGAAATCCCTGAACATGGTAATTAAAAAATTAATGAGAAGAAAAGAAATTGCTACCTTGTCGTCTTCTGTACTTGTCTATCTATTGTCGGACAATGAAGGCTCGGGCTTTGAAGTCTTCTAATCGAGTACCATTTATCTGTCTGGTTGTTTCCATTTGAATACCCTGACCAAACATGTTAGGCTTGGATCATTTTGAAATCCTAAAGTCTAACCCACGGTTTAGCCAAAAAAAGAGAGAGGAATAACCAACATGTTAGGCTTGGATCCATCGCTAATCACAATCAAGCAGGTTCGTAATAAAACAACTCAAATTGCTCACGTTACATGCCCAATGAATGTCATAAGCATCTCCTCTCTCATATCCTGGGTGATGGATCTCAATGGTCGGGTGCACCGCCCATGTGGCACGCCTGATGCACGGAATAGTTTATCCGGCCGGCCGATGAAGCTTCAGCGTCATATTCGAGTCCAGAAGAAATTGGGCTCAATCGTAGTCCTCTTTTATTTGTCCTCATTCGGTGATAATCACAAGCATCAGACTCCTCGACCTCGTAGACTTAAATACACAATTCGACACACAGGTAGGGCCTACAATGTAGGCCTTTTGGGCACGAGTCCATCTAGCCTGACCCATTTTCTTTAGGCCCACATGGGCCTTGGTCCTTTAATTGAAAATGGGTCACTAAAACATTTCCCTATGGGCACATCAGTTACTTTTTTTTTAAAGACCCAGTTTGGTAGACCCTACCAGTTTATTAGGAAAGAAGGGAAAAATTTATTTGTCTCAAATTCCAAACCCCTAATCTATCCTCCTAAGTTTGAACCCCCACTCCGTTGGCTACCCACCGGATATTATATCCTGATTTACTTTGTGCATATGATTGGTGGACTTTATATGCTCCCGATAGGATTGGCGGTGGGATACGGTGCTCTAAGAGATTGGTTGCCCTGCCCCTTCTAGTCGGATCCTAAGGAATCGAACACCACTTGTTATATATAAAAAAAGAGAGTGTATTTTTACTGTTTAGTAGATGATAATTCCTGGAACTAGGCAAGGATAAGAAAAAAAACAGATGCGTTACTGAAGTGCTTTTCTTGGTCATGAAGTCTGCAAAATTGTTGGCTTTCCTCAAAATTTTGGCCAAAACATATATCATGATAGGTGTCGAATATTTTGTGCACAATATAAAATAGGAAAAAAGTTTAAATGAGACTTGTCTAATGCAGCTTGTATGAGCCCCAGTAATCTTGAACCATCGGATCTTGATCGGATTGCTACAAGGGTGGGTGATGCCTCTAGATTTGATACCCGTCATCGTCGGATCAAAATTCGACCGCTCGAGATGACTTGGCTCCTGTAAGCATCTAATGTAAACCGGACTCTATAAAATATAATATATAGGTGGGAAATTTATATAAAAAAACATTAAAAAAAATTACCAAATTGGCGCACTGTAGCAAATATTTCCCAAACTGGTGTTCTGACAAGCCACGCAGGCGCCAGCGCGGCCGCTGGCGCCTGCGTGGCCTTTTTTTTTTAACCGGCCCGAAAGGCGTCGGTTCAACCGACGCCTTTCTCTTATTACAGATAAAAGAAAGGCGTCGGTTGAACCGACGCCTTTCTTTACAACAGAAAGGCGTCGGTTCAACCGGCGCCTTTATCTTATAACATAAACCGACGCCTTTCCGTAAGTTTTTTTTGAAAGGCGTCGGTTGAACCGACGCCTTCCTTTATAACGGAAAGGCGTCGGTTGAACCGACGCCTTTTCGACACTTAATTCAAATCACTTTATCCTTTGGACGAAATCTACAATTTTTCACAACCTAATAATACACACACATCACAACCTGACAATATAACATCACAACATGATAACAAGATAAATTTTTTCTGATAATACAACAGACATGACACAAAATATATACAAAATATATTACACCACATCAAACTATTACAAATGTATTTATAAAATTACAAGAAGTGTTTATTCAATTCTCCTCAACCTATTCCTACCCCGTCCTCGTTCTCGAACTGGAATATCCTCAGGCTCAACGTGTAACACCCGAAAAATCGGTACGTTTTTGGAAAGTGCTATTTTAGGAAACTGGTCTAAAATAGGAAAGTTTTCGTATCTGTCATGCCTTTTGATCTGGTATTTCGTTTTGGCCTTATGAAACCCTATCTTGATGATTTTGGGTCAAATAAAATTGTTTAGCCAGATTAGGCAGGTTTTTCCGAGCGCGAGGACTGGGCCTGGCGCCAGGGTTTGATACACCTGACGCCAGGGCCAGTCGAGCGTCAGGGCTAGGGCTAGTCACGTGTGCGAGTGCACGTGTGACGGGGCCTAGTGGATGTGTCACCAGGACAGGACTCGTGCACGGTGGAACTGCTCAGCACGCGTATAAGTTATCTTAACCGTTCATCAGCGATCTGTGTTGTTAGACGTGCAAAGTCCAGGGAAGGGCCACGTGGACCCTGAGGGTCACACCACCTCATGGGTGACGTGGACGTCTTGGACCCACGATTTGGGAAGCCAAATCGTGGGGAGATCTCTTGTAAATTGATTTGCACTAATTTGAATTAATGGATTCCCTAATCTGTAATTGATTTGATTAGGGCATATTTAAGGGAGGTGATTGGTAGTTAAGGAAGATGCCAAAGCATATTCCAATAACAAGAGGGGCGCCATTTGTGTAGAGGAGCAGATCGTGGGAATAGATTTGGCCCAGGTGGTTACATGGCATAATTGCAAATTATCTCTTTAATCAACCTCTTAATTGATTTGATTACAACTAATTTTAGTAGGAGCCAATTAGCCTCAAGGAGAATCTTACCAAAGCTTACCATTCAAATTTGGACCTAGGTGGCTTTTGGTTTGGGCGTTGGATGAGAGGTAATCGGACGGTCGAGATTGCTTAGCCTAGGGGTTGAATCACCTATAAAAAGGGGACAAAAAAAAGGGCCGGCTTCCCTTTAGCCTGCGTCCCCATTTGGTGTGCCTTCTCCCTCCTTCACACTTCTCTAAACCAGCACCTCTTCTTCATCCTTTCATCACTTCGTGGTGTGGAGAATCGACGGACGTAAGAGAAGGCGCGAAGCAAGGAGCGTTCTACGCAAAGAGATTTTCGGTTTGTCATAAGAGGTAGGAGCATTTTTTTTTCCACATGTGTGATTCATGATTTTTGACATGATTTCGAGTAGTCTTTTGATGCTCATACTGAGATATTATATGCCTTGATTTAATTTCATATGACATGAATTATCGAGTATACCATGATGTTATTGATGCATATTATATGAAATGCTTCATTCGGTACTCTTATGCTTGATTCGTAGTATCCTAATGCCTAGTTAGACGTCCCCCATTGCATAAATTCCAGAAAGTTGTCACCTTTATTGCATAAAGTTGACATCCAACTTCTGTCCGGAGTTATTTGTCATGATTTATTATTGAATCCCTTATGGTTTGATTGATACTCGCCGATTTATTGTCTTATGCCATTTTCGGCGTGATTCTTGTTGATACTTCGTGTATTGATCTCTAAAGGTATTAATTCACTCTCTGATGTCATAAAGTTTGAATCTTTGGTCATGGACCAGTAGCTTTGTCGTCCGGGAATAGTTGTCCTTTTGGCTTAATTACAAGATTATTACATTATTGCCTATAAACACCATCGGGTAAGGGTATATGTGTATATCATATGTAAAGTATGTGATTAATTTGAGTAATCAATTTGGCACCACACTCTGAAGTCCGAGAGTGGTCTGACGTCATGTCAGAACCTGTTTGGGTCGTGGAGGTGTCCAAGTTTACTTGGCTTGTTCAATACTCTTGATATATAAGAATCAAGTTAAAAGATTAGCAATCGGGTGATAAGTGTAACCTAATGCTGAGATTAAATCAATAATTCCAGAACCCTTAGGCTCTGTAAAATACATTAAGAAAAGGTTAAGAGTGTCAGTAAGGGTAATTAGGGAATTATAAAAAGTTGTATAATTAATTAATGGGTATAACTTGTGTTAAGTGGTCTCGGCCAAGAGCAGTCCTGCGCAGACAGACCCCACTCTAAAAATGATATCTAATTGTAGAAAAATCCAAACAGTAAACCGTTTGTCAATCTGTAAACTAGACATCTGAGGGAATCTGGGATAAAAATGTCAGAAGTTAGTTCACTGGGTTCAGGGCGTAGTGACCTTCGGAAGTGGGCTGTTCTGTTTGGACAGAACTGGTTTCCTGCGCGTATTAACCCTTTAAACCCTAATAATAATAATAATAAGAAACTTAATTTAAGATAATAATTAAAGACTTTAATTAAGTATATTACTACTTATAAGACCATCGGGATCAGTCAACTTAAAAGTGTAAGTCGGATCCTAGAGTCGAACGGGGTGTCCGTTATTAATTATCCTTTGTGTCATTCTCTTGAGTTATCTATGGCTCAAGAGTATTCTTAGCGTGAATCTCTTCCGGAATCTCTGACGTGGTCCATTTTAGACACGTCATTTCATCATTTTCGTGTCGGGGATTGTCAACTCTAGGATTAGGCACGACGATGAAGACGGCGGAGCATGGACCTTTGGCGAGCCAGTGATGGGTCTCTTTGATGAGTCTTTCGGTCGGGTCTCAACCGAGTTCCCAGACCTAATTGTTCTGAGATGTTCAAACACTCCTTAGTGAGTCTACTTGCATTGTGATCGATAATTGTATTTTACTCCTATGAAGAGTTGAAATTCAGAAAGCTTTGAGTTAAGCCTTTTCAGAATAAAACCCGATGTTCTAAGAAACAGTTTCTCCACTAAGTAGCGTTCCTGAGAGCTCTTAGTCGGAATCATAGTATGCTCACGAGCCATTGCTAGATCCTGCGAGATCTCCGATGATATTGAACCTCTGTAGTTCAGCCGATGACGGCAACCGCGTGCGCTTAGATTGTATGACATTACGGAAGGTCTGCAATCTCCGCCCATTGTGCCCGTAAGCACCGATGGGGCCAGCATCCCTAGACGCATGGCCGGGTTCCACTGTAGAACCTCTAGGATGTTCTGGTATTGTTTTCCATGAAGAAATGGACAGTTTGCGAGCAGAAATTGTTACCTCTGACACTTTAGATGTCCAGAGCTTATATTAATATTTTATCTCCATTACTTTGTGTAAGTTGGAGACTTTGACCATTAATTCCTAGACTATGATGAGTCGAGGATGTCAGATGTTCAGATACGTGAAATCAGTTTGTTAAACCAAGTCTGTTGACCTATATCTGTTTTGGAGTCATCTCTTGTACCATTTGTTCCACTGTGATTTTTCTGTATCCTACTGGGTATTTCCTATGGAATACTCATGCATCCTCTGATGCAGGAATTAAGGAGGAGCAGCGGTGACGGCAATCAGCAACGTGAGTGGACGATGGAGACAGAAGACTTGTTTATTTATTTTATTGTGATTTGGATGCTTGAACTCGCGGCCTGCGCACCGTTTTACTTTATTTTATGTTGTGTTAAGACGTTTCAAGACTTTGTAATAACAATTTAGATATCTTTTCAGTTATTCCATATTTTGTAAGTAATTATTGTTTAAGTCGTGATGATCCTGCATGTTCCCTGATATTAAAAAGGGATAGTGGAAGTCTCGAGTATTCGGTCCGTCCCTGGTTTCCTACCCTTGACCTTCATTGGAATGTCGCTTCCGCGTAAATAGGGTCTTGGAAATCTGGGGCGTGACACAACGTCAGGTAAAGCATCTGAAGACGAAGCTGCCTGACGTTGAGCACGAAGTGCACGCTGTCGCCGAGTATATACTTTCGAAGAAAGAGGCCTCTCAACTTGCTCCAGCGGGGCATCTGGAACAACAGGTGATGGGGTAAAACTTCTCGTGTCAGCTGATGATGTCAGAATGTCGGGTTCTGGAACAACCTCCAATCCTGAAATCTCAGTAACAACTGGCAGTTTTTGTCTTCTTTGCATTCCACCTAACATAACGAGGATGAGGAATAAATTATCTAAAATATGACATCATCAAATACCTTTAATAAATAACACATACTGAACTCCCAACGGTGATAAACCATCTAGTGGAGTGCTCTTAATGTTTGGACGACCGACATGCAATCTCTCCCACGACCATAACTGTTTGCCACATACACACCCAACATGAATCAAATGTTATACTTATGAAAAATATACTAGTCAAAGATAATTGATGGTTTACCTGGACAAGGGTGACGCACCCGGCAATCCCTGATGTGCTTGATTGACAAGCTTTTCCCAACTCTCTGTACAGGTAAGCGAGGGTGGCACTGCCCCATGCATACTGTCCCACACTGTACAAATCCTCTAACAAGAGGAGATACATGGGGTGTACATGACTGCTGCTGCTATCGGCAAATATAGTGCTACCAAGTAAATAGAGTAAATACGCCCTTGCATGTTGCTCGACCTCAATTTCGGTGGCATCCTCCGGTAGCGGACTGAACTGCTCTCTCAACCACAATAAACTGACCCTAGTTCGTCCTTTCAATGATTCGCGTGGAGGTACCCATCCAAGAAGGTGCAAGTACACTTCATTTCAATCAATTCCCACAGTCGAGCAACACACAGCAATGCCATCAACTCGGAGTCCGAGAAGTACTGCAACATCCTGTAATGTGATCGTCATCTCCCCCAAATGCAAGTGAAATGTCTGTGTCTCCCTCCGCCATCTCTCAACTAGGGCGGTGATGAGAGCCCTATCAATCCTGATGTACTGTAATCGTATGAAGTGCTCAAATCCAGCCATCTCAATGTACGGCAAAATGCGCGCATCAACTAGCCAATGACGCACATTTTGCCAGTGCTCGGTGCATTCAATGCACCCGGGATCCTATACAATTTACATGGATGGAAAATTGTTAAATATATGTAATATCTAAAACTAAGGAGATAATGATTATGCACATACCTCTCCCCTCCAGATGCCATCAGATCTGTGCGTGCTCTGCTCTGTCAGGACGGCGAGATCAATCGGTCCTGGATCCATAATATCTACAAAGAAACGAACAATTAATCATAACTTCAAAGAATGTGTAAAACAAGTTAAGTTACATATTAAGATCATTGTATGCAAGTACCAATCAGCAGAAGGTGTGTTTTGGCAATGACGCCTGTTATGACCAACTTGGTTGCAATTCCCACAATGGTAGTGAGCTCGACCATCTGCTCTCATGCCCGCACTATCCATCGCATTATGTATTCTCCTACTGCGTGGACGACCGGGTTTTCGTGTTACCCTTGGGGGCTTCACCACATACTCAGGTGACTTTTCCTCCCAAGATCGTTGATCTGGAGGCGGATAGAATTCGGCTGCATATACCTTTCTATATGCATCAGATGTATACCAATATCCAACTAAATCGCTGATGGGTCTTCTTCGCCTCGATTGGACAACAATTAGATGATGACATGGGTGTTTGTACACTTGAGGGTAATTGCAAGAACATGTATGATCGCTTACATCCACCGCATATTTTCTACCACGCATTGTTTTCACTTCATACAAGTGAGAATTGATTTGGTCAGCCCACATGCTGCCAATCAGGCGCGTTTGTTCTTTAATCTTCCATTCAATAGTAGGGGTGTATGGGGTTGTCATAGCCAACCCGGCCGAATGTCGCTTCACAAAGAATTTGACAATCCTGTAGAATGTGGCCGACACTAAGGCTTGCACAGGTAATGATCGAGCCCCCTTCAACACGCTATTTAGACTTTCAGCCATATTTGTTGTGGTCATTCCAAATCTTCTAAAACCATCATGAGCAAGCAACCACAATTGAGGTGATAATCCACCTTCCTCACTGAGTAGCCATTTTGCCTCTTGACTTTCTGCACCGATAAGTTTCATCTTTTCATCAAACTCGTCTACAGTAAGCACATATGCAGCTTCCCCTGTCAACCTCGTCAATACATCATTTTTAAACTTCTTATGAAAATTTACCTTGATGTGTCGGATACAATATCGGTGACAAAAATGCGGCTGTGGAAACACCTCTGGCACAGCCTTTTGCAACCCTTTATGTCGATCGGATATGATAGTGATACATATCCTATCAAGGATAACATGCTCCTTCAACATACGTAAAAACCATCTCCAGTTAGGATAATCCTCACCCGAAACAAGGGCAAATGCAAGAGGGAACAAACCCTTGTGCCCGTCGTTTGCAGTCGCCGCCGAAAGAGCTCCTCCATACTTACCAGATAGGAAAGTAGCATCAACACTTATGACGGGGAGACAATGTTTAAAACCCTCGATACATGGCCCAAATGCCCAAAACGCCTTCTCAAACCGTCGATATGTAGCATCTTCCATTTCGGTCGTCACCAACCTACACACGGTTCTCGGATTGGCATTAACTATTGCCTCCATGTACATTGGCAACAATCGATAGGACTCAACCCAATCACCATACATTGCTTTAATGGCCATATTCCTTGCCGCCCATGCTTTTTTGTATGAAATATCAACATGAAAAATCTCCTTAATCCTCTCTTGAATAAGCACTGGTGAGATATCTACTTCTGCTCTAATAGAGGGTAATATATGCCGACAGACAAACGCCGCAGTACATTGTCTATGACCTGTGTCTAGCTCGGCATTTCTACAAGTGTGTTCGCCAGCATATGTCTTCACTTTAAAATCATTACTCCCCTTCCTCAATGATGCATGTACTCTCCATGGGCAGTCAGGGTATTGACATCTTGCTGTGTATTGCGTCGGATTTGTACGCAACACTTTATAGCGAACATTATGCGCTATTGAAAACTCCCTCAATGCGTGTACAAATTCATCTTTATTGTGGAATATTTGCCCCACATATATTGCTTCCTCATGATATGTCTCCTCATGCAAACCCCGATTTATTGCCCCATCTATTTCTTCATCAGTTAGTCGCGCCCATGTGGGCTCCTCTTCGTAAGGCAATTCCTCCTCAAAATCATCCAAGTTATCCGTAGCAATTGCGATATCCACCAAATCATCTCCCTCATTTTGAACCATCTCTTGCACACTATCCTCTCCTCGTACATCTTCAACATTAACCTCAGGTGAATTAGGCACCCACTCATCATTTTCCCCATCCTCTTCCTCATTAATATTTCCCTCTTACCAACCACTTGAACCTGGGTAAGTATAGGGGTTACGAAATGATGTTTGTGTGTCAAACCATTCACCACCTCGTGCCATGCCAAGATTCGTCGCTTCATGAGCTTGAGATGTGTGCCTAAATTATTCAAAACAAAACTTATATCATAAATAAACAATTCACTTAATCGTAAGTTGAATGGTGAAACTACATTTTGTAAGTAAACTTACCTCCAACTCGGCAAAAGTTGAGGTTCGTTGCACGCTAGTGATATAGACAAATCATCTTCTTCATTATCTTCCACACGCCTTCCTCTAGAATTTTCGCTCGACCTATTTCTGCGAGCACTCCTACTTCTGCCTTCGTCGTCATTTGCAAACCTAGGCATGCACGCCTCTTTTTCTATAAATAGCTCGAAGCTAAACACACGAGGCGCAAAATAGAGCATGACATGCATAGAATTATCATCATCAATTGGTATTACGGTAGTCCTTGTTCCCAAAACAGGCATCTTGTACTTCATACGAATTTTCCACAATCTTTGATCCCATCCTAATTTATTGACCACTTGCATCTCTAGTTCATCGTAAGTACTTGGCTTATTAATCAATAATCCTACGCTTTCACCGCCTTCGTATTCACCTCTATCAATTCTACCACCATACATTAACACAAACGGAACCATTTCTCCCGCCATCTTTTCTCACAAAACAATTAACAAACACTAGCTAATTATTTTTAAACCATACAAAAGCTAAATCAATACATCAATATGTATTTTAAACGGATATTAAACGTATATTACCGGTGAGACGGAGCGACGAGACAGTGGCGAGGCGGGGGTGACGACTGGCCGAGGCGTCAGTGGAGAGAACGGCGGCGGCGGCGGCGTCGGTGGGGCGAGAACGGCGGTGGCGAGAATGGCGGCGGCGTCGAGAGAGGGGAGGAGAACGACGGAGGCCGAGGCGAGCGAGGGGAGGAGAACGACGGAGGCCGAGGCGAGCGAGGGGAGGAGAACGACGGCGATGGCGACCAACGGCGGTGGCGGCGGTGGAGAGCAAGGGGAGGCAACCAACGGTGGCGGCGGCGGCGTTAGGGATGGGTGGGGAGGAGACCGAGCCCGCGCGGGCGAGCCAGCGCGGGCTATATACGAAATGAAAGGCGTCGGTTCAACCGACGCCTTTCAAAAAAAAACTTACGGAAAAGCGTCGGTTTAACCGACGCCTTTATGTTATAAGAGAAAGGCGCTGGTTGAACCGCGCCTTTCTTTTATCTGTAATAAGAGAAAGGCGTCCGTTGAACCGACGCCTTTTGTGCCGGTTAAAAAAAAAAAGGCCACGCAGGCGCCAGCGGCCGCGCTGGCGCCTGCGTGGCTTGTCAGAACACCAGTTTGGAAAATATTTGCTACAGTGCACCAATTTGGTAATTTTTTTTTTTATGTTTTTTTATATAAATTTATTGTAGTTCCGCCTTTGAATCATAGAAATGAAGAGAGAAACCGTAAAAATGAGAAAAACAAAAGTAAGCCTCCCCATTGTGATTATGAATAACACCTTCACCACCCGAAATCCTTCGATCATCACGAGAAGTGCCGTCAAGTTTTAACTTCCAAGAGCAGATTGAGGTCTAATCTAAAGAGTTCTAACAACTTTCAGAATCTTGAAGGTAGGAATTGAGATCTCCTCAAGATTCCATCTGAACAATAATACCAGAGATACTCCCAACTATATTTCTGCTACAAATATTTTTACATTAAACTTTGCCGATCAGGCGACTCAATATGGAATTAAGTAGGCATAGAAATAAGTAGGCTATCAATCCATTGTGAGCCTGTGGGCTAGGTTGTGCAGTTCATAACATTCTCCTACAACCTATTAATCCAGGAGCCAAAAAGATCACATCAAAAATTTCAAACAAGATTTGTTTTATTGGCTACTATTACATAGAAGCATACCAACTAAATTCCATTATTTTTTTTAAATCCACTATTTGTTTTCCAATTCACCATTTAATGCCTCCTTCATAGTTCATGGTGCTAGGCTTGTATCTTGTCCAGTATACCTTACTTTATCGTACAAAGTTGTCGAATTGAAAACTTCCAGTGTCCCCTATATCGACGTACATAGCTGGATGTAAACATAAAAGAGAGTCGTTAATAAACATTTTCTTGTGATTAAGACTTGTTAACAAACTTGGATGAGCAAAGATAATCAGAACATGAGAAAAATATAAATTGACATAATTTACAGAGTCTTTGGGCTTGAGAATGTAGTTATCTACGAATAAACTGTGTTGATGTGAATAGTTCCTACATTTGTGTTTACATAAAAAAATGGTTAGAATAAATCATAACTATAGCGATTATTTCAAACCTTAAAAGAGTCAAAAGATAAATAAAATAAAAATTCAAAGTGTATAAAGAAAACAAGAATTCAAAGGCTAAGTGAGACCTCAAAGGTCCCACATTGCATTAGCCTAACAAAATTACAAAAGGTCTAAGCGAGACCCAATCGGTCCTGCGTCAAATTAGCCATACAAATTACAAGGGCTAAGTGAGATCCAATCGGTCCCACGTCAAATTAGCCATACAAATTAAAAGGGCTAAGCGAGATCCAATCGGTCCCACGTCAAATTAGCTATACAAAACGGCTAAGTGAGATCCAATCGGTCCCACATCAAATTAGCCATAAAAATTAAAGGGGCTAAGTGAGATCTAATCGGTCCCACATTAAATTAGCCATAAAAATTGCAAGGGGTAAGTAAGATCCAATCGGTCCCACATCCAATTAGCTAAAGAAATTGCAAGGATTATATGAAACATTATGTTCCACATTAAAATTACCCCAAATAAATATCAAAGTCCAATTGAGGCTCATCATGAGCCCCACACTAAGTGGGGATAAAAAAAAAGACAAATATAAAAGAAGAAATGAAAGAGAAAGAAAAAAAATTATAATGGGTTGGAGTTATGGGCCCCACGTCCAAAATAAAGGAAGGCTTGCTCAAAGCCCTAGTTTAGCAATGAAACAAAAATAAATTGGCTTGTTTTGGTCTTGGGAAAGGCCTAAAGTTAGCATGGCCCATAAATACAATTTCCATCTTCTAGAATTGCAGAAAGCTCCCTGAGCGGCAAATAATCACACATTTTACCTTCTGGAATTGCAGAAAGCTCCCCGAACTGCCAACAACCACCCACTCCACCTTCTAAAAATTATATAAAGCTCCCCGAACTGCTAATAATCATCCACTTCACCTACTAGAATTGTAGAAAGCCCCCCAAACTGCCAATAACCACCCACTTCACCTTCTGGAATTGCAGAAAACTCTCCTGAACCTTAATAACTGCCCATTTCCACTCAAAATACCTACCAACTACCCCATTCCACTACATACTCACACCCTTATATATACCCCTTCATTTTCAAACGTGGAAAGAGTCTTCTCTTTAGCCATTACATACCCAAAACTTTAAAAAAGATTTTAGAAAATCAAAGGGAAGGAGACTAAGCATCTTCCAAGCAAATTCCAAGAAGAAAGAAGAAGATTTTTCAAGGAAGGATTTCTACACCAAAGCAAACACTCAACTTTCAAATCCTTTAAATTAAGGCTTGAAGTTGAGTGGAAGAGTAAAGCAAAGGAGAACTTACAACTTGAAGTGAAAAAAAAGCATGCAAAGAAGGAATCCCTACATGGGATATTTCTAATTTTTTTTTATGTTTCTTTCTTTCTTATTGTAATTGGTGTAATTTTTGTAGCCATTGTTTGGCATCAAATTCTTCTTCTTTTTTTGTAATCCTACTTCAAAACTCCTCCATCTTTGCCAATTAATCGAAGGCTTTGGAAAGGGAGGGTCATCCTACTATAAAAAAAAGAAGTGATTCTCTATATCTTGCAAGGATTAACTTGTGAGCATAGGAATCACTAAAAATCTTTCTCGACAAGATTTTTGGCATGCCCGGTGGGACCCTCTATTCCTTCCATCTTTTTGGCAATATGGAGGCTACGGGAAGTATGAAATTGGTCATCACTTTTGATGAACCGAAATTTCAAGCCTTTTTAGCTAAGCAAAAATTTGAAGAAAAAGGGCTGTCCTTAGGGATACCAAAATTGGTGCTCCTTGTGACACAAATTATGAAGTTTTTGAGGAAGCTCCAATGTCAAAAATATCTTTCCCTCACCAAGCTCATGACAAAAATGTGAGTGGTAAAGGTTTATTTTTAAGACTTGGAAGGAAGACTCCTATGAATTATGGGAGTAATGCTTATGTGATGTCAAAAAGTATTTACCCCCATGACAAAAATGTGAAGGGGAAAGTGTGATCTCAATGTTTGGAAACAAGTACGTTGGAAAAATGAAGGGAAAATACTTGAGTCTAGAAAATATGTTCTCAAGGCTTGGGAACAAGACTCATAAAAATTTTAAGAAGTCCTCTCAATCCGCGAAAACAAAGGGAATGAATGATACACATGAGAACAACTCGTGTCAACGTACACACGCAGGGAAAATAGTCGTGCGTGTATGTACACGCAATAAAAATACCAGTATTTTATGTTTCAAGAGTCGTGTACCAAAACACACACCTTAAATAGATCAACACACGACTTTGCATAGCGTGTGCATCTGTACACAACTTCAAGATAGGTCGTGTCTTCGAGAACACGACTTGTACAGTTAGCATGTGTGAATTTGTGTGAATTTCAATTCTTACCTCGCAACTTAAAATGACGAATCTTCATATCTTCCTCCTTCAACTGCTGATGAATTAATGTCATTGTATGATGGAGCAGGCTCTGATCTTGTCCTTATTGACACTAGTATCATCTCGTCCTCCTTATTGACACTGGTGGTCATCTCCTTATTGACACTGGAAGTCATCTCCTTATTGACAGTGGAAGTCATTTCCATGTTCACAGTAGAGGTCCTCTCCACGTACATGTCTAGTACTCAATTTGCGGCTTGCTTGTGAATGACAAAAACTTACTCGAGATCTTCATCGTCCTGAAGGACCTGAAGGACGTATGGGGATGAAGATGAAACAAGATATGACAAAGAAAAAGTACCATATGTAGACTTGAACGATAATTTTTCTTCCACTTGCTTCAAAAGTTCCAGGTACTTTACTTGTGTATCAATAGTCATTACCTTCAGTTTCCCGCCCACATATCCATCAGAATTTCTAAGCACTCCATCGTAGTGTAAGCACATAGCAACCTTTTCCATAACTACCTGCCAGTACAATCCCCCCAAGAATTAAAAAACCAAAATTTTTTAACCTGTGTATGAGTCGTGTGTAGACATGAAAAATAATGTAATGGAAGCAAGAATGGAAGATGCCATCATCTCGGTCTGGGACCAATTATGCTATGCACCCATTTCTTCAAAGATATCACAAAAGGCGAATAAGTTTAAGCCCTTAGAGAATTTACATGAAGAAACAATGATCAATGTGTCTTTGAGACCCCAAAGGCCAAAGAAAAAGAATGGGTCTATGGTTATGATGTTCAAGGGAGGAGATGTACCATTTCAACCCGACAAAAAGAAAATGCCAAATGCATTTAAGGTAAAGCCAAATGAGGTCATTTGTATGATGACTGGTGCTACACATGAAAGGAAGGTTTGGCGAAAAAGGAAGAACATGAGAAGGAGACATGCCCTTAAATGTGAATCACCTATGATGGAAGGTGAAAACATTATGAGGTGTGAAAAAGATTTTATTCCTCAAAATGACCATGAAACTTTGTCATGGAAGCTAATGGGATGCGAAAAACGGAGAAATGAGAATTGGAGCAACCCTTTTTTATCAAAGAGAAAGGGTAGACGTAATTCACAATGTTATTTCCCTGTTGGAAACTAATGTTTTATCAAGATGCCCTACTTGTGGTCATGAGGACATAATGCATTATTTCAAAAAAAAATTTGGTTATCAAAGAAATAATTTTGAAAGGAGGCAACCCATTAGGTGAGGAAGGTTTGATCAATTACCCACCATTGATTGATCAAGTTTGTTTGGAAGAGGGAAGAGGTGAAGAATGATGACAATTAATTCTCCACCATATAAAGACAATGAACATTCAATGTTGAAGGAAGATCTTTCGCTTGAAGATTCTAAAAGTCTATTTTCTTTTGACGAATCTCAGTCTTTGATGGAGGTTGCCCCTAGGAGGAGGAAGAATTTTAGAAAATCAAGTTCAATATCAAGTAATAGTGGGGAGAAGTTGTCTTTAAATGAAGATGAAAGAAACCCTTTGACTTTTGATATGGAAAGTTCGAGTAAAAGTCTGCCCAAGGCCTTGAAAGCAATTCAATGTTGGGTGCCAAAAGAAAAAGAATCAAGCATTGCTATTGTAAACATGGTTAGCTCAAAAGATGAAGATGAGCAAATCATGCATGCAACTCAATATTATACAAGAAGTAAGAAGAAAATTACAATGAAGCCTGGAGATACAGGAACATATACAAGTTCTCCTAAGTTCACTTTTGTAACAGGAGAATTTCATCCAATTGTTCCTCAAGAAGAGAGAGAAGAAGAAGAGGAGGAAGCTCAAATGAAGGAAGATTCTATATCTTCCAACACAATACCCATAACTCTATCTTCTCTTGAATCTAAAGTTGTTGGTGTACACATGGCAACAGGAGAAAGGGATGAAGCAGAGATAAGGCAAGTCCCTACTCGTTTTATTAAATTCATGGCAGAATAAGAAAAATAGATTGAAGAGTTAAAAGCCATGATTGGAGCATTGGCCACTCGAGTTCAAAGTCAACAACAGGCTACTTCCAATGGCCAA
The DNA here is from genome assembly GCA_039654745.1 of Houttuynia cordata. Classification (NCBI taxonomy): domain Eukaryota; kingdom Viridiplantae; phylum Streptophyta; class Magnoliopsida; order Piperales; family Saururaceae; genus Houttuynia; species Houttuynia cordata. Next base: position 6,872,265 of record CM077504.1, read on the forward strand.
AGTGATCAACTGGAAGTGTCTTCTCATGTAAATAAAGAAAGGGACAATGAAAGTCCCGATACACCTGTATCAAGAAAAGAGATGCAATAGGCTCTTCAACACATTCAAGAAGAGACAAAACTAAAACAAGCTAGGGTAAGCTCTCCATACCCCGCTTGGATGGACAAGGTGCCTTTCCCTCCAAAGTTCAAGCATCCCAATCTACAAACTTACAACGGTCAGGCATCACCGAAACAACATCTTTGTCATTTCAAAGCTTTGACAGAGAATCTTGTTGGCAATGATGCTATGTTAATCAGGCTTTTCATCAGCACCTTGAAAGGCACAGCTTTTGATTGGTATATGACACTGCCAGAAGGATTGATTCAAATATGGGCAGATTTAGAAACAAAATTCTTGAGTCACTTCTTTGATGAAGAAGCTACAACTTCCATGGCCCAACTTTGTTCAACTAAACAAGGGCAAAATGAAAAAATGCACGACTTCATAAAGAGATGGAGGGCTCTAGCATTAAAATGCCCCGATGGAACAACTCAAAAGAATCTCACTGAGATATGCCATTTGAATCTACAAGTGAAGATTTAGTCGAAGATGAGATCTATTAAACCGGAAACTTTTAATGATCTTATGAAAAGTGCCGTTGAAGCAGAGCGTCTGGCATTTGAACGGGAGGCAGAAAAGTGTACTGAAAAGAAAGAATATCCTAAGCCTGCTAAGAAGAAAGAGGCATTTTCTGTTCAATCTTCCGAGGTTACTCCTCAAGAAAAGAAAGATAAGAAAACATTGAATGAAAGGATGAACAAGGAATATTCCTTTGATATTAATGAAACAGAAAACCTCTTTAATGAGTTGATGAAGAAGGGGAAGGTCAAGCTCCCAATTTGTAAGAGACCCGATCAAGAAAAGCAAATAAATGACCATTCATTTTGCTTGTTTCACCAAATCCTAGGCCATAATATTAAGCAGTGTTATGTCTTTAAGGATCAGGTGCAGGCTCTAATTGATGATGGGATTAAGCTAACTCGGGAGGAAAAGAAAGTTTCTGTAAATTTGGTATCAATTCAATTTGGTTTTTTTGATCCAATTGCATTAAGTGTATCTTATGTAGAAACAGCCTCAGAAAATCATGATGCATTAGTCCCTTTGCAAGTACCAAATGGCACTATAATGTGGGTGCATCTGGATCTTCTAGAGGATGAGAAATGGGAAATCGTCCAGAAGAAAACCCGTTTACCCAAGATGTACGATATTACAAGAACAAGGGCTTTTCTACCACCTACCCAGCTGCGTGGTGTGACAAAGCCAACGAACAAGAACAAAAAGAAAAAGAAGTTCAAACAGAAGAGTGAAATTTTGCCAATAGAGTTGCTTGAGCAAAAATCACGAGTCCCGTATACTCTAGCAGAATTTATGCCATCTGAGCCATGGAAAAAGAAAAACAAGAAGTTGAACGACATGATAATTCCGATCCCAGAAGGAGAGGCGGAAGATGAAGAATTTTGGGAATGTAACAATGTCATTATAATATCTTATTCAAAAAATGAAAAAGATCACTCAGAAGATGAAGATAATTTAATCATTGTGCTAGATTCTGACTCAGATGATACCCCGAGTGACATTCAGCAACACATGTTAGTTCAGGAATTCAATACTGAAATCAATGGTGCTGAGTCTGGGCGAGTCCCCCAACTCGAGGAAAATATTTATTTGAATGGATGGAGGGCTTTGGAACAAAATGAGTTGACAAGGGTCCTTGAAGAGTCAAACACGATAAACAAGCCTTGGCCATTCCCTAAACCTAAACAAGAAAGACTTCTTCCTAATGGATGGAGAGCATGAGAAGAAACTGGATGGAAAAATGTTCCAGAAGAGATAGAGGAGGACAGTCCTTGGGGAGAAGATGCATGGGAAGAAGACGAAATTGACCATGATATCCAGGAGAAAAAGGTAAAAAAGGAAACAAAAATGCCAGAAAAGGAAATGCTTGCTCCAATTCACGGAGATGATGAAGAACAACAAAAGACTTATCAATGCCATATGATCTCAGTCTCAGGCTTAAATGATGAGTTAAAAATGGGTGTGGTTGAATCACCTAATTCCATAGAGCTCATGACAAAAAGCCTTGAAGGAATAGACATAAGTCTTCGTCCTTCTTGGTTGGGCTTATCCTCAACAACTCACCAACCTTTGAAGATGCTAGTTGGTGCACAAGTTCATGGAAACCTTCCATGCACACCAAGAAATCCGCAATGTAAAGAAAAAAATAAGTGAAGCTGTTACACAAGTACTTCCAAGAAGAGTTGGTTTTGCTGGGAGTGAGTCATTACATAAAAGAAAGTCTAGCTTAAGGACTAGAGGACATAAGGCTCGACCAAAATCCTCTAGACCCCAAGACATAGCCCCCAAAGCTCAAATCAAAATACCAAAGATCCATTCTAAGCCCCCAAATGTTCAACATTATGATCATGATGATTATGAAGAACACTGGGTGGAGCACATGGGTCAAAAAAGGTACAAGATAAGACTTCCCAAAGTATCCCCTTGAGCAAGAGAAGAAGAAATTATTCTCACAGGATGGGGGAGTGATGATGATACAATGGTAGCTCCCTTAAAAGAAAAAGACAATGAAGGGAAGGAGATAGTTGTTTGTAATATGATTTCCTCTTACAACAAGTATGCTCCTATGCTCAAGAAAAAATATTTGGCTCAAAACTTCTGCAACATGGCGAAAGTGGCAGATATAGAAGCTGTAAGTGAAACTCATGTCGATTCTGCATATGACACTGAAGAGAGCTTGGAAGAAGTCCAAATAATAGAAAAAACAGATCGTGGGACAAGGTTAGGGCGTAATTATCATAAAGATTACTTTGATTATTGGAAAGAAAGAGAAAAATCAAAACAACAAAAAGTAGTTCGTTTTGAAGAGCCCGTCAAAAGAAGTTCACATCTTCCCGATATAAATGAACCGTTGGATTATGATTTGATTGTGCAAATGTCCAATGTACCGGCAAGATTGACAATGTTACGACTTGCTTCGACTGTCTCCAGAAATTAGGAAAATAGTTGTCAAAGTGCTAGTGGAAGCTGAGAAGTATGCACCTCATGTCAATCATGTTAAAATAGAAGGAGAAGATAAGATGTGTGAGAAAAGCCATACACTCGGTCTAGATAACCACCAAACAACAATCACATTCACAAAAGATGACATGTTGTTTGGAGATATGATGGACACGAGATGACTTTATCATACAGGATACATTGGCCATGTAGAGCTCCGACATATTCAACTAGACCCAGGATCTAGAATCAATATCCTCCCAGTTCGCACTCTTGAATCTTGGGGCATCTCAATGAGAAAGCTCACTCCGACAATGACTAGTATTCAAGGGTATGATGTTAATTCACAAAAAGCCAGGGGGAAAATCTGACTCAAGTGTCGAGTTGGAAGCTTAAAATCTGAGGTGACATGTTATGTCATCAACAACTAAACTTCGTCTTCTACTAGGAAGAACTTGGATACATGACAACATGGTATTCCCTTCAACACTTCATCAATGTTTTAAATATGTCGGAGAAGAGGGGAAAGTACGTTGCGTCTTTGCTGATAAGAAACCATTCAAGGGGGTTGAAGCTTATTTTGATGACTCTGCAATGTATGAAGATGGTAATTTAGAGGAATAAAAAACATTTGAAGTGGTGGATCCTCAAGAAAACAATGCAAGACAAACAGATGTCAAAGGAAAATATAAAATTCATGTAACTGAAAAGCCTCGAGCTAAATATGTTGTAAATGATGTAAAGAAAAAGATATGTAAAGATGATGTATCTCAAGAAAGCATGAATGAAAATGATTTATTTTTTAGGTATATTATGTCTCTTTTGACAAAACCTGTAAAACAATCTTTTGATATTTTGAAGGAAGATAACTCCAAAAATCAATATGAAATGGAGTTAATAGCTCACATGAAGTTGCCTCTAACTCAGTTGCATACCGTTACACACATAGAAGATCCTGAAGGATCCACTTTTGTTGTACCTGAAAGAGATAGTTCAAAAGAAATAATCTTTCATAGAACTTTATCTTATAATCAAATTCCAATTGAAAAATCGGACTCAGAAGAAGATGAAATTATTTTTGAGAAATATAGTCCCGTTGCAAAAGGCATTATGGAAAAAATGGGTTACCATTTTGATTCTCCGGGTGGCCTTAATGGGGGCTTAGGTAGAAAAAACCTTTACAACCATCTATAAAATCAAAACAAAAAAATAATTCTTTGGAAGGCCTGGGATTCAAAGAAGTTACTGACTCCTCTGAATTAGATGAAACAGATGATGAGTCACTTGAAACTTCTAGTTGGGATTCTGACATAGACAATTGCGATTTCTTTGAATTACTAGAGGCATCAGACCCCCACAGAAAATGTGTTAACATGATTTCAATAGAGTATCATGAAAACAAAGAGATATATGATATTGAAGAAATTAAAGAACGTGAATCAGAAGAAGTAAAAATAACTCCTCCAACAGAAGATGAAGTAAGGGAGATAAATTTGGTTACAAATGAACACCCATTACCTATATTCCTTAACGCTAGTCTTACTAGTGAAGAGCCGGAGTCCATGATTCATCTGCTAAAAGAATTTAAAGATGTGTTCACATGGAACTATACTGAAATACCAGGACTAAGTCCTAAAGTTGCCATGCACCATTTGAACATTAAACTTGACGCAAAGCCTATAAAACAAGCACAAAGAAGGTTTAAACCTTTGATAATGCAAGAGATCGAAAAAGAAGTTCAAAAACTCAAGGAAGCGGGATTTATTAGGGAAGAACAACACCCAGACTTGCTTGCGAATATTGTACCTGTCACAAAAAAGATTGGGAAAATTCGCGTGTGCATTGACTTTAGAGACTTAAAAGATGCATGCCCAAAAGATGAATTCTCTTTGCCAATTACAGAGATCTTGGTTGATAACACAACTGGTTATGGCCGGATGTCATTCATGGACGGCTATTCAGGATACAATCAAATCAAAATGCACCCCAAAGATGAAAAATACACAACATTTAGGACACCATTTGGTATATATTGTTACACAGTCATGCCGTTTGGTTTAAAGAATGCTGGGGCAACATATCAAAGAGTTATGCCGAAAATATTCAAGGAGCATTTATATAAAAAAGTGGAATGTTATGTTGACGATCTTGCTGTTAAAAGCTGAAATGCAAGTGATTGCCTCACTGACCTCCGCACTATTTTTGAAATTCTAAGAAAACACCAAATGAGGATGAATCCACTTAAATGCTATTTGGGGGTGTCTTCTGGTAAATTCTTTGGGTTCATAGTAACCAAAGATGAAATTATGGTAGATCCTGCAAAAACAAAAGCAATAATTGAAATGAGGCCACCAAGAAATTTATGAGAACTAAAGGGGCTTCAAGGATGATTAGCTTATATAAGAAAATTCATTTCAAACTTATCTGGGAGATGTCAACCATTCTCCCGACTAATGAAAAAGGGTGTGAACTTCGTTTGGGATAAAACATGTGATAATGCCCTTAATGAGATCAAGCGTTACTTACTCGACCGTCTGTTCTAGCAGCTCCCATTCAAGGTCGACCTTTTATCTTGTACACGAAGGCTCTTGATCATTCACTTGGTGCAATGTTAGCACAAAAGAATGAGGAAGGTTAAGAACGAGCTTTATATTACCTAAGTCGAATGATGGTTGGAGCTGAACATAGATATCCTCCAATGGAAAAAGAATGTTTAGCACTCATGTTTGCAATTGAGAAGCTTCGACATTACTTATCTGGTCAAACTACTTTTGTAGTGTCTCGAGTAAATCCACTCAAGATCTTAATAACCAAGGCAAGTTCATTGACTTCTCGATTGGCTAAATGGTCACTTCTGTTGTCACCATATGATTTGGTGTTCATTCCAAAAAATGCAGTAAAGGGGCAAGCATTGGCAGATTTCCTTGCTGAACACACTTTGAAGGATGGTTTAAAGTTGCAAGAAGATTTGCATTATGAAACTGTTTTTTGTACAGATATTGTCAATTTGCAACAAGATAGATGGCAAATGTATTTTGATGGAGCATCAAGAATTAATGACAAAGGACAAAATATATCAGGGGTGGGTATTATTTTTATCACACCTGAAGATCATGTAATACCACATGCAGTTGTCTTATCACAACCATGCTCCAATAATATGGCTAAATATATGGCCTTAATTATTGGGTTGCAGTTAGCACACGAATTACAAATAAAATCTCTTTTAGTGTTTGGTGACTCTCAATTGGTTGTCAATCAGATGAAAGGAATTTTCGAAGTAAGAAAACCTGAACTTGTACCTTACCATTCGATGGCTAAAAAAATTATCAGAGACATTTTGGGATTTTGATATACTACATATAGTAAGGTAAAAAAATGCAAAGGTGGATGCTCTAGCAGCATTTGCAACCTCCATGACCATATCAGAAGGTCAAAATATTGGATTCTCTAATACGAAAGCAGGTTACTACCTGATGAATTTGAAGTACTAGAGGAATGCAATAACATAAAGCAAATCTCCTATGACTTCGAATTCAGTGATTGACGCACTCCTATAATCGATTTTGTTAGGTATAACATTGTGCCTAAAGATCCATCAAAAGCTACAAGCATTAGGTGACGAGCTCCAAAATTTTACTATGACTCAAAAATGAATACATTGTATCGTAAGTCTTACGATGGAGTCTTGCGTAGATGTTTGTCGGAATAAGAAGCTCAAAAGGCCATACAAGAAACTCATGATGGTGTGTGTAGTGCCCACCAACTTGGCCCCAAGTTACATGACATGATCAAGAGATTAGGGTATTATTGGCCTACTATGGTCAAAGATTGCATTGAATATGCTAGAAGGTGTTATGCATGCCAATACCATGCAAACTTTATACATCAAGCACTGGAGTTCTTGCACCCAACAACTGCTTCATGGTCATTTGAAACCCGGGGAATGGACATTATAGGTCCTATTACTTCTAGTTCATCTAAAGGTCATAAATATATAATTGCAATCACTGATTATTTTTCCAAGTGGGCGGAGGCTACTCCACTACGTGAAATTAAAACAAAAGATGTTTTGAAATTCTTGAGAGTCCATGTCATTTATAGATTTGGAGTTCAAAGAAGATTTGTACATGATAATGGGCCTCAGTTTGCAAACTATAAATTTTATCAATTTTATGAAAAATATGGCATTCAAAGTGTGGCATCAACTGCATATAACCCTGCTACTAATGGACTTGCAGAAGCTTTCAAGAAAACCATATGTAAACTTTTGAAGAAGATAGTTTCAAAAAATAAGCGAGATTGGCATGAAAAATTGTTAGAAGGATTATGGGCTTATCGAACAACGGTCCGAAATGCAACTCAAACAACTCCTTTTTCACTTGTATATGGTTGTGAAGCTGTGTTACCTTTAGAGGTCTAAATTCCCTCATTAAGGGTTGCTTTAGCCAATCATATTACAAGCGAGGAAAATATCAAATTACGCTTACAAGAGTTAGAGGCTTTGGATGAAAAAAGGCTAGAGGCTCAACAAGTCACAATACTGTATCAAGCACGTATGGTTGAGGCTTTTAATAAAAATGTTAAGCAAAGGTCTTTCAAGAAAGGTGACCTAGTGCTTACCGTAAAATGTCCAATGATTTTTACACATAAATCGAAAGTTAAGTTTGAACCCAAATGGGAAGGGCCATTTGTGGTAGAAACAATTTATTCCAATGAGGCTTACTGATTATTGACCTCCAAGGGTGACCAATGCTTGCTACCTGTTAATGGAAAATTCTTAAAGAAGTATTATCCGTGAAATATTGCAACTTGTGTTTGCCCCCTCAAATATAGACATGATCATGTTAGGGCAAAATTTGGGAGTGTGACTTTGTCTCTTAATGTATGTCAATTTAATGTACAAAAATATATGGGGTATGTGAGAGGAAAAATGGGGTATATTTATAAATTGGGGTACATATACAAATTGGGTTATATGAAGAGGTTGAGAGGAGACAATCTCAAGATGAAGCCAACACCAAGTGGATCTTGAAGAGAAAGCCACCAAGGTGAGCAAGACACTCCAAGGTGAAGCTCAAGGAAAATGAAGATTGCAAAAGCCCAAGACAATGTGGGAACACACCACAAAGCCCATGGCCAAGACACTACTTAAAAGTAACTTATTGAAGGCCCAACATGAAGACATACAAGAGAAGTGCATATTTTCTAGAGGATCAACTTACAACTATTAGATCATCCATAGTTGTCCTCTAGGCTCATAGCTTTTGGATCAAATTTGTTGGGTTCAAAATATTCCAAGAAAAACCCACTAACCAAAGTGATCCAAAGCTTCTTTCAAAGCCCACCTAAGATCCTTAAGAAAAGACACTTAGAAAATCTCAAGATGAAGCCAACACCAAGTGGATCTTGAAGAGAAAGCCACCAAGGTGAGCAAGACACTCCAAGGTGAAGCTCAAGGAAAATGAAGATTGCAAAAGCCCAAGACAATGTGGGAACACACCACAAAGCCCATGGCCAAGACACTACTTAAAAGTAACTTATTGAAGGCCCAACATGAAGACATACAAGAGAAGTGCATATTTTCTAGAGGATCAACTTACAACTATTAGATCATCCATAGTTGTCCTCTAGGCTCATAGCTTTTGGATCAAATTTGTTGGGTTCAAAATATTCCAAGAAAAACCCACTAACCAAAGTGATCCAAAGCTTCTTTCAAAGCCCACCTAAGATCCTTAAGAAAAGACACTTAGAAAATCTCAAGATGAAGCCAACACCAAGTGGATCTTGAAGAGAAAGCCACCAAGGTGAGCAAGACACTCCAAGGTGAAGCTCAAGGAAAATGAAGATTGCAAAAGCCCAAGACAATGTGGGAACACACCACAAAGCCCATGGCCAAGACACTACTTAAAAGCCCATTTGTGAAATTGGTTCATGGGCTAAAGAAACCACCCATAAATAGGACCCAACCCACATAAGAGAACCACTAATGGGTGGGTGGATATGAGGAATCCACCCAAGGATGGGTTGATACATACCACCCTCTTCATCTATAAATACCCACCTCTTGGAGAGAAATGGGCAAGCCATCTCCCCAAATCCTCTTGGCCTTATTCTTTGCAAATCATCTAGAGCCTTGAGGGTTCTTGATTATTCTTCCTCTCCTTTCTTTGAAAGGGGTTCAAGATCTTGTTATAAGATCTTAGGAAGATATTCAAGTCCTCTAGAGCCTTGATGCTCTTGATTATTCTTCCTCTCCTTTCTTTGAAAGAGGTTCAAGATCTTGCTATAAGATCTTAGAAAGAGATTCAAGTCATCTTGGATCATGGTTTCTTTGAGCATCTAGAATCATCCTTTAGAAACCAAAACCCCCACTTGACCTTTGAACTAAATACTTCCATATCCTCTCAAAGGTCTTGGTTACTTTGATCTACTCTCCGGTTCCTCATTAGTGATTCAATGGGTTCATACCATTGACTCTTAAGAGTAGTTCAAAGTACCTTTGGTCATGGTTTCACCTAATCCCATAGAAAAATTCTTAGAGAAACCAATCCCTTGTCCAAAAAAGCCTCTATAATTTCGGAGCATCATTAGTTGAATCCAAGGATGGACAATGGAAGGCAATTAGCTCAAAACTAGTTTGAGCAAAACGGGTAGGATATCTCACATCCTCCCTTCAAGGGTATGTACTTTAGTCACTCCTATTTCTTAGACTAAGTACTCTTAAATCTATTCTTTACATGTGTTAGATTGTGGTGTAGACCATAGGGTTAAACCACTCTTTTGAGAGAGAGTTGGGTCGGTGTGACCCATATCGAGTGTGGATTCACTCTTGTATGGTTCCCGGTGATCCAAGCAAAACCGGTGAGTGTATGATGTTGTGGGTGAGCTAAAAACCCCCACTTAGTGGATGCCGGAGGTTCCTTGGATTAGGTGCTCCGAGAGTGGACGTACCCGTTAAAGCAAGTTGCTTAGCGGCGAACCAGTATAAATCTTTGTGTGATTGCTTGTGTTTGCTCGTCTTGCATATTGTTACACACACATTCCACTCCTCTTAAGGTTCTCTCACTTATGCGCTTCCAATTACTTGCTAATGAGAGAATGTTGCATTGAACGATTATTTAAATTAACATTATCTCTTAGTAAAATAGAGTGAGAGTTTTTAAGTGGTTGTCCTATTCACCCCCCCTCTAGGACTTAAGAGCACTTTCAGATCGTGCATGCTATTTGCAAACACTACATGAAAAACACCGTGAAAGTGTAAACGAGCACCATATTGAGCAATTTGAGCCTACAGGGATAGCTCATCACAAAGATATAGAAAAAAGAAGGCATTGCTTCTTGCACAATATTTTCCGAGGCATAATAGTTTGCTTATAAAGCTTCTATGTCACCCCTCGGAGGGGCTGTTTGTTTACATAAAAAAATGGTTAGAATAAATCGTAACTATAGTGATTATTTCAAACCTTAAAAAAGTCAAAAGATAAATAAAATATAAATTCAAAGTGCATAAAGAAAACAAGAATTCAAAGGCTAAGTAAGACCTCAAAGGTCCCACATTACATTAGCCTAACAAAATTACAAAAGGGCTAAGTGAGACCCAATCGGTCCCGCGTCAAATTAGCCATACAAATTACAAGGGCTAAGTGAGATCTAATCAGTCCCACATCAAATTAACCTTACAAATTCCAAAGGCTAAGTGAGATCCAATCGATCCCACGTCAAATTAGCCATACAAATTCCAAAGGATAAGTGAGATCCAATCGGTTCCATGTCAAATTAGCCATAAAAATTCCAAAGGCTAAGTAAGATCCAATCGGTCCCATATTAAATTAGCCATATAAATTACAAGGGCTAAGTGAGATCCAATCGATCCCACATAAAATTAGCTATAAAAATTAAAGGGGCTAAGTGAGATCTAATCGGTCCCACATCAAATTAGCCATAAAAATTAAAGGGGCTAAGTGAGATATAATCGGTCCCACATCAAATTAGCCATAAAAATTACAAGGTCTAAGTGAGATCCAATGGGGCCCACATCAAATTAACCTATAAAATTACAAAGGCTAAGTGAGATCCAATCGGTCCCACATCCAATTAGCTAAAGAAATTGCAAGGATTATGTGAAACATTATGTTCCACATTTAAATTACCCCAAATAAATATCAAAGTCCAATTGAGGCTCATCATGAGCCCCACACTAAGTGTTGATAAAAAAAAGACAAATATAAAAGAAAAACTGAAAGAGAAAGAAAGAAAGAAAAAGAAAGAAAGAAAAAACTTATAATAGGTTGGGCTTATGGGCCCCACGTCTAAAATAAAGGAAGGCTTGTTCAAAGCCCAAGGTTAGCAATGAAACAAAAAGAAATGGGCTTGTTTTGGTCTTAGGAAAGGCCCAAAGCTAGCATAGCCCATAAAACAATTTCCATCTTCTGGAATTGTAGAAAGCTCTTTGAGCTGCCAATAATCACACATTCAACCATCTGGAATTACAGAAAGCTCCGCAAACTGCCAACAACCACCCACTTCAGCTTCTGAAAATTACATAAAGCTCTCCGAACTGCCAATAACCACCCACTTTACCTTCTAGAATTGCAGAAAGCCCCCAACCTGCAAATAACCACCACTTCACCTTCTAGAATTATAGAAAACTCCCCAGAACCTTAATAACTACCCACTTCCACTCAAAATACTTACCCACTACCCCATTCCACTACATACTCACACCCTTATATATACTCCTTCATTTCCAAACTTGGGAATGGTCTTCTCTTTAGCCATTACACACCCAAAACTTTAGAAAAAGTTTTAGAAAATCAAAGGGAAGGAGACCAAGCACCTTCCAAGTAAATTCCAAGAAGAGAGAAGAAGATTTTTCAAGGAAGAATTTCTACACCAAAGCAAACACTCAACTTTCAAATCCTTTAAATTATGGCTTGACGTTAAGTGGAAGAGTAAAGCAAAGGAGAACTTACAACTTGAAGTGAAGAAAAAGCATGCAAAGAAGGAATCCCTACATGGGATATTTGTAATTTTTTTTTATGTTTCTTTCCTTCTTTGTGTAATTGGTGTAATATTTTTAGCCATTGTTTGGCATCAAATTCTTCTTCTTTTTTTGTAATCCTACTTCAAAACTCCTCAATCTTTGCCAATTAATCGAAGGCTTTGTAAAGGGAGGGCCGTCCTGCCATAAAAAAAAAGAAGTGATTCTCTATATCTTGCAAGGATTAACTTGTGAGCATAGGAATCACAAAAATCTTTCCCAACAATTTTATCTTCAACTCAAACTCTAGGAGTAACCCAAGTAGCATGACAGAGGAAGTTCCACTCTGGATCATAGTAATGATTGTAAAGTCTCCTCTCCTAATAATTGAAGATACCCACATCATCATCCTCAAAGAAATAATCACTATTGAAATAAATACAATTCCCCTCAAAACCTTGTGGTAACTTTGAGATGCAGATGGATTTATTATGCCCCAAGAAGAATACCCTTCTGCCCAAGCTCTTTGCCTCAACCAACTTAACCACTTCACCACTCTCTTGCACTTCAAAAACTTTGAATTTGTTCTCGGGATGAAAACGATTGCACCTATTCCTCACCACTGCAAACATCTTCCCCTCCTCTGATCCTACCAAATAATAATGAACTGCGCTTCGTGGATTATCGAAGACCTTCATCACTTTTGGCTCTAAACCCACATCAGAGACAAAAACAGTTCCCCATGAATTGATGGCATATAACCGTCCATCATCGTAAAAGATTTCTTGAAAATACCCGCCTTCTTTACTTACGTCGCCATTCATTTACGTTGTACTCCTCCACATTATAGTGTACGATAGTTTAGTGCAAGTCTCCTGGCCTTGCTGGTCAGGATCCATCTCTTCCTAAGGATGGCCATTGCTATACATTCCCCATCTTTTATGGATGGCCTTGATGAAAGGACCACCTTAAAACTTTACCTAAGATTCTTGGGTCCCCCCTCCACATGTCTTTGGATTCTGCAATCTGGTCACATATTTTAGTTAGGAAAACATTTTCATGCTTCTCTTGCAACCAATTATACTCTTCTGCCTATAGCTTCCTGATTATTTCAATATAAGAACCTTTGCAAGTGCACAAGACAATTGTACAACGGTGAGTATTAAAGGGTTGTCGAACCTCTGGGACGGTTAAATACTTTACCAAACTCAAGAGATAAGTGCAGTTTTTAATTTAATCTAAAAAAGAAATAAACTTTAACTAAACTAACTGAGATTAATTAATGTAGAAAAATATCAAGGTAGTGAATCCACCACTAGACATGCAATTACTACTCAATTATTATTTGGCATAAGTTAATATGATATGGCAACTTGTGTTCATGTTCAGACATACAAATCACAATGAATTCACTCGCGTTCTTGGTCGGACACGAAAGTTCATCCACTATCATGTAATTAATTTTATCCTTGATCGGACATAAAATCAATCACAAATCTATTCTTAGTCAGACACAGGGATTAAAAAGATCTAATTCTATTCATAATCAATCAAGTCTATGGTGAAGCACTCAAAAGAAACTCATGAAATAACATTAAGCATGAATCATAATCAACTTTATTGGATTAAACTATTAAGAGTAGCAATACAGGGCTTCATCTAGCCTTGAATAAAAATTTAGCTACACATAGAAGAAGAGAAAAGAAAAGCCTATTTTTTTGATCCATTGACATATCCTTCTTCTTCTTTGGCCTCCACAAGACTCCTTTTCTTACTTCTCTCTTGCCTCCAAGATCTATTCTCTCCTGGTCTCTACTTTCCTCTTAAGGCCTATTTATATAGTTGGGAAGGAAACACAAAAGACCCCTTCCGATTTCAAGTCAAAATAGGTCAATTTTCCAGTTTTGCACACACGACGATCGATCACTAATACAGGACGGGACTATTGATCGTTCTCTCGATTTATACCTGCAGCCCGATTTTCTAATGGTCATAACTTTTTACTCCGAACTCCGAATTATGCGCGGTCGGTTGCATTGAAAATCTGACTTCTTGACTTTAACAAGAAGCTTGAATCAGTCCAATCAGAGTACACGAAGTTATGAAGATTTAAACATTGGAGTCACTTTTTACCCCATTTCTGCATCTTACTCTTGTTTTCCTACAAAAACCAAAAACTATATTAAAGTATCACTAAATATAATCAAACACTAATGTAAATATAAGTTTAATGGCTAATAAAATACATAATTCATGTGTAGATCACACCCCTAAACCTACATTTTGCTAGTCCATAGCAAAACAAAACAAAAACAAAATCAAACAAAACAAACTAAAGGAACTAAAATAAACAAGAGATTAAAGTAAAAAAAAGTAAATGCCACTTTTGTAGGAAAAACGATTGCATTGAGCGTATGCAACAAGCCGTTAAACCTCTAGGTGGCCCTAGTAGGACGAGTGTTGTCTTGTGAGGGTTTACAGCCATGCTACCCACAAACATGTACTTATTAACCTAATTAATCTAACTGCAAAAATAAAACAAAAATTAAAACACTACAAAACAAGCAAACCTATTATCCCAACAAATGTAAACCACACTACTTAAGAAAATCAACCACACATACTTGGTTCATAATCAACAGGAATATAGAAGCCCTCAAGGAAGTGGTTTTATTCCACACTTTCATTTTGGAAATTTCTGTTCAATACAATATAGCATGATAATATAGATAGTAAAAAATGTAAAACATTGTAGCAATACATTCTAAATCTCTGTTTCACACAGATCCAATGTAACCCATTAACCAAAGAATATCAGAATCTACATAGTCAACGTAATCTTTAGGTTCATGATAGCACAAATGCATGCGCGCCTCATTCGGGTCCAACATTCTAGACTTGAGAGGATAATACACCATAGACTTTTTTTTTCAATAGGACTGTGTGAGGCCTGACTTCAAGATGCTTAGATTTAACAATGACTCAGGCTAATGACTCTCAGCCAATTGGCTTAGGGCATTAAGTTTTAAGTATAGACCGCTTCGGGCCTGATAATCAGCCTAAGTTAATCCTATAATAGTCAAGCAACCCTTTCTTTCTTTTTGTTTTTATTTTTTTAGCATATATATTTTCAAGCATCTTATTCTGTCCAGGCTATATTATACTCTCAACCTATTTCCGGTTCCAAGCCCCTGCCATTGCCAAGTAAATGGTCTATCATGATCTTTTAAGCTCAACAGACAACCACATATCAACCAATGATTATGACTAATGACATCCCATTGAAAATTAGTATTCAACAAATCTCTAGAGGGTATTACTTTATGTACTAGTGTGTCTGAGTGAGTTTTATTAGCTTAAGCACCTGTTCCAAGAGGACTGTAATAGAAAGATATGCTCAGTTAAGTGTATTTATCCTCCAGTATACTTAGTCACACTTCCAATGTAAATTAATCACTTAAGAATTGAAGCATGCATTATCACAGAATAAACTATCAAAACCTATAAAAAAAAACTAGCAAACCACCTAAAAACTAATCAATTTTTTTTTTCTGATTTTTTTATGCAAGTAATATTCCCTCCCTCAAACCTATTATGAAATTGTCCTCAATGTGAACAAGATATAAAAATGACAATGATCATATAATAAAGAAAATAAGAAAAAGAGAGAATACACTTGAATACGTGGGTTGCCTCCTGCCAAGCGCTAAGTTTAACGTCTTCAGCCAGACTGAGCCACTATCTTTTGCAGGACTTGGATCCTCAAACATCAACCCGGATAATTTAAATGATTGCCGCGCACACTACTATCCTTTTTACCTAAGTACGGAGCATATCACAGAATGAAGGGGTGGAGTGGTGGGTGGGGAAACATTAGAAAGATGGATCCCTGCATTAGCCATGGGCAAAAGTCATGAGAGAATTTTAAAATAAAGAGCTCCTCCTCTCCCAAATCAACTAATTTGGCCATAGGGGCTTTTTGTAGTAACATATGCTGAAGAGTCTAATCTAATAGTGAATCAAATATACAATCTATAAAACAGTCTAAGTTACTTTCAATCTCCTTCTCCTCCCTCTTCTCTTTCTTAGACTTTGTCCTTTTCTCTCCATCCTGGATGCAGTCAAGATTGGCCTAAGAATGAGCCGTGGCACCACTAAAAATTGGGTTTTTGTTCCAATCTCTAAAAATGAACCCACAAATATGTAAAACTACACATATTAAAACTAGTTTTTATTATTACTTGATTCCGAATATTCTCAAGCATCTTCAAAAAGTGCAATTGGGAACTACAGTGAGTTCAGCTATCACAGCGGCCACCTACTGTTTGTTATTGTCGACTGTCAACTATCAGCTACATGTTCTTCTTCGGCATCCTCCATTTGGCAGCATTTTTCCATTGCTACTGGTGGTGGAGGCTGTTGGAGAAGAATTGTAGATGACAGTTGACAGTCGACCAACTGCCACCCAACTTTCGTCTACAACAAGGTATTATTGTGAGCTGCAAGTAATTCAAGTTCAAGGTACTGGAGATAATTTAGAATCCAGTTAACTTAAAACTCATTGTTAATTATAAGTAGTGTTATATGCTTGTGGATTTATTGTCAGAAATGGGAACTTAAGTAAAAAAATATTTTCAAGTGGCTCTATGCTGGGTTCATGACCAATCTTAATGCAGTTCAGGAAGGAGGAGGAGGAGGTAATGTTGGTGGTGGAGGAGGCAGAGGAGAAGAAGTAGGTGGAGGAGATTAAGGAGGTGGTGACCATGGAGGAGGATGAGAAGACGTGAAAGGAGGAATTGGAGGTGGAAAGGAGGAGGTGGAGGCTGTGCGGATAACAGATTGGTTGAAGCTACTAAATCCGACAACTTGAACAAATCATCCACCAGTGATTGAGACAATTGACAATCAAAGCTCAATCACATTAATTTCTCTTTAATTCTGGCAATTTGAACAAATCATCTACCAGTGATTGAGACGATTGACAATCAAAGCTCAATCACATTAATTTCTCATTAATTATGGCAACTTGAATAAATTATCCACTAGTGATTGACAATCACAGCTCAATCACACTAATTTCTCCTTAATTTCTCAAATTGATTACTGTAAAGATTCTTTCCATTTAATTCAAATACTTTCCTTGTAATACATGATTGTAATCCCTTAATTAAGGGTATGTAACTCTATAAATAAGTGAAATGAAAAGAGAAAGGTATCACCTTCAATTCTCACATGGTATTGGCCAGGAAGTGCATCATTTCTTCTTGGTTTCAGTTTTTTTTCCTGATCCCTTGAGTTACTCACCCTTATCATCTCCCATGGCCTCCACTAACTAGTCCCCATCCATTACTACGACCTCATCATCTACCCCCCCCCCACCATTGTTAAAAACATTTCCATGGAGATCAATCTCAAACTTGCATCTTCCAACTATTACATGTGGAAGATGCAGGTTCTTCCGGTTCTCCGCTACCAGGGTCTCATTGGACTTATTCACGGTGAGATGAAGCGTCCTGAAGGTGATGACTTGGACGCTCATGTTCGAGCATGGCCGCGGCTCGATCAAATGGTGCTCGCTTGGCTTGCATCCTCTGTCTCTGAGGAAGTTCTTCCACAAGTCATCCACTGCGAGTCTACCTTTGACTTCTGGAGCTCTCACATTCAGGGAGTTAAGGGTGAACTCCACTCACTGTCCAAGGGTTCCATGATCATTTCGGAGTATGTCAACAAAGCACGGGCGTTGACTCATACATTGGCCATGGTCGGCAAGCCCGTGGAAGACGATGACCTCATCATGTATCTTCTCGAAGGCCTGGGACCGGAATTTGACCATGCCGCTGCTGCCATCCAAATTTCTACTGAGTTCCCTACTGTTGAGCAAGTTGCAACCCTTCTTCTTGATTTTGAGATGCCTCTACAAGGGCAGGCTTCCGCTCCTGTTGCTCTTCTCTCCACTCGTGGTCAGTCAAGGTCTGGCCCTACTCGCAGTGGTGCTTAATATGGAGGGGGGCATGATAGTTTCTCCCATGGACCCCAGCCTGCTACCCGCCGCCCATCTGATAGTTCCCCCTCTCATGGTCGCGGCTCATATGGTCATGGTGTTGCTCGCGTGCTGCTCTCGTCACTAGAGACTACAACAATGTCTACTGTTATCGTTGTGGTTATCTCAATCATAAAGCTGATGTCTGACAGGCTCAAGTTGTTGATGGACCAGACCCGGTTCAAGGTCTTTCTGCTTTGCACATGATAAACCACTCTGATAGTGCTTGGTACCCTGACACAGGGGCCATGTATCATATGACTGCTAACACGGGTAACGTGGAAGGTATTCTCCCTTATCGTGGATCCGATCATGTTGTTGTTGAAAATGGTGTTGGGTTAAATATTTCACACACGGGTTATATAAATCTATCATCGGACTCTCATCAGTTGAAAAGAGTACTAGTGGTTCCCAACTTGACTAAGAATCTACTTAATATTTCACAATTTTTCCGAGATAATCATTGTTATTTTACATTCTATCCTTGGGGATTTACTGTTAAAGCTTTGCAGAACGGAAAGATATTGCTAGTCGGACCTAGATCAGGTGGCTTATATCGTGTTGGGAGTATTCCACTGGAGTTTCAACAACATGTGGGACTATTATGCAATAAAGTTGATGGCGATTTGTGGCACAACCGCCTAGGCCACCCATCCTCCAAAATAATGAAGACACTTGCATCTTCTCTTAGTCTACCAAATAATTTGAGTAAACATTTTTGTGATAGTTGTAAGTTGGGCAAGATGTCCAAACTACCATTTGAATGAAGGACTATTTATTCTAGTGTTTGCTTTAACACTCTTCATATAGATGTTTGGGGGTCCGTGCCAGTTGTCTCTATTGATGGGTATAGATACTACCTTTTGATCATGGATGAATGCTCTCAGTATGTTTGGTATTTCCCATTACGACACAAATCTGATGTCACAAGCATATTTATTGATTTTCTTAAATCAATTGACCGCCAACATGGGGCTCTTGTTAAGACAACCCAGTCTGATGGGGGAGGTGAGTATATACATGCATCTTTTCAGACTTATCTCAAGGCCAATGGTATTTCTCACGTCCTCTCCTGTCCTGGGCTACCTGAGCAAAATGGTTTAGCTAAGCGCAGACATAGATCATTAGTGGAAATGAGTTTGATTCTATTAGCTCATAGTGGCCTCCCTAAGGAATATTGGCAGCATGCTTTTGCCACAGTAACCTATTTGGTTAATCGGCTACCCTCCACCGCGTTAAATGGAAAGTCACCATATGAAGCTCTTTTTGGGAACCCACCATCCTACGGCCATCTTAGCACTTTTGGGTGTGCATGCTACCCATGTCTTCAGCCTTTTGGACATGGCAAACTTGATTTCAAATCCATCCAATGCATTTTTCTTGGTTATTGTAGTCAACACAAAGGGTACCAGTGCTTGGATCCAGCCACAGGCCGTGTTTATATGTCACACCATGTCTCTTTTGATGAGCAGGTATTTCCCCACGCCGCGAGTGCCATCTCTGCCCCTCCTCAACGTGGTGCTACTTTCAAGGTCAGCCCACTTGACCATTTGCTCAAGGCAAGTGGATTGGACCCCACTTCTATAGTGCCCTCCGCGGCTCCAGCCAGCTTTGACCCTGTCCATTGGTAACGTCCCACCTGACACCAGCCACTGCCAGCAGCTCGGTGGCATCCTCTGCTACTTCGTCTTCCTCCCGGTCTGACTCTGCACAGGCTACGATCGACATTCAGGCCACCTTGCCCCACTGCCCTTCCTCCAATGTACAGACCGATGCCGGCTCCATGTTCCTGACTACTCTGCCACTGATTCCTGCCACCGCCTCCACCTCCTCTTTGCCTAGCCACACCGATCCTCCGTCAAGCTCATCACTGGTCACAACACCAACTCCATCTCCAGTGCCGGAACCTACCTTGTCTGCTCCTAAAGTGGTTGACCTACCATTACCAGCTGAAGCGCCACCTCCCAGCAATCTCCACCCCATGACTACAAGGACATGTGATGGAACTCGCCATGCCAAAGTCTTTATGGCCAGCCGCCACCCTCTCTCTGTTGCCTTGGTTGCCGCATTTCATCACCTACCCAAAGAGCCTCGAACCTACGCACAAGCTGCCCGAAATCCTCAGTGGGTCGCTGCCATGGAAGAGGAAATTTGTACCCTTCAGCGAAATGGCACCTGGTCCTCAGTGCCCTTCAAGCCGTCCATGAATGTTGTAGGCTCTAAGTGGGTTTTTTGGATTAAGCAACACGCCGACGGGTCCATAGATCGTTTCAAGGCCCGGCTTGTGGCAAAAGGCTACAATCAATGGGCCAGTTTCAACTTCGACGAGACTTTTAGCCCCGTTGTGAAGTCTGCCACAATTAGACTGGTCCTCAACCTTGCAGTCACTTCCAATTGGCCACTTCACCAACTTGACGTGAAAAATGCATTTCTCCATGGTGACCTCATGGAAGAGGTCTACTTACAGCAGCCCCCGGGCTTCATTGACTCATCTCGCCCGTCTCATGTGTGCCGACTTCACAAGTTCCTATATGGCCTCAAGCAGGCACCTCGTGCATGGTTCACGAAATTCACCACATTTTCCCTTAGTCTTGACTTCGTCGGCTGCCCCTTTGATACATCTTTATTCACTTGGCAGCACCAGTCCCACACTATCATATTACTCATTTATGTCGACGACATCATCTTGACGGGCACCTCCACAGATCTCTTTCGTAGTCTTGTCACTCGTCTCTCCAAGGCATTTCACACGAAGGACCTTGGACCCCTTAACCTTTTTCTTGGCATGCAGGTACGACGACATGGACCCTCACTCACCCTATCTCAAGCCTATTATGCTCTACAACTTTTGGAGCGCTTTCATCTCACAAGCCTCAAGCCTGCCAAAAGCCCTCTCGCCGCTGGCCTGCACTTGTCCACTCAGGGCTTTCCACCTCTCACGAACCCCACCTTGTATCGACAGATGGTTCGAAGTCTCCAATACCTCACTCTTAGTTGCTCGGAACTTGCTTATACGGTCAATCATGTATGTCAATTCATGCATGCCCCATGTCAAGTTCATCTTAAGGCGGTCAAATGGATATTTTGGTATGTCAAGGGTACACTCTCTTACGGTCTTCACTTTCAACGATTCCCTCATCTTCATCTACGGGCCTTCTCGGATGCGGATTGGGCCGGTTGTCCGAACAACCGTCGCTCAAACACGGGCTATGCTGTCTATCTAGACCCCAACCTCATTACTTGGGGTGTCAAGAAACAACCCACAGTGTCTAGATCGAGTTCTGAAGGTGAATATCGTGCCCTTGCAACCACCACTACTGAGGTCTTACGACTATCTCATCTTCTTCATCACCTATAAATTCCCGTCAAAGCTGCCCCTTCAATTTTTTGTGACAACATGAGCGCTATATACATGGCTCGTAATCCTGTCTTCCATAGTCGGACTATGCACATCGATATTGATTGTCATTTCATTCGGAAGCATGTTTTGAATGGGTCCATCCACGTTCGTCACATTCCAGGTACTCACCAAGTGGCTGATATTTTCACCAAGTCTCTGTGAAGTCCTCGCTTCACTACTCTTCGGTCTAAGCTCATGCTTCGTGAGCTTTCCCATGAGCTTGAGGGGGGCTGTGCAGATAACAGATTGGTTGAAGCTACTAAATCCGGCAACTTGAACAAATCATCCACCAGTGATTGAAACAATTGACAATCAAAGCTCAATCATATTAATTTCTCTTTAATTCTGACAACTTGAACAAATCATCCACCTGAGACGATTGACAATCAAAGCTCAATCACATTAATTTCTCTTTAATTCTGGTAACTTGAACAAATCATCTACTTGAGACGATTGACAATCAAAGCTCAATCACATAATTTCTTCTTAATTCTGGCAACTTGAATAAATCATCCACCAGTGATTGACTGTGATTGACAATCACAGCTCAATCACACTAATTTCTCCTTAATTCCTCAAATTGATTACTGTAAAGATTCCGTCCATTTAATTCAAATACTTACCTTGTAATACATGATTGTAATCCCTTAATTAAGAGTATATAACTCTATAAATAAGTGAAATGAAAAGAGAAAAGTATCACCTTCAATTCTCACAGAGGCATGCATTACTCTGACCTATACAAAAGCACAAAGGGGGTTGGGAAATTATACAAATTTAAGTGCCCATAATCTGCAGTTGCATATGGTGCATTTGAGGGAAGTTCCGATTAATGATTAATTCAAAGTGAGTAGCTAGATATTTTTGTATGGAAAAAGACTAATGGGAGTATTCACCGATGAGATTGCTTGTAAACAATTGCTTGGAAACAGCATACTGCACTCAGTATAAAAACTAACGTACTCCGTCCGAAAAGGGTAGGTACAGTGTACTGAATCGAATTTTTTTAGCTACAGTAGGAAAAGGCATCTGTGGCTGAGAAATAAGCCGAACTTCTTGTGGACACAGGAAAAAGGGAAATGTATTTTCTATTTTCCCACCGAGGGTATACTTAAACTTCTTCATTTCATATCTTTGCTTCTCAATCCTGGTTTTTTTCTTTAAATAGCAGAAATTAATAGTTTGGAGGGGAAACAATTTAGCTATGACACATATGGGCCGGCTGTTAGTAATCCAAGAGAAATCCTCAATTCACAGAGCCTGGCTGATTGCTAGCCTTGTATATCTCCTCACACCAAAGAGATATGATCTCTTCTTGGCGGCAAACCCTTCTCTAGACCTCTTCTATACCACGGCAATATTGTTGGAAATCTACAATAGCTTACTGTTAATATGGCCTGACTCTCTCATTTTCAGGCAGTCAAACGTGTACTTCGGTACATCAAGGGAACTCTCTCCTATGGTATACTGCCGCAGCCCACTATTCTATCTATACTGCCTTCTCATATGCAGACTGAGCCGGTGACATTAGTGACAGAAGGTCCGTCTAAGGCTATGGTGTATATTTGGGGTTTAGCCCAAGCACCAAGAAACAAGAAACAGTGGCTCGATCCTCAGCTGAAGCAGAATACATAGCCTTATCACACGATATTGCAGAAATTATTTGGCTATGATCCTTGCTTTAAGATTTAAATCTTTGTCTTATGACAACTCCAATATATTCTATTCTGTTATAATTCTTCTACCATCCATCTTGCACCTAATCCAATTTTCTATGCTAGGACTAAAAATATTGAGATAGACTATCATTTTTGTTAGAGAGCGTGCTATGTCTCATGATAATACAATTCAGCATGTTTCTTCCACATATCAAACAGCAGGCATCTTCCTAAAGCCTTTATCATCAGCTTGAGAGGGGGATGATAGAGTCTAGTCCCACCGTCTGGAATTTGTATATACATTTGATTATTCGAAATAAACTAATCAGTTCATTTTCGAAACCCAAATGCATCTACTAGTTCTAGGTGGAGGGAACTTATTCTGGGCTGGCATACCTTTTATTTTTCTTTTTTTGCTTGTGCATTTCTGGGAGCTCAGTATTTTTTTATGGACTGTGTTATAGCTCCTAGAGAACTGAATGCACATGCATATACTTCTTAGTTTTTACCTTAATGAAAAACCTAGGGTGTTGATTTCAACACTTGTACGAATACTTGCAACCCCCTTGCCATAGTCTCCTCACAAGTCTGTAATTCTATTGCCGTAACCTCTTCCATTGGCGACGTGATCTTATAAAAAGGCACTGTTTTACCATTCCCTATTTGTATCCTACGACAAGAATTTAATTTGTTTCTAACAAAAAAGTATTACATCATCAGAAAAGAAAAGGAGTCCCATTTTTATACTTGTATCTAAACTGTTCTAGAATAGATAATTTTAGTTTATATGACACATTCTTAGATTTTTCATCTGAATTTCATCTGAAAAAAGGGCAATCCGGTTTTAGATGATCCATATAGTCAATTTAAGTGGATTTTGGACCTCATCTTCCCCCCATTGGTCTGGGTAATTTCCATCATCCAATAAAAACCAACATTTTGTCAATGGAGCATCTAAAGCAGCATGGAGGGATTATAATATTAGGGGGTGTTACAGCTCTAAAGACAACATAACCCTATTATTTAGTGCGAAGTCATTGAGGACTTCAGCGTGGCTGCCAATAATACATGTGGTTGATATTCGCACACCAATCAGCCATTCACTTTCTACTGTACTTGATAGTAGCAAGCTGTTCAGATCATATATATTGCTATGGTCCACTCCAAAAGTGCTTATTAATCTTTCTAATCTGCACTGTTGTACGTGGGGCCGTTTGCAATCTCCAACACTTAAAGTGGGACCCCTGTCCAGTCAAGCCTGTACGGACACCAACTGTACCACCGTGGTTTAAACAATGAGATCTTCGTTTTCTCTTTACTAGTCAAATCTGCATGTACATGGTACGTTCCGCAAAAATTTTACATTTTTTTTGTGTTTGAAGCCAAAAGAATTTATTTTATACGGCAGATTTTATAAAATAATGTATATTAAAATAAATAATAATTGATTGGGAAAGAGACAAACTTAATTCCCAATCTGGTTATTTGACATGCCAGGCATGCGTTAGCATGGCACTGGCCCTATACAGTCTATTTTCTTTCCAACTCTGACTTGAAAGATGTCATTGGAAGAGACGTCTTTCTCTAGTAATAACGAAAACATCTCTTCTATTGACGTTTTCTATTTTATTATATTTTCAACTAGGGCATCTCTTCCCCTTAATTTAAAAAATAAAAATAAAAATAAAAAACTAAATTAGCATCACTCGAAAGACATCTTCAAAGCATATTTCGTAAAAAGGGTAAAACGTAATATTAAACGATGTCTTTAAATTATAGACTTTAGCGCAAGCTTGATGTCGGCTTTTGGACTTGTTTTTTTCGTTAAGGCATGATAAAACATTATTTTAAACGACATCTTAGTTGAAAATGTAAAAAAATAGAAAATGTTAGTAAAAAGGATGTTTTTCTTATTACAAGAGGAAAATATCTCTTCTATTAACGCCTTAGTTGAACTAAATCAAGGGTGCAACATATTGGCCATTTTAATCATACCACTACTTGCAATCCAATTTATTGTATTTTTTTTTATATCGAGGGGTGACTGAGTCCTTAGGACACGAGTAGAAGGGGCAGGGCAACTGACCTCTTAGGGCACCATTTCCCACCGCCAATCCTCTCAAGTTCGCATACAACCCACATAACATACACACCAGTTAAATCGGGAATATAAACCCTGCGGATGACCAATTTATTCTAATTATTCATTCAATTTCAAAGGCTAATCTAAAATCTTGGGTTCAATGCACCACATGCCACAATGCACAAATAATTAATACCATAATGTCAATTGGCATGCCAAAGTGCCTAAGTAGCAATATAGTTTGAGGTTAAATTGGAGAAGTACATCCTACATTGACCACTAGAAGATGTTGTCGCTCGTGCCTCAGACTCCTCACGCTTACTCCTGAGATGGACCTGAGAAAAGAAGGAAATTGTGTATATGAATACACAGTAAGATAGCAATAACCACAATGCAAGAATATAAAACATGAATGCAAGGCTTAGCATTCAAAGTTATCAATTATACTATCATTCAGAGTTGTTTTCATCAATATAAATAATTAGGTAGTATCATTGTCTCAACTATCAGGGAAACACACTTGCTAATCCGCTAATGGGAAGGCCCTTTATGAGCAGCGAACTCTACCGGATACGGTCTCATGAGGAAGCTCTTGTAAACCTGGACTCTATCCCGGCCACGAAAGAACTTGAGTAAAACAAGTGCTTCATGGACCCCAAGTGCTAAACATAGCCCACGAATTACCAAATAACCTAGGTGCATGCTAAGATCTCGTGAGGATCAATGACCCCTCCAGACACCCGCACTATCTATGTAAGATCTTGCATTTTTTTTCGAAGAATTTGTTCAGCTCGGTTTAGTTTAAGTAGTTGAAGCCCGTAGTTGGCCCAACATGATTTAAAAATTAGTCACTTGTAGACCCCACCCATCCCCATTCTTCTTCTTTCGCTTTCCATTTGTCCCGTGCTTGGGTGCCAAACTCAGATTATCTAGCTTCGATTCTTTCCATCTTTCCCATATCATGATCTTCCAATTCCCAGCTCCAAATATTTTTGAGATATTATCCTCTGAGCCATGAAAATCTCTTGAATTTTTTAACCATTATCTTAGCTAATTATGGAATTACTAGCTTGTCATGTGACTCCATTCCTATGTAAACCCTCCTCTTCCCCACAAAGGAATTTGGCAAAACCTAAACTCTGGAAAGGTAAGACTCCAACCATCCCCATCGCTCTTTCTTTCCCCTTCTCCTTCCAACGCCTTCGCAGGTGCCGCCTTTCCCTTCGGCGCCCATGCCGGGGGCCACCATCTCTTCTTCTTCTTCTTCTTCTTCTTGTTTCTTCCTTTTCTCTTTACTTCTTCTTTCTTGTTCCTAGGTACCGACTGCTGGATTCTTCTTCTTCTTTCCTTCTTCTCTTTCTT
The DNA here is from genome assembly GCA_039654745.1 of Houttuynia cordata. Lineage (NCBI taxonomy): Eukaryota > Viridiplantae > Streptophyta > Magnoliopsida > Piperales > Saururaceae > Houttuynia > Houttuynia cordata. The sequence continues at coordinate 6,898,848 of CM077504.1, forward strand.
TCTACCTTCTTTCTCTCTTCATCTTTCTTTTCTTTTTCCTCTTCTGCTTCGGTCAGACATGCCGCCGACCATCGTTGGCTCCTGCTACTCTTCCTTTTCTTCTTCCTTTCCTCCTCTTCCTTTTCTTCTTCCTTTCCTCTCTCTCTCTCTCTCTCTCTCTCTCACCTCCTGCTAGCACCAATGGCGGCCTACCTTGGTTGTCCGATTGGTCCTATATCTTCTCCTATCTTTCTCCTTTATTTACCCATTTTCCCACAATCTTAATCCTTGTAGTATTATTTTATTTAATATTAATTACAAATATCTATTTTTATTAAAGTTTTTGATTTGTTTTAAGGGCCGGGAACAAAGAGTGTGAATTCGATTCAATATTCGAAGGTAAGGAGATTCCTACAAATGATCTATACATGAATGCTCATGCGTAGATAGAGTTTACTATGAGTATTCATCATTTTGTTGCTAGATATATTGATGATTTATCATAATTATTGTTGTGTGGATACTATGATTATTCCTTGTCGTAGTAACCACTTGTTGAATTGCTTATTCGTTGCGTCTGCCTATCATATTCTTCTTTGCTACTACTTTTATTACTCCTATTGTGAGGTATTGATGATTTGTAGAGGTTATTTGCTTCTTAACTCATATTTTGGTAATTATTTTTTATGAAACTTAAACGTTATTTTCGAAAGTTATATGTATGTAAACTTCTGCTTGTCTTCTTGCTTTCAGGCACATCACCTTAGTATTATAGTATTATTATGTATGAATCGTCCTGTTAGTATGTAAATATTGTACATATTGTAAGCATGCATGGGTTGTTTTCGAAAAGGATATGCGTTTTTATTGAAAGCACAAGGAAGAAGGTAGTATCAACCTAGTGGTGAAAGTCCCCAAACCCCTCATGTGGTCATATTATTTATTTTTTAAATCCATTTGATGATGCCTTGCGGGCTCAAAGGAGGCACAATATGATTTATTTGAACTAACACCTTTCAATACTCATATATATTTTTTAAAATGACTCTGATTTGATTATGTAGTATATTGTTCTATTATATTCTTTACACATGAATGTTCATCATATTTGATGGTTATGCCTTACTGGGCGTTGTGCTCACTCCTTTGTGTTGTAGTTTCTTGGAAATGTTTGCATCATATATCTAGATAGTTTGGAGTACTCTCAGGGTATTGACGTGCAGGACTACGATGGCCAGATTAGTACTCATTGATCGTGAAAATTATCTCGACATGGGAGAACCTTAAAACTCAGTTTATTTGAATAAAGCAAACTTTTTTAAAGCAGTATTCTAAGACTTATTATTGTAATAGTTAAGTTGAAAGAATGCTGGACTTGCAGCTTTATTTTGAATAAAGTAGGCTAGTTTAGGTAAATAATTCCTTGCATTGTGATGAATGAGGAAAGACAACTGCTCATGACCATAATCCACACACGTCGACCCTGTCAACATAAGATGGGGAAAGTAGCTGGGAGTGTCGACAGATGGAAATTCTATATATAGAGATCGACAATAGAACCCTACTTCCTTCCCCTTAAGTCCAACTTATTCCCATAAGAAAAACATAGGCTCATGACCATAATCCACAAGAGAAATGAGCCATATACACCTTAAACAAGAACCAAGGGCCAAAGGCGAACAACGATAGGATTTAAATTTTACATTTCCCCAAAATAATCCATCAACAACATGAATAATCCAAAACCTTGAGGCTCCATCAATGAGGGATTGACATCTCCCTATATCAGTAAAGACTAGTAAATTCCCTCGGCAAACATTGTCTTTTGGGTTGGGATTGACATCTCCCCACTTATCCCAATTCAAATTAAATCCAATGGATCATGCTTTAACTTCTAGAAATGAATATGCCATCAATAATGTATGAACAAATATAAAATGAAGACAATCCAAGCCAATGACATGGATTTACCATCAACGTAGGTTTTACAGCTTTCCTACCTCGAATTCGACGAAGAGAAATAATTAAAACCAAGCATTTCACTCAAAATACCAATCCTAGCATACTCCTCGTCCTTGATGGTTTTGAGCGTCCAAAAATGTGCACAAAACCCTAGGCATTAGGCTCAAAGAAACAAGGGTGATACTTTTCAGCACCCTAAAATTTTTCAGTAAAACCCATTTTCATAAGTAGAGTTGCAAAAATGCATGTTTTTTAGCATGCTAAGTGACACCCCAATGTTACATTTTGATGATAAATATCGACCAACAAAATAACATTTTGATGATAAATGCCAACCAACAAAATCTCACTATTTGATAGTGGCATTCCACTTACATAAATGACAGTTAATGTTAATTGTTTTATTGTTGAGTTCAATTTGGCGTAGGGATCAACCGTTATATTTGATGGTGGAGTCCAACTGTTAGAATCCTCTGACAGTGGAGTTCTATCGACAAGACACTGAATGAGGATAGTGTGGTGTAACTCAGCACCTATAAAAAATTACTGGGTTCTACTAAGCATGTGGTGTTATTGAGAAAAATTAGGGTGTTGAAAAGTCTAACCCAAAAACAAAGGGGTGTGCAATAGCCAGAAGACTCAACTGCCTCACTGTGATGACACTCCTGTCGACACATGCATGTCAACGACATTTCAAAATTTTAATTAGAAAATTTTTCAGGCTTGAAACATACTTTTAGGGTAGCCTTATTTTAAATTATCCAAACACATTTCAATTTTTACAAAGTTTTTGTACTTCTTTCACCCTGACAATTTTTCATTTTTCAGCAAACAAACACACCCAATGTTAGTGTTGGCTAATGTATGTACATATGTTGGCACATAAATTATGAGAACCTTTCTATTATAAGCCCAACAAATTCTCACTTCTCCCAAGAGAAAAAAAGTCGTGACAATTATTTCCTCACTGTTGCCCCACCTTAACTCTTCCTCTTCCTTCTGCCCTCTCTTTTGCTCATTTTCCCCCTCTGTTATGCAGAACTGTTGGCTAACCTACCGGAACAATCCTCTGTGACATATTTTTTGTCAGAATATTCCCCTGTTTCACAACTCCTGAAATAAAATACAAGTCGCCAAAATGTTGCGAAGCTCGATTTTTTAACAGGCTCCATTAATTCAACCCCATTAGTGTCAAACTGAGTCTAGGAACTATTAGCAAGAGTTCATTATTGGCTGGAAGTCAATTTCAGATATTTCATGAAATTTTAATGATGAATAGAATTCATCAAATTATGTGTTTTTAATATTGTCAAAATTTAAACAATGATAATATGATTTTATAAATAATTGATAAATTAGATGTACATCACCCTCCCCCCATGTAATTTGGCCTTTTAATACGCAGGTAGGGAAAAGTTTAAATGAGATTGGCCTAACATTAATGGCTTACGTGAGTCTGAGTAATCTCATGTCATCAGATCTTGATCTGACGACGTCAGGGGAATGTGGGCATTCACTGATATCTACAAAATTTACACATTTTTATATGTTTTTTTACCTATATGTTAGTCGTAATTTCAGTCAAAGTAACGATAATTAATGACTATTCATGTTAGGTGACAATTAGGAGTTTAATAAATAAATACACTTAATTAATTAATTTAGATGCATTAATTGGATTAAGTAGATTTATATTTTATTATGCGTCTAATTAAGATTTCTCACGCCCCGAAATTTCAAGCCTCGACGGAGTGCGGAAGTCGACCTTAAAGCGAGAAATTTTTGAAGCAGAATTTTGGGAATACAACCGAATACCCATTCACCAGTCAACCACAACATCTCAAAAGGATGTGTAATTAAACCACTCAGTCATATGAATCAACATCATTAAACCATATGAAAAAAAATTCTTAATATCAAATTATCCCAAAATAAAAGTCATTAAAATCTCTTAACAAAATCACTAAAACTTCTTGGCACACAGGCCATTAATGTCACAACTATTTATTTCAAAAGCAACATAAACTTCATAACTTTCTGACTGCAATCCTTGAGCTTTTCCTTCTGCTGCAACGTTCTCCAAATCTAATCTTTATCCAAGCCTGCATCACATGATGCATGAGTATTCCGAAGAAATACCCAGTAGGATGCAAAACCCACATAAACACAAAAGATACAATATATAACAATGTATAAGATTTCAACAACAACTGACAAATCAGCAATATCGATATCCAATATAAGGAATTGAGAAATCATCATCAGTCACTAAGACTCCAAAACAGCTAGAATGTATGGAGAGAATATAATTAATCAAGGATCCAAACATTGAGAGTGCATAGGAAAACATCATTCACAGAGACTTCAACTATCACAAGCGTATGGAGCTATAACTCTCACTCTCATATATCACCACTTCCATGTGGTTTATTGCTAGACTATCCTAGAGGTTCTCTCCTTGGAACCCTCTGCCATGTCTAGAATACTGGCTCTATCAGTACTTATGGAATGCCTCTCTTTGGGCGGGAACCTAACAAGGGTTCAAAGATATACTCTCTTAACACAGGGACTTTTGAGTCTTATTAACTCTCATCCTGGCAGGGTCTCTTAACTCAAGGGCTTTTGAGTATTATTAACTTTTTCCCTAGCTGAATTTATTAACTTAGGGGCTTTTGAGTATTATTAACTCTCACCCTAGCTGAATCTCCCTTAATGCAGGGGCTGTTGAGTATCATTAACTCTCACCCTGGCTGGGTTTCTCTTAACATAGGGGCTATTGAGTATCATTAGCTCTCACCCTGGCTGAGTTTCTCTTAACACATGGGCTATTGAGTATCATTAGCTCTCACCTTGGCTGAGTTTCTCTTAATCCAAGTGCTTTTGAGTATTCTTTAACTCTCAACTGGATAGAGTCTCTCCTAATCCAAGTACTTTTGAGTATTCTACAACTCTCAACTGGACGAAGTCTATTATGGCTTTTACCAGCATACTACGAATGTCTTCACTCAGGTACTATTGAGACTACTCATCTCTCATCCTGGGAAACTAATTTACCTCTCTTGGGCAAAATCTCACAAGGTTCTTATAACGAATCTCTGATGTAACTATTTACTCGAAGGAAATGTATCCTCTATGAAGAACATATTCATTCTGGTAACTAGCTCACGAAAGAAGTACAACAAAGATTTCGATACTCTTTCAAAAGTCTAACTCACTAAAAGAGTACCAATGAGATTACTTAATCTCTATCGTCACACAACTAACCATAGAAGTATCAAAATAAAGTGTCAACAACAGAAGTGTCACACATTACTTTAACATAGGTAGAACTATTCCAATACGCAACTCGGTCATAGAAACATTGATCCAAACTTCAAGGTTTAAGACTTTAGTCAAAGGGGATGATGATTCGGCTTCCAATTGAAAACACAGTCGTCAATATCAACCATGAAACACATAGGACTTACTAAACACCAAACTACCCACCATTAAACTATGAAACTAAAGTATTATACTTAGTCCATTCTGCTGTAATTCTTTCTGGAAGATCTTGCATAACACATATTACTTTCATATTATACTTATTTTAGCATAGGGTAATGTTTTGCTAAAGTTTCTCCAACTTTTACCCTAATTACAATATTCTATTTTTACATATCAGTTGAATTCCGGCTCTTCCCAGCGTCAGCATAGATTGAATTACTCTCTAAAATATTTACTGTATATAGTCCTTTGAGTCTAGTTTCTAACCTCACTAATTTTATATTTTATGATTTTATTTGAATTAGTTATGAATTATTTATTACAGACTGTCAGTACAAAAATAGTTCTGGCCGAGATTAAGACTCTTCATTAAACTTGATTATCTCACTTAATAACACATTATAGGTGATAATATATTATTAACAGACAACCATACTCCCCTCCCAGATCAATTACAGACCCTAGGATTATCTAGAATTACCAAAGTATACCCTTTTATCATGTTACAAATAATATATCAATTAACCCCTACATCTTCACATATAAGAGCATGATCATAATCAACTCATGAATAGAAATACCACACATATTCATTCCCAAACAAGGTCACATATTTGACATCAGAACTTGAATCATAAACATTTATATGATTGAAATAAATCACAAAGAATAGTGATAAAATCATCCTACTCTTAGTTTCACAAAAGTATCGCCCTTTACGCGTCGTTCGCCTTCTTCACTTCGTAGCAATGCATCCGCTCCAAGCTTTGGATGAAGACCCATACCAAGAAGATGCTTGAGAGAAGGGTGAACGTGGGAAGGAGAAAAGCCACAAGCTAGGGTTTGATATGAATCCCACAAGCCCTCCCCTCTCATGGGTTTATATAGAGTTTAGGGTTTCCACCTCTTATGCAAATCTCTCCTTATCATGGACTCTTTCCTCCAATAGAAATCTTCCAAAATCCTCCAAAATCTCCTCATGAACGTCCTCTCCAAGTTTGGTTAGGATTTGATATCTTTTTCTCAAAAAAATCCACTCAAAACACAATTTCCGTATTCAATGCCGTTGCGATCTATCGAGTACCCCGACGATTAATCGCGTACCCCGCCAGATCAATCGCATACCCCGACTACATACCAAAATTCAATCTGACATAACTTTATGCTCCGGACTCCGATTTGCACACCGTTGGTGGCATTGGAAAGCTTTCTTCACATACTTTAATCCAAAGTTATAAAACATAGCAAAAACAAGCATTAAAATTTAATATTTTTAGATCAATCAATTTTAGTAAGCACATAAATTTTTTGGGTGTTACAAGATTAATTTTATTTATGCAGGTTTTAAAGAGTCCAAATGTAGATCACCAAAAGTGAAGTGTGTCAAGCAGTTTCTGTGAAGACATTAGATCCGACGGTGGAGATCGCTACAACGGGTTTTAGTCAATTGAAAGAAAGAAAAAAAAGACCTGAACTGACCGGTTCAGTGGTCGGTTGGGGTTTTGAAGAAAAGAAAAAAAAACAAAAACTAAAAGGACCCTTTCGAGCTGATGGCTCGGGTGTTTCAAACAGACAATGCTCGAGCAGAGACGACGACCATGAAATCCGGAGATGGGTCGATGCCGTGTTATCAATTACTTTACTGCTACTGTCTTAAGGATGATAGATCTGTGTACCTTTGCAAAGATGATAATAAATCCGGTAGAAGAAGGTTATGATCGAATCAAGACAAGCACTTTGTCCTTAAGACAGAATGCGCCCTCCCTACGGTGCTTAGGACTCTTGGGCGTCTGCCTCCCAGGATAAGACGATCAACCACGTACTGTAGGAGCACTCCAAACAGTACGCGCAGCGAACCACAGATGTGTTATGCTTGCACAGAAGAGTGGAGAAAGGAAGAAGATGAAGTTCAGGAAAAATCCGTACAGAAAAACCCATTTTTCAAGACTTTATAGAAATCCCGTTGAAAACACTCTTTCCCATTAAACGACGCGTCCGTCCGTTAACGGTCATAAGAAACTAAACCGGACCCATTTTTGGATGAACCAAAATAAATTTAGAAAACTAAACCAATTGAATTTGTCCTAAAATAATATTATCTTGTTGACCCAACCCAACCTGACCCGGTCGGCCGCGCGTGCGAACCGAACCGAACCGAGCCGAGCTGGCTGGCAGACCGGACGGACGGCGGCGCGCGCGTATGTGGGTTAGCCCACCTAGGTTCATGGGTCCAACATCTCTCTCCCCCACAAAAGTGGGGTGGCCCTTGGGCCTAACTTCTAAGGCCAACCTTAGACCTTATATACCATCCACAATACCTCTTTGGTGTGGATGTGGGACTATTTATCCTTCACCCAATTCACTCATTCATATCAAAAGTGGGTTTTTAATATGGGTTATTATACCCACTTCTAACAATCCCCCACATGAATGAGAATTGGCTAGATAACTATGCAAAAAACTATGCAGAAAACTTGTGAAAGCAAATATTGAGAAGATCATGCATGAGGGAAAGGTAGCTTTCGGCTTTGAACCTTCCCTTGTGAAGACTATCAGGTTTACTGGCTAATCAGTGAACGTGATATCTTGAACTGTTCAGCCGTTTGTGTAAAACAAGACAATAGAAGTCACACAATCACTTCTCAGACACATTGTAGTTCTCATGACTTTGTTCATTTTGGCCCCGAACAAACCTGGTTTTCATGAGTACTCTAGAAGATTTAGCCTTAAATCCTCATAGAAGTGGCCCCTTCACACTCATATAGGTGATTCTCATTAGGAGCATCCTGCAATACCCCACTCGAACTAAGTCAAGCTATGAGAACCATTAAAAGCAAAACTTATCCTGATTCATTCAGCAGGCATCACTATCTTATCATAGGAATGGGAACGAGATTTTATCTCCATAGTGATTCCCCTTGAATCCCCCACAATTCGGTTGTCCCTTTTGAACCTAGATCTTGGGATCTCCAGTCAACTAGGTTGGGTTGCCATTATGGTGATTTTTAATGTATAGGCTTCAAGCCCATTCCCCTCGATGAATTGCTCACTTGTTCTTTGGTCAAACCCTTTGTAAGCGGATCCGCAATATTTTCTTTTGACCTAACATACTCAATGGAAATTATTCCACTAGAGAGCAATTATTTTATGGTATTATGCCTCCTACGTATATGTCGAGACTTACCATTATACAAGTTACTTTGTGCTCTTTCTATAGCAGATTGACTATCACAATAGATACATATAGGTGGCACAGGTTTCCCCCCACATTGGAATATCTTCTAAAAAATGACGAAGCCACTCATCTTCTTCGCCTGCTTTATCAAGTGCAATGAATTCTGATTCCATTGTGGATCTTGCAATGCACGTTTGTTTAGAAGATTTCCAAGATACTGCTGCACCTCCAATAGTAAAGACATATCCACTTGTGGATTTGGAGTCTCTTGTATCAGATATCCAATTTGCATCATAGTACCCCTCTAGTACTGCTAGATACCTTGTATAATGCAGTCCATAGTCCAAGGTATATCTTATATATCTAAGAACCCTGACTAGAGCCTTCCAGTGATTTTCCCCCGGATTGCTATTATATCTACTCAGTTTACTTACTGAATATGCAATGTCTGGTCTCGTACAATTCATGAGGTACATGAGACTTCCAATAATTTGAGAATATTAGAGTTGTGATATGCTCTCTCCTGTGTTTTTGCTTAAATGCAATGTCACATCTACAGGTGTTCTCGCTGGACGATTATCATTCTTATTAAATTTGTCTAGGATTTTTGTAATGTAATGAGATTGAGATAACATATATCCATCAGATGTTCTAGTGATTTTCATCCCTAGTATAACATCTGCAACACCCATATCCTTCATGTCAAACTGTTTGTTTAACATCCTCTTAGTAGCTTTAATGATATTATCATTGCTACCAATAATGAGCATAGAGGCATACTATAACATAGCCTTCAGGCCTAGATTTGACATAAACACATTTGTCACATTCATTGATTTTGAATCCAGTTGACAACATCATTTTGTCAAATTTTTCATGCCATTGCTTAGGTGCTTGTTTAAGCCCATAAAGAGATTTAACAAGTCTGCACACTTTGTTTTCTTGACCCGGTACAATAAACCCTTCAGGTTGTTGCATATATATTTCCTCATTCAAGTCACCATTCAAGAATGCTATTTTTACATCCATTTGATTTATTTCAAGATTATACAAAGCAGCCATAGCAATTAACATCCTAATGGAAGTTATTCTCGTGACTGGTGAATATGTATCAAAATAATCTTGACCTTCCTTTTGATTGTATCCTTTGATAACAAGTCTTGCTTTATATTTGTCAATTGATCCATCAGCCTTCATCTTCCTCTTGAAGATCCACTTGTATCCGAGAGGTTTACTTCCTGGTGGTAGATCTACCAACTCCTAAGTGTGATTTTGCATAATGGATTCAATTTCACTATTTACAGCCTCCTTCCAATATTGTGTTTCAGGAGAGGACATGGCTTCCTTAAAGCTTTGAGGCTCATTTTCTAACAAATAAGTTAGAAATCTGGACCAAAGGATTTTGATGTTCTAGCATGTTTACTACGTCTAGGTTCATCATCTTCTCCTTCTTGGTCATCACTAATGTCTTTTTCAACATCCAAAGTTCTTTTAAGAGAACTTTCAATTTGTGTAGAATTCTAAGGAAAAATATGTTCAAAAAATGAAGCATTCCCTTGATTCAATCACTGTATTGACATGTATATCAAGAATATCCAATTTATGAACAAGAAAACGATACGCACTGCTATTATTGGCATAACCAATGAATATGCAATCAATGGTCCAATTTTAATCCTCTGGGGATTAGGGACCGCCACTTTTGCTAGACACCCCCAAACTTTAAGAAGTTGTAGGAAGGCTTTTCGACCTTTTCATAACTCATATGGTGTTTGCAAGGTTTTCTTATGAGGTATTTTGTTGAGAATATAATTGGCTGAAAGCAAAGCTTCCCCCTACATGTTCTGAGGTAACCCAGAACTTATTAACATGGCATTCATCATTTCTTTTAAAGTTCTATTTTTCCGTTCAGCAACTCCATTTTGCTATGGTGAATAAGGTGCCGTGCTTTGGTGTATAATACCATGTTGTGAACAGAATTTACCAAAAGGTGATTCGTATTCCCCACCTCTATCACTTCTTAGAACTTTTATTTTCTTGCTAAGTTGATTCTCAACCTCTGTTTTATATAATATAAACATGTTTATAGCGTCATCTTTACTTCTCGGCAAGTATACATAACAATAACGAGTGCAATCGTCAATAAATGTAATAAAGTACTTTTTACCTCCTCTTGTTTGAACAAGTTTTAAGTCACAGACATCGCTGTGAATTAACTCAAGAGGTTCAGTACATCTTTACATACTTTGAAATGATTTCCTTGTTAATTTAGATTCCACACAAGTTTGACACTTATGATTAAAGTCAATATTAAATTTATGCAGATATTCCATATTAATCAATCTTCGTAAAGCATCATAATTAACATGTCCTAATCTACTATGCCACACATCACATGACTCAATCATATAAGAGGAAGAAGCATTCTCATTCATAACATTAACAATAGATACAATAGATAAAACATTGAGCTTAAAAAGCCCTTCATTCAGGTACCCTTTTCACACGTACATCCCATCCTTGGTCAAAACAAATTTGTCCGACTCAAATACCAACTTGAAGCCATTCTTGCTCAGCAATGATCCAGACACTAAATTCTTTCGAATTTCTGGCACATGCATCACATTGTTGAGCGTAAGTTCTTTGCCTGAAGTCATCTTGAGCACCACCTTTCTAATTCCTTCAAACTTGGCAGTAGAAGAGTTGCCCATAAACAGTTGTTCACCATTTTCCACGGAGTGATAAGTGGAGAACATCCTCCTGTTTGAGCACACATGACGGGTAGCCCCAGTATCCACCCACTATTCCCTATCATTAGTGACCAAATTCGCTTCTGAAATCACAGCAGAAAGGTTAATGTCATACACATTGGTGGAGAGATTCTCCACTTCGGTCATGTGGGCTTGTGCCTTCTTCTTCTTGAAACCATCTTGTTTCTTCCGTTTGTAACAATCCTTAGCCTTATGGCCTACCTTGTCACACACATAGCACTTTCCCTTGAACTTGTTGTTGTTGGAGTCATTGTTAGACTGACCCCCAGGATGCTTTCTCTTTTTGTTGGTAAAGCCATTGCTTTTATGCCCTTGTTCCACAACATTTACTTTGGCCTCCATGCCATGACCCCCAGTTTTCTTTTCAGAAGAACGGTTGTCCTCTTCAATCCTTAACCTCACAATCAGATCTTCCAAGTTCATCTCCTTCCTCTTATGCTATAAGTAATTCTTGAAATCCTTCTAGGATGGTGGTAGTTTTTCAATTATTGCTGCCACCTGGAAAGACTCACTTAAAGTCATGTCTTCTGCATGAATTTCATGAAGGATAACTTGTAGATCTTGAACTTGATTGATCACAGTCTTAGAGTCCACCATTTTGAAGTCCAAAAATTTGCCAACCACGAATTTCTTCATTCCAGCATCTTCAGTTTCGTACTTCTTGTCTAAAGACTCCCACAGTGCCTTAGCACTTGTCATCGAACTGTACACATTATATAATGTGTTGTCCAATCCGTTAAGGATATAATTTTGGCATAAGAAATCTGCATGTTTCCATGCATCTACTGCCGCAACAGCCGTTTTGTCTTCCCATTTCTCCTCAGTGAGAACGGGTACTTCCTCTTTAAGGAATCGGGACAAATTCAGCGTGGTAAGATAGAACAACATTTTCTGTTGCCATCTTTTGAAATCCACACCACTGAATTTTTCTGATTTCTCCCCTTTAACTTGAACAGGAGCATTCACCGGAGTGGGAATCAGTACCGGAGTGAAGTTCTCAGTAGCCATTTCTGTAACTTTGCAAATCACAGAAGATTATCTCAGTAATAGCACAGTAATACAGAAGAAATTACAGAACAGTACAGCAATTAAAATTACAGTACAACATAAAAAATTCTGTCTTAAGATTGTTATCAATTACTTTACTACTACTGTCTTAAGGATGATAGATCTATGTACCTTTGCAAAGATGATAATAAATCCGGTAGAAGAAGGTTATGATCGAATCAAGCGAAGCACTTTGTCCTTAAGACAGAATGCGCCCTCCCTACGGTGCTTAGGACTCTTGGGCGTCTGCCTCCCAAGATAAGACGATCAACCACGTACTGTAGGAGCACTCCAAACAGCACGCACAGCGAACCACAGATGTGTTATGCTTTCACAAAAGAGTGGAGAAAGGAAGAAGATGAAGTTCAGGAAAAATCCGTATAGAAAAACCCGTTTTTCAAGACTTTATAGAAATCCCATTGAAAACACCCTTTCCCATTAAACGGACGCGTCCGTCCGTTAACGGTCATAAGAAACTAAACCGGACCCATTTTTGGTTGAACCAAAATAAATTTAGAACACCAAACCAATTGAATTTGTCCCAAAATAATATTATCTTGTTGACCCGACCCGACCCGACCTAGCCGGCCGCGCGTGCGAACCGAACCGAACCGAGCCGAGCTTGCCAGCCGGATGGACGGCGGCAGCGGCGGTGCACGCGCGCGTGTGGGTTAGCCTACCTAGGTGCATGGGTCCAACATCTCTCTCCCCCACAAAAGTGGGGTGGCCCTTGGGCCTAACTTCTAAGGTCAACCTTAGACCTTATATACCATCCACAACACCTCTTTGGTGTGGATGTGGGACTATTCATCCTTCACCCAATTCACTCATTCATATCAAAAGTGGGTTTTTAATATGGGTTATTATACCCACTTCTAACATGCCGATGACGACGGCAGAGCTTCACAGTGGCCTGGGCACGTTGAGGTCTCGACGATGAATTAAATCGACGAAGCTCGATAGCAGGCGGATAGAGGAGTACTCATGGCGGAGCGGTGACGAGAAACCAGGCGGAGGCCGATGGGGAAGATGAGCTCACGACGACAGACGGCGGTGATTCTGGATAAGCTTGACGATGGCGAACGGCGTGGCGATGGGCTACGATGGTTCCGGCGCGATCAAGAGGAAAAACAGAAGCAAAGGTGCATGATTTGGAAAGTCGCGTGCGGAAGGATGAATCGGGAAGGTGACGAGGAATTAGGTAAAATCGAGTTGCCGCTCTGGAATCAAAATGGTAAGCGCTCAATTTTTAGTTTTCGAAGACGTCTGATTTGACTTAGAATGGGAAATGTGTCAACTTTGGTATTTTTGCTCTGTTTCGGAATGGTGTAAAAGAGGAATTTTTATGCTGAATTTGGGCGCGATTAGAAAGGAAATCAAGCTAACAATCACTCGATTGGGAGGGATGTTTGATTGGTGGAGAAGAAAAGGATTGATTTGCAGTCCCTATAAAAAGAGGTCTACTGTTCTGTTTTGAAAAAAAAAGGACGGCTGTGCGAGAACTGACTGCTCGTGGAGAGGGGAGAAAAGCAACACTTATTTTGCTCGAGAGAGGAGAAAGGTGTTGCTTTAATTTCGAGAGGAAGAAGACAGGCTTACAGAGAACAAATTTCAGATATGAAGAGAAGACTGCTACTGCTGGGGGGAGAACCACTGTTGGGGGAGAACCAGACTGGCCAGAACTATTGCAAACGACAGGAGTTGCCGTGAATCATCTTATGGACCAGGCTTTTTCTTCCCAATCTATTATGTCTAGCTAAATATTTTGTACTAAGACTAGATGAAGCCCTGCTTAATTATTTATGATTCTCATGATTTTATTTGTAATTCTAAAATAGATGACTTTATTCTATATGCTTAATGAAATTTTGTTATAATTGTTCTGCTTATCAAGAGATGGTAGAGTTAATTATTAGTGAAATTAAACTAAGAGATTGCTAATGTTCGAGAGATCTTAGTGAATTATGAAGTATTAATTTGAATAAAGATTTTATTTTTACGGTTGATTTTTACTCGAGAGAGGGAGATTTATTTATTAGATTTAATTATTTAGTTATATATTCGAGAGGACTGCACACATTTTTCAATTGCACGTGACTTCGAGAGGGGCACGTATAATTTATTAATTAGAATTGTACGAGCTTAACGGAGAGGATAACTATTTGGTTAGGGTAGATTCGAAGTCTTAATATACTTCTTATTAGATTATTTTCTTCGCATAAATTTTCTTGCTTTGTTTAATTAAAAATTAGAACTTTTCATTCTGTTAGAACTTGTTACGCAAAATCTTAGAATTAAGTTGAATTTCAAACCAAGTCTTTTAGGTTCGACCTCGTTTCCACTAGCCTATACATAGTCTCGTGCGATTGCGAGTAAAATAGTTAAAATCATGTCAATCATTCACCATCAACTGCCCACTTATTTTACATCAGCCATCGGGTTGAAATTTGACAGCTCTAGATGACTCGGCTCATGCAAGGTGTGTGAAACCTGGCTCGAGGTGACTTAGCTCACGCAAATGTGCTTGAGCCGTGTCTCATTTAAACTTTTCTCAATATATATATATAGATATAGATATATATATATAGAGAGAGAGAGAGGACAGATCGCTCTCATATAAGGAGCATGAGGCTAATCTTTTAGACCATTGGATTCTGATCTAAGGGTGGATATCAAATTGGTGGGTAGGTGAGTTTCATTTAGCTGTTTGTAGCCGTCAGATCAAGATCCAACGACTACAAATAAAATTGGCCTCATATAAGCCAAATGAGAGCGACCTCATTTAAAATTTTCCTATGGAACCGGTTTACATGGGATCATTCTCGTGTAGCTTCCATGAGCCAAGCCATCTCCATCCGTCAGATCAAGATCTGACAGGGGATGCTAAATCACTAGGTAGGTAAGTGTGAATCACCACCACCGTCAGATGGCTCAAGATTACTCGGGCTCATGCAAGCTATATGAGAACGATCTCATTTAAATTTTTTCATATATATATATATATAAAAGAATAGTTTACATAAGATCATTCTATATAAGGAGCATGAGGCTAATTTTTTATGTCGTTGGATTTTGATCCCAGGGTGGGTATCAAATCAGTGGGTATGTGAGTTCCTTGTAATCGCTTGTAGTCGTCAGATCAAGATCCAACAGCTAGGAATTAAATTAGCCTAATGTAAGCCAAATGAGAGCAATCTCATTTAAACTTATCTATCTATATATATATATATATATATATATATATATATATATATATATATAATGAGATCAGCTTATATGAGATCGTTCTCATATAAGGAGCATGAGGCAAATTTTTTGGGTTGTTGGATTTTGATCCGACGATGGATATCAAATCAATGGGTAGGTGAGTGTGAATAATTACTTATCCTTGTAGCCATCATATCAAAATTCAACGGCTACGACATAAACTGGCCTCATATAAACTATATGAGAGCGAGCTCATTCAAACTTTTCCTACTCATAGCTTATATATGGGACTCTGGCCATTAGATCAAAATCTAACGGATGACATGTACATCATTGTATTGCTAAGTAACACGAGCAGTTTACTATATGTTTTTAGTAGCTTAGTTACCTTACACAAGAAGTTATCAAGATCTCAGATTACTCGACTTGAAGATCCAACGGCTAGAATTGAATTAGCTAAGAAAGAACTTTGAGATTACTCGACTTGAAGTTAGTTCCCTTCATCCAATATTATTAGTCTATATGGTATTTCCAAATGAACTTAGGGTTAAGGGTTTAAGATACATACTCAAATGGGACTATTAATGTTGGAGAAAGGGAGTATCATTTAGGTAATTTGAAAAACCAAATAGGAATATTAAAGTGAGACAGAGGAGCCTAGTTCAAGTAGTTTCAGTTTTTTGCAAGGACTTTGCAGTAGGATTGTTTGGCAACGACTTAATTTGATCCTAAAGTGGTTCTGATTTAGGGTTGTCAATCGCGGAAACAAGGCCGCTTCACTTCTATCTCGAAGTGGTTCCTGAACGACCCCTCAATTGAATGGTGAAATACTCGGCAAGCCTAGTGTTCTCCTTAATTTGTGACCACTGAAGGAAGCGGCATGGTTCTGGTGGTAGTAGTTTGTAGTTATGATGGAGGCCAATGCCACCTCTCTAAAACTTAGAATAAGCAGAGAAAGTTGAGGCCACTCATTTGGTATTTCTTACGACCAAAACCAAGTCCACGTTGCCCCACACATTAGACAAGACTCTTCCTACTAACTTTCTTGTGAATATGTCTGTGGATACTACATATCCTCACGTGCCTTGCCACCGAGTTCTAATTTGGACCTTTGCCCCTACCATAAGCTCTCTCAGACCTCAAAATCACGGGTGTGGACAGGACTTGAGCTGGACTGGCTCCACTCAAGGGTTTCAAATATCAAAACGTCAACCATTTTCATGTAAGAAATCTAAGTAGTCAAGTAATGTATTTTCCCAACAATTTGGGTTGGTAACATAAAATTAACCATAAAATGATCTTTTTGGAAAAAGAAAATGAAGTATTGGGTCCCCTTTCTATGATACTCTTAAGAAAAGACCATCAATTCAACAAAGCTGTTGGACTTAAATGGAGATCAATAACTGCGCCTGCGCCTAAATCCAATTTCAATTCATTCGGCTACCTTGGTTTTAATGATGGAGATTGTCTACAATTTTTGTTGCAATTTAATACACATACTGACCTGATATGAACTGTGAACTACTCTAGGACAATCAAGATTTATTAATGTACCAAAAAAAAATGAAAAAGATTATATATGACCCTTCAAACAAAGCTCAAGGATGTTACCCAAAAAATAACAATCAAATAAAAAGCCCAAGGCCGACTGTAATTTGCTGTAGTTCCGGTTCACTAGGCAATAATTGTCCATATTGCATTTTAAGTCACATATCATATTGAACTGTTGTAATTGTTTAATAATGTAATGTATAATTTACACATGAATCAGACCGTTTCAATTTGTTAATTGACTACTGCGCGTAATATTTTAAGCTGTTAGTTAACTAATTGATAGTTTCTTAGCATAGTATGAAAGGAAAGTTATTGGTCTATTGCTTCGGTTGTGTGATGTTTACACACCTTGCTGTTAAAACTTTTGCAAGAAGTTGACATTAGAAACGGAGCTTTCTTAAATACCTTTTTTTTTTTGGTAAAGATGGAGAGTTATTTTGTTTTGTTCTTTTTCTTCTGAAGCTAATTGAAGAGGTTTCTGTTGATCATATATTTAAGGAAGCTAATAGCGTGGCCGATCACCTTGCAAATATGCCACTGGGTGAATCGACAGTAAAGTTCCTGTAGTTTTGTTTCCTTCTTTGTTGGTATTGTTTGTTGCTACTGGTCTTTTTTCCTCTTTGCAAATAAAGTTATTGTATTTTGTTACCAAAAGAGGAAAAAATACAATAACTTTATTGTATTTTTTTTATATGCTACAAAAATAGAGTTCTTGTATGAAGATCACGTTTTCTACTGTACATATCTTGAGAAGGCAATAAAACTAGGCAGGTAAGACGAGAAAATTAATGCATGCATATAAGGCCTGTCCTCAACCACGTAGCATGGCAATGAGAGGCACCACCTACCAATTATATGCCTTGAGACCCAGAGCCCACCCACCTTTCTCTTTGTTCTCCACCACCAATTAGATTCCTACTTGTATATATTTTTCATTTTAATACTATATTTGGAAAAACAAACAATCTTGAAAATCACTCAAAATAAGCCATTTTGGAGTCCTAAAGTTGCTTGCGTAATGTTTCGATGCATGCATGCATGCCAAGGAGCATGAATTCGCTACGTTGTTATGGTAAAACATATCATAGAATCACAACTTGTTATTTGATTCTCAAAGACATGTACAAATATATAAACATGACCAATGCAACCATTATTGCTATCATCTCTTCTACCACTTTTTTTTACGTCATCTCCTTTACCACTTGTAGTTCCTTATGTGATACAGTAGAGTCAAAATAACCAACTAAACAAAAGAGATGAAAGAATCTTCACTTTTGCTCATCAGTTAAATTCAAATTTTCTGATTTTTAAAGGTTGGTTTAGCATCAAATCTTCTTCAATGGGTCAACTATCTTATCCTAGTACACAAGGAAAAGGTCATCTAGCTTACATAATCCAATTAGCGAGGTAGATAGACATTTCATTTTCATGTACTATTGTATGATTAAGGGTGAACATGACCATACAACTCTAGAGGATCTAATTGGTTAAGCAACCAGTTATAACATCATAAAGCCTACGTAATCATCATTTATTATTTCTCTTCAATCCAGATAATTGACTTATTAGCTTCCCAGACCCATGGACATGTAAAAATTGTCAACTAAAGAGGAAAAAATGATGAGGAAAATGGTAAATTGGAGTCTATATATGGAGAATAGAAGTAGCTTAGATATTATAGAAATATAAGGTTGTTGTCAGCGCATCAGAGGCTTCCACTCGATTGGTCCCAAACCTTCCAAAATCCCAAAGCCTCCAAATCCCTCCCCCTCACCTTCCCTTTCTATGAATGGGAAATGAAAGCCATTCCAAAAGAAGTCCAGCCTGTCCTAGAAGGAGAATCAAGGGGCCAAGAAGAAGAAGAGGAAGAAGAAGAGAAACCCTTGCATGAATGGAATTTCAGCCTCTCCACAGTGGTCTCCTCCCCCATTGCCTCTGGTGTCTCCGCCTCCGACACCCTCGGGGTCGTCGAGATCGACCCTACTGACCGGATTCTCGCCACCGCCGGAATTGCAAGGAAAATTAGGATTTATAGCTTGAGTCTTCTTGTAGGAGAAGACCAAGATCAAGAAGCTGAAGGTGAAAGCACCACCACCTACTTGGACCATGCTAGTGCATGCAGCTACTACATCTGTACACCGGCCAAGCTCTCCAGCCTCCGGTGGCGCCCGGACTGCGGTGGCCGGGTTGCGGGCTGCGGCGACTATGATGGAGTTGTCACTGAATATGACCTTGAGCGGCAGGTGGCCGTGTTCGAGCGCGACGAACATGGTGGCCGCCGGGTGTGGAGCATTGACTACTCATGGCAGCACTCGCCACTGGGCGCATCCGGCTCCGACGACGGAACCACTCAACTCTGGGACCCGCGGTGCTCTGGAAGCGGCTGCGCAGCTGTAGCCCGCCCTGGTAGTCCGGTGTGCTGCGTTGAATTCGATCCGGACGGCGGGATGGGGATCGCCGTCGGCGCGGCCGACCGTCAGGCCTACCTGTATGATGTGAGGAATATGACAGCTCCCGTGCTGACCTTTTCAGGTCACCGGAGGACAGTGACATACGTCCGGTTTGTCCCCGGCGGGGAAGCTATGGTGTCGGCAGGGACCGACGGCTGCCTGAGGATGTGGGCACTACCGGACGGGCGGCCGGTCCGGACGTATCGGGGGCACGTGAACCAGCGGAGCTTTGTTGGGCTAGCGGTATGGCGAGGCGGCAGGCTGATGGGGTGCGGGTCGGAGAGCAACGAGGTGGTGGTCTACGACCAGCGCTGGCGCCGGCCGGTCTGGGTCAGGCAGTTCGGGCCGCAGAGTCAGGCCGGCGGGTTCGTGAGCAGCGTGTGCTGGCGGCAGTGCACGTGCGGGGACGGCCTGTGCACGCTGGTTGCCGGCGGCTCGGACGGGGTCCTGCAGGTCTTCTCTGCTCGGAAAAGGTTGCCGGCATCATGATGACACTTTTTTCAACAGCTGAGTTTCCATAATTTGACCCAAAACTTTCTCTCTTTTTTTTATGATAATACTTTTTGATATAGGACATAAATGAGAAAATAAATAAAGGAATTAAATTTCTGGTTTACCATTTTTCTATAGGGTCGGTTTAGTTAGAGTGAAAAAGAAAGAAAAAGAAAAAAGTCAAATGAGAAACAGAAAAAAAAAGAAAAGAAAAAGAAACGGGGAAGCCAGACTTTTCTCGCATTTTTATTCTATTTGATAAAGAAAAAGGTATAATTGTGTGGCCCCCACGAGAGAAAAAAATAGTTTTCAGCCCATTTCTGTCCATCCAAACAATACAAAAAGAAAAGATTTTTAACTTTTTAACTTTTTCTTTTTCTTTCCTATTAACCAAACACACCCACAGCGTTTTTTTATATGAATTATTTCTCCGTTGTTAAGTATGCTTGTGGTTTTGTTATACACGTAAGTATGAGTTTGTATGGGCTGGTGAAGTTTTACCAGTCGTCGATCACCCTCAATCAATGGTGCACAAGAAAAATGTGTGTGCTTAGCCGAATGACACTTTTGCGATTGAGCGCGCCATCAATCTGTCGTAATCAACAGCTGATAAAATTTCACCGGTGATGCAGCTGGTGAAATATGGTGTTTTTGGGCGGTGATCAGAGATCTGAAGGCCCATGTTAATAAGACATGGGGGATTAAAACTTTCTTGTTCAGTATTAGCTCTGCTGCCCGATCGAAATCTGATGGCCCATGGCACCATGGTGCATGCTGATGCCCATGAATCGGAGAGCGTATAAATGGGACTCTTTTTTATATTATTGTAAATCTTGTGGGACCCATGAAGAGGGGGAAATGCTACCTTTTTGGATACCCACCAAAATTATCAATGGCTGAGATGGGCCTCCTGTGCTTTCAATAATTTGTCTGTCAGCAACTAATACTCCTTCTGTCCCATATTACTAGCTCCAATTTCAGAAATATGTTTATCCCAAATCTTTTCTAATTTCAGAAATATGTTTATCCCAAATCTTTTCTAATTAGAGCTATTAATATGGGACGGAGGGAGTAATAGACTAGGTGGACAAATCTTTCCATGGGAGTGGGCAACATGACTTTGCTGTCCATGTGGGCCAGGCCCAATAGTGAGACAGAGGATACATGAATGCTGCTAATGAGTCTCTTCTAACTTTTTTCATGAATGGACAAATTCCAATACATACTTTTTTTCTGGAAAAAAGCTTAGATAAGACATGCCTTACTTGCATCAGCGTGAGCAAAGCAGCAGATTTTGATCCAACGGCGTAGGGGCAGGTGGGTGATTCAACCCCTACGATTTGATGCCCGCGTTGGCATCGAAATCCGACGGCTGAAGGTGCCTTGGATCATACAGACACGCATGATCCGTGTCTTATTATTCAAACAGGTTTACTTTTTCTATCCTGAATCCTATCATGCCTATCATAAATGGGGCATGTCTTAGATTCATCTGAAGAACAAGGAGTAATTATGAACCACACAAGATATGGTTAGATGCCGGTCAGCTGGAAGTGCAAAGTGACAAGTTTGGATTTTGGATAACATGGACCACATACACAAGGGATGGCTGCGTCAGAACTTGGCCCATAACCTTGGAGGCTTTGCCCCACACCGTTTACATATACTCCCTCCATCACATAGAAGTCTCCTTCTTTTGTTTTTCAAAATGAATTGCTTTTTTTTATATGGAATTTTGATTTTACTTCCGCACATTGCCACACACCATTATAGTGTTTTTCTTCTTTTTTTTTTCTCAGGGTAATTAAATCGCATAGTGCACTGTTGCTATGATTTATCAGGGTTAACTGGAAATTACCCTTGTTTGTAGGTGTTTTACTCACAAAATAATGCCATATGGTTGCCACTTTAGACAATGGTAAGGATGTAATAATATAAAGGAGACAAAAACCGATATTCCTTTACAAATGTGAATTTTTTGAGCGGGGTCCATGCCATATGAGATGCATGGTTTTAAAAATCAGGACCCGCCCGCCTGGTTCGACCGGAGCCGAGAGGTTTTTCGAGCGGGGTCGTTCGGGTCGGCCTAGTAGATTGACCTCGTCGACCCTGTTTTACCTGCTCGGTTGAACTAGTGACCCAGCTAATCGGGCGAGATAAGTTTATTTATTTTTCCTGTTTCATCCCGATTCCCTTTCTTCGTCTCTTCTACTGACCGACTCCCTCCCCCCTAATCCCCATTCTTCTCCTCAATCCATAATCTCCATCTCCATACTAGCTAGCGGCCAGCTTCCACGCCCCAGCTCTCCCTCATTATCCTTTGCCTCAGCTCTCCCTCGTCATCCCTCACCCTATCTCCCCTGCCCTGCTCCACTTTTTGTAATGTGGTTGTTTTGTTAATTAAATTGCTACACATGAACATTAGGCTATTTGTGAAAGGTGAGGCCCTATTTCGCAAGAATTTCGGGTCAATGACCAGTCCGGTTTTTAAAACCGTGATGAGATGTGGTCAGCAAGTGAAGCTTTACCACATTCATCATGGGAAATCGATGATGCATGCATTAGAACATAGTCCGTGTGTTAATTGTGCGCACTACTATACACTGTTGCTATGATTTATCAGGGTTAACCGGAAATTACCCTTGTTTGTAGGTGTTTTACTCACAAAATAATGTCACATGGTTGCCACTTTAGACAATGGTAAGGATGTAGTAATATAAAGGAGATAAAAAACCGATATTCCTTTACAAATGTGAATTTTTCTCTTTAAATTTTTTTCATGGGGATGTCAATTGAGAACCCAACTAAAAGGGGAAGAGTAATGGATCGCTTGGAATATTGCATCCCATCTGCTATCCTATCGCACACATGCAACTCCTAACACCAAAGACATGAGATGTATGGTTTTAAAAATTGACCCGCCCACCTGGTTCGATCGGAGCCGGGGCGTTTTTCGAGCGGGGTCATTCAAATCGGCCTGGTAGACTGACCCCATTTTACCCGCTCTGTTGAACTAGTAACCCGACTAATCGGGTCATATGAGTTTTTTATTTTTCCCCTTCATCCCGATTCCCTTCCTTCGTCTCTCCGATTGGCCGACTCCCTCTCCCCCTAATCCTCATTCTTCTCCTCAATCTATAATCCATCCCTCATTCTAGCTCCCCTGCCCTTCTCTCCCACTTTTTGTAATGTAGTTGTTTTGTTAATTAAATTGCTATGGGAGTTTACCTATTCGGAAGGAATTCTGGGTCAATGACCGGTCCGGTTTTTAAAACCATGATGAGATGTGATCAGCAGGTGAAACTTTACTACATTCATCATGGGAAATCGATGGTGCACGCATTAGAACATAGTCCTTGTGTTAATTGTGCGCACTAATATATGGCCATCAATTTCCCATGATAGTGGGCCAAGAAAGCTTCAGTGTAGTCTAACATTATGTCAGGATATAATCCACCATAGATGGTCAATGGGGAGGCATTCGAACTCGAGAGTACATTTACTTCAAAAGGTGTCGTCCTGGCCATCCCACCAAAACTACGTAAATATCAAGGTTTAATTTCATTTTTTTGTAATCTACATTGCATTATGCAACAGGGACTGATGATAGAACTGACCACATCATTTGCTAAAGTTGTTGGTTGCACCTTTTTTTCAGTTTGCTGGTTGGTAGCATGCTCTCTGATCTCTACTTTCCTGTACTTCTACCTCATAATAGCTATAGTTTGGAAGGCCCTAATATCCGAACCCCGCATGCTCTTTATTTCCTTATTTTCTTTGTAAAATGCTCTTTATTTTTCAACTCTTCTTTTCATTTCTTATTGAAATTCGAATCCGTAAGCTAACAGTAACGAATGCAAAACCTGCAACCAAAATGGTTGTATTTTTTTTTCTAAAAAATGAAGACGTCGAATTTTTCATGTTTAATTTTTTACTTTAGGTAATTTTGAATCGTCATTTTGATTAGAAGGATGGGGAAGTGCATTAGAATTCCTATGTGGTCAAGCATCAGAGCAAAAGAAGACCATTTAAGTCTAAACTCTGACCTTATACCTTATAATTTTCACCTTAGGCCCCTAATTGTATTGAGCCAGCCATGAGCGACAGACAGGAGGGTAGATAAGCAGCTATGGCCATTCTGCACTTCAAAGAAAACATTATTGAAATCAGTAGTTGTTGATGCTTTCAGGGAGAATGAAAGGCCAAGATTAACTTTAAAAGCAGATACAAAAAAAGTCTGCATGACTTACCTGAGAAGCATGAAATGCAATGTCTCAAAAATACCAATATCTCCAGGTTTACGGAGATTTGATACGGGAGCAGGATAAGGATATCAGCTATACATTTGAAATGAACTTAGAATGGGATTATATACAACTGGATCATAAATATAAATCCTGCTATGTACACTAAATAAGAATGCATACTTCTGATCAGAAAAAAATAAATTTCATACATAGATTGTGAAAATATATCTTAATATACATTTAGATTGTAACAACATGTTAAAAGCCTTATATCACGACCCTAATATCATAAACTATGTTATAATAAGGGTATACTTATGATATATCTTCGATATCTTATATATTTGCCTGACTTATCTTGTCTGACTCAGTACTCTACAAAAAGATCCTTCACTATATAATTAAAACAATTATACCCGGCTTGGGCTAAAATTCAACTAGAAAATGTGACGCCAGGAAGTATGAAATCCAAGTACCATCGCTTAAAACATACTGAAATTCTCATATATAGTTAGTACTAACAAGAATAGGAATTACATAGGGCTTGCATGTAAGAGACTAATTCAATCATGTTATGAGGACAACTTACACTCCCTCTGTCCCCTACTAATGTCCTATTTGGTTTTTAGAAAATGAACTAAAATCAACTCATTTTGAAAAACCAAATACGAACGTTGAATGTGGGATGTAGTATTTCGTATTTAAAACATACTGCCTCCGTCTAAAATTACTTGTCTGGATTAAAAAGCCAAAGTGAACAATCATCAGTCCATTTTGGTTTTCTAATTCAGACAGGTAATATGGACGGAGGTAATATACTGTTCACTCGGAATAGTCTGATACAGATCCTGAGAGTAAGAGGTTGGGATATTGATGGCGCAGCCAATTGATCGCACAGAAAGTATACAATGCTTAAATCAAAATATTTGTATTGAAATAACTTGAGCAATTACAACAGTCTCTAAGAGTGAGTGAAAAGAAAATTACAAGAAGAAATGAATCAGGAACCTGAATCCACAGACAAGAGAGATCAACTAGAATGCACCAGCAAGAGGAAGGAATCCACCTTCGTGAGCTTCAGATCCAATTACAGTAAATGAAATCCCAAAACTGACTTGAACAAAGTCGACTCCCTATTTATACAACAACACTTATTGTCAAAAGACCCAAATACCCTTAAAACTCAACGCTAACTGAAATAACAGCTTCTAGCTCCATCATTTGGTCCTCAGAAAAAGCTTGTCCTCAAGCGTTAGAGAAAATAGCTAGGAATGCGCCTCCATCATTTACTTCTCCACTCATGCCACAGGACAGATACAATATTAAAGTAATTAAACAGCTCTTACTTAGCTAACAGCTCAATTATGTTCTCATCCCATTGATTCACTATAGCATTTACTCGTCCTCTAAGAAACAGCTTATCCACAAGAATGCAGAAGAAATAGAAAGGTTGTCACCGGATAGCATCCCTCTTGGACCAAAAGAAAACTACTGGTGTTGCATAAGGAATCTTGTACCCAAATGATGAACAAATAATAGTAAAACAGAATAGGGTAACTACATTCCATAAGAGGTGTCTACGATCAGAAGCTTCAATGAAATGAGAACCCACAATAATGGTTATCTTCACTGCAGTAAAATCTCTATACTCCATATGTCCACTCTGTCTCGAAGTCATCAGTTATAATTGTAGGTAGACCTGTAGCTATGATGATAAAGATTTCACAGTAGTCTACCTAGGTTGCTACGATATAATCCACAACATCATATTTGATGGCCACAACATTGACTGGAACGATCCTCAAACTCTCAATGGCTAAGATATAAAGAGGAGTTTCTAAAGAGGAGTTGATTGGAAACTTTAAATTCCACTTGTAATCCGCAGAACAAATTATGAGAAGTACAACTGACTTCAAGACTCGTACTAGATCCTTAAAATAACTTGAGAAACTTTTGTCAAACAATACTTCTAGAACCTGCAATTTGTCCACTACCTAAGCAAACATCGGACACTCCATTGCTAAAGAGATTGATCCATCATATAACCTTTCAAAAATTGCATGGCAGTAGTTCACCACATTTGCTTGGTCTACATTCTAAAAGTCTATCCATATTCTGTCATATAATATGACAACACTTTGATTGTTTGCTTCATTATGCAAAGTTGATCATTTTGGAATGCTTTGGGAAGCAATGTTGTACAATATATAGTTTGTTGCAGAAGAATACTACTAAAGTCTCTAAGCAAATCTGTCCATTTAACTAATAGAGTTTGTGCATTTTGTAATTCATCGGAAGACATGAACAGTAAACTGTATGCGCTTTGATTAGAACTGACAGAAGAAACAAGCTGAGAAATGAACTGATTCTTCCATTTGATTCCTCCTGGATCATATGGAAAATCACACACTGAAAGTTCTCAAAAAATGCACAAGTTCTCAGTTTCATGACAACGTAAGGTTTCATTTGTAGTTGAAACAAATGGATGATTCCGAAATGAAGTTGACAATTGAAGATATGTGACTTGTTTCATACAAACACCCTATTTAATACCCAAGTGGCACTTCTTATCTTCCAAATTGGTACTGTCCAAAACTAACATAGACTGAAGCCATTTTTTTAAAATTCCAAATGAGCTGCAATGTACTGTAGTCTTAACTTCTCACAGGGAAAATAATAACCAGCTAGTGTTTTCAGAATAGTCACAAACTCATACCATTCTTTAACCTTGCCATCTTCTCCATGCAAAAGTTGCAAAAAATAAGACCCAAATAGGGATGTAGTATGTAGAATATATCCAAAAATAACATAGCAGAGTGTAGTTATGTTTTATGTCAATTTGTCAAACATTTGATAATCAAAGCACACGAATGCTAATCCATCCACAACTAACAAGGATAATGATGGTTGTATGCACAGATGAATATTTCTAAAACAAATAGCTTTCATAAAAGAAGAGAAAGAATTACTTCTCTGAGACATTTCTTCAAGCACCAGATTGATGAAATAATTCCCTTCCATTGACTTGAGGAACTTGCATGCAATTATTATAATCTCTCTCCAAATATCATTTGGAAGTTATTCTACAACTGTGAATTCTGTTATAATCCTTCCAACAGGATCATATACATGTTTTGTATGGTAGAACTTTTCATCAGACATACTTGAAATTAGTTCACCACACACTGGGCCACCTTGCTCTATCAAATCACTGCCATGAAACATTGGTGTCAAATACATTGTGCGAGAAAAGCTTGCAATCAAGCCAGTATAGCTCTGCCGGGGTCATATGTAATATGAGTATCACAAAATGGTTGGACCTACTCCATGTTGATATCTATTGTTTGTTCCTCATGAACATTCTCTTGATCAGTGAAATCTGTATCAATTATTGTACCAAATGCAACAATAATATCAAGTATCTTATTTTGTGTGGCTACCACTTGAGGCTTATGCATTTTTGGTATTATATTGACACCAGTTACTTCAACTTCTATTTGGCCAGCAGACTTCGAATATTTCTTAACCTTATCCAAATATGAGTTTGTTGTGGCAAATTGTAAAGTCTGTTAAGACTTCAACTCACATGTCTCAACATTAGCTTCTCATCCTGACATCATATAAGTCAGAACATCTTCCTGCTCTACAAACTTTTGCTGTGACAAAGTGTTTTCATATTCTAAATATTTTAGTTCAGCAAGGTGATAGTCAACCAACTAGCCAAGATGCAACAAGGCTGTAGATACTGGAATTTAGGCCTTCAATAAATCAACAAACTTGTCAACATTCTGTTTCATCCAGCTCGTATCAATCTATCAACTGTTGGAACTCTTGGACATATTCTCAAACACCTTGTATGCCTTGTTTGCAATTTTGAAATTTTTGCAATACAAGATGTTCATAATCAAGTGTAAGATATTGTCTTTGCAGCAAAGACTTCATTCTGCGCCAACTACGAATAGGAGACTTACCCATTTGTCGTCTGACCGTTTGCAATTGTTTCCACCAGTCAGAAGCTTCACCCTTAAGATTGTAAGTGGCTGCTTTAACCTATTTCTCAGCTGGCACCTCCATTTCATCAAAATATCTTTCAACTGAAACTAGCCAATCTAAAAAGTTATCAATATGCAACATTCCAGTAAATTCCTAGAGTTCAAGTTTAGGTTGAAAACCCTGATAGCTAGGACTCAATCCATAATCTCTATTCTCAGCAATCCTTGGATTTTTGTACATATCTCCACTTCCCAAAAATTGCAGAGCCTCATATCCAAGTCATTACTATGATTTCTTCCAAATGCTCTCAATTCCTCATAACTGGAACTCCCATCAGATTCATATCGCCTAGAAGAGCTTGGAAGATCCTTGTCATTGGTTTTAACATTTTCTTCAAACTACACAAATTGTGGATTCAATTCAACATCATGCCCACTGAACAACTTGAACTACTCTCACACGTAGACAAGTTTTCTACGATACATTTATTTTCTGTCAGATCCTCAAATTGAGGAACGTACTGACTTTCTTCATTTGATTGAATAGAATCTAACAAATCAACAGAGCCTGAATCAATTAGTTATGACTTTGTTGTCTCAAATTTTCCTTTCTAATTTAAAAAATGAGATGGCTCATACTGTCATTTTGCCATCTGAAAATCTGAGCACACATTCATGGAACTGATTGAGTCGATCAGCGATTCAACATGGTTCCAAGTCTACCACCATAAGATTAGTCTAAAATTTATCAGTCAATGCCTTCACCTCTTCATGCATTTCTTATGATAATTTCCTAAAATCCAATTCAAGATTCACAACAATCTGGTCTCTCTTGAATGTCGATTTTCTAAGCTGAGGAAACAAATTGTACGAAACATCTTTTTGCTAACTAAAAATTTGTTTAATAAATCATGAAATTGATGAATCCGATCAGACATGAAATAAGGCTCTAGATCTTCAATAGTAATATTACTCCAAAATTGGTCGCTAAGAATTTGAACTTCTTCACACATGGATCACGACAACTGTTTTGAATCTTCCTCGAACTATGAATTCCATCACGAGAACGTTCCTTTGATTCACACAGTCTGGTAGAGTTTAGAACATCACTGGAAACAGTTTCCACACTTTTTGCCCTGCCCAATTTCGTGGAGAAGGCCGATCTATACTCATCTGACCCAATTTCTGCAAAACCTACTGTGATACTAGCAGGATTTGCTACCGAACATTCAAATCGTCACCAAGAACTACGATCGTCATGAAAGAACAACCAATTTCTTTGCTCTGATACCAAATGATGGCACAGCCAATTGATCGCACAGAAAGTATGCAATGCTCAAATCAAAATATTTGTATTGAAACAACTTGAGTAATTACAACAGTCTCTAAGAGTGATTGTAAAGAAAATTATAAGAAAAAAGGAATTAGGAACCTGAATCTACAAGCGAGAGAGATCAGCTAGAATCCACCAACAAGAGGAAGGAATCCACTTTCGTGAGCTTCAGATTTAATTACAGCAAATGAAATCCCAAAACTGACTTGAACAAAGTCGACTCCCTATTTATACAACACTAATTGTCAAAAGACCCAAATACACTTAAGACTCGAGGCTAACTGAAATAACAGCTTCTAGCTCCATCAGATATACCCTTTGTTTTTTCATCCATGTCAACTCAAACGGTGGTATCGAATGAATCAACCGGGAGATTCTAATTATGGGTACCAACCAGAGAGATCCACATATATCTTCGTCTGCAGTCCAAAAACATCACAGTATCACCCTTAAAGAAAGAAATGCCATTCTCAACACAGAAATAGATTGTCGAAATACCTACATAAGTCTGACAAAATTTGAAAATTGAACTTCGAAAACATGACTAGTCTCTGCCACAAAAAAATTCCCTATTTTATTTTTAAGAGGAAAAATTTACTTCATGTGCGTGCCCAAAGTAGATCCTAGGCACTCAATGCCGCATAGGATGATGGAGGCAGTACAGCACGGCGGGCAACTGGCCGGTGACAAACCAATGTAGTAAGACACCTGTGCACATGGTGATTGCATATGGGATACGCAAACAAACACTGGGGCCCCATATAAAGGCCATATGATACTCCTTCCATCCAAAGTTTTATGTCCTCATTAGAAACCCAAAACGAGCTACAATCAGTTCATTTTGGTTTTCTAACGAGGACAGGTACTTTTGGACGGAGGGAGATATCTTTACCAAATGGTTCAGAAAAAGCCACTTAGATTGGCACCTAGCCCAATCCTTAGAACAAACTGAAAGCAGTAGCCTTCTACATGCGAACAACAGTTTTCAACTTACAAATTTCAATCCATTTCAATCAGAATATTTAGAAAGGAAGAAACGAGAAAAGGGCATTCTGATCACTTCTTTCAAATGGTCATGGGGGCAGCACAATTTGTTGGCACAAAATGAGATCTGAAACGCATTTTCCATGACGATCAATCCTCCTGGAACAGTTAACCCCACCATCAAGGATATTCCTGACAACAACATTCAAGGAATGGATTCCTCTAACCGCATAGATCTCCACCTTCACATGTTCTTCAATCCACTCATTTCTCTTTGCGATGGAATCAGCATCTGGGAAAGAGGGTGAATAAACGAGTTTTGAAACGACATCTTTCACCCACTGGGGTGTTATAACCAGCTTTAGCCTCTCAATGTCTTGAGGAAAATGTGGAATGATCGAGAAATTCAAGTCATTTCCTTTGTCCCCAGCCCTGCTATGCGCTACCTCATAAAGAGCAATTGACTGACCACTTGGGGCCTTTGATGCTAATTCTGACTCTGTCCGGTGGCCATATCCAGATGTCGGAACTGTTTTTAGATCCGGATTTAGACGAAATCTCTCCATCAAAATTCCAGCTATCGTCTGGCTACTAGAGTTATAGGGCACAGTTTTCTTTGCATCAGCTTGCCAAAGTATGGAATCACGCCCAACCTGCATGACCAAACAACCGAGCTTATACATTTTTCTCACTTGCTGAGAGAGCCAATAGGGTATGCCACCCAACGTCAAACTCAAAGAAAGTAAAAGAGCTGAGAGCAAGCAGATTGATGCCCATGTGCCAATGGTAAACACAGTTTTGCCAGGTGACAGATGATAACGTAGTGAACCAAATTGAGAATGACTAACAAGATTGATACCTAAATAAAGATGTTAAGGACGCATTCAATTTCCAAATTCTGATCCTTCTTTTTTCGGCATAGAACTTCCTATTATCTATGAGTTAAAGGTAAAGCTTGGCTAAATCAGTGAATAAAACTGAAATTGTTGTAATGATTAGATATCCTACAATATTAGATCAGAATGTAACAGAGTTCATATAAATAAATATAATGATAAAGTCGCAGGTCTCTCTTCCCTCCCTCCCTCCCTCTCTCTATAAAAAAATAATAAATTTATTTGTCGAAAATAATTTAGTCCTTAGGGCTTAGATTCTGTGAGAGCTGATATGGTGCGCTATGCACTCACAGCACAACCTATCAGAATCTTCGTCCTTAGCACCTTCCTTGGCACTGCCGACAGAAATGGAGCCAAGTTTCAGTTGTCTGCTGTGGGGGAAGCCCAGACACCTCAACCCCAGCTCCAAAATGCCCTGCCTTCCCCTGTTATCAAGACATTCACAATTGTAGCATGCCAAGAGAGCGGTGAGGGGGGAGGGGAAGAGAGGAAAGAAGTGGAGTGGAGAGCCACTACATTTGTTAGTGCCCTGAAAACCGTGAAAGGCTGAGTGTTTCATAGCTGGGGTTGAGTCACTCTGATCCAGACGAGTCAACCCCAATCTCCAATTTCACTTCTGGAATCCTGAAGGCGCCAACAACCAAAATTCTGATATGGACACTTTGAGTGCACAGTGCTCCATATCAAGAACTCTAGAAACTATATCTTTTTCAGAGTTCACATCTGTTAGTGCCTCGAAAACCGTAAAAGGCTGAGCATTTCACAGGTGGGTTGAGTTGCCCTGGTCAGAACGACCCAACCCCAGGCCCCAATTCCATTTCTTGCACCCGGAAGGCGCCAACAACTAAAATTCTTATCTGTCCACTATGCATGTACAGTACACCATATCAAGAACTCTAGAAAACAAATCTTTTCTTAGGTTTGATAAGATATACTGGTTGAGCAAACAGATCTTCATATTGTAATTTGTATAGACATTTCACATATTTTGCGATCAGCGTTTTATACAAACTATTCTTAAACTAGACCACAGCAATATGTCAAAAAATATCTTGAGATTACCAGTTCTTTCTGAAGTATTATCTCCTTTTTATGCCCCGTGCTGCAAGTAAAAGACATAGCAAAAGGTTTGTCAATGAGAAAAATATTCACATGGAACACCTAGTCTCAAGCTCTCATCCTCCAATAGTAAAGAGAAACGAGTAAAGAATGTTGACCTGATTCCCCCTCCACCAGCTGGCCCATTCGTGTAAAGAGCTATAAATTCTTTAACAAATTGACCTGCGTGCTCCTTCTGTTCAAACAAACCATCCATGCGTAGCCGCACATCCTTTATGTCTCTTAAAGCCAAAGTTTGATTAACGTCAATTGTCTTCAGGCTATCAAGACCAATGACATAGGAGATTATTCTATCTCTGATACCAGGGAATATTTCTTCAATCCAGGACCTAACCTGTACAAGAACAGCAGTTAGTCTGACCTTTGCCAAATGCTTCTCTCTGTTTCTCAGCATCTTTTGCATTTCCTTTCCTTAAGAGAGACATTAAATCGCTAATAATGAAACATTATCAGTTTTCTCTAGACCCTTGCTGCAAAGAGTGGAAAGCGAAGAAATAAACTATAGATATAATTGTTGCTCAGGGAAAAACCCTATTTTGCATTACTGTAAGTGTTCACCTTGGATATATGTAAGTGCCCCCGAACATTGATGCACAAGATAAAAGAAGACAATGATTAATTAGAGAATAACAATATCTTTACAATGGAACTAGTAATTCCAGAAATGATGATCACCTTTAAAATTTTTGGACTTTGCTTTGCAAGCATTGCAGTGTAAAGGACCTACATAAATATGCATCTTTCAATGGAGACAGTTACAGGAGAGGTACTTCATGAATTAAAAGCTATAGCCTCTTAATCTGTGAGAAACATGAACACTGGGGTTTTGGAGAGGAAGAATAGAAGAGAATTCTATTGATATGAACTAGAGATAACAATACAAGAGGAGAAGCAGGCCTTTGCAATATAGGGGTCGAGCTGAATAAATGAACACAAAAGATGAAACTGCCCTTCACTTGAGTAACAGCTGACGATCATAAACAAAGATGAAAACTAACAACTTGAACAAGCATATTCTAGTCTACCCACATTTTACAGCAATATACATAGTTAAAATACTATGTTACACCCTTGAGCTAGCTAAGTTGCACCATAAACACGAATAAACTTCCATAAAGGTCCCCAATTCAGTCAAACTATCACCATTACAATGTTGAGAGAAAGCATCAATTGGAGGCTCCGATTAAGTTGTGTATGAAGAACACATGCACAAATTTACGAGATGTACAGATTGACAGATATCAAGGATAGTGAACAAACCAAAAATTCAGCAGCCTGAGCGCGCATTACGCATCCATAACCCCCATAAGATATTTCTCCCCATCCTTTCCATCCATATTCCTAAACAACATGCCAGAAAGAAGACATTCACTTTAGAAGATCCACATAGCTAAACCAAACTGTATGTAAAACCTTAGATAGTTAGATGCCTAGAAGATTTTGCATTTAACTACAAATGAAAGACAGAAATAAGCGATCACTTTTTCGTTTTAAATTTTCTGGGGGGGGGGACCACATAATCAAATTCTGAATCATAAGAACTGAACTAGACATTACCTTTGGAATCAACTGCAGAAGTTTCTCAGGGAAAAACGGCTCAGATGATTTCGCTCCAAGGCAGAGGACTTTATCATTGGATAGTGGATGGAAAGAAACATCAGTAAAATCGATTATCTGTTGTAATCAAAAGCATTAGCATGTTATATAATTTCATCACTATCGCAAAGCATTTGCACATTATATTACTTTATCTCTAAATGTCAGCGGCCATCAGCACTAGAGCAACTACTTACCACATCAGGTGTGATATAGGCCCTAGGGTTTCCCACCTCATAGAGAAGTTGTTCGGCACAAGTATGGACATTAAGTACCCCTCCACTGCCTTTCACCTTTTGAACACATACTTCTCCATCAAAACACACTTTGGCATAAGGGAGGGACAAATCTAACAGCTGCTCAAACGATAAATCTCGGATTTTATCTCCTGCAGTCGGGTGTTGATGCTAAATGTCAATTAAACCACAATTGCAGTATGAAGATCATCAAGTCTCAGAATATTTTTAGCGAAGAACTTGTAATGTAATTTCAAAACTTCAGTCAGGCATTGATGCTAAATGTCAACTGTATCAGAAATACAGTATGAAGATCAACAAATACCAGAATAATTCACCTAATTACGTATCATGTAATTTCAAATCTTTAAATTTTGCACACTAGAATTGGTGTATGAGTTAATATGGAAAAATCAGCGTTAATGTTAAATTTACACCAGCATGTGTAAGGTCGATTTTTCCCATGCCACCCAATGATGGCGGCTCAATAAAAGTGGGTTTACAAAGATCAACCTTAGTAAGTTTATGTGAAGTTACTCTCACACTACATGCTCTTTAAATATAGTTTCCGTCCAAGTGTATACTCTTTTTCTAGGCTCAAGGTGGAGCACTGTGGAGGCCAGCACAAAGAGATTGACATCGATGCAGAGCAGGGAGGCGACCTCAGGTCTTTCACATAGTGCTGCTCACAAACGTATGACATCCGTCTGTGTGTTTGTATCCTTGTCCGCCTTTACATACATTTTTCCCCTGTCTACCGCGGATGTAAATCGGTTTCTTTATTTTGTCCTAACCGACAAATCCAGAAGCCGACATGTAGTTGTATGTATTTTTGGAAGTCTGCTTCCAGCCACTCATTCACTAGACCTTACCCAACGCTACGACTCTTCTATGTTTTGTGAACCATAACCGTATTAACCTGTCCTGCTTCCCTCCTCTCCAACCGGCTACCCCACACACTCCAAATCTAAGAGACGAAACAGTTTGTATTCTTGTTGAATGTATTTCAAAATGCTTTTACGTTTTTTTTACTATGAAAATGATTCTACATTTCCGTTCTCTTTTGATCTCTTATAATTTGATCTGCATTATGCTTTCTTGCCCCTATTAGATAAATTGTGACAGATAATTCCTTGCTAGTATGGATCAATAAATAAAATTAGGTTGTTGTATATGTGTATTGCATAGTGCTATAAAGCATTCTATTTCTTATTTTTGCTAAATTAGTTTTTCAAACCCACTCGGCGTAAGCTCACCAGTTTTGGGAATCCCTCAGGAATCCCCTGTTTTATTTAAACTCAGGTACTCGGTAAGAACTGTTTATAGTGGGATAATTGAAGGATGAGTGGGAATGCAGCAGTTGGAGGTTTTATGAACTAGACTTTTGTTAATAAAAGACTTAATAGATGTTCGAATTAGATGTTTACTTTTGTTTTATAGTGTAAAAGACCTATGTTGTAACTGATCTCAGTGTAAAAGAGTTGTAGATGGTTATGTTATTATGTTTGATGATCTATCTTTTTCCCTCAGATTTTTAAGTATCATATGTGTGCTGAGCCTGTCTGTTTAAAATGGACCGATTGTCATGCCTTTTGGCTGGTCCGAATTAGGGAGTGTGACAAAGCAAGCTTGGTAGAGGCCAAGGCGGATGTGTTAAATTATAATGATTCATCAATTTCGAAATCGGGTTGTTCATGGCATATGTGTCCAAATAGCAATTAATTTGATACCTATAGGTTATTTTATGACGGATATGTTCCAATGAAAAATAGTATGAGTTTGCAAAACCATTGGAATAGCAAATCTGAAAACTAAGATATTTAATGGTGAAGTTGATAATGGAATTAGACATGCTCCAGAATTAACGAAGGATTTGATCCTACCATTTGCCCTTGGTGCTTAGAACATCAACGGCTTCCTTTCGACCTGATGAGGTCCCTACAGCGATCTTTTTCCTTTGAAGCATGAAAGTCATTGCAAGATGCAACTGTTAAAAAGGTCACAAAAAGAGTAATGGTGGAGATAAAGGGCAAAAGGGTGGAGAGCCTATATACTAATAGGGAGTATAGTTGCAAGTGGAGCCCCTCCAAGTACTCCTGAGGAAGGCAATGATGAGAACACTACTTGATGCAGGATAAAATCATGCTGAGGGGCAATCGCGGAGATCTAAGGGTGATTGGAAGGGAAGAAGGTTATAAGGAAGGTAGATAGAAACCTCAGAGTCCCCACCAAGGGGGTTTCCCAAAGTCCACACCAGAAGAAGAGGTCAGAATCAACACCGATCTCAAGGGATATCACTTTTTACTTCAACAAGATGCATGTTGAAAAACCTTAATTCATCTACTAATTTTATCAAAATATTGGAGGCCTTAAAATAGGCTTTACAAACATGCTATGCTAAGAACATAGAATTATGATAGGAACTACACCACATAGCCACTATACTTAACTAACATATGATTTCCTCAATTAAGTCACCATTTCTCTTAGATTCCGAAACAAATTTCTATCAACTAAGAATCCAATAAAATAAAACTGACTTCCTTATAAAATAAAATCAAGTCTACATATACTTTTCGCCTTACTAATGATACCTAAGTTATCTTTTTGTGTGAGTGTGTATACCAAAAAAAATTCCCCACCTATTGTCCCTCATATAGAAAAACCTTTAAATGCAATAGTTAAATAGTAGAAAATTGGCAGGAGAATGCACATTTGTAATGTAAACTAAAACTGATGGATACCTGGATGCATAAAATAACCACCAGTGAGTTGACAACCACATTCAAGGAGATGACCAGCAAGAGATCCTTGGGCTAGTTGCTCAAAATCATTCCAATTCCATCCCAATTCATATACCTATTCCAATAATAACTCTTCAGTTAGTATCGCAAAAAGTACATTTCTAAACAGTCATATTTTCCAATCCCAACACTCAATATTAAGAAGCTGGAAGGTATATATACCATATAAATCCAATTTAAAGTAATCTGCATACCATTGGAGCCAAAAATAAGGCAGCATCAGCAATTCGTGAAGTAATTATAACATGTGGTCTGTGCTTCTCCAAGCAATCAACAATAGGAGCTGCTCCCAGATATGTCCTCGCACCCTTATATGCATCAAACAGAAGAAACATCAGACCTCTATTGATGTAGTTGGTAAAATATGATCTGACAACTTGTAACAAATGAAAACAAATGCAAGACATCCGGGCTCTGTATCTATGCATCTTGACAGTACTATATCATCATCTCTGTGGCTATTATGGAGCCTTTGAAATGGAATCACAACCTAAGCAACGATGCAAAATCAACCACAAATGCAGCAAGCATCCAGCTGTGGAAAATTTTGTGCCACAATGGTTAAGATCATATCTTGGCATACCGTATGAGCGAATTTCACATTTTTTATTGGTCTGTTGTGGTTTTAACTAAAGGCCATCTTAATTTAAAAAGTGTGCGGCAAGATGATACTGAAAAATCTGTCTATAAAGATCAGAAGTAAGCAGATCCTTACACCTGCGTGTGCCAGGATAACTTCATATGCAATGGAAACAATTATGTCAAGCCCAAGACTGCTTCCTATTTCCAACACTTTTTTCTGTGCACCAATGGGGTCCACTTCCAAGAGCAGATCACAAATGTACGTCATGTCAACCAGAAATTTATTCTTACGTATGAGAAGAATTCTTGGAAATGGAAAATAGTAAGAAATTTCCAACCTGCCCCCATGTTTGTTATTAGACAAACACCTCTTTCTGCTGCCAAGGGCAGGACCAGAGACATCCAGTTTGTGACTGCAAACTTATCAGAACAGCAAGTTATACAATCTGAGATTTTTTGGGGGGTAATTGTACAGTCTGAGCTAATACCACATCTACGATGTACCATTGAATCATGTTAAATAGGAGATCTTAGAAATACAAAAAGGTAAAAAAGAAGAAGAAGAAGAAGAAGATTATCTAGTGGCATATCTGAGATCACCACAGAAGTTAAAAATCTAAAGGACACACAAAATCAACGTTACAATTACAGGGAGCTTTTAGGGGTAGTGGCCAATAAAATGCTGTATGAAGTGGCTCTTATCCACAGTATATCATAAAAATGGGAGGACAAGGTTCAGACTGAGGATCATCCACATACATGTGCATAAGAAATGAATTATCAGCATCGAAAGTCTCTTCCTTCATTACTTTCTAATATAATTCTCCAAAGCCCACAACCCCAATTCACAAAAATTATAGGGACAAACAGATGAAAGACCATCGGAAAGAAAAAGAGTAACTGACTCTGAGGATCAAATCCATCACCCCCCTGCATCATGGCCTGGTAACGGTCCGCAAGAGTTCTCTCCGCTAAACACTCGAGCACCAGATAATCCAATTTTTTCACTCTTTGGAGCAGTTTTAACGCTGCCAATGGCCTATCCCCTCCAAATCCTGCCCCACAGCCTATATAAACCTTGTCCTTCCGCCTTACTGCAATTTCCCTCTGCATTTGACGTACATGTACATCAAACTTTCGCATTATTAATTCTATAAAAACTTTCAGAACAAATAAATGCGGATAAAACCGAACTGACCAGCTTAATTGTACAATTTCGAGGAGCTTGCTCGCTAACGTCTTCCATCATTGCCAGCCACTGAAAGTGGATATATGCCCATGAGATTGAGTTAATTATCACAAAATCAATCAAATGAAATCCATTTTCGACATGATATGAGTTTATAAACAAGTTAACTCATTCCATTCTTATACTATTTGATGCCAATCAGATTAAACTGTTACCCAAATAATGATCAAACAGCTTCAGGACAAGAGTTGATGGCCAACATATTTGGTGCAATTGATGGGCAAAACTCGAACTTGAATACGTGCCATTCAAGAACTATCATGGTAAATGCACACTATCATGATAAGAATAAGCCAAAGAAACCCTTTGGAAACAATTATATGAATGCATGCCTGATTTAGAGAGATACCAAGATCGCAGAAAATCACCAAGAAGTTTGTATATGCCCTTCTTCAGTATGCGCTGGTGGCTGAAAAGCCTTGAATGGGTTCGCAGAAATGTCAGCAGAAGTCACCTGAAGTTAAAACAGATGGCTTCGGAGTTCGGATTCAAGGTATCACGGTCTCAGAATCCGCAGGAAAGTCAGCTTTTTTGTTTCTTTTTTGCCGTACTCTTTTTGACGAAGAGGAAAGTTTTGCTGACGCATGCCCACTTGTAAAGCACGTCTTTAAAGCTGCTTTTTTCTGGAGAAAGTGCTTCTGTTGCGGGGTACTGAATGGAAAAGCCGCTTTAGAAGAACCCTTTCCTATTTTCCACCACGATGAAGAAGAGTCGACTAAGCTCGAGAGTTAAAGGTCCGACTGAATGTAGAGTGCTAAGATGTTTCGTTAGTAAATGGTATTTCTATCATGAAGGTAACTAAGAAGCTTTTCATTGGCCCTTATAAGTATGGGAATATGAGCTACAGAATAAGGGCCCGTTTGGGGCGTGAAAGTGAGGAGTATCCAGGGTGAATAATCCGAAAATCCACCCTGGATGGACTTAAAATGCGTTTGGGGCGTGAAAATGGCAAAAGCTGGATACTGGATGGGTTTTGGGTGCCCCGACAAAAAAAACCCAACTAATCCAGTATCCAGCAGAAAGACGCGAGTGGAGGTTTCAGCTGGATGCCGAAAGGTGGATGCGGCTTATCTTCTCGAGTCGAGGCAGGCGAGTGGAGACGATTTTCTTGGGCGACCTGCTCTTCATAGACGAGGCCGGCCTTGGGGCGACGGATTCACGGCAGCACAGTGAGGGATTGAGTCCGGCAACGCGAGGTGACAACAGATCCAGCGACGCGAGGTGACGACAGAGGGTTTCATCAAGGTGAGATCTATGAAAAAGCTTACCTTTTATTGTTAGAAGCTGCCGGCGTTGGGCTGCAAAATCCGCCGGATTTCCTCCTCTCAGTGTCGACGCCGTGGCCGGTGGATTTTGCAGCGCCGATACTCACCGCCATTTTTGATTGGCTGAAATTTGGGGTCCTCTTTCCATACCCTTGCCCCCATCTGCTATATGTGGTGATCATAGCTCCGGCGATAATCACCGCCAGTATGGTTTCATCGAGGTGAGATTTCCAAAAGCTGACTTCTTTGGCGTTGGAGGCCGGCGGTGATTATCGCACGTTTTTTTTTTTTTTTGGATGCATTGCAATGTTTTATCCTCCATGTCCTCATTGCTCTGCTTTTTGTTAATGCATTTTCAGTTGTGACTTCTGAGATGTTTTGAACTGTAATGTAATACTCATGTTTACAAGTTTGAATACAGTTTTACAAAGTCTAATTCAGATCTATTTGTGCCTATTACTTTCCAGTATGGGACAATGCTTGTCTTCGTACTTTTTTATTTGAAGGCACCAAATGACTCTGCTCTGAAATCGACTGAAAATCCTTCTCTGCATATGTAGCTTTGTAGTTTTTCTAATCCTAACTATGAACATTCCAAGAGCCATGATATTATCACTACTCTACTTCTTGCTAAGGTTCATAATTGCTTTTTTCTTGTTCTAATTTGCCTGCTCTCATCTATGGTTGCGCTCATATTATTCTTTATGAAATTTTGAGGTGCAGCTATCTTAAATTTATGGTTTTACATATTATTTGGATTGTAAAGTATAAAAATACAATGGAGAAAAATTATCTCTCGAATATGTTTCTTTGAAATCGTAGCTGCAATCGGT
Organism: Houttuynia cordata; assembly: GCA_039654745.1. Lineage (NCBI taxonomy): Eukaryota > Viridiplantae > Streptophyta > Magnoliopsida > Piperales > Saururaceae > Houttuynia > Houttuynia cordata. The sequence continues at coordinate 6,940,107 of CM077504.1, forward strand.
TTTGAATAATGTACTCCAGTTTTCTCTTACTCCTGGTAGGCTAGTTGAACATCAGCTAATTGATCAAAGGAGGTAGACTTCTATAAAGTCCACAAGAAAAAGTTGCTTACAATTGCACTGAAGGCTTTTTTTATCTTATATATTGAATCGTCTTATTGATTGGTTCACATTTCGAAGCTCTTTTTGTTAATAGCCGGTGATTTGTCAACTACACTAGTCTCAATTTTGTTTCTTACGTTATGTTCGCTTTTTGTCACATTCCAGTATGGGTCGAAATTTTAATTGAACTAATCGAACTAGCTGAAGCATGAGTGTCTATATGTGTGCTAAATGTAGTGGTGTAATTGATTTGAATATTTAACCTGAAATAGTTGGAACCTCTGTTGGTTTGTGAAGATGGCTAGCCCTTCTAATGCAAAGTTCATGAAATCATTGGAGTGGAATTAGAAGGAGCATTACGCCTTCCTTAAAGCCTATGCCGAGGCTTGTAAGCAAGGGTATCGTAGGGGGAAGGCATTGACTGTGGCAGGTTACCAACTTGTTACTGAACTGATAAATGTTGAATGTGATGTTACTGTGAGTGAGAAAGCACTAAAAAGCCATTATGAGAAGACAAAGTATTTCTTGAAGGGTTGGAAATGGCTATCCAGGTACACTGGTTTAGGATGGGATCACAATAAGAACACTTACATAGCATCTCCCGAGATATGGAAACAGTTCAAGGAGGTAAAAGTGCTGGCTAAACAGATTATAATTTGACCTTTCCTTCATTTCACATGCACCGGGTTTGTAATCAATTTCATTTTTCCTTATGTGCAGGACAATCACCAAGCTATGCGCTTGCGAAAGTGGGGGTACACGCCTGAGATGCAAGACCTCCTCTACTACATCTATGAAGATATGGTAGCCACTGGGGCACACCAGTATGATGGTACACCTGCTCCTTTTGTCCTCCGAAATGAACCCACCGCGGAAGAGCAAGCTTGGGATAATTATGACGGAAATGTATACGTCTCACTTGGGCCAGATGGGGAAGAGTTGAGGGAGGAATATGGTACCTCTGACATTGAAGGTGAGGACCCATATCTCAACTCCAATCCTGAGCATGTCCCTCATACTATTCCGACTTCACAGCCACCTCTCCGGACTAGTCCCACTCCACAGCCACCTCTCCGGCCTATTCCCACTCCACAGCCACCTCTCCGGCCTACTCCCACTACACAGCCACCTGTCCGTCCTATTCCCACTCCACAGCCACCTCTCCGGCCTACTCCCACTACACAACCACCTGTCCGGTCTACTCCCACTACACAACCACTTTTCCAGTCTACTCCCAGTATCCCCAGTGCACGCATTGGAGCAGGCCCCAGCAGAAGGAAGAGGAAGGCTTCTGAAGTTGAAGTGACATCATCATGGCATTCCTTGTCAGAGGCAATGCAGTCTAGGAATGAAGGGTGATGCAGGCAAATTCAATCGCCCGTGAGCAGGTTGCAATAGCACGTGCAGCACAAGAAGGAGATGATAAGAGTGAGTCAGAGTACCCAAAGGTGCTGCAATTAATGAAAAGTCTACCTGGGTACAACTTGGAGGATGAAATGTACACAGGTGCCCTATCCTTCTTTTTGGAAAAGGAACATAGGAGGATGTTCTTGAGTATGGCGAGTGATCCAAATTGGGCAGAGGCTTGGCTGAGGGTCACATGGACTCGTAGGAAGGATACTTTTAAAGACTGAGTGGATGGTGTTGGATAGTAGTTGGATTTGTCATGTAGTGTGTTATGTTTGATTTGTGACTGAGATGACATTATGAGGTTGTTTATGTTTGATGTTGTGTGATTTCTTTATTGTGTTAAACCTTTTATGTATGAATCGTGGGGTCGTTTGGTATTGACATTATGTGAGATGTTTGATTTGTGAACTGATAAAGGTTGAATGTGATATTACTGTGTGTGATTTATTTGTTTGGTTAGACTTTTAATGTATGATCTGTTTGGTTTGGACATTTATGTGGGTTGTTTGATTTGGACATTTGTAGTTGGATTTGCATTTTGTGATAAGGACAATTGTAGCAGTTGGAATGTGGAAAGATTGGCGAAAAGGGAAAGGCCTGCAGGTATTCATTCGCACAACCCACCCATGTTGTGTTTTTTGTTGTGTTAATATGTATATTTATGTGCGTTCACAAATATGTAGACGGACTTGGTGTCGCAAATCCTTGAGGAGGACAATGAAATCCTGGATATGTATATGGACACCATAATCGAGGATCAAATTCCACGACCCTTAGCTATAGTTCATCCAGACCAGCACAAGGGTCAGAGGGTTGTACATGACATGTTGTACGGAGTCACCTCTGACCAACCTTGTCGTGATATGACACGAATGAATCGAGCACCTTTCATTGAATTTTGCAAGCAAGCACGTCAGCAAGGCCTCTCGGACACGACAAATGTATTCGTTGAAGAACAACTCATGATCTTCTTAGTAATGTTGGGTCATTCTCAGGGGATACGTATTTTAGGACATCAGTTTGGGCATTCCGAAGAAACAATACATCGGCATGTGCACAACGTCCTTAGTACATTAGGTACTTGGTTTCAGAGTCATATATGTGTGATAGTCCCACTTGAGATGGAACCTGCACACATAGGGAAAAGCACAAGGTATCATCCTTTTTTTAAAGATTGCGTGGGTGCCATTGATGGAACCCATATATCGGCAAAGCCGTCAGCTAAAGAACAACTAGCATTTAGAGGAAAGTCGGGCAGGTGTACGCAAAATGTTATGGCTGTGGTAGACTTTAGTATGCGTTTCACTCACGTCGTGGCGGGGTGGGAGGGATCTGCCCATGATGCGAAGATCCTAAACGCAGCACTTGAAAATTCGAATCAAGTATTTAAGCTTCCACCTATCGGTAAATACTACCTAGTAGATGTAGGTTATGCAAACAAGAGGGGATTCCTGGGGCCATATAAAGAGAAAGGGGATAGGTACCATCTGCCTGAGTTTGCAGGACGACCTCCGGATGGCCGAAAAGAATTGTATAACTTTTTACATGCATCGCTTCGGAGTGTGGTTGAGAGAACATTTGGCGTCTTCAAAAACAGATGGAAGATACTAGAAGCAATGCCGTCGTATGATTTTGATACGCAAGTCCGGCTAGTGTACGCCTGTGCAGCCATCCACAATTTCATACAGGAACAACATAACGGGGCGATAGATGAAGATATGAGAGATTGGTTGATTCCACAGTATGAGTCAGAACAAGCATTTGTTAATGAGATTATGAGGCAGAACAACCCCAATGCAGGTCCAAGCGAAAGCATAGGAGAGAGCTCTAGAAGAGCGAGCCACTGCGTATATATGTATAGTAAAAGAGACGAAATTTGTGATGCAATTGGCGATAATTGGGGGCTTCCTAGAGCCACTGTTCAACCACAACCACAACCACAACCACGACGTAGACGGAACTGGTAACCTTTTGATACAGTGTTTGATTTGAGATATTTTCACAAAATTTTACTCTAATTATTTTCGTATGTTTTTTGCAGATACTTGTGACACCTCACAAGTTGCATGACAATCTTGACTTGCATAATATGTTTTCATTGCCATTAATCATGTTATTTGTATGCAATTATGGATACAATGGTAAATTCAAGTGTGTAATAAAAATTTCCATTATGGATACAATCATGGAATTCGTATCGTATCGTATCGGATATCTGATATCGGATATCGGTATGTTAACGTTAATGCAATTTTCATAGTGGATTGTTTATTCACGCCCCAAACGTCCTTCAATCCATCATGGATTTTTTTTCACGCCCCAAACGTAATTTTAGGATATCCAGCATCATCCATGTGATTTGTATTTTCACGCCCCAAACGTCAACGACATCCACCATCCACATCCACTAATACATATGATTAATCTACAACATCCACTACACCAACATCCATATCCAATATCTAACTTTCACGCCCCAAACGGCCCCTAAGTAGTACTATCGGAAGAACTTTTATTTTTAGAACTTGAAATAAGAGTTTAAGGACCGAAAAGTTGATATGCATGAGGAGGAGCAACTAGGTTTTCTACATGGGATTCTTTGAAATCCTCCATGATAGGATCAAAGGACCAAGGCAAAAAGATGAATTTGGAGTGGGATACTAGGAAGAAGTTGAAGGATAAGCAATTAAGATTACTTAAAAAAACTTTATAAAGAAGAAAGTAGATTTACGAGGAAGTGGATGGAAAAAATAGAAAAGAAGAAGTTGATTGAAAAAGCATGGAATCTTAGAAGAAAGGAGACGAGTAAATTCCAAAAGAAGGAAGAAAAATGGATTGGCTTTGTTAAATGCTCTATCCTGTCGTACAGTCCATGATAGATCAAGGGAGTAACAAACACATTAGTAGGAGGGAATTTTGAGAAGCTAATTCGAACTTGGAACATACTAGAAAGGCACTTGGTGTTAGGGATTGCTTCCGAAGGAAAACTTAAACCGAAGTAACCACAAACCATTCATAAAATGGTTGGAAGTAAGAATTGAATCTCTCAAAAGTATTGGAACTAAGGTGAGTGTTTAAACAATTAACCCAAATCCTTTAAGTCAAGGGAATGAACTCTTTAAAGTAAAGTGAATGGATTAGAGGTACACTAGCTCTTTCCAATTTAGAGGAAGAGGGGGAGAATGTAATGGCCCAAGATCTCTCAATTACAACCTCAATGTTATTTGGGATATATTGGAATTAATAGAAAGTTAACAAAAAAGAAAAAGGAAATGAAATGAAATAAGTAAGCAGACTGTGGTCGGTTAGCTGTTTACTAGCTGCCAGTGAGGGTTAGATAGGGCGAAAACTTTGCTAGAATTTGGAATGAAAGTCTTCTAAGGGAGAATTCAAGAGGATGGTTGAATTAATCAAGGAACACGACTGCAAGAACTCTGATTTATCTTGAGACAAAAGCTCAAATTAAGGTAAGAATGCATGTGGTGATTTAATGGTTATTTAGCATGCCTACAAGTTGTGGATATGTAATTAAATAGTAATTATGCTCAATTATGATATAGTCCATACTAAGGAATGATACGTATGAGATTTCATTGGAATTGAAGAATGAGTAAAGAGTCAGGAATAAGTGATAAGAGTGATAAGAATTCAACAAATATTGTTGTAAGTTTGATAACAACATTTTGTGAAGGGCTATGGTAAGGTAAGGTGATGAATCACTTGTGAGTAATCTAATTTATTGTTAAAGGATTAGTTCTCTAAGTAGTAGATAAGGGTAGTGTAGTTGCATATGGTCCTATAAAGTCTAATAGCCTTACAGGAGCTTCTACTAAGGGGCCGTTTGGGACATGAAAAATCAGCACCATCCAGCTGAAAAAAAATCTAGCTGGTTAGGATTTTTGGGATAATCCACTAACCAGCTAAAGTCAGTTGGTTAGTGGATTATCCCAAAAATCCACTAACCTGGTGGATTTTTGGGAGCGGATGAAACTGATTTTTCACGCCCCAAATGGCCCCTAAGAATGGAACTCAGGATGATAAATGGTACACATGGTGAAGGAATGTAACGGGATGAGGATTACTTAGGTGTATTTACTAACTTAAGGATCTATAGGGAATGGAGATATCTTTTTACGTGCAGTTATCCAATAAATAGGAAGAGTATACGCAGGGTTGTAACTTTTATATAAGGTTACTCCTGGACTTGTAACATGCAGTATTCTTGTATGATCATTGATGTCTTCCTTAATAGATTGAGGGGCCGTTTGGGGCGTGATTATTGCAAAAATATCCAGACTGGATATTGGATATATACTGTAGCATCCATGTGGATTTTTACATCCAGCTGAAACACCTCAGGAGGAGTTTCAGCTGGATATATAAAATATCCAGATGCTACAGTGTAGCAAAACATCCCATCTGGATGTTTTGCTTTTAATCACGCCCCAAACGGCCCCTGAATATATATATATATATATATATATATATATATATATATAATGTGTTTTATGTAGTAATCAAGCTAATAAGTTCTAGTGGAAGAGAGAGACTTATTGGTGGATGACGTGTATTGAGACCTTGATGGATAGAAATTCTCCACAGGAGGTTAACTCAATGAGTGGTTCCCTCATGAAGCCATGTAAGTGGCCAAATGTATGGAAAGCCGTATGAGGCAAATGAATTAATGTTTATGGAATCCCACGAGAGCACTTTGTGGCAAATGGATGTGGTTGTCTATAAACTGTTATAACTTTTGTTAATGTGTTGAGAAATGTTTAATGAGTTATTCACTGTCGTATTCATTTAATATATGGTTGTTGAATATTAATGTGTTCTTGTTTATGATTGCATTCCTATTGATTATTATGAATACTCATGAATCCTGGGTGATTGATGTAGGTCTTCGGTTTGAGGGATAGCAGGCATCTATCATTGCTGTGGGGGAAGATCAGAGTATGAGCTTATCTTATAGATCTGGTTTTACATGTTTGATGTAATCTTTATCTATTACTTTTGACTTATGAATTAAGATACTTGACAAGGATGTGAGTTGAGGCGTATAGATAAAATACTTTTCATTATGGTTTCTTTTATATTTCATGTCGCAGGCCAGAGATGTTTGGTCACATTTGTTTTACCACTCAATTGACCATTGCATCATTCTGATAATAAAGATGATTTTTTAAGACCAAATTTCCAAACCACCCAACTTATTCATGACTTTATCTCAATCCTAACCTTACAGGGATTACTATATCTCATACCTCTCAAGTTGATCATACATCACCTCTTAGGACTCACTCTCTTGGTTCTCTTATAAGTCTTGACCAGATCAGCCAAGCACAATGAAGAAGGTCACAAAGGGAATTTTTTCTTTCATACCGCCATTCCCAACATGCCATGAATAGCTGGAGCCACATAATTGTATGCACATGTCTCTTGTAGACCAGACAACTAGAATACATTACAACTAGTGTCTAGATGCTCTTGAGCCAACCCCAACCACAACCACATGGAAAATTCGGAGTACTCTTTTTAGACCATATAATCTTAGGTCACGAGAGTCATATGGTTCTTGTCCTGAATTGCGGGAAATGGTCTTCGTGAATCACTCATAGACTTTCTATCTTATCAATTGGTTTAGTACCATCACATAGGTGCCTCGACTAGACACACTACCCCCTCAACCATAAACCTATGGATTGAGGATTATTAAATGGACCACACAATGATATGGTTATAAACACATGTCATCCATAATATATCATTAATAAATAACCACCATATGCATTGGTGCCTTTAGCAATCACCGATAACTTACCACTGATTACATCATGCAATCGGTTATTGTTATTGGTGAAGTCTCTTAATTTGTAATCTCGAGGATCCCACCAAGAACCTCCCTGTAACTACTCAAGCAACCCTGTAGGTGGAGCCTAACTAATATGGAAAATTCGAGCTTCATCACCAACCACCCACTGACTACTCTTGGTAATCGGGGAAACTTGTCAATGGAGACCACTTCTTCATGATTTTTGGGGTGTCACCGACAACCATGCATCGATACCCTTGGTAATCGGTGAAGCCTATCGATGAACTCTTGGTGAGTAGAAGAGCTTAAAAATAGAATGATGTTCTTCCCATAGAGTATTCAATTCAAATCTCAATCATTCAATGATAGGTAAAGTATGCATCTTTTGACAAGTTTGAATCACCCGCCTGCGGGTCTCGCCCCTTCTATTAAAATGTGTTGCCAGAGCTCCATCCCACTCCTATGGGTGAGCCGTGGCACATGTTAAGCTTTTCCAGTGTTTTAACATGCCATTTTTCCTACAATGATTAATGAGTCTTTCCCAGCACCTCCAAAGTAATAATGATTATGGCTCCCTCTGGTCACTTTTTATATAAATACAGTTTTTTTAATAGATATAATTTTTTTTAAATTAATTAAAATTTTAAATTATTTTAAAAAATATATAATTATTCAAGAAAATTATATTTATTAAAAGTGACGGGAGGGAGTATATTAACATCATGTGGTCAAAATGAGAAAGATATATTTGACTGGCCTGGCCGGTATGATTTCTAAAAGTTTGAAATAATGGTGTTTGACTCCCTCCGTCCAACAAAACTTGGTAGTATTTGAAAATAAGTTAAAGTTTTGGCCTGTAAGGCCCATAATATTTTAAGGCTCGCTTATCCTTGCACTTGCACATGCACGTTCATGAGGATCCATTGGCCTGTTGGCAAATGCAGTCTTTTAGTTCTAGATTTCAATTCTTTAAAAAATAGCCGAGGCTTTTTTGGACGGAGGGAATATAAAATAATCAGGGAAGGAAGCCATACGAAAAGTGGCAGCTCCATTCTTATCACATGCATCACGTGAATGGGTTCGGTGCTACCTACTTCAATGACTAAGGGACTCTCTGTTAATTTGTTTACAAATGATATTTGCAAGATTGAATTCAATCATTTAGTGATATATTGAACAACAAATTAAGAACTTATTGGGCGTATGATCACGTAAACAATGACGACATAAAAAATTGTATGTTTTTGATGATCCAACGATCCAGGACGTTAGATAAAGTGGTACAGATAGAGAGTGCGTAGAAGCTGATAGTGCCACGAGAAGACAATAATACAGTTAAGAGCCAGACAAAAGCCCATCCTCCCTCTGCTCGAGTCCGGATCTGCTGGCTTCACCAGCAGAGCCTGTCTCCCTCTGCTCCTTCCTCTGTGTTTGCTCTGTTTTTCCATTCCATCCTTCTTCTTCTTTTTCTTCTTCTTCTTCTTCTTCTTCTGTGAAGAGACGTCCCAAAGGAAGGAACAAGAGATGGGTCTGGGAGTGGGGGCTTTGGGGTTCACGTACGTGTCTCACGTGCTGGCGGTGGCGGCGGCAGTGCTTGTACTGGTCTGGAACATCCACTTCAGAGGGGGGCTAGCCTTCAGCTCCTCCAACAAGGCCCTCATTTTCAATGTATGACTTCTGTTTTTATTTTCTTTTTGGTTTGTTGAGAAGTACTTTTCTGTCTAGTATTTCTCTGTATACTCCGTGAAATTTATTATTGCACCTCTGGTAATCTATTGTGGAAGAAAAGATGCATAAGTACGCTTGTAGGATAGAATCCGAGGATAAACCAACTAGAAACACGATCGTTGTCCTATCAACTTATCTTCTACATTGGGCCTCCAAGAATCCAATATAAGTTCACTTTTTTTTAATCTGCTCTGGAATATACTCCCTCCGTCCTAAAATAGCTGACACATCCTAATAACGTGGACACTGTTTCTAATACCACTCAATTTTTTAGGACGTGTCAGTTATTTTAGGACGGAGGGGGTAAAATGTTTAATGCATCTTGGAATTAATGTCTCTAGGTCAAGCTTTATACATGAACACATACACTGCAATAATTGAGCAGGAGGATTTTTTTTTCAGTGTATCATACTGGTCGTATTCTTCTACTTGGCAAGGAAAGCTTTTCTCCTTCATTCCATTTGCAAAGATACTTTAATAGTTAATTATAGTTCCCAGTTAATAGTTTTCCTATAATCCAGACACCATGAGAGCTACTTGCTTCTGATTGCAGGTCCACCCAGTGTTAATGTTAATAGGCTTTTTTATTATGGGAAGTGAAGGTCAGTTAATAAAGACGACCTACATCATACTTTCATCTGTGTAACATCGCCATCTGTTTCAATTTCCTCTACCAGATGTTGACTACTTGGCTTTTGCGCCTAAATTGCAGCTATAATGAGCTATAAGGCACTTCCTTGGAGTAAAGATGTGAAGAAATTGGTTCATCTGATTCTTCACGGCATTGCATTAATACTGGGAATTGTAGGAATATATTGCGCTTTCAAGTTTCATAATGAGAGTGGTATCGTTAACATGTACAGCTTACATTCCTGGATAGGGATTGGAACCATCTGCTTATATGGAATTCAGGTAAATAATCGCCTCACATGAGTAGACATTATGACACTAAACTATTGCTGATCCATATAAAGACTCTAACTACTTTAATCTCTTATCTTTCTTTCTTTTGGTTCCTGAAATGTTTGTGACATGATTTTGAAAATCTAGTGGATTTTCGGCTTCGTGATCTTCTTCTTCCCTGGCGGAGCTCCGTCCCTCCGGAGTCAGGCTCTTCCTTGGCATGTGTTGTTTGGCCTCTTTGTCTACCTCTTAGCCTTAGTCACTGTGGAGTTGGGATTTCTGGAGAAGCTGACTTTCCTGGAGAGCTCTGGCCTTTACAAGTACGGACCAGAGTCTTTTATAGTGAATTTCACAGCCATTATTGTGGTATTTCTAGGTGTTTTTGTTGTTTTATCTGCAATTTGTCCATCTCAAGCGGATGTCACGAATAGCTACACTTCAATCTCAGAAGCCTAAGGAGAGTTACATTAGTAAAATTTCATGTACACTATTCTAATGTTTCATTCTTTATCATAATTGGAAACCTGCTCCCATGTCCCTTAGGGCTATGTATGTTCTACTTATACTACTCTTTCAAGATCGAATAAAAAATCTACCACGGCATTTTAGAATGATATGTCAACGTTGTATGCTCTTCTTGGCTTCATGTGACTATGTCTCTCTTCTATGAGGACAATTATTATCCTCATCAAAACATATGGCATTTGTATGAGGATAGATATTATCCTCATCAAAACATCAAACATCGAGACACACAGAAGAATGGATGATTGACCAATCCACTTTTATCTTTGGACGTTCGCAGTCCAATGCAATTGATGAACAATGTGAACGTCCATCTTTGTAAGTAACCATTGTAACGAGTGAAGATAAATGACACATAATCTGCTTCAGCAATTCACATTTCTAATTCTTCTTTACGTTAAGTATCTGTGTACTTATTGTGAGTTGGTAATCATGAACTTACTTCCCCAAGAGTGCTTGGACAAATTATGAGCAGCCGGATGCAAATGCAGTACAAGTAAAAAATGGACAAAAAAGACATCACGGCGTGGGAGATCAGAACCGAGCCCCGGAGGTCATAAAAATGACAACCACCATCAGCCCAAGTGAAGGAGATAGAGAAAGTGTCAGGCTACAGGGGGGTGAGGGAGAAAGGGTGTGTGATGAGGGAGGGGGCCAGGAGCCGGGAGCTTAATGCAGGGCATGTGAATATTGACATGAATGTTGCAAAATTTGGCTCTTGATGGTATCACCAACAGTGTCACGTCGAACTCGAATCGAACTCTCACAGGTGGGTACAAACCACCAGAGCTTCCACCCTTTGCTTCCCAAGCGAGCTTTTTCCGTATTGCCTGGCGCCACTTTTCATTTTCCCATATTACCTGGAAAAACTTTGTTCCTTTCATATGACATAAAAACTACTGAAAATACCCCCCATGAGCATGTATAAACATGGCTGCAGTACAAAATTTTGCATTTTTGGAGAAGAAGGCGTTTTGGAGAATCTTCTAAAACACGACTATAAATTTGGTCGTGTTTTCGACTATAATAGTACACGACTATAAATTTGGTCGTGTATTTTAGTACACGACTATATATTAAGTCGTGTTGTAGAAGACACGACACTTAGCGTCGTCGTGTCATGTCTTTCGAAGACACTAAAAACATGCAAATGATAAATACATGAGTGACATATGAGGTGCCGTTTAAGTATCCACCGCCCCGTGACCCTCCTTCAGATCTGACACCCATTTGTCTGCTAGTGTGGGTTATACCAGAAAACAACATCTTATGGATCGCCCCCGCCCAATTGTAGGAGCTCATTCTCGGGAGGTCTTCTATGTAACGGTACAAACAGGGCAGCAGTGCTCTAGTGCTATGTGGAAATAGCACCGTGGAGAAGACAAGGCAGATGATCATTCTCGCCATGTCATCCTCTGCTATCTTCATTTCATCAATGCTAAGCTTCTCAATAATTTCCTAAAGGTGTGGAATATCAGGTCTCCTGAAGGAGAAGTACTTCCTGAAGAAATTCCCTTGCGGTTGGTGTGACAAGGCGGTAACGATCTCAACATTTTCACCATTTGTTGGCAATCCAGTTATAACAGCAACTTTTTGTTTTGTGAAATGTAGCAACCTCCCCTTTACATTGAACACCTTGACCGTCTCATCCCAATACCTCACCAAATGGTCCAAGAGGTTCCGAGAAACTACGACTTCCTCACCTTAAAAAATGACAGAAAAACCAACTTCTCTGATCAGTTCACCGCATCTTTGGTGACGCCATAGGAGGGCCGCACACTTTTTCAGCGCTCCCGGTTGACAAAACGTTCGAAGAACCGGTCGCGCATAGTATGTTCTCTTGCCTGATGGGTCCATTAGAGCCTTCCTCTTCCTGCCCCTCTGTTTTTGCTCTCGAGGTGCAAACAGAAATTCCTAATCCTCCTCCTCTTTCGTTGGTATTTGTTCCATCGACTCATCTCTTTTTGTATCCATCTGCATGGAGATAGGTAGAGTGGTAAATAGAAAAGTCATGTCCAAAAAACACGAAAGTATAAAAGTCGTGTCGTCGAATACATGACTAAATATAAAGTCATGTCTTCGAAGACATGACTGTATATTTCATCATCAAAATTACAAATCCAAAAAGCGGAGCTTCTGAAACAAAAATTAGTTTGGATTGTAACTTACCGGGGTGTAGTTGTGTGTATTTCCAGTTAGGAGTCGTGCAACGAGAAAGTCTTTCCCAGTGTTCCTTGCCGCAAACCGTAGACAGAAAATGCCCCAAATGCATCAATCGGTCACTCCGCCAGTTGCAGGAAGGCACAGGGAGCCGCGGGGGAAAGTCAGCAAAATGACGCTCTGAAATCCCCGCAGGTAGTTGATAAACATAAAATATACACATTTATATGACTTATTTACCTATTTGCTAGTGTAATTTTAATGATAAAATATGAATAAAATGAGTTGTTTGTGATTAGGATAGTAATTAGGGGATTAATAATTAGTTTGCTCTAATTAACTAATTTAGATGCAGTCATGAATTTAATGCATTATTTTTTATTATGCATCTAATTTTGGTTTGATTTTATTATTTGTAGGATTGCAGATTGGCAGCAAAAGAGCGCATTAGATGGGTTTTGAAGTTCCAGAGTGACCCAAAAATTGGAGATTGAATGTAGAAAAAGATTTAAGCCGTTGATGATTCGTTTAATGGAAGACGGGCGTTTATTTTAAGTACAAGCCATTCGGATGCGAGGTAACGGACGAGATTCCTACGACGGGGTTTCGCTAAGAAAAGAAAAAAATAAAAAGAACAACTCGAGCCAAAGCTCAAGGGTTCTGATCCAGCAGTCTAGCCAGACACCTAACAGTGGAAGCGGGGACGAGAAGGGCTCGATTTGTTCTGAGGAGATGAGCTAGACTTGGTTTGTGTTGAAATTGGACGCTTGACTCCATATTTGCATAATCATGTTAGGGTTGGAAAGCTCCTGGAAGTTGCTCGAAAAAGAAGTTAAACATGGAAGTTTGGTTCATAATTGGTAAGTAGCAGAAACGTGTTCGATTGTGTCTTGGATTTGAATCGGCTCGAATTGGGGGAATGAATTCGTGGTATAGAAGGATTAAGATGGATTTTTGGTGCGGGATTCGGAATCCAAAAATTGGAACTTTCAGATTGGTTGGGTTTGTTTATAATTGGTAGATAGCGGAGACTAATCGATTTGGATTATCTTCAAAATAGAAAAGGATTTGATTTGGATTTGGACTAATCAATTTTGGAGGTTCGAACTGCTATAAAAACAGAACTCATGGGCTGTTGTAGAGACTGGTTTTCGGGAAAAAAACAGAGCTTCATTTCAAGAGAAGTTGGGTTGTGTTTTTTGCTGATTTGGGTGGGTTTTTGGCCGGAAAAGATGAAGGAAGACGAAGAAATAGATTGGGAGAAGAAAGGGGAAGAGATCGAGAGGAAAAAGCACGGTTTTTGGACTGATTTTTGGCGGTGAACGGTACTGCTACAGTACCTGCGAATCGCTACAGTAACCATGAGTTGGGGAAGGCGATGAACAGCGCCAATCTGTGAACAGTGAATTGCTACAGTAATTCTGTGAACAGTACCCGTGAATAGTAAAACTGCTACAGTATTTTTCCGATGCGATTATTCCCAAATTTGATTTTTCTAATAAATATGAATAGCTAAATCTTTTGTCAAAACTAGGGGTGATGTTATTTAATTGATATTTTAACGTTTATAAAGAGATGTTTTTATGGTTTATTTGATTGGATAACGGTATTTTTGATAAAATCATGATCTATATAATTATTTGATTCGTCGTGAACGTAAGGTCCGGCGAATGCTTATAATTCCCTATGATTAGTAGACTATGCTTGTTAATGATGAATATTCGATTGATATTTTTATGCTAATTGTTATGATGGACTTGAATGCAATATCATCCGATTAGGTCAAATTATTATTTGAATCTAATTGCGTAAATAAATCGACATTGAAGTATTGATTAAATAATTGATCCTTGAAGCTTTGATATCTCTCATCGGTTATCTTTGCCTGTTTTTAGTTAGTTTTAATTAAATTTTTACTCATTGTTTAAATTAGTAGTTAATTCAATTGCGACAATTCTACAATAATAGTTTTTAGATTAGTTTGGAATAGATTAATTCTACATCATTCCCTGTGGTTCGACCTTGGATTTACCAAGTATATATTACAATTTGTCAACCTATTTTGGGGTTTGATCAAATTTTGGCGCCGTTGCCGGGGAGTGAAGTTTAGGATTAATCTTCCAATTAGTTTATTTCTCTCTAGTATAGCTTAGTTAATTTCAATTATTCTTAGTTTAATTTAGCTTGTTTATTTTGCAGGAATTTGGAGTTCTATCTGGAACAAAAAGTCTTTTCATTGGATTTTTCTTCAAATTTGGTAAACTCGTTCCATCTCTCTTTGAAATTTCTGTTGCTTGTGCATGCACTCGTGGAATAGAGATACCAGTGGACGATTGGTTAGAAATAATTCTACTATTTTGATTGAGAATCCTTTGTTTGAGTTTACTCTTCTATCACACACACCACATAATATGGCTGATCAGGGTAGTAACCATGATATTAATGAAAATGAGATTGAACATGATGCACCAATGCGGCCCTTGCGTAATTATCTGCAACCTGCACGCACTAGCACACCCTCCTGTATTATATTGCCTCTACAAGCACATCACTTTACTTTTAAGCCTGGAATGATAAACTTGCTTCCCAAATTCCATGGCTAAAGTATGAAAATCCTTATTTGCATTTGAAAGAATTTAAGGAAGTATATGCAACTATTGAGCAGGCTTGTAGTGAGGACATTATCAGGCTAAAAATTTTTCCATTTTCCCTGACGGATAAAGCCAAGACTTGGCAGAATTCCCTGAAGCCTAGATCTGTAAGAACTTGGAAAGAACTACAAACTGAAATCCTTAAAAAGTTTTTTCCAGTTCATAGGACAAATGCTCTGAAAAGATAAATAACAAATTTTGCCCCAAAACAAAATGAATCATTTTATCAATGTTGGGAGCGCTATAAAGATTTGTTAAATTCTTGTCCACATCACGGGTATGAGAAGTGGCTTACCATCAGTTTCTTCTATGATGGGATGACGCTCTCAATGAAACAATTTGTTCAAATAATGTGTAATGGGGAATTCTTTGATAAAGACTCTAATGAAGCCATTGATTTTCTAGATCAAATAGCTGAAGACTCAGATTCTTGGGATCCCACCGATCCCTCTGATGTTTCTAATAAGCTGAAGTCTTCAGCTACTAGTGGGGGTCTACATTATCTTAGGGAGGAGGATAATTTGAGTGCTAGGCTAGCCTCTTTGGCTCGAAAGGTGGAGGCTATGGAATTAGGAAAAGTTAATTATGTTGCTGCAGAAGAAGCCTGTGGAATTTGTGATGTCATGGGACACCCGACTAATGAGTGCCCTACCATTCCTGCTTTCAAGGAGGTGTTACATGACCAAGCAAACTCCATGACCCCTTTTAAGAGGCAATCTCCATATAGAGACACATACAACCTAGGATGGATGAATCACCCCAACTTTAGTTGGAGGAATGATAATGCTGCACAAACACCACTTCCTCAAGCATCTTCTAATTATACTCCATATGTTCCTCCTCACAGGAAGACACTTGAGGAGACAGTACAAACTTTCATGTAAGGGCAAGCTACCATTAATCAACAAACTTCAAAAGTCATTAATGACATAAAGATCTCTCTCATTAAATTGACATCATCTTTTGCTATTCAAGAGAAAGGTAGGTTTCCTGCTCAACCCCAACCCAATCCACAGGGGCAAGTTCACATGATAGACACAAAACCTTCTGATTCACAACTTGAACATGCTAAGTCAATTACCACTCTTCGTAGTGGAAAAGAAATTGATAAAACAATTCCACTAAAGGCCCCAAAAACTTTTGAGAGTGATGAATCAAAACATGATAATGAGGAAATTGATAAGTCCGGGTCAAGTGAAGATGTGAGATATCCTATTCCAGCTCCATTTTCACAGAGGTTGAAACCACCTCAAAAGTTGAACTAAAATGCTGAAATTTTTGAACTTTTTAAGCAGGTGAAAATTAATATTCCCTTGTTAGATGCAATCAAACAGGTACCTTCTTATGCTAAGTTCTTGAAAGATTTATGTACTATTAAGTGTAAGTTGAATGTGTAGAAAAAAAGCCTTTTTAATTGAGCAGGTAAATTCTATAATTCAACATAAAAGCCCGCCCAAATATAAGGATCCCGGATGTCCAACTATTTCATGTGTGATCGGGAACTTTAGGGCAGGCCAATCCTTGCTTGATCTTGGGGCTAATATTAATCTTTTGCCTTATTCAGTATACACTCAGTTAGGTCTCGGGGAACTTAAACCCACCATCATTACTCTTCAACTTGCTGATCGTTCTATTAAAATCCCAAGGGGAGTAGTGGAAGATGTGCTTGTTCAAGTAGATAAATTTTACTTTCCTGTTGATTTTATTGTTTTAGACACACATCCTGTTATAAATGCAAGCGCAAATATTCCTGTCATATTAGGTCGTCCATTTCTTGCTACTTCAAATGCTTTGATTAATTGTTGGAATGGTGTGATGAAACTTTCATTTGACAATATGACTTTGGAATTGAATATATTTAATATTTGCAAACAACCAGGGGATGATATTGATGCTCAAGAAATTAATTGGGTTGATACCTTTGTTAGAGATCAATTTTATGTTTCATCTTTTTCTGACCCTTTAGAATCTTGCTTAGTGAATTCTTTATATGATGAATCTAAAGTGGATTTTGAAAAGGGTGAGATGTGTTCGTTGCTGAATTCTCTGCAGGTATTGGAAGTGAATGGATGGAAACCGAAGTTTGAAGAGCTACCAGTGAGTGACAAATTGCCTACACCATCAAGCATTCAAGCACCTAAATTGGAGTTGAAAAGTTACCAACTGAACTCAAATATGCATTTTTGGGTGATGGTAAAACTCTTCCTGTGGTAATATCTTCTCACCTTAATCTTATCGAAGAGGGTAAGTTGCTTGATATTTTGAGGAAGCATAAAGGTGAAATAGGATGGACAATTTCTGATTTAAAAGGAATAAGCCCTTTAATATGCACTCATTAGATTTATTTGGAGGACAATGCCAACCCGTCTAGGGAGATGCAACATAGGTTAATCCAAGCATGAGAGAAGCAGTTAGAGCTGAAGTTCTTAAGCTCTTGGATGCGGAGATCATCTACCCCATTTCTGATAGCAAGTGGGTTAGTCCTACACAAGTAGTGCCTAAGAAATCTGGTGTAACAATTGTCAAGAATGATAATAATGAATTAATACCCACTAGAGTTACATCTGGATGGAGAATGTGCATTGACTATAGGAAGCTGAACTCAGTCACTAGGAAAGACCATTTTCCGTTGCCGTTTCTAGATCAGGTTCTGGAGAGGATAGCTGGCCATACATATTATTGTTTCCTAGATGGCTATTCCGATTACAACCAAATTGAAATTGCCTTAGAAGACCAAGAGAAAACTATATTCACATGTCCCTTTGGCACATTTGCTTACAGGAGAATGCCCTTTGGTTTATGCAATGCACCTGCAACATTTCAAAGATGCATGCTGAGTATTTTTAGTGATATGGTTGAACGCTATCTTGAAGTGTTCATGGATGACTTTTTTGTATTTAGTGATTCATTTGATGACTGTTTGTCTAATTTGCAGAAAGTTTTGAGCAGGTGTGAAGAGAAGAACCTTGTGCTTAATTAGGAAATATGTCATTTCATGGTTTCTAAAGGAATTGTTCTGGGCCACATTATTTCCTTTAAGGGAATTGAAGTTGACAAGTCAAAAATTAATTTAATTATCCATTTACCTACACCCAAGACTGTTAAAGATGTTAGATCATTTTTGGGTCATGCAGAGTTTTACAGGAGATTCATCAAAGATTTTAGTTCTATTTTTACACCATTGTGTAATATCCTATCTAAAGATACTATTTTTGAATGGACTGATGATTGTGAAAAAGCTTATGCTAAACTGAAGGGAATGCTTACTTCAACCCCTATTATGCAGCCCCCATATTGGACTTTACCGTTTGAGATAATGTGTGATGCTAGTGACTTTGCTGTGGGGGCTGTTTTGGGGCAAAGGAAAGATAAGAAGCCTTATGTTATTTACTATGCAAGTAAGACCTTAGATAATGCTCAGATGAATTATTCAACAACAGAAAAAGAATTACTTGCTATAGTATTTGCTTTGGATAAATTTAGGGCTTACATGACTGGATATCCTATTGTTGTCTTTACTGATCATGCTGCTTTGAAATATCTTCTATCAAAGAAAGATACAAAACCTAGGTTGATTCGTTGGATACTCCTACTGCAAGAATTTGATATTACAATTAAAGGTAAGAAAGGAGTTGAAAATGTGGTGGCTGATCATTTATCTAGGTTGACTGTGGATGATTCCAATGAGGCAGTGCCAATTAAAGACACCTTCTCAGATGAGCAACTTTTTGTTCTTTCTGATTTACCATGGTTTGTTGATATTGTTAATTTTCTGGTCACAGGTCAAACTCCTTCCCATTGGACAACACAGGACAAGAAGAAATTCATGGTAGAGGTAAGAAACTTCTTCTCGGAAGATCCGTATCTTTTCAAATATTGTCCGGATCAAATTATTAGGAGATGTGTGCCAAATGATGAAATTCATAGTGTCATTTCCTTCTGCCATTCAGAAGCTTGTGGCGGCCATTTTTCTGCTAGAAAAACGGCTACTAAAATTTTACAATGTGGATTTTATTGGCCTACCCTATTTAAAGATACTCATGATTTTTGTCGTATTTGTGGGCGTTGTCAACAGTTTGGTGGAATAACTCGTCGGAATATGATGCCTTTGAACCCCATTTTAGCGATTGAAGTATTTGATTGTTGGGGTATTGATTTCATGGGCCCATTTCTACTTTGTTTTTGTTATCTGTACATCTTAGTGGCTGTTGACTATGTTTCCAAGTGGGTAGAGGTCATTCCTTGTAGAAATAATGATCATAAAACTGTTATACGCTTTTTGAAAGAGAATGTTCTGTCACGGTTTGGTATACACCGTGCAATCATAAGTGATGGGGGTTCTTACTTCTGCAATAAACTTTTTGAGGCATTAATGAAAAAATATGGAATTATTCATAAAGTGGCTACCCCTTATCACCCACAAACAAGTGGGCAAGTTGAACTTGCCAATAGAGAGATTAAACACATTTTAGAGAAAACGGTTATAACCCAAATCGCAAAGATTGGTCTTTGCAGTTAACAGATGCACTTTGGGCATACCTTACAACTTTTAACTCTCCTATTGGTATGTCTCCTCATAGACTTGTTTATGAAAAAGCTTGCCACCTGCCTGTGGAGTTGGAGCACAAGGCGTATTGGGCTATAAAGATGTTTAATTTTAATTTGGATGACGCCAGTTCTATGCGCAAGCTTCAACTAAATGAATTAGAAGAAATCAGGAATGATGCATATATGAATTCAAAAATTTACAAAGATCAAATGAAGGACTTGCATGATCAACACATTCATCGAAAAACTTTTGAACATTCACAAAAAGTTCTTTTGTATAACTCTAGATTGCATTTATTTGATGGCAAGCTCCGTTCTAGATGGACTGGTCCATTTATTGTTAAAACTGTTTATCATCATGGAGCTATAGAAATTGAAAATCCAATGAATGGCAATGTGTTTAAAGTAAATGGTAAAAAACTTAAACCATTCCTGGAATTAATTCCATCAGAAGTGGAGAGTATTCCTCTGTCTAATCCCACATATCATGATTGAATACTCTTACATTCAGTCTGGCTGAAGACAAGAAACTTAGCGCTCGTGGGAGGCAGCCCAACTTTTTCTTATTTTTAAGTTATTTATTAGTTAGATGATGTTTTCTGGTTGGATATTGTGATTGCTCTCATCTTCTTATTTGTTGATGTTTTTCACTCGCATGGGATTCTAGCAATTTGCAGTTCTCCAGGTAACATTTATCCTTGATTTTATTTATTTATTTATTCATTTTATCCTTCATTTTATTCTTAACATTGAGGACAATGTTTAGTTTAGGTTTGGGGGTATATAGGAATAACACTGTTTATTAAAAAAAATCCATCACAATAAAATGAAAAAAAATTGAAAAAAAATAATAAATAAAAAAAATAGAAAAAGAAAATTAAACAAAAATTTGATTAGTTTTTAGGTTGTTTGTTAGTATTTTTATAGGTTTTGTTAGTTTATCCCGTAATGATGCATACTTCAATTTTTAAGAGATTAATTTACATTAGAAGTGTGAGGATAGAAACACTTAACTGAGTATATCTTTCAGTTACAGTCCTCCTAGGATCATGTGCTTGAGCTAATAAAACTCACTCATACACACTAGTACATAAAGTAATACCCTCTTGATATTTGCTGAATACTAATCTTCAATGGGATGTCTTTAGTCAAAGTCATTAGATGATACATGGTTATTGTTAAGCTTAAAAGATCTTGATAGACCATTTACTTGGCTATGGCAAGGGCTTAGAACCGGAAATAAGTTGAGAGTATAATACAATATGGACAAAAGAAAACAAAAAGAAAGGGGCTGAGAAAAATGAATACTGAGAAAAAAGAAAATACAAAAAATGAAAACAAAAAGAAAGAAAGAAAGGGGCTGCTTGGCTATTATAGGATTAACTTAGGCTGATACTCGGGCCCGAAGCGGTCTATACTTAAAACCTAATGCCCTAAGCCAACTGTGCTGGGAGTCATTGGCCTGAGTCATTGCTAAACCTAAGCATCTTGAAGTCAGGCCTTACACAGTCCTATTTAAAAAGAAAAAAGAAAAAAAAAGGTCTATAGTGTATTATTCTTTCAAGTCTAAAATGTTGGACCCGAAGGAGGCGCGCAGGCATTTGTGCTATCATGAACCTAAAGATTACGATAACTATGTAGATTCTGATGTTCTTTGGTTAATGGGTCGCATTGGATATGTGTAAAACATAAATTTAGGGTGTATTGCTACAATGTTCTACACTTTTACTATTTAAATTATCATTCCATATCATATTGAGCAGAAATTTCCAAGATGAAAGTGTAAAATAAAACCACTTACTTGAGGGCTTCTATATTCCCGTTGATTATGAACCAAGTACATGTGGTTGATTTTCTTAAACATTGTGGTTTGCATTTGAAGGGATAATAGGTTTGATTATTTTGAAGTGTTTATTTTATTTTTACATTTAGATTAATAAGATTAATTTCATAAGTACATGTTTGTGGGTAGCATGGCTGTAAACCCTCACGAGACACAACTCGTCCTACTAGGGACACCTAGAGGTTTAATGGCTTGTTGCATACGCTCAATGCAATCGTGTTCCCTACGAAAGTGGCATTTACTTTTCTAGTTTAATTTACTTTAGTTTTGTTTTGTATAATTTTGTTTTGTTTGTTTTGCTCGAGGACTAGCAAAATATAGGTTTGGGGGTATTTGATAAACATAAAATATAAAATTTATATTCCTTATTTACCTATTTGCTAGTGTAATTTTAATGATAAAATATGAATAAAATGAGTTGTTTGTGATTTGGATAGTAAATAGGGGATTAATAATTAATTTGCTCTAATTAACTAATTAAGATGCATTCATGAATTTAAATATATTTTTCTTTTTTTTTTTAGCTACATAGTATAATACTCCCTCTGTCTTGTTTTAGATGCTCCATCTGAAAAAGAAGACAATACCTTTTAGATATTACATATGGTCAACTTATGTGGATTTTGAACCTCTTCTTCCCCCTACTAGTTGTGGTTTCCACCATCCAATAAAAATGAACAAGTTTTTTTGGATGGAGTTATTAAAACAGGGCTTAGGGAGTACTTCAGTAGAACTAAGAGGACGAGTGGAGGTACACAAGAAAAATAATTTTTTTATATAGTAGGGACAATCTATTGTAACAAAGGAAATTCATAATATTTCCATAGCTAAATTTCACGATATAAGATAAAGGGGGACTCATATTGAATTGTGTCCAAATATTTTACCCAAAAAAATAAGGTTCAAATGTAAGGTTGTCCAGTCTCTTGGATTCCATCTCGGGGTGTAAACAAGCCGAGTTGAGCCGAGCTTGGGCATGGCTCATCTCAAGCTCAAACTCGAGCTCGCTTGGCTTGTTTACAGCTCGAAACCTCCCAGCTCGAGCTCAACTCGTTAATTATTCTTGAGCTCGGCTCAAGTTCGAACTCGAGTGCCTAGTACAAAAAGGCTCCTCTCAGGCTCGAATTTTAAGCAGAAAGAATACATTCTATATTTTGATATGGTCCTGATTTCAGACCAAAACACTGCTTTGATTTTATTATTTGTATGATTGTAGATCGGCAGCAGAAGAGCGCATTAGGCGGGTTTTGAAGTGCCAGAGTGACCCAAAAATTAGAGATTGAATGTAGAAAAAGATTTAAGCCGTTGATGATTTGTTTAATGGAAGACAGGCGTTTATTTTAAGTACAAGCCATTCGGATGAGAGTTAACAGACGAGATTCCTACAACGGGTTTTTGCTAAGAAAAGAAAAAAATAAAAAGAACAACTCGAGCCGAAGCTCAAATTCAACAAGATGATGCTCCAAAATCCCCGCAGGTAGCCACTTCAAATCACCGCCTTTGCGCACTCTCCATCAGTCCTGTCGGTTGCAGATAAGCGAAGGTTGCCAAGAGGGGACGTGAATAGGATGGTCGCTCACTGCAGGGGGCCGCTCGAAATCGCTAGTGGAATCGCCCCTCGAACTCACCGGTGGAATCGTCGCTGGAAATCGCCGGTTGAAACCCTTGTTTTTTCGTGTCTTCTACAACATGCTTCTTCGCATAGTAATGACACGAAAAACATAAAAAATGGGCATTTACGGTACTCTAGGTGCCGATTCCAGGCCATATGGGATTTCACGGGAAAAACCAGGTAATATGGGAAAATGAAAAGTGGTGTCAGATAATATGAAAAAAACTCTTCCCAAGCCTAAAAGACGCACCTTTGCATCCACGTTCAACATGGAGAATTATCGTCGCTGCCACTAAGGGATGAAATAAATGTGTCATGCTTTTGTGGCTTTGCAACAGTGTAAGAGAAATTTGGGAATTTGGCAACCTGGAATTGGATTTGTACTTTGGAATCCAAATCCACAGAATTCAAATCTACACAATCAAAATTCATGGAATCGAAATTTTGGGTTTGGATGTGGACAAGATTCAGATTCGGTGAATTTGGAATTGGAATTCATAATTTCGGAAAACCAATGTTTGGATTTGGATTTGGACTCCATACTATGATTATTCATTCAATATGATTCTTTTTTGTGAAAAGAGATGTCATAAAAAAATAATAAATACAATCGATCACATACCAAAAGAAAAAACATACAACAGATTAAAGGAGGTGGTTGTTTCACAATCTGAGGCAAATGCTCTTGCCATTCCCTACTACAAATCCACTCAACTAGGCAAGGTAGATGGTGAGCCACCTGGTTCCATCTAGGAAAGACATATTGATGTGATAGGATATATATAAGGAAGTTTTCTTTCTCATTATATATATTATTGGTGTGGAGACTCTCCCCAAACAAGTGTGTACATATTCGTGGGTGCACCGAAAGTACACACACACACGCGCACATGTGCATGCATGACGTGGACGAATGGGCGCATTGTGGTGCTTTAGAAGCGCACTTAACACTTAGAGCCTTTGATTTTTTATCAAACAACAAATTATTTTTGGAGTTTATGAGCCGTTGATTATGATTAAACAGTGAGACGAGCGCTTGGGTGGACAATGGGCTGTTATGTCCATTCATCTCCCTTTGTGAAAGGATGCAAGTTCGCCTCCCTTGTGAAAGGGTTCCCGTTGAGTTCAGATCTATATATGACTACCTGAAACCAAAAACAGAATACACAAAATATAGTTCGTTATGAAAAACTCTCATCCTTCTCTGATTCTCTTTTCCTGAAAGACAACAGTTTTACTTCCTCTCTGAGTTTGGGTCAAACTTGTTGGAGTGCACTGCTCGTCAACTAGTGGTCCGTTGTATCTTGGGACAGATTGCCGGAGGAAGCCTGTTCACGTGGGGGTGGCAATATCTGTAATGGAAACTGTGCTTCAGACAATTTCGATTGATCTGATCTTTCAGGTTCAATTGCGATATTATTCAACACAGTCGGGTAAAGTACAATTCCTCCCAAATATTATTTTTCAACACTACTCCATTAAATGACCAATTGAAGATCCCCCACTACATTTTTAGTTTGAAAGACTTGAAAGGCTTCTCTTGGGGAATGCTGCCATGTTGTATCTTGTAGAGCAAATCTGAAAGAAGAAACACTCCTGAAAGGAGGATCAGTTCAACTTTCTGCACTAAGGTAAATGTTCTGAGAAATGAGCCTGACTTTGATCTCTCCATTAACTCCTGTAAAACTAAATATTCCACCAAAATAATAAATAGCATCACCAAATCTGTATGCTTCTCAACAGCTGTGAGTATTATGATCAAGTTAACATAATTATTGGTTATAAAACTAGAGGGAACAATATTTGTAAACAAACTCTTTAACTATAGGTTATGTGCCTTGCTTTTGCTTAAGAATGATCACCTTTTGAATCTTACTTTTGCATGTTGATCCTCTATTTTCGTTATGACGTATAATCTTGGGTGTAGTTGCTACTCCGTTCATGGTGCTGGGAGGAAAGCTTGCTCGTTTTGTGGTAAAAATTACTTTTTCAAAGTTCCATTTATTAGAGATTTAGATTGTGCACTGGGCCAATTATTGTCCAGGTCTTTGAGCATTGAAATGATAGATATATATGTTCGTCCAGATTCACTTAGTTGGTTGAGCTCTAAGTTGTTGAGCAATTAAATGGGGTCTCCTAAAGATTTTTTAAATTGACATAACTAGTAATTATAGTTTGCATTAAAAGCTTAAAACGGAATTCAGACTTTAGCTAGAGCCAGATTTTAGCTAATTAGTGAACTAATTATTTTGAATTACTATGGTATTCTACTTTAAATCATTGTAGATTATGGTATATGCAACTAAATTTTGTTGCCAACCCAAGTGTTGGCCTTTGGAATGTGCATTTTACATATTTCAGCTCAACCAACAAAATGGTCTTTTACATATCCAAAAAATATTGAAGTGCAAGAAAAAACTTGTGATTTGTAGAATTAATAAAAATATTACACAATACATTACTACATAGATGGTACTAATGGTACAAAAATGTCATTGCATGAAGATTTTATCTTATGTTTGAAATTGCATTTCTAACTACTGGATTTTATTCTTTACCAGAAACAAAAGGTTTGCATTTTTTTTTCTATACCTAGAAGTAGGAAAAGCCTACATCTGAAAGTTGTAGAGAAAAACTAACCTTTAGAGTCCCTTTGGAGGGCCAATCACATCATCTCCGGTGGGGTGTCAAACCGATAAAATGAAAATTTATCCACCCCAAAGTTGGGCAATATGTCTGTGCCTGATTTTCTTCTTGATAAATATGGTAATAAATAGATCTAAATACTTTTCTTTGACCTTCTTTATAAATTGCTGTTGACTTTTAAGAGTCTATGGGCTCCTCACACGTTGAGCATTAATAAGATCTATCAGAACTTTGGAATCACCTTGTATGTGCAAATTGGAAATATTTAGATATGAGCTGCCCATGATAATATTTTGCATCTTGCAATTAGGAATTTGTTGATATGCATCATTGAGCTTTCGAAGAAATAAGCTACACTTATGTTCAATCTTTTTCAAATTCGCTTGTTTCCATTGGAAAAAATCTCATATCTATGCATTCACACTATATAGTCGATTACCAAAAAAGCTTCCAACAGTCTTATATGAATTCCACTTCTCTTCTTAGAATCAATTGATCTGTGAATAAGGGGAAAAAGATCTTTACTCAAAGTACCTATAGAAAGAATATGATCTTTTTTAAAGGTTTGCATATTGTTCAATGTTATATTAATTATATTGTGGGTTGGGCAAAAAATAATAGTAAGTGTTAAACTTGTCTTGGTTTTTTAATATGCTTGTTATCGTTGTCGTGATTTTTCTTGCACACCCTTTTTCAGAAATTCTGATGATTTTAATATGGATGTTGAATGATCAATTTGATGTTGTAATAGAAATTATTTACAATCAAGTTGTTTTGTTGAGAAAGTGGCTTGCATAGTGCAATTTGCATAATGTGTTTGTTTTGCTATTTCAATGTTATGCTCCAAATTTTCAGCTCTTATCGGAGTATGTATCTTTTAAATGTGCTAAATACTTGAGGCATCACAGGTAATTGTGCCATCATTCACACAAACATAATGAGAAGTATAAAATTACAAACTTTCAAAGGACAGGCTATTTATGAATGAAATCCAAAATGAACAATAAATAATAACTTGTTATGTTCTCTAATCCACCAAAAGCCATTATTAAAAAATCATCAAAATAAACTGCAATTATAAAGTCTAAGCTTTAAACTTTTCTTCTATGAATCCATCTTTAAGTCCAGCTATCCTCTATGATCAATAGCTAAACCTGCATCGCAGGATGCATGAATATTCCATAGAAATGCCCAGTAGAATGCAAAATCGCAATAGAACATAACAAAGATAATTCGAGGATAATATAATCAGCGGAAGTATTGTAATATTAATCTGCAATATGTTACAAGGTAATTGAAAGAGATGATTCATCATTAATGTCAGAAAACTCAAACATTCGAATGAAGCAATCAGATTCTATAAATATTAATAATGCGAAGAGTGAGTGAACTCCTGCTCTCATATCATTGCTGCTTGCAAACAGACAACATACCCATTCGCCACTAGGGGTCCTCGATAAGAACCCTGCCATGAGTCTAGGACGTGGACCCCATTGGTGTTCATCGACACATTGGACGGAGACTATGTAGGAGATCGTCTAAATATAAACCCTTAAAAGTGCACAAGGCAATTGTGCTATAGTGAGTATCTAAGGTTGTCGAACCTCAGGGACAGATGAATATTTTACCAAACTCAAGAAAAAGTTGCAGGTTTTAGTTCATCTAAGAAAGCAATAAACTTTAACTAATCTAACTGATTTGAACTTATATAGAGAATTGCCAAGGCTTCAAATCCACCACACAATAAATCAGCTTATCGTCTCCCTCTCTTTCTTTTACATAAATTCCTAATTGGCTAGCATATTCTTCTCGGACATATACTTGTCAATTCAATATATCATGCTCTCCTCTCGGATGTAACACATAAGTGATTAAAACATGGAACTGTGATCTATCTCTCTCGATTATAAATCAATGAAACCTTACTCTTTTATAACACCTTAGTCTACTCACGGTTTTCGTCGAACACGCAAGTATTCCTCGGATTAAAATTCACATGAACGCTCTTGCCTCTCTTGAGCATAAAGAATAATTATCAAATAAATTAACAGTGATCATATAATAAGATCCATACACCAACTAAGGTAAAAGTTAGGATGAGATAAAGAAAATGATACAACCAATCTATTCGGGCTTCATCTACGCCTTGGATGAGAATTTAGCCAGCCATCGGATGAGGAGAACACTGCTGATTTGTCGGAGACATGTTCACTATTCACCGAAACACTATTCACAAAATCACTATTCATGAGTACTGTAGCAAAAACATTGTTCACGTGTGGTTACTGTTCATTGTCTATCCCAAATCGCAGTTTACTGTAGCACTGTATTGTTACTGTAGCAGTTGTGCAATTCAATATAAAAATTCCCGCTTTCTCCTCTCCTCCGACCTCCTTTCTTCCTCTTCTCTCCTTCCGGCCAAAACCTCGCCGGAACGGCACCGACAGTTCTCTGCCGAAAGTTCTCCCTTTTCCCAAAAGTTCTTCGTTCGTTTCTCTGAAGTGCCGTTCTGTTTTTATAGGCGGCCAATCCCGAATCCAATTCCTAATTGAAGTCGAATCAAACCCAAATCCGGCACTTTCCAATTCCGGCCCCTGTTTTTCCATTTTTGGTTGAGACACCCACCGCCGATCGTTGTCACCTCGCCGCCACCAAGCTCGCCGCCGCCATGACTATTGCCATCGAGCACTCGACCGCTGTCATGCTTCGTCGTGAACCCATCAGACTCACCCGCCATTCCGCTGTCACTATCCTTGCCAGCGCTCGACCAGAAGCTCGAGCATTCTGTTCGTCTAAAAGGCCCGAGCTTTGGCTCGGGTCGTTGGCCATTTTTTTCTTTTATTTTTCATTGAATCGAACCAAACCAGAATTGAACTGAACCATTTCATTTCAATTGAGTAAAACCCGTTATAGCATCTTCATCTGCCGGATCTAATCTGAACAGATCTTATCTTACGTCATCGCCCATCTTCTTCTTGAATGTGAATAAATGGCTTAGATCTTCTATGCACGCAATCTCAATGTTTTAAATAAATGAAGCTCTTTAAAACCCGTCAACGTGTCTTCAGCCATTAGATCTTTGATCTCTTTGCCGAAATAATTCGCTTCTTTTCTATTCTTAAACCAAAAGGAATGTCTGTCTTATTTTCCTACAAAAGATAAAAAATAGATTTAAAGTAGCAACAAATCTAATCAAATACTAACATAAACATAAGTTTAGGAGATAATAAAATACATATTTCATGTGTAGATCACACCCCCAAACCTACATTTTGCTAGTCCCTAACAAAACAAAACAAAACAAAGCAAACTAAATGAACTAAAGTAGAAAAGTAAATGCCACTTTCGTAGGGAACACGATTGCATTGAGCGTATGCAATAAGCCATTAATCCTCTAGGTGTCCCTAGTAGAACGAGTTGTGTCTCATGAGGGTTTGTAGCCATGCTACCCACAAACATGTACTTATGAAATTAACCTAATTATTCTAAATGCAAAAAAAAAACAAAAATTAAAACACTATAAAACAAACAACCTATTATCCCGACAAATGCAAACTACAATGCTTAAGAAAATCAACCACACGTACTTGGTTCATAATCAACTGGAATATTGAAGCCCTCAAGTAAGTGGTTTTATTCCACACTTTCATCTTAAAAATTTCTGCTCAAATATGATATAGCATGATAATGTATATAGTAAAGTGTAGAACATTGTAGTAATACATTCTAAATCTCTGTTTCACACAGATCCAATGTGACCCATTAACCAAAGAACATCAGAATCTACATAGTCATCGTAATCTTTTGGTTCATTATAGCACAAATGCCTGCGCACCTCCTTCGAGTCCAACATTCTAGACTTGAGAGGATAATACACTATAGACTTTTTTTTTCTTTTCAATAGGATTGTGTAAGGCCTGACTTCAAGATGCTTAGGTTTAACAATGACTCAGGCCAATGACTCCCAGCCAGTTGGCTTAGGGCATTAGGTTTCAAGTATAGACCACTTCGGGCCGGAGCACCAGCCTAAGTTAATCCTATAATAGTCAAGCAGCCCCTTTCTTTCTTTCTTTTTTTATTTTTCCGCATTTTCATTTTCAGCATTCATATTTTTCATCACATCTTATTCTGTCCAGGCTGTATTATACTCCCAACCTATTTCTGGTCCAAGCCCTTGCCATTGCCAAGTAAATGGCCTATCATCTCTAGATGGTATTACTTTATGTACTAGTGTGTTAGAGTGATTTTTATTAGCTCAAGCACCTATTCCAAGAGGACTGTAACAAAAAGATATTCTCAGTTAAGTGTCTCTATCCTCCAGTGTACTTACTCACACTTCCAATGTCAATTAATCACTTAAGAATTGATGCATGCATTATCACGGGATAAACTATCAAAACCTATGAAAAACTAAAAAATTACTCATTTTTTCTTTCAATTTTCTTTTTTTTTATATGCAAGCAATATTCCCTCCCCCAAACCTATTATGAACATTGTCCTCAATGTGAACAAGATATAAAAATGACAATGATCATATAATAAAGAAAAATAAGAAAAGGAGAGAATACACCTGAATATGTGGGTTGCCTCCCACCAAGCGCTAAGTTTAATGTCTTCAGCCTGACTGAGCTACAATCATGTTGCAGGGTTGGATCCTCAAGTCATCAACCTAGATCGAGTAAATGATTGCACTACACACTCCTATCTTTGTTACCTAGGTATGGAGCACATCATGGAATGAAGGGGTGGAGTGGTGGGCGGAAAGTGTTGGAAATAAGGGTCTCTGCATTAGCCATGAGAAAAAGTCATGAGAAAATTTTAAAATAAAAGGCTCCTCCCCCAAATCAACCCATTTAGCCATAGGGGCCTCTTCTAGTAACACATGTGGGAGAGGTTTCTCAAATAGTGGAAAGAATGTGCAATTGATAGAACACTCTAAGTCACTTTCAACAATCACAGGGTAGGGTTGGTCTAAACATTGTACGAGTGGTGCTTCGGGAATAGAAGGTTCTGTTAATATTGTCGTAGACGGTACTCCTCAAAGATTAAAGGTTTAAAATTTGGTTATAATGATTCAGTCACTTATTCTATACTCTCCACATTTTTTTGCTCATTTTTTACAATACATCCAACATCATTTTCAAATTTTTGATCACTCCAACTGCCCCGCAACTCCTCTCATTTCCTTATATCCAGTTGTCAGCTCAGTTATGGCCGTAAGGATCATTTGACTCATTTGATCTTCCAAGGCAGATCGTCCAATGGATTGGTCAAATTGAGGAGTAGAGGCTGGTTGGTAAGGCGGTGTTGGCTTAGGAAATCTTGTCTAGGGGCCTGATGAAGAGTGGGCCCAGGGTTGGGTTGCTCCCAATGGAAATTAGGGTGGTCCTCCTATCTATGAAGACCTTGGGCCTCATTCACATACTTGCTTATAAAATCTGGGTACTCATGGGCCAGAAGGCACTCCACTGGGGTATGAATAAGACTTAAACAGAGGGCACATGGTTTCGACATAAAAGGAGTTGTGGATTGTAGGGAAGATGTGTTACTCCCAAAGTGATAGTGATTATCCCAACCACGGTTGTAAGTATTAGCATATAAGGGATATGGATGGTAAGGCACTTCATAGGGAGGGGAATTAGGTGTGTATGCAGAATAATAATCATTGAAGCACCTATAAGGGTTCTCATGGCTAAATCAATAGAAAGGTGAAGACATTTCTTCACCATGCATTCATCAACACCCGAACCACAATATCACACATCCACAAATCAGAAAATCAACCCTAGATATCCAAAACTAGCAATCATCCATCTTAGATATCGACAACTAACAGTCTTAATAGCCACAACATACAATCTCAGAAAGAAAAGAAAAACATCAAATACACAAATTAATCTAAAAAGAGAAGGATAAGAGAATGCAAACGAGGGGAAGGGGTGGTCCTTCCAACGTTGGCGAGAATTCCACATCTTCTCTTAATCCTACAAAGGAAAGCAAAACACAAATTAAGCTACTAAAAGTTAGACTAAATTAAAATAAAGTAAACTACTGTAAAACTAAGTTATGCTAAGAATTTGGTAAATTATTGGCTTCCGCCCCCGGCAACGGTGCTAAAAACTTGATCGTTTAAATATAAACCCTTGTAAGTGCACAAGGCAATTGTACTACAGTGAGTATCTAAGGTTGTCAAACCTCAGGGACAGATGAATATTTTACCAAACTCAAGAGAAAAGTTGCAGGTTTTGGTTAATCTAAGAAAGCAATAAACTTCAACTAATCTAACTGATTTGAACTTATATAGAGAATTGCCAAGGCTTCGAATCCACCACACAATAAACTAACTTATTGTCTCTCTCTCTCTCTCTTATGTATAAATTCCTAATTGGCTAGCATATTCCTCTCGTACATATACTTGTCAATTCAATATATCATGCTCTCCTCTCGGACGTAACATAAACGATTAAAACATGGAGCTGTGATCTATCTCTCTTGATTATAAATCAATGAAACCTTACTCCTTTATAACACCTTAGTCTACTCACATTCTTGGTCGAACAAGCAAGTATTCCTTGGATTGAAATTCACAAGAATCACTCTCGCCTCTCTCGTGGACAAAGAATAACTCCCAAATAAATTAAGAGTGATTATATAAAAAGATCCATACATCAACTAAGGTAAAAGTTAAGATGAGATAAAGAAAACGATACAACCAATCTATTCGGGCTTCATCTATGCCTTAGACAGGAATTTAGCCGGCCATCGGATGAGGAGAACACTGCTAATTTGTCGGAGTCATGTTCACTACTCACCGAAACGCTGTTCACAAAAATCACTATTCATGAGTATGGTAGCAAAAACATTGTTCACGAGTGGTTACTGTTCATCATCTCTCCCAAATCACAATTTACTGAAGCACTGTATGGTTACTGTAGTAGTTGTGCAATTCAATTTAAAAATTCTTGCTTTCTCCTCTCCTTCGACCTCCTTTCTTCCTCTTCTCTCCTTCCGGCCAAAACCTCGCCGAAACAGCACCGACAGTTCTCTGTTGAAAGTTCTCCCTTTTCCCAAAAGTTCTTCGTTCATTTCTCTGATGTGCCGTTCTGTTTTTATAGGTGGCCAAACCCGAATCCAATTCCTAGTTGAAGTCGAATCGAACCCAAATCTGGCACTTTCAAATTCCGGCCCCAGTTTTTCCTTTTTCGATTGAGACACAAACCGCTGATCGTTGTCACCTCGCCGCTATGACTATTGCCATCGAGCACTCGACCGCCGTCGTGCTTCGCTGTGATCCCATCAGACCCAGCCGCTGTTCCATTGTCGCTATCCTTGCCATTAAAGCTCTAGCTTTGGATCGGGTCGTTGGTCATTTGTTTCTTTTATTTTTCATTGAATCGAACCAAACTAGAACTGAACCGGGCCATTTTCATTTTTATTGAGTAAACCCGTTATAGTATCTTCATCTGTCGGATCTAATCTGAACGGATCTTCTCTTAATTCATCGTCCGTCTTCTTCTTTAATGTGAATAAACGGCTTAGATCTTCTCTGCACGCGATCTCAATGTTTTAAATAAATGAAGCTCTTTAAAACCCGTTGACATGTCCTCAGCCATTAGATCTTTGATCTCTTTGCCAAAATAATTCATTTCTTTTGTCTTCTTAAACCAAAAGGAATGTATGTCTTATTTTCCTACAAAAGATAAAAAACAGATTTAAAGTAGCAACAAATCTAATCAAATACTCACATAAACATAAGTTTAAGAGATAATAAAATGCATATTTCATATGTAACAAGTGCACATGGTGCCTCGAGAAGACATGGATCGATACGCTAATCCCGAAATACACTAATCCCAATATAAATACAGAGACCTCACAAGATCAGTGTTTCTGACATGGCTTATTGAGCATACTATGATTTTCATTAGAGATATGCTAATATCTTAAAAGACTTCAATCGAGTATTTCATAATGCAAATTACAAAGATACATCAATCCCTGAGGAGGCTTCAATCGAGTATTTCATAATGCAAAAGTACATAGATACGTCAATCCCTAAGGAATTCGACTTTCTGGATAGAATTACCAGAAGCATTCAAGCAAACACAAAAGCATTACATTTAATTGCAATAATAAGGAAGAAATCCCAAAAAAGACATAAGGAATGCTGCTCATCATGATTTTAAGAGAGATAGAAGAATTGAATCTCATATTGGTGTTTAAGGTGTATAGAAAAGATAGAAAACTGATGAAACAATAAGCTCTAAACCTAAACACTAGTTCATGACCTGATGACTCATAGCTATTATATTTTAATAGATAATAGTGTCTCTAGGTTATTCGTATATGTATATGTTACTAATTTAAGACTTTACACACTAATCGGTCATGGTTCTTAGAAAAAACTGCCAATACTTGTAGAATTTTTAGTACTGCTAAATTCTAATTATAATTCATATGTAATTAATTAAAAAATACATCAGCATGGTAGAACTAATTTGTATTAGTAGATTAAGGCCTCACAAAGGGTTGGTAGAGCAGTTGGAATAGATAAACTAAAGATATGTAAACCGACAGAGATAGGTTTCTTTTATAAACTTTGTAAAATGTATTTATAACACCTGAACATAGACAATTAATAGGAAGAGTATTCATCACATGATATATAAATATAGCTGGGATGACACATGATTGAACATTGGAGTTTGGTCGACATACTGGGTTACGAATATTATCTAGATGAGTAGAATTCAAGAATGCAGAATTTATCTAGAACAAAAGGAGTTGAAAGACATGCCTCCCGAGAATAATACATACAATTTTTGGACAGGAGAAAATTATTGGATATAGCCCTGTAAGCCGAACATAGGACAACTTACAACATATTGTTTTGACTTTTCTGGAATTAATTATAGATTATCTTGTACAGGGTGTTGGCACAGAAATCAATCTGGCTATGAATGAAAAACTATTCCGCGACTGACTGCAATACTTAGTATAACCCTAAATATGTAGCAATATTATAACCTTTATTAAATTAGGACTTCTAAAACTAAACAACAAAGTCGCACTTGAAGATGGCAGCAATAAGGAAATACAAACATAAATTAGGGTTCTTTCTTAACAAAATACATGGAATAGAAACATGAATCATTTAAGCGATCGAAATCGATGACTAAAATTTTAACATGACAACAATGCATATAATTCAAGCAAGGCCACAGGAGTATAAGCATGAATAAGATTCAACTCAACATCAGTAGGAACATGCAAGTATCTAAGTTCGAACGCAAGAAAATCTAGGCATTATAGAATAGCATGACCATAGAAAGAATTATGTAAAAATATCCTACCTCAAACTATTCGTTGATATCTTTTGACTTTGCCTTAATTCCAGCGTCTTCTGCACCTCCTTCATCGCCTCTTCAAGTCGGTCAGCAAGAGAGAAGGATGAGAGAGAAGAACGAATAGGGGTCGAGAGAGAAAGATGAGGAGGAGTTCATGTGAGAGAGGGAGAGATCGGGAGAGAAAAAATGAGGGAACGAGGTCGGCCAAAAGTAGAAAAACAAGGGCCAGCAACCCTCCTTATATAGGCAACGTCCCCTCCTCCTAAGGAGTCCTATTCCTTGTAGAAGTACGGATGTCCTTTCCTATTCGTATCGATCCTCATCTTCAATGAGGTCAATCTATTAGCAAATGTTTCTCCCGTGTTAAATCTCTGGTGTCCATCAGGAAACCCAGCTCCAAGGCTTCTTTTCCACTATCCAACAAACTCCTCCTTTACAACTCCTACTTCAATTTGAACTATACAAATTATACACACTTCACCTAATCCTACTCCAACTAGGAGTGTATCTTCCCAGGAAATTTGCATTATCCCATAATCTTCTTATTTAACCCTGCGCCAGGCACGGCTCTACAGTTGACCATGGCACCAGGCACAACTTCAGCGCTAGGTTGGACACTCAGAATCCTAGTTTGAAAATGGAAATCAGTTCAAGTTACTTTACTAAATCATATTCTTACTTAAAGTAGGACTCTAAGATAATTACAACCATCTTATCTATCCAACACTTACCAAATCTAAAGAATTATGGTTTCTCAATACAAGATGCCAACAATTATATTTTTGGGTTGAAAGTAGGAATGATTGCATACAGTGAAGAGGAAGTGTTTAACATGTACAATAAGTATGCATATAGCAAAAACTTCAACATTCAAAAAAATCATGAGTCTTACAAGAGAGGTACACATGAACTTACTTGACGCTCCTTTGTGTGTAGGGTTTAAAGAGAGTGTAGAACCTACCATCTTACAATGGTCAAGTAGACTAGATACTAAGTGTGGTTGTCGGGCTCGTATTCTGTTTAAAGTGGAAAATGACATCTTTGAAATTTCAATTAATTGTTGACCGCAACTACCCATTAGTTGAACAACACCAGAGGCATTTAATAAAGTTTGCACGTAAAATACATGACATTAGTAAGGGTGTTATTAATTCCATGTTTGAATGTGGTATAAGAGCTAACAAAACTGATACATACTTGGTAAATGAAGTGGGTGGCTATCAACATGTTGGCTTCACTCAGCGTGATGATCATAACTTCATTTGGGTTAAAAGGGCAAAAATGATTCAAGCAGGAGATGGTCAAAGTATAATAAACCACTTCAAGCAACCCCAAGCAGTTGAGAAAATGTTCTTTCACACAAAACAGGTTGACGATGAAACCGAATGATTAATTTCTTCTAGAGAGATGGATTATCAAGATTTGACTATGAATACTTTGGAGATGTTGTGGTTTTTTATTCCACATAACAAACAAATATAACATGATTTTGTGTTCCATTTGTGAGGGTAAATCATCATTGGAAAAATATTTTATTTGGTTGTACTTGCTTGAGTAATGAGACGACATCTTCATTTGTTTAGTTCTTTAACGCTTTTCTTGAGTCGATGGATGGTAAGGCTCTAAGAACTATTTTCACTAATCAGTGTCAAAGCGATGACAAGTGAAATTAACGAGGTGTTTCCTACTATATGACATCGCTTGTGTCAATGACACATCTCACAAAATGGCAATTCAAATATTTCTAATCTTTACAAGCAACCTAGTTTTAAGAACAAGTTTTCTTATCTTTTCAAAATTCGTGGATCTATAGCTGAATTTGAAGAAAAGTGGAAATAAATGACTAAGGAATGGGATTGTTCTAATCATCCTTGGCTTCTTAGACTATATAAGTTTTGTGAGAAATGGGCTCCTGCTTTTAGTCAATATACATTTTTATGCAACATAGGTCTCGTCAGATAAGTGAGAGCACAAATAATGTATTTTAAAACCTGGATTGTAAGGCAATGACTCTTACTTATTTTGTCCTTCACCATGAACAAAATGCTGAGAAGCTGCATGAGGTAGAGATGACTGATGATTATCAAAATGCTCATAGAGAACCTCGGATTTTATCTCCAAGTGGTATTTTTAAACATGCATGTATGGTATACACAAACGTATTTTTAAACATGCATGTATGGTATACACAAAATTTTTGGTTTGTCTCAGAAAGACTTTACGTGATCTCTTTGTGTAATGGAGGTTGAATCTCTTCACAATGAGAGACATCACATGTACAAATTAAGAACATAAAGTAGTGATCGAGATCATATTGTGCAACTTCAGTTCTCTGATTTGTCAATCTCATGTACTTGTAAACATTTTGATCCAATGTTATTGTTGTGCTTCCATGCATTTAGGGTGCTTAATTTAAATGGGATTAACAAAATTCTTAAGCAATACATATTGGAAAGGTGGACCAAGGTAGCAAAGCATGGGCTTGTGACGAATAAGAACAATATTGTGCAAGAAAAGTGAAAATTCAACAAAGGCAAGTGCACTTGAACAAGTTAATGCGCAAAACTTTTAGTATTATGAATTTTTGTGCCAATGATGATGCCAAAATTGAGATTGTAGATCATAAGTTGAACAACATTTTAAAGAAAGTTACAAAGTTACATGCAACATCAATGGAAGGAGATAAAATTTTGGATGATATTTCCATTTCTTTATCTAATTTTGACACCCTAGTACTTGATCCCCTGCAATTGAGAAAAAAAGGAGAAACATATGGTCGAAGGAAGCGCTTTTAAGAGAAAAGAAAAGAAGGGGACAAGGCTTTGAAAATGACAACTCAACTGGCTACTAACACCATTACAGGTAAAATTACTTTGCAAGGTTTTTTTGGATAGGTAAAATCAATTTGTATGTTTATAAACAATAATTTGGATAAAAGCTTCATTTTCATTCCTGTTTGCTCGAGGTTCAACAATGCAATCTTCGGTTATGGAACCACCTAACTCATTTTCCATTGGATTGCAAATTATTGGAAATTGCCAAAATTAGGTGAGTTGCCTACTTAAATAAATGGGAAAATCAGCTTACTTGATTTTTTTTCAATCTACACTCTATTTTTACAATAAATGTGAAAATCCACTTGCTTGAATTTATTCCACTGATTGGCATGGCTGCACAAAATATTCATATTGTACCAGTAGCCAACTTTGTATTTCTTAAATTTCTTATTCTTCTGAGAATGGAAGCATTATAAGTGCCCATACTTGACCTTATTGCATATATTTGGATATTTTACAAGTTTGTAGCATACCAACTGTTCCATCCCCCATTTGAGTTAGGTATTTGTCATGGTGTATACTTGCATCTATATATTTCTTTTATACAATTGCACTATGGGAAACCAAGATAGTTCCAATCGCCGCACTTCAGCCTAAAATATCATTAATGAATTGCATAAATTTGGTAAAAAAATATTGTATTTTTGCCTCATATTTGTGGATATGAGAAGTTTATATATTTTGCGACAACAACAGATTTACTATTGAACTATTTTCTACTCTATTTCAATCCTTACTCCCCCACTTTTAAAGAAAGGTTTGGAAACATTATTGTCTAAGGGGTTATTCTAAGCATGTCATTGATGTTTTCTTTGTTATTTTTAAAGATATGTGTGGGAATAATGTGGTCATTGATGATGCTATTTTGTGCATGTGGAAACAACTCTTGATAAGTAACCGATGCAAGTCTCCAAAGCTATCATACCTTATACAAGTTTAATAAGGCTTATGTATTTTGACATCTAATTGGTCTACATAGACTGAACTAACTATCTTGTTGATGCATTGTGTTGATATTTGTCTTCAACAAGCATCTATGGTTTGAATACGATGCCATATCTTTATTTTTGAGAAAATACTATACTAGATGCAACAACATCAATTGCTAATGTTGATAACAGTGGACTACAATAATTTTTGGATGGTGGTGATAGGATAATAGATGAATTAAATATAGTATTGTCAATGATATTTGCTTGTGTAAGAAAAATATTGCAGAATTAGATAGTGAACAAAAAGGACTTGGCATTAGTAAATTAGATCATGACATTTATTAACAACTTTTTTCACTACACAGAAAAAAAAGATGAGCATTGTGCCCCTTCAAATAGAGAATTGAACTTTTATAACCAGACAAACCAATCCAATTTTCTTCATATGCTACATCACAAGGGAGACAATATTTATCTCTAAATCCTACTTGGGTCCTCTTTTTTCATTTGGACAATGAGCATGCCTCCGGTTCTTATTTGCAACACGCTAAAACTTTTTAAACTTCCCTTCTGCTCGTTTATTTTTTTTATTTTATTCATTTGCCATCCTCATGAAATCAAGCATCACATCAACATGCTCTAACAAGTGGATTCCATCCCAACTTCTTAAGTGCTTGTTCATTGATCTTTAGCTATTATGGCAACATTATTTCCTCAACAAACCAAAGCTTGGATATTCCTAGGTGAGTTAGCTGAATTACAACCAAATGAATGTGCAAGTCTAATAACCTCAAAGAAGAGAGCCCGGACAAACCCAAAGTAGTAGCCTCTCATTTTGTAAGACTGTATAATGACATTTGTTTCAATTTACTGCAATGCAATTCAAAAAGGTAAACGAAACCGAATTCTGTAAATGAAAGAAAATTATCTCATCCGCATTAAACTTAGAACTACATTTTTTTTAGACAATACTAAATTGTAATTAAAGTTTGTATAGGCAAACATCAAAACATACATGGGAAATACGTTATGGGAAATTCATTCATTCAAATTCCAACATATTGTCTATTATAATCAAAGATGGAAGATATGCATATCTAATTAGCAAATAAGAAAGCAATCAAAGATATGAAGCACACAAGCAAGACTATATAATTACATTTGTTTTTGTCTTTGCGATTGAGAAAGACTTACCAAGTCCACCACTCCAACGAATTTACTGTATTCCCTATAGCATTTGTGGTCTCTTCCTTTTGCTTGGCATTTGCTTTCTTCATTGTCCTAGTGTTTTCAATTATACTTGAATCTTTGACCACTTCTATTCCCCAATAATATAGACCAGACAAGCTCAAACTTTCCGATGATGCATATTTCTTTCTAGACGAATCATCATGAGTGAGACTCGACATGATTAATTTCTTGCCAAACATGTACTTCTCTCATTAAGACATGAATAATATGGAAAACAAAAGAAAAAAAATAAAGCATAAACATAAGCATAGTTCCATATCATAATGAGGTCAGTTTCAATAGTAATTTCATGTGTAGTATAACATAAATCTAAAACGTGTTAACCATATATATAAATCTACCCATATATACAATGTACTCTCAAAGACAAGTCTACTTTTTTTCTTTGACCAACTCATCCACAAAATTTAGGTTTTTAATAAGCATTGCTTAGAATACATTCACAGTAAAAATTCACCAAAATAGCCCCTCAAACAAGACATTTAATTCAAAAATCGTGACATTGACCAGCATTCTTATTAATTAAGAAATGAGGCAATATGTCAAGTTTGACTTTTCAATTTTAAACTTTTAAAATTAAAGGAAGAGAGATACAACAAAGCTTGAAATCGGCAAGGCCTTACAGAAAAAGAGCACAATAGCACGATTCTAATTGCCTACAACATTGTAACCAACAAAAGCTTCCATTTTTTTGGCACAATTATTAGGATTCTTGATTCTTTTAGATGTGCCCTAGCTCATACTAACCACTTCTAGCTCCATCATGAATTCATGATTGGAAAACTGATTAAAAAATAGGGGAAAGTATAATACATAGTACAAACCGATTTGTCAACTTGCCAGAAATTGAAAAATCCGCGGCCAGAGATTGTGGAGTAAAAGAGTTGGAAGGGGTGGAAGCGCGTCATGTTGGTGTTGATGGGCGTTGTATGTCACGCCCCGAAATCCCATACCTCGATCGAAGTGCGGAAGCCAATCAATGATATACATTTGGAGGTAGAGAATCTCGGGCGCGAGACCGAACAGTCGATTTCACCACCAATTACGATCATCTCAAAAGGATGTGTAATCGGTCACGCCCATAATCAGTGCAATACAAATACAAACATTAATGAATACTATGGAATGAAAATTTACTTAATAATACTGATAATAATCCATTTAAGAAAGTCAAATCAAATAAACCTATAAATCTATGGCACACAATTGCCATTAAATGTCATAAGCATCAAATAAGCAAAGCAAATAATATAAACTCTAAGTCTTCACGGCTCCTGCGACCGCTTCACTACTGCAACTTCTTGATCTCAAATTCCATTTGCGCCTGCATCAGAGGATGCATGAGTATTTCATAGAAACACTCAGTAGGATGTAAAAACCCACTGAATTAGGACAAACAATATGAATAGGATAAGAATAACAAAGGTTTATGAAGATGCCGCGACATCTGGACTAAACAAGGATTTATACACCTGAAAGGTTAGTCGATAATAATTCCAACCCGCAAGTAGGGAAAACAACAATAAGGCTCCTACTACACATATGAGTAAGGAGGGAATGATAATCATATTAAAAAGCTCCAGACATTAAAAGTGAAAGGAGTACAATTTCTGCTCGCTGAACCGATCACCCGCAAGTGACTATACCAGAACCACCCTAGGGGTCCTCTTTTTGGAACCCTGCCATGCGTCTAGGATGCTGGCCCCACCAGTGCTTACGGACACGATGGGCGGAGATTGAAGACCTTCCGTAATGTCAACAATGTAACGTACGTATGTTGCCTCTTTTTGGGCAGTATGGAACCGCAGTACCACAATTATTAGTGACCCCGCAAGATCAAGCAATGGCATAATGTGAGCATACTATGAATCCACTTCCGGAGAAGTCCCGCAAGACCTCTAGTGGAGGAATCAATCAAATAATCATGATGAATAATAATTCAACGAAATAGAGGCCGCAACGCTCTAACCACATAAGGTATCAATCACCGGAACAGACTCACATACAGAGTATAAGTGGGAATGTCACACAAAGAGAATAACACAATCCATACATACGTTCATGCTCAGCCCTAGATGGAAATTCATATAGGTCTTATTGAAATATATATATAAATCAGAGACAAGGTGTTAATGAGTCCTAGATGATTTGGATTCCAAATGGAACCTCAAACCGACACAAGCGCTTTATCTTCAAATACACGATTACGGTTTTCTTGACATAAGTATTACCCATCTATCATATTGACCATAACCCAACCTTACTGTGATAATCATAAGGATATAATCCAGTAATAGTTACTGACACG
This sequence comes from Houttuynia cordata, assembly GCA_039654745.1. Classification (NCBI taxonomy): domain Eukaryota; kingdom Viridiplantae; phylum Streptophyta; class Magnoliopsida; order Piperales; family Saururaceae; genus Houttuynia; species Houttuynia cordata. The sequence continues at coordinate 6,982,719 of CM077504.1, forward strand.
TCCTACCATCTTCACATCATATTAAGTGGTTTTACTTAAGTACTTAGTGTTTTCACTTGGATTCTGCTCACTGTCTTTTGCATAACAGTCCACTTCCGGCGGCTCCCAGACTCTGTACAGTTAATATTATCTTCTGACATTTTTACTGAGAGTACCCTTATGAGTCTAGTTTCTAACCCCACCGGTTTTATATTTTTCTGATATCATATGAATTAGTTATGAATTATTCACTGTCGACTGTCCGTGCAGAAACTGTTCTGGCCGAAAGTGAGAAACTTGATTAAACTTTAATTAACTTATACCGTACCACTTATAGATGATATTATACTCATGATAGATGATAATACTCCCCTCCTAGATCAATTACAGATCTTGGAATTAACTAGAATTACCAAAAGATTCCCTTTTTATCATGTTTCTTCACATATAACACAATCTTAGACCATAATATCTTTCAACTAAATTGATTTAAGCAAAACGATCATTAAGGCATAAGACTCAATCATTAGACATCATAATCAGAACAATATCAGAACTTTTATCTTCTGTAAAATTAATAAAGCATCCATCTTTGATGTGATTTACCATCTAGACATGAAGCATGAAGGCATATATGCATGTATCGCAATACACATGGAAAGACAAGACATAAATCATTAATCCCGCAAGATTCAAAGCAATACTCCAAGGAAATCAGTAAGAACACTCATCATATAGTGTGAGAAAAGAATAAGAAGAGAGGGAAAAACCATCCTACTCTTTATCACCAAAAGACGTCGCCTTTCTACGCGATGTTCGTCTCCTCCGCTACCTTCAAAGCTTCCCGATCCAAGCTCTTGAGCAATTCCCACAAGAAGAGGTCTTCTAAGAGAGGGATGAACGTGGGAAGGAGAGGGGAAAGCCTCTGGACGTTCTAGGGTTTAGTTTTCAAAAGCACAAGCCTAGACTCTATGGGTTTATATAGAGTTTTTAGAAAATCTTTGCCCAATCAATTCTACCATTAAGAGGGTCAAATTTCAGTTTTAAGATACTTACTAATTTTCCGGATGTTACATCCTCCCCTCCTAAAAAGAATATTTCGTCCTCGAAATGCTGACTCTCAATCTTCAAAAAGGTAAGGGTAGGATTTCCTCATTTCTCGTTCCGTTTCCCAAGTCATTTCCTCAGCCAACTGGTTTTGCCACAAAACTTTCACCAAAGGAATGGTCTTTCTTCTAAGTACTTGATCCTTTCGGTCCAATATCTTCACAGGTTTTACTGGAAATGTCAAATCTGCTTCTAACTCCATCGTTGTGAAATCCAAAACATGTGATGGGTCTGGCACATATTTCCTCAGCATAGAAATATGGAAAGTATTATGTACTTCATCCAACTGCGGCGGTAACGCCAACCGATATGCAACTGGCCCAACTCGTTCCAAAATTTCAAATGGTCCAACAAACCTCGGACTCAACTTTCCTTTCTTACCAAATCTCATAATTCCTTTTGAAGGTGATACTTTCAGAAATACATGGTCTCCTACTTGAAATTCTAACTCTCTTCGCCTGTTGTCAGCGTAATTCTTTTGGCGACTCTGAGCCGTTTGTAATCTCTGTCTGATCTGTCTTACCTTTTCTGCGCAGTATTGCACTAATTCTGATCTCAGCACTTGATTCTCTCCAACGTCTGTCCAACATGTAGGGGATCTACATGGTCTTCCATATAGTGCTTCAAATGGTGCCATTCCGATACTCGAATGATAACTGTTATTATAAGCAAATTCTATCAACGGTAAATGATCATCCCAATTACCTTTCCAATCGATTGCACAGGCTCTAAGCATGTCCTCCAAAGTTTGAATCATACGTTCTGATTGTCCATCACTCTGTGGATGAAATGCTGTACTAAAATTTAACTTGGTTCCCAACGCCTCTTGTATACTCTTCCATGTTCTCGATGTAAAACGAGGGTCTCGGTCAGACACAATAGATAACGGCGTACCGTGTAGTCTAACAATTTCCCTTATGTATAATTCTGCCAAACTTTCCGGGTTTTGTTTCCATCTAATCGGAAGAAAGTGTGCTGACTTTGTGAGTCGATCCACTATAGCCCAAATCGCATCTCGCTGTCTTTGAGTCTTTGGCAATGCCACAACAAAATCCATCGTCACATGCTCCCATTTCCACTGTGGAATCTCCAATGGTTGCAACATTCCAGCCGGTCTTTGATGTTCAGCCTTTACTTGTTGACAAGTTAAACATCTCGATACAAACTTGCCAATATCTCTTTTCATCCCATTCCACCAAACTGTCCTTTTTAAATCTTGATACATCTTCGTACCTCCAGGATGAATGTTAAACTGAGAGTGATGTGCTTCACGCAGAATTTCCTGTCTTAATTCCATGTCTTTAGGTACTACCAATCTTCCTCAGAATCGAATACTTCCGTCTGCTCCTTTTTCAAAATCCGTCCTGTCCAATAATTTCTGTATCTGCGGGTTCTCCTTTTGCGCTTCAAGGATTTTATCAACCACCACTGATCTTATAGAAAGATTCCCAATGAATGATATCCTCCTTGAAGTCGGCCATTCCAAATGACATTCTCCCATTTTCTGCATCAGTTTCCACTCTTGTACTAACAAGTGAGCAATTATCCCAGTCTTTCTGCTTAATGCATCTGCTACCACATTCGCCTTGCCTGGATGGTAATGAATGGAAAAATCATAATCCTTCAGGTACTCTAACCACCTTCTCTGTCTCACATTCAGGTCCTTCTGGGAAAAGATATACTTCAAACTTTTATGATCTGTATATACTTCAAAAGTTTATCCATACAAGTAATGTCTCCAAATTTTTAAAGCAAAAACCACTGCTGCTAATTCCAAGTCGTGTGTTGGATAATTCTGCTCATGAATTTTCAGTTGTCTCGATGCATACGCCACAACATGTCCGTGCTGCATTAGTACACACCCGAGTCCACTCTTCGAAGCATCACTGTATATAACGAATCCTCCAGTTCCCGACGGTAAAGTCAAGATCGGTGCCGATGTTAATCTTTTCTTCAATTCCTTGAAACTTTTATCACATTCATCATTCCATATAAACTTCACTCCCTTTCTGGTCAATTTCGTCATTGGCAAAGCTAGACTTGAAAATCCTTCAATGAATCTTCTATAGTAACCTGCCAATCCCAAGAAACTTCGAATCTCCGTCACATTCTTTGGTTGTTCCCATTCTAACACTGCCTCTACCTTCATTGGATCAACTGATACTCCATCTTCTGATATAACATGTCCAAGAAAATTCACCTTGTTCAACCAAAATTCACACTTATTCAGCTTAGCATATAATTGATTATCCTTCAATATCTGTAACACAAGAGTCAAGTGAGTTCTGTGTTCTTCCCAACTTGTTGAATATACCAAAATATCGTCCACGAAGACTATCACAATCCGGTCTAATAAGTCCACAAAAATTCTGTTCATCATGTCCATAAAAGCTGCTGGCGCATTAGTCAATCCAAAAGGCATTACCAGGAATTCGTAGTGTCCATACCTGGTCCTGAATGCTGTCTTGGATATATCCTCCTCCTTGATCCTTAACTGATGGTATCCCGATCTCAAATCAATTCTCGAAAATACTTTTGCTGATTGTAACTGATCAAACAAATCATCTATTCTAGGCAAAGGATATTTATTCTTCACCGTGACTTGGTTCAACATACGATAGTCAATACACAATCTCATCGACCCATCTTTCTTCTTTACAAATAATACTGGTGCACCCCATGGGGAAACACTAGGCCGTATGAACCTCTTATCCAACAACTCTTGCAACTGCACCTTCAATTCTTTCAACTCAGCTGGCGCCATTCTATATGGTGCTTTGGAAATAGGTGCTGTTCCCGGTATCAATTCAATCGTAAAATCGATCTCTCTCTTTGGTGGCAAACCAGGTAACTCATCAGGAAAGACTTCGGGAAAATCCCTCACTACCTCAATGTCCTCTACTCTCGGGGTAGGCATCTCAACAGGTGCCACATTAGCTAAATAGGCTCTACAACCTTTAGCCAACAATTTCTGAGCTTTAACAGCTGATATCAAACAATCTCCTTTTCTATCCCGGATTCCCTGAAACAATAGTTCTTTCTCTCCAGGAATTTTAAAATAAACTCTCTTTTTAGTACAATCCACTAGTGCATTATATTTTGATAACCAATCCATTCCCAAGATTACATCAAAATCACACATATCAATCAGCACAAGATTAGCAAGCAAAATTCTATCTTCTATCAGCACAGGAGAGTTTTCAATATATTCGGTTGCTATAACCGAATCTCCCATAGGAGTAGAAATCATCAAATCATCACTCAGTCTAGATAATGACTTATCTAGACTTAAAGCGAACACTGAAGAAATAAAAGATCGCGAAGCTCCCGGGTCTATTAACACTCTAGCAAAACGATTGAGGATAAGAAGAGTACCTTCAATAACCTCATCCAACCCACGCGCATCTTCTGATGATAGAGCAAAAATCCTCGCCTGAGTCTTCTTATTTATATCAGCCCCGGTCTTCTTTTCACGATTAGGGCAATTAGGAGAGATATGCCCAACCTCATTGCACACGAAGCATCTTCGAGGATCCGTAGGGCACGGCTTCCCTCTATGCGAATCCTGTCCACAAATCCTGCAACGACCTCCATTCATGTTACCATTGTCATTGCCTCGAAACTGTTGACGTGGTGCACCGTTCATCCGGTTCTGTTGCTGCTGCCTTTGCTGCTTAAATGGACGCTGATTCCCACGATTAACATTATTGTTAAAACGCTTCTCCCCAAAACGTTTCAGCTTACTCTCTTGAGCTTTGACCTGATTGTTTCTCCTTTCCAAGGTTCTTTTAAAATCATCCTCCAAAATAGAAGCTAGCTCGACCGCCTTTGCTACAGTCGTTGGTTGAGAAACTAACACCCTCGACCTTATGCCGTCCTTCAGCCCATCCACAAAACGTTGCGCTTTAATCAATTCATTAGGGCAAGCATTAGTAGCAAATCGTTGAAGTTGTTCAAACTTCGTCTCATACTGTAGCACAGTCATCGATCCTTGCACTAACTCCAAGAATTCTTTCTCCTTGCGCCGCTGGATATGGGAAGGAAAGTACTTGACGTTGAACACCTCCTTAAATTCTTCCCAAGAAATCTCCTGATTTGCAGTAAAATTGTTGCGCTCGGCGGACTCCCACCAAAATACCGCCTCACCAACAAACAGGAAAGTAGCATAAATCACCCGATCCGCCTCGGGTACCTTCATACCCTTGAACAGCCGCTCCACTTCAACCAACCAACGCTCAGCCTTTTCTGGGTCATCCTCACCAGAAAACTGGGGCCCAGCCCTCTTAAATCGTTCAAGTGTTGGCGCCTTAGCATTATCATTACTACTTCCACCGTTTTGCAATTCAGCCGCCAATTGCCTAACCATATCAGACATATTCTGACTGGCTCCCTCATCCTGTGAAGGATTAGGATTCGCATTGGTTCGACGTCCACGATTTCCAGAGTTCACCATTCTCGCGTATCTACAGTCAAAGAAAGGAGATGAATTAGAAATCTTACATATAGCTCAATTTGTAATTCACCTCTCATTCCTTTGACTCCTAGCACCGCTCACGCAAGACACAAAACATGCATAAAATAAAACAATCACAACGCAAGCATTAAAGCAAATAATTCTTTTATTCATTAATAAGAAGATTCCTACACTGAGATCCCTTATAAATGAGGGTTTTTATTACAAAAGATTTTTGAAACTAAAAACTATCCTAACTCTTTCTCCTAGCCATCCTTCCTACTCTCTTGCCTTCAGAGGTAATCATCCAGTATGTCTAAAGCTACCCAGGTTGGTGCAAGCCTCAAGTGCGTATGCCACAGAATTTCCCACATCGTCATGTATGGCCATCTGTAACCCAAAGATTTAAACATATGGTACAGAGCGTCAGACAATGCAGTATCAGTCTTGGCCCGAACATAGACAGGGTGCCTTCTCACAATCTTGGCCTCTACCATCACAAATATAGAAGGAGATCCATCGTAAAATGCTATTTCAATCTCTTCTTGCTCATATCCTTCGATCTCCATTCCTGGCATGTAGTCTAAGTAAGGATCCCACTCTGGGTCGTCTATAGGCAAGGGTTCTACATCAGCCACTGGGTTCTGGACTTCCTCTATGTCAATCTGTAATGGGTCATCTTCGGTTCCACTCCCTATGTCTTTCTTTTTCCAGTCCTCAAGCCACTGCCTAACGGCTTCCTGCTTGTCTTTCTCATAGATCCTACCACTTCTTGTTCTAGCCATTTAAACCTACACAAGAAACGTCATCATTAGTCTTCTAATAATAAAGTTTCAGGTTCTATCTATGAATCTACTCTCACATAGTAAGTTCTTCTAGATACCCTTATTCTTTCTATCAAGTTCGACTATTCCATTTCATAATTCAGCAATGTCCGTACTGTATTAGACTGAGTTTGAGGGCTCCGATACCACGCTGTCACGCCCCGAAATCCCATACCTCGATCGAAGTGCGGAAGCCAATCAATGATATACATTTGGAGGTAGAGAATCTCGGGCGCGAGACCGAACAGTCGATTTCACCACCAATTACGATCATCTCAAAAGGATGTGTAATCGGTCACGCCCATAATCAGTGCAATACAAATACAAACATTAATGAATACTATGGAATGAAAATTTACTTAATAATACTGATAATAATCCATTTAAGAAAGTCAAATCAAATAAACCTATAAATCTATGGCACACAATTGCCATTAAATGTCATAAGCATCAAATAAGCAAAGCAAATAATATAAACTCTAAGTCTTCACGGCTCCTGCGACCGCTTCACTACTGCAATTTCTTGATCTCAAATTCCATTTGCGCCTGCATCAGAGGATGCATGAGTATTTCATAGAAACACTCAGTAGGATGTAAAAACCCACTGAATTAGGACAAACAATATGAATAGGATAAGAATAACAAAGGTTTATGAAGATGCCGCGACATCTGGACTAAACCAAGGATTTATACACCTGAAAGGTTAGTCGATAATAATTCCAACCCGCAAGTAGGGAAAACAACAATAAGGCTCCTACTACACATATGAGTAAGGAGGGAATGATAATCATATTAAAAAGCTCCAGACATTAAAAGTGAAAGGAGTACAATTTCTGCTCGCTGAACCGATCACCCGCAAGTGACTATACCAGAACCACCCTAGGGGTCCTCTTTTTGGAACCCTGCCATGCGTCTAGGATGCTGGCCCCACCAGTGCTTACGGACACGATGGGCGGAGATTGAAGACCTTCCGTAATGTCAACAATGTAACGTACGTATGTTGCCTCTTTTTGGGCAGTATGGAACCGCAGTACCACAATTATTAGTGACCCGCAAGATCAAGCAATGGCATAATGTGAGCATACTATGAATCCACTTCCGGAGAAGTCCCGCAAGACCTCTAGTGGAGGAATCAATCAAATAATCATGATGAATAATAATTCAACGAAATAGAGGCCGCAACGCTCTAACCACATAAGGTATCAATCACCGGAACAGACTCACATACAGAGTATAAGTGGGAATGTCACACAAAGAGAATAACACAATCCATACATACGTTCATGCTCAGCCCTAGATGGAAATTCATATAGGTCTTATTGAAATATATATATAAATCAGAGACAAGGTGTTAATGAGTCCTAGATGATTTGGATTCCAAATGGAACCTCAAACCGACACAAGCGCTTTATCTTCAAATACACGATTACGGTTTTCTTGACATAAGTATTACCCATCTATCATATTGACCATAACCCAACCTTACTGTGATAATCATAAGGATATAATCCAGTAATAGTTACTGACACGTCCTACCATCTTCACATCATATTAAGTGGTTTTACTTAAGTACTTAGTGTTTTCACTTGGATTCTGCTCACTGTCTTTTGCATAACAGTCCACTTCCGGCGGCTCCCAGACTCTGTACAGTTAATATTATCTTCTGACATTTTTACTGAGAGTACCCTTATGAGTCTAGTTTCTAACCCCACCGGTTTTATATTTTTCTGATATCATATGAATTAGTTATGAATTATTCACTGTCGACTGTCCGTGCAGAAACTGTTCTGGCCGAAGTGAGAAACTTGATTAAACTTTAATTAACTTATACCGGACCACTTATAGATGATATTATACTCATGATAGATGATAATACTCCCCTCCTAGATCAATTACAGATCTTGGAATTAACTAGAATTACCAAAAGATTCCCTTTTTATCATGTTTCTTCACATATAACACAATCTTAGACCATAATATCTTTCAACTAAATTGATTTAAGCAAAACGATCATTAAGGCATAAGACTCAATCATTAGACATCATAATCAGAACATATCAGAACTTTTATCTTCTGTAAAATTAATAAAGGCATCCATCTTTGATGTGATTTACCATCTAGACATGAAGCATGAAGGCATATATGCATGTATCGCAATACACATGGAAAGACAAGACATAAATCATTATCCCGCAAAGATTCAAAGCAATACTCCAAGGAAATCAGTAAGAACACTCATCATATAGTGTGAGAAAAGAATAAGAAGAGAGGGAAAAACCATCCTACTCTTTATCACCAAAAGACGTCGCCTTTCTACGCGATGTTCGTCTCCTCCGCTACCTTCAAAGCTTCCCGATCCAAGCTCTTGAGCAATTCCCACAAGAAGAGGTCTTCTAAGAGAGGGATGAACGTGGGAAGGAGAGGGGAAAGCCTCTGGACGTTCTAGGGTTTAGTTTTCAAAAAGCACAAGCCTAGACTCTATGGGTTTATATAGAGTTTTTAGAAAATCTTTGCCCAATCAATTCTACCATATCTTGGCACTTCCACCAATGGGAGAGTCCCTAAATCACCCTAGGAACGTGCAATACAAGTCTAGTTAGGATATGACATCTTTCCCAATCAAATCCGCCTCAAAATTAGGTTAGAATTCGCCCAAACCGCAACTGGCGATCGATCGTGCAATACGGCGATCGATCGTCCTGCGCTGTTTACAAACTGCACGATGGCGCCGATCGTAGCCGATCGAAGCCGATCGATCGTGTTCCATAAGCCGATCGATCGTTTTTAGCGCGATCGATCGTTTTTATTCAATTTCCCATATCTTTTTACTCCGAACTCCAAATCACACAAAATTGGTGTCGTTGGAAAGCTCTTCTCACCAACTTTAATTTAAACAAAGCAATCATTAAGAGGGTCAAATTTCAGTTTTAAGATACTTACTAATTTTCCGGATGTTACATTGTAGGAGGCACAGATGGTGGAGTGGACGTTGTTCAACAATCTTTCATAGCATTGGCTGCCATATTAGGCAAGGTTTTAGAATTAAAGAACCAAAATGGTAGATGATAAAAGACCTAAAATATAACATATCAAGATCAAAGAGTGATAAATTATAAAATTGAAGCCGTCATTTTTTTCTTTCTATTTTTTTTCTTTTCTAAGAGGAAGAACCTAAGGAGACCTTGAGGTTGGTCCTAGGGAAGATCAACAGCAGCCGAGGTTGGTCTTAGGCAATGACTGCCAGGGCGAGCCCCAATGCAAGTCTAGTAGAAAGAACATTCTTTATGTGCTTATGTCCATTATCAATATCTTAATAACATGAGATCATTTGAAAAGAAGTATAAAAGTTAAATAAAATCTGCCCGCCCAATCTCCATCAGTATAACCCCATTTGTATGTGTAACTAGCTCACACAAGTTTGAAAATCTGCTCCCCCCCTTCAACTTCATTTTTTAGATCTTTTCTACTAATTCTAGTTGCATTACTTTTTTGCTAAAAAAATCATTGTCCAGTTGAAAGCACTAAGATTTGTACAAATGTGCATGTGATCTATACATGAAATATGCATTTTATTATCTCTTAAACTTATATTTATGCTATGTTTGGTTAGAATAACTACTACTTTAATATAGTTTTTGGTTTTTGAAGGAAATGAGAGCAAAGATGCAAAAATATGGCGAAAACGGACTTCAATGGTCAAATCATCATAACTCCGTGTACAAATATCGTATTGGACTGATTCAAGTCTCATATTAAAGTTCAAGAAGTCAGCTTTCCAACGCCACAAACCACACGTAATTTGGAGTTCGGAGCAAAAAGTTATAGCCATTTGAAGATTCCGGACAGTAAAAACGATCGATCGGACACCAACGCAATCGATCGTATCTACTGGAATTTTTGGACTCGCGCAAAGTTTTAAAGACAGTAAAAACGATCGATCAGCTTCGTCCGGCATCGTTCGCCATAACGATCGATCGGAAGCAATTAACAAAGGAAAACGGCTTCGTTCGGCTACGTTCGTAAAACGATCGATCGGGCTATGAAGGCGATCGATCAGTGCATACGGAAAACACAATTTAACCCTATTTTGACTCGGATTTGGAAGGGGAATTGGGGGCTTTCCTTCACCCCTATATATATGCCTTAAGGGAGAACGTATGGGGTATGCAAGAATAGAGTTTTGAGTTCTTTTGGAGTTCTTGGAGGCTAGAGCAAAGGAAGAAGAAGATGATGAAGATGAAGATGATGGATTCTCTTCCCATGCTTGGCTAAACTCCTATCCAAGGCGTAGATGAAGCCCAATAATCTGGTTGTGTAGTTTCTTTTCTCTCATCTTATGTTTTTATTCTAGTTGGTGTATGGATTTTATTGTGTAATCACCGTTAATTCAATAAAGATTTGTTCTTTGTACTCGAGAGAGACAAGAGTGAATTCTTGTGAGTTTCAATCCGAAGAATACTTGCGTATCCGAGAGGAACGTGAGTAGACTGAGGTGTTATATATCAATAAAGTTTCATTGGTTTATACTCGAGAGAGATAGATCACAATTTCATCTTTTAATTGTTTTATGTGTTACATCCGAGAGGAGAGCACTATATTTTGAGTTGACAAGTGTATGTCCGAGAGGAATATGCTAGCCAATTGGAAATCTTTATTCAAAAGAGAGAGAGAAACGATACACTAGTTATTGTGGTGGATTCGAAGCCTTGGTATTCCGCATATTGATTAAATCTCAGCTTAGTTTAGTTTAAAGTTCATTACTTTCTTAGTCTAAAATCAACACTGCTGTTTTCTCTTGAATTTGGTAAAGTATTCACCGTCCCTGAGGTTCGACAACCCTTATTAATACTCGCCGTAGTACAATTGCCGTGTGCACTTGCAAGGGTTTTAATTTTAAACGATCAAGTTTTTGGCACCGTTGCCGGGGACGGCACAATAGTTTACCAGATTCTTAGTATAATTAGTGTTAGAGTAGTTTAGTGAGTCTTAACATAGATTATTTGTCAGTAGCTTAATTTGTGTTTGTCTTTCTTTTTGCAAGGTTAAGAGAAGACGTGGAATTCTCGCCAACGTGGAAGGGCCACCCCTTCCCCTAGTTTGCATTCTCTTATCCTTCCCTTTTTAGATTAATTTGTGTGTTTGGTATTTTTTCTTTTCTTTCTGTGACTGCATGTTGTGCTAGTTGTGGCTATTAGGACTGCTAGTTGTTGATATCTAGGACTGCTGATTGCTAGTTGTGGATATCTAAGGTTGATTTTCTGATTTGTGGATGTGTGATATTGTGGTTCAGTTGATGAATGCATGGTGAAGAAATGTCTTCACCTTTTTATGGATTTAGCCATGAGAACCCATACAGGAGCTTTAATAATTATTGTTCTTCACACACACGTAATCCCCCTCCCTATGAAGTGCCCTACCACCCACGTCCCTTATATGTTGATACTTACAACCGTGGGTGGGATAATCACTCTAATTTTTGGAGTGGCACATCTTCCCTACAATATATAACTCCTTATATGTCGGAACCATGTGCCCTCTGTTTAAGTCCCATTCACACCCCAGTGGAGTGCCCTTTGGCCCATGAGTACCCTGATTTTATAAGAAAATATGTGAATGAGGCCCAAAGTCTTCATAGGTGGGAGGACCATCCTATTTCTCCTTGGGAGCAACCCAACCCTAGGCCCACTCTTCATGAGGCCCTTAGACAAGATTTTCTAAGCCAACAACTACCTTACCAACCAGCCTCTAATCCTCCGTTTGGCCAAACCAATAAGAAACCATCCCTAGAAGATCAAATGAGCCAAATGCTAGCCACCCAATCCACTCTCCTCTCAGCTTTCAGTGCGATGGAAGCCAAGGTGGACACTGTGATAGACACCAAATATAGAGAGCTGACAGGTGAGTTGAGTACCCAGGCCCAGGTTATCCATTCTCATACACAGACTCTTGCCAACATTGAAATACAGTTAGATCAGCTAACACAGGCCATGAATAAGAACGAAGAATGCATTTTACCTGTCTAGCCCCAATATCCGAAGGGCCAATTTTCTGATGAAGGGATCTGTTTTTCCCCGTGACTATGATGTTACATCCCTTCAGAATGCCCAAAGGTTTGACAATGAGCTTGAGTGGGTTTTACATAATGATCAAGAGGATGTAGAAATTAAAGATGAAGTGAGTGTGTTGATAGAACCAAATTTTCAACCTTCTTCTATATATGAGGAGTTGCAGTCTACAACACTGTCAACAGAACCTTCTATGCCTAGAACACCATTCATACCTTGTCTAGATCAATCTAACTCTTTATTTATTGAAAGTAACTTAGATTGTTTCATAGATTGTTTAGTTGAGTCACTAATTGAGGAAGCTTTCCCAATTAGGTTACTAGAAGAGGCCCCTAAGGCCAAAATGGTTAATTTGGAGGAGGAGCCCTTTATTCTAAAATTTTCTAATGACCCTTCTTCATGGTTAATGCAGGGACCCTTCTATCCAAAGCTTCCCCACCCACTACTCCATCCTTTTATTCCACGATGTGCTCCATACATAGGCAACAAGGATAGGAGTGTGTGGGGCAATCATTTAATTGATCCAGGTTGATAACTTGATAATCTGGACCCTACAGAGGATCATGGCTCCGTCTGGCTGAAGACATTAAACTTAGCGCTTGGTGGGAGGCAACCCATGTATTCAGGTGTATTCTCTCCTTTATCTGATTTTCTTTGTTATATGATCATTGTCATGTTATATTTTGTTCACATTGAGGACAATGTTCATAATAGGTTTGGGGGAGGGAATATTACTTGTATAAAAAAAATCATAAAAATAAAAAAATAAAAAATTTTGATTAGTTTTTAGGTTGTTTGTTAGTATTTTTCTTAGGTTTTGATAGTTTATCCCGTAATAATGCATGTTACAATTCTTAGGAGATTAATTTGCATTGGAAGTGTGAGTAAGTATACTGGAGGATAGATACACTTAACTAAGCATATCTTTCTGTTACAGTCCTCTTGGAACAGGTGCTTGAACAAAGAAAACTCACTTACACACACTAGTACATAAAGTAATACCATCTAGAGATTTGTTGATTACTAATCTACAGTGGGATGTCTTTAGTCATAGTCATTGGATGATTTGTAGTTGTCTGTTGAGCTTAAAAGATCATGATAGACCATTTTCTTGGCTATGGCAAGGGATTGGAACCGGAAATAGGTTGAGAGTATAATACAGCCTGGACAAAATAAAGATGTGCTGAAATATATGTGCTGAAAATGAAAATGTGAAAAAATGAAAACAAAATGAAAGAAAAGGGGCTGCTTGACTTTATAGGATTAACTTAGGCTGATGCTCGGGCCCGAAGCGGTCTCTTAAAACCTAATGCCCTAAGCCAAATTGGCTGGGAGTCATTGGCCTGAGTCATTGCTAAACCTAAGCATCTTGGCCTTACACAGTCCTAGCGAAAAAAAAAAAAGGAAAAAAAAAGTCTGTGGTGTATTATCCTCTCAAATCTAGAATGTTGGACCCGAAGGAGGCGCGTTGTGCTATCATGAACCTAAAGATTACGATAACTATGTAGATTCTGATGTTCTTTGGTTAATGGGCAACACTGGATCTGTATAAACAGAAATTTAGAATGTATTGCTATAATGTTCTACACTTTCTACTATTTATGTTATCTTGTATATAATATTTGAGCAGAAATTTCCAAGATGAAAGTGTGGAATAAAACCACTTACTTGAGGGCTTCTATATTCCTGTTGATTATTAACCAAGTACATGTGGTTGATTTTCTTAAGCATTGTAGTGTGCATTTGTCGGGATAATAGGTTGTGTGTTTTGCAATGTTTTAATTTTTGCTTTGTTTTTGAACTTAGGTTAATTAGATTAACAAATACATGTTTGTGGGTAGCATGGCTGCAAACCCTCACGAGACAACACTCGTCCTACTAGGGACACCTAGAGGTTTAACGGCTTGTTGCATACGCTCAATGCAATCGTGTTCCCTACGAAAGTGGTGTTTACTTTTATGCATTAGTTCTTTAGTTTGTTTGATTTTGATTTGTTTTGTTTTGCTAGGGACTAGCAAAATCTAGGTTTGGGGGTGTGATCTATACATGAAATATGCATTTTATTATCTCCTAAACTTATATTTATGCTATGTTTGGTTAGAATAACTACTACTTTAATATAGTTTTTGGTTTTTGAACGAAATGAGAGCAAAGATACAAAAATATGGCGAAAACGGACTTCAATGGTCAAATCATCATAACTCCGTGTACAAATATCGGATTGGACTGATTCAACTCTCATGTTAAAGTTCAAGAAGTCAGCTTTCCAACGCCACCAACCACGTGCAATTCAGAGTTCGGAGCAAAAAGTTATAGCCATTTGAAGATTCCGGACAGTAAAAACGATCGATCGGACACCAACGCGATCGATCGTATCTACTGGAATTTTTGGACTCGCGCAAAGTTTTAAAGACAGTAAAAACGATCGATCGGCTTCGTCCGGCATCGTTCGCCATACGATCGATCGGAAGCAATTAACAAAGGAAAACGGCTTCGTTCGGCTACGTTCGTAAAACGATCGATCGGGCTATGAAGGCGATCGATCAGTGCATACGGAAAACACAATTTAACCCTATTTTGACTCGGATTTGGAAGGGGAATTGGGGGCTTTCCTTCACCCCTATATATATGCCTTAAGGGAGAACGTATGGGGTATGCAAGAATAGAGTTTTGAGTTCTTTTGGAGTTCTTGGAGGCTAGAGCAAAGGAAGAAGAAGATGATGAAGATGAAGATGATGGATTCTCTTCCCATGCTTGGCTAAACTCCTATCCAAGGCGTAGATGAAGCCCAATAATCTGGTTGTGTAGTTTCTTTTCTCTCATCTTATGTTTTTATTCTAGTTGGTGTATGGATTTTATTGTGTAATCACCGTTAATTCAATAAAGATTTGTTCTTTGTACTCGAGAGAGACAAGAGTGAATTCTTGTGAGTTTCAATCCGAAGAATACTTGCGTATCCGAGAGGAACGTGAGTAGACTGAGGTGTTATATATCAATAAAGTTTCATTGGTTTATACTCGAGAGAGATAGATCACAATTTCATGTTTTAATTGTTTTATGTGTTACATCCGAGAGGAGAGCACTATATTTTGAGTTGACAAGTGTATGTCCGAGAGGAATATGCTAGCCAATTGGAAATCTTTATTCAAAAGAGAGAGAGAAACGATACACTAGTTATTGTGGTGGATTCGAAGCCTTGGTATTCCGCATATTGATTAAATCTCAGCTTAGTTTAGTTTAAGGTTCATTGCTTTCTTAGTCTAAAATCAACACTGCTGTTTTCTCTTGAATTTGGTAAAGTATTCACCGTCCCTGAGGTTCGACAACCCTTATTAATACTCGCCGTAGTACAATTGCCTTGTGCACTTGCAAGGGTTTTAATTTTAAACGATCAAGTTTTTGTGCAATTTAATGTAACTCAAACAAATCCAGCAAACAGGTTCTTTCGTATACAAAAATCCCATAAACAGTTTCCTCGGTGTTCTTATGCTCATGTTTCCCACTTCCAACAAACTCATTGAATTAAGAAAAAATCAACAACTCACAACTTTTTGTAACCTATGAATGACAGTGGATACAACCACAAATTCTGATGCAATAGAATGTATTCAAACACAAGAAGAAAAGGAAATCAAATTAGAGAATGAACCATTCAAATATAGGGCCCTTTTGGCTCTCCCAAAAAGAAAGGGACTTTCCATCCTTTACGGACCAAACCTTCTCGTGAGAACGTTTAGACTTTAAAAGAAGGAAAGGATGTATTTGATAGTTTAGCTTGAACACTAAATTAACCCTAAAGAAAAAGCAAAGGGAGTGCCGAACAGGCCCATATCGTTTTTTTTTTTCAAATATGGATCAATTGATTCTGGATCTCGACCACTAAGGAAATGAAGAAAACACCCCACTCCACCAATCTAAGAGCAAAACTACAGAAATTTGCTCGGAGAGGAAGAAGAGGGGTGGGGATTGCCTGCGATGGAGGGCTCGGAGAGGCTCCCAGCCGGTGATCGCCGGCGACCACCAAGAAGCTCCCGGTCGTCAGCCGCTGCCAACAGTGAAAACCCATGAGGCTCGATGCCCGATTTTTTTATTTTTTTGTTTATATTACACGGACGGCCGGACGGCTCCAGACGCGGACACAGTCTATCCGCATCTATAGCCGTTTAGACGACGGACATGGGAAACTGTCCATGTCCGTGGCTGACATAAATTTATGTCCGTTTGAACATCAAAATGGACGGACGGACACGGACATCCGGACACCGTTTATACCCCTAACCACACCCCATTTTGATTTTGCTCTGCTGTCTTCCCTCTTCCCTCCCATCAGACATCTTGTGGCCAGCGATGCCTACGACGAGGAGGTGGATCGCGGCGTTGATGTCCCAGTGGTCGGCGAGGAGGTCATTCCAGGATGCCCTTTTTCTGGCAATACTTCAAATCGAGATTAAGGTTTTTTCAGTGACCTCCATCACGACGCCTCTCCATCCGGCGATTTTGACCAGCACAGCTGCATCCCCACTGCCGCATCATCCCGGCCTGGACTCTACAACAGCCTTACAAATGTCGGTCGCCTTGACCAGCTCCATGCCCTCTCACTGAGCAGCCTTCTTCCTCAGAAGGGTTCCACTTGGGTTGGAAAGGTCATGTTTTTCTTTCACATTGAATCTGTCATGAGTCTCTCATTAATTTATGCGACAGTTACTTTGTGGTTAGTTGCTCATTCGATGCTTGGTATAGTTAAATACCCTTCAAATTTTCCAAATAATTGGTGTTGCAATATTTTATGTAGTATAAGTAGAGCACAATCTTTTCCTTTAATACCTGAGCAGTCTGTACGAGAAGACTTCAATCTCAGAAGCCTAAGGAGAGTAACATTAATTATAAAATTTCATGGACAGTATTCCAATGTTTCATTCATCATCATAATTGGGAACTTGCTCCCATGTCTTTTAGGGCTATGTATGTTCTACTTATATTACTCTTTCAAGCTCGTATAAACACTCTACCACAGCATTTTAGAATGATATCTCAACATTGTATGCTCTTCTTGGCTTCATGTACGTTTCTCTTGTATGAGGACAGTTATTATCCTCATCAAAACATATGGCTTTTGTATGAGGACAGGTATTATCCTCATCAAAAGATCAAACATCGAGAGACAGCAAAATGGATGATTGACCGATCCACATTTATCTTTGGACGTGCGCAGTCTAATGCAATTGATGAACAATGTGAACGTCCATCTTTGTAAGTAACCATTGAAACGAGAGAAGATAAAGACATATAATCCGATTCAGCAATTCACATTTCTAACTCTTCTTTACGTTAAACATCCGTCTACTTATCGTCAGTTGGCAATCATGAACTTTCTTCCCCAAGAGTGCTTGGATAAATTATGAGCAGCCGGATGCAAATGCAGCACAAGTAAAAAATGAACAGAAAAGCCACCAGTTGACCGGTATCAGAAGGGAGCTCCGGGAGGTCAGAAAAATGACGACCACCATCAGCCCAAGTGGAGGAGGTAGAGAAAGAGCCAGGCAACAGGAGGGTAAGGAGGGTGGGGGGAAAAGGGTGTGTGATGAGGGAGAGGGCCAGGAGCAGGGAGCTTAATGCAGAGCATGAGAATATTGACATGAATGCTGAAAATTTTGGCTCTTGGTGGAATCACAAACAATATCACTGTAGTGCATAAGAGGAAAGCGGCTTTGATTTTTTGTGGTAGAACTAGGAATCTAAGGTTGTTTAGGACAAGATTTTTGCTTTGATTGAAATTTATGTTCTATAATTTGATTTTTTAAAGCATGTTAGTTTTGAATTGAGCTGAGTCTCTCTCTCTCTCTCTCTCTCTTATTAATACTAGTTGAAAATTTGCTTGTGATAATGTTTGATAGCTTGAATGGAAAGAGGCTTCAATGCAATTCTTTTTCAGTATTGTAGCAAAATGTAATTGTCTGCAATGAAACGCAATCACCAGATGTAACGTCTCTAAAAATTGCATAGAAATATTTTTTTCTAGAACAACCGGTCGGGTGTGTTTCCTGTTAAACGTAGGAGAAATGCTTAATAGTGAGATTGTATAGCATCTTTTTGGGATGGATTGGAATTGGGATAGACTTAAGAAGAAAATTGTATAGCATGGATTTATATAGACGTTGTTGGATAGAATCGAGAGGAGAATTGGATAGCATGGAATTTTATAGTAGCACTCAAGGATTGAATTCTACTCGTTCTAAGTTGTTTGTGATTGAAAGTTTGCATCTCTATGACTTCGTGCTCCTGTTTGTCTATTTGGAAGTCCCCATTTGATTTACATATGCATAGAAAATATATTGTGAGTGTTTAATGTGTCAACAGTAATAGACTGATCTGATATTTGAATGCTTTTGAGCTAATGCAAAACCTAGAAATCGTGAGTCATCTTACTATATTCTTTCCTAAGTTTTGCAATTACCATCCGGTATTAGTTGCCACAATTCATATGAGAATGTTTAGATACATCGCCTATATGTAAAAGTCACAATTCTCTGTTTATTTGCATGAGAATTGTCAAACCCTTTGTTTTGTTGTTGCGTCTTCCAGATTAGCTATATGAATACATATTCCTATTGACCTCAATTGTCCGACCATGCTTATAACGTATTTATTTATTATATAAGCCTTATTATATGTTTTGTTCCACTAGAACCTCATATTTTGTCGTCGGGTTCCTAATACTTATCTGAATCTTGTATTATATTTTTTCAGCCTACCTGACATGTAATACCCTATTATACCTTGTATTATTATAATATCAATATGCTAGTCGGGACATAGTTATGGGTGTGTTTGGAAGCGGAAAGAAAGAATCTTAAAGGCCTGAAAAACTGCTTTCAATGCTGAAAAGTGTTTGGAAGCTGAAAATGCTGATAGTGGTTGGTGACGGTGATAGGAGAGGTTGTGTTTGGAAGCTGAAAGGCTAAAATATGGGTACTGACGGTGAAAGGTGAAAAACTTTCACCTTTCCTCCCTGAAAGACTGATTCTCCCACAAGTGAGAATCAGGCTGATGAAAAAAAGCGCGTCCTTGCTCCTTCTCTTTTTTAGGGTTTTTTCCCCTTCCTTCCCATTCATCGCTCCTCTCATCGCCCAGCCACCAACACGATACTCTCGTGGTGCTCCACCAACATCTCCCCTCATCCTCCAACTCACTTCCCGCCTCACATCCACTGCCTCAGCATCTCCCCTCTCCGAGATCTCACGCCACTCCCTCATAATAAACCCTCATCCACCTCCTAATAACTCCTGTCGCCGCTTGAATCTCCGCGACAGCGTCGAGACTCTATGTAGGACTCTGTGTATGTAGTTGAGGACTGCGTCGCCAATGTCTGCTGCCAGCATCCCCGCCCTACCCGAACGCCACTCTAGGTGTCCCTTCCCGCTAACGTGCTGGTAAGAAAAAGGTCCAAATTTTTTCATGTCATAATTTTGAATTTTTAGGATTTTAGTTTGATGTAATTGAATGTGTGTGTAACCTTGAAAATCTTATGAATTTCAGTTTTTGTTTCATGTACATGTTAGTATGAGTCTGCAGATGTGCATTTGATCTCAATAAGTATGGGCATATTACCCACTTTCTGTCAATATGAATGGCGTTTTACTTTTTTGAGATACTAGAAAAAAGTAAAATGCAATGAGGATGCATCTTTGTTTGATTGATTACATCACGATTGGTAATGTTCACATGTTTGTGTGCTAGTTTTTTTTTGTACTGTGAATGTGGAGTTGAATATGTCCACTTTTGTCTTCCTAGGCCATATATCTTCAGTATTTGTTGAGCAATTTGGATGACTAGTCACTTAATCAATTTTTCAATTGTGCCATGACAAGTGACTACTGTTTGTCATGATTTGTTTGCCATGACCAGTGAGAAATACCTTTTTTTCTTGTAGGATGTGTAATTACTTACACGATGATATCTACAAAATATACACATTTTTATATGTCTTTCTACCTATATGTTAGTCGTAATTTCAGTCAACGTAAGGATAATTAATGGTTATTCATGTTAAGTGAGCAATTAGGAGTTTAATAAATAAATACGCTTAATTGATTAATTTAGATGTATTAATTGGATTTAATAGATTTACATTTTTATTATGCATCTAATTAAGAATTAATTTTATTTATGCAGGTTTTAAGGTTCTATATTTACATCGTCAAGTAGTTTCTATGAAGAGATTAGATCTGGCAGTGGAGATCTCTGCAACGGGTTTTGACCTAATGGAAAGAGAAAAGAGCCAGTTCAGCGGGTCAGTGGTTTGGTTGGAAAAAAGGGGGAAAAAGAAAGAAAAAGTAAAAGGGAAACGCGAGCCGAAGCTCGAGCTCTGTTCGTGCGATGGTGAAGAATAGCAGAAGAAGATGGCGACCATGGGCAACGTGCGATGGGCCATAGCGAACACCGGCGAAAGAAGACGGCTCATGAGGACGAAGACAGAGAAGCTAGCTCTGCTCGACGGCTGGGCTTGAGCTTGGGGGGTGGTACGACGGCAGCCATGGGCGATGCGACTGCCCAGCCGGTGAGGCCATCGGCGAGAGTGGTTGACGGAGAATAAGGCGGCTCGGAGGCGATGGAAGTCCGACGGAGGAAAGAGAGGAACTTGACTGTGAGGAGGAGCAGAGAAGGAAAGTGTTGGATTTGGAAATTCTTGTGTGACAAAGCCAAATCAGGGAGCTTCGATTGCAGACTCATTTTGGAATGGTAAGTACCCAATTTTCTGTTCGATTGAAGATGTAATGAAGGGTTGATTTGATTCGAATTGGGAAAGAGGAATTTCTGGGTGCTGCTGCTCTGTTCGAGAAGAGTAAAGTTGGTGTTTTTTACAAATTTGGACGCGAATTGGAACAGTAAACTGACGGGTTGTGCTCACTGTGGGAAGGACTCTTGATTTGGGTCGTTTATAGAAGGAAAGAAGCTTTTTTGGACGTGGTAGGCAATTAATATGGGGCTGGCTTGAGTAGAGTATAAAGGAGGTTAGACTGTTATGTGCGAGGGCTATTCTATAAGGGATGAGAACAAGGGAGAAAAGTTGGCAAAAAAGGGGGGAAACGGCCGGCTGTGTGAGGAGACAGAGCATTGGTGGAGATTGTTTCGGCTGTGCGAGGAGAACAGTTGATTTGCAAAAGATACGCACTAATTGTAGTCGACAGGAACAGATTGCAGATGCCTATGAATTTTTCTACAAAATAGGCTTTTTCTTCCCTTATTGACATGTCTAGTTAATTTTATTTGTACTAAGACTAGATAAAGCCCTGCTAAATTGTGTATGACGCTCATGATTTTATTTGTAATTCTAAAGTAAATGACTTTATTCCATATGCTTAATGAAATTTTGCTATAATTGTTTTGCTTATTAAGAGATGGTAGAGTTGATTATTAGGGAAATTAAACCAAGGGATTGCTAATGTTCGAGAGATCTTAGTGAGATTTACTCATTAGATTTAATTGTTTAGTTGTATGTTCGAGAGGACTACACACATTTCCCAATTGTGCATGACTTCGAGAGGGACACGTATAATTTATCAATTAGAATTGTACGAGCTTAATGGAGAGGATAACTATTTGGTTAGGGTGGATTCAAAGTCTTCATATATTTCACATTAGATTGTTTTTGCATAAATTTTCTTGCTTTGTTAAAAATTAGAACTTTTCATCCTGTTAGAACTTGTTATACAAAATCTTAGAATTAAGTTGAATTTCAGACCAAGTCCTTTGGGTTCGACCTCGTTTCCATTAGCCTATACGTATCTCATGCGATTGCGAGTAAAGTAGTTAAAATCAAATCAATCACACGATAGCACTTGATATCGTAAGTTCGATTACACGATAGCCCAGGCTATTGTGTAATCATGATAACCATGGATATCGTATAATCAGTTACACGATATGCCTTGATATCATGTGTTCAATTAAACGATAGGCCAGGCTATCGTGTAATAGATTACATAAGCGATAAAGGTGCCTATCGAGTAATCGATTACACGATATCTAGGGTTATCATGTGACGATAACCCTGGATATTGTGTAATCGGTGTGTTCGATTACACGATAGGCCAGGGTATCGTGTAATAGAGTACACCACCCAGTAGAGGTGCCTATCGTGTAATTGATTACACGATCGTGAATGCTATCATGTAATTGATTACATGATAGCATTCACGATATTGTGTAATCGATTACATGATCGCGAAGGCTATCGTGTAATCGATTACATGATATCCCTCGATATCGTGTGTTTGCTTATCGATTACACGATGAACCTGTATATCGTGTAACAATTACACGATAACTTTGGATATCGTGTGTTCGATTACACGCTTGCCTTTATTTGTGTGTAATCCATTATATACACGATGTCCAGGGTTATCGTGTGTTCGATTACACGATAGGCCAGGCTATCGTTTAATCGATTACAAGTATGCTTCTTTGTTATTGTGGATATAATTTAATGTTGTTAATTTTAAGAGTCATGCATGTTGTTGATGAAGTCCACTTCTCGTGTAATCGATTACAAGTATACTTCTTTGTTGTTGCGGATATAAGTTAATGTTGTTAATTTTAAGAGTCATGCATGTTGCTAAGTCCACTTCTCTCACTCTATGCTTCTTGTTGTGTAGAAGAGATGGCAAGCCCAGCGAAGAAAGCAAAGTACGCGAAACAGGTTGAGTGGAACAAGGAGGAGCACTATGCATTTATCAGAGAGTATGCATACGCTCTTATGGCTGGATTTCGAAGGGGTAAGGGTCTTAAACCCGCAAGCTACGACTTCGTATGTCCGGAATTGAAGAAGAAAGCTATATTTGTGAATGAAGAAAAAATATGGAGTCACTATGACAAGACTAGGTACCTCTACAATGCATGGAGGTGGATGTCATAGTACACTGGTTGCGGGTATAATGAAACAACACAAACCTACACCTCTTGAAATCTTGATTTTTGGAAGATTTTTAGACAGGTGCGAACACACGATTCTTTTGGAACTGTTACTTTTAATTGCTTGCAATTCGAACAAACGATTACGCATTCAAAACATACTTTGACCTCTTTCTGCCGCAGAAACACCCTAAGGCAATGCGATTGAAGTCTTGGGGATACACAGAAGAGATGATGTCACGCCCCGAAATCCCAAACCTCGATCGGAGTGCGGAAGCCAACCAATGAGATACATTTCGAGGTAGAGATCCCAGGCACGCAACCAAACAGTCGATCTTCCAACCGATTACAATCATCTCAAAAGGATGTGTAACCGATTATGCCCGCAATCAGTGTAATACAATAACAGACATCAATAAATACTATAAAATAAATTTACTTAATAATGATCCATTTAAGAAAATTAAATGAAATAAGCCTATAAGTCTATGGCACACAATTGCCAATAATGTCATAAGCATCAATAAAAGCAAAGCAAATAACTAAATAGTCTTTAAACTCTTCTCGGCGCCTGCAATCCGCCTTTCCACTACTGCACTTCCTGATCTCACTTTTCAATTGCGCCTGCATCAGAGGAAGCATGAGTATTTCATAGAAACACTCAGTAGGATGTAAAAATCCACTGAATTAAAACAAGCAGTATGAAGGGAAATAAGAATAACAAAGGATTATGAACATCCCACAACATTTGAACTGAACCGAGGTCAATGCACTTACAAGGTTAGTCAACAACAATTCCAACTCGTAAGTATAGGAAAACATCAATAAGACTCCGAACAAACAATTGTGTAAGGAGAGAATAACCATCATATCAAAGGCTCTAGACATCTAAAGTGAAAGGAGTTACAATTTCTGCTCGCGAACCTGGTTGCTCGCAAGTGACTAAAATAATATACCAGAACCACCCTAGGGGTCCTTGATAAGCATGAAATATACACATTTATATGCCTTATTTACCTATTTGCTAGTGTAGATTTTGTGATAAAACATGAATAAAACGGGTTATTTGTGATTAGGGTAGTAATTAGGGGTTTAATAATTAATTTACTCTAATTAACTATTTTAGATGCATTATTGAATTTAATGAATCATATTTTTATTATGCGTCTAATTTTAGTTTGGTTTTGTTATTGTAGGTTTAAAATGCGAATTGCAGATCACTAGCAGGCGTGCGCATTAGACGTGTTTTGAAATGCTAAAGTGACCCATGAGTTGATATGACGCGTATTGAAGAATAATAGGATTGTTTGTTTTGAATTGTTTATTTTGTTTTTGCACTTAGATTAATAAGGTTAATTTCATAAATACATGTTTGTGGGTAGCATGGCTGTAAACCCTCACGAGACAAAACTCGTCCTACTAGGGACACCTAGAGGTTTAACGGCTTGTTGCATACGCTCAATGCAATCGTGTTCCCTACGAAAGTGGCATTTACTTTTCTAATTTTAATTTGCTTTAGTTTTATTTTGTGTGATTTTGTTTTGTTTGTTTTGCTCGGGGACTAGCAAAATATAGGTTTGGGGGTATTTGATAAGCATGAAATATACACATTTATATGCCTTATTTACCTATTTGCTAGTGTAGATTTTGTGATAAAACATGAATAAAACGGGTTATTTGTGATTAGGGTAGTAATTAGGGGTTTAATAATTAATTTACTCTAATTAACTATTTTAGATGCATTATTGAATTTAATGAATCATATTTTTATTATGCGTCTAATTTTAGTTTGGTTTTGTTATTGTAGGTTTAAAATGCGAATTGCAGATCACTAGCAGGCGTGCGCATTAGACGTGTTTTGAAATGCTAAAGTGACCCATGAGTTGATATGACGCGTATTGAAGAATCTGAACCGTTGATAAGCTACTTTAGAGAAGACGGGCGTGAAATTTAAAATACAGCCGTTCGGATTTGAATTGGCGGTTGAGATTGTTACGACGGGTTTTATTAAAGAAAAAGAAAAAAAAGAAAGAAAAGGAATGAAAACCGGATGGGCTGATTTAGGCCGGTTTAGAAAATAAAAAAAAGAAAGAAACAACCCGAGCCATCGGCTCGGGTGTTCCAGACGATCGGGGAAGCGAAGCTCGAAACAGAGGCGGGCCGGCAAGCGTTGGTTCGACGGCGATGGGCGAGCTCCGGCGGCGAATGAGCTCGACGGTGAAGAGGAAACCGAAGCAGCAGGGTGATCGCGGTGGAGCAGCTCGAGGTACCGGCGGAAGATTTGGGCAAGGTTCTGTTTTTTCGGAAACTGAACAGACGATCGGAGCTGGAGCAGAACAGAGGAACAGATCGGAGCTGGATGGCCACGACGGCGAAGCTCGAGAGACGGCGGCCTTGGATTTCGACGGAGCAATGGACAACGATGGTTCGACGGCGGAATTCGAGCGCCGGCAGAACAATGATGAAGGCTCTGTTTTCACGACGATGGGCAGAGCTCTGGTTTCACGGCGGAGTTGGACGGCGACTGGAGTTGGGAGGCGAAGGAAGAGCTTGGATTGCGGCGGCGAGATTCACAGCAGAAACAGAGCAGAACAGCGGCGGCCCTGTTTTTCCGGCAGAAAAGAGAAGGTGCTGTAGAGCAGTCGGAGGCGGCCACGATGGCGCGAGGAGGAGCAAAATGGTAAGTTCTGGATTTGGAAGGTCGACTTGGGCAAATCGAGAAAACAGAGAGAAAGGAAAGATCGGATTTTCTTTGCAAATTTGAACGAAATTTGAATGGAAATTCTCTGGGTTTAGGACGAATTGATGGCATCAATTGGGGCTCTCGATTTGCTATAAAAACAGAAGGGAGGCTGGTGATTTGGGGACTGTTAAGAGCGCTTGGAACAGAGGACGAACAGAGAGCTTTGCAGAGCCTTGTGCGGCTGATTTGAGTCGTGTTTTTCGCTGTGATTTCGTCGGGAATAAGAGGAATCGAGAGGAGAAGAAGAAGAGGAAGAGAAAAGTTGGATTTTTGGCTTCGGTGAACAGTGTTCCTGCAATTGCTACAGTACGGGCGGTTCGAGGGAGACGATGAACAGTACCTCGGATGAACAGTGAATCTGCTACAGTAACCCCGTGAATAGTGTTTTTGCAATAGTGTTACCGATGCAATTTATTTCAATTCTAAATCTGATTTTTCTCATGAATATGCATAGCTAAATCTTTTATCAAAGCTAGAGGTGACGTTATTTGATTAGTATTTTTACGTCTAAAGTGTTTAATGCTTATTTGATTGAATGCAATGTTTTGATAAAGTCACAATCTATATAATTATTTGATTTGTCGTTAACGTAAGGTACGGCGAATGCTTATAATTCCCTGTGATTAGTAGGCTGAGCTTGTTAATGATAAATATTCGATCAATATTTTTATGTTAATGGATATGATGAATGTGAATGAAATATCATCCGATTAGGTCAAATCATTATTTGATTCTAATTGAGTAATTGAATAGACGTAGAATATTAATTAAATAATTGATCCTTGAAGCTTTGATATCTCTCATCGATTATCTTTGCCTGTCTTTAGTTAAGTTTTAATTGAATCTTTCATCATCATTTTAGTAGTTAGTTGAATTACAACTTCTCTGCATAATTTCCTGATAAGAATCTTAATTTGCTAAGCTAAGTAGTGTTTAAATTAGTTAGAATAGAATAATCCTACATCATTCCCTGTGGTTCGACCTCGAACTTACTGAGTATATATTACAATTTGTCAACCTTCTCTTGGGTTCGATCAAATTTTGGCGCCGCTGCCGGGGAGTGAAGTTTAGGATTAGTCTTCCAATTAGTTTATTTCTCTCTAGCATAGTTTAGTGAATTTCAATTATTCCTAGTTTAATTTAGCTTGTTTATTTTGCAGGAACTATCTGAAAAAACAAAAAAAAGGCTTTTCATTGGATTTTTCATCAATTTTGGTAAACTCGTTCCATCTCTCTTTGAAATTTCTGTTTCTTGTGCATGCACTCGTGGAATAGAGATACCAGTGGACGATTAGTTAGAAGTAATTCTGCTAATTTGATTGAGAATCCCTCATTTGAATTTTCTGTTCCATCACACACACCTAATCAAATGGCTGATCAGGGTAGTAACCATGATCTTAATGAAAATGAGAGTGAACATGATGCACCAATGCGGCCCTTGCGTGACTATCTGCAACCTGCACGCACTAGCACACCTTCCTGCATTATATTGCCTCTACTAGCTCATCAATTTACTTTTAAGCCTGGAATGATAAACTTGCTTCCCAAATTCCATGGTCTAAATTCTGAAAATCCTTATTTGCATTTAAAGGAATTTGAGGAAGTATGTGCAACTTTTGAGCAAGCTTGTAGTGAAGACATTATCAGGCTAAAATTGTTTCCTTTCTCTTTGAAGGACAAAGCCAAGACTTGGCTGAATTCCCTTAAGCCTAGATCTGTAGGAACTTGGAAAGAACTACAAACTGAATTCCTTAAAAAGTTTTTTCCAGTTCATAGGACAAATGCTTTGAAAAGGCAAATAACAAATTTTGCTCAAAAACAAAATGAATCATTTTATCTATGTTGGGAGCGTTATAAAGATTTGTTAAATTCTTGTCCACATCATGGGTATGAGAAGTGGCGCACCATCAGTTTCTTCTATGATGGGATGACGCCTTCAATGAAACAATTTGTTCAAACCATGTGTAATGGGGAATTCTTTGATAAAGACCCTAATGAAGCTCTTGATTTTCTAGATCAAATAGCTGAAGACTCAGATTCTTGGGATCCCACCGATCCCTCTGATGTTTCTAATAAGTCGAAGTCTTCAACTACTAGTGGGGGTCTGCATTATCTTAGGGAGGAGGATAATTTGAGTGCTAGGCTAGCCTCTTTAGCTAGGAAGGTGGAGGCTATGGAAGTAGGGAAAATTAATGTTGTTAAGTCTGTTGCTACAGAAGAGGCCTGTGGAATTTGTGATGTCATGGGACACCCTACTAATGAGTGCCCTACCATTCCTGCTTTCAAGGAGGTGTTGCATGACCAAGCAAATTCCATGACCCCTTTCAAGAGGCAATCTCCTTATGGAGATACCTATAATCCAGGATGGAGGAATCACCCCAACTTTAGTTGGAGGAATGATAGTGCTGCACAATCACCACCTCCTCAAGCATCTTCCAATTATACTCCATATGTTCCACCTCACAGGAAGACACTTGAGGAGACACTGCAAACTTTCATGCAAGGGCAAGCTACTATTAATCAACAAACCTCACAAGCCATTAATGATATAAAAAGCTCTCTCACTAAATTGACATCTTCTCTTGCTGTTCAAGAGAAAGGTAGGTTTCCTGCTCAACCCCAACCCAACCCACAGGGGCAAGTTCACACAATGGACACACAACCTTCTGATTCACAATTGGAACATGCTAAGTCAATTACCACTCTTCGTAGTGGAAAAGAAATTGACAAAACAATACCACTTAAGGCCCAAAAATCTTCTGAGAATGATGAATCAAAACATGATAATGAGGAAATTGATAAGTTTGGGTCGAGTGAAGATGTGAGATGTCCTATTCCAGCCCCTTTTCCACAGAGGTTGAAACCAGCTCAAAAGCTTAACCAAAATGCTGAAATTTTTGAACTTTTTAAGCAGGTGAAAATTAACATTCCCTTGTTAGATGCAATCAAACAGGTACCTTCTTATGCTAAGTTCTTGAAAGATTTGTGTACTATTAAGCGTAAGTTGAATGTGCAGAAAAAAGTATTTTTGACTGAACAGGTAAGTTCTATAATTCAACACAAAAGCCCACCCAAATATAAAGATCCCGGATGTCCAACTATTTCATGTGTGATCGGGAACTTTAGGGTAGACCAAGCCTTGCTTGATCTTGGGGCTAGTGTTAATCTTTTGCCTTATTCAGTATACACTCAGTTAGGTCTTGGGGAACTTAAACCCACCACCATTACTCTTCAACTTGCTGATCGTTCTATTAAAATTCCAAGGGGAGTGGTGGAAGATGTGCTTGTTCAAGTAGATAAATTTTACTTTCCTGTTGATTTTATTGTTTTGGACACACATCCTGTTATAAATGCAAGTGCAAATATTCCTGTCATACTAGGTCGTCCATTTCTTGCTACTTCAAATGCTTTGATTAATTGTAGAAATGGTGTGATGAAACTTTCATTTGGCAATATGACTTTGGAATTGAATATATTTAATGTTTGCAAACAACCAGGGGATGATACTGATGTTCAAGAAATGAATTGGGTTGATACCGTTGTTAGAGATCAATTTCATGCATCTCTTTCTGATCCATTAGAATCTTGCTTAGTTAATTCTTTATATGATGAATCTAAAGTGAATTGTGAAGAGGCTGAGATTTGTTCTTTGCTGAATTCTCTACAGCTATTGCAAGTGAATGGATGGAAACCCAAGTTTGAGGAGCTACCATTGCGTGAAAAATTGCCTACACCATCAAGCATTCAAGCACCCAAATTGGAGTTGAAAAAGTTACCAACAGACCTCAAATATGCATTTTTGGGTGATGGTGAAACTCTTCCGGTAGTAATATCGTCTCATCTTAATCTTATCGAAGAGGGTAAGTTGCTTGATATTTTGAAAAAGCATAAAGGTGCAATAGGATGGACAATTGCTGATTTAAAAGGAATAAGCCCTTTAATATGCACTCATCGGATTTATTTGGAGGACAATGCCAAACCGTCTAGGGAGATGCAACGTAGGTTAAATCCAAACATGAAAGAGGCAGTTAGAGCTGAAGTTCTTAAACTCTTGGATGCGGAGATCATCTACCCCATTTCTGATAGCAAGTGGGTGAGTCCTACCCAAGTAGTGCCTAAGAAATCTGGTGTAACAGTTGTCAAGAATGATAAGAATGAATTAATACCCACTAGAGTTACATCTGGCTGGAGAATGTGCATTGATTACAGGAAGCTGAACGCAGTCACTAGGAAGGACCATTTTCCATTGCCATTTCTAGATCAGGTTCTGGAGAGGGTAGCTGGCCACACATATTACTGTTTCTTAGATGGCTACTCCGGTTACAATCAAATTGAAATTGCATTAGAAGACCAGGAGAAAACCACATTCACATGTCCTTTTAGCACATTTGCATATAGAAGAATGCCCTTTGGTTTATGCAACGCACCTGCAACCTTTCAAAGATGCATGCTGAGTATTTTTAGTGATATGGTTGAACGCTATCTTGAAGTGTTTATGGATGACTTTTCTGTATTTGGTGATTCATTTGATGACTGTTTCTCTAATTTGCAGAAAGTTTTGAGCAGGTGTGAAGAGAAGAACCTTGTGCTTAATTGGGAAAAATGTCATTTCATGGTCTCTAAAGGAATTGTTCTGGGTCATATTGTTTCCTCTAAGGGAATTGAAGTTGATAAATCAAAAATTGATTTAATTACTCATTTGCCTACACCCAAGACTGTTAAAGATATTAGATCATTTTTGGGTCATGCAGGGTTCTACAGGAGGTTCATCAAAGATTTTAGTTCTATTTCTAGACCATTATGCAATCTCTTATCTAAAGATACCGTGTTTGAATGGAATACTGATTGTAAAAAAACTTTTGTTAAACTGAAGGGAATGCTTACTTCAGCCCCTATTATGCAACCCCCAGATTGGACTTTACCATTTGAGATAATGTGTGATGCTAGTGACTTTGCTGTGGGGGCTGTTTTGGGTCAAAGGAAGGATAAGAAGCCTTATGTTATTTACTATGCAAGTAAGACCTTAGACAATGCTCAGATGAATTATTCAACAACAGAAAAGGAATTACTTGCTATAGTATTTGCTTTGGATAAATTTAGGGCTTACTTGACCGGATATCCTATTGTTATCTTTACTGATCATGCTGCCTTGAAATATCTTCTATCAAAGAAAGATGCAAAACCTAGGTTGATTCGCTGGATACTCCTACTGCAAGAATTTGATATTACAATTAAAGATAAGAAAGGAGTAGAAAATGTGGTAGCCGATCATTTATCTAGGTTGACTGTGGATGATTCCAATGAGGCTGCTCCAATTAAAGACACCTTCCCAGATGAGCAACTTTTTGTTCTGTCTGATTTACCATGGTTTGCTGATATTGTTAATTTTCTTGTCACAGGTCAAACTCCTTCTCATTGGACAACACAAGACAAGAAGAAATTCATGGTGGAGGTAAGAAATTTCTTTTGGGATGATCCATATCTTTTTAAATATTGTCCGGATCAACTTATTAGGAGATGTGTACCAAATGATGAAATTCATAGTGTCATTTCCTTCTGCCATTCAGAAGCTTGTGGTGGTCATTTTTCTGCTAGAAAAACTGCTGCTAAAATTTTACAATGTGGATTTTATTGGCCTACCCTATTTAAAGATACTCATGATTATTGTCGTACTTGTGGACGTTGTCAACAGCTTGGTGGAATAACTCGTAGGAATATGATGCCTTTAAGCCCCATTTTAGTGATTGAAATATTTGATTGTTGGGGTATTGATTTCATGGACCCATTTCCACCATCTTTTGGCTATTTGTACATCTTAGTGGCTGTTGACTATGTTTCCAAGTGGGTAGAGGCCATCCCTTGTAGAAATAATGACCATAAAACTGTTATACGCTTTCTGAAGGAAAATGTTCTGTCACGGTTTGGTATACCCCGTGCAATCATAAGTGATGGGGGTTCTCATTTCTGCAATAAACCTTTTGAGGCATTAATGAAGAAATATGGAATTACTCATAAGGTGGCTACCCCTTATCACCCACAAACAAGTGGGCAAGCTGAACTTGCCAACAGAGAGATTAAACACATTTTAGAGAAAACGGTTAACCCAAATCGCAAAGATTGGTCTCTGCGGTTAACAGATGCACTTTGGGCATACCGTACAGCTTTTAAATCTCCTATTGGTATGTCCCCTTATAGACTTGTTTATGGAAAAGCTTGCCACTTGCCTGTGGAGTTGGAACATAAGGCGTATTGGGCTATAAAGATGTTTAATTTCAGTTTGGATGACGCCAGTTCTGTGCGTAAGCTCCAAATCAATGAATTAGAAGAAATTAGGAATGATGCATATATGAATTCAAAAATTTACAAAGAACGAATGAAGGTTTTGCATGATCAACACATTCATCGAAAAATCTTTGAACCTTCACAAAAAGTTCTTTTGTATAACTCTAGATTGCATTTATTTCCTGGTAAGCTCCGTTCTAGATGGACTGGTCCATTTATTGTTAAAACTGTTTATCCTCATGGAGCTGTAGAAATTGAAAATCCATTGAATGGCAACGTGTTTAAAGTAAATGGTCAAAGACTTAAGCCATTCCTGGACTTGATTCCATCAGAAGTGGAGAGTATTCCTCTGTCTGATCCCACTTATCCTGATTGAATACTCTTACACTCAGTCTGGCTGAAGACAGGAAACTTAGCGCTCCTGGGAGGCAGCCCAGCTTTTAATTTGTTTTAAGCTATTTATTTGTTAGATAATGCTTTCTGGTTGGATATTGTGATTGCTCTTTTCTTTTTTTGTTGATGTTTTTCACTCGCATGGGATTTTAGCAATTTGCTGTTCTCCAGGTAACATCTATCCTTTATTTTATTTATTTTATCCTTCATTTCATTCTTAACATTGAGGACAATGTTTAGTTTAGGTTTGGGGGTATATAGGAATAACATTGTTTATTTTGAAAAAAAAAATTTATTAAAAAAATAAAAGAAAAAACAAATAAAAATTTGATTAGTTTTTAGGTTGTTTGTTAGTATTTTTTATAGGTTTTGATAGTTTATCCCGTGATGATGCATACTTCAATTTTTAAGAGATTAATTTACATTGGAAGTGTGAGTAAGTATACTGGAGGATAGAAACACTTAACTGAGCATATCTTTCTGTTACAGTCCTCTTGGATCATGTGCTTGAGCTAATAAAACTCACTCACACACACTAGTACATAAAGTAATACCCTCTAGAGATTTGTTGAATACTAATCTTCAGTGGGATGTCTTTAGTCAAAGTCATTGGATGATATGTGGTTGTCTGTTGAGCTTAAAAGATCATGGTAGACCATTTACTTGGCTATGGCAAGGGCTTGGAACCGGAAATAGGTTGAGAGTATAATACAGCCTGGACAAAATAAAGATGTGCTGAAAAATATGAATGATGAAAATGAAAATGTGAGAAAATGAAAACAAAATGAAAGAAAGGGGCTGCTTGACTTTATAAGATTAACTTAGGCTGATGCTCGGGCCCGAAGCGGTATCTTAAAACCTAATGCCCTAAGCCAACTGTGCTGGGAGTCATTGGCCTGAGTCATTGCTAAACCTAAGCATCTTGAAGTTAGGCCTTACACAGTCCTGCTGAAAATAGAAAAAAAAAAGAAAAAAAAAGTCTATGGTGTATTATCCTCTCAAATCTAGAATGTTGGACCCGAAGGAGGCGCGCAGATTTGTGCTATCATGAACCTAAAGATTACAATGACTATGTAGATTCTGATTTTCTTTGGTTAATGGGTAACACTGGATATGTGTAAAACAGAAATTTAGGGTGTATTGCCACAATGTTCTACACTTTTAATATTATATTATCATTTCATATCATATTGAGCAGAAATTTCCAAGATGAAGGTGTAGAATAAAACCACTTACTTGAGGGCTTCTATATTCCCGTTGATTATGAACCAAGTACATGTGGTTGGTTTTCTTAAACATTGTGGTTTGCATTTGAAGGGATAATAGGATTGTTTGTTTTGAATTGTTTATTTTGTTTTTGCACTTAGATTAATAAGGTTAATTTCATAAATACATGTTTGTGGGTAGCATGGCTGTAAACCCTCACGAGACAAAACTCGTCCTACTAGGGACACCTAGAGGTTTAACGGCTTGTTGCATACGCTCAATGCAATCGTGTTCCCTACGAAAGTGGCATTTACTTTTCTAATTTTAATTTGCTTTAGTTTTATTTTGTGTGATTTTGTTTTGTTTGTTTTGCTCGGGGACTAGCAAAATATAGGTTTGGGGGTATTTGATAAGCATGAAATATACACATTTATATGCCTTATTTACCTATTTGCTAGTGTAGATTTTGTGATAAAACATGAATAAAACGGGTTATTTGTGATTAGGGTAGTAATTAGGGGTTTAATAATTAATTTACTCTAATTAACTATTTTAGATGCATTATTGAATTTAATGAATCATATTTTTATTATGCGTCTAATTTTAGTTTGGTTTTGTTATTGTAGGTTTAAAATGCGAATTGCAGATCACTAGCAGGCGTGCGCATTAGACGTGTTTTGAAATGCTAAAGTGACCCATGAGTTGATATGACGCGTATTGAAGAATCTGAACCGTTGATAAGCTACTTTAGAGAAGACGGGCGTGAAATTTAAAATACAGCCGTTCGGATTTGAATTGGCGGTTGAGATTGTTACGACGGGTTTTATTAAAGAAAAAGAAAAAAAAGAAAGAAAAGGAATGAAAACCGGATGGGCTGATTTAGGCCGGTTTAGAAAATAAAAAAAAGAAAGAAACAACCCGAGCCATCGGCTCGGGTGTTCCAGACGATCGGGGAAGCGAAGCTCGAAACAGAGGCGGGCCGGCAAGCGTTGGTTCGACGGCGATGGGCGAGCTCCGGCGGCGAATGAGCTCGACGGTGAAGAGGAAACCGAAGCAGCAGGGTGATCGCGGTGGAGCAGCTCGAGGTACCGGCGGAAGATTTGGGCAAGGTTCTGTTTTTTCGGAAACTGAACAGACGATCGGAGCTGGAGCAGAACAGAGGAACAGATCGGAGCTGGATGGCCACGACGGCGAAGCTCGAGAGACGGCGGCCTTGGATTTCGACGGAGCAATGGACAACGATGGTTCGACGGCGGAATTCGAGCGCCGGCAGAACAATGACGAAGGCTCTGTTTTCACGACGATGGGCAGAGCTCTGGTTTCACGGCGGAGTTGGACGGCGACTGGAGTTGGGAGGCGAAGGAAGAGCTTGGATTGCGGCGGCGAGATTCACAGCAGAAACAGAGCATTTCAGACGGCTGAGCGGACCAGAGCAGAACAGCGGTGGCCCTGTTTTTCCGGCAGAAAAGAGAAGGTGCTGTAGAGCAGTCGGAGGCGGCCACGATGGCGCGAGGAGGAGCAAAATGGTAAGTTCTGGATTTGGAAGGTCGACTTGGGCAAATCGAGAAAACAGAGAGAAAGGAAAGATCGGATTTTCTTTGCAAATTTGAACGAAATTTGAATGGAAATTCTCTGGGTTTAGGACGAATTGATGGCATCAATTGGGGCTCTCGATTTGCTATAAAAACAGAAGGGAGGCTGGTGATTTGGGGACTGTTAAGAGCGCTTGGAACAGAGGACGAACAGAGAGCTTTGCAGAGCCTTGTGCGGCTGATTTGAGTCGTGTTTTTCGCTGTGATTTCGTCGGGAATAAGAGGAATCGAGAGGAGAAGAAGAAGAGGAAGAGAAAAGTTGGATTTTTGGCTTCGGTGAACAGTGTTCCTGCAATTGCTACAGTACGGGCGGTTCGAGGGAGACGATGAACAGTACCTCGGATGAACAGTGAATCTGCTACAGTAACCCCGTGAATAGTGTTTTTGCAATAGTGTTACCGATGCAATTTATTTCAATTCTAAATCTGATTTTTCTCATGAATATGCATAGCTAAATCTTTTATCAAAGCTAGAGGTGACGTTATTTGATTAGTATTTTTACGTCTAAAGTGTTTAATGCTTATTTGATTGAATGCAATGTTTTGATAAAGTCACAATCTATATAATTATTTGATTTGTCGTTAACGTAAGGTACGGCGAATGCTTATAATTCCCTGTGATTAGTAGGCTGAGCTTGTTAATGATAAATATTCGATCAATATTTTTATGTTAATGGATATGATGAATGTGAATGAAATATCATCCGATTAGGTCAAATCATTATTTGATTCTAATTGAGTAATTGAATAGACGTAGAATATTAATTAAATAATTGATCCTTGAAGCTTTGATATCTCTCATCGATTATCTTTGCCTGTCTTTAGTTAAGTTTTAATTGAATCTTTCATCATCATTTTAGTAGTTAGTTGAATTACAACTTCTCTGCATAATTTCCTGATAAGAATCTTAATTTGCTAAGCTAAGTAGTGTTTAAATTAGTTAGAATAGAATAATCCTACATCATTCCCTGTGGTTCGACCTTGGACTTACCGAGTATATATTACAATTTGTCAACCTTCTCTTGGGTTCGATCAGTCCTCTCTTTGGAACCCTGCCATGCGTCTAGGATGCTGGCCCCACCAGTGCTTACGGACACGATGGGCGGAGACTGAGGACCTTCCGTAATGTCCACAATCTAACGTACGTATAGTGCCTCCCTTCGGGCAGTATGAAATCGCAATTTCATAAATATAAGTGACCTCGCAAGATCTAGCAATGGCTTAATTGAGCATACTATGAATCCACCATGGGGAGAGTCTCGCAAGATCTTCAGTGGAAGAAACAATCATGTAATCAATATGAGCAATATCTCAAAGGAATAGAGGTCACAACACTCTAAAATCGTAAGGTATCTCTGATACCTTACTAGAATAGACTCTCTCATGGAGTATAGATAGAAGTGTCAAAGTCTTTGGTCCACATAATTCACTCATTGGAGT
This sequence comes from Houttuynia cordata, assembly GCA_039654745.1. Taxonomy (NCBI): domain Eukaryota; kingdom Viridiplantae; phylum Streptophyta; class Magnoliopsida; order Piperales; family Saururaceae; genus Houttuynia; species Houttuynia cordata. The sequence goes on from CM077504.1 coordinate 7,019,713, forward strand.
AGCATAGAATAACAAGACAACCCAAACACTTCGAATAATAACAACTCACCCAAGGAGTACCATATAATCAATACATACCTTTCATGCTCAGCTCTAGATAGGAATTCCTTATACACATTGGGATTTTATAATACAAATATTAGAGATAAGAATCAAAGAATTCTTAGATGATTTGAATTCCAAGTGGAATCACAAACCGACATCAACGCTTTAAGGTAGATAGTTATGAATCACTTATTCAAAGGATTATCCCTCCTAATTAGATTTACTACTAACCCAATTCTTACTGTAATATTCTACAAGTATATAGTCCAATTACTGGTATTGACATATTAACCCTTATCATATTATATTACATGATGTTATTTATATATTTAGTATTTTCTCTCAGATTCAGCTCACTGCCTCCTATACAATAGTCTTTTTCCGACAGCTACTGTGCTCTGAACAGTAAGGTTTAACCTCTGAAATTTTTACTGATAATACCCTCGTGAGTCTAGTTTCTAACCCCACTGATTTTATATTTTTCTAATTTTATTTGAATTAGTTATGAATTATTTACTACCGACTGTCAGTAGAGAAACAGTTCTAGCCGAGATTAAGACTCTTAATTAGACTTGATTATCTTACTTAATAACACATTATAAATAATAATATATCATTAATAGACCATATAATTCCCTCCTAGACCAATTACAGACCCTAGGATTATCTAGAATTACTAAAATTCACTCTTTTCTTATGTTCTTTTATATATAACATAGTTTTAACTATTAATATCTCTAAAATAAGACCTTTAATGCAAGACACACCTTAAAGGCACAAACTCAACGTGGATTATGATCAACCAAGCAATATCAGAACTTCTAATCTCTGGAAAATTAATAAAGCATTAAACTTTAGGTGCGAATTCCCATCTAGAAACGGAACATGAATGTACATATGATTATGATGCACTACGCATAGAAATAATGACACAATTCATTCATCTCACAAGAATCCAAACAATACTCTAAGGTACTGAATCAAAACACTTATCAAAATTATATAATCAGAAGAGAGGAAAGGGGAAAAACCATCCTACTTAATTCACCAAAGATTCTGCCTTGTTACGCATGCTCGTCTCCTCCTTTCCTCCAAAGCTCCCGCTCCATGCTCTTGCAAACTCCCACAAGAAGAAGCCTTAAAGGAGGTGGGTGAACGTAGGAAGGAGAAAGGGAAAGGTTTCTGGACGTTCTAGGGTTAACACAAGCCAACTCTCTATGGTTTATATAGAGTTGGGGGAGAATCCCTTCTTAAACTAATTTTCCAAATCATGGACACTTCCAACCAATGGGAAGGCCTCAAGATCCCTCTAGAGACGTGCAAATCAAGTCCAATTGGGATTTGATATCTTTCCCATGCAAATCCACCCCAAAGATAAGCTAGAAATCGCAAAACCGCAACCGGCGATCGATCGGCTATACGGTAATTGATCGTCATATGCGTTGTTTTACACTACCACATTACAGCCGATTGTTCGCAATTATTGCCGATCAATCGCTTTACTCGAAACAAAACAATCAATAATCACAGTAACTACAATCGATCGTTTTGGTAAGGCGTCGATCAGTTCAATTGGCTGATCGATAGTTTCTAATGACGATCGATCGCAGTCACGCTCAATCAAAATTAAATTTTTCATAACTTTTTACTCCAAACTCCAAATCGCGCATAGTTGGTGGCGTTGGAAAGCTCTTCTCACCAACTTTAATTCATATGGTAAAACATGACCAAATCAAACATTAAGAGGGTCAAATTTCGGTTTTAAATTACTTACTAATTTTCCAGGTGTTACATCCTCCCCTCCTAAAAAGAACATTTCGTCTTCGAAATGCCGTTACCCATTCTTCATAAAGGTAAGGGTAGGATTTCCTCATTTCTCTTTCTGTTTCCCAAGTCATTTCCTTAGTTAGTTGGTTTTGCCACAGAACTTTCACCAAAGGAATAGTCTTTCGTCTAAGTACTTGATCTTTTCTGTCTAATATTTTAACAGGTTTTACCGGAAATGTCAAATCTGCTTCTAACTCCAACGTTGCGAAATCCAAAACATGTGATGGGTCTAGCACATACTTCCTCAACATGGAGATATGGAAAGTATTATGTAGTTCATCCAACTGTGGAGGTAAAGCCAACCGATATGCAACTGGCCCAACTCGCTCCAAAATTTCAAATGGTCCAACGAACCTCGGACTCAACTTTGCTTTCTTACCAAATCTCATAATTCCTTTTGAAGGTGATACTTTCAAAAATACATGGTCTCCTTCTTGAAATTCCAACTCTCTCTGTCTATTGTCCGCATAATTCTTTTGGCGACTCTGAGCCATTTGTAGTCTCTGTCTGATCTGTCTTACCTTTTCTGCACAGTATTGCACCAATTCTGATCTCAGCACTTGATTCTCTCCAACGTCTGTCCAACATATAGGGGATCTACATGGTCTTCCATATAGTGCTTCAAACGGTGCCATTCCTATACTAGAATGATAACTGTTATTATATGCAAACTCTATCAATGGTAAATGATCATCCCAATTACATTTCCAATCAATCGCACAGACTCTTAGCATGTTTTCTAAGGTTTGAATCGTGCGTTCAGATTGTCCGTCATTCTGAGGATGAAATGCTGTACTAAAATTTAACTCGGTTCCCAACGCCTCATGTATACTCTTCCATGTTCTTGATGTAAACCGAGGGTCTCGGTCAGACACAATAGATAACGGCGTACCATGTAGTATGACAATTTCTCTAATGTATAACTCTGCCAAACTTTCTGGGTTTTATTTCCATCTAATCGGTAGAAAGTGTGCTGACTTTGTGAGTCGATCCACTATAACCCAAATCGCATCTCGCTGTCTTTGAGTCTTTGGCAATGCCACAACAAAATTCATTGTAACGTGCTCCCATTTCCACTATGGAATCTCCAGCGGTTGCAACATTCCAGCCGGTCTTTGATGTTCAGACTTTTCTTATGGCGATCGATCGCAGTCACGCTCAATCAAAATTAAATTTCTCATAACTTTTTACTCCGAACTCCAAATCACGCATAGTTGGTGGCGTTGGAAAGCTCTTCTCACCAACTTTAATTCATAAGGTAAAACATGACCAAATCAAATATTAAGAGGGTCAAATTTCGGTTTTAAAATACTTACTAATTTTCTGGTTGTTACAGATGAAGAGTCTATCGACGATTATATTCTACGGCAACCATGCTACTGGGTAGAATGCTTATGATGGACGTCCAACAAAAAAGATGGCCCCCTACATAGCTGCCGCCGGATAGTTCACACCCTTCAAAAGATGATCAACCAAGGATGCAGCCCAATGAATTTGTGCAAAAAGCTCTGGGCATTCTTAGCCTGGCCGTGAGTAAACTTTCTAGCATAAGTTGCCTTTATCCTATCTGAAATAAGATAAAGGCAATGAAAATATTGGCTGAGGAAAAATGAGGATTCCCCTTTAGAGGAATGTAGAATGTGCACAAATATCATATAATCGATTACACGATACCAACTGCTATCATGTGCTAGATAAGTGGAGTATGCAGAAATTACCTTCTTTTGTTGACTTGTGTGTCGGAACCTTCAGCCTGGAAGGAAGAGGTTGAGATAGAGTTGATTCATGCCCTTGTGTAATATCCATTGGAGGCCTCTCTGCCTCCTCCTGGGGTGACTGATCCGAGGGTGGTACTTCAACCTGCTGGTCCTTCGGGGCCTCTCTGCCTTCGTTTATCGGGGTGACACCTCCGTGGGTTCTACCTGCTCATCTGTTGTGGCCTGCGTCTCACCTCTGTAGGTGTGTAGCCGCTGTCGACTGACAGTCACAGGCTTATGAGCCTTTTGTGGTGGTTGACGGGAATCTTGTGGTTCACCCAACTTGTCCACTAGGACCCTGACTCAGTTTGAATACCCTCAATTATAGTTCCTACTCTAAAGCCCTTATTTTCCATCATTTCAGACTTTTTGAGGGCAACACTAATCATGGAAGTAATACCCTGAAGAACACCATGTAAGGACGTTACATCCTATTGGACAGTCTTTGGCATCCTCATTCTCGGTGATGATGGAATATGGGATGAGGTATGACTCTTTGGACAATGGGGAGATGACATTCACTATGTCTGTTTCAACACACAACTTCTCAAATAGGTCAACGTAATATTGTCGAAATCGGTGGTGTACTTTGATTCCCTTATTTGCTTCCACTAGAAGACAACCAGATCCGGGCCACCTCTAACTCTTGAACTACAGAACCCATGCTGGAGTGAAAAATTGTTGTGTGATAGAAGAACCAGATATGCGTAATCAATGATATATACTTATTAGGCAACGACAGACTAAGTACTGCTTTAGAAAACTGAATACACGATAGGCAACACTATCATGTAATCGATTACAGGATATTGGTGCCTACTGTGTAATCGATTACACGATAGGCACCTCTATCGTGTAATCGATTACACTATTATAAAACATAAGCTGGATATGGAGATAGGTACCTTACACGATAGGCAACTCTATCGTGTAATCGATTACACTATTATAAAACATAATTCATAATACATATAAGCTAGATATGGAGATATACAACTTACTTGTAAAACATAAGCAGCTCCTGCCAGACTCCCACCGCTACTCGTCTCTCCTACAGATCTAAATTGTAAACCCCTAGATGCGTGTGACATTTTAGAAACTAGCATTTTTTGGATGGCTAGCGACCAATTATAAGTTGCCACTTGGGAGAGGTCGTCCAGATAATCACAGAGCTTTGATGGGACGGATCTGGTAGATTGTGGAAACAGCACACAACAAAACATGTGGAGGATGATCAACTGAATCATATCAACCTCTGAATCATCTACTTTCCCCGTCAAACATTGATCGATTATGTCTTTAATATATGGCTTCTCCCGTTTCCGCATGGAGAAAATCTTGTGGTAGAATGAACCTTTGGGGGCCAGGACTTTACCATCCAGACTATTCAACATCACCTTCTCTCCAGATGCCCGCAACCCAGTGATGAGGGCAACATCCTACTCAGTAAAGGGTAACCTTCTCCCCTTAATGTTGAATACTATATGATGCTCATTCCAAAATTCCACCAAGACATCAAGAAAATTCCTAACGACCACAACCTCTAGGCATTCGAATATGCAAGCAAAAGCCTTTTGTTGCAATCGTTCCTTGCATTGTGGTTAACGGTCTGCAAGTTGTAGAGACTTGTTGAGAGCTCCTAGTGTACACTGGATGCGAATGCATGGCCGAGCGTTATATCTCCTCTTGCTCTACAGAGAGCTCCTCTCTTGGGTGGAAGATTGTTGTGTATTCATCTATTCTAGAATATCACAGCCGGGTCTCCTGTTAGACAATATCAGCAGGATCATGTGTCAATGATACGATATGACACAGGACATCAACCACTCCAGACAAAATTTAACAATCAAGAAACAAAAAGAACCTCAGATTTTAATCTTACCAGTGGGTTGGTGGTGTCTCTAGCAGTATTGTCAGCTAACGCAAACCCTAAACCATGATTCCTGTCTCTACGGTAGATCTACCAAGCTTAATCGTCGAGGATCAAACCCTAACCATCTTCCGCCACATGCAATCCGAAACCGTGATTCTCGGATTGGTAATCGCAATCGCAAACCCTAACCCTCTTTTGCAGAGTAGCCGATATTTTCAAATGAAGTTGTTGTAAGACAAGTTTATATACTATTTATGAAATTGAGGGCATTCTGGGAATTTAGTCGTCGAAGCTTACACGGCACGCTACCAGAATGACACGAATGACGTGTCGATCATGTAATTGATTACGTGAAAGCGACGCTATCGTGTAATCACTTACACGATGAGCACCGCTATTGAGTAATCGATTACACGATAGAGGAACACATGATGTGGTGGCTATCATGTAGCTATCGTGTAATCGATTAGAAGATAGGCTAGGGCTATCGTGTAATTGGTTACACGATGACCACTCCTATCGATTACACGATAGCGGAACACACAGATGTGGTGGATATCGTGTAATTACACGATAGCGCCGCTATCGTGTATTCAATTAGACGATAGGCCAGGGCTATCGTGTTATCAGTTACATGATGGGCAATGCTATCGTGTAATCGATGACACGATAGCGGAACACACATATGGTGGCTATCATGTATCCGATTACATGATATCGGTGATATCGTGTATTCGATTACACGATAGCTCGATACAAGCCCGAAGGGATATCATGTAATCGATTAGCCGATATGAAGGGCTTTGGTGAAATCGATTAAACGATAGGCCAGGGCTATCTTCCACGAAAGATGCATGTGCATTGGTTGTCCCTAATGAACTCATCCACGAAGGTCGTCTATTCTACTTGTACATTCTCTCGATCTCCGCCGAGCATAGGAGAAGTCGATAGCAATTGGAGGGAATGTTGTAAGAGGCACAGCGAAGCTATTGCCATTGCACGGGAAAAGACTACTAACATCCGCCTTCTATGGATAACATCCAATTGATGTGAGCCACCGACCACCCACTCGGAGCAGGAGAAGTCGAAAGCACTTGGAGAGAATGCTATGAGAGGCGAATTGGCATTGCTGCCGTTGCGTCGCAAAAGATTATGATCCTCCGCCTTAACTGGATGGCATGTTGTTGATGTGAGCCGCCGACTAGAGGTGGGGCGCAGGAGAGATCAATAGCACTTGGGGAGAATGTTGTGAGAGGCACACCGAAGCTGTTGCCATTCCACCGGAAAAGACTACGATCCTCCGTCTTCTATGGACGACATCCAATTGATGTGAGCCATCGATCCGCCACTTTCGTCTTCTCCTGCCCAAACCCCTTCGTCTTATGTCAGGGATATTTGCTGGCAATCCAATATCACACAGGGCTATTTTCGTACCTTTTTTACTTGAAAACCTGTTTTTCACTTTAACTTTCCAAACATAAATCAAGCTAATAAATTTTTATGTTCCCAAACAGAAATCAGTTGAGCCAAATCACTCTGAAATTTTTTGATTGTCAACCCAATGGGGTTTCAGCTTCCAAATGTAAGTCACCAATCACCCATGATAATTTTCACCCTGAAAAAAATCAGATTAAAATTAGACTGCTTTTTTTTTCAACTTCTAAATGCACCCAGATATTGAGAATTGTCACTTTTCTATCTTTTATGTCTTTCTTGTCTTTTCTACTTATCCGTTGTATACCAAATCTGAATTCGTATCTTTGCAACCCTATTGTTAAATCTTGATATGGAGCATCACCTTTAGTCTTCCTCTATGATTTTGCTTATTCAGATATATGTGTTTCCTTAGTGTTCTATATTCAAATCTTCTAGAAATTCTAACCTTATTTAGGACCAGCTATTGTTCTGGAATTATGTTCCATCATTACCAAGGGTTATTTTCCTCGGGAATTAACACATGATCTTGATATATGTATGAGTGTTGGTTGGTTAGAATTATTTTTTTTCCTTCTTTGTATGAGAGTACTTTCTTTTCCATGTTATGTTGTTAACTTAGAAGCATCTGCAATGTTGGTCTAGACACGGACAAGATTAAAAGGTGAAATCTTTTATGAAGAGTTTTATAAATAATTATTGTATATTCTCTTCTATTGGACATAAGATAAGTGCATCATAATATGCTTATCGCAAAGCCCTTACCGTGACTTAGACCCCGTGGGGTCCTTCATTATGGGAGGTCATTCCAAGGGAGGCCGTTGTTCTTTGTTTTTCCTATTCCTTTGGATCTGGATAGGGGCCTTTCCAACTTACTGGGAGAGTAGACATAAAAAAAATGTATGTTTTTGATAAAAAAAAACAACATAAAAAGATGGCATAACCAAGGAACAGATCCAACAATTACTTAGACCGGAAAAAAAATCAATTAAATTCAAGCCATTTTCAAAATCAGGCCAGCTTCATTAAAATTGACCAGCTATAGGTGAAATTTTTCATAAACCTTTTTTTTTCTCAAAAGAAAGTGAAAAATTAACCAGCATCTAGGTGATGGACAACTAGAACAAGGAGATGCTTCCTCTACCACCAGTTTGCCATGATACATAAAGGAAAAACTTAACACGCTCCTCGGCCCATGCGCATCAGCACGTACTAAGGCATTGCAAGCTGCCCGATGGAGGAGATCCAACGATGTGTGTGACAGAGGCGGTAAACATGCAATCAATGTGTGCTGTAGGATCAGAATCCAATGGTCTGTGGTGCTCTGGCGGGCAGCAATGGACGTATAAATGGACTCATACAGAAAAGAACTGAGTAAAAGAAAAGAAAAAAGGACTCGACAGTGAAAAATAGAAGTTTTCCTGTAATCTGAATTCTCTTTTTTTCTCAATGTGGCCAAAAAAAAAAAGCAAAAAAGTCTGTTTTCTTTTGTGTAGTCTGAACGCGGCAATCGTGGCCACTGCAAGTCCGCAATCCATGCAAGTACACAACTGTGCATCAAAACGAACAACCCAATCTACGAGAAGCATCATAAATCTATCACAATCGAGTTAGTTAGAGTGATACAGACAGAGAGTGTGCAGAAGCTGGCAGTGCCACGCGAAGACAGAACAGTTAAAAGCCAAACAATAGCCACTTCCCTCTCTGCTCCTTCCTCTGCTTTTGCTCTGTTTTTCCATTCCATCTTTGATCCTTGTTCTTCTTCTCTGAAGACACGTCACAAAGGAAGGAAGAAGAGATGGGTCTGGGAGTGGGGGCTTTGCGGTTCACGTACGTGTCTCACGTGCTGGCGGTGGCGGCGGCGGTGCTGGTGCTGGTCTGGAACATCCACTTCCGAGGAGGGCTGGCCTTCAGCTCCTCCAACAAGGACCTCATTTTCAATGTATGACTTCTGTTTTTATTTTCTTTTTGGTATGTTCAGAAGTGCTTTTCTGTAGGAACTTTCAAAAGTCTTTGCTATATTATACATTCGGCCAACAAGAATCAAATATAAGTTCACTTCTTTCTGAATCTGCTCTCGAATATACTCCCTCCATCCTAGGTGATACATCCTAAAAAAGTGGGCACTGTTCATAACACTACCCACTTTTTAGGACGTGGCGGGAGTACAATGTTTAATGCATCTTGGAATTAAGGTCTGTAGGTCAGGCTTTATACATGAACACTTACACAGTTACAATTGAGCAGGAAGATTTTTTTTTCGGTGCATCATACTGGTCTTATTCTTCTACTTGGCAAGGAAAGCTTTTCTCCTTGATTCCATTTGCAAAGATAGTTTAATAGTTAATTATAGTTCCTAATTAATAGTTTTCCAATAATCCAGACACCATGAGAGCTACTTGCTTCTGATTGCAGGTCCACCCAGTGTTAATGTTAATAGGCTTTTTTATTATCGGAAGTGAAGGTCAGTTAATAATGACAACATACATCATACTTTCATCCTGCTTACATCTCCATCTGTTTCAATTTCCTCTACCAGATGTTGACTACTTGGCTATTGCACCTAAATTGCAGCTATAATGAGCTATAAGGCACTTCCTTGGAATAAAGATGTGAAGAGATTGGTTCATCTGATTCTTCACGCCATTGCATTAATACTGGGAATTGTTGGAATATATTGCGTTTTCAAGTTTCATAATGAGAGTGGTATCGTTAACATGTACAGCTTACATTCCTGGATAGGGATTGGTACCATCTGCTTATATGGAATTCAGGTAAATAATTGCCTCACATGAGTAGACGATATGACACTAAATTATTGCTGATCGATATACAGACTCTTAACTACTTTAATCTCTTATCTTTCTTTCTTTTGGTTCCTGAAGTGTTTGTGACATGATTTTGAAAATCTAGTGGATTTTCGGCTTCGTGATCTTCTTCTTCCCTGGCGGAGCTCCGTCCCTCCGGAGTCAGGCTCTTCCTTGGCATGTGTTGTTTGGCCTCTTTGTCTACCTCTTAGCCATAATCACTATGGAGTTGGGATTTCTGGAGAAGCTCACTTTCCTGGAGAGATCCAGCCTCTACAAGTATGGACCAGAGGCTTTTCTAGTGAATTTCACAGCCATTATTGTGGTATTTCTAGGTGCTTTTGTTGTTTTATCTGCAATTTGTCCCGCTCAAGCGGATGACACGAAGAGCTACAATTCATTCTCAGAAGCCTAAGGAGAGTAACATTAGTAAAATTTCGTGGACAATATTCCAATGCTTCATTCTTAATCATAATTGGGAATCTGCTCCCATGTCCTTTAGGGCTATGTATGTTCTACTTATATTACTCTTCCAAGCTCGTATAAAAACTCTACCACGGCATTTTAGAATGATATGTCAACATTGTATGCTCTTCTTGGCTTCATGTGAGTATGTTTCTCTTCTATGAGGACAGTTATTATCCTCATCAAAACATATGGCTTTTGTACGAGGACATGTATTATCCTCATCAAAACATCTAATCTCGAGACACAACAGAATGGATGATTGACCAATCCACATTTATCTTTGGACGTGCGCAATCTAACGCAATTGATGGACAATGTGAACGGCCATCTTTGTAAGTAACCATTGAAACGAGAGAAGATAAACGACAAATAATGCCCTTCAGCAATTCACATTTCTAACTCTTCTTTACGTTAAACATCCGTGTACTTATTGTGAGCTGGTAATCATGAACTTACAGCCCCAAGAGTGCTTGGACAAATTATGAACAGCCGGATGCAAATGCAGCACAAGTAAAAAGATATCAGAAGGGAGACGGGAGGTCAGAAAAATGACGACCACCATCAGCCCAAGTGGAGGATGTAGAGAAAGTGCCAGAGGGCAGAGGGTAAGGAGGATGAGGGAGGCTGGAGGGTAAGGAAGGTGAGGGAGAAAGGGTGTGCGATGAGGGAGAGGGCCAGGAGCAGGGAGCTTAATGCAGAGCATGTGAATATTGACATGAATGTTGCAAATTTTGGCTCATGGTGGTATCACCAACAATATCACTCTAGTGCACAAGAGGAAAGAGCCTTTGATTTTTTGTGGTGGAACTAGAAAATCTAAGTTTGTTTAGGACAGGTTTTTTTCCTTTTGTTGAAATTTACGTTCTATAATTTGATTTAAAGCATGTTAGTTTTGAATTGAGCTGGCTGCTTCTCTCTCTCTCTCGTATTAACACTACTTGGAAATATGCTTGTGATAATGTTTGATAGCTTGAATGCTAAGAGGCTTTAATACAATTCTTTTTCAGTATTGCAGCAAAATGTTATAGTTTGCAATGAAACGCAGTCACCAGACTATTTGCTCATTCATTCAAATGCAGTCAAATCACCACGGCTCTAAAAACTAAAATGCAATCACATGTTATTAGAGTTATTATTATGTGGATTAGAGCTGAGCTGCTTTACTAACGAGAGTCATAGATGATAATTCTTCTATGAAAAATATCTTTTACCATAAATGTTTTGTTGTTTAAGTTTTACATACACCCAAGCTAAAAATTAAGTTTTCTCTTGTCTTAACCTGGCATGGCACATGAAAATTATGGAAGTATAGTCTGTGAAGAGTTATATTTGTCAATATATAACTCAAATTGATATGGCACTTAATTATAAGATATGGTTTATGTATAAAGTTGAACAGCTGTATGACTGGTTGTACATTAGCTTAAGTCATGGGATACAAATCTGTAATGGAATGTAGATCTCTATATATTGAATAGAAAACACCGAGACAAATTGCTCGGTTCAATTCCTCACATGGTATCGGAGCCTTGTTCTTAAAAACTATTTCCGTGTAATGGCTGCAGCCAGTGATGCTTCAGAGTCCATTGTGTCTCCCTTGTTATCAAATGGGAGTCTCTCGCTCAACCATGGCAAGAGGTGATGGGTGCTCCTCCCTTCCTGTGGTCAAGTCAATTCGACAAGAGATCTCCTTCAAGGTTGTGGTGACTAACTACCTCATCTGGAAAGCCCAAGTGATGCCATTGTTGCGATGTCATTGGCTCCTTGGACTTGTTAATGGCTCCATCCAGAGACCAACCGGAGATGATAAAAGTGAAGAGGTTCTACGTTGGCTCCCTTTAGATCAAATGGTTAGCTTGGCTCATGAGCTCGGTGTCTGATGTTGTTCTTTCACAAATTAACACTTGTGAAACAGCACGAGAAGCCTGGTTGGCATTTGAGATACTGTATGGTCAGTGTTCATGCACTCGCATTGGAGTAATGAAGACAGAGCTTCAAAGCATCAAGAAGGGCTGTCTCTCCATCTCATAATTCACTCAACAAGCCAAGTCCTTGGCTTTTGTACTTGCAAGCTTAGGAAAACCTGTTACAGATGATGATCTAATTCTATGGATGACCAGCGGCCTTGGGTATGAGTATGACCCAATTATTGCTGCAATTAACACATCTCGTGAGACACTACTGTTGATGAAGTTGTATCCCTCTTGCTGGATTTTGAATTGTGAATTCAAAATCTTTCTTCCGCCGCTACAGCCACCCCAACGGCAGCCTTTGTTTCCACTCATGGTAATGGTCGTGGTCGGGCTCACAATGGTGGACAATCAGGACGAGGGCGCTTTAATCAACAAGAAGACGGCAATGCACAACACAATGGCCATGGCCATAATGTTGGTCGTGGGCATGGTCAGCAAGGACGATGAGGTCGTGGCCGAAGTCCATCATCTCCTGCTCCTGGCCCGGTCACATGTTACAAGTGTGGTGGCCCAAACCATAAGGCTAACAGATGTTTACTTCAGGCTGCCAAATCTGATCCTATTCAGTCCTTCCATGCAATGCAAATATCAGATCCCCAAGACCCGACATGGTATCTCGATTCCGGAGCCACGAATCATATGACCTCTAACACCTCTCAAGTTGAAGGTATGGTTCCTTACACCGGCACCGGTCATGTTAAAGTTGGGAATGGAATGGGTCTTTCAATTTCTCACATTGGATCCATTCAATTCCCACATTCATCTATCAAGCTTCATAATACATTGATTGTGCCTACTTTATGCAGGAACATACTTGGTGTTTCACAGTTTATACGTGACAATTCTTGCTACTTCATTTTTTACTCTTGGAGATTTGTGGTTAAGGATTTGAAGACGGACAAGAAGTTGCTAGATGGACAGATGAGCAGGGGTCTCTACTCTCTTAGTAAGTCAAGTAAAGTGAAAGAACCAGTAAGTTTCTTGACAAATAAAATGGACGGTGATACTTGGCATGCCCGGCTTGGCCATCCATCATATCAAGTTCTTAAATCATTGTATCCAATATTGGACCCTACTAAAGAAGCGTCCAAATCATTTTGTAGTAGTTGCAAGTTGGGAAAAATGTTTAAGTTACCATTTGCATGTCGTACTTATTATGCTTCTCATGTGCCACACACTCTCCATTGTGATGTGTGGGGACCAGCCCCTACTACCTTAGTTGAAGGTTTTCGGTTTTATCTTATTATTGTTGATGAACACTCTCGTTACACATGGTATTTTTCCCTTAAGCGCAAATCTGATGTTAGTGATATTTTTATGAAATTTATACCATTTATTGAGAAGCATCTTGTAGCCAAGGTAAAATTTGTTCAATCCAATGGCGGTGGAGAGTTCATGCGCACAACTCTTCAATCCTTCTTCATTGCTTCTAGAATTTCCAAATTGTTTTCTTGTCCTGGAACCCCTGAGTAAAATGGCCATGCAGAGAGAAAACACAGGCACATTGTAGAGATGGAGCTTACTATGATGGCGCATGGTCACGTCCCACAAGGATATTGGCATCATGCTTTTGAAATAGTAGTACTTCTTATTAATTGGCTTCCATGCAAACCCCTTCATGGTGGTTCCCCTTATGAGCGCCTATCTAGATCTCGTCCTGAGCACTCTTCTATGAGAATTTTTGGATCAGCTTACTAACCTTGTTTGGATCCTTTATGCAGAGGGTAATTATCATTCAAGACAACTTATTGTGCATTTTTGTATTATTGCACTCAACGTAAGGGATATAAATGCTATGATTTGGCAAAAGGTAGATTGTATATCTCTAGACACGTTACTTTTGATGAGTCTCATTTTCCTTTTGCAGATAATTGTCCAAAACAAGGTGTTGGGTCGACTACTACTTGTCATTTTCAACAACATAGCATCTCTCCCTTCTCCCTTTGCCCTAGTCCAATAGATAAACAACCTACCTTGGCTGATGGACAATTAGAAACAACCCAATCCTCTCCTCATATTGATGCTCCACCTAACTTATGCCCAACCCAGCAAGAGGATCACACCCCAATTACTGACTCTCTAAGTGGCCCTCCATCAAGCCCCAATCCTGCCCCTTCTTTACTTGTGCCTGAAGTGCCTCAACCCTCCAATAATTAGGTTGTACCAACTTGTCATCATATGACACTCGCACTATGGATGGGACTCGGAAAGTGAAGACATATTTGGCCACCAAACATCTAATTCCAGCTGCTCTTCTGGCAGATATCCATACTCTTGACATTGAGCCTCTTACCTACAAGCAGGCTGCATCTAATCCTCTTTGTGTTCATGCTATGCAAGAGGAAATTGATGCCTTACGTCAAAGTAAAACAAGGAGCCTTGTTCCTCATCATCCATCCATGAATGTGTTGGAAGCAAATGGATATATCGTGTTAAGCAACACGTTGATGGTACAGTTGAAAGATACAAAGCTCGTCCAGTTGCAAAAGGCTACAATCAGCAATATGGATTTGATTTTGGAGAAACATTCAGCCTAGTTGTTAAAGCAGATACCATCCATTTAATTTTATCTCTTGCCATTAGATATAATTGGCCTCTACCACAACTCGATGTCAAAAATGTATTATTGCAAGGGGACCTACAAGAAACTGTGTATCTTCAACAACCAGTCGGCTTTGTTGACAAGACTCATCCCACTCATGTATGTCGACTGCACAAAGCCTTGTATGGACTTAAGCGAGCACCCTGTGCGTGGTACACACATTTTACTACTTACTTGCAAAAGCTTGGTTTTCATAGTTGCCCCTATAATACATCACTCTTTGTATGGTGATTGAACAATCAAGTGGTTTTCTTACTTCTTTTTACGTGGATGATATTATAATAACTAGAAGCCATGCATCTACTATCCAGCGCCTAGTTCGCAAGATCTCTAAGGAATTTAATATGAAGGATATGGACAAGTTACATTACTTTCTTAGCCTTCAGGTGAAGCATTCTCTAGAGCACCTTACTCTCTCTCAAACGAGATATGCTATCCAGCTTCTTGAGAGATTTGGACTTTCTGGTGTAAAACCAATTAGCAGCCTGCTTGCTGCTGGTGTTCACTTATCCTCTCATGATGGTGATCTACTCCCTGATCCGTCTCAATATCGCCGGATGGTAAGCTCCCTTCAATACTTAACACTTACGATGCTGGATTTATCCTTTGTAGTTAATCATGTGTGCCAGTTCATGCATTCACCACGAATGACACATTTGGAGGCAGTTAAATGAATCTTCAGATATGTGAAAGGTACACTTTCATATGGTCTCAAATTCTATAGGTGCTCCTCACTCACTTTGCAGGCATTTTCTGATGCGGACTGGGGCAGGGTGTCCTGATAGTCGTTGGTCTATGATTGGTTTTGCCATATTTTTGGGCCCCAACTTACTCGCATGGGGGGCTAAGAAATAGCCAACTATTAGAAGATCTAGTACTAAAGTAGAATTTCATGCTATTGCCTGCACAACAACTGAAAATTTGTGGATTAGCCATCTACTTAAGCTCCTAGATATTCAACTTGCAAGTCTACCTGTGATGCATTGTGATAATGTTAGGGCAATTTTATTTCCAAGAACCCAGTGGCTCACCATCGTTCTAAGCATATCGACATTGGTGTTCACTTTGTGCGTGAACATGTGCTACGAGGCTCACTTTGTCTTCATCACATTCCTAGCACTAAATAAGTTGCAGATGTGTTTACCAAATCTTTGCCGGGACCTCGGTTTATTCTATTGCGGGACAAGCTCATGATTCGGGAAATTCTTCCATCATCTTGAGGGGGGATGTGAAGAGTTATATTTGTCAATATATAACTCAATTGATATGTCACTTAATTATAAGATATGGTTTCTATGCAAAGCTAAACAGCTAGCTGTATGATTGGTTTGTACATTAGCTTAAGTCATGGAAAACAAATCTGTAACGGAATGTAAATTCTACAATGTGGATCTCTATATATTGAATAGAAAACACCGAGACAAATTGCTCGGTTCAATTCCTCACATAGTCTAGGTCCTATATGAAGAATGTATCTATAAAATAGAGTATGCAATGAGTTGTTTCAAAATCTCCTGTGAAGAAACAGGGAAGTTAGTTGGTGGGTAATGGTGGGAAAAACGACGCGGAGGAAAAATCCAAGGGATGAATGGGAAATTTTATGTGCATCCAAACAGAAGGTGGAATGGGTTCACGGATTTAAGAGATTTCAACCTAGCCTTGTTGGCAAAATAAAGGTACACCCCATTACAAACTCCAGTTCTTTATTTTGCAGGGTTTTTAAATAAATTATTTTCCCAACAGTCCCTTTCTGAAATTATTTTGCAGGGAAGGGAATAAGAAGGTTGTTTTCACCATAGAACAAAAACTCGGTTTTGACTCCAGTGACTCGCCCGAGTCAACTCGGTTCATTGACAAACCGAGTCAAACTTGGGTGCAAACTCCATTTCGTATGATTGGGTTATAGACTCAATTGACTCGCTGATCCGACTCCCTGAGTCTGGTCTAACTCGCTGACTCGGTTGACTCCATGGAGTTCACATGTATTTTTTTTTGAAAAAAAATGCCGTCCTAAAAGAGATTCGAACTGGGGAGGCTTGAATACAAATGCCTAAGCTTTAACCGCTTGAGCTACTAGTATTTTGATGATAATGTTGCATAAAATTTATATTTATTATATATGGAAGGTGGGCTTCACTCCTCACACCCCACACCGGGTCAATCCGGTTTGATCACGGTCCAACTGGACCGGTCATCAATCCGGGTTGATGGCCATTTATGGGAAGTTTTTATTTTCCATCAACAACTAAGATGTTTTTCTTGTGATAAAAAACATATAACATTCTTACAGTTGGTTAGAAACTACCAAATTTTCTTGCTTGAATATAACTTTTTTTTAATGCCAGTTTGTGGTGGAGATTAGAGAGTTGAAGTGAATGCAAAAAAAAAAACACCTCTAGTTTTATTTTTATTTATCTATTTATGAAAGTACCACTAGTTTTATAAATGTGGTTTTAGTCTAAGAATTTAAAGACTTGACCTAAATGACTCCATTGTGACTCCATCAAGACTCCGAGTCGACTCCACTCCATGCTCATTGGAGTCGAGTCCAATTCTTGAGTTTTTAAACATTGGCTTTCACACTAAAGAGCGCCTATTATTTGGTGTTAGAATGCAGAAAAAAGAATGTGAACGGCGAGAGCTCAAACAATTGCATATTATTTGGGACATGGATGCTCTTCCAAAAGTTCACTCTTTGCATAAAGAGTGTGCATGGACATTCTCCTTTCGAAAGCAAATTTTGCTAAGAGGAATGTAGAATTGATATTGTGTACCTCGCAACACAATAGACGCTTGAATCACATCAAACTCGAATCGAACTCTCGCCGGTGAGTACAAACCGCTAGAATGTCTACCCTTTGCTTCCGAAGCCTCAGAGACGCACCTTTGCATCCACGTCCAACATGGAGAATTATCGTCGCTGCCACCAAGGGATGAAATACACGAGTCATGCTTTGTGGCTTTGCAACAGTGTCAGAGAAATCTGGGAGGTTGGCAACGTGGAACTGCATTTATACTTTGGAATCAAAATCCAGGGAATTCAAAACTACACAATCAAAATTTATGGAATCGAAATTTTTTGTTTGAATGTGGACTTAAGATTCTGATTCTGTGAATTTTGAATTGGAATTCATATTTTCGGAAACCATTGTTTGAATATTCTAGCCAGGATTTGGATTTGGACTCCATAATATGATTATTTATTCGCTATGATCCTTTTTATGAAAAGAGATGTCAAAATAATAACAAACACAATTGACCATATACCAAAAGAAAAAGCATCCAACAGATTAATGGAGGTGGTTGTTTCACAATATGAGATAAATTCTCTTGCCATTCCTTACTACAAATCAACTCCTTAACTAGGCAAGTGATGTAGACTCTCATCTACAACGGAAATGAGCGAAAGGAATAGAAAAGAAACTAAACTAGAACAAGATAAACTAAGTTGTATTTATCTTATGTTATCCCATTTTGGCCATAGGCCTCACATATTTAAAGAGTGAAAATAACCTAATCTTAATACAACTAGTAATCCTTAACTAGGAAACATTATTAAATAAGAAATCCTATTCAAAATAGAACTAAGAAACCCGAATTCTAGTCCATAACATTCCACCAATGCTTCGCATCACCTCGTCCTCGAGGTACTTTTGTCTTTTTGCATCGAAGGCGAGAATGTGCGAGACTCAACTCCAGCAAAATATGGCGGTGTTGTGAACGTGTTGTAATCAGTCTAGGAAGAATGTTGTGAACGTGTTGTAATCAGTCTAGGAAGATGAAAAGTTAGTCTAGGAAGATGAAGAGTCAGTCTAGGAATATGAAAAGGTCAGGAATGTTGTAATCAGTCTAGGAAGATGAAGAGTCAGTCTAGGAATATGAAAAGTCACATCTTGTAATCAGTCTTGGAAGACGCGCCTCTCCTTCCTTATAAGGAGGTCTTCTTCCTCCTTCTGGGGCATGCAATATTGAATCCAGTTTTCCTTATTCTCTTTTCTTCTTCTTCTTTTCTCCCTTTTTCACCATGGCGTTTGATTTTGTTAGTGTTCTATATGGGAACACAACATTGGTATCAGAGCGGGTTGTTCCTTACCGGACACGCGGAGACGCAGAGGATCCTTATCGGCCACGCAAGGGAGCCGCCTGGTTTTCCTCTCAGCCGGAATGGGACTCACCTCTGCCGCCGCCGGCACCGTTGCCGGGCGCCGCCGCCTGGTACTCCTCCCAAGGGGCCGCCGCCGTTCAGCCATTGCCACCAACCTCAGTTTCGCGATGGAACTCACACCACCAACCCCGTCAAAATCAGAGACCTTCTCAGTTTCCTCAGATCGCCTCAATTGTTTGTGCCCGCGAATGGGTCGACTCTCCGTATGTCCATCCGTCGAACAGGCCCTGCTGGGGCGATCCATCCCTTCCATGGTGCTCTCCACTATCGCCAGGAGCACCTCCTTTGGCCCCAGTCGCCGCGGCCAATGCCACAGCTCAGCCGATGGTCTTGCCGTTGACGGCTCCGGCCGAGATGGATGTGGACGACGTAGAAGAGGAGAAGGACGAACTTGCCGACGATGTCGATGGAGTGGTTCCCATACCCACCGCTCTGTCACCTTCCTCCACTGCCGCCTTGACGACCATTGCCGTCCCGATCGACAACATCGACGCGATCGTTCCGCCGGACACACCTCATCTTCCAAAGCCCCGTCACTCGCGCAAGTCCATTCCGGCCACCGGTGGTGTCAAGAAGCCCCGTCGTGTCGCCTTCATCCCCTCCGGTACCAGACATTTTTTTGGATATTTGGGTAAGGAAAAGAAGGACCTTTCAGCCTTAAGAGCCGCCGCCGTGACCTCTGCGGGCCACTTTCTGGTGAAGACGAGCCTTTCGCCACCGTCTCGAGACCACGCCACCCTGAAACTGGAGCCGCTTCTCCCTGCCACGAGACCAAAGTTTCGATATTTGAAGACTGCGCTTTTCCCGACACCGACGTCGCAACCACCGCCGCCATCGCCGCCTAAAAGTCCGGTCTCGCTGTCAAACCCTCCAATGAGACCCTCAAGTCCGGTATCGCTACCTTCCCTTTCTGCTCTCTCCCAACTTCAAGGCCCTACGACCGCCAGATGTTTGACAAAGTTCCTGACCCGAAGACCAAAATGATCATCCAGACTGCATTGTCAGATAAGGACTTCGATTACACCAGAATTATGAATTGCGAGAGCATGTTGACCCTTGTCGATCTTCCTTTGAGTAAAGCCAATGACACGGATGTGGGGTTGATTCCTTCTTGTTGCCGGAATGGTACCTTGTTGCCACCGACCATGGATTTCAGCAACTCTGCATCAACATTCCAGCTCCAGGTCTACAAAATGCCACCGGGTCTCGATAGGATGCTGCTTTTCGTGCCTCAGAACTGGACGATCAGTGGAGCCCTCAATCCAGACTACGAGTGCGGCCCTCCGGTGCGCATGAGCCCAGCTCAATTTCCTGCTTCTCGTGGCTGGCAGTCCACCACATCGGCAATTGCGAGTTGGCAGGTGGGTTGTAACACTACTCAGGCGAAGGGCTTGAAACCTCGATGCTGTGTTTTATTCTCTGCGTTTTACAACGATTCTGTAGTTCCATGCCAGAATGATGCGTGTGGTTGCCCTGTTAGCGTGGGTAACACTTGGAGTTCCAGGGCCCCTGCACTTCTTCTTCCACTGGAGTCTCTTTTCGTTCCTTTCGCCAACCGAACAGATACGGCCCTTGCTTGGGCCAACCTCAAACACTTCAACGTGCCAAGTCCTTTGCCTTGTGGGGAATTTTGCGAAGTTAGCAGCAATTGGCATGTCTCCACTGATTACAATCAAGGTTGGACTGCGAGGATTACTCTTTTCAAATGGGAGGGCTCCAATTTTGTTGATTGTTTCACTGTTGTTGCTGTCTCACGAGAATGCCCTATCCAAGGTTATGATCAGTACAAGACAGCGGAGAAAGCCGCAGACATATGGAATATCATCTTTCCAGGTGATTATATTTCTGTATGTGGTGAGACAAAAGGCATGGCCAAGGATGTCCGTTGGGTGCTGCACACGATCGTCCAGGAACAAGGGTCACTCGATGGATCTCATGCTTTGCATACTAATTTTTTCTACACTAAAGATAGTGTTAATGGGTTCATTTTGCTTCTTGTGTTTGATGATGACACTTGTTAAGCATGAAAAAATACATATTTTCATATGCCTTTTTACCATTTGTTAGTCTTATTTTCTTGTTAAAATAAGGAATAAAATGAGTTTTAGTAATTAGTTGATTAATTAGGAATTGAATAAGTAATATGCTTTAAATGCCTCAAATTAAAATATGTTCCATAATTTTATGAATTATTTGGTGTATCTAATTTGGGACATGTTTTATTTATGTAGGTTCACGTGCTCGTATTGCAGAACGGCCAAGATTGACGCCAATAGACGGGTTTTGATTTTAACGTACAGAGCATTCATGTTAGATCCGGCGGATGAGATTGGTACGACGGGTTTGAACTAAGTCAAAAGCAAAAAAAAAGAACCGGTTTAGTGGCTCATCGGGTTTGGTCTAAAGAAATTAAAAAAAAAAAAAAAAAAAAAGACAACCCGAGCCAGGCTCGGGTGTCCTGTTTCTGAAACAGAGCAGAGCCTCGAGCTTTGCTCGAGGCGATTGGTTCCGGCGGCATGATGGCGGCGGTGGTTGCAAGATCGGCGAGGAAGACCATGGCGGAGCTCGAGATCAGTAGAGGGCCTGTGACGGCGACGGCGAAATCAGAAGAGAAGAGGTCAGGATCGACAGCGACCATGGGTTCCGGCGAGGCCGTAGTGGGTGGCGACAGCAACCGGCAGAGAAGGTCTGGTGATCGACGGCGAGGCTGCAGGCCGCGACGGAGGAGGAAAAGTTGAATTTTTGGCAGTGGCGTGCTCGATTAGGAAAGTCTGTGGTTGATTCCGGATTTGAGAAGGCGTCCTCGAGTTGGAAAGCTGGGAAGGATGGGCCACGGCGATACAGAATCTTACTCGATTTGGACTCGTCCAAAGGAGGATCGTGCTGAATATGGAGTCTGGATTCGGGCTCATCTCGAGTTGGAAAAGGCTTTCTTTGGGACTCTATAAAAATAGAACCGAGAAAGCGCTGGTACTGGCTGGCTGTTCGACTGAAGAGAGAAAACGACCAGACAGTTCCAGAGCTCATTTTTCCAGTTTTAAATTTTCAATTTCTGTCTTTTATTTTCTTTACATCTCGGGTTCGATTGTATTACTGTGTTGATTCAAAGAACAGTTCGAAATTTTCGAACTGCTGCTGTGAACAGTAATCCGTGGAGAAGAAGAACAATATTTTTCTATTTCTCATTGTTATTCTGAGAATTCCTGTAAGTATTCTGATCTATAATACAAATGAATTCTATTATTTTTGCAGTTAATTTCTGTAGTATGAGTAGCTAAATCCCTGTCTAGGGCTGAGATGAAGCCATGATTAGTTGTAGGAATATTATTCATGTGATGCAATTGTTTTGTCTAAATTAATGCGTTTTAACGATTGTTATTCTCAAATTAATTGCATTGGGTTATATGTTGAATATGTTATTTAGATATTACTTGTGATTTATCAAATGATGGATACATGTAATGATTTGAATCTCATCTGTTGATATGCAAGAGAATACAAAATTTTATTTAAAAAATCTATATGCTTTAATGCTGAAATTTTCCGTAGGAGAATAGATTGAATTCCAATTCTCTACGAGATAATCGTGAAAACAATTGCTGATTTTAAAAGAAATATTCCTATGATTGTCATGTGCTGATTCTTATGCCCTAGTGTTTTAAATTCTTGATTAAAGTTTTAATTTTTATTTGCCAATTAGTTTCTTTTTCATAGACTATTTAATTGCCTTTAGATTAATTTCTTAGTTAAAGCTGTTTAATTACATTGAGTCTTCGATTAGTCGTAGTTGTAGTGAATCAAATCAATTTAATTCTTCAACAAGGGTAATAATCTGATCTTCGAATTAGAATTCCAAAAACACAAGTCCCTGTGGGTTCGACCTCGTAAGAATTGTGCGACTATACTCCAAACACGATTCGTACACTTGCGAGTAAAATTAAGAGATTAATTAAAACAACAACAAGTTTTTGGCGCCGTTGCCGGGGACTTGTAGGAAATCAAATTCTAAGACTAATTTTACCCTTGCAGTTAATTTTAGGTAAAAAAAAAAAACAAACAAAAAAATATTAAAAAATTGAAAATTAAAAAATTTTAAACACGTGAGAGTTGATTGACAGTGTATGACCACGTGGACACGTGATCACACACTGCGTCTGGTTAGCAATAATTCCAATCCTTTAGAGAATAGTGAAACTAAAATTGATCTTTCATTCAAAATGGAAGATCCACCTGAGAAATCTCTAAGGGAGTTATTTTCTCCGATCACAATCAACCCTCCATCTTGCATAGTGTTGCCTGCAACCTCTGCAAAGCATTTTGAACTAAAACCTCAGATAATTCCACTTTTGCCCAATTATCATGGTCTTAACAGAGAGGATCCTTACATGCATGTAAAGGATTTTCTAGAAATTTGTGCAACTTTTAGGTTTACAGACTTCTCTGATGAGTCTGTTCGTCTGCGCCTTTTCCCCTTCTCTTTGAAGGACAAGGCCAAGGCATGGTTAAATTCTCTTCCCGCTGACTCTGTCACAACATGGGATATGTTGGTGAGCAAATTCTTGTCCAAATTCTTCCCAATGGCTAAAACCAACGAATTAAAGAGAGAAATCACTGACTTCATGGAAGATGAAAATGAAAAATTTTATGAGAGTTGGGAAAGATTTAAAGACCTTTTACTAAAATGTCCACATCATGGGTTTGAAACATGGAGGTTAATACAACACTTTTACAATGGCTTAACTCAAACACACCGCAACATGATTGAATCAATGAACGGCGGTGCGTTCTTAGATTTGGGAGGTGAAGCAGCTTATAACTTCTTAGAGCGATTAGCTGAAAGGTCCCAACAGTGGGATTTTGCAGGTCATAGGGAGAGACAACATCAAGCTCCTAAGAAAGGAGGTATCTACGAAATCATAGATGACGTAGATGTTAAGGTCAAACTCGATGCGCTAACCAAGAAAATAGATGCCCTGAGTTTGAACCGAAGCATCAATGCCCTCAACATGAATGAAGCATGCTCTGTGTGTGCTAGCCCGATGCATACATCTCTGCACTGCCCTTCCATGAATACTTATCCAGAGTGTTATGCAGAACAAGTCAATGTTCTAAACAATTATGGGAAGCCGACAGGCAATCCTTTCTCTGAAACTTACAATTCAGGTTGGAGAAATCATCCAAATTTCTCCTGGAGACAAAGTCAACCACCTATGAATGTAGGTGGGCAGCCTATGCAACCTATGCATAATCAGTTTAGGCAGAATAACCCACCTTATTCATCTTTGTCTCAACCTCCTACCCAATATCAACAACCTGTCACTCAATCTCAGGGTCTTATACAAAAACAATCCTCATTAGAGGACACTCTTAAATCTTTCATCCAATCCACAAGCCAAGTTATCCAGTCAACTAACCAAGCTATGCTTGAAATGAAAAAATCTACACATATGAATACTCAAGCAATTGCTAAGTTAGAGACTCAAGTTGGTCAATTGGCTACTCAATTAGCAGAAAGAGAGAGAGGGAGATTCCCTAGTCAACCTGTGCCTAACCAGAAGGGCCAATTTTCCATTGGTAGTAGCTCTAATTCTTCACAGAATGAGGAACATATTCAATCAGTCATTACCCTTAGGTCTGGAAAGCAAATTGATAATAAAATTGAAACTCCTGAAAAAAAAGAAAGTGAGAACACTAAGACTGAAATAGAGACTAAGGACATTAATTCTTCTCCAATTGTTGACAGTGATTCTCCACCTAGGAATTTTGTACCTAGGGCACCTTATCCGCAAAGACTAGTCAATCCTAAAAAAGGTGCACAATATGGAGATATTCTAGAAGTGTTTAAACAAGTGCAAATAAACATTCCTTTTCTAGATGCAATCCAACAAGTGCCTTCATATGCAAAATTTTTGAAAGATCTAGTCTCTGTCAAAAAGAAAAATAATGTTCCTAAAAAGGCATTTCTAGCAGAACAAGTCAGCTCTGTCATTCAATGTAAATTTCCTATCAAATATAAGGACCCTGGTTGTCCCACAATTTCATGCATGATAGGGAAACATCAAATTGAGCGAGCCTTGTTAGATCTGGGGGCAAGTGTGAATTTATTGCCCTACTCTGTGTATGTGCAATTAGGTCTTGGAGAGCTAAAACCCACGACAATGACACTTCAATTAGCTGACCGTTCGGATAAAATTCCTAGAGGTGTTGTTGAGGATGTTCTGATAAAGGTTGATACATTTTATTTCCCTGTGGACTTTGTTGTCCTTGATACTCAACCTGTTTCGAACATAAGTGGGCAAATACCTGTCATTTTGGGTCGTCCATTTCTAGCTACATCTAATGCTATCATTAATTGCAGAAATGGGGTGATGCAAATTTCTTTTGGGAATATGAAGGTGGAATTGAACATTTTTTACATCAGTAAACAACCACCTGACATGGATGATGTGAATGAAATAAACCTGATTGAAACACTTGTCCATAAAACATTTCTTAAAACACATTCCCAAGATACTTTAGAGGCATGCTTAACACATTTTGGTTGTGAATTTGATATCGATCAGTCAATTGAACAAGTAAACTCATTGCTTGAGTCTGTACCTCTGATGAGTACTGAACGGTGGCAACCAAAAGTGGAGCCTCTTGCTTTATCATCATCCCCAGTAGTTCCATCTAAATTGGACCTGAAACCATTACCTGATACTCTGAAATATGCTTATTTAGGTCCTGCTGAGTCCTTACCTGTCATTATTGCATCTGTCCTAGATGTGGCTCAAGAGCGTAAATTACTTGATGTTCTTATAAAGCACAAAGAAGCCATAGGGTGGACCATTGCAGATATTAAAGGCATCAGTCCCTCTATTGTTATGCATAGAATTCATTGGGAGGATGATGCTAAGCCCTCTCATGAATCCCAAAGGCGTCTTAACCCTGTAATGCAAGAAGTTGTTCGAGCTGAAATCCTTAAGCTTTTAGATGTAGGAGTTATCTACCCAATCTCTGATAGTAAATGGGTAAGTCCTGTTCAAGTTGTGCCGAAAAAGTCTGGCATAACTGTTGTGAAAAATGATGCTGATGAGTTAGTGCCAACTCGAGTTCAAACGGGCTGGCGTGTCTGTATTGATTATAGGAAGTTGAATGCTTTGACATTTCCCCCTTCCTTTCATTGACCAAATGCTGGAAAGGTTAGCGGGACATGAATATTATTGCTTCCTTGATGGTTATTCTGGTTATAACCAAATTCCCATACCCCTGAAGACCAAGAAAAGATCACTTTCACGTGTCCTTTTGGTACCTTTGCCTACCGTCGCATGCCCTTTGGGCTATGCAATGCACCTGCTACCTTTTAAAGGTGCATGTTGAGCATTTTCTCTGATATGGTAGAGCGATTTTTAGAGGTATTCATGGACGATTTTTCTGTCTTTGGTCCAATTTTGATGAATGTCTGCACCATCTATCTTTAGTGTTAGTGAGGTGTAAAGAGAAGAATCTGGTGCTTAACTGGGAGAAATGTCATTTTATGGTTCAAAAAGGAATTGTTCTTGGGCATATTATATCTAATAAAGGCATTGAAGTTGATAAAGCTAAAGTTGATTTGATTTCACATCTTCCACCACCACGAACTGTGAAAGAAATTAGATCATTTTTAGGCCATGCTGGATTTTACAGAAGATTCATTAAAGACTTTAGTAAAATTTCAAGACCTTTGTGTAATCTTCTTGCAAAAGATACACCATTTGTCTTTGATGATGCTTGCAATAATGCCTTTCAGAAACTCAAATCAGAGTTAACATCTGCACCTATTATTCGGCCACCTGATTGGAGCCTACCTTTTGAAATAATGTGCGATGCCTCTGATTATGCTATTGGTGCTGTGTTGGGGCAGCGAATTAATAAACTTCCCCATGTGATTTACTATGCCAGTAAAACATTGAATGATGCTCAACTTAATTATTCTACAACTGAAAAAGAGTTGCTGGCAGTAGTCTTTGCTCTAGATAAGTTTCGGTCTTACTTATTGGGATCGAAGGTCTATATCTATTCGGATCATGCTGCATTGAAGTATCTTTTATCTAAAAAAGATGCTAAACCTCGTCTTCTCCGATGGATATTATTGCTACAGGAATTTGATATTGAAATTCGGGATAAGAAAGGTTCCGAAAATGTTGTAGCCGACCACTTATCTAGGTTAATAGTTGATTTTACTGATGAATCATTGCCCATAACTGAATCTTTTCCTGATGAGCAATTACTTGCAGTGTCCCAGTTGCCTTGGTTTGCAGACATAGTTAATTATCTGGTAACTGAACAAATTCCATCTCATTGGTCTTCCCAAGATAGGTCCAAATTTTTGTCCAGAGTTAAGTATTTCTTTTGGGATGATCCATACTTGTTCAAGTATTGTCCCGATCAGATTATTAGGAGATGTATTCCTGAACATGATCAACAAAGCATCATTTCTTTTTGTCATGATCAAGCATGTGGGGGCCATTTTAGTTCTAAAAAGACTGCTGCAAAGATTTTACAGTGTGGATTTTATTGGCCTACTATTTTCAAAGACTGTCATGCTTATTGTTCAGCATGTGAAAGATGTCAAAAGTTAGGAGCACTTTCACGTCGTAACATGATGCCTTTAACCCCAATCCTTATTATAGACCTTTTTGATGTATGGGGTATTGACTTCATGGGACCTTTTCCTAACTCTTTTGGCAATCTTTATATCCTTGTGGGGGTAGACTATGTCTCTAAATGGGTAGAGGCCGTAGCATGTAAAACCAATGACCACAAAGTGGTGGTCAAATTCTTAAAAGACAATATTTTTGCACGTTTTGGTTCTCCTCGTGCTATAATAAGTGATGGGGGAAAACATTTCTGCAATAGGGTTTTTGAACAGTTAATGAAGAAATATGTTCTTTTCATTTTGATAGATACTATAGCGGTTCAGTGGAGTGCAGGTACTATCTTTCCTTCCCTCATTTATTTATTTTCCTCAGTATTTATTTCATATCTTTTTACATTGAGGACAATGTTTCATGCAGGTTTGGGGGTATAGGAAGATATTTGTTTAAGATATCTTAAGTTATTTTCTTGCTTGTTTTGAATTTTGTCGGAAAAAATTCAAAAAAAATAAAAATAAAAATAAAAAAATGGTAGATTTTAGGCTGTTTGTTAGTATTTTTATAGGTTTTGGTAGTTTATCCCTTCGTGATGCATACTTCAATTTTTAAGAGATTAATTTACATTGAAAGTGTGAGTAAGTATACTGGAGGATAGAGACACTTAACTGAGAAATAGCATTCTGTTACAATCCTCTTGGATCAAGTGCTTGAGCTAATAAAATTCACTCACACACACCAGTTACATAAAGTAATACCTTCTAGAGATTTGTTGAATACTAATCTTCAGTGGGATGTCTTTAGTCAGAGTCATTGGATGATGTGTGGTTATCTGTTGAACTTAAAAGATCATGATAGACCATTTACTTGGCTATGGCAAGAGCTTGGAACCGGAAATAGGTTGAGAGTATAATACAGCCTGGACAGAATAATGTGTTTGAAAATATATATGATGAAAATGAAAAAAAAATGAAAAAAAAAAGGAAACGAAAATAAAGAAAAGGGGCTGCTTGACTATTATAGGATTAACTTAGGCTGATGCTCAGGTCCGAAGCGGTCCATCTTAAAACCTAATGCCCTAAGCCAACTGGCTGGGAGTCATTAGCCTGAGTCATTGCTAAACCTAAGCATCTTGAAGTCAGGCCTTACACAGTCCTAATGAAAAAAAAAAGTCTATGGTGTATTATCCTCTCAAATCTAGAATGTTGGACCCGAAGGAGGCGCGCAAGAATCTGTGCTATCATGAACCTAAAGATTACGATGACTATGTAGATTCTGATGTTCTTTGGTTAATGGGTAACACTGGATCTGTGTGAAACAGAGATTTAGAGTGTATTGCTACAATGTTCTACACTTTCTATTATTTAACGTATCATGCTATATCATATTGAGCAGAAATTTCCAAGATGAAGGTGTAGAATAAAACCACTTACTTGAGCGCTACTATATTCCAGTTGATTATAAATGCAAGTACGTGTGGTTAGTTTTCTTAAGTATTGCAGTGTGTATTTGAAGGGATAATAGGTTTTGTGTTTTGAAGTGTTTAGTTGACTTCTTTCTCATTTAGATAAAGAATAAGGTTAATTTTATAAATACATGTTTGTGGGTAGCATGGCTGCAAACCCTCACGAGACTTCACTCGTCCAGCCAGGGACACCTGGGGGTTTAAAAGGCTTGTTGCATATGCTAAATGCAATCGTGATTCCCTACGACAGTGGCATTTATTTTTGAGTAGTTTTATTATTTTTTTCTTTTTGTGTTTTGCTTGAGGACTAGCAAAATCTAGGTTTGGGGGTATTTGTTAAGCATGAAAAAATACATATTTTCATATGCCTTTTTACCATTTGTTAGTCTTATTTTCTTGTTAAAATAAGGAATAAAATGAGTTTTAGTAATTAGTTGATTAATTAGGAATTGAATAAGTAATATGCTTTAAATGCCTCAAATTAAAATATGTTCCGTAATTTTATGAATTATTTGGTGTATCTAATTTGGGACATGTTTTATTTATGTAGGTTCGCGTGCTCGTATTGCAGAACGGCCAAGATTGACGCCAATAGACGGGTTTTGATTTTAACGTACAGAGCGTTCATGTTAGATCCGGCGGATGAGATTGGTACGACGGGTTTTAACTAAGTCAAAAGAAAAAAAAGAACCGGTTTAGTGGCTCATCGGGTTTGGTCTAAAGAAAAAAAAAAAAAAAAAAAAAAAAGACAACCCGAGCTAGGCTCGGGTGTCCTGTTTCTGAAACAGAGCAGAGCCTCGAGCTTTGCTCGAGGCGATTGGTTTCAGCGGCATGATGGCGGCGGTGGTTGCAAGATCGGCGAGGAAGACCATGGCGGAGCTCGAGATCAGTAGAGGGCCTGTGACGGCGACGGCGAAATCAGAAGAGAAGAGGTCAGGATCGACAGCGACCATGGGTTCCGGCGAGGCCGTAGTGGGTGGCGACAGCAACCGGCAGAGAAGGTCTGGTGATCGACGGCGAGGCTGCAGGCCGCGACGGAGGAGGAAAAGTTGGATTTTTGGCAGTGGCGTGCTCGATTAGGAAAGTCTGTGGTTGATTCCGGATTTGAGAAGGCATCCTCGAGTTGGAAAGCTGGGAAGGATGGGCCACGGCGATACAGAATCTTACTCGATTTGGACTCGTCCAAAGGAGGATCGTGCTGAATATGGAGTCTGGATTCGGGTTCATCTTGAGTTGGAAAAGGCTTTCTTTGGGACTCTATAAAAACAGAACCGAGAAAGCGCTGGTGCTGGCTGGCTGTTCGACTGAAGAGAGAAGACGACCAGACAGTTCCAGAGCTCATTTTTCCAGTTTTAAATTTTCAATTTCTGTCTTTTATTTTCTTTACATCTCGGGTTCGATTGTATTACTGTGTTGATTCAAAGAACAGTTCGAAATTTTCGAACTGCTGCTGTGAACAGTAATCCGTGGAGAAGAAGAACAGTATTTTTCTATTTCTCATTATTATTCTGAGAATTCCTGTAAGTATTCTGATCTATAATACAAATGAATTTTATTATTTTTGCAGTTAATTTCTATAGTATGAGTAGCTAAATCCCTGTCTAGGGCTGAGATGAAGCCATGATTAGTTGTACGAATATTATTCATGTGATGCAATTGTTTTGTCTAAATTAATGCGTTTTAACGATTGTTATTCTCAAATTAATTGCATTGGGTTATATGTTGAATATGCTATTTAGATATTACTTGTGATTTATCAAATGATGGATACATGTAATGATTTGAATCTCATCTGTTGATATGCAAGAGAATACAAAATTTTATTTAAAAAATCTATATGCTTTAATGCTGAAATTTTCCGTAGGAGAATAGATTGAATTCCAATTCTCTACGAGATAATCGTGAAAACAATTGCTGATTTTAAAAGAAATATTCCTATGATTGTCATGTGATGATTCTTATGCCCTAGTGTTTTAAATTCTTGATTAAAGTTTCAATTTTTATTTGCCAATTAGTTTCTTTTTCATAGATTATTTAATTGCCTTTAGATTAATTTCTTAGTTAAAGCTGTTTAATTACATTGAGTCTTCGATTAGTCGTAGTTGTAGTGAATCAAATCAATTTAATTCTTCAACAAGGGTAATAATCTGATCTTCAAATTAGAATTCCAAAAACACAAGTCCCTGTGGGTTCGACCTCGTAAGAATTGTGCGACTATACTCCAAACACGATTCGTACACTTGCGAGTAAAATTAAGAGATTAATTAAAACAACAACAACACTTCTACTGATGTCTTGGATACTACAAATGAGTTGGTGGACAGGCACACGATCTCTAGCAACAATGAGGTTGGCCTTACCTTTACGGGATTGAGTGGAATGCATGCTCCACCAAGAAAAGAAGTTCGGAATGCAAGTCTTTCTTGTATGTATGAGGGAATCCTGGTGATCGTTGTTACTGGGACTAATAAATCTACAGCTGACTCCTTGTGTCGCCAGATTGGGGTTTTTGTCCACCTTGCAGAATTGTCAGGACGATCTTACACTACTTCTAAATTCGAACAGCTTCCACCATTGCAGCAAGCATTAGCTTTGCAGCGCATGATATTCTTCACCAGGGTAGGTCCATCTCACAAAAAGATGCTGGTTGAGGCTCTTCAAAACCAAAATGCAGTGGTTGCGATGACTGGTGATGGTATCAATGATGCACTAGCATTAGCTGCAGCCACTGTTGAAGTTGCCCTTGCTCAGAGTGCCGGTACCGGTGCCAATGTCAATTCGGTGCTAGTTCCTAAATTGTTGGCTCTTATTGAATCGACTTTACAGGCTACTGATGGTGTAGGTCCGGTGGAAGCATACCATGCTTTGCGCAACAGTTTTCAGGAGCATTCGTGGTTCTACTCTTCTCGTTTTGCCACATGGATGACTCTTTTCCTTGGGCTACAGAAAAAAGATATCTGGAATGCCATCAAGTTTGGGACTGTATTGGACAATGTTGTGTTCGATGACCACACAAGAGAAGTGGACTACAACGATAATTTTGTTCCAGAGAACCCTCGGGCATCCTACCCAATCGAATACATCCCAGATGGAGTCTTAACAGTGGTTAGTATATTTGGGCCAACTGGTGACGCTGCAATTAGCTCACATATTGACGTTGCCAATGACAGTTTCGCAGGATCCACTGAAGTTGGGAGAATAGTCCTTTGTGTTGCCGGTTCTAGTGTGTTTGTCCAGGAAGGCATTTCCGCAGCATTTATGATGAAATCATCAGAGAAAGCCTTTGAGCTTCGTCGGCCCACAAGCTTTATGAGTTATTGGCAACACTACGCAGAAAGTGAGATGTTGAAGATCGCTTATTTTATATCCGGTTTCCTCCCCGGTTGGAGCGCTTCTTCTTGGCCGCCTTGAGGACAAGGCGGGTAGCGGAAGCGTGGTGGAATGTTGTGAACGTGTTGTAATCAGTCTAGGAAGAATGTTGTGAACGTGTTGTTATCAGTCTAGGAAGATGAAGAGTCAGTCTAGGAAGATGAAGAGTCAGTCTAGGAATATGAAAAGGTCAGGAATGTTGTAATCAGTCTAGGAAGATGAAGAGTCAGTCTAGGAATATGAAAAGTCACATCTTGTAATCAGTCTTGGAAGACGCGCCTCTCCTTCCTTATAAGGAGGTCTTCTTCCTCCTTCTGGGGCATGCAATATTGAATCCAGTTTTCCTTATTCTCTTTTCTTCTTCTTCTTTTCTCCCTTTTTCACCATGGCGTTTGATTTTGTTAGTGTTCTATATGGGAACACAACAGGCGGGACCACCAATATTCCAGTAGACGAGTCGATAAGAGTCCGCGTATGGAGAAAGCTCCGGATAAGGAAATAGGCCCACACAAAGATGTGGCCCGAGGTTTGAACCAACCCAAGGGGTAGACTCGAGGTAGTGCAGTGGCGCGATCGGAAGCAGATTGCTCGTAGCTTGTGGAAGGTTTGGCAGCTAAGCTGAAGGTGGTGGCTTTGGAGGATGTGGTGGCTTTGGTGATGGCGGCTTTGACAGATCCATAGGCAGCATGGTCAGCAGACCTGGCTGGGGGACCTCGACCAGAGGTGCACCAGGCTGGATAGGAATCTGGTGATCAAATGCACGAGGAGGTGGCAATCCATGACGCTCATCAAAAATAGCATGATGATCATCGAGTAAGGTGGCCAAATCAGGTGAAATAGCCATAGATTCCGGAACATCAACTACCGATAAGGGCTACAACAAGTAGCCATGACAATGATAATGGCAAAATATCGCTGCAAATTTTGCAAACTGAAGACGGCCACCTTACTAGTTGAGTAGTAATACGGACTGGTTTGCCATCATAAGTAAAATCCATTGTCTATGTCGAAAATCCAAAGAAACAGGGCCCAAATCCTCAAGCCACTGAACACCGAGGACAACATCAGCCCCCTTGGTGGGCAGCAAGTATAAGTCCATAATATAAGACTGGCCCTATAATTGCAAATCAACTTTAGAGCAGACACCGGAACTCTTGAGACAATTACCATCATCAATCAGCACATCAAAAGTTGCAGAGTTCGGTATAGGATAGCCCAGACAGTGAGCAACACGGTCATTAACAAAATTGTGGGTACTACTACTATCAATCAAAATTGAGACCGGTTGTCTTTTAATCAACCCTTTGACGCGCATAGTACGTAGAGTAAAAGTACCGGCAAAGGCCTTTCAAGTAATCTCCATCTCACAAGCCTCAATAGTGGTCAAATCCTCCTCAACAATATCAGCACAAGTGTCATCCTCATAATCTGCATCATAACATTCATCCAGCATATATAACCGACGCGTAATGCAACGATGTCCAGGGGCATATTTTTCATCACAATTGTAACATAGTTCTTTGGAACGCCAATCGGCCATCTGCGAAGGAGTAAGTCGAGTAATAGGAGGTGTTGAAGAATTACCAGGCGGTTGAGTAGCACGTGGTTGTCCAGTGACGGAGGTAGGTGGGAAAGAGAAGGAGAAGGCTTAGAGAAAGAACGCCCCAACTGAGTCAGCTTTTCCTCACAAACAAGAGCCATACACATCTTTTCCTTTAAGGATACTCGTGGAAAAGACTGCAACTTAGCTTTAATATCCATGCGTAAGCCTGCTTCAAAAACTCCCATAAGTGTATGCTCAGGCCATCCCTAAACATGGTTCATCAATCGCTGAAACTCATCCTGATAGTCTTGAACTGACCCACGCTGGCGAATCTGAGGAAGTAGGTTATAATAATTCGTATAAGCAGTTTGGCCAAAGCGTAGACGAAGGGCTTGCTCAAACTCGTCCCATGTAGAATCTGGGTGACGCTCTAAATACTGGTCCACCCAATGCATAGCACGTCCTTTCATATGAAAGGAAACCAACTCGCAACGCTCATGAGCGGGGGTCCGGTGAAAGTAGAAGAAGCGTTTGGCACGTGAAAGCCACACATCTGGATCGCGTCCATTAAATAAAGGAAATGTGACATGTACCGGCCGAGCCTGGACAGTGCCCTCCTAGTCAATAGGCCCATCCGCGTATCTACGGTTCACTGGTCCACAACCACGATTGCGATTGCGCCCTCCATGTCCACGATAGTCAACATGATCTGGAAACTCGTCATCAGATGCATAATAATCATCCACATTCGCAGAAGCAGATGCTTGTGGGGCATGAAACCCAGGGTGCACCAGAACATATAGAGGGGGACCAACAACTGGGCGCACGTGTGGCAGTGGAACACCCGATGGATGAGTGGGCCGTATTTGGGAAACAGGATGGGTCGGCACGTTAGCTGAGGAACGAGGGCCGGTTCTCGGGAACGGGCCAGAACCAGGAATAACGGATCTGTCTGGACCCCCATGGATAAATCTCGTAGGCACACCCGAGCCCTGGTGTGGGGAAATTAGGGCAGGGAGGGGAAGATCGACTGGGGCGGCAGCGACGAGAGACCGAGGAGGCGATGTGGATGGCAGCTACGGCTGGTGTGGTGGTGGCCACAGAAGCTCCCCAGAAGCTCGGAGGAGGAGTACACCGACAGGCGCTGCAAGGACAGCATGATCTCTTCAAAGCAATGATCGAGTGAATCCTTTAAATCGGTAAGTTCTCGCTTGAATTGCACCTCCAATTGTATAGTTGGGTAGTCTCATGGGTGAGGGTGGTAATGGGAACGTCGTGAAAGTCCGAAGGTGTAGTCGTCACGGATGAGGGTCTGGAGCACGTCGGCTGTGGGTTGGGGCTCTTCCGACAGTCACCTATCATAGCGGCAACAAGGGAGGGTTGGGTGGGAACCAGGGTCGAAAACGGATCTGATACCAATGATGTAGACTCTCGTCTACAACGGAGAGGAGCGAAAGGAATAGAAAAGAAACTAAACTAGAGCAAAATAAAAAGGGCAAACTAAGCTGTATTTGTCTTCTGTTATCCCGTTTTGGCCATAGGGCTCACATATTTAAAGAGTGAAAATAACCTAATCCTAATGCAAGTAGTAATCCTTAACTAATAAATATTATTAAATAAGAAATCTTATTCCTAATAGAACTAAGAAACCCTAATTCTAGTCCATAACAGCAAGGTAGATGGTGAGCCGCCTGGTTCCATCTCTCTTTACAAACTTGAAGCTAAACTCATTAAAACAAGGGAATCGAAGGTTGGACTTCTCCATTAAATGACCAAATGAAGATCCCACTCTACATTTTTAGTTTGAAAGACTTGAAAGGCTTCTCTTGGGGAAGGCTGATCTGAAAGAAGCAATACTTTTGAAAGGAGGATTTGTTCCACTTTCTGTTAGAATGAGCCTTGCTTTGATCTCTCTAAGGACAAGTCCGGTAAAACTAGATATTCCACCTAAGTAATAAAGACCATCGCCAAATCCGTATTCTCCTCAACGGCAGTGAAATTATGATCAAGTCAACTTAATTACGGGTTATATAACTAGAGGGAACAATAATTGTAGACAAACACTTTAACTATAGGTTATGCACCTTGCTTTTCTTTAAGAGTGCTCACCTTTTGAAGCTTGCGGGCTCCAGATTCCCTGAATGCAAGAAACGGTCTCCTGTTGTCTGTCTGTAGGGCCTTCTATTCAACAGGGAATTGCCGCATCTATTCATCGTGTTCCAGCTCCCTCCAATGCCTGAAATGCTAACCATGCTCCTATATCTGCCCATGCCTTCGCCTTTAGCAACAATGGCTCAGGATCCTCCTCTTCGACTGAAGCAATATAAAGTACCGATAATGCTGGTTACTTGGCATAGGAGCACTATTTTGCTGAGGCAACATAAAATTAATGGTGAATAGAAACACCACCATAGGTTACTATGCAATCTTTGGGAAATTAAGTAGAGTCCCAACAATCCACAATATTGGATCAACGTTTTTGCCCCCCACTCATTGTAAATGTTGCATTTAGAAGCTTAATTGTTCAAACACATTGCACAATTGTACCTTGAAGAAGCCTAATTAAAATCAAACATATTAGTGCTGTCAGAAACTTTTAAAACTGGTTATATATGGTACCATGGAGGGCGGAAACTAACAAGGTGCTTTCATTGTATGACACTCTTTGTGGGAAGGCCATAGATAAAATGGCTGAACAAAACTGATTTTCAAATCAAGAAGACCATTCGAGGCTCCAGCTGAAATGACACCATGAGCATCATTTACTACAACAAGCTCATTTAAAAGGATCAATCCGCCGCTGCTGCTTATCACACTCGAATTCCTGGTGAATACCATCATTTCCAGAGAATTACTAATGCTCCAAAGTGAGATGAGACAAAATGGAGGCTAAATGATGGGGCATGAATTGGCTCATGATATCCATGTTAGAATTACTTGTCATTTTTGCCCTTTTGATGCAGAAAGGAAACAATCTTCAATTTCCCATGTTACACTGAAAAGCTAAATTTTCCCTGCTCATAATCTTCAATGTATGGTCTTATAAAAACCTGTTGTTCTTCAAAGTTCTTTATCAAAATATCCAAATTATATTGCTTCTTATCCAAAATCTAAAAAGAACTTAAAAGTACACAGTGGAATCCTTTATTTGCCTTATATTCGTAGTTTACTTGTATTAGGCTGAATTATAGCAGCGACACACTAGGCTCAAAGATGCATGATGATCTACCCTTGTTAATCAAACTATGAGCACACATAATCATACTCACTGGTTGTTCCATGCAATGCTTTATTTGCTTCCAAAGCCAACAAATTACAACACATTTTTTATTTGAAGAGGGAGAGCAATAAGAAAAAGACTCGTTTAATAACATACAAAAATTCCTACAAATTGAGGCTTCTGATTGCATCTTTTCATACTCACATTTACGAACTTTCACACAACTTACTTTACTTATTTTGAGAAATGTATGCAACAAAACCAAAAACTAATTTGGAAAGGCATTTTGTATGTGATTCTAAATCTGACATATTCGTAGCAGCTAGAGTCTCCTAGCAAACTGACAATACCCAACTGAAAATGATAACTTTTTCAATCTACATCAGGTTTATTGCATTAATCAATTTCTAGAGAACCTTAAGAAGCAATAAAGACAAGAAGAGGATTAAAAAAAAACATTTTTCACGATTATTCCCAGCACACAGGCCTGAGGTTGATCCAATACACCTTCCTTTGATCTCCTATAAGGTAGCAGCATACGTCGAACTGAGGCCTCGAAAACAGCCGATGGCAGTGGAGCGAGCAGGGGTGGACGGACTGGGACAATGGTGAGGACAGGGACTGGTGGCCGCCAGCGTGAGGGAAGCTAGAGCTGGAGTCTGGACGAGTCCATCCATGACTGGAGAGAGAGAGAGAGAGAGGTACAGAAGGAGCCAAAGAAGGAGGACGCGCAAGGGTGGATTTTGCCCCAAATCCAAATCCATGCTTACTTAAATAATCCAAACGACGGATTTGGATTTGCACCTCCAAATTTAATTCGGCGGGCCCAAATCCTTGTAGCCAAACCGCAGCCTGCGAAATCTGGGAATTGGAATTCTGGTTCTCATTGGGTTTGTAATCAGTTTTGATAAAGATCTGGCTAATGTTTTATTATTCAAGGGTATGAGTATGTGAAACAAAAGGAATGCTTTAAAAGTAGGAGATTAGGTCCATGATGGGGGGACGAGAAATTGCTTTGCTAAGTTCATGGAATGGTTCAAAGAGGTAAAATCTAAACCAGCAAACAGTATGTTAGTACTGTAGAATGTGGATGCAGCCAGGAGAAATTATTAGGTAAGCACGATTTCTAATTTTTGGGTCTCTCGTGTCTATCACTCACTGGTGATGAGCATGATTATTCTCCTACGCACCGCTTACCTAATAATTTCTCAGCAGCCAGAGGAAAGTGTAGGTTAAGATAAATGTAGATGGAGCAGTGTTTTCCAAGTGGTTTGATTCAGCGTCATTCTCGTATGTTCCTAGAGTTGGAAAGGGCATTGCTCATTGCCTAAGCTAGGCAGGCACAGAACATTGTGACCTCAATGGCTTGGAGCGATAGTTTGCCAGCATCCTCACATATGTCTCTATTGTATGATGCTTCTTCTGATGGGAGTCTTGGATTAATTCAAGGGTCTTATAAGAAACAATAGTTACATTAAAGGTTGGATCAGAAAAGTTATCATTAATAAGTATATAAAAATTAATGAATTATTGAGCTTGTCATAACCCCTAATAAGTACGTCTTATTTCTAAAAAATACCTCTATGAAATGCCTAAAAGACAATTGATGAAGAAATGCTAACCAGGTGAGTACCGTGAGTTTGGTTACAGACTGGCCCATAGGATTCGAGCCATGGGCCAGTCTTCTATCAAATTGGCTTCAAGTCCATGAACAGATCCAAATCGAATTCTTTTACCTTCCGAAAGAATGGAACATAAATTGAGATTAAACTTACAAAAATGTTGGTGATTTTTTTTAGAGTTTTTCTTCCTCGTATTACGAGTTTCACTCGTACAAAACGTTGACGCATTTTTTTTTTGATTCTGTAACACCTTGGAAATTGACCCAGTTTTCATGACAATCCCGTTTTATAATGGGGCGCTTTTTTATAAAAGGCAGAGAGAGAGAAATAAGGTAGCGAATACAAAACATATTACCATTTGGGCAGTACAGTGTCATAATTCGATGGAAAATCGTCTCGCCGAAATATCGGTATCGGGCCCAAACCGATACATCGATACCAACTAGTATCGGTTTTTTTAAATTTTCCAAATATCGCCGATATATTGGTTTCGGACCGATATATCGGTATTTTTTAAATAAAAAAATATTTTTTAAAAAAAAACTTTCATGTTTGTTTTCTATCCTAATATGCCTTTTTATGCATATTTTAAAA
Source organism: Houttuynia cordata (assembly GCA_039654745.1). Classification (NCBI taxonomy): domain Eukaryota; kingdom Viridiplantae; phylum Streptophyta; class Magnoliopsida; order Piperales; family Saururaceae; genus Houttuynia; species Houttuynia cordata. Next base: position 7,059,092 of record CM077504.1, read on the forward strand.
TTTATTTTTTGTTTAAATTAGTATAAATCATTTTAAAAGTTAGATTGTGAAAATATACGGTAAAAATTAGTTTTTGACGACCGATATTTTTTTACACAATATCTCCGATATTTCGTCTCTTTGGCTGACCGATATTTTATCGATATCTAATACGACATTCCATGCATAATTCTATGTAATCATACAATGGACTCTACATTATCAAATCAATATCATGAAATTCGAAATTGCCAATCGGAGTAAAATCCTTCATTGTATTTATATGTCTTCACTCAGCCTGATCTCTGATCTCTGAATATCTCTTTTATGAATTTGCATGATTGGTTTTTTTATATATTAGTCCTTTATCCAGCTTGCATCTGACATACGGCCCACATTGCAAAGCATTCACAAGAAAGTTACCGATGGACTCACTAGCAAGAAATGTTCCACAATGATATATACCTGTGACTATTTTTTTATACATACTTTATCTTACAATATAATAATGACTTGATCATAGTTTCTAGCTTATTTGAATTATTATACCCCAGTCCTATTTTAGTTGTTGTTTGGAAAAAAAATTTATTTCATACTAATTGTCTCATTTCATGTCATGGTTCTCATGGTGGTTACTAAATGAAGCAAAATAGGTTGAGTGGATAGAGTTAATTATATGGTTAATTAGGAACAGATTTAAAGAAATAAATGCTTAATCAGTTGGTTTCCTTAGATATCACATTTTTTAAAACAAAATGGATAGTTGATATGATACAGAGAGAGTATACAGCTCAATACAATTCGTTCAAATGCATTGGATTCTTATGGCTTTATTGTACAACCTTTTCAATTCAAGTTAATTCATTTTCCACTTCCAAATTCACATGATGAGTTTTGTTAATTAGCATTCATTCATGGTTGATCGAAGCTTATGTCTTTGCATTCATGTATTGATCGTATGAGAAACTTATATTCCTTAGACCATTGTTCAAAAGTTAAAATGTGGGAAAAGAAATCATTTTCGGTCGTCCCATGTTGAACTTGATATGTATATATCAAGTACAAAACTACCTGGATATGTTACACCCACATGATGCATCAAACTACAGTTGCGGAGGATGCATTTTGAACGATAGTTAAGCAATCTTATTACAAACAAATGCGGATATATTTTTCAACAACAACGCTTATTGACACTTATGACTTAAGTTCAAGGAAAGTTTATGCAATTAATGAACCACAATCACATTAAGATCTTGGTACTGTTCTTGCAAATTTTTAAAATATAGTAGACACTAATATTCTTGATCAAGTGTAAAATTTGAACTTAATAATAGGACTCAACGTTCTTAGAGTCTAGTAAGCAGCAGTAGGCATGTCTTGAAACATGTTTTATGTTGGGTCAATATGAAGTAAGGTCTATCTAGACAGAGGAAGAACATAAAATACTCAAGTTATTTTTAGTTCCTTTTAAAACGGGAAAAGTTTAAATGAAATCGTTCTAATATAGCTTGCATGAGCCTGAGTAATCTTGAGCCATCAAATCAAGATCTGATGGTTGTGATAATTCACATTTTCGAGTGATCTGACACCCGCCATGACGAATGGAGATGGCTTGGCTCCGAGAAGTTACATGAGAACGATCGCATGTAAATTAGTCTCTTTTATAAAACCAAATAGGTCACTAAATATAGGATTTCTGATATTAGTGTTAACATATTTTTTTTTAAATAACAAGGGGTGTCCTGAGTCCTCAGGACTAGGGGTGTAAACAAGCCGAGCTGAACCGAGCTTAGGCATCGCTCGGCTCGAGCTCGAAATTTTAAATTCGAACTTGAGCTCGTGATATGTCCCAACTCTTCAGGAAGAAGAGGGGGGATGTGATGTAGATGAAAAGAGGGAGACAGACGAGAAGAGGAAAGGTCGACGAGGGAGGAGACCCCCTGATGGTCGGCCTGCAGCTCCAACAGAGGGGGACGAGAGGGGGTGAAGACAGAGGAGAAAGAGATTTGGGTAAACTGTTCTGAATGAATCCAATCAAGAGAGCCTAAGCTCTTTACATACTCTTGCCACGAAATGGGCTTGGGCTATTCCCTGGGCTATCCCCTCTACTTGGGCCTGTGGCCTTATTACATAATACGAAGGAGTCTCTTTTATAAAACCAAATAGGTCACTAAATATAGGATTTCTGATATTAGTGTTAACATATTTTTTTTTAAATAACAAGGGGTGTCCTGATTCCTCAGGACTAGGGGTGTAAACAAGCCGAGCTTACCGAGCTTAGGCATAGCATTCCACCACGCTCCGCTGATAGCCTTGTCCTCAAGGCGTCCATCCCGAGTACTGGGCCAAAAAATCATCCCCAGGAAGCCAAGCAGCATATTCTAGTGAATGATCTTGCCATGCAATAAGAACCTCAGTGATAATGCGACCTAAACGACGTACCTGGCGAGAATCCACAATCGAAACTGGTACCAATGGCAAATCGATGGGTATTGACGAAGGAGGAGGGAGGGGTAGGGACCAGACAAGAGGGATCACCCACTACACCACGAAGCCGGGAGACATGAAAAACCGGATGAATAGGAGAATCAGATGGAAGCTGCAGACGGTAGGCTACTGGTTCAATGCGCTCCTGGACCTGATAGGGCCCATGAAACCGATGGGCTAATTTCACGCTGGCGGGCTGATAAAGGGATGATTGGCAGGCCGGAACAAAGCTGACATAGACCTAATCACCCACTTGAAATGCACGGTCAGAATGGCGTTTATTATAAATCTGCTTCATACGGTTTTGAGCCAAAGCCAAGTTGGTCTTCAATTTCCGTAAGATGTCATCATGGTTATGCAATAGATAATCAACTTCACTGAGTGATGCCCACTGAGGCACATAATGAAGAATGGTAGGGGGAGGCCAGCTATAGATGACCTGAAAGGGACAGAATCCAGTAGAAGTATGGTAGGCAGTGTTGTAAGACCATTCCGCCCAAGGAAGGAACTGTAGCCAAATCTTAGGATTTTCACCTGCAAAACATCGTAAATACTGCTCGAGGCAGCGAGTCACCACTTCCGTTTGGCCATCTGTTTGCGGGTGATAGGCTGAACTCATGTGGAGGTGAGAGCCCTGGAGAGCGAAAAACTCACGCCAAAAGTGCGAGATGAACACCCGATCTCGATCCGAAACAATAGTGCGTGGCATTCCATGGAGTTTAGCCACATCACGAACATAAACCTTAGCAATTGCCTTGGCCGTATAAGGATGGCCCATGGCGGAGAAGTGTGCATATTTGGACAACCGATCAACCACAACCATTACCACTGATTTACCCTAAACCACCGGTAGTGCTTCAATAAAATCCATGGAGACATCCTCCCAAACCTGCTCGGGAATAGGTAACAGCTACAAAAGACCTGAAGGGCCTATAGTAGAGGCTTTAGCGCGTTGACAAACTCCACATTCGGCCACAAACCATTGAACTGCGCGCTTTATACCCCACCATAAGAAACATTGCAAGATCCACTTGTAAGTCCGAAAAGAACACCCTCATGACCCGCAGTAGGAGTAGAATGAAAGTGCTCTAAAATTGTGCGATGAATACTGTCACAATTTGGAACCCACAGCCGCTCCTTCCAATAAATAATGTTGTCTTGCAGGACGAAGGTCGGGTCATCAGAAGAGTTGGCCTGAAGCCGATCCAATAATGCAACTGTCATTGGGTCCTGGTGATATGATTTTCTTAGATCCTCAAGGAATGGGAAAAGTGGAGCGGACATGCCAAAAGAAGAGGCCTCCACGAACTGACGCGATAAAGCGTCGGCGACTGTGTTCTCAGAGCCCTTCTTATAAACCAGCTCATAATCATAGCCCAATAATTTCGTCACCCAACGCTGCTGTGCAGGAGTGGCAATTCGCTGGTCCAAGAAATATATTAAGTGATTGGTGATCCGTCCGTATAATAAAATGGCGCCCCAATAAGTACGGCCTCTACTTTGTCACAGCATGTACAATGGCCAACATTTCTTTCTCATAGGCTGAGAGTGAAACGAGTAGCCGGATAGAGCCTTGCTCCAAAAAGCTATCGGATGGCCGTCCTGTAGCAGGACGGCACCCAGGCCGCAACCAGATGCATCTGTCTCTACCACGAAGGGCCAGGAAAAGTCAGGAAGGGCTAGAACTGGTGCCGTGCTCATCGCAGTTTTCAAGGTGTCAAAGGCCTGCAGGGTAGAAGATGACCATACAAATGCATCCTGTTTAAGGAGGCTGGTCAAGGGGGCGGCGAGAGAACTATAGTTGGTGACAAACCGTCGATAGTAGCCCGTTAGGCCCAAGAACCCCCGAAGGCCCTTTATCTATGTCGGTATGGGCCACTTCATCATAGCATCCACCTTGGTTGGGTCGGTGGACACATGGCCATGAGAAATCACATGGCCCAGATAGTCAACCTGAGAACACCCAAACAAACATTTGAACCGTTTAATAAATAAGGAATGGGTGCGAAGTACCTCAAAGACGGAACAAAGGTGCTCAAGATGTTGCTCCCAGGAGGAACTATAGACAAGGATATCGTCGAATAATACCAACACGAACCAGCGCAAGAAATCCCGAAATATATCATTCATATGCCCTTGGAATGTAGCTGGAGCATTAATGAGACCGAACGGCATAACCATGAATTCGAAATGACCATCATGTGTGTGGAAAGCCGTTTTGTGGACATCCTCTAGGTGCATGCGAATCTGATGGTAACCCACGAGCAAGTCCAGTTTAGAGAAGACCCGCGCGTGGGCTAATTCATCCAACAATTCTTCGATAACAGGAATGGGGTACTTATCTTTGAGGGTGATGGCATTGAGAGCCCTGTAGTCCACACAAAACCGGCAAGTGTCATCCTTTTTCCTGACCAGCAGGACGGGCGGAATAGGAACTAGAACTCGGTCTGATGATCCTTGTCGTCAACATATCTTTGACCAACTTTTCAATCTCGGCCTTTTGAATATGGGGATATCTGTATGGCCGAACATTGGTAGGGGCAGCCCCTGGCGCGATAGGAATATGGTGGTCATGGGAACCAGGGGCGGCAGACTAGCAGGCTCCTGAAATAGATCCTCAAAGGCCGAAAGGAGGATGGCCAAATCAAGGGGGTCTCCGAAGGTGTAGTGCCCTCCGAAGATAGCAGTTGCAAGAAAAAACCTTGAGGAGTACCATGTGATAATGAATCAACCGAGAACATGGAATGGAGTGAACCTGGAAGGCCGCTCGCGAGGCGAATAGAATGGCCGTCGATAGAAAACTGCATCGTCATGGCTTCGAAATTCCAAACCACATCTCTGAGGTCACGGAGCCACTGCACGCCTAGGACCACATCAGCCCCTTGTGTAGGCAATTAATAAAGGTCTAGTAGGAATGCATGCCCTTGTATAGTTAACTCCACCCTTGGACACATGCCTACCCTGCGGAGGTTTGAGCCATCTCCAATCCGGACATCAAAGGGGGACGAGGCTTGCAACGAACATCCCAACCTCATGCCCACCTTGTCATTGATAAAGTTATGAGTACTACCAGAATCGATCAGAACTGATACCTGTTGCTTCTTTATAGTGCCTTGGACGCGCATGGTCTGAGGCATGTACACCCCTGAAAAGGCATGAAAGGAGATCTCTGGTGGACCATCAGGTGGCGGGAGTGGTGAAGTGCCACCCCCTTCATCGTCCTCAGGGCCCTCGTCCCATATTCCTTCCAAGGCAAGCAGGGCGCGGGTCTTGCAGCGGTGACCCGAAACAAAGTGTTCATCACAATTAAAGCATAGGCCTTTGGATCGGCGCTCCTCCATTTGTGCCTGGGTCAATCGTCGGATCGTTGGCTGCGCCGTAGGTGGAACATGGACATCAAGTGGAGGGGCCTGGGAGGCAGATGAGATGGGCACTCGCGAAGGGGGCCTCCAAACCCTCTGTTGACAAGTAAGACGTTCCTCCGCAATCCGTGCGTGTTTAATGACCTCAGCCATAGACGTGCGCGGATAGTGCCTAGCTAATGGCATCCGAGATTTCCAATTTAAGCCCATGCATGAACTTACCCACGAGGGCCTCCTGTGTCCAATACAGTAGACGATTGGCGATGCGCATGAACTCCATTTGATAGGCGCGCACTGTGGATGTCTGTCGCAAGGAACTGATGAGTTCATTGAAGTCTGCATATTCCGTAGGACCAAATTGGATGCACAATTCGCGAGTAAACTGTTGCTAAGAATGGCCTGGGTTCTCTGCCTCGAAGTATTGGTACCAAATCAGTGCATCGCCTATAAGATGGAAGGAGGATACCGTCAACTTGTTGTCGTCAGAGCGGGTGTCCTGGTATCAGAAGAATTTCTCGGCTTGGTACAGCCAGTCCACCAGGTTGTCATCCCCCGAGTACTTAGGAAACTAAAATCGTGCTAGCCGGGTCTCTGCTACCAGCTTGGGGCCATGGCGATCTTCTCGCGAATGCCCATGGTTGGTCCAACTAGATTCAGCCTGGTTGGCGGTCCAGTCCAGATCACGTTCATCGTCTCCTGGGCCCCTAGCTATTTGCGTCTGAACAAAAGGTATGGATGTGGCATTCTGTCGAACACCATGCAAGCTTGATGCCCCAACACCCATGGAGTTGTGCCATGTGGCTGCCATCTGCGATCCAAAGAAGGAGTTCGAATCGTGGTGCCGGCCGGCCCCTGGAGTTGAACGTGCGAAAGGACCACTCAGAGGGGGCGGAAGGACCCCCTTGTCAGGTCGACCAGCATGAAGGGCTGCCATCGTGGACAGAGACAATCGATCAAAGGACTTGCGAGACATTGTCATCTATTGCTGAAATTGCTGTTGACATTGCTGTTGAAATTGGTGCTGTCCTTGTAGAAGGATTTGAAAAACTTGGTCATGTTGCGCCATGGACGTTGTCATTATCTCGAGAAGATCATTCCCCTTGGGAGAGGAGGGCGGCGCCTCAGAGTGGGGTTCCTCTGCATGGTTGGTTCAGTCACTGCTTGAGGTTCGCCGTTTGAGCGGTGGTTGCTCCTGGCCATCGCGAAGGGGGTCTCGCGCTTCCAATGATCGGTGCCATGATACCAATGATATGTCCCAACTCTTTAGGAAGAAGAGGGGGGACGTGATGTAGATGAAAAGAGGGAGAGAGACGAGAAGAGGAAAGGTCGACGAGGGAGGAGACCCCCTGATGGTCGGCCGGTAGCTCCAACAGAGGGGGACGAGAGGGGGTGAAGATAGAGGAGAAAGAGATTAGGGTAATCTGTTCTAAATGAATCCAATCAAGAGAGCCTTAGCTCTTTACATACTCTTGCTACGAAATGGGCTTGGGCTATTCCCTGGGCTATCCCCTCTACTTGGGCCTATGGCCTTATTACATAATACGAAGGAGTCGGGCTATTCCCCTAAGCTGGGCCAACGGGCCAGCATTACAATAGGCCTAATCAAAGCAAAATACGACTAAGTAGTTGGAACATAACAGCTCGGTTTGGCTTGTTTACAACTCGTAGCCTACTGGCTCGAGCTCGGCTCGTTAAGAATTTTAGAGCTCGAGTGAAAGCTCGGCTCAGGCTCAAGCTTGGCTCATTGAAATTTTTTATAAAATAAAATTAAAATATAAAATAATATATATATATATATATATATAATAACGAGTTGAGCTCGAGGGGGCTCGTGAGCCCTGAACAAGCCGATCAGAGTGAGCTCGCTCGTAGTAGAACAAGCCGAGTCGAGCCAGATCAGCTCGCGAGCCGGCTAGGCCCATTTACACCCTTACTTAGATCCACCTAGGAGGAGCAGGGCAATGGGCCTCATAGCGCACCATATCCCGTTGCCACCCCTCAGGCACGTAGGAAAAGACCATTGAACATACACGCCCGGTGCATGGGGTAATACTCCTGGGTGGTTGGACAACAGAGTGGGGGTTTGAACTCGGGACTTCCACTTCACGGAGCTTGTCCCGACCATCCTAGCAATGTTGGTTTATCATTTATCATATTGATTGTGGAAGTAAATAAAGGAACTCATATGTGTCTTATTTCTAGTTTGCAATTGCATGCTTGCTCCATTCCCTTTCCCTTTCTCTATGATTCTATTCATAATACAGAGATTTGTTGACAGGCTAAATATGCCAACTTTATTAAATTCTGAACAGAAGAAGCTTACAAGGTTCTGAAGGTTTACAGCTTAGTTTTCTTGACATGGAAATAGTAACGGGTGAAACTAGTGATATATTTCTATGTACTTCTACAGTTGATCATACAAGGACAGTAGTAGCTAAGCATGCTTGTGCTCCATTCTGGCTGTGGACACTTTTTTTCGGCACTGTGGAACTTAGTAGTACCCTGCAAAGAGAAGATAATGCAACATTAAGGATCATAAGATCCATCATATTAGAAGAGTAGCATATTTGATATAAGTTGAAAGTTGGAGAAGAAAATCTATACAAAGAAAAAAAAACAGATTATTAGTTTAAATTGAAGTAAATAGGAGCCACAAGAAAAGCAAAAGAAAATAAGACCCAAAACTGTGTTTGTCATTTCTAAATTGATGACTCTGCATGTGAAGAGGGGATTGGATCTCGTATTGGAGATGCTTCTCAGTTGGAGACATGATAAGAAATTGAACCGAGTGTGGATCGAGTTTGAGCTCCATAAACAATTCCTAGTGGCATGTGTGTGCTGCTTGGTCTTGTGACAACATGAACAAAAAATTAGAACCCAAAGCCAAATATCCATTATGGATGAGAATGTCGAGTTGGTACTAGAAAGAAGTAGCTACAGCAAAAAGGTGGACAAAAGTGCAAAATGGACTCTATATATAGGAAGAGTCGAAGAGATACTTCTCCAGCATTTGTGTTTGGTAATTAAGTAATGGGCCCATGAAGAACTTCCATATTTAGAGATCTGGGTCCCAATTTTCTATAACTTTACTAAGAAGAAAAAAAAGAAAAAGAAAAGAAAAAAAGGGAAGTATTAAACAATTTTTGTGAGAAGAAACAATGAAAAGGACACTTGGTCTTGGATCAATAACAGCAACTTGTGGGATTTCAAGGAATTGTTACCTTTGTTTTTGGTCATGTAGGCAGTGCCATTGCTGCTGCCTGTGGACTTGTAGTTGGGGAAGGGCACTTTACCAGACTCTATGTACTTAAGGTCCTCAAGGAGGATCTCATAATGCCTCTGCACCTCCTCGGCCGACTTCCCGCCGACCGCCTTGGCCACGTTCTGCCACCGATCTGGCGTATCCTTGTCGTAGACGGCGAGAGCCTTCTCGAACAATTTGTTCTGCCCCTGCGTCCAGATCGAGTTGGGGCTGCGCATCGATGCCATTTGATTTCTAGGGTTTCCTCTCTAACAAACGAAAGGAGAGTGAGTAGTACTAATAGAAGGTGAAGAATAGTAAAGAGTGGAGATAGAGACTCTAAAAGGAAGGAAGAAAAGGTGCGTGTGAGAGAATTAGGCCTTGGTCAAGGGGAAGGACGGTGTGAGGAGAAAGACTCGAGTAGTAGTCCTTTTATAGGCACAAGGAGAGATAGAAAGAGAGGGTGAGAGGTGTAGTGGGGAAGGAGGGGGCTACTTGCTGCAAGAATAAGTTTGCATGGAAAGGCTGGTGATCAATGACCCGTCTATTCCGGAACCACAAAGATGCAGCAGACAAAGGTGCAAGAAGACGGGGGGGGGGGGGGGGGGGGAATCCGTATCAATGGTTCATTTCTCACTTCTCCATCTTTTTTTGCCTTATTCCCTATCTATCTCACTCTCTAGCCTCTCCATGTTTGTGAATGTACGGTACAATCGTATCCGAGCAAATCTACGGTTAAAGTTGACTTTAGATTAGAATCATACCATTTTCATCCATTGGAACTGATAACTTGATACCAAAGCTGGCATGTAAAATATCTAATTCAGACGTCACAACGATATTATTCTTCGTGCACTATAAATAGCTCCTTTGTACCACTTATGGACTAGAAAACTAAAATTAACTAATTCTTATTCATTTTGAATTTTTAATTCCTACCACTAAAAGCGGTCCGATAAGAGTATATGATAAACATCAACATGAATCAGAACCAAACTTGGACCATCAATTGCAAGTTGGCTGCACATAGTACTTCACTAGTCCTCCCTATACATGGAATGAATCATGTACACACATCGTACAAGAAAAGATCGCAAACTTTATGTGCACAGCGAAATAAAAATATGGAATCTACACACTCTAAACGGTCTAATATGCTCTAAGGATTTAGTTGCCATGAATGAGGCATATATATCTTCAATGGTAGATCTCTCACCTTGATCAGATTCTCTATCTTTGCACCAAATTAGCCAATGGGTATTGGAGTATGCTGATTCTAGACACACCACCAGTTAAACAATGGGCATGAACCTTGGCAAAAGTGTGCAAAAGGATCAAGAAACAGTGTTACCTCCCAGTTGGGTCCTATAAGGAGTAGAAAACCACAGTGATCCATGCTCACTGACCTCATCGGCTCATCCTTGTACCCAACCTCCAAAAGCTAATAATATATCTAATTATATAAAGGAATATAAATCTGGGCCATGTCCCCAAAAGGATTGACAAAATCCAAACCTCTCTAGCCTTTTTATCCGATACTTCCCTTTCTTTGGTACCCTCCTTTCCATTGTAAAGATATTTGGGGGGCAACATGACCTGCTCACGGGGGGGAAGATTGACCGTGTTTCAGGTACTTGCTGACAATATCTTAGCTTCCCCTCTTCTGAGTCCCAGACTCCCAAAGCAGTTTTTGGGTGTTTTCTGCTCAGAAGTTGGGCTGGCCTCAGCAGTCAGAGGCTGTTTGTGGCCTGATTTGTAGCATGTGATGTGAAGGCTTTTTAGATTTTAGCAGAGGCATTCCAGGCCGAATCTAAGCTGGATTGGGGTGTATGTCCGTACAATCTTGAGTCGTCGTTTTTGTATAAATCTTCTGCTACAGTCTGGGGCGGTGATCCAGCCAAGTGTGGGTCCTATCTGGTAAAGAGGACAGCCCTTTGAATGTGGTTATGTAACATGTATTTGGAAGTGATAATGTTGAAATTGTTTTCCATGGTAGGTCATTGGATTAGGGGTTTTAGGGAGCTAAGTTGGCTCAATTTGGAGTGATTGCTTGGCACGACTCGGCTAAGCTTGGATTGAACTTCGAAGTTAGATTGGGGATGTTTGTTTCATTGTTCGTCAATTAAGAGGACTAATTCACTAAAGTTTCGGGGCTCAATTGATAAGTCATGTTTGTTTGACACTGTTTTCCTCTTGAAGGGATTTGGCAGCAAACCTGAATGGACCTTCAGAGTATTTGGGCTATGGGTTTCGGAGAGCCAAGTAGGCTCACCTCGGAGTGATTCTTTGGCACTGAGTTTGCTCGTTCAGCTCGGCTTGAAATTCGAAGTTAAATTGGGGATGTTTGTTTCATTGTTTGCCGATTGAGAGGGTTGATTCACTAGAAATCTGGGGCTGAATTGATAAATCATGTTTGCGTGACCATTTCTTGGTGAATTGAAATTTTAAATAGAGAAGTGGATTTACCACTAGAAGTCTAGAATAGTGTGAAAAGCAAGCTCTCTCTCGAACACATATAGCAATAAACCTGAATAGGTACTATTATGATTGACCCCCTACACCTAAACCTAACATAGGAAATATCCATCTCCACCGTTTCTTCTTAGGTCCCCGAACCCGAATCCTTCACGTAGAGGTGATAGATATAAGGAACCCACCTTCCCTTTCTCTCTTTATTCAAACTGTACATGTATTATTGGAATGATGTATTTTAATGAAATTGTGTTGTACAACTACATCTATATAGACTTTCCTAGTCCACTTGGGTTAGTCAAGGTTCATTGCCGATTTCCATGTAAGGGAATTTTGTTTTAATATGGATAATGATATTGGTACAACAGATATCTACATCACTGATATACACCGTCTAATTGTCTAATTGGCCCAATGAAATCAAGACACATCAACCCATCATGTCAGTGCTGAAATGTCTAGAAATGATTTCATTGGGCCAATTAGGTTGTGTATGTCAGTGATGTAGATATCTGCTGTACCAATATCATTATCCTTTTAATATAGCATGAACGATCTTAGCCGTATTCTAGATGCCTATATCTTGAGTTGTTGTGTGAAATTGAATGGATTCATGTATGTTGCATGCAGTACCATGCTTAGGTTTTGATATGACTGTACAAGCACTCACGAAATACAATGTTTAGGACTTTTCTTTTATGTGGTTATACATGAATTGTCTATATTTTATTAGTACCACATTTACATAAATTTATTGATTTACTATTATGCGAGGACACGTGAATTTGAATCCTCATCCTTCATGTGCCACCCAGTTAATAACTCTTGCTTGTTGTTTAACGAACCAATGAATGCAATTGTAGTACCTGAATTATTTTATTTATAAATCAAGAGGATGAGAGTAGAATAAACCTAGTGGTATATGTCCCAAAAATCCTTTGTTTATTAGTACCCTGTAATGGCTGACGACCAAGGAATTCCATATGAAATTTTGCTGATATATTAATTTCGGGCCCCACCCGAAACATCGAAATCACCAAATATCGTTTTTTTTAAATTTTTACAATATCGGCGAAATTTCGGTATCAGACCAAAATTTACATATATCTCCAATATATCTCCGAAATTTTGTCTCTTAGGTCGATCGATATTTTATCGAAATCCGATACGGAATTCCTTGCTGATGACACAGGAGGGATAGGTTGGCACTCCACTTTAACTAAATTCTATCCATTTGGAATGAATTGATTCGATTATGAATATGATTATGACCATGGCTTTGATTCCACAATGACATATTTCTCCTGCATATTACTGTGCGGCCCATGTAATAGCTTTGTGATGTTTGATTTAATCATGTTGCGCTGATGCTCAATTGTTCAACTTTGATTGAATAAATTATTTTTAAAATGCATGTTTTAGGGATTGTTTTAATATTTGATTTTACAACTTCTCTAACTTCCGCATCCTGATATAACTTATAAGATATCAGAATATATATGGAATAGGATAGTTTATGCTATTTCCCTAATTAGTGGGCTTCGTCGTTCACCGTTTTGGGGGCACTTTGCCATGCACTGGATCTTTGCAAATTCTCATGGTTGTTCACTGTGTGCATTGTCATTCCTGACATTTGAAGGGGTTGTTAGTTTCAGTACTTGGTTGTTACACCCTAAGGGTGGACTATTTTTTTGTAATATTTATTACTCTAAGGGAAATGACATATTATTGCACAAGAGAATAGTTAGGTTTTCGTTCGGGTTTTAAACTTCACTTATGCATTTCTTTTGGGAATTGGTCAGGTTTTATACAGTTTATAGATATAGATTAGATTTAGGCTTACAACAAGCAAGCTTGAGGGCCTAATTGTGGAACCTGATAGTATTTGATGTTGCTTGATGAAATAATTTGGCAAGATTTAGCCTTGAGTCTACTATAGATCTTTCTTCCAATATCTACTCGTACAAATTCTCTTTTCTTTTGGGGTTTATAAGACGCTTCTATGCTTTTTCTTTCTTTCTTTAATGATTATACACTCTGCAATAAGGAAAATATAGAACTTATGGCCTACTAGCGCATATGTTATTATTAGAGGGCACATGCTCCACCTCAACAAATTTATAATAACTTTGTACATTCCTCTTATGATCTAAACCCTACACATATCTCCATAGACATAACACATTATCCTCTTATACAGATTATCCACATAATGTAATGTATCTTTTGCTCTTTGCTTTGAGAGTTTTTTTTCATATTACCTGGCGCCACTAGCCATCTTCCCACATTACCTGGAATCTCCCTGTTCATTCCATATTGCCTGGAAACCGGACATGATGTACCCAAAATACCCCCAACTGGAGTAGGTGGCCATGGCTGCACCCAAATGATTCATTTTAGCACTTTGCAGGAGCATTCAGTTGGGGAAGAAGGCATTCCGGCAAAGCTCCGTTCATCATCGCGGTTCATATCACTGCCGGCACCGTCCAACTAGGAAAAAAAGAAGATTTTACGTCGAAAAATAGCAAAACTAGCAAAAAAGACCAGGAAAGAGCTGTTTACGCACAAACAACTGCAACAGAGAAATCGTACAATAAAAATGGTATGTTAGGTTTAAATATAATGATTTTTTATATTGGAACTTGGTTCCAAAGAAGAAAGTTGAAAACTTCGCAAGTTTTCAAAAAATTGAATTATCGTGTATGTGTGCACACGACTGTAAGGAAAGTCATGTGCCCATACACACGACTCATACACAGGTTAAAAAATTTTGGTTTTTAAATTCTTGGGGGATTGTACTGGCAGGTAGTTGTGGAAAAGGTTGTTGTGTGCTTACACTACGATGGAGTGTTTAGGAATTCTGATGGGTACATGGGCAGAAAACTGAAGCTGATGACTATTGATACACAAGTAAAGTACCTGGAACTTTTGAAGCAAGTGGAAGAAAAATTATCGTTTAAGTCTGCATCTGGTACTTTTTCTTTGTCATATCTTATTTCATCTGCATCCCCATACGTCCTTCAGGACGATGAAGACCTCAAGTAAGTTTTTGTCATTCACAAGCAAGCCGCAAATTGAGTACTGGACATGTACGTGGAGAGGACCTCTACTGTGAACATGGAAATGACTTCCACTGTCAATAAGGAGATGACTTCCACTGTCAATAAGGAGATGACCACCAGTGTCAATAAGGAGGACGAGAGGATACCGGTGTCAATAAGGACAAGATCAGAGCCTGCTCCATCATACAATGATATTAATTCATCAGCAGTTGAAGGAGGAAGAGATGAAGATTCATCATTTCAAGCTGCGAGGTAAGAATTGAAATTTGCACAAATTCACACATGCTAACTGTACAAGTCGTGTTCTCGAAGACACGACCTATCTTGAAGTCGTGTACACATGCACACGCTACACAAAGTCGGGTGTTGATCTTTTAAGGCGTGTGTTTTGGTACACGACTCTTGAAACATAAAACACTGGTATTTTTATTGCGTGTACATACACGCAAGACCATTTTCCTTGTGTGTGTACGTTGACACGAGTTGTTCTCATGTGTACCATTCATTCCCTTTGTTTTCGCAAATTGGGAGGAAGTAATGAAATTCTGAAGGATGCATTTGCTGTGGAAAATGAAGAGCAATTTGATATCAATGGTTTAAATGGGGAAGAAGATAAAGATGAAGACGAAGATGCAGAAGACCATCAATATGAAGAGCAATTTAAAAATGAAGAGTGGTTGGATTACGAGGAATTCTCGTGGTCAGGGGATGAGTGGCATGAGCCTTTTATACAACCAGAATTTTTGCAAGCAGATCCCACGAGAAGAGAACCCTCTGTCTCAATGATAGAAGTCCAACATGAGACCAAACCATCCAATTCTAGAGGAAAGTCTAAGTCTGGACCATACACATCTAAAGGGAAGTCTTCGTGTCCGATAAGCAAGAATTAGACGATGATGAGTTCCTTCATATTGAAAGTGATGGTGGTTGGGATTGGGGCACCTATTCTGGTTTGGGCTGTCCTGCACAACTTTATGAGGAGGAGGTGATGTTGAATGGCAGTTTGCAAGCAGACGATTATGAGTCACAACTTGCATTAGAGGCTAGGTTCAAAAGCATCAAGTAGTTCAAGATGGTAGTTACTGATTTGGCAATCAAGAGGAAGTTCAAAGTGGTGGATGAGAACAAGGACACATTTGCTGCAACGTGCAATGTTCCAGGGTGTAAGTGGTACATACGGGCTTCGAACAAACTAGATGGAGTAAACGTGACAAGGAGGGAAGAAAGACATACATGTGCCACAAAGATAAGTTCGAAAGATCATCATTTGGCTTCAAACCTGTGGATTACAAGGAAGTGTCATGGCCTCCATAAGGATTCAAATTCCATCAAAATAGAAAATATGCAATAGTACATTGTGAAACATTGGGGCATCAAAGTCAACTATAAAAGGGCATGGAGAGCGAAAGAGGAATTGATCTGATTGATGGATGGCAACCTTGAAGACTTATATTGCATTTTGCCACATTACGGGAGGGAGTTGGAGCGGTCTAATACTGGTACATATGTGGGGATACAAAGGTCTTGTGATATACCTGAAATTGAGTTGGCGGATACAACTATAGACTTGTGTTTTGCATGTTCGGCCCGGTCACAAGAGCATTCCGAAGATCACTTAGGCCACTACTCACTGTTGATGGAACATTCCTAAAAGGAAAATATCCTAGAGCTTTATTGATTGATACAGCCCTTGATGGGAATCAACAATTAATGTGCGTTGCATATGCAGTGGTCGAGAAAGAGAATAAAAACATGGTAAGTCGGCCCTTGTGCACATGATTTGAAAATAGCGTGTGTTGTCACACACGATTCTGTTGTAATATCGTGTGCTGCGAAACACGCCTACTTAGTAGTCGTGTGCCATCACACACGACTTTTTGCTGAGCACGCATTCAAATTATTTTTGTAATATTGTTTGACTCTCAGTTGTTACTTGCAGGATGTGGTTCTTCAACTTCCTTAAATCTTTTCTCTTTACGGACCCCCCCGACAAGTTTGGACACAATTATTTCTGATAGACAAAAGGGACATTTGAGAGCAGTTCCTGACGCGTTTCCCAAGTCTCACCATGGGTTTTATGAGCATCATATGGTAGCTAATATGCTTAGTCAGTGGAATGACAAGTACATGAAGGCGCTGTTATTCAGAGCTGCTGCATGCTTCCAGAGACTAAAATTTGACGAGATCATGGAGAAGATGAAGCAACACAATGAGGAGGCCTCGAAATATGTTGACAAATTTGAGAAAAGATATTGGGCTAATGTTGAATATCCCTGTAAAAGATATGGCACTCTCACATCAAGCAGGTCAGAAAGTGTAAATAATATGCTTCTGAAGACTAGGTTTGGCCAATTACTCGGTTGATCAAGTAAACGCGTGTGACGACAACCACTCATTTTGATAGACGCCGAACGGAATGCCATTGGCTAACAACTCCATTAAAAAATATGCACATAATCATATCAATGACATGAGGGAGAAGAGTGTTGGAACTGTTTGAGTGCAACCATTATCATTGCGCCAGTTTCAAGTGAATTCTCTATACCATGTGGTAAGTAGAGTACATTACTATGTTATCGTGTATTCGATACGAGTTTTAAAATCGTTGGTCATTTCGTATACACGACCGTTATAATGTCATGTTTTCGTATGCATGACGTTATGTTATCATGTATATGAGGACAAGAGTTTTAAAATTGTCGTTCATATGAACACACGACCATTATCATGTCGTGTTTTCATACGCACGACATTATAGTAGTCATATGAGCACACGCTAAGCTAATTGTGGCATTCATTCTCTTTATTTCTCAGAATATTGTTGACCTTGCAAAGGGGACATGCACGCCATAGCATTGGACTTCCGTGTAAGCACGCCATAGCATGTATTGATTAGAGGAGTTTGGACCCAATCAAATATTGTGAGAAGTGGTACTACGCAAGCATGTACCGCACAACGTACGGAAAATTAGTGTTTCCAATATTAGACAGAAGTCAATGGGGCGATTATGAGATTTTATTTAAATGTGAACCGCCATGCTTGAAGCTCTAAAAAAAGGCAGGAAAATGACAAAGAGAATTGAGTCATAGCCCGAGCCACCAGAAGACTCGAGGAGGAAATGTGGCAATTGTCGGCAGGTTGGTCACAACCGAAAAAAATACTCTAACCAAATGGTTGAGAAAGAACGTGAGACGCGCAGGAAGAGAACAATCACTCAAGAAGGCAATCTAACTACAAAGAAGACATCAGAGAAACATCGTTCTGGCTTGCCAAGGCCCCCCACTATTCTTCATGTAGATCGTATGGAACTTACTCGATATTTTAGGTTTTAATGGGTGTATATACACATTTTGTATGGGCAACAGTCATGTGCACGAACACATGACTTAGTTTAAAGGCATGTGCGAATATGTACGATATATTAAAATTGAAGAATTGGAATTTTTATTGTCAGAAATGTTTGCACAGCCTAAATTATTACATAATTTTGAAAAATTACATGAGTATTAGTCTTCATTTGAATCTCTTAAAAAACCCACTACCGTCACTTGCTTACTTGGATCTTTATTTGAATCGTCGTCGAATTTCGAGTTTACCTACCCACGAATCATATAGGCAGCAATGATTGGGTGCCATAAATGTGAAATTGTATCCTGATCAAACTCTGGAGGGTTGACATTGGATGCCAAGTGCGCCGTGTACATCATGACGAAGATCCCATAGTTTTTTAGTTTACTTGCCACGATGCTTTGGAGATCTGAGTCATCCTCCACTCCAAGCAACCCATCCAGTTCAGGTATTATGACATGACTACATTCATGAACTTCCTAAATTTATCTACTACCGCCATGTGATGTGGGTACAGGTTGGGTTTGCCTGAAAGCGGGTGGTAGAAGCGCCAGACGAAGTTCTGAAAATGAACGTAGAGGCGCCAGAAGTGAGGGCCGATGCGGATTGGGAAAAAACATAGAACATGTTCCTATTCAGTCCCTTCAACATCCTATCAACTTGTAACACCCGAAAATTCTGTAAGTTTACCAAAACTGCTATTTTAGGAAACTGTTCTAAAATAAAAAAAAAGTTTTGCTGCCTGATTTGAAATCTTTTAATCTGGTGTGTTGAATTGGTTTTGTGATGCTTTTAGAAGAGTGGAATTGATAAACCAGATTAGGTTGTGCACCAGGGCGCGAGGACTAGCCATGGCGCTGGGTTCAATCTGACGCTGAGGCTGGCCTGGCGCCAGGGGCTGTATGCACCTAACGCCAGGAGTGGGGACTAGGAGCCAGGGCGTGAGACAAGTGTGTAGATATTCATTTGAGTATTTTGAGTTATTAAATTGAGTTAGTGATGTGGTACAAGAGTGGTGCAGTATTTTTCAGCACACTTCATTCACGGGACATCGGAGCCATCCATCTGTGTGCCACGCACTAGACGCAGGAACACCTGAGGGCCAGAGCCACGTGGACACGGCGCCCTAGGCACTGTGCACGTGGTTGGCATGTGAATATTTGGTTAGGGGAGAGAGAATCAAGGAGAAGAGGGAATTTCAAATTCTTTCCAAATCCGATTTTAAAAAGGATTAAATATCTAGTCCAAAATCCAGTTTTAATGTAAATAGATTTGATATCCTTTTTAATTGGAAATTAAGGAATCTAGAAGAGGAGATTTTGGACGTGTTTAATGGGATATTCTTGATGATGTGGCCGTCAATTTTGGGCACGAATTAGGGGCTAAACCAAAGAGATTGGGAATTTTGTATTTAATTCCAAAAACCGATTTGATTTTGGGGGGGGAAATTGAGATTCCTTAAATTTGGGCATTTAGAAACTAAAGGGGAAGATTGTGGACGTGAATAGTGACCATGGGATGAGGTTGTGCCATGTGGTGTGAGTGAGATCATGCTTGGAGTAAAATTAGGGAGGTTACACCCATAATTGGTAACCGATCCCATTAGCCAATTCTCTACCAATTTAGAAGTTGTAACCGACCTAGATTCTAGGGATCTGATTTGGAGTGATAAGGCAAGCACATTGGAGCTTATTCATGCCATTTGAAGGGATGGATATCAGCCTTTAGATGAGATTTGATCTAAGGTAAGAAATTAACCTAATTGAGAAAGTTGCCTAAGTGGAGAAATTAGGGTTTTAAACCATCCTAATTGAGGGGAAACCCTAACTAAAGATGAGAAATTATGGGAGACCATGTCCTTGACATGGATTGTGGGATGATGTGGAATGAATTTTGGACGTTGGATGGAGATTCAATCAAATGTGGAGATTTAACCTAAGGGACTAGGTTTTTACTATTTAAACACCCCAAATTAGTGGTCGGTAACCCTTTTAGAATACCTTGGGAGTCGTGCCAACCTTGGAGCAAGGTGGTCAGCAACCCTATTGCACGTCCAAAGGGCTTTTCCATCGTTTTGAGCGCTCATTTGTGGAGATACGCTAAGGAAAGGGGTGATACACGTGGAACCGGGTAACGCGCATTTAATCACGGTTTTCGTCAAAGAGGTAGGATGTGTTTTCCCTAATCCTTTCATATTTTTCTGAGATGAATCTATTTGATTTATGAGTATTGAATTCTCTGATATTGTGAATCCCATGATGTCATGGTATGAGTATTAAAAATTAAATTTTTATATGCATGATGAGTACACGTATGAATTATACTATTCCTTGATGTCTAGATCGTTGTGCAATGGCCTAGATACGTAATTTTATTTCTATTCCAGTATTCCAATGATCGATTATGTACTCAAATGGCTGCTGGTATTTTCTGTCCAGTCATGGTTGTCTTGATGTTTGATATTATCGATTGATATTGAGTTATCGGTTGTCAATTAGGGTGTGTACATGATATATGTCGATGGAGTATACTTATAATCACTGATTCATAGAAGATCAAACTCATATTTTTACTGATTGGTGGAAAGATCATGTGTTTTTGAAGTCGATAGCATCCTAATCCATTTTCGTGTCCCATATTAGAAGTCTTAATTGGGGTTTATTGAAATTAATCATAATTGGCTATAATATCAACTGTCGGGTTGCTATTTGTTCTAAAGTCAGAAACTTTACCTATTGATATGATTATATAAGTATCATTAGAGGACGGGGTAATTATTATTATATCATGGATAAGTGAGTATTAGCATATAAGTATCATATTATGAAGGTTAATCGAGGTTAATTAGCCTCGGCAAGTATTTTTCCTGCACAGACAGACTGCAGTATTAAATGTGTAACTAATTCTATAAAACTCGGAAAAATGTGTTTTTGGTTGTTAGATTGTAGACTCTTTGGAGAATCTACAGTAAAATTTTCAGGACCAGATTCGAACTGTAAAAATTACTGTGAGACTTGAAATGTGCTATTGTGCAGAAAACAGGGCAGTGAACCGGGGTATGCTTAATATTACTTGGTATCATATGATTATATAAAGATATAGATAAGTTACTACCTGAATAAAAATAAGAAGGACTTGGGTGGTAATTGGGGCAGAGAGTGTAATCTTCTGAAATTGTGTAGTCAAGTGGAGTCAAGCTAAATTGAGTCGAGCTTACGTGTTAAACTACCTTACCAATTGATGTGTCTCAAGAAATCTGATTAGGGTTGTACTCTCAAACCCTAATTATCGTGACCATTCGAGTCATCTGAGTTTAGCGTTAGACCTGGAAATTCTTATCTATGGCCTTGCACAGCGAAAATTATCAGATCAATAAAGTTACTATTATACCCTTATAGTTGGGTCAAGCGTGGAAGATGAGTTGTTTCAGTTACTCCTTAATGAGTCAGATTCTGATGATGAGTATTGATTCTTTTATTGAATTGTTAACTCCTTGGGATATTGAAATCTCAATGGTGTTCTAAGAGAGTCCATTCTTGAATATTGAAAATTTTCCATTGATTTTAATACAGCCCCTGTTGCTGTCAAATTATTTTCAGTTCTCTATAAACTGCTTATTCCACAAGAGTGATTGATGAAAACTCTTCGAATAGAAATCATAGTACGCTCACGTGCCATTGCTAGATCCTCTGTGGTCTCAGATTATATAATGAACCTCTGTAGTTCAGCTGATGACGGCAACGCGTGCGCTTTAGACTGTATGATATTGCGGAAGGTCTGCAGTCTCCGCCCATTGTGCCCGTAAGCACCGATGGGGCCAGCATCCCTAGACGCATGGTTGGGTTCCTCTGTAGAACCTCTAGGATGTTCTGGTATAGAAGTCCATAGGGGAGTGGACTGACCTGAGAGCAGAAATTGACAACTCCTACACTCTGTATGTTTGGAGTCTATTTTGATTGTGATCTACATCTGCTCAAATGAGATGTTCGGAGTCTGGTTGCCTATTTCTCAACTTGAGTTGCTAATATTCTGGTGCGTTGATTATTGCATCTATTGTTCCAAATTTAATTGATGATATTCCATATTTTGCATCCTCTGGAGTCTTTTGCTTCTATATTTTTATCAGTGGGGTCTTGGCATCCTACTGAGTATTTCATTCGAAATACTCATGCATCTCTCGATGCAGGTATCAATGTGGAAAGAAATTAACAGGTATGTGATGTGGAGCTGGATGGCAGAACTCACTGGAGTAGATCTGTTTCATGATTTTTAATTTTATGTTTGTGAATCTAATCAGCCTGCGTGCTGAGTTATTTTGATGATTGCTGTTGGTTAAGATTGATTATTGTAATAATGTAGTTAACTCGAAGTTTGTTATTGTTTAAAATTTTTGTAAAATGGATATTGTTTAAGCATTCTGGAATGAGAGCGTTATGTGATCGAGTATTCGGTCGCGTCTCGGGTTTCAACCTCATGACCTTAAATGAGTTGGTGCTTCCGCGCATTATTCGAGGTTTTGAAATTTGGGGCGTGACACAACTTACGTATCAACTTTGCATTATCTCCATCCTCTTTGTACTCCTGCAAAAGTGGGCCATGGCATGTAGATTAGATTTGGCAAAAGGTGAAGTCAAGTTTTCAAGAATTTGCGGGGTGAACTTACATTGTCAAAAATCTCTTTAAGGGCATAGGAGCCAAAAAAACAGAACGGATACTTCTCCCAGTGACTTACATTTCGATGTTGCAATAGAGTGAGAGATTCATCTATCACCTTTACACAACCACAAGATTTGCGTGCGTATTAGTACATGAGCACAATTGTAATCATTTGTATGGAAAGTAGTCATGTGTTTCGATGCCGCAACAGAGTGAGAAATTCATCTATCACCTGTACACAACCACAAAATTTGCATGCGTATTAGTACATGAGCCCAATTGTAATTATGTGTATGGAACCACGCCTTCATGAATAGTCGTGTGTTCGAACACACGACTACTCATAAAGGCATGCTATCACACACATGACCTTCTAGTGCATTTGAAACTGGAAAATACAAAACAGACAGGTTGTGTATACAAACACACGCCTTCATGACTAGTCGTGTGCTCGAACACGTGACTACACATGAAGGCATGCTCTATTACACACGATCTTCTAATACTAAAAATAAACATGAAAGATACCTACATTTGTGTTTGTTTCTGTTGTTTGCATGAGGGATATATAGACTTCATTGCATAGCGTTGGGATTAAATAAAGCTTTCTCGAATTGGCGATCCACCCATCAATTGTGACTTTTATCCCTTTCCAACAAGATGCCCATGTCGAAGTACAACTCGAAACACATAGTGTTCTGGGAGTTCCATTGCAACTGGTGGAAGTGTTTGGAGGCTCTCAACGTCCACAGGCTCGTGTGAGATTGAACCTGTGGTCTCCTTCACTTCCTCCTCCTCCTCAGAGCCATCCTTCTCCTCCTCAGACCCATCCTTTTCCTCCTTCTCTGCACCGATATTCGCCTCCTTTAAGGAAGACAACACCGCATTAATGATATTGCTTGTTTGCTAATCGGAGTCAGTCTCCTCGAAATCTATTTTCTTCTCCTTTGCCACTTTAACCATAGGAAACCATCCACCCCATTTTAATGATCTCATCAGGGACCGTCGCCGTGAATGGGACCTCCTTTTCAATATGCTTCTTATCAGCAGCCTTCACTAGCTTCCTCTTCTTCTTCGGTGCCTGCTCCTCCGCCACCTTCTCTGCCAGATTCCTCCGCGCCTGCTCCACTGCCATTCTCGTCATGTGATCCTTTTCCCTTTGCCTCTGCAATATCTTCTCTGAGACAAACCTCATTCTCCTCTTTCGCACAAATCCTCAAGGGAAGAGATCTCGTCTGTATTTCTGCAGCTTCTCCACTTCTGCACGTTCCATGTCTTCGTCGAATTCTGGTTGGAGCTTTTTTAATAACTTCTTCGCAGAGGCCCTCTATGTGGCTCGGTCTACCTTTTCTTCCTCCCATGGGCGCTTCATTGGAGCTACATTGAAAAATTAACTCGTGTATAACTGCACACGAATGTAATTAAGGTCATGTGCAGTTGTACACAGCTATAAATAACTCATGCTTTGCCACACACGACTTTAATTTGGAGTGTTCAATTAACAGGCGTGTATACAGGAACACGCCTCTAATTAAAATCGTGTGCAAAATAACACGAGTACAAAAAAAAACTGAGGTCATGTTATAATGTGTCTTACTTACCCTTGCCCCATTTGTACGAGTCATTAACGGTCTTGTGCGCCACCTCCTTGCACCGCATATGCTCCGGTGTCTTCTTCTCCTCCTTCTCGGTTATCTTCTTCTCCTCCTTTTTCTCTGTTGCCTTCTTCTAGGGTAGCATTCTATAACATCAGTGATGTTGTGTCGGTGGAGGCCTTCATAGAGTGTAGAACCTCACACAGAGGTCCCACACTCACTCCCTTCACCTGCATCTTCTCAGACATCTCAAGGGCGACATCAATTAATGTCTTTATGCCCTCAAGACATCCGTCCAATCCCCCCATTGCGTTCGAGTCAGCGGGTGTCCTCAAGGATGAGGGGGGACCATGCGCATGGGTCTTCTTCTTTTCTTCCTCTCTGTCTTGGGTCTTCGAGGAGGAGGGGCCACTGAAGCAGAAGAAATGAGGATTGCCTCTTCTCCCAGGGGGCAAATGACATCTAATACTTCTTCCCAGACGTCTAGATGCTCAAACACCTTCTTCCAATAGTCGGCCATTCGGTGCTTGGCATGTGCGCCCTGCTTCACTTCAGTAATGAGGGCACCTGACCCTTGCCAACATCTAACGCCCGGACTGATCGGCCCCATTACGGCATGGAAGATGGTAGTGTGCTCAAAAAATCAAATCTGCATAGTCAGTAAAACAAAACATTAACGTTCGTTTACACACATAATTCAAGTAAAATTCGTGTATAAGAAGACACATGATACTGAGTAGTCGTGTCTACGAACACACGACCAAATATGTAATCGTGTACATACATACATGACTCCATGATATAAGAATGTTAACATAAATAAAATGTAAAGGTCGTGTATAATAAGACACGAGCAACTGAGGCGTTGTGTTTACACACACACGAAAAAATATGTAGTCGTGTACACGACTACATGAGAAATGAATGTTACAAAGGAAATGAACTAGTTTACGTGAGGTACATATGTGGCTCCGTTTAGGTAGCCACCGCTCTGGGACTCTCCTTCAAATCTAGATCCTACTTGTCTGATGGTGTGGGATATACCAGAAACCAGCATCTTGTGGATTGCTTGCGGCCAATTGTAGGAGGGCAATCTGGAAAGGTCTTCAGTGTAGTCAAAAAAACAGGGAAGAAGCACTCTTGTGCTATGTGGAAACAAAACCGCAGAGAAGATGATGCAGATGATCATTTTCACCATGTGATCCTCTGGCACCTTGATTGCTCCTTCAGTTAGCTTGTCAATAAGTTCCTCAATGTACTGCTTGTCCGGTTTCCTCACGGAGAAGTACTCCTTGTAGAAGTCTCCTTGGGGTCGGATGCCCTTAGCATAAACAATTTCAAATTTGTTGCCCTATGCGGGCAATCTAATGATAAGAGCAACTTCTTGCTCTGTGAAATTTAGCGTCCTCCCCTTGATGTTGAACACCTTGGCAGAGTCATCCCAATACCTCACCAAGTTGTCTAGGAGGTTTCTAGAAACTATTGCCTCTTGAGCATCCAAAATGACGCCAAATCCCATCTCCACCATCAGTTCAGCGCATCTTTGGTTATGTTGTAGGAGGGCATCACACCTTTTCAGAACTCCAGACTAACAATTTGTCTGAAGAACCTGTTGCAATTTATACGTTCACTTCACGGGGGTCTCTCAGGGCGCCTTCTTCCTCCTCCCTCTCTTTTTTTGCTCTCGCAACGCAACTCTAAATTCCTGATCCTCCTCGTCCTCCCTTGGGATTTAGTCATTTGAGTCCTCTTTTTGTGTATCCATCTATAATGAGATAGTTAGTAAAAAATAATTACATAATCAAACATAGCGTGTACACAAAAATACCAACACAGTAAAGTCGTGTCATCGCATACATGACTTAATATTATAGCGTGTGCACATACACATGCTATAATAAAGGCATGTTTATATGGACACACGCTTTTAAATTTAGTCATGTACACAAAAACGCCAACACCAATACAGTAAAGTCATGTCATTGCATACAAAACTTAATATTATAGCATGTGCACATACACATGCTACAATAAAGGCGTATTTTCACGTACACATACTTTTAAATTTAGTTGTGTATGCCCACACATGCCCTGGGATAAAGTCGTGTATGCACATACACGCCCTAAACCATATACAAAAAAATAAAATTTGAGATTTTGAACCACCACTAATCAAACTAATTTTATCAGCTCTCTCTCTCTTGTGAAATTCGTAGTTGATGCAATTATCGTATTCCTCTCGGACATGCACTAATTAACATATTCCTCTCGGACATATGCTATCAATTCAAACTATTATGTTACTCCTCTCGGACGTAAGCACTTAAGACAATTAAAGAATTTTAACTAGAAACTATCTCTCTCGAGCATAGAATCAATAAAAGTAAGAATTTTATTCATAAACAACACCTCGGTTTGCATATGTTCCTCTCGAACACGTAGGCATTCCGCAGATTAATTCTACAAAATCTATTCTACCCTCTCTCGAGCAAATAGAATAAACTTCAAAAAAATAACATTAATCACGGAATAAAAATTCATACATCAACTAAAATAAGATTAGAGAAAGAGAGCTGTAAAACTAATATAATCAGGGCTTCATCTACGCCTCAGATGGGATTTAGCCGACCATGGGATGATGAACACTATTCATCATCTTCTTCGTTGAGCCGCGGTATTGAGTGGTGTTGTTCACAGTACTATTCACTATTCTCAAATCTCCTCTAGTCCTCCCCCTCTTCCTCCGGTCCTCCCCTCTTTTATAGGCCTCAGCACCGTCCTCCACAACCCACATCCAGTAAGACTCCTAATTTAGAACACTTCCCATCTAAATCCAAGTGCAAGTCACTCTCTTCCACAATGATTCCGTATCCAACTTCGACCAAATCCATCCAAATATAAACTTAGCAAAGAGTCCTTACCAGGCACGCCTCTACTTCCCGGATTGAGCATTTCAAATCCGCCGTTCGCAAGCTTCCTCTCTGAGCACAACTCTGTCTCTCCAAATCGAACACGCCTCCACTCCTCTCGATCGAGCTCCAACTGTCAATTCATCTGCCGTCCCCTCGCCTCACCATTCTTCACCGTAGATCGTCATCGCCTCGCCGTCGGACCAGCCACTAGCTTGAGCCCAACCATCACCGCCACGGATCGTCGTCCACCTCGCTGTCGCCTCCATCGGCGCTGGAGTAGAGCTCGAGCGCTCTGTTCTGGAACTCCTGAACTTCGGCTCGGGTTTAATTTTTTTCTTTTCTTTCAACCGAACTGACGCACTGAACCAGTAAACCGGGTCGATTTTCTCTTTCTTCTTTCTTTTTTTTTCTTTGATTGTTTAAAACCCGTTGTAGAATCTTAATCCGCCAGATCTAATCTAAACGACTCTTCACTTAAGTCAGTGCCCGTCTTCTCTTTAATACAAATCAACGTCCTAGATCATCTCTGCTCTTAATTTAAGGCTTTTCATAAATTTGAGCTTTAAAAACCCGCCAAAGACTCATTAATCGTCTGATTTTTTATCTCTTCACATATAATCTGCATCTCGAACTCTTTGAACTCACAAGCAATCAAACTAAATTTAGACGCGTAATAAAATGTTAACCTATTAAATCCAATCAATATATCTAAATTGTTCAATTGAGCACAAATTATTTATTAAACACCTGATTGCTAACTCAGTAGTAAACATCCAAAATTATTCATTTTTAACAGAAAGTACCATTAGCAAATTAAGTAAAAAGAGATATAAAACTGTGTATATTTCATGTATATCAAATACCCCTAAACCTACATTTTGCTAATCCTCGAGCAAAAACTATTCGAAAATAAATGAATGCCACTGTCATAGGGAATCACGATTGCATTTAGAGTGCGCAACAAACTTTTTAAACCCCTAGGTGTCCCTGGCTAGACCAGTGAAGTCTCGTGAGGGTTTGTAGACATGTTAGCCACAAACATGTATTTATAAAATAACATTATTCAAGTAAGCATAAAAAAAATCAAACTAAACATTACAAAACACACAATCCTATTATCCCTTCAAATACACACCACAATACATAAGAAAATTAACCACAAGTACTTGCATTTGTAATCAACTAGAGTATAGAAGCCCTCAATTTGGATTTATTCTACACCTTCATCTTGAAAATTTTTGCTCAATATGATATGGCATGATAATTTAAATAGTAAAGTGTAGAATATTTTAGCAATACACTCTAAATTTCTGTTTTGGACATATCCTATGTGACCCATTAGTCGAAGTACATCAGAATCTACATTGTCATCCCAATCTCTAGGTTCATGATAGAACAAATGCTTACGCGCCTCAACCATAATCCATTATTCTAGGATATGAGAGGATAATACATCATAGACTCTTTTTTTCTAGTTTTTTTTTCCAGCAACAAGGCTGTGCAATGCCCAACTTCAAGATACTTAGGTTTAATAAAACCTAGGTCAATGACTCCCAACCAGTTAGCTTAGGGTATTAGGTTTTAAGTATGGACCTATATATATATATATATATAGAGGACGGTTTACATGAGATCGTTCTCATATAAGGAGCATGAGGCCAATTTTGTTGGTCGTTAGATTCCGATCCGATGGTGGGTATCAAGTCAATGGTAGGTGAGTGTGTCAAATCAGTGGGTAGGTAAGTTCTTTGTAGCAGCTTGTAGCCATCAGATCAAGATCAAACGACTAAGATATAAAGTGGCCTCATATAAGCTATATGAGAGCGATCTCATTTACACTTTTCCCATATATATATATATATATATATATATATTTTCAGCGACATTTATTTTGTCCAGGTGTATTATACTCTCAACCTATTTCCATTCCATGCCTCTGCCATATAGCCAAGTAAATGATCTATCATGATCGTTGAAGCTCAACAATAACCATGTATCAACTAATGACTTTGACCAAAGTTATCCTACTACAGATTAGTACTCAACAGATTACTAAAGGGTATTACTTTATGTAACTGAAGTGTGTGTGAGTGAGTTTTATTAGTTCAAGCATCTTATCCAATAGGACTATAACAGAATGATACTTCTCATTTAAGTTTCTCTATCCCCTAATATTCTACTCACAATTCCAATGTAAATTAACCTCTTTAAAATCGAAGTATGCATCATGAAGGGATAAGCTATCAAAATATATGAAAATACTAGCAAACAGCTTAAAACTAATAGAATTTTTTTATTGTTTTCTTTCTATTTTTTTTAAATAATCAAGCAATATCCTCTACACCCCCAAACCTAGCATGAACATTGTTCTCAATTTGCAAGAAACATAAAACTACAATGAGCACATAACAAGGAAGAGAAGAAAAGGAAAGACTACACCTGAACAATTGGGTTGCCTCCCATCAAGAGCTAAGTTTAACGTCTTCAGCCAGACTCGACCAACGATCACTTTGTGGGGCTAGGGATATCCAAATATAAAACCCTCTCATCCCTATCTGTAACAACCTTGAAATATGGTTTGAGTATATGACCATTGACCTTGAACGTACTACCATCTTTAGGATTTTGGATCTCAACAGCTCCATTGGGTATACTTGCATCACAATAAATGGTCCAGACCACCTAGAACATTGCTTTCCTGGAAATAGATGCAATCGAGAATTCTATAGCAAAACTTTCTGATCAGGTGCCAACGACTTCCTTGAAATCAACTTGTCACGAATGGTTTTAGACCTCATTTTATACAATTTAGCATTCTCATAAGCATTAAATCTCATCTCCTCTAGGTCACTAAGTTGGAGTTTTCTATTTTCACCGGCTGTGTCCATATCTTAATTGTAGGCCTTAATTGTAACACCCAAAAATTTTACAAGTTTACAAAAACTGCTATTTTAGGAAACTGTTCTAAAATAGGAAAGTTTTGCTGCCTATTTTGAAATCTTTTAATCTCGTCTGTCGATTTGGTTTTGTGATGCTTATAGAAGAGTGGAATTGATAAACCAGATTAGGCAGGCTACCAGGGCGCGAGGACTAGCCCTGGCGCTGGGGTCAACCTGGCACTGAGGCTGGCCTGGCATCAGGGGCGGAGTGCACCTGACGCCAGGAGTGGGGGCTAGGCGCCAGGGTATGAGACCAGTGTGTAGAGACTCCTTTGAATATTTTGATTTATTAGATTGGATTATCGTAATGCAAGATGTTATATTTGGTAAGTTTTGCACATTGCATTCGCGGGGCATCGGAGCCGCCCATCTGTGTGCCACGCACCAGATGCAGGAGCACCTGAGGGCCAGAGCCACGTGGACACAGTGCCCTGGGCACTTGCCACGTGGTTGGCATGTGAACATGTGTGTTGTGATGAGATTTGGTTAGTTATGGGAAGGAGAATAAATCTTGGAAGGTAAATTCAAATTTGAAATTCTAATTAGCAATCTATTTAAATTGGGTTTAAATATGGCTAATTGAGAATAATCATGGAGATATTGATTGGCAATTAAGAAGGATTGATGGAAGGTGCTAGAGGCATATTCCAAAACACAAATGGTTCCATATTTTAATTGATTGGATTGGTGCTAATTTGATGAGGTGGACGGTCCTAATTTGGAAAATCAATTAGATTGAATAAATCACCTTTAATCAAGAAATTTATATCTAATAAAAAAGCTAATTAGAGGGCTCGATTTGGGACTTGATTGAGGGCAATCAAGGGCCTTTCCATATGCATGGAAGGCGCCCTTGTGTCATGGGGCTGATTGGGAAAGAATTTGAATTTTGAATAGGATCTTCCTAACTAATTGATTGAGATTGGTTATTCACTAACTAATTGAGTAACTAATTGGGGTGATGGGGCTAATCACGTCCCTAATGGCCTTATTTCCCCTTTTGGTGATCCATCTTGGCCATTGGATGGGGGTGTGTTCGATGGTGAGGATTGAAAGGCTTCATCTATTTATATCTCTCTTGGGAAGAACCGGCAAATCTTCTTGGACCGGCAGCCCATTGGCCTCCTTCTTGAGATTTCTTTTTCCCAATTTCGTACCCTCTTCCCCTTCACAACCAGCAGTAGGCCGGCCGTGTGTGGTGGTCTTGGTGTAGTGGATCGACGAGGTTGTGGCACGGGGCGTACGGAGATAATTTGCATGTCGGAGTTCAGTACTTCAAAGCCAAGTAGGTGCTCTTTTTCCACAAGTTTCAGCGTATTAATTCCATCGTTTCACGATGATATTTATATATATACGACTTAATGAGATTGATGATATTGAATATGTTTGGTTGATATTCGGTGTTGACTAATGAATTGAACATCATTGGATATTCAATATATGCTACATTGAATCTATCCTCACTTTTTCATGAATCCTCATCATGTATGGCTCCACTTAGCTCTCCCCATATGCTTGCTGCTTTGGTCGAAATGAGTACATTCTATTTGATGTTATAGGATTGTATGTCCTGATTTAGATGTCTTCTTTCCTGGGTTTCATTGCTAAATGTCATAGATGATCTTATGTGTCACACCAGATTCCAAACTGCGTTTGTATGCTGGGTTCAATCCTTAAAGTTTGAGTCTTTAATGTCATTGCTTGCTGGTATTTGGAAGTTACAGCCATCAAGGTCAGTTTGAGTTGTCAGATTTCATGTCTCAAGAAAGTCGTCTCCTTTAAGTCATGTTAGCCAGTAAAGGGGTTAAGTATACAAATCTATTTCGTATAATAATACATATCTTATGATATAAATTGTTAAAGTAATAATTTTGATGGGTAAAACTTACTGGTTGTTACATGTTTTAATATGTCACCGTAAGAGTTGTGAGGTCTGATCTTGTGTACGGTAAAAGCTGTCTACTTTATGCCTTAATGAACCTAATTGATAGAGTCAATCAAATGGGACGGTCTAAACGAGACAATTAAGAAGATTTAAGATCAGAAATTATGAACACTTATGGGTCAGGACTTGTGGAACCCAATGACCTCAGTTAATAGGTCAGACCGGGAGCCTTGGTGTCCTGGAAAAGCTGTTCAGATTGCGGGTTAATGAATAATTAAGGCAAAGTTGTAAAACAGTTTTAATAAGGGGTTATTATGTAATTTAATACACAATTAAAGGACTGATCAGAAGTTAGTAAATGCTTCATATGAGAGTATAATAAGTTTAGATGATCTTGGTTAGGGTTAGAACATGTAATAATTGATGGGAATTAGGATAAATCCTAAGTATAGTACTCTCGGCTAGGAGTAATCCTGCGCCAGTGAACTGTGTTGGAAAATTCATAATTAAATGTAGAAAATTCATAAAATTATGCCATAAATTGGGTTAGAAACTAGAAAAATGGGGCTGTCTGTCATAAAAACTTCAGACCAATTTATGTTCAGTGCAAACTGTGGTGAACCAGAGAAGTAAGCTAATATGCAGATAACCGTATAACTTCGGGAAGATTTAAACTATACCTTATAGCAAAACCTATATGTTATACCTATTAATAAATGGTACGAATCTTATAAAACTATGAAGAAAGGAATCAGTGATGTCTCTAGATTGATCAAATTCAGAAAGTGAGTTATGTCAGGCCGAGTCATTCTTTTGTGGTGCATTGCACTACAAATCTACTATCCTTTGGGACCAAACCTGAAATCTTAGATTCTCGGTTAGGGTTTATTCTCTTAAACTCTACCATCCAGTACTTGTGACATATAACCTCCAGTATTGTTAGAAACATAGATGTCTTGAATGGAGCTATGGATGGTGAAGGTGTCATTCTGTTGAGTCTCAATTATGAGTCGTTTGATGATTGAATTCAGATATTGAAAGTCACTCCTTTGTGAGTCAGATATTGAACCTTTGAGAGTCAGATATTGAAAGTTACTCTGAAAGATGATTGAGTGGGTCCCTAGAAAAGAGAGCCTTTATTATTCCTGATTGTTTCAGTTCTATGTAAACTGCTTCTCCACCAAGAGTTTTGATGAATGCTCTTTGTGTGGAATCATAGTATGCTCACGAGCCATTGCTAGATCTTGCGAGATCTTAGATTTTATTGAACCTCTATAGTTCAGCCGATGACGGCAACGCGTGCGCTTTAGATTGTATGACATTACGGAAGGTCTGCAATCTCCGCCCATTGTGCCCGTAAGCACTGATGGGGCCAGCATCCCTAGACGCATGGCCGGGTTCCTCTGTAGAACCTTTATGATGATCTGGTAATTGATGTCCATAGAGGAAGTGGACTGAACAGAGAGCAGAAATTGTTATCTCCGACACTCTGGATGTTTGGAGTCAGTATTCTTATTGATCTTCCTGACGCTCTGTACGTTTGGAAATTGAGTTACGTTTATTCATTCTTGACCGTTGATGGTCTCTGACATTGATTTTGAGCAGGTAAGTGAACCCTGTATTTACTTTACCTGATATTCTTAAATGTGTCTTTAATGCTCATTCCTTTAGTATTCTATTTTATTATCTGTTGTGGGTTTTCTTGGCTCCTACTGGGTATTTCTTTCGAAATACTCATGCATCTCTCGATGCAGGAATGAAAGTGGAGAAGAACTAGCAAGATTCGTGTTTGGAGCTCGATGACGGAAGTTGATAAGACCTGGATTTATTTATCGTTTTTATTTTCTGTTCGCGGAGAACTTATCAGCCTGTGTGCTGAATTTATTTTGATGTTTAATGAATTGTTGACTGGATTATTGTGATAGTGTAGTTTATTTTATTATTTAAGATTTTTGAATAACGGATATTGGTTAAGCATTCTGGAATGGAGTAGAATTGTGATCGAGTATTCGGTCGCGTCCCGGGTTTCAGCCTCATGACCTTAATTGAGTTAGTGCTTCCGCGCATTATTCGAGGTTCTGAAATTCGGGGTGTGACATTAATGGCCAAGTAAGCCCTATGTTCCAACTCTACAAGTAAGTGGCATACCTTGCCAAATACCAAGCGATAGGGAGACATGACAATGGGAGTTTTGAAAGCTATCATATAGGCCCAAAGTGCATCATTCAATCTCAAGGAATAGTGTTGTGAATGCCAGTAGCCAAGGCCAACGTCCGCCGTCAGCAGGCCAGCCGTCAGCAGGCCAGCAGGCCATCACGCATTATTAGGATATTTGATTTATTGTAATCAGACCCATTTAGGCTAATTGTTAGGTAATGGACTGATAGAGAATAATTAGTGTCAATTAGTGGCCCATCAGAGTAGACAGATGGCGCCCTAGCCAAATGCGCCATCTGATCCCTTTATATGTAGATCGTCTTCCTCATGAGGAGGCTATGTAATAAAGAACCAATCTTTCTTCTACTCTTCTTCTCCTTCTTCTTGCTCCTTGCCGCCAGGCAATTCCTTGTGGTCGCAGTGACCACAACAAATAGTCTTTCCTATTAGGTCGCAGTGTCTTCTAAAGGATTTGCTTAATATTCCGATTGGAAACTTCCACCTTTCCACTAGTCTGTGGATGCTAGCTCACTAAGTTGGAGTTTTCTATTTTCACTGGTTGTGTCCATATCAAAATTGTAGGCCTTAATGGCCTAGTAAGCCATATGTTCCAACTCTACAAGTAAGTGGCATGCCTTGCCAAATACCAAGCGGTAGGGAGACATGCCAATGGGAGTTTTGAAAGCTATCCTATAGGCTCAAAGTGCATCATTCAATCTCAAGGAACAGTCTTTCCTATCACGTCGCTGATTGATATAAATTTTAACTCTTTTTACTCGCAATCGCGTGAGACTACGTAGAGACTAGTGGGAACAAGGTCGAACCCAAATGACTTGGAAGATTAACCTAATTTTAATGAAAGATTTGAATTTTAATGATTTTAAAGAACTAAATAAATAAACTTTAATACGAAATCAGAGTGATGAGAATATCAAAGCATCGAATCCACCACTAAACATGCAATTACTACTCTCAATTATTATTATCTCACAAGTTGATAAGACACGGTAATTTGGGTTCTTGGTCGGACACACAAATTACCAATGAATGACTACACCTTCTTAGCTAGACGCGAAAAGTTTATTCACTATAAATTAATACAATTAATTCTATCCTTGGTCGGGCATAGAATCATTCATAATCCTGTTCTTGTCTAAACACAGGAATTATTAAGATCAAATTTCATTCATTATTCATTAAGTCTCAGTCAAAGCACTTAAGAGAAATAACAATGAAATTGCATTAAGCATAGAAAATCATATCAACTTTCATTAAATTAAACAATCAAGAGTAATAATACACAACTAGGGCTTCATCTAGCCTTGATAAAAAGTTTAGCTAGACATAGAAAGAGAGAAAAGAAAAGCCTAATTTGATAGATCCGTTAGCATAAATTACTTCTTCCTTGGCCGTTAAAAGACTCATTCTCTTGCTCTTCAATTTCTCCTCATTCTCTAAGGCTACAATACTCAAGATTTACCTAAAACGTTCCCCCTTAAGGCATATATATAGGGATGAAGAGAAACCGCGAAACCCCATTCAAATTCCGACTTGAAATAGGTTACTTTTTAAGTTTGCGAATACGGCGATCGATCGCTACAGTGCCGATCGATCGCTTACTGTTCATGACCAATCTCCAGTAGATACGATTGATCAAGAAGTGATGATTGATCGCATGTATCGATCGCCTCATTTGCCGATCGATCGGTTACTGCTCCTTCTGCATCACAATCTTCCAATGGTCATAACTTTTTGCTCCGAACTCCGAATTGCACGCGGTCAGTGGAGTTGGAAAGCTGACTTCTTGAACCATGAAGCTTGAATCAGTCCTATGAGATATATGCACACGAAGTTATGAAAATTTAACCATTGGAGTCACTTTTTACCACAATTCTGCATCTTATGCTTATTTTCCTACAAAAACCAAACACTACATTAAAGTATCACTAAATATAATCAAACACTAACATAAATATGAGTTTAAGGGCTTATAAAATGCATAATTCACGTATAGATCAGTCGCATTGTCTTCTCAAGGATTTGCTTAATTTGTCGATTGAAAACTTCCACATGTCCACTAGTCTGTGGATGGTAAGGGGTTGCAACTTTGTGTGTAACAGAGTCCATCTTAAGAAGAGCATCAAAAGATCTATTGCAAAAATGAGTGCCCCCATCACTAATTATAGCTCTAGGAGTTCCAAACCTGCTAAACACATTAAACTTGAGAAAATCCAACACAACTTTATGGTCAGTGGTCCTAATAGGACTAGCTTCAATCCATTTGGACATATAATCAACAGCAACAAGTATGTAAACATAACCAAAAGGTGGAAAAGGGCCCATAAAATTGATACCCCATACATCAAACAATTCAACAACCAAAATGGGCTGCAGGGGCATCATGTCCCTTTTTGAAAGGGCCCCAAGTCTTTGACACCTATCACAAGATTTGCAAAAAGCATGAGCATCTTTAAAAAGTGTGGGCCAATAAAAGCCACTATGCAGCACTTTTGCCGCAGTTTTCTTCCCACCAAAATATCCACCACAAGCATGAGAGTGACAAAAAGATGGAATACTATTAAATTCACTGTCAGGAACACATCTTCTAATCACTTGGTCAGGACATATTTTAAACAAATCAGGATCATCCAAATAATAGTGCTTGACACGTGAAAAGAACAAGTCTTTATCATGTTTGGACCAATGAGATGGGATTTGACCCACAACAAGATAATTCACTATATGAGCTAACCAAGGTGGGAAACTAGTAGAGACAGCAAAGAGCTACTCATCAGGGAATGAATCCCGAAGTGGTTCAGGGATGTGACGTTTATGGGTAGGAATCCTAGAAAGGTGATCAGCCACTACATTTTTTGAGCCTTTTTTATCCTTGATTTCAAAATCAAATTCTTGTAGAAGCAAGATCCAACGAATCAGCCTTGGTTTGACATCCTTATTGGAAAGAAGGTATTGCAAGGCTGCATGATCAGAGAAAATGATAATCTTGCTCCTAAGAAGATAAGATATGAATTTATCTAGAGCAAACATAACCGCAAGCAATTCCTTTTCAGTGGTGATATAATTCAAATGTGCATCATTAAGTATCTTGCTGGCATAATAAATCACATGAGGAACTTTATTAATCCGTTGGCCTAAGACTACCCTTATTGCATAGTTAGATGCATCATACATAATCTCAATGGGCAATGTATAATTAGGGGGTTTAATTATTTGGGAACTAGAGAAGAGGGTCTTGAGCTTTGTAAAAGCTTCCTTACATGATTCATCAAAATCAAATGGCGCATCCTGAACAAGAAGATGGCATAATGGACGTGAAATCTTACTGAAATCTTTGATGAACCGTCTATAGAACCCTGCATGGGCAAGGAAAGACTGTATTTGCTTAACAAAGGTAGGTGGTGGAAGGTTGGCAATAAGGTCCACCTTGGCCTTGTCAACCTCAATACCACGTTTAGATATAATATGGCCAAACACAATCCCCTATTGAATCATAAAATGGCTCTTTTCCCAACACAAAACCAAATTCTTTTCCTCACATCTCTTCAACACCAAAGAAAGATTATGCAGGCACTCATCAAAACATGTACCAAATACAAAAAAGTCGTCTATAAATACTTCTAAGAATTTATCAATCATATCAGAGAATATGAACATCATGCAATGTTGAAACGTGGGAGGAGCATTACATAGACCAAAGGGCATTCTACTATAAGCAAATGTACAGAAAGGGCATGTAAAGGTCGTCTTTTCCTGATCCCCTGGATAAACTGGAACCTGATTGTACCTTGAGTAACCATATAGAAAATAGTCGAACTCTTGGCCAACCAACTTTTCAAGGATTTAGTCAATAAAGGATAAAGGGAAGTGGTCCTTACGGGTCATGGAATTCAGTTTTCTGTAATTGATACAAACTCACCATCCTGTGGTCTCTCTCACTGGCACAAGCTCTCCCTTAGAATTATGTTTCATAGTTAGTCCGGATTTCTTAGGTACTTCCTGGATAGGACATACCCATTCACTGTCAGAGATAGGATAAATAATAATAGCATCTAAAAGCTTAACTACCTCTTTCATCACAACATCCCTCATGTTTGGGTTCAAACGCCTCTGCCCCTCCCTAGATGATTTGGCCTGGTTCTCAAGGTGAATCCTATGCATACAAATAGAGGAATCTATACTGCATAGGTCAGCCACTATCCATCCTATATCTCTCCTGTGGGTAGTAAGCATCTATAACAATTGACTTTCCTGTACACTAGATAGGCTGGAGGATATGATAATAGGAAGAGTGTCATTGGGTCCTAGAAAAGCATATTTCAGGGAGCTAGGAAGGGTTTTTAGTTCAAGCTTTGGTAGGGACTCAATAGAGGGTTTCAATGGTGGGGTAGTGGACACTGGTAGAGGGTCGGGATGGGGTCTCCATGAGAAGGATTCATAGTGTCTGGTTGCTAATAAGTGGTTATGTGCCTCCTCAAGGTCTAGGGTGCCCTCATATGCATCTAGCCAATCATAAAAGAGGGTGTGCTCTAAGGCATCTATAAGCAAGGCAAAGGGTAAGAATTCTTGCACTAGGGCATCAAGATCATCCGCCATTAGGCATTCATTTTCAATAGAGGGTTGTTGGGAAGCACTAAAGATATTAAGTTTGACTTTCATGTGTAACACCCGAAAAAAATTGGTACGTTAATTAAAAGCTTATATTTTAGGAAACTGTTCTAAAATAGGAAAGTTTTGTTGCCTGATTTGATTTCTGATTGTACGATGTGCTTTGATGTGTTACTTGACTTTTATGATGTGGAATGAATTGATAATCGCATGGCTATTCATGGCAAAGCACCAGGACGCGAGGGTTGGTCCAGGCACTGGGCACAACTTGGCGTTGCGACCAGCCTGGCGCCAGGAGTGGGGCAAGGCACCAGGGCATGTGTTCAGTGGATGAGACTCATATGAATTTCATAATTAGTAAGTTGATTTTGGTTTTGATGAGTGGTTCGTGGTCTATGAGAGAGGGTGTAACGAGTAGTGCAACTGCGGGACATCGAAGACATGTGCGCGAAGGACTCAAGCCAAGACGCAAAGACCTGGACGTAGAGCCATGTGGCACTAGCCCAGGGGTGTCATGTGAACGTGGGTGACATGGCATAAGGTGATCTTGTGCGATCAACATAAAACCTTAATCAATGCTTAGTGTGGAGGCACATTTATGAAAAAGACACTGGATGATGCCTGGGAATTACTAGAGGACTTGAGCGAAAATTCCCTTCATAGTGCGACTCTATATAGATCCAAAGGTCATTTATCCAATAGGAATGCCTCAAGGGGAGGCATGTATGACGTGAAAGCCACAGGAAGCCTAGAGCACTAGGTAGCAGCCTTAACAGAGAGGTTTGATCAGTTCCTATCTCAGCCTTCACCTTACCCTCAAGACATCTGCACCATTTGTGTGAGCCCCATGCATGCCATTGTTGACTGTCCTTCAGCCTCTTAATACCCAAACTTAATCCATGAGCATGTCAACACCACACAAACCTTTCCTAGGGCCACCAACAACCCATACTTCAACACATATAATCCTGGGTGGTGAAACTACCCTAACTTTTCATGGAGGCAATCTAACCAAGGGCCCACTCTTACTCAGGCACCTAAACAGGATCTCCCAAGCCAACTAGTGCCTTACCAACAACTCTTAGCCCCTCAATTTGGCCAAAACCCTAGGCGACCTACCTTGGAGGTGCAAATGAGTCATGTTAGCTACCTAGTCTACTCTTCTTATTGCCGTGACACGAATTAAAACTGAACAAAAGGAAATGAGAGAAGAGTTATAGACTTTAGCCCAACTTGTCCATTCCCACACTTAGTCCATTGCTAAAATAGAGACACAGTTAGGACAACTGGCCTAGTCCATGAATAAGAGAGAACTAGGCACCTTACCAAGTCAACCCCAATAGAATCTTAGAAGCCAATTTGTAGTTGAGGGTTCCCAATACCCCAATGAGCAGGTGCAGGTAATAAGGTCTTGTCCACAGGTAGCCAAAGTGAGAAGACCATCCTTGAGACAATTAGAGAACCTACCTCAACTAAAACTGGACCCTTTAGTTCTCCAACTCAGCAGGAAGCCCCAACCAAGGCTAATAATGAAGGATCCTATATCCCTAGAGCACCATTTCCCCAATACCTT
Source organism: Houttuynia cordata (assembly GCA_039654745.1). Taxonomy (NCBI): domain Eukaryota; kingdom Viridiplantae; phylum Streptophyta; class Magnoliopsida; order Piperales; family Saururaceae; genus Houttuynia; species Houttuynia cordata. Next base: position 7,099,390 of record CM077504.1, read on the forward strand.
GACAAACCCTCCCTATTTAGTAAATCCCACCAAAGAATGGAGGAAATGTTAGAGGTGTTTAAGCAGGTCAAGATCAATCTCGCACTATTAGATGCTATAAAACAAGTTCCTGCTTATGCTAAATTTTTGGAGGACCTTTGTACCCAGAAACGTAAAGCTAGATCCAATGTGACCCAAAGGGTTTTCCTGACTCACCAAGTGAGTTCCCTCTTGACATGTGACCTTCCACCTAAGCATAAGGACCCAAGTGTCCCCATCATCTCCATTGTTATAGGTGACCATACCATTAGCCGGGCCCTCCTTGATTTTGGGGCCAGTGTGAACCTCCTTCCCTATTCCGTCTATGAATAACTTGGTCTAGGAGATTTACAACCCACTTCAGTCACCTTACGGTTAGCAGACCGTTCTATCCGGAGACCTAGAGGTATAGAGGATGTGCTTGTGGGAGTTGACTGGTTTTACTTCCCTGTATATATTATTGACTTAGACATGAAACCGGTAGCCAACTCTAAGAACCAGATACCTGTTATCCTTGGGCGCCCTTTCCTTGCCACAGCCGATGCCCACTATAAAATGTAGGCTAGGGCTTATCAGTGTTTTAAAACCCAGTTCGGTCATTGACCGGGTTTGATGACCGGGTCGGGCCAACCGGTTTGATCCGGTGGGTCGACCCGGATGACATCATCTCCCCCCTCTCTGTTTTTCTTCCCCCCCGGTGATCCCTCTCCCTCCCCCTGGCCCCCCGGCGACGACCTCTCTCCCCCTGGTGACCCCTCTCCTTTCCCCCTGTCTCCCCTTTCTGTTTCCCCCCTCCCCCCAGTGACCCCTCTCCCCCCTCTCTCTTTTTCTCCACCCCCCCACCCCCCGGCGCTGCCCCCCTTTCCCCGGCTACCCCTCTCCCTCCCCCTAGCACCAGCAACAACCCCTCTCCTTCCTCCCTCTCTAGTCTCCCCCCTCTCTGTCTTAAGAACTGGTTGGCCCGTAATGGCCAGTTCATGGGTCAACCCGCCCGGCTCGCGAATGACCCGGCCGGGTCTTCAACCCGCTTCAGCCCGGCCGTTCTGTCCTGGAAAAGGAACCGCCCCAGTTCAACCGGTAGGGCCGAACTGGGTTTTAAAACAGAGGGGCTTAGGGATGTCTCCTTCGGAAACATGATGTCACGCCCCAAAATCCCTGACCTCGTTCTGAGTGCAGAAGCCTTTTAGTAAACCAATCAGAAGCTGAGGTAGGAACCCTGGGACGCGACCGGATACTCAATCACACGAGTCAATTACATTGTCACGAAAGAACATGTAATCAACATCACCAGGAACTCATCAACAAAACTCAGAAATTAAGAACTATAAACTTCTTCATCCAATCTCAATAACATTGTCAATGTAGCAATTGATCCTTACTTAAATTATTACAGCAGATAAAATAAAACTGTCAATAAAACAAAGCATCAATTCAAGGCACACACTGGCTAATACTAATAAAGTTCTAGCAAAAGAAATAAGATAAATAAAAGTAATTCTTCATGAACGTCCTCCACGCATCCGCTTCACCTTTTTGAGCTGCAAAGTCTTGAGTTACTGATCCTTAAAGACTGCATCATAGGATACATGAGGATTTCATAGAAATACCAAGTAGGATGTAAAACCCCACCAGGAAGACAAAATATGATATGAAGAATAGATCACTAAGATAATCAGGAATATACACTCTCTGAAAGACCAATCAAAGGTTTACATTACCTGAACAGAAAGGTCAATTAATAATAGTCCCAATACACAAGTATAGGGAAGAATAATATCAATAAGACTCCAAACAATTACCGGTGTAAGGAGAGAATGGTCAAACTACCAATGGCTCTAGGCATCCATAGTGCAAGGAGTTACAATTTCTGTTCGCTGAACTTGCCAACCATGTGGCAAAATATACCAGAACATACTAGAGGTTCTCCCTTCGGAACCCGGCCACACGTCTAGGCATGCTGACCCCATCCATGTTACACGATGAGAGGAGACTGAAGACCTTCCGTAATGTCAACCAGTCTAAACGTACGTATGTGCCTCCCTTCGGGTAGTAAGGAATCCATGTTCCATAAACATCGGAGATCACTATGGATCTAGCAATGGCTCGTGAGCATACTATGAATCGACTTCGGAGAGATCTTCAACATAACTCTTAGTGAAGAATCAAGTTTATAATAACAATGGAAAAATATATCTAGGAAACAGAGGACATAACGCTATGAGATTTTAATGTGACTCTCACCAGGACTCACTCTTTGGAGTACTAATATATAATCGCTATCAGTAGCACAAGGTTCATCAATCGAGCTCCCACTATCGATTCATCCGCCATCCCCTCGCCTCGCCATTCTTCATCGCCGATCGTCATCGCCTCGTCGTCGGACCAGCCACTAGCTCAAGCCCAACCATCACTGCCACAGATTGTTGTCCACCTCGCCGTCGCCTCCACTAGCGCTCGAGTAGAGCTCGAGCGCTTTGTTCTGGAACTCCTGAGCTTTGGCTCTGGTTTTATTTTTTTTCTTTTCTTTCGACCAAACCAACCCACTAAATCGATAAACCGGGCCAATTTTCTCTTTCATCTTTCTTTTTTTTCTTCTTTTGATTGTTTAAAACCCATTGTAGAATCTTCATCCACCGGATCTAATCTGAACGACTCTTCACTTAAGTTAGCATGTGACGACCGTAAATTTTATAGTATTTAAAAAGAAATTTCTTGGCTTTAAGGTATGCATTTATTTAAGCATTCAAAAATCTTTCAAAAATTCAAGTTCCCGCCAGGGCCGATCGATCGTGTTTTGGGATGATCGATCGGTAGCCGATCGATCTTGTATTTTTTGCCGATCGATCGCCATAAAATTTGTGATTTTTGTTAATTGGATAATGTGATTCATGGTTGGTGTGGCACGTTGGTTTGGTCTCTTTTGACCTAAGAATATTAAGTATGTATATGTGTCATTTTTGAAATCTATTTGATTTGTGAATTTTTCATGAGATATTATTGTTGAAGATGATTAATTGAAATTCTAAACAACCTATCTAATGCATGGGACGAGTTTGCCTTGAGTGGAGGTGGTTGAGTGTTGTGTTAATGAGTTGATTGGAGTTAGTTGAGTGTTAGCTCTAATTGCATATAATTAACTCATTCCTTGAAAATCCAAGAGTCACTTTGAAAGTTGGAAAATCTGGAATTTTTTGCTGAATCTGAGCCATTGGTTAAAGGATTGATCAAGGGTGGAGATTCATTTGAAAAATCTATAAATAGGCTAGTAAGGGGGCGGGTTTGCTTGAGTGTTCAAAGCATTTCAAAACTGCTTGAACATCTCTCTCTCTCTCTCTCTCTCTCTCTCTCTCTCTCTCTCTCTCTCTCTCTCTCTCTCTCTCTCTCTCTCTCTCTCTCTCTCCCTCTCTTACTTTTCCGGCCGGCGGCAACCTCTCTCCGGTGGTGGTTCGTGGGGTCCAAGCAAGGTCGACCGGCGTGGTGGTGGTGCGACATTGTCGGAGTCAAGAGTGCTCGGGAAGTTTCGGCATCTACAACCAAGTAGGATGATTCTTTTCCCACCATTCTATTCTTTGTTGATGATTGATCATATGTCAAGGATGATTTCAATGAGATGAATGTTGATGTTCTTAATTGTGTAATTGTAAACTTTGATCTCTCGGTGTCGAAATCCTGAATTGATATTCCCCATGATTTTCTTGAATTTTGATAGCGTAAGAGTTACTTCTCAATCACTTCTTCATGTTGAAAAGTTAGACTTCTTTGTTAATCTAAATCCTGCTTGTGTTCCCTTTGCGTGTGATAATGCTATTTGTATATCCACGCTCTTTCTAGTATAAAGTTTGGATCTTTGGGCACTTCGGTGCTTTTCCGTGCTTGATATTTCATATTCTATACGTAAGTTGTTATAACTATTACAACCTGTAAAATATTATCTAAATAGATAATCGTATGATGTATAATGTATGACAATAAGAAATTATTCTCTATATGACTATTCCTCTCTGATTTCAGTCATGTTTGACATTTTGATCGGTGTATCATGAGTCTTGTAGTTGTCCAAAATTATATGTATCACTTGAATAATAAGTTATGAAAATGACTATGCAATCGGATTATAAAGACTAAGAAAAAGCTGAATCATAAACTGAGAATTTCAGAACCTATAAAGCTCTGTAAAAATCTTAAGAAACACTAGATTAAGGTCAGAAAAAGACCAATATGGGATTACTAAAGATAGTACAACAGCAAATAAAATATATCATAACAAAATTGGTCTCGGCCAGGAGCAATCCTTCGCAGGCACACTGCAGTAGAAAAATGATAACTAATTATACACTAATCAGAAAATTAAGATTTTTATCAACCTGGAAAATAGACATCAGAGGCTATACTAGATAAAAATTTCAAAGATTGAATTAAATTGTAAAGAACGTGGTAACCAGAGCAAGAGAGCTGTTCTGTTTAGGACAGAACGCAGTTTTTGACTTTAAATGACTTAAAATCATAATAAACCTAAGATGCTTAAGAATAATTGATAATTAAGACTTTAATTAAGTCTAATATGATTTATAAGACACTAAGAACAGTAACCTTAAAAGTATTTTAAGGTCTTAGAGCCAAATGAGGTGTCTCATAATAATAGTCCTTTTTTGTTCTTCTCTTGGTCCATTTATGACGCAAGAATAATCGAAGCTTGAATTCTATGTCTCTGACGTGGTCTACCTGAGACACGTCATTCTAAGACGGGGATTATCAATTCTAGGGTTAGATACGACTTTGAAGAAAGTGGACTTGAACTTTTGGAAAATCATGTGGTGTCTCTTTATAGTCGGGTCTCACTTGAGTTCCCAGACAAATTCATAATTTGATTTGGATCATGCTTTTCACTCCTATGAAGAGTCGGAACTTTAGAAAGTCTTGTTCTAAGCCTTTTGACAATAGAGCTAGTTGAATTGCTTCTCCGCTAAATAGCATTTAAAGCTCTTAGTCGGAATCATAGTATGCTCACAAGCCATTGCTAGATCTTGCGAGATCTCCAATTTATTGAACCTCTGTAGTTCAGCCGATGACGGCAACCGCGTGCGCTTAGATTGTATGACATTACGGAAGGTCTGCAATCTCCGCCCATTGTGCCCGTAAGCACCGATGGGGCCAGCATCCCTAGACGCATGGCCAGGTTCCTCTGAAGAACCTCTAGGATGTTCTGGTATTGAAGAAGATTTGGGAGCAGAAATTGTACTTTGACACTTTGGTTGTCCAATGCTTATTATCTTACCTTCACTACTTTATGAAAGTCTTTGAAGTATCTTTAACCTTAATGCGTCTTGAATGGCAGTTGGTTCCAGGTAAGTGATCTTAGTCCTTGTTGAACCTGAGTCTGTTAAACCATACATCTTTGGAGTCTTCTCTTGATTTTTCTGTGTGGGTTTTCTGTATCCTATTGGGTATTTCCTATGGAATACTCACGCATCCTCTGATGCAGGATTTAAGGCAGAACAGAAGTGATGTTATCCAGCTGCGAGGTTTGATGACTGAAGCGTAGAAGACTAGTCTCTTTATGTTTTGCTATCTTTGATGTTTGAACTTGCGGCCTGCGTGCCAATTGCTTTATGTTAAACTCTTTTGTGGTTGTTAAGACATTTTCAGATATTGTAATAGATATTTAGATTTCCTTTCTGTTATTCTACTTTTTGTAAGTAGCTGTTGTTTAAGTCATGACGATCCTGCAAGTCCCATAATATTTAAATGGGATAAGCGTAGACTCGAGTATTCGGTCCGTCCCAGGTTTCCTACCCTATAACCGTCATTGGATTGACGCTTCCGCGTAAATTGGGTCTTGGAAATTTGGGGCGTGACAGCTTGGTATCAGAGCATCATAATGACTTAAATAATTGATTACTGTACAAAGATTAGGATAACTTTGTTTAAGAATTTGAAACCTTAGAAAGAGAGAGCCTAGAAACTAATTAACCCTTTTCATTAGGCTATGGTGTTAACGCGTAGCGGACGGACTTACGAGAAGGACCAGCAGGAGGCGGCTCGTCAATGGCTGGACGACTGGAAGTTGGAGATCATGGGACACGGAACGGAGGAAGAGCCTTACTTGATTGATGTAGAAGAAGAACCAGATGAGGTGGACCCAGAGGAAGATCCGGAAGAAGACCCGGAGGAAGACCCAGAGGAAGATCCGGAAGAAGACCCGGAGGAGGACCCTGAAGAGGAGCATGTGGTCGTGATACTCCAGGAGTTTCGAAAAGTCTTAGAGCACCCAGTTTATGTACGTGCAAAGGATGACCCAGATCTTTTCTATGAGCTATATCTTAGGTTCAAATCCCTAGGTTATAGGTGGCCTCACATGACCGAATGGGAGATAGATTGGTATGCGGGACACCTAGTGTTTGCACCTATGCATGTGTCCTTAGCAATTTTAGACGAGTACCTCTGAGATGTGGTGTTCAGGGACTCGAATGGGAATCCTTAAATTGAGTAGAATCTTGTGTAACCCTGTTTTTCAGGGCTTAGGTGTAATCTCTTTGTGGAATTAATAAAAGTTATCTTTTCTCTTGTTTGTGGTGTTTGCCTTGTGTGTTCCGTTTTGTGTTTGCGATTTTTTTGCGACTAGGAGTCATGGATTGGAGGATGAATTAAAATGAAACATTGATGTTAAGTTCTAATTCTCCTTCTTTCCCTGGCTGTAGATTTTCTATGATGGCGGCAACTGGAAATCGAGGAAGGCGATCGGGTGCTGTGCCAAATTCCTCGCTAGAAGAGACATCTAGCCAGAATCTGACGGATATAGTAAGAGAATTGGCAAGGGAACTAAGGAATGGTGGAAGCAGCAGCGGTACACCTAAGGTGAAGGCACCAACACTAGAGAGGTTTAAAAGAGCGGGACCAGCTTTTTCTGGAGAAGATAACCCGGAGAAGGCGGAGCGTTGGATAGTTGAGGTGGAACGATTATTCAAAGGAATGAAGGTTCCAGAAGAGGAATGAGTTGTGTTCGCGACATATCTCTTTGTCGGCGAAGCTGTGTTTTGGTGGGAATTGGCGGAACGTAATAACTTTGAAGCAGGACAAGAGATTTCATGGACGGAATTTAAAGAAGTCTTCAACAAAAAGTACTTTCCTCCGCATATTCAGCGCAGAAAGGAGGAGGAGTTTCTGGAACTAGTCCAAGGATCCATGTCTGTTCTTCAGTACGAGACGAAGTTCGAGCAGCTTCAGCGCTTTGCATCAGATGCCTGTCCAAATGAGTTGGTAAAAGCAAGAAGATTTGTGGATGGTTTACTGATTGATTGATTTTTTAACTATTTTACTCGCAATTGCACGAGACTCAGTATAGTCTAGTGGAAACGAGGTCGAACCCAAAGGACTTGGACTGATTCAACTTAATTCTAATGAAAGATTTGATTTTTTATGAAACTAGTTATAACAGAATGAAAAGTTCTAATTTTAACAAAGCAATGGAATTTATGAGAAAATAATATGATGAGAAATATACTAAGACTTCGAATTCACCCAAACCAAATAGCTATCCTCTCCGTTAAACCCGTACAATTCCAAGTGGTCAATTACCCGTGCTCCTCTCGAAGTCACGAATAATCGTAATGTGTGCAGCTCTCTCGAACATGCAACTAAACAATTAAATCTATCTTAATTAATCTCCCTCTCTCGAGCAAAGACCAATCATAAAAATGCAATTTTTATTCAAATAACACCTTGGAATTCGCTAAGATCTCTCGAACATTAACAAACCCTTAACTAACAATTACTCTACCCTCTCTCGAGCAACAGAATAATCATAGCAAAATAATAAGCATATGGAATAAAAATCACAACTTTAGAATTGCAAATAAGTATTGAGAGTCAAACAATCGGCAGGGCTTCATCTAATCTTAGTAAAATGAAATTTAGCTAGACATGAAAATAAGGGAAGAAAAAGCCTGATTCATTGGATTGGTCGCAGGTACACTGTTCACTATTCACCCGGCACTGTTCACGCGCACTATAGCACTATTCATCATCTTCTCCGGCGAACTCGCGCACTGTAGCAATTTCAAATCCGACCCAGAAATCACTGCTTTCTCCCGGCGTTCGACTCTTCCTCTTGGTCCTTCTCTTCTTCCGGCCAAAATCCCGACGGAATCCGGCCAAATCACGTCGGAAAAGGGCTCTGTTCAAGTTCTGTTTTTCTCTTCTGTCGGCTCTCTTCTGTCGGCCGTGTTTTGGCTCTCCAAAGCTCCGTTTTTATAGACTTTCGTCCTTTCCTAATCGAAGAAGCAATCCTAATTGGATCCCAAATCGAAAAGCTTCCAAATCGAGCACGCCGGTTCTTTCTTTTCCGTTTTCATTTCTTTTTGATTTTTCTCAGTCGAAATCTGTTCCTCAGCTCCGGCAGCTCCTCGACTGTCCCCGCCGTTCCTTCTCCGCAATCGTCGTCTCAGCCCAGCCCCACTGGTCTTCTCAGTCACCGCCGGCGAAACTAAGCTTTTCTGATCACAGTCCTCGCCCCACTCGCCGACAGAGCTCGAGCTCTGCAATCTTCGCCGCCTCACCCAGCTCGCCGCCGTCAACGCATTCCGGCCTCAGCAACATTCGCCGTCGAGACCCAGGCCGCCGTCCGCCGCCCCAGCTCGAGCCTTCCCGGCACCCAACAAAAACAGAGCATCGCTCTGTAACAGCCGAAAGCCCGAGCGCCCGAGCTTCGGCTCGGGCCGGGTTTTTTTATTTTTTATTTTTTGAACCGGACCAAGACAAACCCGAACCGGACCATTTCAATTTCTTTCTTCTTTTTTTTTTCTTTTTCTTCCTTAAAACCCGTCGTATTGATCTCGCGCGTCCAATCTCCGATCTCGGCACAGAACCCATTTGACGTGCATTCTCTTTCGCGCGCGATATTTCAAATGATCATAACTTTTTGCTCAGAACTCCGAATTGCGAACAGTCAGTGACGTTGGAAAGCTGACATCGTGTACTTTAACATGATGCTTAAATCAGTCCCATCAGAGATATGCAATCGAAGTTGTAAATATTCAATCATTAGAGTCGCGTTTTATCCCATTTCTGCGTTTTGCTCTCGTTTCCTACAAAAACCAAAAACTATATTAAAGTAGCAATAATTCTAAACAAACACTAGCAGAAACATAAATTTAGGAGATAATAAAATGCATATTTCATGTACAGATCACACTCCCAAACCTAGATTTTGCTAGTCCCTAGCAAAACAAAACAAAAATAAAATCAAACAAACTAAGGAACTAATGCAAAAAAGTAAACACCACTTTCGTAGGGAACACGATTGCATTGAGCATATGCAACAAGCCGTTAAACCTCTAGGTGGCCCTAGTAGGACGAGTGTTGTCTCGTGAGGGTTTGCAGCCATGCTACCCACAAACATGTATTTATGAAATTAACCTAATTAACCTAAATGTAAAACAAATCAAAACACTGCAAAACAAACAAACCTATTATCCCTTCAAATGCAGACTACAATGCTTAAGAGAATTAACCACACGTACTTGGTTTATAATCAACAGGAATATAGAAGCCCTCAAGTAAGTGGTTTTATTCCACACTTTCATCTTGGAAATTTCTGCTCAATATGATATAGCATTATACTGTAAATAGTAAAAGTGTAGAACATTGTAGCAATACATTCTAAATTTCTGTCTTACACATATCCAGTGTTACCCATTAACGAAAGAACATCAGAATCTATGTAGTCATCCCAATCTTTAGGTTCATGATAGCACAGATCTGCGCGCTTCCTTCGGGTCCAACATTCTAGATTTGAGAGGATAATACACCACAGACTCTTTTTTTTTCTTTTTTTTTTCGCTAGGACTGTGTAAGGCCTGACTTCAAGATGCTTAGGTTTAGCAATGACTCAGGCCAATGACTCCCAGCCAGTTGACTTAGGGCATTAGGTTTTAAGAAACCGCTTCGGGCCCGAGCATCAGCCTAGTTAATCCTATAAAGTCAAGCAGCCCCTTTCTTTCATTTTGTTTTCATTTTTTTTTTCACATTTTTATTTTATTTTCAGCATTCATATTTTCAGCACATCTTTATTTTGTCCAGGTTGTATTATACTCTCAACCTATTTCCGGTTCCGGCCCTTGCCATAGCCAAGTAAATGGTCTATCATGATCTTTTAAGCTCAAAGGACAACCACATATCATCCAATGACTCTGACTAAAGACATCCCACTGAAGATTAGTATTCAACAAATCTCTAGAGGGTATTACTTTATGTACTAGTGTGTGTGAGTGAGTTTTCTTAGCTCAAGCACAGGTTCCAAGAGGACTGTAATAGAAAGATATGCTCAGTTAAGTTCTCTATCCTCCAGTATACTTACTTACACTTTCAATGTAAATTAATCTCTTAAGAATTGTAAAATGCATCATCACGGGATAAACTATCAAAACCTATAAAAATACTAGCAAACAACCTAAAAACTAATTTTTTTTTTCATTTTTTTTTTCTTTTTATTTTTGAATAAATGAAAACATATGATAAACACTTCTTTGCTATACCCCCAAACCTAAACTAAACATTGTCCTCAATGTTGACCAAAATAATACTACAATGAATAGTAAAAGAAAAGGAGTGAGGAAGGAAGTCACCTGAATGGAGAGCCTCATGGTAGATGTAAAGCATGAAACATATAAGCGAAGAATGAGGAGATAATATAAATATGGAAAAATTAAATACACCCCCAAACCTCGACGGTAGCATCCCCACACAGGTAATAGAAAACCTAAAATAAAAATAAAATAGAAAACAAGCAAGAACATAAAATTTGGGTTGCCTCCCAAGAGCGCTAAGTTTTACGTCTTCAGCCAGACCATGACCTTCAATTCACTCAGGGGTCTTTGGGTCGTCCAAGGGATAGATGATTTCCTGGTCAAAATTGTCTTCTAAGTACGGTTTTAATCGTTGACCATTAACTTTGAAGGTACTGCTATCCTTTGGGTTTTGAATTTCTACTGCGCCATAGGGGAATACTTGTTTCACAATGAATGGTCCCGACCATCGAGAACGGAGTTTCCCAGGAAATAGATGCAATTGTGTATTGTAGAGCAAAACTTTTTGATCAGGTTGAAAAGACTTTCTTAAAATAGATTTGTCATGAAAAAGTTTAGTCTGTTCTTTATAAAGTTTTGCACTCTCATAAGCATCGAGACGCATCTCCTCCAATTCATTAAGTTGCAATTTACGTTCGGACCCTGCTTTATGCATATCAAAATTCAAAGCCTTGATTGCCCAATATGCATGATGCTCCAACTCCACTGGTAAGTGACAAGCTTTTCCAAAAACGAGTCGATAAGGTGACATACCAATGGGAGTCTTGTATGCAGTCCTGTAAGCCCACAAAGCATCATTTAAGCGCAAGGACCAATCTTTCGTATCGGGTCTAACAGTTTTCTCAAGAATCTTTTTAATCTCCCGATTAGACAACTCTACCTGACCGCTTGTTTGGGGATGATATGGAGTACCGACCTTATGGGTAACAGAGTACTTCTTCAGTAGGGCTTCAAAAGGTCTATTACAAAAGTGAGTGCCTCCATCACTAATAATTGCTCGTGGGATCCCGAAGCGACAAAAAATGTGATCTTTCAGAAATTTTACCACAACCTTATGATCATTTGTCTTAGTTGCAATTGCTTCAATCCATTTAGAAACATAGTCTACTGCAACTAAAATATAAAGGTGTCCAAAGGATTGTGGGAAGGGTCCCATGAAATCAATTCCCCAAACATCAAAGAGGTCCACCACAAGAATGGGTTGGAGAGGCATCATATCTCGTCGAGAGATAGATCCTAACCTTTGACATCTATCACAAGATTTGCAGAACTCATGAGCATCCTTAAACAAGGTTGGCCAATAGAATCCACTCTGCAAAATCTTGGCAGCGGTTTTCTGGCCTCCAAAATGTCCCCCGCATGCTTGAGAATGACAAGAATATAAAATACTATGAAACTCATTCTCAGGCACACATCGCCTAATTACCTGGTCTGAACATATTTTAAATAGGTATGGATCATCCCAAAAATAAGATTTAACCTTAGAAAAGAACAAATCTTTGTCATGTTTTGTCCAATGGGATGGAATCTGACCTATGGCAAGGTAGTTCACAATGTTGGCAAACCAAGGTGTTTTAATTTGGGAGATGGAGAACAATTGTTCATCAGGAAAAGAATCATGTAGTGGCTCTTCATCTTTAGATGTTTCAACAAGGATTCTAGAGAGATGATCGGCTACTACATTCTCAACACCTTTCTTATCTCGGATTTCATAATTAAATTCTTGTAAGAGTAAAATCCATCTTATCAATCGAGGTTTGGTGTCTTTCTTGGATAAGAGATGTTTTAATGCAGCATGGTCGGAGAAAATGATGATTTTAGAACCTAAAAGGTAGGATCTAAATTTATCCAAGGCATAAACGACCGCTAGAAGTTCCTTCTCCGTAGTGGTGTAATTCAATTGGGCATCAGACAGGGTCTTACTAGCATAATATATGACATGAGGAACCGTATTTACTCTCTGACCTAGGACAGCACCAATGGCATAGTCTGACGCATCACACATTAGTTCGAAGGGAAGAGAGTAGTCAGGGGGCTGAATGATAGGGGCAGTAGACAATAAGGTACGAAGAGCATCAAAAGCTTGCCTACATGCATCATCAAACACAAAAGGCACATCTTGGGCTAGTAAATTGCTCAAGGGGCGAGCAATCTTACTGAAGTCTTTAATGAACCGCCTATAAAAGCCTGCGTGACCAAGGAACGATCTAATTTGTTTCACCGAAGATGGTGGTGGTAGATGAGTGATGAGATCGACCTTGGCTTTGTCGACTTCAATTCCCCTTTTTGAGACTACATGTCCCAAAACAATTCCCTCTTGCACCATGAAATGGCTTTTCTCCCAGCTCAAGACAAGATTTTTCTCTTCACAACGCTTGAGAACTAATGACAGATTATGGAGACATTCATCAAATGATGGACCAAATACAGAGAAATCGTCCATGAACACTTCTAAAAATTTGTCAACCAAATCAGAGAAGATGGCTAGCATGCACCGTTGAAAGGTGGCAGGTGCATTACATAGCCCAAAAGGCATTCTTCGGTAAGCAAAGGTACCGAAGGGACAGGTAAATGTAGTCTTCTCTTGATCTGCCGGAAACACTGGGACTTGATTATATCCAGAGTAACATCAAGAAAACAATAGAATTGTTGACCTGCTAGTTTCTCTAAGATTTCTTGAATAAATGGTAATGGAAAGTGGTCTTTTCTAGTTTTTGTGTTCAATTTTCTATAATCAATACACACTCTCCACCCAGTGGTTTCACGGGTTGGGACTAACTCTCCATCAGAATTCTGCTTCACTGTGATGCCAGACTTTTTAGGTACGACTTGTATCGGGCTGACCCACTCACTATCAGAGATGGGGTATATGATACCCGCATCGAGCAGTTTTACAATTTCTTTCTTGACCACATCCCTCATGTTGGGATTCAATCTCCGCTGATTCTCTCTTGAAGGTTTGGCATCATCCTCTAAATGAATTCGGTGCATACAGACTGAAGGATCAATGCCTCTTAGATCAGCTATAGTCCACCCTATGGCTCTCCTATGCTGAACTAGAATCCTAAGCAATTGACTCTCCTGGCTGCTAGACAAGCTAGATGAAATGATGACAGGGAGAGTATCAGTAGGACCTAGAAAAACATACTTGAGTGAACTCGGAAGTGGCTTTAACTCAAGTTGAGGAGGAGATTCAATAGAAGGTTGAAGTGATGGACTGGGAGATATTGGTAAAGGCTCTACTCTATTTCTAAAAGGAAAAGAGTCATGATAGGGAGGAGAAGCTGACATCGCATGAATTTCTTCAATGGGTGGTTCTATGTCAGAATCCTCTATCCCTAAATAGAGTAGAGTAGGATCTTGAGCTTCAGACATGAGCTCATTCAAGAGTGTCTCTTCCATGAGGTCATCAATTTCATCAACGAGAGAACACTCTTGCTCACTTTCAGTCGCTCCTTGGTTGGAAGCTTGGAACACATTAAGGATGATTTTCATATTGCCGAAAGACATCTCCATCATTCCAGATCGACATTGGATGCACGCATTGGCCGTCGCTAAGAAAGGGCGGCCTAAAATGACTGGAATGGTGTGAGAAGCATTAGACACAGGCTCCATATCCAAGACCAAGAAATCAACTGGAAAGAAAAACTTCTCAACCCCAACTAAAACATCTTCAAGAAAACCTCGGGGTTTCCTAATGGATCTATCGGCCAATTGCAGAGTTGACGATGTTGGCTGCAAGTCTCCCAAACCTAATTTCTCGTATACTGAGTAGGGTAAAAGGTTGACACTAGCACCTAAATCTAAAAGAGTCCTGTTAATAATATGGTCGCCAATGACACATGAAATAGTAGGTGTGCCAGGGTCTTTAAATTTTGGTGGTGTGTCATGTTTCAGAATGGAACTGACCTGCTCAGTAAGGAAGACCTTTTTAGAAATGTGAGTCCTAGACTTCCGCTTTTGGGTGCACAAGTCTTTGAGAAATTTAGCATAGGCGGGTACTTGTTGAATGGCTTCTAGGAGTGGAAGGTTTATTTTAACTTGTTTAAAGGTTTCTAACACTTCATCCATCCTAGCTTTGTTCTTATTAAAAGGGGAGGGCATGTCCAGGCATTGAGGAAATGGAGCACGGGGTACATAAGGTACCTCATGATTGGCCTTAGACTTGGTTCCTGAAGAAGACTCAGAAGGAGAAGCAATTTCCTTCTGCTTTAGCTGATTCGAATTAGGTGGCATCTCTAAGGTTTCATCATTCTCTGTAATGCTTATTTTTCCCTGATCCTTCTCTTCTCCCACGTCTACACCAACCTGGTTTTCAATTTGCCTCCCACTCCTCAGGGTTGTTATGGCTTGCACATGTTCATTGGAAGTAGTTTGTTGTTCAAGCATAAATTGACCCTTTGGATTGTTCATTGGTTGACTAGGCAAACGACCCTCTTCTCTCTTACTCATTGAATTAGCTAATTGGCCGATCGAGATTCTAGTTTAGCTATGGATTGAGTATGAGAATGCACAAGTTGAACTTGTGATTGAAATTGGGCTTGAATATTCTGTAGAATAGATAAGATTTTGTCATCAGATTCTGAATTTCTAGATGGTTGTGAAAATTAGGGAGGTATGGTAGCTTGTTGAAAACCTGGTGGGTTATTTTGAAAGTTGGCTCTTTGGGGTGGATTAAAAGGTACACCCTGGGCTTGTGGACGCCAGGAAAAATTGGGGTGATTCCTCCACCCCGGGTTATATGTGTTTGAGAATGGATCACTGCTTGTTCGAGCATAAGTTTGGGCAGCATTGACATGCTCCTGAACAAGCTCTGGGAATTGTGGAGCAGATGGGCACTCTAAGATAGAATGCATGGGGCTTAAGCATAGAACACATGCTTCTTGAGTGTGTGCAGGAAGTTGTGACTTTAGGCTCAATATTTGATCTATCTTTCTAGACAAGGTAGCAACCTGGTTAGAAAGATCTTCTATTTGTTTCACTTCATACATACCACCTTTAGAAGGGGTAGATGACGCAGAATCAATTAAACTCCTACTGGCCATTGTATGTTGTAACGAATTTTCACTCAAGTTTTCAAAAAGTTCCCATGCTTCATTTTCATTTTTTAATAGGAAAGTGCCTCCACATGAAGCATCTACAAGGTGACGATTCTGATCCGTCAACCCTCTATAAAATCTCTGCACTAATTGCCAACGAGGTACGGCATGATGGGGACATTTCCGCAGAAGGTCCTTGAGTCTATCCCAACTCTCATGGAATTGTTCAGAAGGCTGCTGGGTAAAGGTAGTAATGGCATCTCTCATTTGGTTGGTTTTACCTATGGGAAAATATTTCTTTAGGAAATCTTGTTGCATTTTTGCCCACGAGGTAATGGATTCGGGTTCTAGAGAGTAGAGCCATTCTTTAGCCTTATCCTTAAGGGAGAATGGGAATAGTCTCATTCTTACCGCATCATCTGTAAGATTGTTCAATTTAAAAGTTGTGCAGATTTCTAAAAACTCATCCACATGCCTATATGGATCTTCGTGATTTCGCCCATGAAATGATGGTAGCATCTGTATTATGTTGGACTTAATCTCGAAGTTACCAGCTGTTGCAGCCGGTACTCGAATGCAAGACGGAGATATATAGGCATTTGGAGTGTAGTACTCTTTCAGAGTTTTCATGTTTTCTTCTGCCATTTCAAGCAGAGGGTGGGTGATACTTAATTGGCCTCTTTGGTTTTATCTAAAAGTTCTCTCAATTTCACCGTCAAAGGCCTCTAAGTCTTTACCCAATGACCTACGCCCTTGCATAAACTAACCACGCAAACAAAAATAAAATAACAAAAATCACGCAACACCTAAAGTGAACTAAAAAGAGAGAGGTAATAGATGACAAACAGTGGGAAAGGATGGCCTTTCCGCGTTGGCGAGAAATCCACGTGTCGCTTTTTACCTCTGCAGTGCGATTCCTACAAAGACAAGAAAATAATATTAAAATCCTACCAAGAAAGGTTTGAAACTAATTAGAATTAAATTAAACCGTTACCAAGTCCCCGGCAGCGGCGCCAATTGATTGATTGATTTTTTAACTATTTTACTCGCAATCGCACGAGACTCAGTATAGTCTAGTGGAAACGAGGTCGAACCCAAAGGACTTGAACTGATTCAACTTAATTCTAATGAAAGATTTGATTTTTTATGAAACTAGTTATAACAGAATGAAAAGTTCTAATTTTAACAAAGCAATGGAATTTATGAGAAAATAATATGATGAGAAATATACTAAGACTTCGAATCCACCCAAACCAAATAGCTATCCTCTCCGTTAAACCCGTACAATTCCAAGTGGGCAATTACCCGTGCTCCTCTCGAAGTCACGAATAATCGTAATGTGTGCAGCTCTCTCGAACATGCAACTAAACAATTAAATCTATCTTAATTAATCTCCCTCTCTCGAGCAAAGACCAATCATAAAAATGCAATTTTTATTCAAATAACACCTTGGAATTCGCTAAGATCTCTCGAACATTAACAAACCCTTAACTAACAATTACTCTACCCTCTCTCGAGCAACAGAAAAATCATAGCAAAATAATAAGCATATGGAATAAAAATCACAACTTTAGAATTGCAAATAAGTATTGAGAGTCAAACAATCAGCAGGGCTTCATCTAATCTTAGTAAAATGAAATTTAGCTAGACATGAAAATAAGGGAAGAAAAAGCCTGATTCATTGGATTGGTCGCAGGTACACTGTTCACTATTCACCCGGCACTGTTCACGCGCACTGTAGCACTATTCATCATCTTCTCCGGCGAACTCGCGCACTGTAGCAATTTCAAATCCGACCCAGAAATCACTGCTTTCTCCCGGCGTTCGACTCTTCCTCTTGGTCCTTCTCTTCTTCCGGCCAAAATCCCGACGGAATCCGGCCAAATCAAGCCGGAAAAGGGCTCTGTTCAAGTTCTGTTTTTCTCTTCTGTCGGCTCTCTTCTGTCGGCCGTGTTTTGGCTCTCCAAAGCTCCGTTTTTATAGACTTTCGTCCTTTCCTAATCGAAGAAGCAATCCTAATTGGATCCCAAATCGAAAAGCTTCCAAATCGAGCACGCCGGTTCTTTCTTTTCCGTTTTCATTTCTTTTTGATTTTTCTCAGTCGAAATCTGTTCCTCAGCTCCGGCAGCTCCTCGACTGTCCCCACCGTTCCTTCTCCGCAATCGTCGTCTCAGCCCAGCCCCACTGGTCTTCTCAGTCACCGCCGGCGAAACTAAGCTTTTCCGATCACAGTCCTCGCCCCACTCGCCGATAGAGCTCGAGCTCTGCAATCTTCGCCGCCTCACCCAGCTCGCCGCCGTCAACGCATTCCGGCCTCAGCAACATCCGCCGTTGAGACCCAGGCCGCCGTCCGCCGCCCCAGCTTGAGCCTTCCCGGCACCCAACAAAAACAGAGCATCGCTCTGTAACAGCCGAAAGCCCGAGCGCCCGAGCTTCGGCTCGGGCCGGGTTTTTTTATTTTTTATTTTTTGAACCGGACCAAGACAAACCCGAACCGGACCATTTCAATTTCTTTCTTCTTTTTTTTTTCTTTTTCTTCCTTAAAACCCGTCGTATTGATCTCGCGCGTCCAATCTCCGATCTCGGCACAGAACCCATTTGACGTGCATTCTCTTTCGCGCGCGATATTTCAAATGATCATAACTTTTTGCTCAGAACTTCGAATTGCGAACAGTCAGTGGCGTTGGAAAGCTGACATCGTGTACTTTAACATGAAGCTTAAATCAGTCCCATCAGAGATATGCAATCGAAGTTGTAAATATTCAATCATTAGAGTCGTGTTTTATCCCATTTCTGCGTTTTGCTCTCGTTTCCTACAAAAACCAAAAACTATATTAAAGTAGCAATAATTCTAAACAAACACTAGCAGAAACATAAATTTAGGAGATAATAAAATGCATATTTCATGTACAGATCATTTACGCGATGGCTTAAGATCTAATGTTCTGGTTTCACAACCAACCACGGTGGCCAAAGCTGTGGAATTAGCTTCAATACTGGAGGATGATTATAAGAGGACTCAAGAGCGCAAAAGTGGATCTGGCAAAGGATCGGAAAACAACTCTAAGCATTCTGGCTTCAAGCGATTTGGGAATGGTGGCAGATTCAACAATCATCAGGCTAAGCGACAGAAGTACCAACCTCAAGGGAATCGCGGCAATGGTCAGGGTAAAGCAGTGGTTCCTTACCGTCAGCCCCAGAGTGGTAATGGTTCGGATGCCGGAGGCAGGTGCAGATTCTGTGGACAGCAGTCGCATGCAGGGAAGCCGTGTCCAAAAGACACTCGGAGATACTACAGCTGCAACGAAGTCGGACATATCTCGCCGCATTGTCCCAACCGTAACTCGAAGCCAGGAGGGGAGACTAGCAAGAAGGGCCAAGCTAGAGTCTTCGCTTTGACCTCGGCGGAAGAGGCTCACGCTTCGGATGATGTGATCGAAGGTACTCTTCTTGTTTTGGATAGACTGGCTAGGGTTTTGATTGATCCAGGATCGTCAAAATCCTTTATTTCTGTAGTGTTTGTTGTGAGTCTAGAGCGGCAACCTTCTAGACTGGAGTGTGATCTCTCTATTTCTACTCCTGTCGGAGACTCAGTCGTGGCTACTGAGTATCTGGAAGGATCCTCTGTTGTGATTGATGGTGTGGTGTTGCATGCTAATTTGGTGTTACTTGATATGGTTGATTTTGATGTTATTCTCGGTATGGATTGGTTAGCTAAGTTTGGTGCTACAGTAGATTGTAGTAAGAAGAGAGTTAACTTTAGAATCTCAGGGAAGAGAGAACTGTTGTTCCAGGATATTCGAGTGAGAAAAGATAATCGTCTAATTTCTGCAATGAAAGTGCAGAAGCTAGTAGCTAAAGGTTGTAAAGCCTTTTTAGCGACTGTTCTATCAGTCGAGAGAACTACCCCTAGTATAGAAGAAATCGAGGTAGTAAACGAATTTATCGATGTCTTTCCGGAGGAGTTGCCTGGTTTGCCACCAAGACGGGATGTTGACTTCACTATAGACCTGATACCAGGGACAGCACCTATATCGAAGGCACCGTATCGGATGGCACCTGCTGAGTTGAAGGAATTGAAGGAACAACTTCAGGAGTTACTGGAGAAACGGTTGATTCGTCCGAGTGTGTCACCATGGGGAGCACCAGTCTTGTTCGTGAAGAAGAAAGATGGAACTATGAGGTTATGTATTGATTACCGGATGCTGAACCAAGTAACCATAAAGAACAAGTATCCGTTACCAAGGATCGACGACTTGTTTGATCAACTGCAGTCAACGAAAGTTTTCTCAAGAATCGATTTGAGGTCAGGATACCATCAATTAAGGATCAAGGAAGAAGATATTTCAAAGACAGCATTCAGAACCAGATACGGACATTATGAATTCTTAGTGATGCCGTTTGGTCGGACCAATGCCCCTGCAGCATTTATGGATTTGATGAACAGAATCTTTAAGGCGTTGTTGGATCAGTTCGTGATCGTGTTCGTGGATGATATATTGGTCTACTCTACAAATCAGGAGGAGCACAGAAGGCATTTGGCGCAAGTGTTGCAAATTCTGCGAGAGAATCAGTTGTATGCAAAGTTTAGCAAGTGTGAGTTTTGGTTGGATAAAGTTAACTTCTTGGGACATGTTATATCGAAGGATGGAGTCTGAGTAGATCCGGCAAAAGTGGAAGCGATTCTTCATTGGGAGCAACCGAAGAGCGTGACCGAGATCAGAAGCTTCTTGGGATTGGCAGGTTATTATCGAAGATTTATCGAAGGATTCTCCAGCTTAGCCTTGCCAATGACCAAGTTAACAAGAAAGGGAGTGAAGTTCAACTGGAACGCTGATTGTGAAAAGAGTTTCCAGGAGCTGAAGAGGAGACTGACTTCTGCACCGATTCTGAAACTTCCATCAGGATCAGGAGGGTTTGTCATCTATAGCGATGCGTCGAAATGCGGTCTGGGTTGCGTATTGATGCAGAACGTACATGTAGTGGCGTATGCGTCAAGACAACTGAAGATCCATGAGCAGAATTATCCAACTCACAATTTGGAGCTGGCGGCGGTCATGTTTGCTTTGAAGATTTGGAGGCACTATCTTTTTGGTGAAACCTTTGAAGTACTCACAGATCACAAGAGTCTGAAGTATATCTTCTCTCAGAAGGATTTGAATATGAGACAGAGACGATGGTTGGAGTATTTGAAGGACTATGACTTCTCTATTCACTATCATCCAGGAAAGGCGAATGTGGTCGCAGATGCACTAAGCAGGAAGACGGGAACCATGGCGCATATGATGGTGCAAGAATGGCGTATGATGGAAGATTTGGGAAAGTATAATCTGGAATGGCCAACTACTCAAAGAACTTCATTTCTGAGAAACATCTCAGTGAGATCGTCAATCTATGAGAAGGTGCTGGAAGCGCAGAAGAGTAACCCTCAGTTGCAGAAGCTGCTGGAAAAGCCAAATTTCACAAAAGGAGCTGACGAGAGTATCTTATTTCAAGGAAGATTGGTCGTGCCGAAGGATGCGGAATTGAGACAGGAACTTCTTCGAGAAGCGCACAACTCACAGTATGCAATTCATCCAGGGAGTACCAAGTTATTTCAAGATTTAAAGAGAAACTTCTGGTGGAACGGAATGAAGCGAGACATTGGAAAGTTCGTATCCAAATGTTTGACTTGTCAGCAAGTAAAGGCAGAACATCAGAGACCAGCGGGATTGTTACAACCTTTGGAGATTCCGCAATGGAAGTGGGACCACATTACAATGGATTTTGTGGTGGTCTTACCGAAGACTCAAAGACAGAAGGATGCGATATGGGTGATCGTCGATCGATTGTCTAAGACGGCTCATTTTCTACCAATCAGATGGAAACAGAATCTGGAGAGTTTAGCAGAGTTGTATATCAGGGAAATAGTGAGATTGCATGGTACGCCGATATCGATTGTGTCAGATCGAGATCCAAGATTTACATCCAGGACGTGGAAAGGAATTCAGGAAGCGCTGGGCACTAAACTCAATTTTAGCACAGCTTTTCATCCTCAGAGCGATGGGCAGTCAGAAAGAACCATTCAAACCTTAGAGGACATGCTCCGAGCATGTGCAATCGACTGGAAGGGCAACTGGGATGATCATCTACCATTGATCGAATTTGCCTACAACAACAGCTATCACTCTAGTATTGGAATGGCACCATTTGAAGCTCTATATGGAAGACCGTGCAGATCACCTACATGCTGGACAGAGGTCGGAGAAAGTCAAGTATTGAAGTCAGATTTGGTACAGTATTGTGCAGAGAAGGTAAAGCAGATTCGACAAAGACTACAGACAGCGCAGAGCAGACAGAAGAGTTATGCAGATAACCGAAGACAAGATTTGGAGTTTCAAGAAGGCGACAAGGTATTCTTGAAAGTTTCTCCATCAAAGGGAGTTATGAGATTTGGTAAGAAAGGGAAGCTGAGCCCGAGGTTTGTTGGACCGTTTGAGATCTTGGAGCGGGTCGGGCCGGTTGCCTACAGATTGGCCTTACCCCCACAGCTGGCAGATGTACACGATACATTTCATGTATCAATGTTGAGGAAGTATGTTCCGGATGAGTCTCATGTGATGGACTACACAACAATGGAGCTAGAGGCAGATTTATCCTTTCCGATGAGACCTATCAAGATTTTGGACAAGAAGGATCAGGTGTTGCAGAAGAAGACTATTCCATTGGTGAAAGTTTTGT
Source organism: Houttuynia cordata (assembly GCA_039654745.1). Lineage (NCBI taxonomy): Eukaryota > Viridiplantae > Streptophyta > Magnoliopsida > Piperales > Saururaceae > Houttuynia > Houttuynia cordata. Next base: position 7,121,750 of record CM077504.1, read on the forward strand.
TGCAAAACCAGCACTCCGAGGAAATGACATGGGAATCAGAAGATGAGATGAAGAAAGCCTACCCTCAACTGTTTATTGATTGATTTTCGGCATTTCGAGGACGAAATGTTCTTTAAGGAGGGGAGGATGTGACGACCGTAAATTTTATAGTATTTAAAAAGGAATTTCTTGGCTTTAAGGTATGCATTTATTTAAGCATTCAAAAATCTATCAAAAATTCAAGTTCCCGCCAGGGCCGATCGATCGTGTTTTGGGATGATCGATCGGTAGCCGATCAATCTTGTATTTTTTGCCGATCGATCGCCATAAAATTTGTGATTTTTGAATTGATCTTGATCGGAGATTTTGTTAATTGGATAATGTGATTCATGGTTGGTGTGGCACGTTGGTTTGGTCTCTTTTGACCTAAGAATATTAAGTATGTATATGTGTATATGTGTCATTTTTGAAATCTATTTGATTTGTGAATTTTTCATGAGATATTATTGTTGAAGATGATTAATTGAAATTCTAAACAACCTATCTAATGCATGGGACGAGTTTGCCTTGAGTGGAGTTAGTTGAGTGTTAGCTCTAATTGCATGTAATTAACTCATTCCTTGAAAATCCAAGAGTCACTTTGAAAGTTGGAAAATCTGGAATTTTCTGCTGAATCTGAGCCATTGGTTAAAGGATTGATCAACGGTGGAGATTCATTTGAAAAATCTATAAATAGGCTAGTAAGGGGGCGGTTTTGCTTGAGTGTTCAAAGCATTTCAAAACTGCTTGAACATCTCTCTCTCTCTCTCTCTTTCCCTCTCTTACTTTTCCGGCCGGCGGTAACCTCTCTCCGGTGGTGGTTCGTGGGGTTCAAGCAAGGTCGACCGGCGTAGTGGTGGTGCGACATTGTCGGAGTCAAGAGTGCTCGGGAAGTTTCGGCATCTACAACCAAGTAGGATGATTCTTTTCCCACCATTCTATTCTTTGTTGATGATTGATCATATGTCAAGGATGATTTCAATGAGATGAATGTTGATGTTCTTAATTGTGTAATTGTAAACTTTGATCTCTCGGTGTCGAAATCCTGAATTGATATTCCCCATGATTTTCTTGAATTTTGATAGCGTAAGAGTTACTTCTCAATCACTTCTTCATGTTGAAAAGTTAGACTTCTTTGTTAATCTAAATCCTGCTTGTGTTCCCTTTGCGTGTGATAATGCTATTTGTATATCCACGATCTTTCTAGTATAAAGTTTGGATCTTTGGGCACTTCGGTGCTTTTCCGTGCTTGATATTTCATATTCTATACATAAGTTGTTATAACTATTACAACCTGTAAAATATTATCTAAATAGATAATCGTATAATGTATAATGTATGACAATAAGAAATTATTCCCTATATGACTATTCCTCTGTGATTTCAGTCATGTTTGACATTTTGATCGGTGTATCATGAGTTTTGTAGTTGTCCGAAATTATATGTATCACTTGAATAATAAGTTATGAAAATGACTATGCAATCGGATTATAAAGACTAAGAAAAAGCTGAATCATAAATTGAGAATTTCAGAACCTATAAAGCTCTGTAAAAATCTTAAGAAACACTAGATTAAGGTCAGAAAAAGACCAATATGGGATTACTAAAGATAGTACAACAGCAAATAAAATATATCATAAGAAACTTGGTCTCGGCCAGGAGCAATCCTGCGCAGGCAGACTGCAGTAGAAAAATGATAACTAATTATACACTAATCAGAAAATTAAGATTTTTATCAACCTGGAAAATAGACATCAGAGGCTATACTAGATAAAAATTTCAAAGATTGAATTAAATTGTACAGAACGTGGTAACCAGAGCAAAAGAGCTGTTCTGTTTAGGACAGAACGCAGTTTCTGACTTTAAATGACTTAAAATCATAATAAACCTAAGATGCTTAAGAATAATTGATAATTAAGACTTTAATTAAGTCTAATATGATTTATAAGACACTAAGAACAGTAACCTTAAAAGTATTTTAAGGTCTTAGAGCCAAATGAGGTGTCTCATAATAATAGTCTTTTTTTGTTCTTCTCTTGGTCCATTTATGACGCAAGAATAATCAAAGCTTGAATTCTATGTCTCTGACGTGGTCTACCTGAGACACGTCATTCTAAGACGGGGATTATCAATTCTAGGTTTAGATACGACTTTGAAGAAAGTGGATTTGAACTTTTGGAAAATCATGTGGTGTGTCTCTTTATAGTCGGGTCTCACTTGAGTTCCCAGACAAATTCATAATTTGATTTGGATCATGCTTTTCACTCCTATGAAGAGTCGGAACTTTAGAAAGTCTTGTTCTAAGCCTTTTGACAATAGGGCTAGTTGAATTGTTTCTCCGCTAAGTAGCATTTAAAGCTCTTAGTCGGAATCATAGTATGCTCACATGCCTTTGCTAGATCTTGCGAGATCTCCGATTTATTGAACCTCTGTAGTTCAGCCGATGACGGCATTCGCGTGCGCTTAGATTGTATGACATTACGGAAGGTCTGCAATCTCCGCCCATTGTGCCCGTAAGCACCGATGGGGCCAGCATCCCTAGACGCATGGCCAGGTTCCTCTGAAGAACCTCTAGGATGTTCTGGTATTGAAGAAGATTTGGGAGCAGAAATTGTACTTTGACACTTTGGTTGTCCAATGCTTATTATCTTCCTATTGGGTATTTCCTATGGAATACTTACGCATCCTCTGATGCATGATTTAAGGCAGAACAGAAGTGATGTTATCCAGCTGCGAGGTTTGATGACTGAAGCGTAGAAGACTAGTCTCTTTATGTTTTGCTATCTTTGATGTTTGAACTTGCGGCCTGCGTGCCAATTGCTTTATGTTAAACTCTTTTGTGGTTGTTAAGACATTTTCAGATATTGTAATAGATATTTAGATTTCCTTTCTGTTATTCTACTTTTTGTAAGTAAATGTTGTTTAAGTCATGACGATCCTGCAAGTCCCATAATATTTAAATGGGATAAGCGTCGACTCGAGTATTCGGTCCGTCCCAGGTTTCCTACCCGATAACCGTCATTGGATTGACGCTTCCGCGTAAATTGGGTCTTGGAAATTTGGGGCATGACATAGCGCCCGTTTTCTCTTTAATACAAATCAATGCCCTGGATCATCTCTGCTCTTAATTTAAGGCTTTTCATAAATTTGAGCTTTAAAAACCCGTCAAAGACTCATTAATCGTATGATCTTTGATCTCTTCACATATAAATCCAATTGAGGCGTGATAAATCCATAATCTGCAACTCGAAGTCTTTGAAGCCTTCACAAGCAATTAAACTAAATTTAGACGCGTAATAAAATATTAATCTATTAAATCCAATCAATACATCTAAATTGTTCAATTGAGCACAAATTATTTATTAAACACCTATATGCTAACTCAGCAATAAACATCCCTAATTATTCATTTTAAACAGAAATTACTACTAGGAAATTAAGTAAAAAGAGATATAAAAATGTGTATATTTAATGTATATCACTACGCGAAACCCTAAGTCTTTCCCAGTGTTCCTCTCCGCCAAATCACTCTTTAGACTTCCACCCGCCGAAAAAATCTCTTCACACCCCTCGCCGGAAATCGCTATCTATGTGTGTAATGTGCGCGTGGGGGTGGGTTTTTATAGACGTCGGGGGTTGCATGGAGCCGTGGGGGTACGTGAGGCACACCGTTTCGGTGGAAAGTCGCCGCCTTTGGTAGTGATGGGGCAGCAGAGGGGATCGTGCGCACTCAGGCATGACCCTTCGGCTCCGGAAGGGCATTTTGGGTAGTCTAAGTGCACTTTCCAGGCTATATGGCATTTCATTTAAAAAACCAGGTAATGTGAAAAGATGGTTAATGGCACCAGCTAATATGGAAAAAACTCTTACTTTCATGGTATCAGAGATAAGTTTACTTTTAAATAAAGGGAACTTCCTTAGTCACACCTTTACTCTCTCTTTTGGACTTTTCACCTCCAAAAGAGGCAACATTGCACTGATTTTCTCCTATCTTCCACGTTTCACTTGAAAAGCAAGACAATGTGGCCCGCTCCTCCACCAATGCCTAATATCAGGCCCTCTCTTCTACTTCTACATTCCTTTTATGATCTAAAACCTACACATGTCACTATACCTTGGACATAGCATATTATCTCTCGTCTACACCTTAGGGTGTGGGTTTCTAAACTTCTAGTGGCTTATAATGTACACTCTACATGCTATAATTTATCTTTTGCTCTTTGCTTTCAGTTATGAATAGGCAGATCATTTGTGGAATGTAACATGATAGTGAAAGGTAGCTGAGGAGTAGAAGTTCAACTTTAGTATGGTCATGGACTTAAAACCGATTGATACAAATTTGCATGCTAATTGTATTTTGTACATGGGACTTAGTTGGAGCATCAAACAATTTTAGTTGAAACTAGCACTTTATGTGTTAATTCCATGTTCTACTTGTTATATAATGGTCGGTCTATTACCTACTATCGAGCTCTTCAAAACATTTCTAACAAATCTTCTGAATGTTGCGGTTTTCTTCATTTGGAAGGAGAGAAGCTCCACATCTCTCATAATAATGAAAAGGTACATGCCTCTAGGATTTAATGACTTGCATCAGGTTATCAGCCATATGTTGATCCTATTATATTGTAAATTTTTTTCTTTATTTTCTTATTCAAAATATCATAATTCTCTCCCTCAAATTTGGATTTGCTTATTGATAATCATGTTGATATCATACCGACGAGCTCTATAAATAGGATCCCATGTGATAAACTTTCGATAATCTTTTGTGTGGGCCCCACTTGACCAAACATGCTTCCTAATGTCATAGTTTCCTCTCTCAATGTCCAATTAAGTGTTCTTTGTGCAATTGAAAAATTGTTATCGAGGTCTATCCAACAAAGCCCTATATGAATATGTCTAGTTAAACTACTGAAGTGGGTAAATAATATTAAAAATAATATGCTTCTAAATAGCAATGGCTAAGGGCCCCTTGCTGGAAGCCTAAAAACTTATAGCATAAATAATACAATGTCACGCCACAAATTTTTTGCTTCATCAGGGTGCGAGCATAATTAAACGTGTCAATCACATGGGACGCGACATGGTAAACAGTGTCGTCAATTACACAATCATCAAAAGATGTATAATTGAATATTTACTTTAGATCAAAGTATTAATTAAATAAAAAATTCATAATGTACTAAAAAAATAACCCAAAATAGTGTGCTATTGGCACATACACTATTTATTACATAGTCCCTAAAATAAACCAAATAAGGCAGTCATCTACTAATTTCTTCAAACATCCATTAATTCCTGCTACGCCTTTAAAGTTGGTCTTCGTATATGCCTGCATCCCAAGATACATGTGTACTCCAAAGATATACTCAGTAGAATGTAAAACCGTAGAAGAGATAAAAATGAAGTTCAAGACAATTATTTTAAGCGAAAGCAAATGTAACATTTAACAGCAAGTATGTTACCATCAATAGGAAAAAAAATCATCACTAACAAAAGGAACTCATTGTCCAAATTCATCAAACTCTGAAGCATCCATAGTGTAAGGAAATATTCAATTTATGCTCTTAGATCCATGTGGTTTCCCACGAACAGGATCTTGTAGGATCTATGTGGAAACTATTTCCTACGGATAGGGGCTCACAAATCCCGGTGGAAACTGTCTCCCCCGAACAGGGCCTAGCAAGGTCCCTACAAAAACTATTTCCCACATACAGAAGTTTGCAAGTTCATGTGGAAACTTACCTTGCTACCCTAGAGGTTTTATCTTTGAAGCCTCCCATGAGTCTAGGATAAAGGCTACATAGTTGCTCACAAACACAATGGGCAAACTCTGTAGGCCTTCCGTGATGCCTAACAATCTAAACGTACGTGTAGTGCCTTCTTTGGGAGGGAGCCTCGGAGTATACTAAGCTTCGCAATGTCCAAAATAATCCAAAGATCTAGCAAGATCTATCATGACACCTACTGATCTACACATGAATTATGTATTTTATTAGCCCTTAAACTTATATTTATATTAGTGTTTGATTATATTTAGTGATACTTTAATATATTTTTTAGTATTTGTAGGAAAACAAGAGTAAGATGCAGAAATGAGGTGAAAAGTTACTTCAATGTTTGAATCTTCATAACTTCATATGCATATATCTGATTGGACTGATTTAAGCTTTATGTTAAAGTTCAAAAAGTCATCTTTCCAACGCCACCGACCGCGCAATTCTGAGTTCGGAATAAAAAGTTATGACCATTAGAAAATCGGGCTGCAGGAATAAACCGAGAGAACAATCGATCGTCCCGTATTGGCGATTGATCATCGTGAGCGCAAAATCAGAAATTAACCTATTTTGACTTGGAATTGGAATGGGGCTTTTGTTTTTCCTTCCCAACTATATAAATAAGCCTTAAGAGGAACGTAGAGAGCATTAGAGAACCTATTTTGGAGGCTAGAGAAGAGTAAGAGAATGAGTCTTTTGGAGCCAAAGAAGAAGAAGGATTCATACCAATGGATCTACATAAATAGGCTTTTCTTTTCTCTCTTTTTATGTGTAACTAAATTCTTTGTCAAGGCTAGATGAAGCCCTAGATATGTGTATTGCTACTCTTATTAGTTTCATATAATTAAGTTGATATGATTTGTGCTTAATGCTATTTCATGAGTTTTCTCTTGAGTGCTTGATCATAGACTTAATAGATATGAATGAAATTAGATCGTTTTAATTCCAGTGTCTAACCAAGAACAGGTTTGTGATTGATTCTATGCCTGACCAAGGATAGGATTGATTACACAATAGTGGATGAACTTTCATGTCCGACCAAGAACGTTAGTGAATTCATTAGTAATTTGTATGTCCGACGAAGAACACGAATTACCATATCATGTCAATTTGTGCGTAATAATAATCAAGAGTAGTAATTGCATGTCTAGTGGTGGACTCATTGCCTTGATAATTCTCTACACTGATTCAAATCTTTTAGAAGTAGTTAAAGTTTATTGCTTTCTTAGATCAAATAAAAAACTGCAACTTTCTCTTGAGTTTGGTAAAGTATTTAACCATCCCTGAGGTTCGACAACCCTTTAATACTTGCTATAGTTCACAATTGCCTTATGCACTTGCAAGGGTTTAATTTTAAACGATCACCTACTCAGGCAAAAAATGTGCAATACAGAGATGTCGAACTGACTCAACAATCATTATGTGAAACAAATATGTCACAAGTATACAGAGCCTCACAATGATCCTTGTGACCACTCTCTCTTGGTTCCAACGAAATCAGTAATGAATAGCTATAATAGGAGTGCTCCAACAACAACGATATACATTACACGTAATTGAAATTGGATGAGAAACTCTTGAGAAAGACACAGGTGTACTGTAAGTCTTGAACTTGAGAGAGAGTTGTAATACTTTAAGGACTCTTACAAAAATTATTTTATAAGTTTTGGATCTTTCAATCAGTTGCATTCTAATTTAAAATTTAATTAGAGCTTTATTCTGTTCGACTGGGTTTGAATGAAACCAACAACCAATATTCACCCTTCTTAATTAATATAGTCTTTTCTATGGTTTCTACAATATTTAACATAATCGAAAGTATTTTAAGGAAAATAGGATTCTTTCCAAAACAAAAAGGTTGGATTGAAACGACTCTCGAGGATAGTACAGATATTTTCTAAATTGAATATTTTTACTGATGATATCCCTTTGTGTCGAGAGTATAATACAATAAAGGGCATACTTTTATGATTTTTATAGAATTAGATATGATTTATTTAGTACAGATTATTAGCATAGGAAATAGATCTGGCCAAGAGCATTAATTAAACATGAGGTCAACTGTTTAGTTTCATTAAGGTTTATACAGTACTTAATTAGTAATTCAACTTAGTCCAACAGTAGTTATCGTGTTTTTCATGTGATATAATATATACTGGCTGGAAAGATGCACAACAAAACAAGAGAGTCTTTGGTCGACAAATCCTCATGTTGACAAGGTTTTGTCTATTTTAGTGTTGTGTATTTTGGTTTTGTCTATTATCGGGACACAACATTTAGGCATGTATCCAATCATCTACTCTCTTACATATATAATAGCTTCACAAAATAGGACTATTATGAACGGGCAATGATCGTTTAAAATTAAACCCTTGCAAGTGCACAAGACAATTATGTACTTCAGCGAGTATTAAAGGGTTGTCGAACCTTAGAGACGGATGAATACTTTACCAAATTCAGAGAAAAGTTGCAGTTTTTATTTAATCTAAGGAAAACAGTGAACTTGAACTAAATTAAGCTGAGATTAAATCAAAATATGGAAGAGTCCAAGGCTTCGAATCCACCACAATAAACTGGTGTATCATCTCTCTCTCTCTTTGAAATAAATTCCTAATTGGCTAGCATATTCCTCTCGAACATACACTTGTCAATTCAAATTATAATGCTCTCCTCTCGGACGTAACACATAAATCAATTAAACACATAGAACTGTGATCTATCTCTCTCGAGTATAAACCAATGAAACTTTATTAGTATGTAACACTTTAGATTATTCACGTTCCCCTCAGACACGTAAGTGCTCTTTCAGATTGAAATCCAATTAATTCACTCTTGTCTCCCACGAGTACAAAGAACAAACTTCAATGAATTAACTTTAATTACATAATAAAGAGTCATACATCAACTAAGATAAAAGTTAAGATGAGAGAATAGAAACTGTACAACCAGTCTATTGGGCTTCATCTATGCCTTGGAGAGGAGTTTAGCCTTGCATTGGAAGAGAATCCATCATCATGTTCTTCATCTTCTTCTTCTTCTTCTTCTTCTTCTCTCCTTTGCTCTAGCCTCCAAGGTTTCAAAACTCTCTTCTTTAATGCCCAATACGTTCTCCCTTAAGGCATATATATAGGGGTGAAGGAAAACCGCAAAATCCCCTTCCAAATCCGAGTTAAAATAAGCCTTATTTGAGTTTTGCACATACAGCGGTCGATCGGTTACTGTTCATGAAAACATTCCAGTAGATACGATCGATCGAACGGTGATGATCAATCGTAAATTTTTTTTTTAGGCGATCGATAACGACCGATCGATCGGTTATTATTCATGTTCTGCATCACAATCTTCCAATGGTCATAACTTTCGCTCCAAACTCTGAATTGCGGGGACTTCTTAAAAACTTGAATCAGTCCAATCAGAGATATACACACTAAGTTATGAAGATTCAACCATTGGAGTCACGTTTTCACCATAGTTGAGCTTATACATGTTTTTCCTATAAAAACCATAAACTACATTAAAGCATCACTAAATATAATCAAAATATTAATATAAACATAAGTTTTGGAGCTACTAAAATGCATAATTCAAATATAGATCAGGCAGCAAGGTCGAACATAGAAAAAGGCTAGTAACAAGAAGGTAATACAATCAAGGTTCTCACTAATTCAATACGAATAATGACAACAAGATTCTAATAATCAATCAAAGTTGATTCATAAGTATGACAAGAGAGTATATAATCTCAACACTTTCAAGAACTCATTCAAGAATTTAAATCATCATAACATCAGCAAGGACATTATATTATCTAACTTCAAACATGTAGGAATCTAGGCATTAAGAGAATGAAAACCTAGAGGAAGCTTTGCAAAAACCATCCTACCTCAACCGTCTATAATTCCTCGCATTGTGTGCTTGCTTCAACATCCTACTTCTCGTCACGTGCGCCGGTCATCCAACAAAAGGAAGAGATGCGAGAGAGAGAGAGAGAGATACCACTAAGGGAAAAAGCAGGTGGCCTGCCCTCTATTTATAGACGGCGCCCAATCTAATTGGATTCCTACTCCAATTGGGAACTAATCTCACTTTCCCACTCTGAGTCTATCTTAAGATAGATAAATTGTAAATAAACAGGATCTTCCCAAATTAATTCTTGGTGCCTGATATCTACAAAATATACACATTTTTATATGCCTTTCTACCTATATGTTAATTGTAATTTCAGTTAAAATAAGGATAATTAATGATTTTTAATGTTAAGTGAGCAATTAGGAGTTTAATAAATAAATGCACTTAACATATTATTTCTCCTAGTGCTCTAACCGGGACTTGTGTGATTATTTATGAAATTTGATTTTAAGGAAATTCCTGTGTCTAAGCATGGAATAGGATTATGCTAACTCTATGCCACACCAAGGATAGAGTTGGTTGGATTAATTTACAGTGAATGAGCTCTTTGTGTCCAACCAGAACATTGAGTGCATTCATTTATAACTCGTGTGTCACACCAAGAACACGTAGTTCCCGTCTCATATCAACTTATGCGTTAATAATAATTAAGAGTAGTAATTGCTTGTTTAGAGGTGGATTCATAGCCTTGACATCTTCATACATTAGATTTCTTGTTAAAGTTCATATCTTTATTTATTGCAAAACCAACTCTTTTACAAGAATTAGTTAAGCTTAATCTAGAACTAGGTTAAATCAGACTAAGTCCTTTGGGTTTGACCTCGTAGCCACTAGTCTATAACTAGGCTTGCACGATTACGAGTAAAATAGTAAAAACCATAACAATCAGTGCTCAAATAGAGTCCTGGCCCAGTTGGTTTCCTTCTTATGTAGGATTGTAGTCTATCTTTCTTGATTTAAATTGATCTCAAATAAGACAAAACAACGAGGAGTCTGTCCAAGAAAATATCCTAGCGCCCTACTCCAATTTGAAACCTGGTCTCCTTTCTCTAATTTTGAGTTTATCTAGACTAGGTAAGTTGTAAACAAAATGGATTCTTCCCAAACTAATTCCTGGCGCCCAATAGGAATCCCAACCCGACCATCCATCTAACTTCTTATCAAGCACAACTCCTACTCTAACTAGAAGTACATAATTTCTACAAACTTATCTCTGCACTCTCATCCCTGGCGCCAGACATAATCAGACTCCCAGTTCTATTAGGAGTCCTATTCTAGATCAACCTAATCAAGTTAATCCTCTCCTTTCATGATTTGAACTAGTCTTAGCTTGATTCTACATCATCCTTCTCCAATCCAACTCCAACTTGAAGTGTAAGTTGAGTCGATCAACACCTTTGCAACACATCTCTAACTCCATTCACTCTTATCTCTGGCGCTAGACATATCTCTTGCGCCAAGACTCAAACTCTTGGTTCCCTGAGGAGTCCTGCTCTAGGTTGACCCCTCATGCTATACTTCATCTAATCCTACTTCAATTAAGAATCTATAATAACTTCAATCAAACTTATCCAACCAGCATTTACGAGAATCCAAATCCATTCCAGTTTCTTAGAGTTCAAGTCGATTAGGGTTTCTAGAGAAAAATCTTCTTATGCTATAACTAGAATGTGCAGGCCCTGCAAGAAAAGCATGTCAGGCCTATGACTAGAGTACTTATTCAGTGTACTCCGGGTTGTCATGTGATACTAGGGACACAGACCATAGGTTTAAACCTACACATCTAAACTGCAAATTCACTCTTTAGATTCCCTAGTGGTTGATTTACAACTATTATAAAAATGAAAACCAGACTTGTGACCTAGTTATGTAAGTTACATGTGCTTCATGCATGTTATCCTTCAACTTGGAACAAGAGAATGTATTTTGTCAATAAAAAAAACCATAGACAATTTATTGGTGAAAGCTCCTTAACTGAATGCTACTTGTTAATCATGCAATGCTAACGTTATTAGTCGTTTCTTCGATCTTTCACGTGATTGGAACAAAAAAAATTAAGAGTCTCCTCGAATCTATTACTGAAGGCACTCAGCTCTCAAAAACATCTAATGGTAATGCAATAAAGAAGATAGAGGCCAATCCACTCAGTTCTTTATCTCTTCTTCATTGCATTTCTATTTTTGGTTGTCTATCCTCATATACGAATTTGCAGGCCCCAGTTTCTCATTGATTTTTGGCAATTAGACAAAAGAATCAGTTATTTTTTTATGGGGGCACCCAAGGTATGCAATTATGTTTTGTAGGGCCATTCCCCAAGTAAGAGGATGCATGTGCAAGGCAACCTCAGATTGGCATAAATATAATCAACATTTTTCTCTCTCAAATCGGTGCCTCTGAAGATGGAAAGGGTAGGTTGCCTTTGATTTATTTGGATTGGAACAATAGCAAGTACTTTAAATGGGTTACGGAGGGTAACATCCTATTACGTGTAACATTACAAGGTAATTATTTAGCAATTGATTACTAAGAGCATCGCCAATAGCGTCACGTCAAATAGAGTCGTTGGATTGCATGGTTGGCAAAGTTTGGCAAATCTGCCTGCCTATGTGGCAATTTGACAAATCCTCAACTCTAAGAATGTTTGCCAAATGTCTTATTTTGATATTATTTATCTCTCATTCAATCATTTTAAAAGATTCTACCAAATCATTTTGAATAAAATATTAAAAAAAGGATTGCAAACCAATTATTGGTTGCTATCTTTGAGAAACCAAAAAGGTCTTTGTCATCCATACGTAAAAAGGAAAGACTATTGGAGACGGGCCTTTGTCAACTCGTTTTCCAAAAAGAGGTAATTGGAAGTGCCCACAAGGAGCTGGCAAATGATGTTGGAGATGCTCTAATATGAAGCCTAGTGTATTTTCTCTATTGGATCTACACAATTACCCATTGTTACTAATATAAACACCCCTTTACGACAACACAAAGCCACAAGTCCATGAGTTATCTTTTGGCTTTTAGGGCAGGGAAGACAATAGGTGCGTTTTTAAGATCAATTTTATGTTTTATTGCGAACCTTTGATACTAGGAGTTATGATTCACCAAATATAATCGTAAGTTGCAAAATAATATATGTACATACATTTTCCTTTCCTGGATGGATTGAGAGAGAAAAGTAGTTGAATTGATGGCTTTTTTAAATATCTAAAAAAAACTATAAAGGGAAGGATGAGTAGTTCACCACTCCATGGTCTAGCCAGCCAACCCCACACCCCCCCTCTCTTATACACCGACTATTAATGTCCACCGACTGGATTTGGTTTGTATAAAAGAAGTATATTGGGTTCGCTTACATTGAGCTCAACCTACAGGCTACAGCTTAACATATAACAAAATAAAGCCAACTTTGAGCCAGCCAAGTTTTTTTCTTTTTTTCTTTTCACTGAGGAAAGCTTGGTCTGGATAGGCACGCACGGCACCCTTATCTTGGGACATGTAGGTTGTTGAATAAAGGGAATCATACTTGAAATCTACTCTTCCCTATGTAGTAGAACCCTCCTTAGCCAACCCCTTATTAGCTAGACATCAAGTGCATTGAGATATATGCCTTGAAATTGTTTTAGTAGAATTTGCAATTGAGTTTAAAAGGAGTTGCTTGGTGACCTTAAGCCAATTATTGTCACCTTGGCTATACTTAGAGTCTAGAGAAGCTCTAGAAAAATTGAAAGCCAACCCCACTAGCTAATTTAATGATGAGTCTAATTTAATTTCATGGACTTGTCTGCTGTCATATCCCTATTATCTATACATAACCACTGGATAAGTGGTCCTCCATATTAAACCTTAAGCATGGAAGCTGATTAATATTAGGCTAATAATCTGATTCCACCAATAAATATTGTGGTCTTGTCATAAACCCAAAATGGATGTGGTGGTTCTTGGACTTGAGAAAGAGTAGCTTCAATTTTGTCAAAACTCTTAATTATAGAAGGAAAGGGTAAAGTCAAAGCCTAGTTAGATCTTTCAGTACTTGCACCTTATCTATAAGACCTAGAACACTGATCGACTAGACAAGCACCATGTAAATGCTAATCTTTATTTGGTCAGATCCTTGTTCACTCGGTTCTACACTGAACTCTTTGGGCTTGAAGAAGTAGTAGTAAACGGTAGATCTTTCACACATGAACAGGCAAGAAGCATACCTTAGCTTTTGCATCCTAAACATTTTTTATTGCTCAAGTATAATACAGGTATCTACATAGTATAGTTGTAAAATAACAGCTTACATCAAGCGCTTTGTACAATTGAAATGTAGAAATCAAATTTTTAAGGCTTACATTCTTTAGATCTGGTAGTCCAATGATCAAAATCACAATGACGAAGTGACTTTTTCCTAACAGTGTGAGATTGATTGATATGAATCGTATTCTTTCACTGTAACATGTTTTGTTCCAACTCTTTAAAAAAAGGTAACAAATTCATATTTTTCATGAGCGAACCATCATGATAATAAGACCACAACAGATATAACCCGTAGTAACTGGCCCTGCGCTTCTAACTGATCCCGAACAGATTTGACGTGAACATATCAGTAAAAGAGTTATCCGTGCTACTTATATGTGGATGACACAAAATGATAGTTCAGTTGTTCTAATATAATTAGCTAGGTGAAGAAAATGTTCGGAAACTCGACTCCGACCCATGGAGTCAAGTTGACTCAAAGTCCTGTTGGAGTCTCAATGAAGTCACGTCGACCAAGTCTTTATACTCCCTCCGTCCTCAAATACCTGCCACATCCTAAAAAAGTGGGTAGTGTTATTATGGAACATAAGACCGCACTTATAAGCCGGATATAAAAGATGAACAGGTTATCGTATTTGATTCTTCGTATTGATTCATAACATAAAAAGAACAATGGATCCTATGGAATGTCAAGTTGAAAGAACAAATCAAGCAAAATATTCTCAAACGATAAACTAGCGATATAGCAAAATATGTACTCCAAAAGGAAGAACATTTTATGAGATATTAATGGAATGATTGCTAGATGTGATTCAATCCTAATCTTGTCAATGACTAGTAGGTATGAGAAATTGAGGAATATTAATCGTATTTATGATGTATAAACTGGATATGATAATAAAAATATGGACTCCATGGAGTCAGGAGTTGGGTAGAGTGATATTAACTCGGGGAGTCAATTGAGTCAGTAAGAGAGTCAAGTTGATTTGAGTTTGAAGCGAAGTTTGACTCAGTTTCTCATGGAGCCAAGTTGAGTCCGAGAGTTTTTTAAGGCAATAAGGAGTTTATAAACTATGGTGAAGACTCTCTTCCCACCAAGATCAAGTTGATGGAGCTTAGTAATAAGATCATCATATGCCGAAAATCAATATTCTTACCTTTTCCCTTAATTTTCAAGCATAAACCTGTCCATCAAGAGAAAACAGATTCATTTCTTTTCAATGCTTCATTCTTGCTCCAATTTCTTTTAAATGATATGCAAAAATTTGGGGCTGGAAAATTTGTTTCATCTGATACCCTAAAAGAGTGACAGGCTGTAACAAGAAAATTATAATGTTATATTGTTACATATGCCCTCATCCAAGACGACTCACATTAAGGCTTGCAATGATGTGAGTACTCCATACACAATATGGAATATGGACAGACCTTGCGTCTCCCGGTGCGAGCATGCTATGATGTTCAAAAAAAAATTCAAGGAGAGGAACAAAACCCAATCTTTTACTCATAGTGAGGAAAACAATGCGATCCTCACAACCTTTCAACTCAAGTAAACCTTATTTAATATAGGGTCTAGAAAGGATATCTAGGTCCTCCCATATACTCAACCTTACACTACAAGATTGAATATTAGATATCTTGTAGGAATCTAGGAGCTGAGATTTTACTTGGGGGTGAGGCATCATTTCCACTTGATCAATACATTCTTTGGCTTGTATCAAATCTCAGATGCTGCTAGGCAAGTTGGTTGGGGACGTGGCCCTTTGTATGCAAGTGGTAACTGATTCCTCGGATCGCATATGTCTACAAGGCAAAGTCTAGGATACTTTGCCATATTAGTGCAAGAAAATAAAATTTGTACTATTAACCATTCAAGCCAATATTCAGTGTTCATAATCTCCATCAGATGTGATCAACATGGCTTCGATATAATTACTCCATATGATTACTTATTTCAATTAGAAACAACCAACAACCTGTAACTAATACTCGGAAACCATTTGCTCCTAGAAATAGATAGCCTAAGTAAATTTATTAGCAATTGATCAATTAAACCCTTACGTTCAGGCCCACTCCAGAAACAGTCATCTTTTTTGGTTAACAGGGAGAGTCGAATTTTGTAGGACCCGGCTAGAAGGGACTGTCAACAACCCTCTTAGAGCAACCTATCCTGCCCCCAATCACTTCAAGTGCATACAAAGGTCACCCATCATATACAACGGGTAAATCAAGATATAATCGTGGGAGGGTGACCAACTGAGTGAGAATTTGGATTCAAGCCCCAATCGCCTTAAGTGCATACAAAGACCACCCATCATACGTAGTGGGTAAATCAGGATATAATCGTGGGAGGGTGACCAACCGAGTGAGAATTGGGATTTAAGACCTCATCTTGGTGAGGCATAGTCCTGGGCATACCGCCAACACCATGTTGATTTAAATTTTATCATATTTCATTTGGACATTGATCAGTGATCAATCATCATGTCATACATCATTGGGAAATTGAAGTAGTGTTCTATGAAAACTCAACATGTACATCTGGACTACTTTGTAAGGAAATAGCAGTCGCGTACTTGCAAATATGCATCATATCCATCAGGAGAGCTGTCAGATCATAACCTCACAGCTCACGTATAAGGACCTGCCAGCAGAGGCAGGTTTGGACAACGCCCCTGCATTAAAGCCCGCCGCATGATCGAAATTGTGCATTCAGAAAGTACTGCCAGGTGAACGCCGATGCGCATGCTCAGGACTCATAGAAATAGGGCTCACTTCGTAATCCTCTGTATTTTAAACAAGCAAAGTGAAGAAGAAAACAGATTAACGAACACTAGTGAGAGTAAACATTTTGTATCAAATAATATCATCTAAAATGGAAGTGATTCAGATTGGCCTTCTCTGCATGTCTTCTTCTTTGCATTGTTACCATCCTTTTCAACTATAAAGTTGTGCATTGTATTCCAGCAAGGATAGGCTGAAGCAAAGATCTAAAAAACCTGTCATCGACATATCACTTTCGCCTTCTTAAAGTGAAAGCAACAGGCGAAAAGAAGAAAATGGTGTCTCCATCCTCTTATATCCACAGCTCATTTCAATCATCTGCTACAAATTTCTTTCCAAAAAGCAGTAACATACTAGCACTACACATAAGAATGACGGCCAATCATCATCTGAGAACAGAGAAGGGTGCAACTATGCAAGGATTCTCTTCCATAAATGGTCCTTTTTATGTACCTCACGGGCACTACACTAGTACCCTTATCCACTTATGTTCTTCCCCCCTAAAGGAAGCTTTACCCCTTCCTTTCCCCAAAGGTGGCGATCCGATTCCTAATGGTCCTCCCTCCTCATGTCAACTTGGACATGAAATTCAATTATGAAGCAATAGTATGGAAAAAATTATTATGTGCCATGTTGGAAAAATAGTGCACCATAGAGGAAGGCCAAACAAACATGCAAAGCAAAAGTACAATCAATGTATGTGTGGTTCGACTACTGCATAATCCACCTAGCAAATAGTTTCACTACTAGTTTCACTACAATTAAGAGAAAGCCTACAAAATACTTACAAGACGAGCACGAGATTGCTTTTCAACTACCTCTCTTAACACTTTCAAGAAGAGCACTAGCAATTCTCCAAGTTACAAGTGAAACCCTAGCAAAACATTCATAAAGTAAACTCACAATACAAGGCCTTCTATAGGCTCCCAACAAATAGAAAAAGGCCCGTAGCCTATTAAGAGAAACATTCCGAAGAAAAGATCCTAGAGAGTAAGCCAAAATACGCCCCAGAACCAAACTCACATGTGAGAGATGGCTAGCACACCGCACAATTGTTGCTGTCCGATATGCTCAGCGCCGTGCCCAGTTTCTTTCCTTTTTCTGTGTTTTCTAATTTTGCCCTTTTCTTCCTCCGCCTCTTCTTCTTCCTTCCTTCGTCTAGGGTTATCCTTCTTCCTCTTCAAGGGATTCAAGCCAAACCCAAAAATAGCATCACTTGTGTTTTGGGGTGCAGCAAGCCTTTGGATCAAGATCTGTCACCACACGCTACTATAGGGGCAGACAGGTAATTTGAAACCCGCCTATCCCTGTATTATTAACACACAACGTCAAGTTGAAATCTGATGGCGTGCAGTGCCCCTGCGCATTACTATCAAGACTCGAACATTAGTCCAACGTATATGGACAAGTGAATATCCTGTCACCACCCTCCTGGCATATATGATGAGGTCCTTTTAGAGGGAATTTGGGAATCTCTTTACTTCCCTTTGAATCTAGGGATATATAGATCAGAGGATAAGCAGGAAGACGTATGAAGGGGCTCATACCAATCAATACGAATCATACAGAAGAGATGGAGGTGACATTTTTGAGAGATGACGAAAAGTAATTGACACCCATGTGGAGAAGGGAGTGCTAAGTTGATAAGAGAAGTGTGGCTTGATTCTGATGGGGAAGATAGATTGCCCAATTATTGGGTTGCCAAAGAATAAAATTGTCCATTCTAGATTACACTTTTCAATTTGATTCTACAGCTCTAGTAGCTTTCAGAGCCTGTAGATGGTCAACTGGAAGCTTTCATGTCTTTGGAGTAGTAGTATGTGGAATCTATTGTACATTTTTTTATATTGAATCTATTGAAGTTTTTTGAATTGCAAATGACATGTTATGTAACTCTGCTGTTTATAATGAAGATAGCTGGGATTTTATTCTTTCAATTGTAGAGGATATGAAATCATATGGAAGCTCCTCCTAGCTAGTGACACAGTTTAAACTTTAACGAGTTTATAAAGTGGTACATTCGGAATATCCTTGTATGGAAGGGGTCTTAAACTTTTCTTATGGTTAGGGTGAGTAGTCTATTTGAATTATCTCAATCCTGTGCTTAATTCCCCCTCCCCATCATGAATTTTGTTCAATTTACTTATGGTTAGGGGTGAGTTACTTAGTGCTCTTTGTTTTCATGAAATTTAGCCAAATTCAAAGAGAATCTGACCCAATTCATCCATTTGGTCCCTGAATTTAAGGGCCGTTTGGGGCGTGAAAAATCAAAAACATCCACATTGAAAAATCCAGCTGGTTAGTGGATTAATCCACTAATCATCTGAAACACCCTCATGGAGTATCCCAAAAATCCACTAACCAGCTGGATTTTTGGGAGTGGATGGAGCTGATTTTTCAAGATCCAAACGGCCCCCTTAGGCTGAAAAATTTAGCATGAAGGTGAATTCTTCCCTAATTCAGGCTGAATTTGTGAATCTCCACATACGGGGATTCACAAATTCAGCTCAATTCCTTCTTAATTCCAATTCATGAACCAAATAGAATTCCAACTCTGCACTTCAAAAAAAAAAATTTGCTCTGAAGAGATTCAGATTCTACACAAAGAATTAATCCAGAAGTTTAAATTGAGATTCAGATTCTTCTAGATTCTAAATCTAGACCTCTTGCTTTGGACTGTTTACATATGAATATGGAAAGGGAGAGAAACTCTACTAGAAACATTATGCAAATCAGGTTAAACGATACTTGTTTCAATCCACATTTCAGTGTTTCTTTCGGCTCTCCCAAGCATTTCCTATAATCAACACATTAAAATCATGAAAGTATGAGCCATGTGTTGGTGAAGGAGTCTTTAAGCCAAACGAATTTAATTTTTTGCATACCACAAATAAGACAACCATGTACACAAGCAACACAAGAATTTATAGTGGTTAGCAACAAAGTAACATGGCTCACACTCTCTACGGATTATATAAAAACCTGCCTCTCTCACTTAAGTGTTTCAGCCATTTTGTTTACTCCACTGACCGGAAATGTAAAAGGAGAGTTTGAGAGTACTTACCTCTTGTTGTGACAACTGGTTAATTCTACACTCTTATAGAATGTCTATCTTCAAGCATTTTGGCCTTGTGACGTCCATCCTTAGATTTGATAGGTACTCCTGAAATTGTTGAGGCTTCACTAAAAATATTCCTATGGGTGCGAAGGAGCCAAGGCCAATGTATTTTAATCTCTTTCCACCATATCAAACTATGTGATCAATAGAAATACCTATGGGCATGAAAAGTAAATCAAACACTCTTAAAAAGAATAACCCAAGCTAGGATGGGTGTTCAAACTATACTATGGAGAGTTGTGCGAGGCTCTAATTTTATGCATCTTGTGGCCCAATTGGGCTTGGGATTTAACTACTTAAATCGGAGGCCCATATTTGAACTTTGTATGCTTCTTTCTTGGACCTACCCTTTATCTTGAGCTTGAAATCTTGTATTCTTTTTCTTGGTCCTTCACTTTGTCTTTTCCTCTTTCTTGTGCTTGGGCCTTCATTTCATTCTGCTCTTATCTTGAAATGTTGAGATTTTTTCTTTGGGCTTTGATGAGCTTAAATTTTATTAAACTAAAATTTCCTAAACTCCCTTATTCTAGTGTTGTTTCATAGTAGATTAGGAAGTAAGTAGAATATTTGCGCAATAATGGCTATTCAGGAGCTTAATTCATAAGCAAGTAGCATTTACTGTTATTTTTGGGTTATAATGTTGTAAATTTGATATTGTCACGCCCCAAATTTCTAGCTCTTATCGGAGAGCTTTCTTTTTAAATATGTTGAATACTTGAGGCGTCACAGATAATTGCACCGTCATTCACACAAACATAATGATAAGTGTAAAATGACAAACCCTCAAAGGATAAACTATTTATAAATGAGAATCCAAAATGAACAATAAATAATAACTTCTTATGTTTTTCTAATGGATCAAAAGTCATTATTACAAAATCATCAAAATAAATTGCAATTATAAATTCTAAGCTTTGAGCTTCTTCTTCTACGAATCTACCTTTAAGTTCAACTCTCCTCTACGAGCTATCAACAACTAAACCTGCATCGCAGGATGCATGAGTATTACCCAGTAGAATGCAAAACTGCAATAGAATATAACAAGACAATTCAAGAATTATATGATTTAGTGGAAGTAGTTGTAACATGAATCTGCAATATGTTACAAGACAATTAAAGAGATGATTCATTATTAATATTAGGAACTCAAACCTTCGAATGAAGCAATCAGACTCCAGAACTATTGATAATGCTAAGAGTGAGTGAATTTCTGCTCTCAAATCATTGCCGCTCACAAGTAGACAGCATACCCATTCGCCACTAGGGGTCCTCGATAAGAACCCTATCATGAGTCTAGGATGTGGGCCCCATCGATGTTCGTAGACACAATGGGCAGAGACTGTGTAGGCCTTCCATGATGCATAATAATCTAAAAAGTGCACGTGGTGTCTCAAAAATGCAGGGATATGCTAATCCCAAATATAAATACAGAGACCTCGAAAGATCAATATTTCTGTCATGGCTTATTGAACATATTATGATTTCCATTAGAGATACGCTAACCTCTTAGGAGACTTCAATAGAGTATCTTATAATGCAAACTACAAAGATACGCCAATCCTTGAGGAGATTTCATAATGCAAACTACAGAGATACGCCAATCCCTGAGGAAGCTTCATAATGCAAACTATAGAGATACGTCAATCCCTTAGGAGATTTCATAATGCAAACTACAAAGATATGCCAATCCCTGAGGAATTCGACTTTTCGAATAGAACTACTAGAAGCATTCAAGCAAACACATAAGCATTACATGCAATTGAATTAAGTAAGAAACCCAGAAAAGATATAAGGAATGCTGCTCATCGTGGCTTTAAGAGAGATAGAAGATTTGAATATCAAATTAGTGTTCAAGGTGTGTAGAAAAGACAGAAAGCTGATGAAGCAATATGTTCTAAACCTAAAGACCAGTTAATAATATGAAGGCTCATAGCTTATTATATTTTTAATAGATAATAGTGTTTCTCAGTTACTCGTATATGTGTATGTTACTAATTGAAGACTTTACACATTGATTAGTCATGGTTTTTAGAAAAGTTAACAACACTTATAGGATTTTTAGAGCTACTGAATTCTAATTATAAGCCATATGTAATTAATTAAAAATACACCATCATGGTAGAACTAATTTCTAGATTAAGGCCTCATAAAGGGTTGGTATATTATTTGGAATAAATAGACTATAGATATGAAAACTGACAGAGATAGGCTTCTTTTATAAACTTTGTAAGATAATTTTATAACATCTCATCATAGACAATTAATAGTTAGAGTATTCATCGCATAATACATAAATATAGGCTAACACATGATTGAACATGGGTGTTTGGTCAATACTCTTGGTTACGAAGATTATCTAGATCAGTAGAATTCAAGAATGTAGAATCTGTCCAGAACAGAAGGGGTGTAAAGACACACCTCCCGAAAATAATACTTACGATTTCTAGACTGGATAAAATTATTGAGATAGCCATGTGAATTTAGAACATAACACAACTGACTACGCATTTTTCTGATTTTTCTGGAATTACTTATGGATGATCTCATAGAGGGAGTGAGTGCAGAAATCAGTCTGGCCGAGAATGAAAAACTATTCTGAGACTGACTGTAATGCCTAGTAAAATCCTAAACGTTTACCAATGTTATAACCTTGATTAAATAAGTCTTAACCAAGGAATGAGGACTTCTAAAACTGAACAGCAAGGTCGCACTTGGAGATGGTAGCAAAAAGGAAAGACAAATAGAAATCAAGGTTCTTTCTTAACACAATACATGCAATAAAGACACGAATCCCGTAAGCAAACACAATTGATTACCACAATTTTCACATGACAATAATGCATATAATTCAAAAAAAGAAAGTCACAAGAGTATAAGTATGAATAAGGTTCAACTCAACTGTTGTGACCAGCAAGGTCGCAAGGTATCACGAAAGTAAAAGAAGATGAAAAGAGAAAATAAGTGAGTTTTCTATTGCATGCCCCCCAACAGAGGAGGACGATCTTCCTATATAGGGAAGAATTGGCGCCCAAACATGGCACCCAGAGGTTGGCGCCAAGGGTTTGGTGCCCAGGGCCAGCAGATGGGCCTGATGGGCCCAATTACAATGATTATTCAATACCAGTCCGTTACCTAACAATTAGCCTAAACGGACTGTTTACAAAAGATAAGTAAATAATACTAATGTTATCATAATGGGCTTGATAACTGTTGCACACGATGGGCCACTGACATATCGGCCAGGCCATGCGTTCACAACAATCCACCACGCTCCGATGCAGCCTTGTCCTCAAGGCGACCAGTCTGGGAAACGAGCCAGAAGATCATCTTCCACTTCCCATGTAGCATCCTCCAATGCACGACCCTTCTAGGCGACTAGGATTTCCGTAGTAATGCGGCCCATTTTTCGAACGCGGCGTTTGTCAAGGATCGATGCTGGTACTGGCGAATCGACATTCCCCGTAGGCAAAATAGATAAGGGTCCACCCATAGTGACCGAGGCTAGATCCCCCACAAAACGGCGAAGGCGGGAAATGTGAAAGACCGGATGGACTAATGATCCCGGCGGCAGAGCCAAACGATAAGCAACAGGCCCAATGCGTTCGAGCACCGAATAAGGCCCATGATAGCGGGGCGCCAGCTTAGCAAAATCAGAGTGAAACAGGGAAGTCTGACGCTGGGGTAATACTGACACATAGACTAGATCTCCCTCCTGAAAAACCTGATCAGTCCGCTTCTTATCCGCAAGTGCTTCATACGGTTCTGAGCGACCGTGAGATTTGATTTTAGCTGCCGAAGGACCTCATCTCTTGTCTGAAGCATATAGTCAACCTCAGCAACTGACGACTTGTGGGGCACATAAGAGAGAACGGAGGGAGGTGAACGACCGTAGACCACCTCGAAAGGTGTGAAGCCGGTCCGCGTATGATAGGCCGTATTATACGACCATTCTGCCCACGGAAGAAGTTGCAACCATTTTCGGGGCTGATCCCCCACAAAGCAGCGTAAATATTGTTCCAGGCACCTGTTTACGACCTCTGTCTGGCCATCTGTCTGCGGATGGTAAGCTGTGCTCATGGTAAGTTTCGTACCCTGGATAGCAAAGAACTCTCGCCAGAAAGTAGAGATGAAGACCTTATCTCGATCTGAGACAATAGTCTTAGGCATACCGTGCAACCGAGCAATTTCTTTGACAAATGTCTCCGCCACCGTCCGCGCAGTAAAGGGATGACCCAGAGCACAAAAGTGAGCATATTTGGAGAGACGGTCCACCACCACAAGGATGACGGACTTTCCCTGGACCACGGGTAAGCCTTCCACAAAATCCATAGAAATATCCTCCCATACCTGATCTGGAATGGGAAGAGGTTGGAGAAGACCCTGGGGTGACGTAGTAACAGCCTTGGCACGCTGGCAAACGTCGCAAGCAGCTACATATCGTTGAATGTTCCGCCTGAGTCCTGGCCACAGAAAACTCTGGCTCACCCGTTTCTAGGTACGGAATACACCCTCATGTCCAGCCATCAATGTATCATGGAAATGGGAGATAACACGCTTCCGCAAGTTGCCATGATTTGGCACCCATAACTTCCCGTGCCAGAATAAAGTGTCCCCGTGCCACGCGAATGAAGGGTCATCCAGTTGGTGAGCACGAAGGCGGTCAAGCAGCTGATTAGTATCATGGTCCTCCTCATATGCACATCGCAGATCCGGTAGAAAAGGGAAAATCGGCCCCGTCATGGACATGCAGCTCCCTGCCCCCGTGCGCCTGGACAAGGCATCCGCCACTGTATTCTCCGAGCCCTTCTTGTAGATTATCTCATAATCGTACCCCAGAAGCTTGCTCACCTAGCGCTGTTGGGCTGGTGTAGATACCCGTTGCTCCAAAAAATATTTCAATGGCTGGTGGTCGGTGCGGATGATGAAACGGCGATCCAACAAATACAGTCGCCACTTTTGTACTGCATGAACAATGGCCAACATCTCTCGCTCATATGCCGAGAGTTGCAGGGACCGACCGGCAAGGGCTTTGCTGAAGAAGGCCACTGGTCGTTCTTTTTGTAGCAGAACCGCCCCAATCCCTGTATCTGATGCATCTGTCTCGACCACAAAGGAAATACTGAAGTCCGGCAATACGAGAACGGGTGCAGTAACCATGGCCTGCTTCAGGCGATCGAAGGCTTCCTGCGCCGCATCAGCCCACTCAAAAGCCCCCTTTTTGAGGAGAGTCATCAGTGGTTTCGCAATAAGTCCATATTGGCTGATGAACCTGCGGTAATATCCAGTCAGCCCCAGGAAGCCTCGAAGACCTTTGGCACATGTTGGGACCGGCCAAGACAACATGGCCGAAACTTTTGAAGGATCCGTGGAGA
The DNA here is from genome assembly GCA_039654745.1 of Houttuynia cordata. NCBI lineage: Eukaryota > Viridiplantae > Streptophyta > Magnoliopsida > Piperales > Saururaceae > Houttuynia > Houttuynia cordata. The sequence continues at coordinate 7,146,973 of CM077504.1, forward strand.
CGCCCTCAGACGAGATGATGTGGCCCAAGTACTCCACCTGCCGGCTACCAAAAGAACATTTCGATCGTTTAAGGAATAAGGAATGAGCCCTTAGCGTGGAAAAAACTGACCGTAAGTGATGCAAGTGTGCTTCCCACGTCTGACTGTAGATGAGAATGTCATCAAAAAAAAACTATCACGAATCTTCTGAGAAAAGGTCGGAACAAGTCGTTCATGAGGCTCTGGAAGGTAGCCGGGGCATTCGTCAGACCGAAGGGCATGACCAAGAATTCGAAATGGCCATCGTGTGTTCTGAATGCAGTCTTGCGGACATCCGACGGTTTCATACAGATCTGATGGTACCCTGCGCGTAAATCAAGCTTGCTAAACACTGTGGCGCCCGACAGTTCATCCAACAACTCCTCAATGACCGGTATGGGGTACTTGTCTTTTATAGTAATCGCGTTCAAGGCGCGATAGTCGACGCAAAATCTCCACGTCCCATCCTTCTTCCTGACCAATAAAACTGGTGAAGAAAAAGAGCTATTGCTAGGCTGGATAATACCTGATTGAAGCATGTCGTTTACTAGGCGCTCAATCTCCGTCTTTTGAATATGAGGGTAGCGATAAGGGCGCACATTGGCCGGCGCAGCATCAGGTAATATAGGGATGGCATGATCATGTGAACGGGCTGGTGGAAGGCCGATAGGGTCGGCGAATATGTCAGCATGTTCATTCAGCAAGGCGCGTAAGTCCGCAGGTATGTCCGGTTGGTCCACGTCCACCACCGCCCGCTGTTGCAATAGTAGGCCTTGGGGCGCAAATTTGAAGAAGGACCCAACAGCCTGTGCCGTATGTAAAGCACCAGGTTGGGCCCCTTGGAGTCGCACCCTTTGACCATGCACCTCAAAGTCCATAAAGAGGTCCTTGAAGTTCCAGACCACATCACCGAGGTCCTGTAACCATTGAACCCCTAAGACCACATCGGCCCCCTTTGTCGGCAATAGGAACAAGTCCGTAATGAAAGTATGACCCTGGATGGTAAGAGCAGCTTGGGCGCAGACCCCTGCGCTCCGGAGATGCTTGCCGTCGCCGATGAGTACGTCAAAGGGTTTGGCATCGGACACATAACAGCCCAACCGTTGTGCTACCTTGTCATTGATGAAATTGTGGGTCGACCCACTGTCAATCAACACTGCCACTTCCTGTCATTTGAGGAGCCCTCTTACCCGCGTGGTGCGCGGTGTGAAAGTTCCGGAGTAGGCGTGCACCGATATTTCTGGTTGCACGTCGGGGTACTCGGGGGCCAACTCATCGGCATGGGCTGGAACCTCCTCGTCAACTTCTTCGATAAGTAAACTTCCGCGCACGGCGCATCGGTGTCCCGGCCCATACTTCTCATCGCACCTGTAACATAGTCCCTTTGCCCGACGTTCCTCCATCTGAGCAGTAGTGAGTTGTCGCACAGGGGAAGCCACAACGCCACTTGTTTGAGTGCGCAAGGCATGAGGGGCAGGAGCCGGCTGAGGCCCCAGCGCTGGGCCGCCGGTCGGGGTCCTGGCCGGAAAGCTTCCACGCCCTCCTCGTCGCTGCCTGACCAACTTCTCTTCTTCGATGCGTGCATGTCGCATAACATCGCTCATGGAATGGCAGGGAAAATGCCGCATTTCGTCCGCGATTTCCGGCTTCAGTCCGCGCTTGAAGGTTCCCACCAGGGCCGCAACCGGCTATTCGGGCAAACGGTTCACGATCTTCATAAACTCCGAATAATATGCCCGTACTGTTGTTGTCTGTCGAATGGTAGAGATCATCTCATTGAAATCCTGGAATTCGTTCGGTCCGAACTGGATGCACAGCTCATCCGAGAATGACGCTCATGTTGGATATCGCACCTCCTTCTCAAAAGCCTGGTACCAGACCGAAGCATCCCCATCCAAGTGAAAGGCAGCCACCCGGAGACGCTCGGCATCGGAAACAGTACCTTGATACGCAAAGAATTTGTCTGCTTTGTAGAGCCACTCCACGGGGTCCTCGTCCCCATTGAACCGAGGAAATTGCAGCCGGGCCAGGCGGGGTTCTGCGCTACTCCTCTGTCCCCCACGATAGCCGAAAGGGTCTTCCCAGTCCGCGTCCAACTCCCTCTGGACAGTCCGGAAGTGCGGGTTCATTGCGACATTCTCTCGAACACCTTGTGCGCTTCGCCCATCAGGGCCAGTTCGACTCTCCTCCGGGCCTGAGTTGAAGGTGCCTAGTTGGATCCCATGTGCGATGGACGGGCCCGCAGTCAGGCCTGGCATGGAGCCGCCAGGTGCGCTAAATCCCCCTTGTCGTACTGGACCCCCATGTCCTCCAGTTGGTAGTGGTGGTGGGGTGACAGGGGCCTGGTTCTGCGCCGGGTTTTGTGTATGGAGCTTCTCCAAATTCTGCATTCGGACTCCAAGTGCACTGATCATGGCGATCAGTACTTCCTGGCTGGATTCCACCGCAGGTCGTGGGCTGGTCACCTCTTTCGCCGCCTCAGGTTCCTCCCTGCTCTCCGGCATGCCCAATGGCTGTTTGCGAGGAGGCATGGTTGCACACAGAACGTCACCGCTCTGATACCAATGTTGTGACCAGCAAGGTCGCAAGGTATCACGAAAGTAAAAGAAGATGAAAAGAGAAAATAAGTGAGTTTTCTATTGCATGCCCCCCAACAGAGGAGGACGATCTTCCTATATAGGGAAGAATTGGCGCCCAAACATGGCGCCCAGAGGTTGGCGCCAAGGGTTTGGCGCCCAGGGCCAGCAGATGGGCCTGATGGGCCCAATTACAATGATTATTCAATACCAGTCCGTTACCTAACAATTAGCCTAAACGGACTGTTTACAAAAGATAAGTAAATAATACTAATGTTATCATAATGGGCTTGATAACTGTTGCACACGATGGGCCACTGACATATCGGCCAGGCCATGCGTTCACAACATCAACATTAGCAAGATACGCAAGTATCTGACTTCAAACGTAAGAAAATCTAGGTGTTGTAGAAGAACAGGACCATAGAAAGAATTGAGTAAAAATATCCTACCTTAAACCATTTGTCGATATCTTCTCACTTTACCTTAATTTCAATGTCCTATGCACCTCCTTTGACACCACTTCAAGTCGGCCAGCAAGAGAGAGGTACGAGGGAGAAGAAAAATAAGGGTCGAGTGAGAGAAAGAGAAGAGAAAGGGTTCGGCAATTTGGAGAAAGAGAGAGAGAGAGATGCAGAAAATACAGGAGTTGGCTCCTCTATTTATAGAGGATGTCCCAACCACCTCAATTGGAGTCCTACTCCAATAGGTAACTTTTCATCCTTATCATGTTTGAAGTCTATCCGTATCTAGTAAGTTTATAACTACAAGGATTCTCCGAAACTAATCATGTCGCTAGAGGGAGTCCTAGCCCAGTAGGTTTTCTTTTCCCATCGTCCATCTAATTCCTCGTCCGAATCCTACTCCAACTAGAAGATTGAGTCAATCCACTCCTACAACTCATCTTGGTGCCAAACTTATCCTCTAGCTGATCAGACTCCCAGCTTTCTGAGGAGTCCTATTCTACATTAACACTTGGTGTTATTCCTACTTCAAGTAGGACTCTACAATCTTATCTCACTTATCCATGGCGTGAGGCATATCTCTAGATCCAAACACTCTTCTGGATGTTCAAACTCCTAGCTTTTAAGGAATCTAGTTCTAAGCTAACCCAATGTGCAACACTACTCCATTCCTACTCAAAGTAGAAATATAATTGGAAAATAGGGTTCTGTCCAAGGTTTACGAAATTCCCACAGACAGCACGTGAGGAATTAGGATGTGATATTTTTACAGTAGATGCTATAGGTCTAGAATCCAACGCAACTGATGGCATATTATTCCGACACCTGTAGACTTAATTATGACATTTTTTGTTCAAGTTGTTGGCACAGAAACAGTTCTGGCCGAGAGCATTAATTTGATCAATGGTCAACTGTTTAGTTTAATTAAGGTTTATAAATTACTTACATTAATAATTCAACTTAGTCCAACATTAGTTATAATGTTTCCCTTCGCTTAATCCTACTTTAATTAGGAATATATCTTCCCTTAAAATTTGCATTATTCCATAATCTTCTTATTTAACCTTTGCGCTAGGCGCAATCCTGCGCCAGCATGGACACTTAGAATCCTAGTTTGAAAATGGAAATCAATTCTAGTTACATCATTAAATCATAGTTCTAATTCAAATAGGACTCTAAGACAACTACCAACCATCTTATCTATTAGACACTTACCATAGTCCAAAAATTATGGTTTCTCACTTCAAGACGATATCAATTATACTTTAAAAAAATCACAAATTTTGGGGACGTCACATCCTCCCCTCATTAGGCATTTCATCCTCGAAATGAAACAAGCTAATTACTACATAAATCTAGTTCAGATTGTCTCAAATAATATATATATATATATATATATATATTTCTAGTTTTCCAAGATGTGCTATCTCCTTATGCAATCTACACTCGTCCAAGATAACAAAGAAATCAAGCAAATCAAACAATTCAAGCAATATCAATACAACAATCAAGACCCTATCCCCCACTATAACAGAGGTGTTCTCTAGACATTCAAGTGCTACAACATAGCTCCTAGGTCAATCAAGGTTCTAGCAAGTCTATCATGGACAGGAAGAGTACCTTCAATATCCTCGTTCGAAACCCTCGCATCTTCCGATGTCATAGCAAAGTTCGGGCTTGAGTCTTCTTGTTCGGTTCAACCTTATTCATCCTCTCCTTCTTTGGGCAGTAGGGCGAGATATGTCTTATATCTACAAAATATATATATTTTTATATTCCTTTCTACCTATATGTTAGTCGTAATTTTAGTTGAAATAAGGATAATTAATGATTATTCATGTTAAGTGAGCAATTAGGAGTTTAAAAAATAAATGCGCTTAATTGATTAATTTAGATGCATTAATTAGATTTAGTATATTATATTTTATTATGCGTCTAATTAAGATTTAATTTTATTTATGAAGGTTTTAAAGAGTTCAAATGTAGATCGCCAAAAGTGAAGCACGTCAAGCAGTTTCTGGAAGAGATTAGATCCGGCGGTGGAGATCATTGCAACGGGTTTTAGCACAATGAAAAGAGGAAAGACTGGTTCAAGGTTCGGTTCGGTCTGAAGAAAGAAAAAGAAATAATAAAAAAAGAAGACAACCCGAGCCGAAGCTCGGGTGTCTATAAAAGTCGAAAAATCGAGTTCTGCTCGAGCAGTGACGGAGAATATAATCGATCGGAAAGCGATGCCGATGACGATGGTGGAGCTTCACGGCGGCCTGGGCACGTCGAGGACTAGACGACAGATTAAATCGACGAGGCTCGGCAGCAGGAGGACAGAGGAGTACTCATGGCGGAACGGTGACGGTGATTCTGGGTCGAGCTCGATGGCGACAAATGGCGTGGCGACTGGTTCCGGTACTGTGCAAGCGAAGAAGACGGCGATGGCTGGCTAAATTCCCGTCCAAGGTGTAGATGAAGCCCCAATAGATTGGTTGTATCGTTTTCTTTCTCTCATCTTAACTTTTACTTTAGTTGGTGTATGAATCTTTGTTATGCTTTTAAAGTTAATTTATTGAGATTTATTCTATGTGCTCGAGAGAGGCTAGAATGAATTCTTGTGAGTTTCAATCTGAAGAATACTTGCGTGTTCGACCAAGAACATAAGTAGACTGAGGTGTCATATATTAATAAAGTTTCATTGGTTTATTCTCGAGTGAGATAGATCACAGTTCCATGTTTTAATTGTTTATATATTACGTCCGAGAGGAGAGCACGATAATTTGAATTGGCAAGTATATGTCCGAGAGGAATATGCTAGCCAACTAGGAATTTATAAAAGAGAGAGAGAGAGAGAGACGATAAGCTGGTTTATTTTGTGGTGGATTCAAAGCCTTGGCACTTCTCCATATTAGTTAAACTTATTTAAAGTAGTTAAAGTTTATTGCTTTCTTAGAATTAAATCAAAACAATAACTTTTCTTCTCTTGAATTTGGTAGATTATCATCCTTCCCTGAGGTTCGACAACCCTAATATTCATTGTAGTACAATTGTCTTGTGCATTTGCGAGGGTTTAATATTTAAACGATCAAGTAATTCGCGCCGTTGCCGGGGACTTGGTGACGGTTTGATTTAATTCTAATTAGTTTTGACTTTTCTTTGTAGGATTTTAATATTTGGTTTTCTTGTCTTTATAGGAGTCAAGGCAATAAGGGCGCGTGGATTTCTCACCAACATGGAAAAGCCATCCTTTCCCCTCATTTGCAATCTTTACATCTCTTTTCAATTCAATTCAGGTGTTGCGTGTTTTTCCTTTTATTTCTGTGACATCATGCAATGCTAGTTTTCGATATTTAGGGTTGCTAGTTGTTGATATCTAGGTCTGTTGATTGCTAGTTGTCGATATTAGGACTGCTTTTGTGTTTCTGTGTTTTCATGTTAGTTTATGCAAGGGCGTAGGTCACTGGGTGGAGACTTAACAGCATTTGACGGTGAAATTGATAGAACCTTTAGACAAAACCAAAGAGGCCAGTTAAGTATAACCAACCCCTTGCTCGAAATGGCAGACGAAAATCTGAAAACTCTAAAAGAATATTACACTCCTGGTGCCTATATATCTTCGTCCTGCATTTGGGTGCCGGCTGCAACAGCTGGTAACTTCAAGATTAAGCCCAACACAATGTAGATGCTGCCATCATTTTATGGGCGAAATCACAAAGATCCATATAGGCATGTGGATGAGTTCTTTGAAATCTGCACCACTGCTGGCTACAACAGCAGGTAACTTCGAGATTAAGCCCAACACAATACAGATGCTGCCATCATTTTATGGACGAAATCACAAAGATCCATATAGGCATATGGATGAGTTCTTAGAAATTTGCACCACTTTTAAACTGAACAATCTTACAGACGATGCGGTAAGATTGAGACTATTCCTGTTCTCCCTTAAGGATAAGGCTAAAGAATGGCTCTACTCTCTTGAACCTGAATCCATTACCTCTTGGGCGAAAATGCAACAGGATTTCCTAAAGAAACACTTTCTCATAGGTAAAACAAACCAAATGAGAGATATCATTACGACCTTTACCCAACATCCTACTGAACAGTTCCATGAGAGTTAGGATAGACTCAAGGACCTTTTGCGGAAGTGTCCTCATCATGCCGTACCTAGATGGCAGCTGGTGCAGAGGTTCTATAGAGGGTTGACGGATCAAAATCATCATCTTGTAGATGCTTCATGTGGAGGCACGTTCCTGTTAAAAAATTAAAATGAAGCGTGAGAACTTTTTGAAAACTTGAGTGAAAATTTGTTGCAACATACGATGGCAAATAAGAGTATAAATGAATCTTCTTCTTCTACCCCTTCTAAAGATGGTATGTATGAAGTGAAACAGATAGAGGATCTTTCTAGCCAGGTGGCTACATTGTCTAGAAAGATAGATCAAATCATGAGCCTGAAGTCACAAACTCCTGCGCACACTCAAGAAGCATGCGCTCTATGCTTAAGTCTCATGCATTCTATCCTAGAGTGCCCATCCGCCCCACAATTCCCAGAGCTTGTTCATGAGCATGTCAATGCCGCCCAAACATATGCTCGAACAAGCAATGATCCATTTTCGAACACATATGACCCTGGGTGGAGGAATCACCCCAATTTTTCCTGACGTCCACAGAACCAGAGTGTTCCTTTTAATCCACCCTAGAGAGCTAACTTTCCATGCCTTCCCAATTTTCACAACCCTCTAGAATGATAGAATTTGAGGATAAAGTCTTGTCTGCTCTGCAGAGCATTCAAGTCCAAGCACAATCACAAGCTCAACTTGTGCATTCTCATACTCTATAGCCAAATTAGAATCCCAAATTGGCTAATTAGCTAATTCGATGAGTAAAATAGAAGAGGGTCAGTTGCCTAGTCAACCAATGAATAATCCAAAGGGTCAATTTATGCTTGAACAACAAACTACTTCTACTGAACATATGCAAGATATAACAACCCTACGGAGTGGGAAACAAATCGAAAACCAAGTTGGTGTTGATGTGAGAGAGGATAAGGATCAGGGAAAAATAAGCGATCCACAGAATGATGAAACCTTAGAGGCACCACCTACTTTAAATCATCCAAAGCATAAGGACAATGTTTCTCCTTCTGAATCTTCGTCAGGGACTACATCTAAGGCCAATCATGTGGTACCTTATGCACCTCGTGCTTCATTTCCTCAATGCTTAGACATGCCTTCACTATTCAACAAAAATAAGGCTAGGATGGATGAGGTGCTTGAAACTTTCAAACAAGTTAAGATTAATCTTCCACTCCTAGAAGCCATACAAGTGCCCGCCTATGCAAAATTTCTCAAAGACCTGTGCATGCAAAAGCGGAAGTCTATGACTCACATTTCTAAAAAGGTCTTCCTTACTAAGTAGGTTAGTTCCATTCTAAAATATGACACACCACAAAAATTTAAAGACCCTGGCACACCTACAATTTCATGTGTCATTGGCGACCATATCATTAACAGGGCTCTTTTATATTTGGGTGCTAGTGTCAACCTTCTACCTTACTCAGTATATGAGAAATTAGGATTGGGAGACTTGCAACTAACATCAGCAACTCTGCAGTTGGCCGATAGATCCATTAGAAAACCCTAAGGTCTTCTCGAAGATGTTTTAGTGAGGGTTGAGAAGTTTTTTCTTTCCAGTTGACTTCTTGGTCTTGGACATGGAGCCTATGTCTAATGCTTCTCACACCATTCCAGTCATTTTAGGCCGCCCTTTCTTAGCGACGGCCAATGCGAATGATGGAGATGTCTTTTGGGAATATGAAAATCATACTCAATGTGTTCTAAGCTTCAAACCAAGGAGCCACTGAAAGTGAGAAATAATGTTCTTTTGTTGATGATCTTATGGAAGAGACACTTTTGAACGAGCTCATGCCTGATGCTCAAGATCCTACTCTACTCTATTTAGGGATAGATGATTCTGACTTAGGGCCACACGTTGAAGAACTTCATGCGATGTCAACCTCTTCTCCCTATCATGACTCTTTTCCATATAGAGATAGAGTAGAGACTTTACCAATATCTCCCAGTCCGTCACTCTAACCTTCCATCGAGTCTCCTCCTCAACTTGAGTTGAAGCCACTTCCCAATTCCCTCAAGTAAGCTTTTCTAGGTACTAATGATACTCTCTCTATCATTATTTCATCTAGCTTCTCTAGAAGCCAGGAGAGTCAATTGCTTAGGATTCTAGTTAAGCATAGGAGAGTCAAAGGGTGGACTGTTGTTGATTTAAGAGGCATTGATCCTTCGGTTTGTATGCACCGAATTCATTTGGAGGAGGATGTCAAACGTTCTAGAGAGAATCAATGGAGATTGAATCCCAACATGAGAGATGTAGTCAAGAAAGAGATTGTGAAACTGCTAGATGCGGGTATCATATACCCCATTTCTGATAGTGAGTGGGTCAGCCCGATACAAGTTGTGCCTAAAAAGTCTGGCATCATAGTGAAGCAAAACTCTGATGGAGAATTAGTCCCAACTCGTGAAACCACTGGGTGGAGAGTGTGTATTGATTATAGAAAGCTGAACACAAAAACCAGAAAAGACCACTTTCCATTACCCTTCATTCAAGAAATCTTAGAGAAACTAGCAGGTCAACAATTCTATTGTTTTCTTGATGGTTACTCTGGATATAATCAAGTCCCAATGTTTCCAGCAAATCAAGAGAAGACTACCTTTACTTGGCCCTTTGGTACCTTTGCTTATCGAAGAATGCCTTTTGGGCTATGTAATGCACCTGTCACCTTTCAACGGTGCATGCTAGCCATCTTCTCTGATATGGTAGACAAATTTTTAGAAATGTATATGGACAATTTCTCTATTTTTGGTCCATCATTTGATGAATGTCTACATAATCTGTCATTGGTACTCCAGCCTTGTGAAGAGAAAAATCTTGTCTTGAGTTGGGAAAAGAGTCATTTTATGGTTCAAGAGGGTATTATTTTGGGACATGTCATATCAAATAGGGGCATTGAAGTAGATAAAGCCAAGGTAGATCTCATCTCTAACCTGCCACCACCAACTACGGTGAAACAAGTTTGATCTTTCCTAGGCCATGTAGGATTTATAAGCATTTCATTAATGATTTTAGTAAGATTGCTCGCCCCTTGAGCAATCTACTAGCCCAAGATGTGCCTTTTGTGTTTGATTATGCATGTAGGCAAGCTTTTGACACTCTTCTTACCTTATTGTCTACTGCACCTATTATTCAGCCCCCTGACTACTCACTCCCCTTTGAAATCATGTGTGATGCTTCAGACTATGCTATTGGTGCTGTCCTAGGCCGGAGAGTGAACAAGGTTCCCCATGTCATCTACTATGCCCAATTGAATTACACAACTACAGAGAAGGAACTTCTAGCAGTAACCTGGATAAATTTAGATCCTACCTTTTAGGGTCTAAGATCATTATTTTCTCTGATCATGCAATATTAAAATATCTCTTGACTAAGAAAGAAACAAGGCTCGATTGATTAGATGGATTTAGCTTTTACAGGAATTTAATTATGAAATCCGAGATAAGAAAGGTGTTGAAAATGTGGTGGCCGATCATCTATCTAGAATCCTTGTTGAAACATCTCAAGATGAGGAGCCGCTACATGATTCTTTTTCTGATGAACAATTGTTTTCCATCTCCCAAATTAAAATCCCCTGGTTTGTCAACATTGTGAACTGCCTTACCATATGTCAGATTCCATCCCATTTGAACAAACACGACAAAGATTTGTTCTTTTCCAAGATTAAATCTTAATTTTGGGATGATCCATACCTATTTTAAATATGTTCAGACCAAGTAATTTGTCAATGTGTGCTGAGAATGAATTTCATAGTATTTTACATTCTTGTCATTCTCAAGCATGCGGGGGACATTTTGGAGGGAAGAAAACTGCTGCCAAGATTTTGCAGAGTGGGTTCTATTGGCCAACCCTGTTTAAAGATGCTAATGAGTTCTGCAAATCTTGTGATAGACGTCAACGGTTACGATCTATCTCTCGACAAGATATGATGCCTCTCCAACCCATTCTGGTAGTGGAACTGTTTGATGTTTGGGGAATTGACTTTATGAGACCCTTCCCACAATCCTTTGGTCACCTTTACGTTCTGGTTAGAGTGGATTATGTTTCTAAATGGATTGAGGCAATTGCCACTAAAATAAATGATCATAGGGTTGTGGTGAAATTTCTGAAAAATAACATCTTTTGTCGCCAAGAGCAATTATCAGTGATGGAGGGAGTCACTTTTGTAATAGATCTTTTGAAGCCCTGCTTCGGAAGTACTCTATTACACATAAAGTTGCCACTCCATATCATCCTCAAACTAGTGGCCAAGTTGAATTATCTAATCGGAAAATCAAAAATATTCTTGAGAAAATTGTCAGACCTGATAGGAAAGATTGGTCCTTGCACTTAAATTATGCTTTGTGGGCTTATAGGACTGCTTACAAAACTCCCATTAGTATGTCTCCTTACCGACTCGTTTTTGGGAAAGCTTGTCACTTACCGGTGGAATTGGAGCACCGTACATATTGGGCAATCAAGGCTTTAAATTTTGATATCCACAAGGCAAGTTCAGAACGTAAACTGCAACTCAATGAGTTGGAAGAGATGCGTCTAGATGCTTATGAGAGTGCAAAATTGTATAAAGAACAAACTAAGATTTTTCATGATAAATCTATTTTAAGAAAGTATTTTCAGCTTGATCAGAAAGTTTTGCTCTATAATTCAAGATTGCATTTGTTTCCTGGGAAACTCCGTTCTTGATTGTCTGGACCATTCATTGTGAAACAAGTATTTTCCTATGGCACAGTGGAAATTCAAAACCAAGGATGACAGTACCTTCAAAGTTAATAGTCAATGATTAAAACCGTACTTAGAAGATAATGTTGGCCAGGAGATCATCTATCCCTTGGAAGATCCAAAGATCCCTGAATAAATTGAAGGTCTATGTCTGGCTAAAGACGTAAAACTTAGCATTCTTAGGAGGCAACCCAATTTTTATTTGCTTGTTTGTTTTCTATTTGCTTTTGTTATTGTATGTTCTGTATTATCTGTATGGGGATGTTGTAGTCTAGGTTTGGGGGGAGTATTTCAATTTTCTTTATTTATATTAACCCTCATTATTAGCATATGTGTTTCATGCTCTATATTTCTCATGAGGCTCTCCATTCTGGTGAATTCTTTCCACACTCATTTTTTTTACTAGTCATTGTAGTATAATTCTTGGTAAACATTGGGGGCAATGTTTAGTTTAGGTTTGGGGGTGTGGAAAAGTCAGGTTCATTTATTTCACTATCATCTGTTTCTTGTAAATAAATAAATAAATAAATAAAAATTGAAAAAGGAAAAAAAATGGTATTTAGTTTTAGGCTGTTTGCTAGTATTTTCATAGGTTTTGGTAGTTTATCCCTTCGTGATGCATACTTCAATTTTTAAGAGATTAATTTACATTGGAAGTGTGAGTGAGTATACTGGAGGATAGATACACTTAACTGAGAAATATCATTCTGTTACAGTCCTCTTGGATAAAGTGCTTGAGCTAATAAAACTCACTCACACACACTAGTTACATAAAGTAATCCCCTCTAGAAATTTGTTGAGTACTAATCTGCAGTGGGATATCTTTGGTCGAAGTCATCAGATGATACATGGTTATTGTTGAGCTTAAATGATCATGATAGACAATTTACTTGGCAATATGGCAGGGGCTTGGACCGGACTCGTGAGGGTTTGCAGCCATGCTACCCACAAACATGTATTTATGGAATTAACCTAATTAATCTAAATGCAAAAGAAATAAAAAAGAAACACAACAAAACAAACAATCCTATTATCCCTTCAAATACACACCGCAATGCTTAAGAAATCCAACCACACGTACTTGCATTTATAATCAACTGGAATATATAAGCCCTTAAGTAAGTGGTTTTATTCTACACCTTCATCTTGAAAATTTTTGCTCAAATATGATATAGCATGATGCTTTAAATAGTAAAAGTGTAGAACATTGTAGTAATACACCCTAAATCTCTGTTTCGAACATATCCAGTGTAACCCATCAGTCAAAGAACATCAAAATCTACATATTCATCCCAATCTCTAGGTTCATGATAGCACAAATGCCCGGCGTAGATGACCAGATGCAAGCGAAGAAGACGGCGATGGCCGGCTAAATTCCCATCCAAGGCGTAGATGAAGCCCGAATAGATTGGTTGTATCATTTTCTTTCTCTCATCTTAACTTTTACCTTAGTTGGTGTATGAATCTTTGTTATTCTTTTAAAGTTAATTTATTAAGATTTATTCTATGTGCCCGAGAGAGGCTAGAATGAATTCTTGTAAGTTTCAATCTGAAGAATATTTGCGTGTCCGACCAAGAACGTAAGTAAACTGAGGTGTCATATATTAATAGAGTTTCATTGGTTTATGCTCGAGAGAGATAGATCACAGTTCTATGTTTTAATTGCTTATATGTTATGTCTAAGAGGAGAGCACGATAATTTGAATGGACAAGTATATGTCCGAGAGAAATAATATGAGAGAAAAGAAACTACACAACCAGATTATTGGGCTTCATCTACGCCTTGGAAAAGTGTTTAGCCTCGCATTGGAAGAGAATCCATCATCAAGTTCTTCATCTTCTTCTCTCATTTGCTCTAGCCTCCAATTCTGCTCAAGATACCCCCAAAATGTTCTCCCATAAGGCTTATTTATATGTTTGAAGAGAAACCCCGAAGTCCCCTTCCAAATTTGAGTCAAAATAGGCTTGATTTAGGTTTTTCTGCACAAGGCAATCGATCGCTCCGTATAGCCAATCGATCGCTTTACGATCGATCACTTTCCTTCAACAAATCCTTCGTTATCGCGCCGATCGTCCGTTTTGTCTCATCAGCTGATCGATCACTTTTATACCGATCGATCGTGTTTACTGTATTTCGTGAACCAAAAACTCCAGTAGGTACAATTGATCGTGTTGATGGCTGATCGATCGTTTCCTTCAATACACTATTTTTTGGCTCTGGCGATCGATCGCGTATGAAATGCTAATCGATCGTAATAACTATTCATAATTTTCAAATGGCTACAACTTTCTGCTCCGAACTCCGAATTGTGCGTGGTTGGTGGCGTTGGAAAGATGACTTCCTGAATTTTAACATGAAGCGTGAATCACTCCAATCAGAGATTTTCACACGAAGTTATGATTATTTAACCATTAAAGACCATTTTCACTTCATTTTTGTATATTACTCTTGTTTCCTAATAAAAACCAAAAACTATATTAAAGTAGTAGTAATTCTAATCAAAAGCATAAACATAAGTTTAGGAGATAATAAAATATATATTTCATGTGTAGATCAAACAGCTGCCTAAAAGCCTCCCAAGTAATTTCTTGTTCTTCAGGGAAATTGTTTCTTTCAGCGTATTCCCACCAGAATACTGCTTCTCCAGCGAATAAGAATGTGGCGAAAGTAACCCATTCAGTCACAGGAACCTTTAATCCCTTAAACAATTTCTCTACTGAAGTTAACCACCTTTCAACCATCTCTGGGTTGTCCTCCCCAGTAAATGCCAGTGCCACTCTTTTGAATCTCTCCAATGTGGGGGCTTTCTCTTTATATTTCAATACCTCCGTTTTGAATCGCTCTTGCAAGCTTCTGCATCATTGTCGTCATCCCTTGGTTCTGTTCGACATTCTCTTCTTGAGTAACTGACGCGTCTCTCGCAGGTCTACCTCTTCGTGTTCTAGAGTTCAACATTTTTATTATCTATAGTCAATGAAAGAATATGAATTAGAATTTCTACAAACGTCTCAATTTTAATTCATCTATCTATTCATTGACTCCTAGTTCACAAACTTTCGAGTATCGGTGCACTCCCAACACTCAAATAATAATCACAGAACAACAATTCACATAGTCACAATTCAACAACATATGATCAAATAAAATTTTATTGTTTCCTTGAAAATTTTAACAGAGATGTTAAGATCAACCCTGATGAAAATGTCAGGAGTTTTATTACCGGGTATCTTTCCTAATTTTCTCTCCCACTCCATTACTATCATAATGATCTTTCTTCTAAGTCTTTAGCTTCAAAGGTACTCATCTAGGATTCAAATAGTCATGTAAACTGACAGGGCTCTAGCTCTAGATGCATCACCACCTTCTAAGGGGACATATATGGCTAGTGATATCCCTAAAACCTAAACATCCTATCAGGTCATCCCACAAGCCTACATCATGTGTCGCTGTTTGGTAGGCTGGGTGATCTCTAACTATCTGAGGCATTGGCTCAATCACTATGGGTGGTACTTCTTCGTCATCTAATTGGATGACTATGCTATCCAGCTAGTCACCTACCCTTGGTTCCTCTCTTGTTTGGATTATGCAATAGAAAAGTCTCTTCTTTCTTCCTCGTTTCCTCTTTTTTCCTTTCAATCGAAGCTTGGTACCTTGTGTTCCTAACAGAGCACAACATTGGTATTAGAGCCAATACGATCGGTCATGCCTCCTCGTAAGCCGCTGGCCATGGCCGCTAAGGCACAACCGGAGCCAGAGACAACAACAGCGGCTACCAGCTCAAAGGTCATGGACGAGCTGTCTAGTGCGGAGATACGATCCATGTTGGTTGCGCTGCATAATCAGGTCCAACAGCTCACCCTTGCAAAGGCCAACAATCCAATCGCACCTACAACGGCCCCCCTATCCACATCATCACCAGTTTCGGCAAAAACATCCCAACACCTAGGTTCACATGTTTCTGGCGACAAGCGTCGTTTGCAACATTGGTGCATTCTCACCCTTACGGAGTTCGATTCAGTTCCTTCAATCAAGCAGCAGAAGGGGGCCATCCGGGCCATGACACACGAAGCATGCCAGGTGTTCGGGAAAATGCCTCAATGGCAACGCCCTTCCGAAATCTACAGCATGAGCTCGAGGACGAATGGGAGGAATACCAGGGACATCGCGGCGGCCCTCGGCGTGGGGCTGAGCCTTGGTTGGCGTGTCTACAGTTCCTGCATTACAACGACAAAGATGATCTAGTAGAATGGCTCTATAAGGCAGAGAAGTTCTTTGCCTATCAAGGGATGCATTCGGAAGCAGAATGTCTGCGCATTGCGGCGTTCCATCTGGATGGGGATGCCACAGTTTGGTTCCATAGTTTTGAGAAAGAGGTCTACTACCCAACCTGGGCTTCTTTCGCCGACGAAATATGCGTCCAGTTCGGTCCCAACGAATTCCAGGATTTCAATGAGATGCTCTCCAGCCTGCGACAGACCACCACAATGCGAGCATATTATTCGGAGTTTATGAAGATTGTAAATTGTCTGCCAGATTAGCCGATGGCGGCCTTAGTGGGTACCTTCAAGCGAGGGCTCAAGCCAAAGATTTCAAATGAGATGAGCTATTTTCCATGTCACTCAATGCGGGATGTTGTGCGTCATGCACGAATTGAGGAAGAGAAGCTTGCTCGTCAGCACCGTGGAGGCCTCATGGGCTCTGCACTACGACCTCCTATCAGTTCAGCGCCGGCCCCTATGCCACCGTCAGGCCCCAATCTCAGCCGGACCACCTCCTCCGGTCCTGCTGGTCAGCTACTGCATTGCCTGACAACATCCCAGGTGGATGAATGGCGCGCTAAGGGCCTCTGTTTTAAGTGCGACGAGAAGTTTGCACTCGGCCATCGTTGTTCAATCCATGGTAGTTTGCTCATCGAGGAGGCCGAGGACGAGGAAGTGCCATTGTCGGGGGAGGCTCTAGACCCTTATGACAGCGTGCAGCCAGAGATCTCCGTGCACGCCTTTCAGGTGCTTTCACTCCTGGTTGGTTGACTGAATAACTTGGCTTGTAGATTGAATGAAAGATTTTAGAGTGTCCTCTAAGGATGATTGCCTTTGTGTAAGACACTGAGATTGAGTGGATGCTTGTTGCTATTGGGTGGGAGGTTGCGACAAAACTGGATAAGATAGGTTATTCTGCCTAAACTAATTGTACATGGGTTGCATGGGATACCCACCTACATTCATAGATGGTTGACTTTGTCTCCACGAAAAATTTGGATAATTTCTCCAACTTGAATTGTAAGTTTCAGAAAAGGGATTTACTGTCGGCTTCCCATAATTATTCAGGACATTAACTTTTTCTGCATAACACTCTCGATAAGTACTCATCGAAGGACAGTTCAGAGATGTATGCATTGGGCTAGCACACACAGAGCATGCTTCATTCATGTTGAGAACATTGATGCTTCAGTTCATACTCAGAGCATCTATTTTCTTAGTTAGCGCATTGAGTTTGACCTTCACATCTACGTCTCATTTGATTTCGTAGAGACCTCCCTTCTTAGGAGCTTGATGTTGTCTCTCCCTATGACTTGAAAAATACTACTGTTGGGACCTTTCAGCTAATCGCTCTAAGAAATTATACGCAGCTTCACCTCCTAAATCTAAGAAAGCACCATCATTCATGATTCAATCATATTGCGATGTGTTTGAGTTAAACCATTGTAAAAGTGTTGAATTAACCTCCATGTTTCAAACCCATGATGTGGACATTTTAGTAGCATATCTTTGAATCTCTATACAAGACTGCCTCGCTTGACAACACAGAAAAACAAGCACATTTCAAAATCCTATCCACAATGAAATTTATAATACTACCAAGCTTAGCTGACAGTGATGTTATATGCTGAGACTTTTCTGTTGCTTAAGCACGGTCTTCTAGGCTCTCGCTCTTGTGAAGGACTTGTGTGTCACATGAAAGCATTGAAGTCACCCCTATGTGTTAAACACATGATTAAAAGTTAAAAAGACGGAGCTTATGATTCATCTCCTTGAACACCATGGGGAATTTGGTAATGACCAAATGTTAGTCAAAATGGAGTGCCGTATGGAATATCGTCATGAAGTGTTCAAATAGGAGAGTGCACGCTGTGGTAGAAGATCTCCTCCTTTTGCATGTGCATGAGACTAGATGCGAAGACTCTCATAAAATTTTTCCTTTTCATCTTCCTTGAAATCAGTGATTTCACTTTTTAATTCATTAGTTTTGGCCATTGGGAAGAATTTGACAAAAATTTACTCACCAACATATCCCATGTTGTGATAGAATCAGCGGGAAGTGAGTTTAACCACGCCTTGGCCTTGGTCTTCAAAGAGAAGGAGAAAATGTGCAGACAAACAGACTCATCTGAGAAGTTCGTGAATCTAAAAGTTGCACAAATTTCTAAAAAATCTTTTACATGTATGTAAGGAACCTCTCTGTTGAGACCTCTGGAGAATGATAAATAAGTGTAAGTTTAGGATTCTCTACAAATTACTACATGTCGATTCCAAAGCCTTAGTACTTGTTAATTTGATCAAGTTTAGATTTTTATTCCGTTAATTAATTTAATTAATCATTATTTAATCAATCTTTACAAATTTCATAATTAATTCAAGGGTTTAATTAGGGTTCGATTAGATTTCCGCCATACAAGTCCCTGTTGGTTCGACCTCGTAAAATTGTGCGACTGTACTTCAATACGATTCGTACACTTGCAAGTAAAATTAAGAGATTAATTAAAACAACAAGTTTTTGGTGCCGTTGCCGGGGACTTCTAGGAAATCAAATTCTAAGACTAATTGTACCCTTGCAGTTAATTATAGGTAAAAAAAATCAAATCAAAAAAATTTAAAAAATTAATAAAAAAATACACACGTGAGAATTAATTGACGGTGTATGACCACGTGGACACGTGACTACACAATGCGTCTGGTTAGAAATAATTCCAATCCTTTAAAGAATAGTGAAACTAAAACTGATCTTTCATTTAAAATGAAAGACCAACCTGAGAAATCCCTAAGAGAGTTGTTTTCTCCAATCACAATCAACCCTCCATCTTGCATAGTGTTACCTGCAACCTCTGCAAAACATTTTGAATTAAAACTTCAAATAATTCAACTCTTGCCACTTGTAACAATCCAGAATTTTATTCACATTGTTACGGAAGATCTTTCTTTAACGCACAGTTACTCATACAAAAATCACGCACTTAAGGTATTTAAATTAACAACTCAAATCACTACATGTACCCACTTACGAGAGAATCACAACTAGTATCGAATTTGTTATTTAAACAATTAATACAAGCATGCATTGAAATAATAATTCCAAATCATAGCAAAAACATGATTGATATTATATCCGGAATTAACTAAGTAATTAAAACAGGAACGCATAAATATTATTGCATAATTCTAGAAAAAAAAATCAACTTCCACAAATCAGACATTCCTTACAATCACTACAGCCTCATTCTAGCCTTGGCAACTAATTTAGCCAAACATATTAACTAGAACACAGGAAAAATGCATAATTAAACTCATTTTAATAAAAGAAAATAAAATTAACTTACAGAAATTTGAGATTAAATGAAAAGTAACAATACTGTTCTCTCTGCTTGGTCGACTGGTCTCGGCAGCAACAGTTCGGTACATGAAATGTAACCCCAATGCAATACCGACAAGAACCGGGATGAAGAATTAAATGAAAAAGAAAAGAAAAAATCAAAATTTTTGAAACTGTAATTGCTCTCGGTCCTCCTCTGGGCGGCCTCCTTGCTGTCTGGCTTTCTGCTCTCTTTATAGACTCCAAAACAATCCACTTTCTACCCCAAATCAATTTCGTGCAAAATCAAAATCTTCCCTTTGGCCACCTTCCATATAAGTTGATTTGCCCTTTGAATTACTTCAAATCCCGTCCAATTTTGTAAAAAAATTCCCATCTTTAAGCCATTCCGAAACGGGGCCAAAGCACCCAAACATGAAACTTCTCAATTTGACACAAAATCCAACTTCAATCGAGTTCAGAATTGGTATCTTACCATTCTGAAATGAATTGAAACTCAAGCTTCCTTGATGCCTCGCAACATTCCCGATTTGGCAGTTTCCAAATCAAGAGCTTTCCAAACTGAATCTGCTTCTCTTTCAGTCGCCATGGCCGCCAAAACCTTCCTTTATCGCTGTCGTGCCCGCCAATGGCCCTCAGTCTCGCTGTATTTCTCGCCGTAGAGCTTTGCCTCTCTGTCGCTCGAGCTTAAGCCCAGGCTGCTCCTCTTGA
Organism: Houttuynia cordata; assembly: GCA_039654745.1. Classification (NCBI taxonomy): domain Eukaryota; kingdom Viridiplantae; phylum Streptophyta; class Magnoliopsida; order Piperales; family Saururaceae; genus Houttuynia; species Houttuynia cordata. Next base: position 7,167,168 of record CM077504.1, read on the forward strand.
TCGTGACTGGTGTCACCATCAGTGACTCCTCCGTCGCCGTCAGAACCTCCGCCATCGTCGAACTCAACCGTCACCTCGTCATCGGACCCAACAGTCGCCTCGCTGTGATTTCACCATGAGCACTCGTCTTCTCTGACTGGTCGTGAAACAAAGCTCGACAGAGCTCGTTCTTCTGCTAGACACCCGAGCCATCGGCTCCGGTTGTCTTTTGTTTTCTTTTTCTTTTCCTTTCCTCATACCGAACCCACAGCCCGAACCACTGAACCGGTTCGGTTCGAGCTTTCGTTTTTTTTCTTTCGCTCAAATAAAACCCATTGTAAGAATCTCATCCGTCGGATCGAATCTGAACGCCCATTTTCTCTTAAGTGTATCATCAAAGGTTCAGATCTTTTCTGCGTGTGATCTCAGCTCTTGGGTCGCTTTGGCACATCAAAACCCGCTTAATAGTTTTACTTTGACCATTCTGCAGTCCGAGCACTTGAATCTACATTAATGAAATATGTCCCACATTAGACTCACCAAATATCCATAAAATTACGGAACACATTTAAATTAAGGCATTTAGAGCACACTAATTATTTAATTCCTAATTACTCAACTAATTACTAATTATCCACTTTATTCCTTATTTTAACTAGAAATATGACTAACAAATCGATAAAAAAGGCATATAAAAATGCGTATTTTTCATGCATAACACTAATCCTACTTTAATTAGGAATATATCTTCCGTTAAAATTTGCATTATTCTATAATCTTATTATTTAACCTTGGCGCCAGGCACAATCCTGCGCCAGGTTGGACACTTAGAATCCTAGTTTGAAAATGGAAACCAGTTCTAGTTACATCATTAAATCATATTTCTAATTTAAGTAGGACTCTAAGATAACTACCAACCATCTTATCTATCCGACACTTACGAGAGTCCAAAAATTATGGTTTCTCACTTCAAGACGATATCAATTATACATTAAAAAAATCACAAATTTTGGGGTCGTCACAGATATCAACTTATGTAAGCTCATTGAATGTTGCACATGGGCCAACCTTGACTTTTGGGAGCAAAGAAAAGAAGGACAGATAAATTTGCTACACTAAAAGAGAAATTTGCCTTAAAAGAAGATGAATATATGAAGTGTTTAAGGCAATGTTTTAAAAACCGGACAGGTCATCTGATGTCATCAATACAACCACCCCCCCCCCCCCCCCCCCCCCCCCCCCACCTCCCTTCTTCTCAAAACAAACTTTATATTATATAAAAACTTTGCATAGTCCATTGTTTCTTCTGTAACAATTTAATGAACAAAATAATCACATTACAAAAAGTAAAACTCCCAAGTCCCTTTTTTACATATAAATTTTTAATTCCAAATAAACAAATCTACACATTTCAAAGCAAATCCCTATCTCCAAAATCTCTAAACAGCAATGGCAGCGTGATGTCGTGATCTTGAACCTCTTCTCTACTGTTCGATATGAGGGATGGCCAGAGGAGGTGGTGTGAGGGCTGGCCGAGGGAGAGTTGGGGCAGGGGAGTGGTCGGCTAGCGACGTAGAGATGAAGACTAGGGATTGAGGAGAGGAATGGGGATTGGGAGGAGAGGGAGTCGACCAGTCAGGGGGTGATGGAGTAGGTCAATCAAGGAGACAAAGAAAGAGAATCGAGATGAAAGGGAAAAGAAACCCGCCTAGCTCGGTCAATTGGGTCACTGGTTCAACTAAATAGGTTAAACAAGGTCGATGGGGTCAATCTACTCAACCGACCGGGATGACCCCACTAAAAAAACCTCTTCGCTCCTGTCGGCCCGGATCGAACCAACTGAGCGGGTCCCGTTTTTAAAATCATGGTTTAAGGTAAGGAGCTCTTCCTATGGTCAGAAAGATGCATGCAAGAGGGACGTGGTTGCTGATTTCGTCGAAGGAAAGAAAAGGAAGAGTTGATTTTGTCTCACGTGGAGAGGTTATTGCAATCAATTTGATAGCTGCAACCAGACAAATAAAGGAGCAAAAGCTTGCAAATACAAGGGACGGGCTGGTCATTTAGCTTCTAGGAGAAGGAAATAGAAAAACTTGCAGCTTTGGTGAAGGATTGGCAACACCAATCATTGGTAATCAATGCAATTAGACAAATGATTGGACCGACGTAGTAGCCATCATCCAATTCCTCATCGCCTCTCCAACGTCCAGCAACCACTTGTCTTCTTCTTTTTCTTTAATTTTATAATTTTTATTTCATTTGAAGTGCCCTTTTTTTACTCTTAATTATTATTATACATTGAATGCTTAAATATTCTACTTCTTGATTTTATAGGATATTAGTATCTAGAGTGTTTAATTATTAAAAAAAAATATTTGCTTTAATTATCCAATTATTTTAGAGTTATTTTTGTGATTTAGTTATTCAAATCATTCGGATAGAGTAAATCTCAATTCTACTCTTCTGAGGTAATTGATACATGGAAGGGCAACATTAAGTATCTACAAGACCCTTGGAGTTTTAGTATTTTCTTCTATTTAATTTTACTCCCTTTAGTTTACTTTGATTGCTTTCTACTCCATTTCTTCTTTAATTTTGTGTTTGTTTCTTTAGACACTGGTCAATCCCTCGGATCAACCTTTTAATAATATAATTCTAAGTAAAAAATAACTTAAGGCTATCATTCAATTAATGAGTAATTGGTCTAGGTTAATCAAGCAAACAATTTATCATGAGTTTAAGTATGCGCTTGCAAGGAATTCTGTCTCGGCGATATAACCAATAAAACGAGACGGGTTAATATCGGGTTATAGCGTTTTTTAAAAAATCGCCGATATATCGCTGAAACAAAGCTAATATATCGGGTTTTGGCGATATATCAGTTCAACTTTTTTTAAGGGGTCAGGCGGCTCGGGCCATCGGGGGGGAAGGCGGTGGCGATTGAGTTGAGGGCGGCGATTCTGGATCCGACAGCGACGGCTGACGAGTTGAGGGCGGCGATTCTGCAAGAGGAGTGACTGGTGGTGCCGATACCAACTAAGAAGGAGGTAGGGATTTCAAAACGATATTTTTTTGTCTGGTATTTGATGAATTTAATTGATGTTCTTAAAATAGTTTTGTTAATTTGTTGATTTTCGATGCATTGAGCGAGCAAATCTTTAAAATGTTGTCAGTAGTATACCATTTTATCTTTCTCCTCCTAACTTGTTATTTGAGATGCTAGTTGGTACATTTGTTAGTTTGTCTAATTGATTGTCTTGTAGATTTTTGTGTTAATTTCATAGAGACTTTTTGTTTCTTGGATAAGTTCACACCTACTTTTCCTTATGGCTATGTCTTCTCAGCTTATGACGGCTATAGGTTATGCAATATATGTACTTGATGACTTGATTTCTAACATGAATTCATTCTTGGTTGGAGTTTATTTGGCATGTCAATACTCAATTGCTTTGTTATTGCTTTTCTAGGGGCATTCTCATGAATGATGCGATGATACACCCTTGTGGACATTCTTTTGGAAACAATGGACTACAACATATCTTCAAAATGGTGGGTTCTTTACATCCTCCATTTCTTGGTTTTAACTTGTCATTCTATCAGCACTGTAAATAATAAACCTGATTGCTCTTGATATGGAGTGAGTTCTCTGCTGGTTAGGAGCTGACATTTGTTTTTGAAATCTTTCAGCATTGTAAAGTTTTGAGGGGATACTATTGTTTTTAAATTTTATTTATTAATTGTTAATAGAATAATTTTCATAAAAGGGTTTTTCTATGATTAAGAACCACTCTTATACTCCAGCTATTACCTATTAGAAAGACTGCTAAAACACTTGGTGACAACATATGACAATACTTCTGCTTTTTTAGAATCTTGATACAAGCAGTTCTTCTATTAAGGTCATTTTTTTGTTTCCATATTTTGCTACCATGTAGATGTTTGCGCCACAACTCTTGGAGGATGGTCATTTAGTGATGCAGGCTGATTACAGTGGGAATTCAGGAGATTGTTCGATTGAGGCAATCTGTCGAACAATTTTATTCTTCGAGTATCAGAGTCAGGTAAAATAGGGAGAACACTAGTCTGTATGAACGTTGTTTCAATAAGTTGAGTGAGTCTCTTGGAGTCTTATTAATCTCAATGTGTCTGTAAATACTGTAGTGTTTATATAGTTGCATCTGTTAAGGTTTGGTAACTTTTTTTATAACTTTTTTCTAAAATCAAATGATAAAATAAACACATTTCCTAAATGTGAATTTGAGTGTGCTGGCTCTGCAGAACCTACGAATTCAGGCATCTATCGGCATACTCTATGATCACTGAACTTGTAGTTCCCATTTTCGGATGTCATAAAAATACCTATAAATACAGTTTGGTTCTCCTCAATTTCTTTTGTTCTACATTTTCATTTTGATTTTATAGTTTGCTATCTGGGGTTGCATCGTTTAGTGGATAATAAATGAATAATTGTGGAGAACAAAAAGTTGATGTTCTTAGAGATTAATCTGGTTGAGTTTTTCACTTAAGAAAAGAGTTTACAATCTCAAAAGAAGGGAAGAAAATATATGACAATACAAGCAGAGATTTTGTCATTGTTGATTATTACAGGTGATTGAACTTTTATAGGGAATGCATTTTGCACATATGATTAATAATACAGGGGAGGTTTTGCCAAAATTTTCATAGAAATATATATATATAAGAATGCTTATTTTGCTTGTAAAAGATTAGTGTCACTCCTTTGAAGAGTCACATTGTGAAAATATATGGTAAAAGCTAGTTTTCAACCACCGATATTTTTTTACAAATATCTCCGATATATCTCTAATATTTTGTCTCTTAGGCCGACCGCTATTTTACCGATATCCGATACGGAATTCCTTGTGTGCTTGTAGTTTTCCTTCTTCAACTAAACCTATACTAGCTTCAAGACTCATTACAAGATTTGTTATGAAATTGGCAATACAAATGAGGGAAAAGTATGTTTGCAATTTTGACACCAACACCAAGGGCAGAATGAGAATCAATTTTATGCAAAATGTTTTTTTGAGACATGGTTCACTCACGTTCGCATGACCCGAATCACCAAGAGCCATCCAATTTTGATCCAATGGCAATAGGAGCAAGTTGGTGATTTAAACCCTCCTCCCCCCCTGATTTGATGCCCATCGTTGGATCAAAGTCTGATAGCTCGAGTTGCCTTGACTAATGCAAATGTGCATGACCCATGTTTCTTTTATTTGGAACTCAAATTCCACTATTTCACCAGCAAATAGAGTTTAAAAGTACTCTGCATTTTTTCCCGAAACTGAGTCTGCATTTTGCCTCTATTGTACCAAGCCAATGTGATTAAAGCACTTTTAGAACCCAAGAGTTGTAAGCCTGAGATTTGAGAGATTGGCTTATTCCTATGCAAAACTATGTCTTGTGCATATGTGACTTTCAAGTCATTATTTACTTCTAGAAGAATTTGGTTCAATACATGTGGTATGGTTCAGTCACATGTCTTGAAAATTAATAAATTAAAGAATGGAGCTACAAAAACTTGAAGGTTTGCTAAATTTCGATGGTATGGTATAAAGGAGTCAATTAAACAAGGTAAGTTGATCACACACATACTTCACTTAGGACTTAATTCTATGTTCAAATGAGAGTATTAAGTGAAAGTACTTAAATTAGAAAGGTTTGATTCCTGACTTATTTAATTGGAGTTCAAGATTGATTTAAAAAGAAATGTAAGTCTTAAAACTGAAAACACCTTTCTGTTCAAATGTGTTACAACACCGGAACAGTTTCCTGAAACCGTGAAGTCCTAGTTTTGGAAGAATTTGTTTTTCAATTCAATTACAAGTCCTAAACTGACTTGAGCGTTTTAAATACAGCATTTGGGACGTCTGGTCTAAGAGACATCTTCTCATAAGGCCTCAAGAGAAAACCCTAATTTTCAACTTAAGTAGAAGATCTTCACATGTGTGAGTATTGAGCAAAAAGTTATATCTTTGCATGTGAATTTGCCACACACATACACACAAATTCAAAGAAGCTAACGAGATCGATTAGATGCACTACGATAGTGTCACACCCCAAATTTCCAGACCTCGATTAGAGCGAGGAAGCCCAATCAAATAATGTCAGGAGGTCAGAATTTTGGGACGCGACCGAATATTCGATAGATCACAATTACAAAACACAAATATGGAATGCGCATGATCAACAGAATGACAGAACAATATCCAAAATATTCAACCTTGCATAACATTAAAGCATCTACTTAATTATTACAACAATCAATCTCACAAATCCAAATAATAAAGGTTCTGGCACACAGGCCAACAAGTTCACAGAGATAATCATAATAAAAACATAACAAAAGTTCATCTTTAAGCTGCAACCATCCAAATAACTTCAACGAGGATACTTGTTCAGCTTTTCTCCTTCTTGATTCCTACATCAAAGGATGCATGAGTATTCCAGAGGAAATACCCAGTAGGATGCCAAGAAAATCCACAAAAAAAGAATATAAACGGAACTAACATCACAATAAAAAGGGTAAAGACAAGTTCAACAATATCATGAGTCACAAATACTGAGTTTACTTACCTGAATACAGATCATACTCATAGACCATCACTGTTCAAGATAAGGATGAAATAATCATTCAAAGCTCTAAACGTACAGTGCGTAAGGAGAAACTAATAACGAATATAGACTCCAACATCCAAAGTGTAGGAGTCAAATAATTTATATTCTCAGCTCAGACCACTTTCCCTATGGACTTCTATACCAAAACATCCTAGAGGTTCTTTAGAGGAACCCGGTCATGTGTCTAGGGATGCTGGCCCCATCAGTGCTTACGGGCACAATGGACGGAGACTACAAGATCTTCCGTAATATCTTGTAATCTAAGTACGTATATTTGCCTTCATCAGCTGAACTACAGAGGTTCAATTAATAATATGAGATCAGTAAGGATCTAGCAATGGCTCGTGAGCATACTATGATTCCACTCGAAGAGTGTCCATCAATAACTCTTAGTGGAGAAACAGTTTACGTCGAACTAAATTAATTTAGAAATGACAGGAGCTCTATCAACTAGAGACTCATACTATGATCTTTCTGTAACTGACTCACAGTGGAGTATGATAGCAATCTCATTGATCCAAACTGGATAGACTCACATCGGAGCACTCAAGGAAATCTATTGATCCAACATTGGAGGACGTAAATTGGGACTCATCAGAGATTTACACACTGACCATCTTTGCCGTACCTAACCCTCGATAAGACAATCCCCAGGGACGCTGACACAAGATCCGCATGTCCGAAAGTCAATCAGGTAATAGGATACAAGATTTTGAATTTCAACAGGAAACTCTTTGGACTTGAAACTGTTCATGAACTCTTGATAATTGAGATATTCAACCCCAGACAGGAGAACTCAGCTCCACGACCCTTACACATGATTTAATATTACTGTAATTAAGACCATCTCAGTCTTTACTGTATGATATATGATTATTAATACCATATTTGCCCATATCTGGAAGCTTTAGTAGATATTAGGGTTTTAGTTCTTAAACACTATTTTTCCACACACACAACATACCAATTTCGATGATCACCACAGTCTACACAGTATATATCCCATTTTTAAATTATTACTATACATACCCTTGGATGTCTAGTTTTTAACTCAACAAACTGCATAATTTTCTGATTTTTGTACAATTATTTATCAATTTCTGGTTACTGCTCGTCGGCGTAGGAACTGTTCTGGCCGAGAGCAATAATCTTAATCTATATTGATTAATTGGTGATATGCACATAATTAATTGATTAATAACTCTTACTGACATTAGTTACTCACCCGTGACATACTTTACAGAACCCAATTGGTCCTGAAATACTACAATTTCCTTTATCTTATGATGTGTCTTTTACCTCCCGATTGGTGAATTCCCAAATTAACTCCATTAGACTCATTTTACTCAAAGAAGACACCTATTAGCAGACACTGAAACGTACAGCCATGCACTGGCGTGACTTCAAGAATCTGTTTTGCATCATCAACAAAGATCATCAGCCATGCACTGGTATGAGAAAGATCATCAATTTAGAAGGAGTATCTCATGCGATCCACAAGATTAGGGTTAATCACTTGACGTCGACTATGCTTACAATAAAATCGATGTCAATTGACCAAGATAACAATTAGACTGATTGAACATATCACAAAAAGACGTCCAACAGTATGAAAAGACACGACTTTACAGGATAAACAAGTTGGGAATGTCGTCTAGGTACTAGTACATGAAGAATTAAATAGATAGTGCTCAAAGAACTTCGATCATTCATGCATGCCTCATATATCACAATAATCCTTGACAGAAACAATAACAATAAGATCATGGCATCAATCTATTATTGAATTACTCATAATTCAATCATATCATATGATCAATCTCATTAAATTTTAGAGAACAAGATTTGTAGGAAAATAAACATCCTACCTCTTCAATGACGAACCGACAAACCTTCCTGAGTGCTTCGCACTATACTTCGCACCACTTCCTCCCCTTTTGCCAAATCACCACAAGGTACAACTTGATTTAGAGAGGAGTGCTATTGGTTGGAAAGAAGAAAAGAGGCACGAGAGCACTACTCCCTTTGCACGTCTCCCAAGGCCAAAAGAGATGCCGGCTTCTCCACTCTTAGGTTTATATAGGTAAAACCTTAATTCTACACATTAAATCTCTACCCTTGATCTCACCTCCATCTAAGGGTCACGGTTTAGTCCAGCAAGATCTCTACAGCCAAGACGTGATCCACGTCCTTGACTCAATTTCTGTTAGAGTTCCATCATGGTAGGGATTTAAACCAATTTAATTTGTTACCATAACCACTTAGGTAACCTCCCAATTAAAACCCAATTGTTGAACGCCTCTCCTAGCCATGTGGTGCCCAAAATTTGAATGGAATATATCATGCAAATCATTCCATTAACCTCCAAGTGAAATCCCTTCAATTACTCAAGTTTACCATAAGTAAAATTTCCTATTTTAATTCAAATTCAAATCGGTTTTACAAATAGGAAATAATTTCAATTCTTTCCACGATTTGCTCTCACAACCACAACTAACCAAGTCATGACAGATCACCCACGTGCACAATGCCCTAGGCACTGTGTCCACGTGGCTCTGGCTCTCAAGCACTCCTGTGTCTGGTGCGTGGCTCTCATATGGGCGACTCCGATGCTCCACGTACGCGATGTGCCACTCTGCCTTGTACAACTCCTGTAACACACAACTAGCCCGTCTCGTCTCAACCATAAGAGTAACCACACGGGACATAACCTTGCTCTGGCACCTAGGTGACCTTAACGTCCAGGTGACCCTGGCGCCCAGTGCATCTAACGTCCTGTGTTCCTCCGGCTTTTGGTACACGCGTGCAAAACTTACCAAATATAACATCTTGCATTACGATGATCCAATTTAATAAATCAAGATACACAAACGTGTCAAGACACTCTGTACTCATACCCTGGCGCCTGGCCCCCACTCCTAGCATCAGGTTGAGCCTAGCGCCAGGCTAGTCCCTGCGCCCTAGTGTCCCACCTAATCTGGTTTATCGATTCCACACATTCACAAGCATCAAAATAATAATTCAACATACTAGATCATAAAACATCATCAAAAATCAAAATAGGCTGCAAAACTTTCCTATTTTAGACAAATTTCCTAAAATAGCAGGTTGAGTAAACCATGGAAAATCGTCTCGCCGATATATCGGCGATATATATCGGGCCTAAACCGATACATCGATACCAATTAATATTAATTTTTCCAAAAATTCTAAATATCGCCGATATATCGGCGATCGGTTTCGGACTGATATATCGGTATTTTCTGAATTAAAAAATTATTTTTAAAAAAAAAATTGAAAAAAAAAACCTTTCATGTTTGTTTTCTATCCTAATAGGCATATTTTGAAATTTATTCTTTGTTTAAATTAGTATAACTCATTTTAGAAGTTAGATTGTGAAAATATACGGTAAAAACTAGTTTTTGACTACCGATATTTTTTTACACAATATCTCCAATATATCTCCGATATTTCGTCTCTTTGGCCGACCGATATTTTACCGATATCCAATACGACATTCCATGGAGTAAACATACCGATTTTTCGGGTGTTACAGGTAGAGTGGAGAGTCAAAGGTTTATGGAGAAGCTTTGTAGAGTAGAGAATGATCAAGAGTTCAATGAGTACTTGCGAGTAGCCATACATGGAGAAGTTGGGTCAAAAGAGTTTGAGTAACTTGAGTGGTAACTTTATATCGTATCTCAAAGTCTTACTCTATAGTGCATTGATTAATCGGCCAAGTGGTCACGTACTTTTTTTCTGATTGAGTTTCCACATTAAAAAAATGTTTTCTGTATTTACATTACTAGTAATTTTTAGGTTAATCGCATAGGTAGCAGATAAGTTAATCTGTTGCATACAATGACTCAAATTCTATCAATAAACACCTTAACTGATGGTCACACAAAGGTCTTGTGCCCTCCCCTAACCATTCCACAGGCTTGAGTTTTTTGTAACAATCATAAATTGGGTGGGTGTGTGCTCTCAGCTTTGGGTTGAAACCGTTAGATTATGCAGGTCCACCATAATCTGCCGGCATCCACCTCAAAACACACACTAAATGATTGTGTTATTTTTTTATTTATTTTACTCACAATTAATTGCATGAGCCTAGTTATAGACTAACGGCTGCAAGGTCAAACCTGAAGGACTTGGTTTGATTTAACATAGTTCTAAATTAAGCTTAACTAATTCTAATAAAGGAGTTTGATATGTAATAAATAAAGAAATAAACTTTGACAAGAAATCTAATGTATAAAGGTACCAAGGCTTCGAATCCACCTCTAAATAAGGAATTACTACTCTCAATTATTATTAATGCACATGTTGATATGACAAGAAAATTGCGTATTCTTGGTTAGAAACACGAGTTACAAATAAATGCACTAAATGTTCTTGGTTAGACACAGATAGTTCATTCAATAAAAATTAATTAAATTAACATTATCCTTAGTGTGGCATAGAGTTATCAAAATTTTTTACTATGGTTAGATACAGAAATTCTTATAGGATTAAATTTCATAAATAATTTACACAAGTATCAGTTAAAGCACTAAGAGAAAATTATAAAATTTCATTCACATACATATGAAAGAGATCGTATCAACTATAATTAAATAAAATAATCACGAGTTTAGGGTTCATCTGATAAAAAAATTTAGCTAGATATAGAGGAGAGGAAAAGGAAAAATTCTGTTTTCATGGGAAAGACATTGGCAACGTGTAAAATCTGAAACATAAATCAGCCTCTCGCCAAAAGCAGCTATGTCTCGATTCTCCTTCTCAGCAAACAACAGTTCTGGCCTCTTCTTCTTCTCTCCAGCAAAAACAGTTTCACTGTGATTTTTAATTCAGACCATCTTTTTCTCCTTCTAATGCTCTGTTTTTGTACATATACATGAAAACAATTCGAGCAGGTTGCAGCTCGAATTGCTTTCAATCTCCGTCCAATTTGCAGCAAAAACCTCATCTTTAACTTCTCAAAACAGAGCCCAAAAACACCCAAATTGTTAAGCTTTCTAAATCGAGCCAAATCCACCCCTTTCTGTCATCTTAAATCGATTTGAAAATTAGTACCTACCATTCTGAAACAGCTTCGAACTCGATTTCCTTAAATGCCTCTCATCTTTCCCGATTTGGCAGTTTCCAAATCGAGCGCTGTCTTCTCTGCTATTCGAGCTCCTCTTCATCGCGCCGCCATCACTACCTCTCCATGACCCATCGCCACGCCGTCCTCTCGCCGTCGATCATGACCGCCGTGAGCCCTCATGTGCTCTTGCCCATGGCCGCCTCATCTGGTTTCTCTCCTCCTCGAGCGCTCATGTTCTTCTGCTAGAACACGAGCTCGATGTTGGTTCAGGTTCTGTTTCTTTCCTTTTTTTTTTCTTTCAATTGGCTAAAACCTGTTGTAGCAGCTTCATCTGCCAGATCTAATCTCAATGCCCATCAGCACCCATCTTTTTCCTTAGATGATGTATATCAACGGGTTTGATCTTTTCTGCTCTTGATCTGACTGTTTTAAATAAATTGGCTCTTCAAAACCTACCACCTCCTCCTTAATCGTCGTCGGATCTTTGATCTCTTTGCATAAAAATCTAGTTTAGCATGCAACAGCTCAATAAACCATGACTTAAGCTTATGAAATCTACATAAATAAAGTTAAATCTAAATTAGATGCATAAGAAACTGCAAATCTATTAAATCCAATTATTGCATCTAAATAAATCAATTAAATACATTTATTTATTAAACTCCTATATCTAAATAATTCAATTAAGCACATTTATTTATTAAACTCCTCATTACAAACATAACACTGATAACCAATATTTATCTTTATTTAAACTAAAATTATGACTAACATATAGGTAGAAAGGCATATAAAAATTTATATATTTTGTATATATCACTAAACACGTAAATGCATGATTTCTCACAAACATTGGTTTGCTAAAGCAGGTATTCTGCTTCAGCTTTGTCAATTTCAACGGGACACGCCTACCCTAACTAGATCCATGACCAAAGTACATATCGGTCCTAGCTACCAAGATCCATAGAGGCCTAACACGGTATACAGCCACATATCATGGTCCTACCATGGTCACCCGGCAGTTATGCACCATGTTAGGCCTTATGTGCCATTCTAGGTCCCCTGTGGATCCTGGACATAGGATAACATTTTCTAATTGAACTGGCCCCCAATTAGGATAAACTCACTTTTGTTCACAAATGGCACAACCCCTCAGTAAACACTCTTTTGTCCAGTCCCATTCAAAACAAAATTGTTTCCTGACCCAGCACCGTGACCAAATGCCAGGACCATAGTACTTATTCTTTTTATTACTAGTAGTATCTGCAATAAAAGCCAAAATGAAATAAATTTAGTTCAATACATTTTTCAAATTCAAGCATGTACCAATAGGAAAAACTAAGTAGAAAGTCTCTATATACTAGATTATATCCTACGTGCTAATGATAAACATAGAATATACACATTTATATACTTCATTTACCGATTTGCTAGTGTAGTTTTTTAGTTAAAATAAGAATAAACAACTTCAAGTCTTTCAGTATTTATTATTGAACAAACTTTGCGTAATTTTTGGTATATGGATTAACAAGCATAACAATGACACAATTTATTGTTGTACTGAAGTTGTATGCATTTCAATGCATGAGCTGCAAGAAGAAGAATACTTAAACTACATCAGTAGCAAGTGGACATATCTTTTAGCAAAAAAAAAAAGTGGACATATCACATAAAGAATAAAATAGACTATGAAAAAGGTAATGATATTACTATTCTAATTCTCTACTCTATTTCCTTACTCTGCTTATGTGGCACCAAACCACAACATGGACCATGCACTGTAGAGTGGGTTTATTGGTTAACGTGCCAATCAACTTGTGCCACATAAGTGGAGTAGTAAAATAGAGTAGAAAAGTATAATCCTACTAAAAAATGACCTAACTAAAGCATTAATGAGCTTGGAAGAAGGATTCTTTGATATATTATTTAAGGGGCCGTTTGGGGCGTGATTATTACAAAAATATCTAGTCTGGATGTTGGATATCTACTGTAGCATCTATGTGGATTTTTACGTCCAACTGAAACACGGCAGGAAGTGTTTCAGCTGGATATATAAAATATCCAGATGCTACAATGTAGCAAAAACGGCCCCTAAATCCACTCACACACTCTTTCATGTCAACCATGCTCCATGCTCAGATGGTGATAAGTCAGTGCATGCCACGTGGGTTTTGCACCTGCATGACGCCATCGATTGACCGTGCAAAGAGTGGGTGTGCTCTCTGTTTTCCGCTAACAGTTGTAGAAGTGCGTGCGCCATTGATTTCCCAGATCAACGGTTCGCTATCACGTTGCAAATCGCACGTGGCATGCTCGGCACCCGATATAATTTCTCCTATCATAAGCAACTCTTTCGTAGAAAATCAGTACAGCAGCATTCCAAATCGTCAAACGCGCTCCCTTGAATCTGTAAAGAGGACTCTAGTTTAATTGATTGGGCGATGGCCGCTGGGAAGCAGCACAACTATAAAAGGAGCATGTGCTAGTCTCCTACATCTATCTATCCATTCACATCTTCGTAATGGCAAGAAAGAAAGTATCCAACTATAGACAACTTGTGACCTTTGTTTTAATTGTGGTTGTAGCTTTCACAGCTTCTGCAGCTGTTGCCCATGGTGTCCCTGTTTCGCCACCCTTGGAAGTGCAAAGTCATAAGCAGCCGGTGGCCATGTCGAATCGGCGACTACTGCAGGTGAGATCAAGAGGCTTCAAGTTGCGTGAAGATCTTCCCCCTCCATCGCCACCTAAAGTGAGCCGCAAGCACAGCTTTGTCATTCATCCATCGCCACCAGATGTATCATAATCTTTTAGACGTAATATTATTCACAAATTGTAACCGTTTGTTTTTCTTTTCTTTCCTTTTTTTTATTTAAACAGCTGTTTGTTTTGCTTTTTGTTTTGGTATGTAGGTCGCCTTCATGCCATTGCCTACTGAGTGGATGTTCATAATCCGTAGTCTTGAGGAGCAAAAAACTTGTTATTACCTCCATCCAAAAATGTCCCGGCAGCATTTGAGAATGAGTTAAATTTATTGGCCAGTAGGGCTCACAGAATTTAAGACTGCTTATCCCTGCACATACACGTTCATGAGGATCCTATTGCCCAGTAGGGTAAATCCAGTCATTTAATTCTGAATCTGTAATTTTTCAAATGCAGCCACGTTTTCTTGGAAGGAGCTGGGAGTATTATATTTTTTATTTCGTAACAAAGGAGGTCCAAATCCTTAGTGAACTTTGTTGCGGAGGTCCAGAATTTGAACACCCACTCTGTTGGCCAGAACTCGAATCGCCGGTGCACCATCAACAGCAAACATAAAAGACATGTACGCTCAGTCAAATATGCCGTCGAAAAACCGTGTGCGCCATCAATTTGGGGTGATCGAAGGCTGGTGAAACGTCACCAGAGTCGCTTATATATTATGGAGGAGCTGACATTGGATCTTGAAAGGCTTTTCTTCTTTGAAATTTTGTAAAATTACAGAAAGATCACAGTGCTGGGAAAGAAATTATTGTTGGTGGGACGGAACACTCGACCCAAACCTATGACAATATAAGCAGTCTTAGATTCAATCCTTTATGCTGTTATAGTGCCCATGGTTTTGTCGTTATGCAAGGATATTCACTCTCCAACATTACTATTAGTATTGTTATTAGTATTATTATTAGCCACTCTCTATTAATTATATTGAACATCTTTAGTTTATAGATGAGACGTGGTGGCCATGCCCAGGATGAGACTGCTATTCTAGCTAATTTCCTCCAAGACATAACATGGAATTCTGTCTATAAAAGGAGCATCTAGTGGACGGAAAAGCAAACAAAAGGGAACTTTAGGACTTTCTCTCAAATTAATCGATCTAAAATAAAAAATTGACATCAGTAACTTACCAAAGAATAGAGTTGTTGCTATTTGGTAAATGTGGCCAACATCAGTAACTTACAAAACAATGAACAATAAAAACAAAAGCATTGGTTTTCTCAAACTCCATAAGCTAGACTGATCCCCTATGAGGATTTTATAATCTAGAAAATGAGACTGAATATATACGTAGGAAGACTTTGGAACACTTTTTGGAATAGGAATTAAAGACTAGCCAGGAGGGCTGCCTGGCTGCCCAAAGCATTAGCCTCTCTAAGCACATGAAGATGATTGTGCAGTAATAAGGTACTCACCTTCACGAAATGGTAGAGAGGCCACAACACGAAATTTTTCGATACTAGTTAATGGTGAACGGTTGCAATTATAGTGTTCTTACTACATCTTTGATACTTCGCATACACCCTTTTTCTTACGATCCATCTCATCAACACCCTTCTTCACTTTCATATGGAGACAAATTAAGGGGTCTAAAACCTTTATTTTCGTCTCTCTTGCGTCATATAATGGGAATGATGTGAAACATATTCGGCTTGCCGTTTAGATTGATAAAAGTAAATGCCAAGATACCAAAACGCATTCTGAGACCCGCCAAACTCATATAGCAAGTTAATCCAAGGTGGAATCAAAACGGCAGTCAAATCTCACAAGTATCCTCCAGAATTTCGGATTATAAGCATCATGCATTTAAGTTTACTTTAGTACTCCCTCGATCCTGTTTTAGATGGTAAATGTGAAACAAAGGACAGTCCTTTTTAGATGCCCCATCTAAAACAGGATGAAGGGGGTATAGAATTATAAACGATATAACATATAAAGGTTGTTGGATATAATCGAAGGACAAAACCAAGTAGGTAAAGGTTCTTACTAAACCTAAAGAATGCCCAGTTGTACCAATTGTCCTTCTTTTTGGGCAAGTAAATAACTATATTAACTGAAAATGGAGGGGCTACACAAGATGGAAAATCGTACACTCACACTCTACATCTCTAGTAACAATGCTCAAAGCCAAAAAAAACCTCAAAGGAAAGCTAAAAACTGTCAAACAAGATAAAATATGAAAGAATAAAGCCATTATTCTTGTCTCTAACTTTTAGGAAAACACTATCTTTTTAATCTTAAAAAACACGTAAAAGAGTTGATGAGCAGGCCCATATTAAATCATTCTGTACTTTTTCTCATTCCAGTATGCATCCCACAAGCAAGAGTTGAATAGGATTGCCATAATAAGGCTAATTTATTCAATTCTGCAAATTGTATTATCCAATCCACTTCAACATTCCACTAATGAAAAAAAAACTTCCATATGTTACACCTTTTAACGACATCTCTCCAAACACTCTCCCTAAAGGAGCATTAAAAAAAAAAACAAGTAGGCGGTCCCTTGATTCTCCATTTTGCCAACATAAGCCTCGATGAGTTGCAAAAGAATGACCATGTTTTTGCAAGTTATTATTAATTGGAGAGATTGCTTCTGGTTAGCAAAAGAGTACCTCGTCAGTGACTGTAGCCGCTTCTGGTTAGCAATCTTTAGCGGGATTGCTAAAAACCCGCCTAATATATTTTAATCAATTATATACCTAGGTACTTCTCAAAAACTTTATGTAATACCTCTTCTATACTATCCGGAATTAATTAAGACAAACAAAGTGTAACATCCGGAAAATTAGTAAGTATCTTAAAACTGAAATTTGACCCTCTTAATGATTGATTTGACCGTGTGATGCTTTGTTTAAATTAAAGTTGGTGAGAAGAGCTTTCCAACGACACCAATTTTGTGTGATTTGGACTTCGGAGTAAAAAGATATGGGAAATTGAATAAACTCGATCGATCGCGCTGAAAACGATCGATCGGCTTATGGAACACGATCGATCGGCTTCGATCGGCTACGATCGGCGCCATCGCGCAGTTTGTAAACAGCGCAGGACGATCGATCGCCGTATTGCCCGATCGATCGCCAGTTGCGGTTTGGCGAATTCTAACTAATTTTGAGGCGGATTTGTTTGGGAAAGATGTCATATCCTAACTAAACTTATATTGCACGTTCCCAGGGTGATTTAGGGACTCTTCCATTGGTGGAAAGTGCCCAAGATATGGTAGAATTGATTGGGCAAAGATTTTCTAAAAACTCTATATAAACCCATAGAGTCTAGGCTTGTGCTTTTGAAAACTAAACCCTAGAACGTCCAGAGGCTTTCCCCTCTCCTTCCCACGTTCATCCCTCTCTTAGAAGACCTCTTCTAGTGGGAATTGCTCAAGAGCTTGGATCGGGAAGCTTTGAAGGAAGCGGAGGAGACGAACATCGCGTAGAAAGGCGACGTCTTGTGGTGATAAAGAGTAGGATGGTTTTTCCCTCTCTTCTTATTCTTTTCTCACATTATATGATGAGTATTCTTACTGATTTTCTTGGAGTATTGCTTTGAATCTTGCGGGATTAATGATTTATGTCTTGTCTTTCCATGTGTATTGCGATACATGCATATATGCCTTCATGCTTCATGTCTAGATGGTAAATCACATCAAAGATGGATGCTTTATTAATTATTACAGAAGATAAAAGTTCTGATATTGTTCTGATTATGATGTCTAATGATTGAGTCTTATGCCTTAATGATCGTTTTGCTTAAATCAATTTAGTTGAAAGATATTATGGTCTAAGATTGTGTTATATGTGAAGAAACATGATAAAAAGGGAATCTTTTGGTAATTCTAGTTAATTCCAGGATCTGTAATTGATCTAGGAGGGGAGTACTATCATCTATCATGAGTATAATATCATCTATAAGTGGTACGGTATAAGTTAGTTAAAGTTTAATCAAGTTTCTCACTTTCGGCCAGAACTGTTTCTGCACGGACAGTCGACAGTGAATAATTCATAACTAATTCATATGATATCAGAAAAATATAAAACCGGTGGGGTTAGAAACTAGACTCATAAGGGTACTCTCAGTAAAAATTTCAGAAGATAATATTAACTGTACAGAGTCTGAGAGCCGCCGGAAGTGGACTGTTATGCAAAAGACAGTGAGCAGAATCCAAGTGAAAACACTAAGTACTTAAGTAAAACCACTTAATAAGATGTGAAGATGATATGACGTGCTAGTAACCAATACTAGACTATATCCTTATGATTATCACAGTAAGGTTGGGTTATGGTTAATATGATAGATGGGTGATACCTATGTTAAGAATACCGTAATCGTGTATTTGAAGATAAAGCGTTTGTGTCGGTTTGAGGTTCCATTTGGAATCCAAATCATCTAGGACTCATTAATACCTTGTCTCTGATTTATATATTTCAATAAGACCTATATGATTTCCATCTAGGGCTGAGCATGAACGTATGTATGGATTGTGTTATTCTCTTTGTGTGACATTCCCACTCATACTCTGTATGTGAGTCTGTTCCGGTGATTGACACCTTATGTGGTTAGAGCGTTGCGGCCTCTATTTCCTTGAATTATTATTCATCATGATTATTTGATTGATTCCTCCACTAGAGGTCTTGCGGGATTTCTCCGGAAGTGGATTCATAGTATGCTCAAATTATGCCATTGCTTGATCTTGCGGGGTCACTAATATTCGTGGTACTGCGGTTCCACACTGCCCAAAAAGAGGCAACATACGTACGTTAGATTGTTGACATTACGGAAGGTCATCAGTCTCCGCCCATCGTGCCCGTAAGCACTGGTGGGGCCAGCATCCTAGACGCATGGCAGGGTTCCAAAAAGAGGACCCCTAGGGTGGTTCTGGTATAGTCACTTGCGGGTGATCGGTTCAGCGAGCAGAAATTGTACTCCTTTCACTTTTAATGTCTGGAGCTTTTTAATATGATTATCATTCCCTCCTTACTCATATGTGTAGTAGGAGCCTTATTGTTGTTTTCCTTACTTGCGGGTTGGAATTATTATTGACTAACCTTTCAGGTGTATAAATCCTTGGTTTAGTCCCGATGTTGCGGCATCTTCATAAACCTTTGTTATTCTTATCCTATTCATATTGTTTGTTCTAATTCAGTGGGTTTTTACATCCTACTGAGTGTTTCTACGAAATACTCATGCATCCTCTGATGCAGGCGCAAATGGAAATTGAGAGCAGGAAGTTGCAGTAGTGAAGCGGTCGCAGGAGCCGTGAAGATTTAGAGTTTATATTATTTGCTTTGCTTATTTTGATGCTTATGACATTTATTGGCAATTGTGTGCCATAGATTTATAGGTTTATTTGATTTGACTTTCTTAAATGGATTATCAGTATTATTAAGTAAATTTCCATTCCATAGTATTCATTAATGTTTGTATGTGTATTGCACTGATTATGGGCATGTCCGATTACACATCCTTTTGAGATGATCGTAATTGGTGGTTAATTCGACAGTTCGGTCTCGCGCCCGAGATTCTCTACCTCCAAATGTATATCATTGATTGGCTTCCGCACTCCGTTCGAGGTATGGGATTTCGGGGCGTGACACAAAGAGAATTTTAGGTCACCACAATTGCATTTGGATGATATTCAAGTCTAATTCGGAAGCATGATAACCTTTCTACACACAAAACAGTCCCTACCGACTGAAATAACTTTAATGGGACAGAAATGTCATGCACTAGAAGAGAATGACAACAAAGAAACTGTTGTAACCCAGCCAGTCGAACCGGCGACCCGGCTGATCGGTCCGGTCCAGCTTACCCCCCCCCCCCCCCTCTCTCTCTCTCTCTCTTCTCCCCCCCTTCGGCACCCCCGGCTCCCCACCGCCGAGGCAAAGCCACTCGCAGGGGGCTCTGGTTCGAGGCGGGGCCATTCCCTCGAGCAGAGCCCCGACGGGGCGGCCCCGCGAGGCAAACCACCCCTCTAGCCTCCCCCTCTGGCGGCGAACAGAAGGAGCCGCAGCTTTTTTTTTTTTTTTTAATCCGGTTGACTGCCAATTGAACCCAGTTGGACCTACCCGACAGGAATTCCTGGTCAGTCACCTGTCCGGTTTTTAAAACCTTGCACGATACCACTACTATCGTGTATTTAAATACACGATGTCATGCCCCAAAATTTTTGACCTCGATCAGAGTGTGGAAGTAACCAATCAAAGATAGTCAGGAGGCTAGAAACCTGACACGTGGCTGAATACTCTATCGATCATTACGTTTTACCACAACGAAAGATGCAGGATCATTATGATCGACCATATTCAAATATACAATCTTATCATAACATTCCCAATAAAAGAAATAATCTACTTAATCTATTATAGAAGATAGTGTAATAATCATCAAATCCAAGATAATTAAGTTCTTGGCACATTAGGCTGGACAATCATAAAAGCCTTCCATTCCAAGCTTCTGCCATCCATAGCAGCTCCAATAATCTTCACTCTCTTTTAATACCTGGATGCATGAGTATTCTGAAGAAATACCCAGTAGGATGCAAAAACTCTACAGAGAATAGGAATGGAAAATACAGACATAATGTTCTCGAAATGAAGTTCAATGTTCAACATAATCAGGACTGGGAATACAGAGTTTACCTTACTCAAAGACAATGCCAGTTCAATGTATAGATAGAATAATCGAGATTCAAGACTTTGAATGTCACGCCCCGAAATCCCATACCTCGAACGGAGTGCGGAAGCCAATCAATGATATACATTTGGAGGTAGAGAATCTCGGGCGCGAGACCGAACTGTCGAATTAACCACCAATTACGATCATCTCAAAAGGATGTGTAATCGGTCATGCCCATAATCAGTGCAATACACATACAAACATTAATGAATACTATGGAATGGAAATTTACTTACTAATACTGATAATAATCCATTTAAGAAAGTCAAATCAAATAAACCTATAAATCTATGGCACACAATTGCCATTAAATGTCATAAGCATCAAATAAGCAAAGCAAATAATATAAACTCTAAGTCTTCACGGCTCCTGCGACCGCTTCACTACTGCAACTTCCTGATCTCAATTTCCATTTGCGCCTGCATCAGAGGATGCATGAGTATTTCATAGAAACACTCAGTAGGATGTAAAAACCCACTGAATTAGGACAAACAATATGAATAGGATAAGAATAACAAAGGTTTATGAAGATGCCGCAACATCGGGACTAAACCAAGGATTTATACACCTGAAAGGTTAGTCGATAATAATTCCAACCCGCAAGTAGGGAAAACAACAATAAGGCTCCTACTACACATATGAGTAAGGAGGGAATGATAATCATATTAAAAAGTTCCAGACATTAAAAGTGAAAGGAGTACAATTTCTGCTCGCTGAACCGATCACCCGCAAGTGACTATACCAGAACCACCCTAGGGGTCCTCTTTTTGGAACCCTGCCATGCGTCTAGGATGCTGGCCCCACCAGTGCTTACGGGCACGATGGGCGGAGACTGATGACCTTCCGTAATGTCAACAATCTAACGTACGTATGTTGCCTCTTTTTGGGCAGTGTGGAACCGCAGTACCACGAATATTAGTGACCCCGCAAGATCAAGCAATGGCATAATTTGAGCATACTATGAATCCACTTCCGGAGAAATCCCGCAAGACCTCTAGTGGAGGAATCAATCAAATAATCATGATGAATAATAATTCAAAGAAATAGAGGCCGCAACGCTCTAACCACATAAGGTATCAATCACCGGAACAGACTCACATACAGAGTATAAGTGGGAATGTCACACAAAGAGAATAACACAATCCATACATACGTTCATGCTCAGCCCTAGATGGAAATCATATAGGTCTTATTGAAATATATAAATCAGAGACAAGGTATTAATGAGTCCTAGATGATTTGGATTCCAAATGGAACCTCAAACCGACACAAACGCTTTATCTTCAAATACACGATTACGGTTTTCTTAACATAGGTATTACCCATCTATCATATTAACCATAACCCAACCTTACTGTAATAATCATAAGGATATAGTCTAGTATTAGTTACTAGCACGTCATACCATCTTCACATCTTATTAAGTGGTTTTACTTAAGTACTTAGTATTTTCACTTAGATTCTGCTCACTGTCTTTTGCAAAACAGTCCCCTTCCGGCGGCTCCCAGACACTGTACAGTTGGGGTTATCTTCTGCAATTTTTACTGAGAATACCCTTGTGGGTCTAGTTTCTAACCCCACCGGTTTTATATTTTTCTGATATCATATGAATTAGTTATGAATTATTCACTGTCGACTGTCCGTGCAGAAACAGTTCTGGCCGAAAGTGAGAAACTTGATTAAACTTTAATTAACTTATACCGTACCACTTATAGATGATATTATACTCATGATAGATGATAATACTCCCCTCCTAGATCAATTACAGATCCTGGAATTAACTAGAATTACCAAAAGATTCCCTTTTTATCATGTTTCTTCACATATAACACAATCTTAGACCATAATATCTTTCAACTAAATTGATTTAAGCAAAACGATCATTAAGGTATAAGACTCAATCATTAGACATCATAATTAGAACAATATCAGAACTTTTATCTTCTGTAAAATTAATAAAGCATCCATCTTTGATGTGATTTACCATCTAGACATGAAGCATGAAGGCATATATGCATGTATCGCAATACACATGGAAAACAAGACATAAATCATTAATCCCGCAAGATTCAAAGCAATACTCCAAGGAAATCAGTAAGAATACTCATCATATAATGTGAGAAAAGAATAAGAAGAGAGGGAAAAACCATCCTACTCTTTATCACCAAAGACGTCGCCTTTCTACGCGATGTTCGTCTCCTCCGCTTCCTTCAAAGCCTCCCGATCCAAGCTCTTGAGCAATTCCCACTAGAAGAGGTCTTCTAAGAGAGGGATGAACGTGGGAAGGAGAGGGGAAAGCCTCTGGACGTTCTAGGGTTTAGTTTTCAAAAGCACAAGCCTAGACTCTATGGGTTTATATAGAGTTTTTAGAAGATCTTTGCCCAATCAATTCTACCATATCTTGGGCACTTTCCACCAATGGGAGAGTCCCTAAATCACCCTGGGAACGTGCAATATAAGTTTGGTTAGGATATGACATCTTTCCCAAACAAATCCGCCTCAAAATTAGGTTAGAATTCGCCAAACCGCAACTGGCGATCGATCGGGCAATACGGCGATCGATCGTCCTGCCCTGATTACCAATCGCGCGATGGCGCCGATCGTAGCCGATCGAAGCCGATCGATCGTGTTCCGTAAACCGATCGATCGTTTTCAGCGCGATCGATCGTGTTTATTCAATTTCCCATATCTTTTTACTCCGAACTCCAAATCACACAAAATTGGTGTCGTTGGAAAGCTCTTCTCACCAGCTTTAATTTAAACACAGCACCACACGGTCAAATCAATCATTAAGAGGGTCAAATTTCAGTTTTAAGATACTTACTAATTTTTCGGATGTTACATTGAATGATAGCGTAAGGAGAAAACAATCAATAAGCTCTGACTCCATACATCCATAGTGTAAGGAGATTTCAATTTCTACTCTCAGATCTGTCCACTTCCCGTGTGGATATGTACCAAAACCTCCTAGAGGTTCTCTCTTTAGAACCCGGCCATGCATCTACGGATATTGGCTCCATCGGTGCTTACGGGCACAATAGGCACAATGGGCCGTAATATCATACAGTTTAAAACGTATGTGTGCCTTCATAGGCTGAACTACAGAGGTTCAATATAAATCGGAGATCACCATGGATCTAACAATGGCTCGTGAGCATACTATGATTCCACCTCAGAGAGTTTCTAACAATAACTCTTAGTGGAAGAAAACAGTTTACAGGGAACTGAATGATAACTCACAACAACATAGGTTGTATCAAATAACTCAAGATTCTCATCTTTCAAGGGTTGACTCATATAGGAGTACTAATGAGATCTCAATATCTCAATCAGCATCCGACTCACGAGAGGAGTGATAAAAGACTTGTTCAGTATTGATCATCAACTGACTCATAAGAGATAATTCAACAGGTTATGCTCGTCATGTATCTTCACTGTGCATAGCCCTAGATAGGAATTCCCAAAATGCTGACTATAGAATTTGATGGTCATCAAGTAGACGGAATACTAGGGTCCAAGAGTTCAAACCCTAGTTGGAACTCTATTGACTCAAACGGTGTATGAAAACTGTGGACAAGCAAAACACTGCTTCAGTTAAGAATGATTCGATCCAAATCATATTTTAAGTAAATTATTCTTACTGTAATCACCCTTACTCAAATCTTCCAATATTCATTAAGGTTATCTTAATCATAACTCATCATATACTCAAATCTTGCAAAGTAATAATGTTTAAAAATCATAATTCTGTGTACTGTCATTTACATGACAACCCACTTCCGACACTTACTACAATTTATACAATTAGAGTTTAATTCTGAAATTTTTACTGAGAATAGCCCTACGAGTCTAGTTTCCAACCCAATAGACAACATATTTTTTTTCTCTTCTACAATTAATTATTACTTTTTAATTACTGCTCATTGGCACAGAAACAGTTCTGGCCGAGAGTGTCTATCTTAATCCAATGGATTATATTCGTATTAGATACATTGTATACCACCTAGGATCATTGTAATAATCATAACTACCCATTCCTGAGGTATGTTACAGAACTATTATGGCTTTAGTATAAAGCAGTATTACTCATCTTGAGACACCACTTACCTTTATAAAACTGTTTATACGCATAGTAGTTTAATAACATACACATTACCCAAATAGGGCCACTAATCCCGGACAGAATTGTGAAGTAGAAAAGTACTGACAGAACATAAAGAGACGATCTTTTATAACTTAAAAGTATCGTGACATGTTATTCAACATGAACAGCAATAATATGTCATTACATCACCGATTTACATCTCGTGACCCCTCTCGGTATATACCTGATTTAAGACTTACCAAAACCTACCAAATAATGAGACAATAAAACCTGGACAGAATATGAAAAGGTAATCCAAACATGATACTGAGTCACATAAGAGTTGAATGGCAAGGGAAACCCCTTCTAGATACTAGCACGTGAGAAGTTACAGATATATATCAATTAGCTTGATTCATGAATGAATAGACATAGCATATTCAAATAGATTTCTCATATGGAATAATCAACATCACTCACACATGGATAATAAGTCACAAGATCATCAAGGTCAGAAAACACATAGGAAAAGTGGAGAAAAATCATCCTACCACTTTAGATGATGAGTTATACAAGTCCTCACTTAATGCTCCGCTTCCTCTTCGTGAAACCGCCTCACTCTGTGGACCAAACGTGGACAACACTTGCTGATCGAGCAAAGGAGAAGAGAAAACACTAAACACCAAGTGGCTAGATGTCCAAGTGCATGGCATGGTCCTCTCTTATAGGTTGTTATAGAGAAACTCTAATACAACTAGAAAATCTCCTCCCAAATCTCTTTCCCCATTAGTTACATTAGCTTTTAATCTCCACCATTGATCTAAAACCACTTTCTAGCCATCTAGGACGCTCTCCCAATTGGGCTCCTTGATTAGGTAGAATTCCAACTAAAAAAGATCCCAAAATCATCAAAAATCGGAAACTGTTTTTCCTGGTGCAATCAATCGTGAGGCTCAGCGATCGATCACTGCCCAAAAATCGTAACATTACAGTATTTACGATCGATTATTCACAAGGCGATTGATCGGGGTTCTAAAATCGCAAATCATAGTAAAAATGATTGATCGTCACACCCGGTGATCAATTGCATCTCCCTTACTCTCGGCTATAAAACTGATTCGATCGATCGTGTATCTCTGGCAATCAATCACGTACATTTCACACAAACACAACTTCTTATTCCGAAATCTAAATTTTTCAAAATTAATGGTGATGGACAGCTTACCTCAAGCATTTCAAAATTAACAACTCGCATTAAAGATTCAAATTTTTCGAGTATTACACACGATTTGAGGGCAACATTCAATCTCGTCATATCTCCCTCATTTCTAATCCATATTTTGTCCATTCTTTTTTTTGTTATTCTATATTTTTTCTCTTCTTTCTCCCTATGAGGACATCTAAAATTCCTTGACACACCTTCATGTGGGGATGATGAATTTATAAAGAGTAGTTTGCCACTCGACTACAAGTACTTATCAGCATAAAATTTTAATTTTTTTCATTCCCAGAACGTGTGAATAAAATAAATAATAATTTTAAGTTGTCAAACCACTTTCACAATAGAATGAGGAGGTTGTGAAAGTGTTTCTTCGGGCCACATTGGCAAACTTTTTCTGCCTTCTCGTGGGTAGAAGAGATCGTAGATCGTCTGAGCCGAGATAGTTGTCGAAAATGTTTGTGCCTACTACTCAGTATCGTCTATCCATCGGCAAGCGTCTGCCTCTGACAGCGAACTTCTTTGCCGTATAATTACTGCGGGAGAAGCAGCCTAAAGTTTTAGGTGGGTAATTAAAGGTGGTACTGTAGGTAATTAAAGGTGGTACATTCTGAGCTAAAGTTTTAGACTTTTTTTTTCCAAAGGTGGTACATTCTGAGCCCAAAAATAAAAGAAAAGAAACTCGAAAGGAGTACAGCCGCTCCAAATGGTCAAAAACCCCTGTGGACAATCCACACGCTCAGTTGATTCCATTGTACAAAAGGAGACTTTGGGTTGAGTGATTAATTGGGCGATGGGAAGGAGAACAACTAACTATAAATGGGGCATTTGCTAGTCAAAAAAAAAGGGTACATTTGCCAGTCTCGTGCATCCATCCACCAAATCTTCAAAATGGCAAGAAAGAAAATTATCCACTGTAGAAACCTTGTGGCCTTTGTTCTAATGGTGATTGTGGCTGTCACAGCTCCTAAAGCCGTTGCCGATGGTGTCCCTCTTTCACCGCCCTTGAAAGTGCAAAGTCATGAGCTGCCGATGATCATGTCGAATAGGCGACTCTTGCCAGTGAGATCAAGAGTGTTGCGCAAAGTTTCTCCCTCTCCGCCAGCGCCTAGAGCAAGCAGCAACTACAGCTTCGACATTCTTCTGCCGCCATCAGAAGTATCGTAATCTGCTAGCTGTAATATTCACAAATTGGTTTTGCCAAAAAATATACTCCCTCCATTCCATATTAATAGTTCGATTTGGTTTTTCAAATGACTAAAAAGTGAAATTAAATTGGAACGGAGTACATATTTCCTTAAGGCCGTAGATATTTGCTTTTGTTTGTGTATTATAGGTGAATAGCTTTATGCATACCTAGTGTCAATGATACGTTCATAACCAATCAATAGTTAGGCCCAATACGAAGGGAGAGCTAGACACTGATTGGCCCTAGCAGTGCACGCCTCCCCTTCAATGCATTTCTACGCTATTGTACGCCTTAATGTAATCTACACTTTAATGTTATCTTCGCTTTGCTTCCAGGAAAGTCCATTGCAGAGTCCCTCAATCCGAAAAATAGCCACATTGTCAAAAAAAACTGTATCCACAAAAATAGTCACACATACTTAACAAAGAGTCTAAGTAGAGGTACAATCGTCATTCTAGTATAGTCCAATGACAATCACTTCATCTCAGCCAAGATGAAGTAAAATGATTGTCACTCACTAGTCTTGACTCGAATTACAAACATCCAATGGTCCAATGGCAATCACTTTTTCTCAACTAAACCTCTAGTATGTGATTGTCATTTGCCTTTATGACTATACCTTTTCACTCTGAAATTCATCGAGTCCGATTGGATAGCAAAGCCCGTTAGATTGTTGTTTTTTTATACAAGTTAGATTGTTGGTTGAAAAAGCTGGATTTCTCAAAATCTACTGGGGCAGAAATCCGAGCTCCGTTTGGCTATACAAAAAATCCACATCAAATTGTGCAAAAACCTCTTCAATCTCCTCAATCCCAAAAATCACCTCACATAGGTAATTGTGCGGAAAGCCCTTCTTGTCCAAAATTCCCCTAACAATTTGGGATTATCGGACAATCTGGATTGATGATGGTGGATAGCCAAACATATCACCAACAATCCAAGAGAATTCAGCTACAATCTGTGAACAATCCGTTTGGATTATCTATCCAAACGCCACCTTCAATTGAAGAGACTGAAGAACAAGGTGGCATGTGGCATTACCGTGGGTAATTAAAGGTTGTACATTCTGAGCCTCAAGCTTGACTTTTTTTCCACTTGTCAGCCCAACTTTGGTTTTAAAAAGGCAATTTTTTCCAATGTGCCTATTTTCCAGGAGGGAGTATATAGCTTTACGAACCAAATACCATTCCATTTTAACTGAAAAGAAGTGATATTTAAGGAAGCCTACAATTGAGATTCTACTTTTACTCAGCCCACTAACAGATATGAAAAGGATATTGTGAAATTGGACAAATAATATGAGACAAATGGGCTATTCAGATAAGACTACTAAAATGCGATGGACCGGATCAGTTTCCTGCATAATCTCCAATTTTTTTTTAGTAAGCTAAATTGAAGGCCTTGAGATTCCTAAATTTCATTTCAGGATCAGTGCACTAAATTTCATTTCTCCTATCCACATGTTTTCCCACTTTAACTAGTGAATTTTCTCTCATCCTTTCTTCACGAAAATTAAATATTTCAGACCATACGAACCAAACAATAGTTCTAAAAATGTGAATAGGCAATTCTATTAAATAGGCCATGAATTTAAAAAATGCAGCCCTTATTATCGTTTGTGCAACATATGCGCATTAATTTGGACCACTAAATCATGGAAAACTATAAAAAAAAACAGATTCACTAAACCGTTCATAAAAAGTAGTTCAAATGCTACCTTAAAATATTTCTTTCAAGGGCCATATACGCACAAAAAATAGTTTGACGATCGTTCATCCACTATTTTCTTAAATAAGCTGAAATTTGGAAACGGCATCCCCCAACTATCCAATGATTCCTGAGAGGAAAATTATTGGACTGTCTTGTGCATTCAAATCAGAGCATACCCAAGCAACTCTAGGCCTGAGCTCCAAGTTCAAGCAGTAAAGTGTGGTTGATGTCATTGGATGTGGGTCCATGAAACTGAATAGGGCCTGCTCAGAAATTTAACCAATTAAACCAATGAGAGAAAACCGTGATGGAAAAACCAAAATTATAAGCAAATATGATAAATAGGAAAAAAGACAAACCTGGGCTTATATATCGGTTCTTAAGCGCCCACTCTTCCCTCATCGATGCAAACTTTCTGAATGGTGCACCTAAAGTTTTACATGCACGTGAAAGTTATATAGCATAAGAAAAAACCTATTGAACAAATTTGCCAAAACGAAGACTTAGCTTTAGTCCAATTGAATGACTATCCATAAGGTTCTGTCTTCAAAAATAGACATGCAACAACATCATCTTTAATATAATCATCATAACGGAGATCTATCCTTCAAGAAGGCTGCCACCTAAACTCTACCATCATTGAGCTTAAATCTAAATTCTCTCTAACTCCATACTGCCAGTGACAAGCATGGACAAAGTAACACATATTACGCCAACTGCAGCCGGTCGCTCAGATAAAAAAGTGAATTCTACTGAAATTTATCTGACACATTCATCTTCTGCTACATGTATATTAAAATACCACACATATGGTAGAGATGAAGCAATAAAAATGTCTAGCAAAAAGAAATATTGGCTTCCACTTCTTAAATCGTTCTGAGTATAACTTCCCATCAAAGAAGCATTTTTGTATTTTAAGAAAACGCCCTGCATTCAAGGCTCACCCATCATATGCACAGGGCCCAGCCATTTCAACTCAGAACCTCCATTTCCTGAGGCGGCCCCAGCCATTTAGTTCTTTATGTTGGACGTTAAAATGATAGACAGGAATATTCAAGTGTTCTGGAAAATCTGGACTAAACTAAGACTGATATAAGGGAGTTCAACTCAGAACCTCCACTTCCTGAGGCAGCCCCAGCCATTTAGTTCTTTATGTTGGACGTTAAATGATAGACAGGAATATTCAAGTGTTCTGGAAAATCTGAACTAAACTAAAACTGATACATTTTTGTCTGTGCCTTTCAATCCGATGTCAACTACTCCCTCCGTCCAGAATTATTGTCACCATAAGGTTTTGCAAACTGAACTAAAATTAGTTCATTTGTAAAAACCTTATGGTGATAATAAATCCGGTCAGAGTGTGTATTATTGTTAGACTTCTTGTTAGGCCAGACTTTTCTTTGCAGACTGGCACGATGCTTCCTACCACAAACTTGTTTCTTTGCAGACTGGCACGATGCTTCCTGCCACAAACTTGTGATCACTGACAACATGAAGAGAAAATAGTTTCTTGACAGCAAAGGAAGTACCATGAAACTTATTCCCTAAAATTTAGGCCCCATCCATTTTGTACAATAGTAACAAATCAAGCTCATTGTACTCTAGGCAAATCCCTATTATCATGTTCTTTAAGTTAAAGGGAAAAATTGGCTAGCCTACACTGGCAGGTAGTTAAATACTATCATCACATACATCCTCTAGCAACTCTATCCTGCAGTTCACAATTGCAGGTTTTAGACGCAATATAGGTTGGAAAACCATCACGTGGGTTCTAAGATGATTGTCAGTAATGAGTGCCAGAAATTAATAAACCTCATTAAAAAGAAATGTTTAGTGCTCTTCAAACAGTCATTAATTTCAAAAACGTGAATAATTAAGAAGAGGCAGCACATGAATATTTGAGAATAGGCAGAACACAGTAATAACACCTAGAAAGAAAATTACCTTCAAGCTCAACCATTGCCTTCTTAATTACTGGCTTGAACTTGCCTGTAAAACAGATATTAGTTTGAAGGAAAAAACGATGGACAAGTAAGAAAAAAATATTTTGAACAATAAAGGACAAGTAGATAGACAAAGCAGGAGCAATTTCAACAATAGTCTTAACAGAATTACCACTAAAAGGGTTTCGATTCATATTCAACTGAAAGCTACTATTTCTTTTACTGGAAGGATGGAAAAAATAATTTGGCAGAACACAATTAGTGCAACCATGTTGAAATGAAATGAACATCAACATCTCAACTATTTGCAGTAACATGGATTCTTGTATGCCCTTCCGCTCATGGAATTAAGCACATCCAGAATTGAGCATCTCAACTATTCTATAACAGTTACTTCTAGAATTAAGCATCTCCAGGACACTTCTTGCTAGCTTGATACATGTCTTTCTTGCCTCCCCTCATGAAATACTATACGACACCAGCTGCCTCACATGGCTCTGAATACCGTATGAACTGTTCAGTTCATCTAAGTGACATCAATTACATGATGTGACGATTTGTTGCTATCCTTCTATTGTCCTGTCAATCATTTAATTTCTTTCTTGCTACACACCTAATCTCTGTGGTCTTTAACTCAAAGTTCATTCCAATTAGACCATGGTCCACTAGCCTACAAATCTCCTCTCAGCAAGTTGTGAAGTTATCAAGTTGTTCTTTCACACTCCAGTTCACATCAATAACTGAACCAAAAAATTCAGCACTCTGTGCCCCTATCAAGCTACATCTTCACTGATAAAAGAGAGAAAAAGAGAAAGACAGATAGGGAGTGAATATACCATGCCTCCTTTCAACATCCATAAGCGATGTAAGAGCAGTCCCACCTACAGTCCATTGATCTACTGGGGCACTTAAATTACCTACCTGCATAATTGAACATGTCTTATAAGCACCACTTTCCAACAACCAGTCTGACGAAGGAAAAAAAAAACCGATAGAGTTATCCCTTTTTAAATTTTGTCAGGAGCTCACAAGATAATGCCAAGGTCAAAAATAAAAACTATGTCATTCTATCTGAATAAAGAAAAGGGTAAATTGCACATAGCCCCCATGAATTATAACAAAAAAGCACTTAATCCCCATGTATTATTATAACCCCCAGATAGCCCTCATGCCCTAACGATGAAATTTAACGGTGTTAGGCTAAAAATCTGAATTCTGGGATTACCCCCTTCACTTATCGTCTCCTTTCCAAATAAAAAATAACTCATTCCATTTTCTCCTCCCTCCTACTCTATAAAGTTTCAATCTTTTCCATCATGCACCTTGTCTCCCGTTCTCCTAGCGCCTTCACAAATCTAATTCATATGGGTGTCATTTGATTAGTTAAACAGGGGTTGTGTAATTTACAAAAAATACATAGGGGATAAGTGCAATTTATAAATAATACATAGAGGTTAACTGCCGTATAGAAATAATTCATTGGGGCTATGTGCTCTAAATGATAAGGGTAAAGTTGTCTAAAAAAATTTAAGCTTGATGACATCATCATTTTCCGTTAGAAAAGGTTAGGGCACAGGATTTATGTGGAGGTTTTGATAATACATACATGGGGGATAAATGCTTGGTTATAATTCATGGGGGGTATGAGTAATTTACCCTAAATAAAACATAAAAGCTCAGATTACTGACATACAAGAAGTACACAATTGCAAACAGAAAGATAAATAGAAATAAAAATAACTAAAATTGGCATCCAAACTGTGAAACTAGGCCATGGCAGAAGAACAAAAGAAGTGAAAAATAATCAAAGACGCATAATCTAAGAGAAGCCGAGAGATGCAGCAGAATGGTGGGGAGAAAGAAGTGAACTAGAATAGGTAGAGATTGATTGAGAAGTGATATTAGTAGAAAAAAAAACGTGGGGTGGGGTGGGTTGTGTATCCTTAAACATCTGTTTCAAGTGAATATGACAACTATCACTAATGCCAATCAAAATTCATAAGAATAACACTCTGTGTCCAGGAACAACAACTTAATCAATCAACAAGCTTACTAAAATAATATAGGACGAAAAACAGATAAATCACGGCTACAACATAGAAGGAAAGAGAAAAACAAAAAGAAGAGGCAGAAACGCTGTCACAAGTTAGAATTCTGCAGACAACGTGTTCCAACAATATGAGAGGGAAATCCAGGTAATATGTTCGCTGCATATTTCATGTCCTAAGCATTTGTTTCAATTGAATATGACAGCTATCACTAATGCCAATCAAAATTCATAAGGATAACACTGATATGTCCAGGAACGGAACAACAATATAATTAATCAGCAAGCTTACTAAAATAATATAGGACGAAAAACAGATAAATCACGACTACAACATAAAAGGAAAGATAAAAACAAAAAGAAGACGCAGAAACGCTGTCACAAGTTGGAATTTCTGACCATATCACTCAATAAGACAAAACGAAAGCACAAACACCACCACATAGAGATACATCTGAGTGAAAGAACAGAATAACAAACTGAGGAAATAAGCCCAGATTTTCCACTATGGAGTAGCGCTCCTGCACCAAAGCCCAATGCATAGCAATAAGTAGAGTCAAAATTTGTTGGAAGACCACATCTTCCTTCATAACTGCAAACAAAATAAGAAAAAAGTGATGTTGAACACAGCAATTGAAAGGGAAGAAAAGAAAAAAATAAGCTACCAGAAGCTACAAGAGGTATTAAAAGAATTAGATATTGAACGTTGACCTTTTTTTATCAAAGAATCAAAAATTTACCCAAAGAAATGAGACTGTCCTTTAAACTGTCCTTTGTACTTGCCCGCATGCTTTCTACTCTCCAATTCCGTTTCAGCCATAGAAATAAGCATCTTTTCCGTCTCTATCTTGGCAACCTGAAAGCAATACAAGTATAGCTTCAGCAGTGAAATAAGCTGAAGAAAAAGAAAACAGGAAAGGATAACTAAAAAGACGTTACCTGCACATTTCCATGAGGATCTCTCTCCAGCAGTAACTGTTCTTGAATTGCTTGAGGAAAAAAATCAAATAGTAGCTGGGATTGAGGCTGAAGTTTCTTTTTCCAGAGTCCACCCTCATCAATTATGTCATGAGCAAGGATTTCATTCAGCTCTGCAATAAGTTGTTGCACCTAAAAAATATATCCATCAAAGAAGCTTGAGTTCACTTCTTTCACATATTCAACTTGAGCATCAAAAGATTAGTCCCTTCAACATTTACCTCAGGAATAAAATCAATTAGACCTTCCGGAATGAGTATGACGCCATAATTATAACCAAGTTCAGCACGCTTGCATATTACATCAGTAATATATTCAGTCACACTTTTCAGGGTCTGCTTCTTGGCAGCTACCTACATCACGAGAGAACACTTCAAAAAACTTAATAATTGCACATGGTACATGTAATCAACAGGCAGTTGAACAAGTATTTTGCAGTCATAAAGAGTGAGCCTAGCTGCTGCTTTATACACCAAAGCCCACAAATCCCTACTGTCGTGAAGCTTTCTATAAAAGCCCCATTTAAAAATGCTAGGTAGTTGGTACACATACAATTCTAGTCACAAAAATGCTAACTACCATAAATTCAATACAATTATTTCCTCATTTTGCTTCTTCATCCACTACTATTCTTACCATCATTTCTGCTACAGATTGTTGTCAAAACTTTCATCATCTTTGCCAAAAGATAAGCACATGCACAATGAATACAGATGAAGACAGGAAAAAAAACCAATCCTATTAATTTGTTACAATAATGCCACTTTGCATGGGGCTTAGAAACTCTCAAGTACTCGATTCCAAATTCAGATTCATCAGCAAGCTCTATTTGTATCATTTATATGAGGGAGGGGGCATATTTTTCAACATTCCAACAAAAAGTATTAGACTTTGCAAGATAAGAATCTGAGTCCATTTCAAGTAAAGACTGCAAACCAACTTCCTCATTGCATAATCAAGAGCAAACAGCTAAAAATGGATGGTAGCGCACTTCCTCTCCAATAATTGTGATGTTTGGATGTGTCTGTAAAGAACATTCCAATGTTATGTGAGAAGCTGCACGGCCCATAAGTCTAACAACTGCAAACACAAAAGCAGTAAATGCGATTAGCTAAAGAGAATACACTGATAAGAAGCATTTCACCTTGATGAGAATGAAAGAGACATCAATGGAAACACAAGAACTATAAGAAGTACATTTTGGTAGCGTTTATCACAAAATAAAGATGCCTTTTGATGTCACATGGAATTTTAATGCCACTAGGTTTTCTCAGTTATTTTTGGCCACGGTAGAAACAGATATTTGATGGAAAGTCATTCTAATAATGCCACTAGATTTTATCCTAATAACCAAGTGAAAAAAGGAAAACTAGCCAGAACCACAATGCATAAAATTATATCTAAATTTATTTAAAAATTTTGTTAAAGCAACTTAAAAGAGACATAGCCTTGAACTTCTCAGGATCCTGCCCAAGAAAATACAAATTTGATAACTGCATATGCTCTACTTTGGTTCTAAAATTTTCAGGTAACACCAGCAGCAAATCTCCAATACATGAAATTTAACAACTACTCCCTCCCTTCCGAAATATTGTGTACATTTGGAAATTATCTCTGTTCCAAAATACTGTATACATTTGGCTTAGTCACGTGACTTGCCCCTCGTCTCTCTTCTCTCCTCTCCGGTGCACCACCGCCAACCAACTGGCCCCGCCCATGGCCACGATGTCAACCCTCACTGCGGCCTTCAAGCTCTTCCTCTCCAACCTGGCTTTAGCATAGTTGGGATTGAGGAAGATGGCCTCTTCTAGCCCCTCTTTCCTCGGGCCCCATACTCGCATACGCTGAGCAAGGTGCTGCCGACGAGCTTCAGCGCCCAGAAGTAGGTCGTGGTTAGGACCGCCGCCTCACTCTAGTGTTGCAGGCAACGGGGATCTGTACACCGCGCAATGGCCAGGAGAAATAATCCCCGGAGGTAGTGGCCTTTCCAGGGATGTTAAGGACAACACAATACCGGGAACGAGAAGTAGGTGGGCTGGAGCTTGCAGGTGCTAATCACAACATAGAGCCACAAAAAATGGCTTGTTTTCTTGGTTTTGGCTCAGAGGAGGTGGCTGCAAACAGACAACAGGTTGGTAAAAAAGAAGAAGAAGAAGATATGTCTCTTGTGGGCCCTACGGTCCAATAAAAATAACTATTTCTTAAAATGTACACAGTAATTCAGAACGGAGGGACCCATGTACCAATAAATTTCAGTCAATTATGATCACCATTTAATTTGGAGTTCTTTAAACAATCACTCGCAGAGACAGTATCAACCAAATTCTCCTACCATGCAACCTATTGACTTAGCAATTTTTGAAACTTTCCAAAGATATGAGAAGTTCTTTTAGTATACAAAAGAAACCAGGCTATGAGCTGTACACAATAAGAGACAGGTAATAACATTTTGAAAGACAAGGTGTTTCAAGAATTTGCTTTCCACGCGGACTCCAGCTTAGGAGTGCTAATTTTAGGATTAGGTGTACATTTTTGACCAATAAGATTCCAGACTAAGAGTGCATTTGGTTGCACGGCAAAGTGACTTTCCGCCCAGGATTGCCGCTAAATTCAGGTGCTTACCGGAGTAATGTGTTTTATTTTCATGATTAACCAAGTCATCACTTTCCATTGAAGCATGATTTTCCGCCCAGGAGAAAGTCGAAAGTCGACTTCTTGGAGAATCTCCTCAGGAGGAGATTCACAGGGGAAAGCGGATTCATCACTGTTTTCACGCATTTTGAGGGAGAAACAATGTAATAATTGGCATATGCCCCTGTCAACTTAAGATGTCATCTCTGTCCTAAAATGCTTTTGCTTCTTCCTGTGCACAGTCAAGGCAAATTATTCACAATGAGAATCTAAAAAAGCAGAATCTAAGAATTTTTGCTTCTTCTTCTTCCTAAATCTGCAACCAAATGTACCCTACCAAACGCATCTCAATGTGATTTCCCTAAAAGTAGCTTCTGGAAGACACTTTCAAATCTTGGTCAATCTTGTTCTATAAAAATTAACTTGTAAGACATGGCTCACCATACTAGTTGGTTCTTGTTAAAAGCAAGGTTCTTTGACCATAACGTTGTCTTACCTTCAACACCAGACCTCCTTGCTAAAAGCAAGGTTCTTCCTTGCTAACTATAACATAATTTTCAAATGACTATCAAATAATTCTAATAAATATATCATATTTTAATAGAAGACAACATTGACTACTGTGGTTGGCTACTATCTTGCGTGAATAATACAGAAGATGACAAGATAAAAGGATGGTATCACAAGTGGAACTATTTCTATCGCAGATGTATCTCTTCTTTAGAAGGTTGAACAATATTTCAACAAAACTAAAATATACCATGTCCATTTGTGTGAGATTAAGAAATGCAAATATGACAACCTACAACAGCTACAATAGAACACTATAATACTAGAACTTACAGTGATAATATTTCCCTGTGGACCGAGCATCAGTCATAACATTCCCTATCATTTCTGCATATATCTGCATAAGAATTGGGAAAGAAACATATGTTTAAAGACTTATAGAACTCTAAATGTCCTCTAAATAGATAAAGAAAATCAACGCATCCACAAACAACACAAACAAATCGTGCAAGAACATTGGCATTTGGTTTTATATCTAAATGATTGGTCAGAAATACGAAAGTCAGAGGTCAAATTGATTCTACTAGATTATTGACACTTTGAAATTAACAAGCTAACAAAAAATGTTAACGAAAACCTTAATTGATTTAACTGGGACCACTGGAGTGACAATCTCTAGCTACAGTGAAAGTATTAATTAATTAATATTTAGTGATCCATTTAATCACGGGGCCCAGAGCCAAAGAGCCAATTCGGGAAGATAATCAATTGGGGCAGATCATGGAACAGGAGCATATGCAGAAAACACTACCAAGTACATAGGCTACCAGGTGGCCCTATAGACAGTCCGACCCTGTAATGATTCTATGCCGCTGGGCTCCAAAATCCTAACAATGGTCCAGTAGAAGATGTAATCTCGGACCTTTGTTTTGAGAAGACTAGAACTAACACTTTAAACCCATAAAGATGGATGCAATTCTATAATCTTTACCAAGCATAGACACTTGGATTGTGAACCACTAACTTCATGTCCCTTATCATGTAATCTTTTTTTTCATAAACCTTATCATGTAACCTAAGTATATAACATTTACCTCCTCCATCTGCAGCATATAGCTAATTCCAAATAAACACTGGGTACAGGAAATCATATTTTTTGTGAAAAAATGGCTTCCTCTAAGAGGGTATCAAAAGATCATTGCATCTTTAAAAAGTCTCTGTCCATGAAGCTCCAAAAACAATTCCAAAGCAAATAAGAAAGCATAATATTGCAAAGTACAATATTAGATAAAGCAGCATAAAGTCTCCAAGTTCAATCACCTTGCAGGCTGTATCAAATCCAAAACTTGTTGGGACTTCCTTGGATTTCAGATCACCATCAATTGTCTTTGGGCATCCAATTACACGACACTTCAGATTTTTTATTCTATTGTACCATTAGAAATTATAAGTAAAAATATTATTCAAAGATGATCAACAAATATGTCATGAATCAAGGTGTTTAAACTTAATGATATCAAGTATGCCCATTGTGACAAGTATCCAATTGATTAAACATAAAGAGCGACGAAAAAATTAATGATCATTATTTAAAGCCCAGAACACTTTTACTTCTCACAAGAACTTTATTCCCTTTTATGAAAAACTTAAAACTCTCTAAATAAAGAAGGGAAGTTACTAAAATTGGAGTTCAGGTGTATAAACATGAGATGCCTAAGTGGTCGCCTATATTTATTAGGTTTTGCATGTTATTACGTCTTATAATACCTATCCTGCTGTTATTACCTCTTGTTATACATATCCCGCTATTATTACCTCTTGTTATACCTATCCCGCTATTATTACCTCTTGTTATTATACCTATCCTGTGTTCTCCTGTAGCAATATTTCTCTAATAGAGCACTAACCATCAATTGAAGTTTACAAATCCTTCGTATTTGCATCCAACATATTTTAATTATATGAACATGTAGTAATGCATTACATCGAATTATTAAATCCTTTCTTTTTCCTCAAAATAGTGTAATTAATACTCCCTCTGTCCAAAAAAAACCTGACTGCATTTGAAAAATTACGGATTCAGAATTAAATGACTAGATTAGCCCATAGGCCAATAGATCCGCATGAACTTGCATGTGCATGCATGTGCAGGAGTAAGTGGAGGCTTGAAATGGTGTGGGTCTTACTGGTCTATAAATTAAAGCATTTCCCGTCATTTGAGGTCAATTCACCATTCATGGTGAATGATGTTTAGATGACCTTGTTCATCCACATAAGAATAATTGGCCACAAATGTCACTCTCCATCATTCCCAGCCCATTTGAGGTTAATTCACCATTTCCCAGGAGGTCCTTTCCACAAACAATATTGCTGTATGGTGGCAGATATTTTTTTTGACACTGCTGCCCCTCATCAATGCCAACAATAACATTTCTCCATCAATGAAAAATGTGTCTCCCCAAACAAAAAACTATTTCTCCACGAATATGACAAATTAATTCACCAAAACTGTTCCTTCCCTCCACTCACAAATGTGTTGCCAAACGACACCATAGTATAACAAGTGTGTTTACCAAAAAAAAGTTATGCTTTCACAACGAACTATTGCAAAATCCCTGTTTATCTGCGCCAGCACGTGCATCAGCATGTGCAGGTCGCTCTCAGGCTGAGTGATTCAATCACGAGGCGCCTTTTAATGGAGGGGCAGGCAGGTTTGACTGCTCCTGCCCCCCTGCCCCCACACGTGGGTCTACTTGTAATGAGCGGGGCGCAAATATGCATATATACTACCCGGCGCATGTTATCTACTTCCCTATAATAGTGCAAGTTATTTACATATATATGTAAAGTTGAAAAAGCCCCAAAGAGTTTGACAATCATATAATACCCAAATAAGCTAAAATTAAAGATTACAAAACTAATTTTTAATTTACAAATCACAACAAATATGTCAGTTACATTAGGAATTTTTATACATGATGCAGAGAAGGTGCCACCGGTAAATAGAGCAACTTGTATGACGTGTTACCCATCGAATTGACCAAAATCAACTGCGTAGCTTATATCAGGAGGTAAGCATAATCACACAAACATCTATCATTTTATATAGTAAGCAACGTGTAAGAGCATTAGAGTTTAACCTGAAATTTTCAGCAAGAAGACAAGCATTTGTATTTGAGTCATCTCCACCAATGACAACAAGACCATCCAAATCAAGTTTCACAGCTGTCTCTTCAGCTTGCTTAAACTGTCAGATGTACATTGCTCACTTCAATCATATAATGTTAACAAAGCGTGTATAACTAATAAGCTAAACTGCAAATCACATTAATGAATTTTAAATCACTTTCGATGCACCTGTTCAGGTGTTTCAATTTTGTCCCTTCCACTGCAAATCATGTCAAAGCCACCCTGATGGATGGATAAAAAGGCATCAACGTAAGTTACACAGAGCTATTCACA
Organism: Houttuynia cordata; assembly: GCA_039654745.1. Taxonomy (NCBI): domain Eukaryota; kingdom Viridiplantae; phylum Streptophyta; class Magnoliopsida; order Piperales; family Saururaceae; genus Houttuynia; species Houttuynia cordata. Next base: position 7,208,074 of record CM077504.1, read on the forward strand.
GTGAAAGCAAATGCCTATAGTCCTCTAACACAGCTAAATTCAAAATCTAGTTTGAGTAAGATAAGCTGGAAAGCATTATAATGAGCAGATATAATAAAAATAGCATCCTTCCTTCTCCTTATGAGGCTTCAATCCGAAGGTATTTGTTGTTTAATTGCAATTTTCAAGTTGTAAAGCTTTCTGTCCTATTTCAATTTTTTCCAATATGGCCATGACAAATGAGTATCAGTTTTGAATTTAAAACAAATTTAGTTTGGACATAAAGCAAAAAGAATCATCAACCAAAGAAAGGATTGAAAAATATAACACAGTGAATATTCAAAGTCAGATACAAAATATTCATGTAAGTATATCAACTTAAAAATTAAAAAATATCACCTGATTCCTGTAAGGATAGACAAATTCTTCGGTCAGCTCCACATAATTGCATTTCATAATCCCTGCAGGACCCCCCTTGAATCCATAAAGGACACTACCCTTCGCACGATCCTGCAAATAATCTGCACAGAACAATATGAAGAAAAGAAGAAAATGAAATTTCAGTATCAGAAAAATGCAGAAGCATAACTCAATGAGAATTAGAAGCATGAAAATCTTTTATAAGCAAACTCATGAGAGAGAGAGAGAGAGGCACCAAAAATGCCACATATAACATTGTGGCCACCAGGAGCCTGACCACCAGAAAGGACAACACCAATCTTCAGCTTTTTATCAGGGAGAGAGGAATCACTTGGAAAAAGAGATACAGATGGTTGCCCAAACATGTTAGGAAAAAGCTTTGCAATCTCCTCTGAAGTCAAATGACACACCAGAAAAGTAAAATATTAGCATTGACTTCGCAGACAGTGAAATAGTCAGACATCTTGAGTAAAAATAACGCATACCAGGGTTTCCTGCTGCAGAGCTTGGAGGTCCGTCAACTATCTTAAATGGCTTTTTAAGGACTAAAGGAAGAGTAGGCGGGTAATTTAACCGGCTTATCTGAACTTCACTGTAAACACCTGCTGTGCGACCACACACCTCAGCCTTGGAGTGATCTCCACCATTTGCCAGAAGAGACAAAGATGAACTCATCTTCTGGAGAGTAGCTACTGTTTCCATAAAGTAGAAACGGTGAACTCCATTAAGGTGATTTAAGACTTGCGGGTCAATGTGTTTTGCTTAAATAAATTTCTAAAAATGTAACCGTTAAATTTCATTATCAACATGCAAATGAGAGAGGAGATTGAGAAAACAAAAAGAACATAACATATTATTGTTGCTATTTTCCAAAGAAAGGCAGATTTTTGGTGCGTACCATATATTAGAAATATAGATAGAATTAAGGAAGGTAGAATTATAGATAGAGCCCTAGTTGAAATAGATGGGCAAGAAGTGCCAAGGTGTGATCAATTCCGTTACTTAGGATCCATTATCCATAAAGAAGGGGATATTGATAGTGATGTGGTGCATAGGATAAATGCGGGGTGGGTAAAGTGGAGGGCAGCCTCGGGAGTGTTGTGTGATAAGCGGGTTCCAAAAAGACTTAAAGGCAAGTTCTATAGGACGGCCATTAGGCCTGCAATACTCTATGGAGCGGAGTGCTGGGCACCAAAGAGGAGTCATATAGATAAGTTGAATGTAGCCAAAATGAGAATGTTAAGGTGGATGAGTGGGATAACTAGGAGAGATAGGATTAGAAATGAATATATTCGTGAGAGCCTAGGAGTAGCGCCTTTAGGGGAGAAGCTGAGGGAATGTAGGTTGCGTTGGTATGGGCATATGCAAAGAAGACCTTTAGATGCCCCTGTGAGAAGATTAGAAGGGATACAGGTAAACGATGCTAAAAGAGGGAGAGGGAGACCTAAGAGAACTTGGATGGAGCTAATAAGAAAGGATTTGACTTTACTATCTCTTACAAAAGAGGTAGCCCAAAACAGGCTGGAATGGAGGAGTAAGATCCGTGTCGCCGACCCCAAATAGTTGGGAAAAGGCGCTAATTGATTATGATTATGATATGATTATGATACCATATATTAGAAAAGGGCACTACTAATGTGAAATATGATTCAATCAAACCAACAAACATTTTGCCATGATAAGAACTAACTAGAGGACAAGGTGGGGTTAGTTCAGTGCCAAGTCATATAGGATTTGGCGACATATATCATATTCGCTAACATTCTTAATGGACATTGTGATACCACACATCTTATCCATAGCTCACACAAACAGTAGAAATATGAGAACTAAGCCAATGACCAATATTCAAGAAAATATTGTTGACTATGAGTTGCGTGAGACATACACTAGATCTTTATACACTCTAATCACCATAACCTGTCGCATTATAACTCCTTCCCTCAAGGTCAATCATTCACTGCCCCCTTCAGCTCTTATGACTAAATTTGGCTTTCACACAAGCAACTAGGATGTACCATTGAGCCATAAAACAAAAGGTAATCTGTATCCTCTTAGATCTTTTTTTCAAAGGCTTGACTGCTCAACTCATCTCAGCACTCAACTAGATGAGTTTGTTCAACACAAATAGTTCTTAGCTCGAGATAAACAACTGTTTGCACAATCTTTTAAACGAAAAAAGGATTATTTCACAATGAAAAAACACTTTTCCTAGAGACTAAGAATTACACTAGTTTTAAACACAAAGTATATAAAAAGATGAATAGACCCAAACCTTCTTGAGGTCAAGTTGGTGAAGCAGACTTGGAACAAAAGGAAATGAAACCAAGCAGCAATGTTAGCTCGACTCAGCTGTACAAATGCCACAATGATTTTCAAAATTTTGGGCGAGAGCATCTTTTTTTTTTTTAATAAACCTTCAAGACCACTGATGTCTGATGTAATCTCATACCATTGTCAAGACCACCCAATTGCATCATTGAAAAGATCGGTTTCTACTCACCAACTAAGTATTTAATTTCATATCCGCCCAAAAACAGTTCAAACCAAAGAAAAAACCAAATCGACATTTCCAATTTCGCAAATCAGCATCAATAATAAACAGAAAACGAACAATAACCAATCACATGTATGAATAGGCATTGATGGACAGGCAAATTGGGAGGTGACAAGAAGGGATTGGTAAGATATGGGTGCGTTAAGAACAAGAGAGGGAGAGAGAGTCCAATCAAATACACCAAAATAGGCTCATATTAAGGAGAATTACAATATAACCATTAAAATTACAATCACGTCAAGGAGAATTACATTATAACCACTAAAATTACAATCACATAAAGGAAAAACCTTATATGATGTCACATGACAAAATCAATCAATCGACGTTTATTTGATTTTAAATAATTTAAAATTTTGATATTTTGATCGAAGTGAACTGCAATGCTCAACTTGCAAAGATTATTAATGGAAGCTAGATCAATCACGCAAACGATAAACCCTACAAGATGTCTCATTCTAATATCAATCCATCTATCTCCAATCCAATCAATTCGAAGTATGAAAATTCGATCTTTTTTGGCCGCAATCTCAACTTGATCTTCTGATCAAATGAAGTGAGCTGCAATACTCAATTTGCAAAAGATTATCAATGGCAGCGAGATCAATGACGTAAAATAAACCCTACAAGATGTCTCATTCCAAGATTATTCAATATACCTCCAATGCAATAAGTAAAACTATTAAAAATTTGTTCTTTTGATCACATGAAGCAAGTTATCACAATTGGAGACGAGAACCGATCTCGGAGAAACAAGTGAAACAGAGAGAAGAAGATGTAGTTACACACAGAAGGAAGTGCAAGGCGTACTTATAGGTGGTCCTCGGCGGAGAAGAAGGCCGGCGATGGGCGGCGCTGCGGCGGACGGAGGGAACAGCGACGGTTGCGAGAGACGCAGCTCTGGCAGCGAGATGGTTGGGCTCCCGAAAGGGCAGAATTGTTTTTAAAAATGTAGAAGGTTAGAAAGGTAAATGCACATACCATGCAGGCCAGCAGGGGATTCCCGACCTAACATGAACGGACTTCCAACGATCTTACCCTCACCCGTTTTGACGGCGATATCCTACGGTGAAGGGACAGGTAGCTCGCTACCCTAAAATCTGTTTGGTTAGAGAGAAAAAAGAAGAAAAAAAAAAGGTCAAATGAGAAAAGAACGAAAAAAAAAAATAAGGGGGAGTTGGACTTTTCTTTCGTTTTCTTTCTACTTAGAGAAAAAAAAATGTATAATTAAAATTTTTGTGTCGTCTCCATGAGAGAGAAAAATAGTTTTCAGCAGTTAAATTTTTCTGTCCATCCATACACTCAAAAAAAAAAAACTTTAACTTTTCTCACTTTTTCCTGTTAACCAAACACACCCTAAGGGGGGCCCGCCCACGGCATAACGGTGTAGGCCCGTGCCGAGGCGGTCACATTTTGGATCCTATGGCATTCGTTAATACAAGGGGCAGGCATGTTTGAATCACATGCACATGCAACCTTTGAGTTTTCATCGATGGCTCGCAGCATCGGCAACCGTCAAACTTTGATCTTGTTATATGTGTTAATACAAGGGCCAGACGGGTTTTAGGGGCCGTTTGGGGCGTGATTAAAAACAAAACATCCAGACGGAATATTTTGCTATACTGTAGCATCTAGGTTTTTTCCATATCCAGCTGAAACACCAAGGACGTGTTTCAGGCCAGATATGAAATAAACATGGATGCTACAGTGGACGTCCAAAATCCACTCTGGATATTTTGGCTTTTTTGCCCCTTAATCATGTGCACGTTCACCATTGGATTTTCGTCGACGGCATGCACAACGGTCGGACTTTGATCCCATAGCATGCGTTAGTGCAGGGGCAGGCGGGTTTGAATCACATATGCGTCCCTTCGAATAGTGTGCACCAAGTTTTCGTTGACGGCTCGTAGCGCCGTGGCACACGCCGATGCACATGAACGGAGGCGAGTATTACGTTTATAAAAACGAAAAAAATAGTTTCTTCCATCCACCTTTGAGCCTCACTCAACAGTAGAACTTTATTGTAGGAGATGGAAGGCCCTCTCAAAAGCACTAGTAACATTTCTGCCCTGTTTACGGAATCAAGCCGTGTAGAAACCCCGGAAGCCTATTTTGCAGAGAAAATAGGCTTAGCAAAGCAAAGTTATTGCAGATTTGATATCGACTTTCTATGAATTCATCATGAAGTAAAGTGAATTAGCACCAACAAAAGGAGGATAATATGAAGTGTAGACCTCTGTGAGAAGCCGAATAAAGTCAATGTTGAACGAACTTCCGAAACTCAAACAATCTGACTCAAAGCAGTGCGAAGTGTCTAAAGATTCCAAAGTCCGCTGCATGTTAACTTTTCCCAAACCACCATAAGGTCCATAACCTATAAGGCGGAGGCCATAACCTGAAAGGAAAAAGTTCCATGGCTCGCACGCGTCTGCATGTGCCAAGTCAACTAGTGCCGTCGGATTTGATTTGACAGTGCTAAGGGCGGGTAGGTGTTTCAAACCCACTGCCCCCTGATTTGTCTCCCATCACTGGATTGAAATCCGATTATCCAAAGCGCCGCATCTCAAATAATCGTGATTGAAAATGAAGTCAACATTTTAGTGCACACGACTAGTTCCATTCTCGTGCTTTTTTTTTATAGTTCCATTCTCTTTCAATTTCAGTGAAAGTTGTATCATGTAGAGAGTTAAACCATGTCCCATAAAAAAGGGGAATAAAAGATCACATGTTTTAATTTTTCTCTTGTAGAGTTTTTGCTTTCCATTCTCCACATCGTTGTTACCCAAGTTAGTTTAAGGACTATGAGGGAGAAATTATTGGGTGTCCCTAAGAGCCATTGATTTCCGAAAGGGGAATTTATATCATAAATCACAAAAAAAAATTCATTTTGACGCACTGTTCAAATTATTTCCCAAACAGGCTATGTGACAAGCCACGCAGGCGCCAGCGTGGCTTTATTTTTAAAAACTGACCTGAAAGGCATCGGTTGAACCAACGCCTCTTTAGTTCCTGATCAACCGATGACTTTCAACCCCTTCGTGTGTTTTTTTATATAGACTGTAACTGAAAGGGACTGACGCCTTTCAACCCCACTTCCCATGCTACGAAATCAAATTTTTTTAACACCTGATAACATAATATATATATATATATATATATATATATATATATACATAACATAAGAACAACATTAAACTTACACAAAGAAATTACTGTATGCATCTATTACAAAGTTATACAAAATATTACAAATTTACTCAAAAAATTACAATTGTTCAATCAACTCTCCTCAACCTATTCCTACCCCGTTCTCGTGCTCGAGCTAGAATATGCTCAGGCTCAATGTCGGGTATAACATCCAAAGATGAAGGTGTCTGACATAGAGCACGAAGTGCACGCTGTCGCCGAGTATATATTTTCGAAGAAAGAGGCCTCTCAACTTGATCGAGCGGGGCATCTTGAACAACTGGTGATGGGGTAAAACCCGTTATGTAGGCTGATAATGTCACAACGTCGTGTGAAGCTGATAAAGGTCCTGGAACAACCTCCAATCCTGAAATCTCTGTCATAACTGGTTGAAGCAATGGCAAACTCGCAAAAACATGTCCAGAGATATCGCATATTGTCTGACATGCCGCTACAAAGCTCTCGTAGGATCGATCTACCAAAGCTCCATGAGACTGAGCGTGCACTTGTCTTCGCCTCATGCACGGGTGGCATGATGGGTCGTCTTCTCTTCGATTGAACAACAATTAGATGATGACATGGATGTTTGTACACCTGAGGGTAATTGCAAGAACATGTATGATCGCTGCCATCCACCACATATTTTCTATCATGCATTGTTTTCACTTCATACACGTGAGAATTGATTTGGTCAACCCACATGCTGCTAATAATGCGCGTTTGTTGTTTAATCTTCCACTCAATAGTAGGGGTGTATGAGGTTGCCAACCCGGCCGAATGTCACTTTCACAAAGAATTTGACGATCCGGAAGAATGTGGCTGACACTAAAGCTTACACGGGTAATGATGGAGCCCCCTTCAACATGCTATTTAGACTTTCAGCAATATTTGTTGTGGTCATTCCAAATCTTGTAAAACCATCGTGAGCAATAGACCACAATTGAGGAGGTAATCCACCTTCCTCACTGAGTAGCCATTTTGTTTATGGACTTTCTGCACCGATAAATTTTATCTTCTCATCAAACTCATCTACAGTAAGCACAGTTGCAGCTTCCCTTATCAGACTCGTCAAGACATTATTTTTAAACTTCTTATGATAGTTTGCCTTGATGTGTCACATACAATATCGGTGATAAAAATGCGAAAGTGGAAACACCTCTGGCATAACTTTTTGCAACCCTTTATTTCGATCAGATATGATAGTGATAGATATCCTATCAAGGACAACATGCTCCTTCAACATACGTAAGAACCATCTCCACTTAGGGTAATCCTCACCCGAAATAAGGCCAAATACAAGAGGAAACAAACCCTTGTGCCCGTCGTTAGCAGTCGCCGCCAAAAAGGCTCCTCCATACTTACCAGTTAGGAAAGTAACATCAACACTTATGACAGGGAGACAATGTTTAAAACCCTCAATACATGGCCCAAAGACCCAAAACACCTTATCAAACTGTCGACACCCAGCATCTTCCATTGGGGTCGTCACCAACCTACAAATGGTTCCCGGATTGGCGTTAACTATTGCCTCCAAGTACATTTGGCAATAATCGATAGGACTCAACCCAATCACCATACACAGCTTTGATGGCCATATTCCTTGTCATCCATGCTTTTTTGTATGAAATATCCATGTGAAACGTCTCCTTAATCCTCTCTTGAATAACCACTGGGGGATATCTACTTTTGCTCTAATAAAGGGTAATATATGCCGATAAATAAATGCCGTAGTACATTATCTATGACCAGTGTCTAGCTGAGCATTTCTACAAATGTGTTCGCCACCATACGTCTTCACTTTAAAATCATTAATCCCCTTCCTCAATGATGCATGTACTCTCCATGGGCAATCAGGGTATTGACATCTTGTTGTGTACTGTGTCAAACTTGTACGCAACACTTTATAGCAAACATCATGCGCTATTGAAAACTCCATCAATGCGTGTATAAATTCATCTTTATTAGGGAATATTTGCCCCACATATATTATTTCCTCATAATATGTCTCCTCACGCAAACCCCGATGAATTGCCCCATCTATTTCATCATCTGTTAGTCGCGCCCATGGCGACTCCTCCTAAAAATCATCCAAGTTATCCGTAGCAAGTGCGATGTCCACCAATTCATCTCCGTCATTATGAACCATCTCTTGCACATTATCCTCTCCTTGTATATCTTCAACATCAATAACCGGTGAATTAGGCACATGCTCATCATTGACCCCATCCTCTTCCTCATCCTCATTCTCCCATTCAGTTTCCTCATCATTCACATTTCCCTCTTGCTGCCACTTGAACCAGTTTAAGTATAGGGGTTATGAAATGATGTTTGTATACTAAACCATTCACCACCTCTTGCCATGCCAAGATTCATCACTTCATTAGCATGAGATGTGTGCCTAAATTATACAAAACAAAACTAACATCATGAATAAACAATTCCTTTAACTGTAAGTTGAATGGTTAAACTACATTTTTTAAATAAACTTACTTCCAAGTAGGTGAAAGCTGGGGTTCGTTGCACGCTAGTGATATAGACAAATCATCTTCTTTATTATCTTCCACACGCCTTCCTCTGGAATTTCCACTCGACCTATTTCTGCGAGTACTCCTACTTCTCCCTTCGCCATCATTTGCAAACCTCGGCATACATGCCTCTTTTCTACAAATAACTCGAAGCTAAACACACAAGGCGCAAAATAGAGCATTTGTTACATAGAGATGTCATTATCAATTGGTATTATGGTAGTCCTTGTTTCAAAAACAGGAATCTTGTACTTCATACGAATGTTCCAAAATCTTTGGTCCAATCCCATTTTATTGACCACTTACATCTCTAGTTCCTCGTAAATACTTGGCTTATTAATAAATAATCCTATGGTTTTACCACCTTCGTATTCACCTCTATCAATTCTACCACCATACATTATTACAAACGGAACCATTTCTCCCGCCATTTCTTCTCACAAAACCTTTAACAAACATTATCAAATACTACAAATATATGACATAATCAATTTTATACAATGCAATAGCTACATCAATATGTATTTCTAATGGATATTAAACATATATTACCTGTAGAGAGAGGCGAGCGACGGGTCGAGGAGGTGGTGGTGAGCCAAGGCGGTGGCCGGGCCGAGGATGGGGAGATGAAGCTGGCCAAGCCGGTGGCGAGAACGTTGCCGGAGAGCAGAGGCATCAAAGAGAATGAAATGCTAGGGCTCGGTGCGGCCGAGCCTGAGCCCAAGCCCAAAGGCAAATAAATGAAATGCTTCAGTTACAAAGAAAGGCTTCAGGCTGTATAAAAAAAAAACCGAAGTGGTTGAAAGGAGAAAGGTGTCGCGCCTTTCTTTTAACTAAAGAGGCATCGGTTGAACTGATGCCTTTCAGGTCAGTTTTTTAAAAAAAGCCACGCAGGAGCCAGCGACCACGCTGCGCCTACGTGGCTTGCCAGATACCCTATTTGGGAAATAATTTGAATAGTGCGTAAAAATGGAATTTATTTTTTTGTGATTTATTATATAAATTCCCCTTTCCCAAATGGACGGGGCTCAAATATTCACATAAGCTCAGTTGTTTGCACACGCTATGGTATGGTATTTGCTTTCTATTAGCATCCCCAAATGTCTTTTCGAAGATATGCAATATTAGTTCATCTCCAAATACAAACCCAAACCCTAAGGGGTTCTCTCATGGTATTCTTGACCTTCCACCTCGGACGAGCGGCCCCGCATGGCTGTTCGTTGCCGATCATTTTTTGAAGCCTGTTTACACTCCACCGCCTGTATACCCCGTGGACTCCATGAACAGGCCCGAGTTCTTACTTACATCAGTTGAGTCATCCTCAATTTCAAAGTTGCAACCCTTTCCAATCAAGGCTGAACTTCAATATGGACCATCTCTTTATGAAGATGATATAGAAGAAGAGGGCATTGAAGAAGGAGCCATGGACGCCATTTTTTCATCGGAGTATAGTTGCCTAGAGGCCGGAAGCTGACCCTGAAGGAAAGAGTGGAGCTCTGTGTGGATTATGGCGGGGGCTTTTTGATGCAGTAAGGGCCTATTTGGTTGGTGATTTCTGCATCAGATTTTAAAGAAATCTAGTGCTTTTGGGTTTGAGTATTTTGTACCTCTATTTCAAATGAATCTCGTCATGTAGTGAAGTCGACTTTCCGCCCGAAAAGTCGACCTCATGCAGAATCTCCTCCCGAGGAGATTTCCGCGATGAGTGGACGAAGCTGAAATCTCACAAATTTTTTCCACCCGTTGCCCCTCGCTCCTCGTGTCCCATTTTCTCTGCCCCGCCTCCGTCCCTTTGCCGCCGACCTCTCCACGGCCTCATACTCCGGTGACCCTACCCTTTGTTTCTTCCCGTGTCGGCACCCTCGTCTATGCCGGTCATCGCCACATCCTCTTTCATTGCGTAGCCGAAGGTGGTGGTTATCGGAGTCTCCTCGTCATCCTTCACTGTGATCCACCCGTTGGGCCAAGTTAGTTCTCCCCCTCTAAACCTTCCTTCCTCTTCTTCCAATTCTGTTGATCATACAGTTTCCTTGTCTTTCATTTCTTGTTTGGCATGCTATTTCTTTTTGGTATAATGCATGCTAAATTTGCAAACTTTAGATTCTTCCACGATGCAAAAGTTGGCAATTAGTGATTGCTGGAAATTTGTGTTTCTTTATATTTATTTATTTGGCCAAATTAAATTTCAATAAAGCAGAAGAGAGAACAACAAGATGACAGATATACAAGAGAGAACAAAAAATTAAATAACTACAATCTTCCTTGTCATCCATTAGTTGTTTTGCAAGCCAAATATGAAATTTTTAGATTGTGGGCTTGATGCAAAAGTAGTCGCATAATAATTAGGGTTAGTTGAAAATTTATGTTTTTTTTAATTCTGTTTTTAGTAAAATTTCACTAAAGGGAAAGAACAGCAAGAAGGCAGTTATACAAGAGAGCAAGAAAATTTAAAATATTTTATGAAAACCGACATAAGAAATGATGGATCTATTTGTCATTGATGTCTGCAAATCATGAATCAAGTGGAAGAAACTTTTTTAAGCGATTAATCCTGGCTTAAGAAGTTATGATCATGATTTATTCCTGGGATATGCCTATTCAATACTCTTAGACTAAAGCGTGGCCTTAATATGTTCAGTTTTATGACCTTAATGTGGCCGTGATTTTAATATATTCTGAACTATTTTAGTGTTCATCTGTGTACAAGGAGTTTACTTGTTCAGTTTATTAAATTATTTACTTTTTTAGTGTGAAATATGGTTCTGGTCTTACAGTTTAATACACCATAGAGGAGAATTCAAAGAGAGAAGATGCTTCTTCCATGAATAAGTGAATTCTAGAAAGTTCACAACTGCCTTGCACTTCACTATGAAGCCGAGCCATATTTTGGTCTGGTTGCTTCTAATGATTTGCACTGAAATTCTTGAACTGTGTTTATATTTCTGCTTCTCGAAACACTATAGACAAATCCCTGGTTAACCTCATCTAATATGCATCCATGTCTATTTTAGATGTGACAATCCTAGAGAGAACTGGTTATGCTTGACCTGTAAACATGCACTGTGCAGTCGATTTGTCAATCAACATATGCTTGAGCATTTTCAGGAAACAGACCATTGCGTAGCTCTAAGTTATAGGAAACAGACCACTATGTGAAGAACATGATCTATAATTTTACATACCTTTTTGGGCTATAATGCATTATTAGTAATAAGTGCACTATTTTTTAACATTGGTTGGAGGTTTACAGCTGAGTATGTTACTCCTGCAAATTTGTTGCTCATCTTCAAATATCATTATTGTTGTGCTATTTCATTTGAACAGGGTGATGCTCGCTGACCTGATATGACTTTATTGCGATTGCAGATATATTCTCCTATGCTGGATACCCCTCCTCCAAGATGGGTGCATTTTGCACATGGAATGCTTCTTTTCTTGTATCAGGTTTACCTTCTTTCTGTAACGATCTTTTACATGTTATTGGAGAGAGAGTTACTTTTAGGTGATATTGTCTTGAATTTTAGCTAATCACTTTTTGCATGTCCTGATACCCATCTAAGATGGGTGCATTTTGCACATGGCCTTCTTTTTCTATAGCGGGTTTTCTCCTCTCTTTTACTAATTTTATAATGTCTTCTTGGAAACACGCGGAGAGATGGAGAGAGAGAGACTTTGGCACGTCCAGATAGTGGCCTAATTTACTCATTGTGGTGCTATGCTTAAATATACTTGAGACTTTAAAACCGTAGTTGTCAAACATATGAAATACTTATGAATCCAATTGAAGCAGGTTAAGGCTGTTGCATGCTTATTTTTGGTTTGGCAAACAGTAATGCTTATAGTACTGTTTCTTGTTTATATAAAGAGTAAGATAAATTATTTTGGTGTAGAACTACTTTTTTTGTTTTATGACAAAAAAGTCAATGACAATATACTACGGTATATTGTTATTGTATTTTGCTCAGAGAACTGTTAAACCTATTGATCAAACCTATTGATCAATTTGCCCAAGTCTGATTGGACAGTTGATGACGAGGTTTTAGTTTACCATTTCTTAGGCATGTAGGTGGAGGATTTTGTTTGTAGTCTTGTCCTGAATTCTTTTGGCATTTTAGTTAATCTGTTAAAATTTATTTAATGTTATTCCAGACCTTTGATGTCGTTGATGGGAAACAAGCAAGGCGTACAAATTCATCAAGTCCACTTGGAGAGCTGTTTGATCATGGTGATTACCTTATTTTACTAACTTTCAAGGAAATAGGCAGTAAATAATTTTTAGGAAAATTTATGCGGAGACAAATAAAAAGTGATAAAAAAGCATTGTGTTAAGTAACTTTTTTTCTTAAAAATTTAAAATTTTTTGAGCTTTTTTTGTAGGTTCTTCTAATTCGTCAGATACTTCCAAAAGCTCAGCAAACAGACAATTCATGGGCGGCTTCTCTGTTATTAGTCTATTTTTAGCCTTGCCTTTATGTACTTTAGCAATCTAGATATTGCTTCAACTATGTTGTCATCCCAGCTGCTTGAACTATATACAGGAACTCAGATCCTCTATACCTCGGGTGCGTTTGGAAGTTAAAAAAGAAAACAGGGTGAAAATTATCAATGGTGAAAATAACGGAATGAATTATATTGCTGAATGACTAATATTAATGTTAATGGGGGGAAGCTGATTTACTTACCAGAGGGTCCATTATTGTAGGCTCGGCAGTGGAAGGAGCAGAAGATGCTATCGTGTAATCAATTGTATGATGGGAGTGGTTATCGTCATTGCGATTACACGATAGCCTCCAATGCCATCTCCGTGAGAGAAAAGATCGAATATATATATATATATATAAGGTTCTCCAATTCTGATATGCTTACTATTCGACAACATCTTCTGCCACACGTTCATGGCCTACATATATAGGTCAGAGGAGTCACATGCATACAGTAGGAGAAATGACAATACTCACATGGAGAATAGTAGTCAGGACAATAAAAAGTTCACCATTATCAAAAGTTAAAGTTGATAAAAGCTTATACAACAGTCGTAAAATCACAAGTGTCTTCAAATGAATATATTGTCACAGGCATCTAGATGGGGGTGTCTTCCCATCCCACAGGTTCTTCAACCACTGCTCAGCAAGTTTGGCATCATCTTGTAGGTACAACCACAACTATCTATTAGTTTTAGATGAGAATAATGATATCGCATAACTATACATTGGGTTAGTGACATCATATCCAGGGAGGCAGCGTAGTAGATGAAAGCATCTGTCGATTTCATCACTCTGTGTGTGCTTCTTTGCGAGCTTCACCTCAGACAGCATACGATCATGCTTCTCGGCAAGCGTATTTCTTGCCAGCATAGCATCAGACAGTGACTGGAAGCCAGTTGATATTTCAGAAGAGGAGTAAGTCTTCTTCTTTGAAGTCTTACGCTTGTCAACAGGGGTATGAGGGGTAGGCCTGAGGGGATCAGTGTGGGCATGTGGAGGCATCTGTAGGGGAGTTTGGGAAGTAGGAGAGTTGATCGTTTAAAATTAAACCCTTGCAAGTGCACAAGGCAATTGTACTACGGCGAGTATAGAAAGGGTTGTCGAACCTCAAGGACGGTTAAATGCTTTACCAAATTCAAGAGAAGAAAAGATGTAGTTTAATTAATTCTAAAAAAAGTAATGAACTTTTAACTAAATTACCGGGATTCAATCAATATGGAGAATATCAAGGCATGTAATTACTACTCTCAATTATTATTAAGCATAAGTTAATATGATATGGTAACTTGTGTTCATGGTCAAACACACAAATCATAATGAATCCACTCACGTTCTTGGTTCGACAACAAAGTTCATCCATTAAAAATTATTATAGCTAATTCTATCCTTGGTGGGGCATAGAATTATCATTTGGGCTAATGATCCTATCCTTGGTCGGGCATAGAATTAACACTAGCCTACTTTTACCTAGGCACAGGAATTAAAAAGATCTAATTTCATTCATATCAATCAAGCCTATGGTCAAGCACTCAAAAGAAACTCATGAAATAGCATTTAGAATGAATCATATCAACTGTATAAAATTAAACTATTAAGAGTAGTAATATACATCTAGGGCTTCATCTAGCCTTGAATAAAAGTTTAGTTACACATAGAAAGGAAAAAAAGAGACGCCTGTTTATGTAGATCCATCATCATGAATCCTTCTTCTTCTTTGGCTTCAAAAGACTCCTTCTCTTGCTCCTCTATAGCCTCCAAAGTATGTTCTCTAGTAGCCAAAACGTTCTCCCTTAAGGCCTATTTATATTTTGAAGAGAAACCACGAAGTCCCCTTCCAAATCCGAATCGAAATAGGTCTTATTTCAGTTTTCCGCATAAAGCGATCGATCATTCCGTATTGTCGATCGATCGCCTGCCGATCGATCATTGTTACTATCTTGCGTAAATGAAAAACTCAAGTAGATACGATCGATATTTTTAAGTGCCGATCAATTGTTGCCTTCAGTAACACTGTTTTGCGGCTCAGGTGATCGATTACATTGAATGGCCGATCGATCGTAGTTACTATTCATGAATTTCCAATGGCTATAATGTTTCACTCCGAACTCCGAATTGCACATGGTCGGTGGCATTGGAAAGCTGACTTCTTGAACTTTAATGTGAAGCTTGAACCAGTCCAATCAGAGATCTGCATACAGTGTGAACTTTCTGGCGGCAGCTTTGCACTGGGGGCATCCTTTTTGTTGGACGTCCATCATAAGCATGATGCCCAGTAGCATGGTTGTCATCGAATATTATCGATAATAGACCCTCCATCTCTACGGTGTATCCCCAAGACTTCAATCTCAGGGCCTTCGAGTGTTTCTGCGGGAGAAGGAGAGGAGAGTAGATTGGCAAGGAAACATCCTGGGTTCGATTTTGCAAGAAATTATAAATTACGGTTCCGAACTAAAATATCAGACGATGCGCACCTGTCTAAAAATCTTCCAAAAATCAAGATTTCCGGAGGTATATGTTTGTGTTGCTTCATTCTACCCACAACCAGTGTAATCTGACATCCACTTCCATGCATTGTAGAGGTACCTAGTCTTGTCATAGTGACGGCGAATTTTTTCTTCATTTACAATTATACCCTTCTTATTCAATTCCTTGCTTACATATTCGTAACCTCCAGGGTGAAAGACCCTTACCCCTATGAAATCCCGCCATAAGTGCTTCAAAAAAACTTGATCGTTTAAAATTAAGCCCTTGCAAGTGCACAAGACAATTGTCATACAGCGAGTATAGAAAGGGTTGTCGAACCTCAGGGACGGTTAAATAATTTACCAAATTCAAGAGAAAGCGATGAACTTTAGCTAATCTAACTGAAAATTAATCAATATGGAGAAGGCCAAGGCTTTGAATCCACTACAATAAACTAGTGTATCGTCTCTCTCTCTTTTGAATAACGATTTCCAATTGGCTAGCATATTCCTCTCGGACATACACTTGTCAACTCAAGATATAGTGCTCTCCTCTCGGATGTAATACATAAAACGATTAAAACATTGAATTATGATCTATCTCTCTCAAATATAAACCAATGAAACTTTATTAGTATATAGCACTTCAGATTACTCACGTTCCTCTCAGACACACAAGTGCTCTTTCAGATTGAAATCCAATCAATTCACTCTTGTCTCTCTCAAGTACAAAGAACAAACTTCAATGAATTAACTTTAATTACATAAGAAAGGTTCATAAACCAACTAGAGTAAAACATAATATGAGGGAAAAAAAACTATACAACCAGTCTATTGGGCTTCATCTATGCCTTGGAGAGGAGTTTAGCCTTGCACTGGAAGAGAAATCACCATTGTATTCTTCATCATCTTCTTCTTCTTCTCTCCTTTGCTCTAGCCTACAAGGTCTCCAAAGAGACTCAAAACTCTATTCTCTAAAGCCCAATACGTTTTCCCTTTAGGCTTATTTATATGTTTGAAGAGAAACCCTGAAGTCCCCTTCTAAATCCGAGTCGAAATAGGCTTGATTTAGGTTTTTCAGCATGAACCAATCGATTGCTCCGTATAGCCGATCGATCACTTTACGATCATCACTTTCTTTCACAATTTCCTTCCTTGTCGCGCCGATCGTCCATTTTGTCTCATCCGCCGATCGATCATATGTATTCCTGATCGATCGTATTTACTGTAATGTGCGGATCCAAAAACTCTAGTAGATACGATCGATCGTTTTGACTCCCGATCGATCGTTTTCTTCAATAACACTGTTTTTAGCTCTGGCGATCGATCATGTATAGAATGTCAATCGATTGTAGTTACTGTTCATAATTTTCAACTAGTTATAACTTTCTGCTCCGAACTCCGAATTGCGCATGGTCGCCAATTGATTGATTGAATTTTTAACTATTTTATTCGCAATCGCACGAGACTACGTATAGACTAGTGGAAACAAGGTTGAACCCAAAGGACTTGGATTGATTCAACTTAATTCTAAGATTTTGCGTAGCAAATTCTAATAGGATGACAAGTTCTAATTTTTAACAAAGCAAAGAAATTCAAGCGAAAATAATCTAATGAAAAATATACTAAGACTTCGAATCCACCCTAACTAAATAGCTTTCCTCTCCGTTAAACCCGTACAATTCCAAGTGATCAATTATCCGTGCCCCTCTCGAAGTCACGAATAATCGTAATGTGTGCAGCCCTCTCGAACCTGCAACTAAACAAATAAATCTAATTTAATTTAATCTCCCTCTCTCGAGCAAATATCAAATATAAAAATGCAATCTTTATTCAAATAGTACCTCGGAATTCGCTAAGAGGAATATTAACGATTCCTTAGTTTAATTTCACTAACAATTACTCTACTGTCTCTCGATAAACAGAATGATCATAGCAAAATATTAAGTACATGGAATAAAAATCACTACTTTAGAATTGCAAATAAACATTGAGAGTCAAAAACTTCAGGAGGGCTTCATCTAGTCTTAGTACAATAAAATTTAGCTAGACATGAATGTAAGGAAAGAAAAAGACTGGTTTGAATGGTTCATCAGCATCTTGCAAACAGTCCTTAGCTCGATCACAGTTCTGCAACAGTGTCTCTAGAGTAGCAGTTCTTCGTTGATTTCTCCACGAGTAGCGCTTCTGTCCCAAATCTGTTTTGTTCGACTCTAGTCTGCAACAGCTCGTCTCACTGTGAAGCCGCCTCCTCTCTCGAACCAGTAGCAAGACCCTCAGAACCAGATAGCCCAGTTCTTCCCAAAGCTCTCGACCGGCCTCTATTTTTATAGAGGTATCGCCAGTAGTCCATTCCTCCCAAATTAGAATAATTTCCAAATCCAACTCGTGTGTAACATCCAATTCCACTTGCTGCTTTCCCAATGAAACAATTGACAGTTCGAATTGCTTTCACTCGTGTCCAGATTTGAGATAAAAATTCCATTTTTACTCTTTTCAAAATAGAGCAACACACCCAAAATTTGAAAAGCTTCCATTCTAATCCCAAATCAGACACCTTTGAAAGCTTCGATTGAACCAAAAATTGAACGGCTACCATTCTGGAATAGATATGGATTTGAAGCTTCGCTGACGTTGCGCCATCTTCTCGATTTGGCTTTGTTCACGCATCTTTCCAAATACGGCAGTTTCCTTTCGCTGTTTTGCTCCTCCTTGCTCCAGAACACGTTGCATCACTGTCAGCCTCGTCGTAGACCCCTTGACCATGCCATCGTCCATGACTCATCGCCGGATAACCCTCCTTTGGTTTCCGTCTCTATCACCAATCAAATGCGCCCAAGCTCTCCTCTGTCCCGTACCCATCTCCAAACCACTCAGGTCCGCTGTCGTCGGTTGCAGTGATCGCCGTAATCTCACCTCCGTTGAACTCATCCTGTCGGCCTCGCCCATGGTAGCCGGCTACCGCCGTTTGTCACAAGTGCTCGGGCTCTCACCGTCTGCCTGAAACACCCGAGCCATTGGCTCGGGTCTTTTTGTGTTTTTCTTTTTTTTTTCTTCAAAACCAGAACCAATGACCGAACCAGTTCACCAGTTCAGCTCTTTACTATTATTCATCTTTTCCTCTTCATCGGGTTGAACCCGTCATAGCAACCTCGTTCATCGGATCTTCGACCACTTCACAACAGCTGTTTTACGTGCATTCACTTTTGACTATCTGCATTTGGACTATAGAAAACCTGTATAAATAAAATTAACTATAATTTAGACGCATAATAAAAATATAAATCCATTAAATCAAATTATTGCATCTAAATTAATCAATTAAGCGCATTTATTAATTAAACTCCTAATTACTTACTTAGCACTAATATCCAGTGTTACCCATTAACCAAAGAACATCATAATCATCTCAATCTTTAGGTTCATGATAGCACAAATGCCTGCCGCCTCATTCAGGTCCAACATTCTAGATTTGAGAGGATAATACACCATAGACTCATTTTTTCCCCTTTTTTTACGAGATTATGTAAGGCCTGATATCAAGATGCTTAGGTTTAACAATGACTCAGGCCAATGACTCCCAGCCAGTATGGCTTAGGGCATTAGGTTTTAAGATGGACCGCTTCGAGCCTAAGCATTAGCCTAAGTTAATCCTATAAAGTCAAGAAGCCCCTTTCTTTCATTTTATTTTTTTTTTCATTTTCATTTTCAGCATTCATATTTTCAAGCACATCTTTATTCCGTCTAGGTTGTATTATACTCTCAACCTATTTCTGGTTCCAGCCCTTGTCATAGCCAAGTAAATGGTCTATCATGATCTTTTAAGCTCAAAAGATAACCACATATTAACTAATGACTCTGACCAAAGACATCCCACTGAAGATTAGTATTCAACAAATCTCTAGACGGTATTACTTTATGTAATTAGTGTGTGTGAGTGAGTTTTCTTAGCTCAAACACCTGTTCCAAGAGGACTGTAACAGAAAGATATGCTCAGTTAAGTGTTTCTATCCTCCAGTTTACTTACTCACACTTCCAATGCAAATTAATCTCTTAAGAATTGTAACATGCATCATCACGGGATAATCTAATCTATCAAAACCTATAAAAATACTAACAAACAACCTAATAAACTAATCAAATTTTTTAATTTGTCTTTTAAAAAAAAAATTCAACTTTTTTTAAGAAGAAAATGATAATGAAACAAAAGAACACCACTTTTCTACACCCCCAAACCGGGACTAAACATTGCCCTCAATATTTACCAAAATGATACTACAATGACTAGTAAAAGAAAAGGAGTGAGGAAAGAAATCACCTGAATGGAGAGCCTCATGGTAGATATAGAGCATGAACACATAAGCTAAGAATGAGGAGTAAATATAAATAAAGACAAATGAAATACACCCCCAAACCTGGACTGTAGTATCCCCATACAAGTAATACATAACCTACAATAACAAAAACAAATAGAAAACAAACACTAGATGGTATTCAACAAATCTCACTACAGATTAGTATTCAACAAATCTCACTACAGATTAGTATTCAACAAATCTCTAGATGGTATTACTTTATGTACTAGTGTGTGTGAGTGATTTTCCTTAGCTCAAGCACCTATTCCAAGAGGACAGTAACAGAAAGAAATGCGCAGTTAAGTGTATTTATCCTCCAGTATACTTGCTCACACTTTCAAGGTAAATTAATCACTTAAGAATTGAAGCATGCATTATTACGGGATAAACTATCAAAGCCTAAGAAAAAGACTAACAAACAACCTAAAACTAATCAATTTTTTTTTTCAATTTTCGGATTTTTTTATGCAAGTAATATTCCCTCCCCCAAACCTATTATGAACATTGTCTTCAATGTGAACAAGATATAAAAATGACAATGATCATATGACAAAGGAAATTAGAAAAGAAGAGAATACACCTGAATACGTGGGTTGCCTCCCACCAAACGCTAAGTTTAACGTCTTCGGCCAGACTGAGCCATTTTTCCAACTTATCCTGGGTCTTTCAATCCAACGTTCAGGCCATTTGTGGTCCTACTGCGCACATTAGGGTTAATGAAAGAAATAGCAAGTGGATCATCAGAACAAATCCATGGAGGTGCACCATCTACCAGAGTGTCAATCATATGAACTGCATAAGAATCATCTGGCGGTGAATGTTGTTTTTGCGCATTAAAAATATTTCGTTTGACATTTAAATTGCCAAAGGGCAATTTCAGCACCCCCATCCCGGCAATTTATAATAGCGTTGGACGTCACCAAGAATGGACGTCCCAAAATCACAGGAATCTGACTGCCAATGTTCTGCACAGGTTGTGTATGACAATGAAGTCCACAGGAAAGAAAAATTTATCAACCTGCACCAGAAGATCTTCAATAACACCACGTGGAACTTTAATGGATCATCTGCAAGTTGTAGTGTTATGGCAGGCGGTTTCAATTCTCCCAACCCAAGTTATTTATACACAGAGTAAGACAACAAATTGACACTCGCCCCCCAAATCTAACAATGTCTTTTCCACAGTATGGTTCCCTATCACAAATGAAATTTTTAGACATCCTGGGTCCTTATACTTTGGTGGAAGATTATGTGTCAATAGGGAACCCACTTGCTCAGTAAGGAAGACCTTTTTAGTCACATTGGATTTATCTTTGTGCTTTTGGGTACAAAGATCTTTCAGGAATTTGGCATAGGCAGGCACCTGTTTTATTGCATCTAACAAAGGGAGATTGACCGTGACCTGTTTAAACACTTCGAACATCTCCTCCATCTTTTGGTGGGATTTATTAAACGGGGAGGGTTTGTCCAGGCATTGTAGGTATGGTACCCTAGGGACATAGGCTTTGATCGGGTCATCCTGCAGGGTTTTAGAATTAACGGGCACAACTTTAATTGGAGCAAGTTCTTTTTCTGCCTCATGGGAAAGTGTCTCACTCGAAGGGTCAACAAATGGATCCCGAACCCTATTGTCAACTTGTTTACCGCTCCTCAAGGTAGTTATGGCTTGCACTTGTTCAGGAGGGTAATGGGAGGCTCAGCTATAAACTGGCATCTAGGGTTTTGCTGGGGTTGGCTAGGCAAGGTTTCTGTTTCTCTCCGGTTCATAGATTGGGCCAGTTGTCCTAATTAGTTCTCTATCTTGGAGATAGACTGGGTATGAGTTCAGGCCGAATTCCTTAAGAAATATTTCCTTGTAGGGCGGACCAGTAAGATCCGCAAGGAAATCATCACCTTTACCCAACTACCTAATGAACAATTCCATGAAAGTTGGGAAAGGATATAAGCCCTACTCCAGTCCTGCCCACACCATGATGTGCCCAAGGGGCAATTAGTTCAAAGATTTCATGAGGGTGTGTGCGATCAGCACAAGACCCTAATTGACGCCTCTTGTGGAGGCACATTCATGAAGAAAACTCCGGATGATGCTTGGGATCTACTAGAGGACCTGAGCGAAAACTCATTACACAGTGCCTCCCTCTATAGATCTGAATGTCATATGCCTGATAAGAGTGCCTCAAGGGGAGGCATGTACGACGTTAAAGCCACCACCAGTTTAGAACACCAAGTGGCATATCTGACCGAGATGTTTGACAGGTTTTTCTCTCAGACTCCACCTTACACCCCAACCTCTCAAGATGCCTGTGCCATTTGTGCCAACCCTATGCACACCATAGTTGACTGCCCCTCAGCCTTCCAGTACCTAGATCTAATACAAGAGCATGTCAACAATACACAGATTTTCCCTAGAGCCAACAATCCTTACTCCAATACATACAATCCTAGGTGGCGTGAGCACCCTAATTTTTCTTGGAAGCAATCTAATCTAGGGCCGACTTTTAATCTGGCCCCAAGACACGAGTTCCAAAGCCAAACCCAGCCCTACCAACCCGCTTTAGCTCCCTTCTTGAGAAGACCAGATGAGCCAAATGAGCCAAATACTCCTCTCACACTTAACCGAAATTAAAACTGAACAGAAGGAGATAAGAGCAGAGTTAAGGAACCAGACCCAGCTTGTCCAGCAGGAGGGGAAAGTGTAGGTGATGAGACAATAGTAGTCCTGTAGGGTACGGGCATGGGTTACTACCGGATTCTGGTTTAGGCCATTGCCACCTCCAAAGTTCAGGCTATCCACCATGGGATGGATTTCACGGATCGGGTTGATAGGAGTTCTACAGATTCTATAGAGGCGCTAAGGGTCAGGATCAAAGGCAAGATCGGGTTTCAGGGATCGACGACCATGCATAATCATAATCAAATAGCGCTTTTTCCCAACTATTTGGGATCGACGACCATGCATGCACAATAAAAAGTAACAAAACCTGTAACAGTCCTAATAACGACAACTAGCAAGCATCAATCCTAGATATCGACAACTAACAATCCTAATAGCGACAACTAGCACATCATGCAATCCCAAAAAGAAAGTAGAAAACACCAAACACCCAGTTAATACTAAAGGAGAATAAGAGAGTGCAAACAGTGGGAAGGGATGGCCCTTCCAACATTGGCGAGAATCCACGTCCTCTCTTAATCCTGCAGCAGTAAAGACACAAATTACGTTTATTGAAAATAAATCTAAATTAACACTAAGCTACTCTAAAACTAACTATGCTAAGAATTTGGTAAATTATTGGCTTCCGTCCCCGGCAGCGGCACCAAAAATTTGATCGTCCCCGGCAGCGGCACAAGGTAAATGTATTACGACTAGTATAGATTGTCAAACCTCAGGGACGGTTAAACAATTTACCAAAGTCAAGAGAAAGTTGTAGTTTTTAATTAATCTAAAGAAAGCGATGAACTTTAGCTAATCTAACTAAAAATTAATCAATATGGAGAAGGCCAAAGCTTCGAATCCTCCATAATAAACTAGTGTATCGTCTCTCTCTCTTTCTTTTGAATAAAGATTTCCAATTGGCAAGCATATTCCTCTCGGACATACACTTGTCAACTCAAGATATAGTACTCTCCTCTCGGATGTAACACATAAAATGATTAAAATAAGGAATTATGATCTCTCTCTCTCTCGAGTATAAACTAATGAAACTTTATTAGTATATATTACTTCAGATTATTCACGTTCCTCTCGAACACGCAAGTGCTCTTTCAGATTAAAATCTAATTAATTCACTCTTGTCTCTCTCGAGTACAAAGAACAAACTTCAATGAATTAACTTTAATTACATAAGAAAGGTTCATACACCAACTAGAGTAAAACATAATATGAGGGAAAAGAAACTATACAACCAGTCTATTGGGCTTCATCTATGCCTTAGAGAGGAATTTAGCCTTGCACTAGAAAAGAAGTCACCATTGTGTTCTTCATCATCATCTTCTTCTTCTCTCCTTTGCTCTAGCCTCTACGGTCTCCAAAGGGACTCAAAACTCTATTCTCTAATGCCCAATACGTTTCCCTTTTAGGCTTATTTATATATTTGAAGAGAAACCCTGAAGTCTCCTTCCAAATCCAAGTCAAAATAGGCTTGATTTAGGTTTTTCCCCATAAACTGATCGATCACTCTGTATAGCCGATCAATCGCTTTGCGATCATCACTTTCTTTCACAATTTCCTTCGTTGTTGCGCCGATCGTCCGTTTTGTCTCATCCGCCGATCGATCATTTGTATTCCTGATCGATCTTGTTTACTGTAATGTGCGGATCCAAAAACTCTAGTAGATACGATCGATCGTTTTCTTCAATAACACTATTTTTGGCTCTGGCGATCGATCATGTATAGAATGGCGATCAATCGTAGTTACTGTTCATAATTTTCAACTGGTTATAACTTTTTGCTCCGAACTCCAAATTGTGCGCGGTCAGTGGCATTGGAAAGCTGACTTCTTGAACATAAAGCTTGAATCAATCCAATCAGAGATATGCACACAAAGTTATGATGATTTAACCATTGAAGTCCTTTTTCATCTTGTTTTTGTATCTTACTCTTGTTTCCTAAAAAACCAAAAACTATATTATAGTAGTAGTAATTCTAATCAAACACTAACATAAATATAAGTTTAGGAGTTAATAAAATGCATATTTTATGTATAGATAAGCATACCCAAACCTAGATTCTACTTCTTCTACTTCAAGATAACATAATCCTCTCCATGGATGACCTTGAGATTTTATACAAAGATGAAGATGCAGGTCCATGTAGTTATACAACCCCCCTACCTGTCCAAAGTGCTCCCACACCAACTCACAATGGCTTTCATTTATTATTGAAGTGCTACACAACAGATATATATATATATATATATATATATATAGACACACATTCATAATACATGTTTAATAACAAACACAAAGTTATAAATAATTGCAACAAATGCTCCCCCCTTAAGCAATGTTCTTGTCCTCAAGAACGAATTGAGGGAACTGGCACTTGATGTAGTTAACAGCCTCCCAAGTTGCTTGAGCAAGATTAGCTCATTTTCCAGTGGA
This sequence comes from Houttuynia cordata, assembly GCA_039654745.1. NCBI lineage: Eukaryota > Viridiplantae > Streptophyta > Magnoliopsida > Piperales > Saururaceae > Houttuynia > Houttuynia cordata. Next base: position 7,233,145 of record CM077504.1, read on the forward strand.
TTACAACTTCACAAATTGTAACACCCCAAGTTTCTAGACGCAGTGTGTATATATATATATATATATATATATATATAGAAAGAGAGAGAGAGAGAGAGAGAGAGAGAGGGGGGATGGTTTACATGAGATCGTTCTCATACAAGGAGCATGAGGCCAATCTTTTGGATCCTTGGATTCCAATCCAAGTGAGTGTGTTAAATCAGTGGGTAAGTGAGTTCCATGTAGCCGTCAAATCAAAATCCAACGGCTATGAATAGAATTGGCCTCATATATGCCAAATGAGAGTGATCTTATTTAAACATTTTCCACATATATATATATGGTTTAAAAGTTATGCCTCGATATATATATATATATATATATATATATACCCGTTTACATGAGATCGTTCTCATGTAGCTTGCATGAGCCAAGCCATCTCCATTTGTCAAATCAAAATCTGACGACAAGTATCAAATCACTCGGTAGGTAAGTGTGAATCATCACCGCCGTTAGATCTTAAGTATATATTGAGGCATAACTTTTAAACCATCAATCACATCACTATTCATCCAGACTAATAATGAAAAGGGATGTGATCATTATTAACTAGGATAAGCTATTTGTAAATAAATAACAAAATAAAAATAACATAAATGGTTATTAGGTCACTAGAGCCTTATTACAAGAATTGTTTATAAACATAAAGTTAATTAACTAACGGCTAAAAACTATTCTGCGCTACTATGAGCTAACCTGCTACCTTCTACTCTGAATCTGCCACAGGACATGCATTAAATGATGTGTGAGTATTTCCACAAATACTTAGTAGGATGAAAAATCACAATATTCATATCATGAAGTAAGATAATCAAGTATGTGCCAAACTGATATACGAGTGAAAAAATCACAATCGCAATAACACAAATTTGTCAACAAGATAGATATTTGCTCAAAATATAAATCAAATTATAGAAGCAAACCAACTCTAGAGCCAAGAAAAAACTGACTCCAAGGCTAAGGTAATCAGACTCCTGCACATGAAACAAGTACATCTAGTGTTAGGAATGAATGGACCCTTGCTCAAAGGAGTAGGCTATCAACTAAACAGCAATTCTTCTGAGAAATTATCTCCAAAGGTCTATGGGCAATATCAGACTCTAAAGCGAATAGGACTTGTTGCTTATGAACTACAGCTCCCACCCAACAGCCGCATTCATTCAATCTTTCATGTATCCTTGCTTAAGAAACAAATTTGAAATGATATCAAGGTTGTCAATGACTTGCCAAAATTTATTTCAGAAGAAGAAGAAACCATTGTGCTACCCTAAGCATCTCTCAAATTCAGAAACATGAAGGTATTTGTGTAGCATCTCAGATTTTCAAGGTAATTCTTATTTTTTAGGATTTTACTTCTTTAAAGTAAAAGCTTGTAGGCCCCATGTTATTGTGTGTGGGACCACTTTAATGGTGTTTGATGAGGACCGGTCCGTTGGGCAATTGAGAGTCATCAAGAATTGGTTTTGGACTTAGTCAATTTGGAATTTGGGTTAGTCATGCTGCATTAGACTCCCTGAAAATTATGACTGCCCAGTTGGAAGCTAAGAGGCGTGTATTTTGTTTTCCCATCACTTTCATTCTCAGCTCCTGAAACCATCTCTCTCTGCTAGTTGGCTATGACAATGCTTTGAGGAGAAACGTACCAAGGGTGTAAGGCTGAAGCAAGGGGAATTAGTACACCTCTTCTAGGTAAGATACTTTTGTGCATTGTCCATCTCCTAGAAAAACTGTAGTTTGTGACAACCCACTTTCTAAAAGTTGTAGTTGGTTGTTTGAGCTCGGTCTACACTGTATTGATATCATTGTGTTGAAAGACTTGATCATGAGGACCCAACACTCATGTGTGTGTCTTAGTAACTTCTTATTGAGTTTACTCATGTTCAGAAAATGTGTTACACGTTGATTATTTCGATTGCAGAGGACCTTGCCATGACAACCTAAGTCATGTCTAAAAAGCTTTATATACTCTTGAAATAAAACAAAACAAAAGGCTTTTTTCCTGTCTTTCTACAAATTCTTGTGGAATAGATGTTTTTATAGTTCAATATTTATTGCTACCAGTCCAAAATGTTGATTTAAGTATATGGTTTTTGCCTAAAAATTCTCAATTCTCTATCTAGTTATAATGAGCCATTGCTTGTAGTGTTCTATCCATCGAGATGTCCTTATGATCCGTCAGATAATGCTTACTTCCTTTGAAATTTAATGTTCAGTCCTTTTGTACCTTTGATGCCTCTATATAAATTCTATTGCATTTTGTGGGGCATTGGAAATTAATTTTGCAACCTATTTCCAAGCGTAACTGTGTGTTGCTGTAACAATTGCTTTAAATATTTCACATTGAAATATTTATACCCAAGTTATATGTACAACTGTCTAGCTCGTCTTGTTTCAGCTGATTGTGGTTGTGACACCTTCCACATGAGAAATCGTGTTTTACCTTGCGTAGTTTGTTGTAGAAGAATCACAATACTGATATTCTTGTCTTGATATTGTTGTTCAATTTTAAAATAGTGACTTTTCTTGCTTCACATTTTCTTTGATACACATCTATCAGTGAATAGTTATCTCCACTCATATTTTGTCTTACCAGTTCAAAAAGCTTAATCAGAGTCATTAACTATGTGACACTTGTATTCGGTTCACCTATTAATCTCATAACCAATGAAGTCATTTAGTGATATTCTTTGTACCCATGTCATTTAAATGTTGATTTATGGCATTTTTGTAAGAATTCCCTAAGCTTAGACATAACTATTCTAATTGTTGAACACACATTCAAATTAGGATATGAAATTGTCATCCAGAGTTAGAATTCAATGCCTTGTTCTTTGTTTTCTAGTATGCTTTAATTCAATTCTTTGTCCATAGGTCTTGAGGTTGATAATACATCTCTATAGTACTATTACTGAATCTTACAACTGAGTGTCTCTTTTTATCCTTTATTTTGGGTGTCTGCTCACTAATAGCACATGTTTCCTTATCGTCCAATATTCAAACCTTCTTGTATTCTACTTTTAGCAATGATCGGCTAGTGTTTCCACCTAGTTGTTACAACACAATGAGTTTTGTTGCACAAAATAGAGGTTGTTTATTTGTTTGAAAAAGATGACCCATTCATAAGTACATGTGAATTCCGGTTTGTCTATTTATCTGCCTTTTTAATGGATTTAAATGGATTCAAACCCTATTTAGCATGCCATTCACTCTCTAAAGTAATGAGAGGCCAGTTGTCCACCCATGGATCAGACCGCATGTGAATACTATTGTCATTACCAATTGAATAGTGAGATCCTTGCATCATAGGCTCTCGAAGGGACATAATAGAACTCCAAGCATGAGAGGCAAGCGGAGTATAAACTGTCCAAATATAATAGCCAACCAATTTTGTTGAGCCAATGAAACTTTCTGTTCCAAGAGATGTTTGAGTGATTTCTGATTTGTTCTTATAACAAATTGCTTCCCCATGAGATATGGACGCCACTTTTGTACAGAAATAACCAGGGCTATTATATCTTTTTCAAAAGTGGATAAATATATTTTTTTCATTAAAGTGATTGACTGAAATACGCAATATGGTGATTCTCTTGCATCAAAACCCCCAATGCCACATCCTGATGCATCACACTCGATGATGAACTGTTTGGAAAAATCCGGAAGGGCTAGACATGAGATTGCATCATCAATTCTTTGAATTGAGTGAATGCATCTTCAGCCTCTGGCGTCCAAGAAAAGCTGTCTTTTTAGTATGTGGGTAAGTGAGCCTGCAATCATTCCATATCCTTTCACAAACTTTTTCTAATATCTAAGTCCAAGAAATCCACGAAAATGTCATGGGTTTGGGCCAATTCTGAATTTTAGTAATTTTCTCTAGATCCATGGATACATCTAGTTCATTTATGATATGTCATAGATATTGGACTTGAGAAACAGCAAATGCACACTTTCTTTTTGCATACATTGGTTAGCCCGCAATAAATCAAATGTTATTGGCAGGTGGTGTATTTGACCATTTAGAGTTGTGTTGTAGATCAAAATATCATCAAAGAAGACTAAAACAAATATCTTTAAATAGGACTAGAAATAGAATTCATCAATGCTTGAAAAGTTGAAGGTCCGAATAGAATTACCAAGAACTCATAATGACCTTAATATGTTTCCGAATGCGGTCTTGGAGATGTCTAGCGAAAACATTCGGATTTGATGATAACCCAACATGAGGTCCAATTTTGAAAAGATGTTAGCCCCATATAATTCATATAACAATTCATCTACCATACTGGGAATTTAATTTTGTTGAGTGCACGATAGTCGATGCACATTCTCCATGACCCAACAACATGATTTTTCACCAAGAGTACAGGAGATGAATATGGGTTGTTCTTGGGCTGGATTGTACGTGACTGAAGCATGTTAGACACAATCATCTCAATCTCCATTTTTTGTAAGTGCGGATAGCGATATGGGCGGACAGAGACGAGGCCACTTCCAGGTAATAGAGTGATTTTATGATGACGCTGAGGTGGTAAGTTTTGGGGCTCCGAAAATATATAAGCATATGTGGATAAGAGAGGCGCCAAATTTGATGCGATAGAATCAACAGAGTATATTTGGGGGTCCCAATATGAATCATATTAAGCAGAAAAGCATCCCTTCTCTTCCTCATCTCCTTATCCATATGAGAATCAGCCATGATTTTGTTTTCCGGAGATTTCTCACCCAACAATTTCGTGGTGCTACCATTCAAGCAAAATGCCATCTTCAATTTGTTAAAGTCTCAAGATATGGACCCCTACGTTCTCATTGTACTCCAAGCACAATTTCATACCCTGCTAATACTTCTACTTTGATGGACTCCTTAAGTCCACTCACAAATCCACCTACTTCTTGTGATACAGATAGTGGTCCGGCCTTTGTCAGCAACTTCTCACATTCATGAACAGATCCGGTCTGCTGCAACTTAGTTAGTTCCCAATAAAAATTTAAGAAATGGCTTTGTCCAAACCTTGTAAATATGGCAGATTTAAAAAGAGGCCATGGTGGAATGCCTTCAGTTTATTTTAGATGGTGGAACCAAAGTTGTACATCGTTGATTAGATTGAAAGAGGCCATTAACATGTTGGTGGATGGAATGGGTCTTGGAATCCACTCCAAACACCCTCCCAAGACACAAGTCAATAGATCACCACCCACATATGTACTAATAAATTGAAAAGTGAAATAGGTTAGAGATGAAAGAACAAATCACAAAGAGCACATAAATAACATCAAACTACAAAGAGAAACACAAGAGATTAGTGGTTTACCAATTTGGCTACACCACAAGGAAGAGCAAGCTCTCACTATGAAGTCTTCAAATCACATATAAGAGTTTGACACTCAAACCTCTTCAACCTTGTTTCACCTTCATCCAAGAAAGCTCTCACACTTCCCCATTTGGCTCCTACTCTCTTCTTGTCCCCTTTTAGGTTTTTGTTCCTCCTCTACATACAAGAGAAAGAAGAGAGAATATATATTTGTCTAAGTGGGTTTCAAACTTATTCCCTATAATTATAAATTTACCCTTAATCTAGACCCAACCCAAAAGAAAACATTTCTTTACTTGAGTTTTGAACCAAAATCAACATAACACTCTTTCATCCATGGGAACCATATGAAAAATCACAGAACTGATCAACCTGACAGGCTTGGTAAGATATGGCTCCCTTATGATTTAAGACTAGATGTAATAGGTATTTTAGTTGCTCCATTGGATGTGTGTGTTGTCTCATATAAATATTGTTGTGTTGCATGTTGTTGTGCTGCAAGTTGCGATGTATTTTTAGTGATTACAGTCAAATTGTGACGCATTTATATTCATTACTTATTGTGATGCTTAGTAGATATATTAGGATGTGTTGTATCTTAATTAATTGTGATGTATTTTATATTTATTTGTGATGCTTAGTAGCTGCATTTGTGATGCCAAATTAGTTAAGTTGCGATGTCTCTTAGTGTCATATCTTATACATTACAGTCAAGTTGTGACGCATTTTTAGTCAGTTACGTAACATTTGCTAAGTAAGCAATATGCATGTTAGTCCAGTCAAGAGTGGTAACAACAAAGGAATTGAACTGCGTTCGAGTGTTTGGCACACATGCAATAGTAAGAAAGAAAAACACCAACATGAGAAAAGAAGACAAAACATTGCAATAGAATCATAACTGAATCAAAACATCATTGCAATAAAATCACAAACGAAAGAATGTTACTTATTTCTAGAAGAATATCATTTGCTCCCTCCCCTATTTCTATTGCTTTTGTTGTTCTATGTTGTTTGGGCCTCTTCTGTTGGCTAGTAGAGTGAGCTCTACTGGCCCCAACCTCATCACTATCTATATCCGCTGACTCAGTCTAAGAGTTATCGTGTGCCTGCGATGTTCCATCTCTGGGCCTCTTATGTGCAGATGGAGTACTTTTCTTTACTTCCATCTCCTCCATATAATCATCAGTTACCATATCCTTTTCAATATCATTTGCCATATCGAAGCCTTTGGCAACCACCACAAGTGCAAATTCAGCGTCAGTGAACTCAAGTCCATCACCAATATGTCATTTGTTGAGGGCTCGAATACTCAGCTTGTAGTCAAGGCCCTTTTACACAAGCCACTTCAAAATCCTGGTTTGCTGTAATACCCGAAAAAAAAATCGGTGTGCTTACTAAAACTAATTGATCTAAAATAAGAAATTTTGATGCTTGTTTAGATTATGATTTGTTATGTCTTAAATTTTGGTGTTAAAGAACGCGAAAAGATCTTTCCAACACCACCGACGATGCGTAATTCGGAGTTTGGAGCAAAAAGTTATGCTAGTTTGAATTTTGGTATGCGATCGGGGTATGTAATTGATCGTCAGGGTACGCGATTGATCGCCAGAAAGTGTTGTTTTTAGGAAAGCTAGTTGAAGTAGATATTAAATTCTAACTAATCAAGGAGGATTAAGTTTAGGACGTCCCTTCTACTTATGGGAAGCTTCTAATAAGAGGATTTAGAGATTAGATTGGGAAGAAATCCTAAAGGAAAAATATCCTAGTTGGTATAGGCATAAGGTCTATATAAACACCCATAAAGGGGCTAACTTGTGTTTTATCACATTAGAGAGTTTGTAAACGCCCTAGCCTTGTTTCTCCTTCCTTCTCCTTTGTTCCAGCAATCCTTTCACCCTTCTTCTTCATTCAAACCTCGTCATATACGAAGCAGTGGAGGTCTCGTGCGTAGAGAAGAAGAAGAGCTACGTTGGACTTGCAGTTTTCGTTCTACAAAGGGAGTAGGATGGTTTCTCCTACTAAATTGCTTCTAAACTCTTTCCATCTATTCTATGATGAACTATTTTGATTGTATCCCAGTAGTAGAGATTATATAAATGATTGATTTGTTAAGAGATTCCATATTAGTTATGATTATGAGTATGATTATTGATATCCTTGAGTGACATATCTTCTAATGCTTGCATGATTGTTTTAGATGGGAACATTATTCATCTCTTGATCATTTGGATGCCAGAAATTTCTATTTTAATTCTATAAACATTCTGGTTTAATTGTACCATATGATTATGAGTTGTGATTTTTGTGTTAAAGTCTTTATTATCCAAAGGGGCATCTTAAATTGGTTTATGAAAGATGCATAACAGCTTATAATAACTAATTCTAGCACATATAAGGACCTATAATAGTCCTAGGATGGGAGTATTCAATTTTAATAATGTTATATTATCATAATTAAAGGCTACTAATACGAAATTAGTAAGTATGATTAAGACTTAGGGTCTCGGCCAAAACTGCTTCCTACACTAATGACCTGCAGTATAAAACTCATAACTAATCATAAAAAAATCAGAAAAATATATTGTTTGTTGGGTTGGAAACTAGACACATAGAGCTATCTATTGTTAAAATTTCAACATACATTCCTATTGTGCCTACTATGGGGATAGTCGGAAAGGGGCTCTTATCAACAAAACAATTTAATGTTATTAAAGTCTAAGTCACTAGTACATACTAATACTTAAGGATATAATTTAATCTGATCTAAGTATGAATAATATATGTTGTAAAAATATGATATGACTACTACTGTAAGACTAGTTGGTCTAAAGGATTACTATTATGGATAAGTTATTATAACCTATAATCTTATTATCTACTTACAACTTTGTGTTGGTTTGAGTTCCAGTTGGAGAGCAAACCATTCCAATCATTCTTTTATCTTGAATTTAGTATCATAAATAGTAGAATCTAAATTCCAGAGATGTTCTTATCTAAGGCTAGACATGAAGCATGTTGTTTGAATTATGATTGCGATCTATTATTACTCTTTTGGCGACTTACCTATTGATCAAGACATTGGAGTCTCAGTTGTGTTCTTGCGAGAAACTCTATTCTATTGAGATATTGATGATTTAATTATACTCCAAAGAGTGAGTCTATTCCGGTAAATGATACCTTATGATCTTAGAGTGTTGCGACCTCTATTCCTTTGAAATATTGCTCATATTGTTACATGATTATTTTCTTCACTAGAGACCTTGCGAGGCTCTCTCCAAAGTGGATTCATAGTATACGCAATAAAGCCATTGCTAGATCTTGCGAGGTCTCCGATTATTTATGCCCAAAGGGAGGCACTATACGTACGTTAGACTGTTGACATTACGGAAGGTCCTTTGTCTCCGCCTATCGTGTCCGTAAGCACTGGTGGGGCCAACATCCTAGACGCATGGCAAGGTTCCAAAGAGAGAACCCCTAGGGTGGTTCTGGTATATTTTAGTCACTTGCGAGTGATAAGTTCAGCTAGCAAAAATTGTAACTCCTTGCACTATAGATGCTTATGAGCCATTGGTAAACTTGTTATTCTCTCCTTACACATGTGATTTGTTCAGAGTCTTATTGATGTTTTCTCCATACTTACGAATTGGGATTGTTGTTGTTGACTAACCTTTCTGGTCATGTGAAGTAAACCTTGTGATCAGTCTTTAAGATATTATATATTTCTATTTTTATTGAGTAAACCTTTCTTCACGTTATTATTGTGTCTCCGGTGGGTTTTTGCATCCTACTGGGTATTTCTGCGGAATACTCATATATCCTTTGATGCATGCATGAAAGATCAGTGATTCAGGACGATTGCAGGACAGGAAGGAGGCGTAGAAGACTTGAAGATGAATAAAAAATTTTCAGTTATTTCCTTAGTTTGATATTTTTGGCCGTTGTGTGCCATAGCTTTGATGTTTTATTTTGATTGACAATTTATGAGAATTATTGTAATAAAGACTATGTAGGATTCATTTAATACATATACAATGTTTTATTTTGAGATTGATGACGAATTCCCACGTTCTTGAGTGTTCCTGGTGATGTCGATTACACATCCTTTTGAGATGATGTAATTGGCCAGTCAGTTCGATTATCCGAAGTTGCATCCCAGGGTTCCTACCTCACCAAAGATGGTATTGAAGAATACTTCTGCACTCCGATCGAGGTCAGGCATTTTGGGGCATGACAGTTGCAGTCCATCCACTCGTTGCAACCAATCCAATGCATTAGCCCTTGCTTTGATTAATTCGAATAACCAAAACTGCATAAATATATAATTAAGAATGCAATTAGTACATGAAATATTAAAAGAATAATATTGAAAATCATCACAAGTTTGTTAGATGACATTCATACCGGTAATATAGCTTAACAACCAAACAAGTTGAACTTATCTTTCCTCATGCCCTCGTAGGCATTTACAACTCCTCTCCATAGTGCGTACACTTCTTTGCCCCATGGATAATTTGATAATGTACTCAAGTCCACCTCATCCATCATGGCCCAAAACCTCATTTCAACAAGGTCTCCTGGCCCTCAATGATGTACAAAGTAGCCAACCTAATCTTGTCATGTACCTTCGTCTTCTTTCCTTCAAACAAATCCCGAATCATTGTTGAAGTGATTTTGGATTCTCCTTTAAACATTCTCTCCTTGAATGCACTAGAAGATGGGAGTCCAGACTTCTCAGTTGTAGTGTGCAGTGGCAGCCCGAGAATTAGACAAACATCCAATGCCTTAAGCCCTCTTTCCACATATTTCAAATGTCGGTCCACTAACCATCCTCTCTAGAACCTCACATACTAGCCGGTGACACATTTGTGAGTGAGAAATTTTCAATATCTCTTTAAATACATAATTGGAGAGATATCAAGGGGATTTGCTTATGATTGTCTGGCTAAATTCAGCAAGTTTTTTCATTGCGCACTTGCATTCAAGTTTAGCTAGCTACAATTGGACAGAAAAGTGTAATAAAAGAAACATCCTTTTATAATAATCAGCAACATTCTTATATTACATCATCACACCTTATACAATTAACCTTCGCAAACCTATGTAATTAACATTTACAACCTATATAATTTACCTTTGCAACAATTATATCACCCTTCGCAACTAAATAAATTTCATTCAACTTCATATAAAATTACTCAATCATCACAACCAAAGCAATTAACCTTCTCAACCTATGTAATTTACCTTCGCAACAATTATATCAACCTTTACAACTAAATAAGTTCAAGTTATTATTCCTACAAAATCACAACCCATCACATTCTATGCAATTGTAATTCACAACTTATATATTTAATCTGCGCAAACTTTTGCTACATAATCAACTATTCTATGCACTATTCTCATCTATAATTAAAACAAAAATAACAGACATTCATATCATTCATATTTCTGATAACAACATTATCTCAATAAAAACTACCCACCTGAAGTGATGACAGGAAGAAAAAAGACATTTTGTATAAGCATTTACTTCCTCTCCTGCGTCGGTTTGGGTCTTCTTCTTCATATTCTTCCCTGCAAGCTTCTCTTTGCCTTTGTCATGTGTATCCTATTGAGCCATTGGTGTAGACAGTGGAAAGGGCAGTCGTGTGTGTGCCGGTAAGAGGGGTTCGGTAGGAAGAAGAGGCGCTCAGCGTTGGCGAAGAGGCCGTCTAGCAAACGGCAATGGCGGAGAGCCCCGCATTGAGGATGCGGCGAGTTTCGAAGGCGGCGCTGATGGTGCAGGAGTGTGGGCAAATGGCAGAAAGAATATGCTATGAGGGGAGAGGGCGTCCGACAATAGGCAGACAATGGAGGGAGGCAACTACTGATAGAGTGGCATCCGGAGACAGTTTCCATGCAGACGGGGTGGGTTTCAATGGAGGGGAGAGTATGGTTTGTTGGAAGAGGAAGCAATGAGGGGGAAAAGGGTGTCTTGAAAAGACGTACCTAGTTTTCGCGTATGGTGGTCACACAGGCCACCTTTACATTTTCAAATTCCATGCTCCCGCATAGGCAGTTTTGCCATGAAACTAAAAAACCCACATGCCCTCACGTGAGGCCCTTTTCTGTTATAACTTTTCCATATCTTTCAGTCTCTTTTGAACCCTCAATTTTTTTATATAGCCTAAACCGGTTAAAAAGGCAAAGTGAATTTCTAAATGAAATTAGCCCTTATGTCAATTTCTTGACCAAAATGATGTATGGGGTTGTAGAAAAATTCTTGGGGTACATGTATGAATTGGGGTGTGAATACACAATTGGGTACTTGTAGAAATTGAGTGAAAGCAATATCAAAGCTTCAAGGCAAAGCCCATCTCATGAGGAGAAGCTCACTTCAAAGTCAAAGAGGATCAAGTCCAAAAACCCATCAAGATGAAGACACACTCAAGGGAGAAAGCTCATTTCAAATTAAGAAGATCGTACAAGGAAGTCCAAGGGAAATCTCACTTCAAAGTGAGATCACTAAAAAGCCCAACAAAAGCCCTATATGAACCTCCCCCAAACCTATAGTTAGTGGATAATTCAAAATGGGCTCATGGATAATGATAACCCATCTAGAAAGACTATTGAATGATACCCTAAAACCCATATAGGTCCAAATTTGAAAAATATAGAAAAGGCCCATATGAAAATATGGTCTTAATGGGCTTGCAAGTGGATCCCTTAATCCCACCATTGAGTGTTGATCTGATGGTGAGATCAAGATCTTAAGGGATTAGTTATGAATCCTACCATAGATCCTTGATCCTATGGCGAGATCAATACCACAAGGGATTGAGTGTTATTCTGACGGTAGATCATTGATCCTTTTCCATAAAGGTTGATACCACCTCAAAAGTTAAGCCAAAATGCTAAAAAAAATTAAACTTTTTAAGCAACTGAAAGTTAATATTCCTTTGTTGGATGCAATTAAACAGGTTTATTCTTATGCTAAGTTTTTGAAAGATTTGTGTACAATTAAACATAAATTGAATGTGCAGAAAGAACATTTTTAACTGAACACGTAAGTGCTATAATACAGCACAAAAGCCCACTAAATATAAGGACCATAGATGTCCAACCATTTCATGTGTAATTGGGAATTTTAGGGTAGAGCCAAGTAATGTCATATCGGATATCGGTAAAATATCAGTCGACTAAAGAGACAAAATATTGGAGATATATCGGAGATATTGTGTAAAAAATATCGGTGGTCTAAAACTAGTTTTTACCATATATTTTTACAATATAACTTCTAAAATGAGTGATACTCATTTAGACAAACATAAAATTTAAAATATGAATAAAAATGTGTATATAATTCAAAATATGTGTTTGCATTTTAAACCCGTATCCTTCTACTTGGCATAGGATGGGAAACAAACGGGAAAGTTTATTTTTACAAAAAAATTAAATTTTTTATTTTTTAAAAAAATCGGTCTTTTTAAAACACCAATATATCGGACCGAAACCGATATTTTAAAAAAAAATCGAAATTGAGATTACAATGTATCATTTTATTGGTTGAAGGCCGATATCGATATATCGGCGATATATTGCCGATACAGCATTCCACGGGTAGAGCAAGCTTTCCTTCACCTTGGGGCTAGTGTCAATCTTTTGCCTTATCTAGTGTACCAAGGGAACTTAAACCCACTACTATTACCTTTCAGTTTGGTACCGTTCTGTTAAAGTGCCATGGGGGTCGGGCCAAGCCGTAAAATTTTCAAACCCGCTAAACTTAGGTTCAGGTAGGGGCCTAGGTAAAAAAAACTTCTTAAGCCTGCAAGCCCATAGGCCCAGTAAGAAATAACACTATGGATGGTTGAATTGAATATTAATTTTTTGCTTTCCCTCTCCGATTGCAATACACTATGACTGAGATTGACGGAAAGCAAGTGTGGAAAATTGTTCGCCTTGCTCCATGATTATTGCATCCAGTCTCTACTTTATAGGTCTCATGTAACCTATCAGTCCATATGTCAGACTTTAATCTGTGATCCTATTAAATTTCATGTCCATAGGAAAGCTTGTAAAAGCAGAGACTGGATTGGATTCTGTGGCAGCAGGAAATGTGTAAGACTAGTGTTTTTCTCATAATATGATTGATTTTTTAACTATTTACTCGCAATCGCACGAGACTACGTATAGACTAGTGGTAACGAGGTCGAACCCAAAGGACTTGGAAGATTAATCTAATTCTAATGAAAAGATTGAATTTTTATGATTTAATTAACTAAAGAAAATAAACTTTAATAAGAAATCAGATGAATAAGAATATCAAAGCGTCGAATCCACCACTAAACATGCAATTATTACTCTCAATTATTATTTCCACAAGATGATATGATATGGTAATTCATGTTCTTTGGTCGGACACACAAATTACCAGTGAATTCACTACACGTTCTTTGGTCGGACACGAAAAGTTCATTCACTATGAATAATATATTAATTCTATCCTTTGGTCGGGCATAGAATCAATACAAACCTGTTATTATCTAGACACAGGAAATATCAATATCAAATTTCAGTCATAATCTTACCAGTCTATGGTCAAGCACTAGATCGAATTATGAAACATGAAATCGCATTAAGAACAATCATATCAACTCCAAATTATTAAACAATCAAGAGTAATAATACATATTTAGGGCTTCATCTAGCCTTTATAAGAAAATTAGCTAGACATAGAATAAGAGAAAGAAATAGCCTGATTTGTCGGATTCATCAAAACACTGCTCACAAAATCACTATTCACAGTACTGTTCACAGCACTGTTCATCGTCTCTCCCACTGAGCATGCGCACTGTAGCACGAAACAGCACTGTAGCAGTACTGTTTTTCGCCCAAAATTCGGCCTTTTCTTCTCCTATCTTCTTCTCCTCTTCCTCCGGCGAAAACCTTGTCGAAATCCGGCTGAGAATAGCCGGAAAAACTCTGATTTTTCCTCTTCACCGGCGCTCTGTTTTCTCTGTGTCAAGCTCTCTCTCGTCCCCAAAAACTCTTCTCTTTTCTTCCCTTCTTCGCTCGGTTTTTATAGATATCGAGAGAGAGAGTCCTTCTCCCTGCTTCCTCTTTGAGATGAGCCCAAATCCGCCTGAAAAATCTGATCTTTCCTATAGTTTCTGAGTTGAGCACGGTTCTGTTTCGAATGAGTCCCTATTGAGCACGGCTCTTCCGTTTCCAAATCCTATTCCGGCATCGACTTCATCTTCTGCACCGCCACCGGACCTCGCCTACAATCTCATCTTCTCCGGCATCGTCATGCTCGCCCCGCCGTGACCCATCTTGCTTGCCGACTCCAACTCTTTGCTGATCTCAGCCGCCGTGAGAGATTCCGTCATCGACATCCGCCGTCTCAGCCCAGACCCCGCCATGAAAGCCGCTTCTCTCTTGCCGGAACTCGAGCTCTGCTCCGCCCCAAAACAGAGCATCGTCTGTTCTGGAACGAAGGCCCGAGCTTTGGCTCGGGCCGGGTTTTCTTTTTTTCTTTTTCCTTTAACTGAACCGGACCGGATTCTGAACCGGTCATATTTTTTTTATTTTTTTCTTTATTAAACAAAAACCCGTTGTATCGATCTCATCCATCCAATCTCATCTTGACGGTTCTTCTCTTTAATCGTGTCTCTTTTGCGTGCGATATTTCAAATGATCATAACTTTTTGCTCAGAACTCCGAATTGCGAA
Source organism: Houttuynia cordata (assembly GCA_039654745.1). Classification (NCBI taxonomy): domain Eukaryota; kingdom Viridiplantae; phylum Streptophyta; class Magnoliopsida; order Piperales; family Saururaceae; genus Houttuynia; species Houttuynia cordata. Next base: position 7,248,203 of record CM077504.1, read on the forward strand.
CAGTCAGTGGCGTTGGAAAGCTAACTTCGTGTACTTTAACATGAGCTTAAATCAGTCCCATCAGAGATATGCAATCGAAGTTATTAATATTCAATCATTAGAGTCGCGTTTCACCCCATTTCTGCGTTTTACTCTTATTTCCTACAAAAAATCAAAAACTATATTAAAGTAGCATAAATTCTAATCTAATACTAGCATAAATATAAGTTTAAGAGATAATAAAATGTATATTTCATGTATAGATCAGTGGCATTCTGTAGTATCTTTTTTTTGAAAAAATCTCTATATTTAATTTTTGTATTTGTAAATAAATTAATTCATTTGAATGACATACTATAATAATCTCACAGTGATGTACAATAGATTTCTGTTATAATATGATCACAACATGAAGATTGGGTTACAAAAATACTATGCCAATTGAAAGGCCTGAAAGCCCGTAGCCCGACCCTAAGCCCGCTTATGGATAGGGCTGGGCCGGATTTTTGGAATTGGGTTAGGGCTAGGGTCGGGCTAGGGCCGAGGTTCTAACTGTTAGGGCTGGGGTAAGGCCAACCTCCGGCCTATAATATCCTGATCCGCTTGCACCCCTAGTTACAAACAGTCGAATAGATGTTATGCATGAAAAATACATATTTTTATATGCCTTTTTACCTATTTGTTAGTCATAATTTCTAGTTAAAATAAGGAATAAAGTGAGTTTTAGTACTTAGTTTAATAATTAAGAATTGAATAATTAATGTGCTCTAAATGACTCAATTTAGATATGTTCCGTAATTTTATAAATATTTGGTGCGTCTAATTTGCAGCCAAAGTGAAGCCATTAGACGGGTTTTGAAGTGCTAAAGTGACCCAAGAGTTGATATCACGCGCATCAAAGATCTGAACAGTTGATGAGTCACTTAAGAGAAGACGGGCGCTGATTCAAATAAAAGAGTTGTTCAAATTCGATCCGGTGGATGAAATTTTTACAACGGGTTTCAACCAAGCATTTGAAAAAAAAGAAAGAAAAAAAAGGGTCCGGTTCGATCCGCCGGTTCAACGGGTATTATGAAAGAAAAAAATATAAAACAAAAACCGAACCGAACCAAACTGGTTCGGTCGGGCATTCTAGACGAAGAACAGAGAGCGCTCGAGCGCTCATGGCGAAATAAGGCCGGCGGCGGCCCTGGGTTCCGGCGGGGAGGAGTTGATGACGAAGACGGTGCATCTGGGCAATCGACGATTGGCGACGGTGAGGGTCTCAAGCGACGGTGGTCCGAGATCTCGAAGGTCACGATCGGGGCGGCGGCCCTGGGTTCCGATGGCGGCCATGGGTGCGATGAAATGATGGCAGCAGAGCTCAAGGCGAGGCTGCAGGCTATAGTGAGGAGGAAAGTTCTGATTTTTTTAGCAGTGGCGGGCCTGACTTGGAAGTTGGAATTCTGGATTTGAGAAGGCGTCTGCAACTTGGAAACTAAAAGTACAGGCTTCACTGGAAACGGATTCTGAATGGGATTTGGAGTCCGGATTTGTGCTCATCTCAAGGCGGATTCGGACTGGAAACAGACTGTTTTGTCGTCTAGAAAAACAGAGCAAAGCCGGGCTGTTCAATGTCAACTGGCAAAAAAGACCACTGGAGCAGTTTCTTTTCAATTTTTTTTAGTTCCAAATTATTTCTTTCTTTCTTCCATTTTGCTTGGATTTGATTTGCTGTTGTGCTGCATTGATTTCTACTGGTTGCTCGAACAATTGCTGGGAACAGTCGATCGGAGAGAAGAGGAACAGTACCCTTTTGCTTAATTTTCTATTATTTCATAATTTTTGTAAGTTATTTTGATTTTAATTCTAATGAATTCCTTTGATTTTACAATTCAATTCTTTGGTATGAATAGCTAATTCCCTGTCGTTCTGAGATGAAGCCATGATTAGTTGTACGAATAGTATTCATGTGATGCAATGATTATCTCAAATTAATGCGCTTTAACGATTGTTATTTTCAATTTAATTGCATTGAGTTGTATGTTTAATATGCTATGTGGATATTAGTTGTGATTTATCTAGTGATGGATACAACTAATGATTTGAATCTTATCTGTTGATACGCAAGAGAAGATAAATTGTAATTCAAAATTTGTATACTTTCATGCTGAAATCTTCCGTAGGAGAATAGATTGAATTTGAATTTTCTACGAGATAATCGTGAGAACAATTGCTGATTGTGGATAATTATTCTTATAATTATCATGTCCTGATTCTTATGCCTTAGCGTTTTAAATTCCTGGTTAAAGTTTGAATTTTTATTTGTCAAATTATTTTCTTTTGAGTAAGTTTATTAATTATTTTTATATTAATTGGTTAGTTAAAGTTATTTAATTACATTGAGTTTTTTATTAGGCATAGTTGTAGTTAATCAAATCAATTTAATTCTTCAAAAAAGGGTAATAATCTGATCTTCGAATTAGAATTCCATAAATACAAGTTCCTGTGGGTTCGACCTCGTAAAATTGTGCGACTATACTCCAATACGATTCGTACAATTGCGAGTAAAATTAAGAGATTAATTAAAACAACACCAATAAAGCGCAATGAAAAACATATGGCGGTCACTATCGACAATAAGGTCACGGCGGTCACTATCGACAGCAAGAGCGACGGCGAGGTCGGAAGAGAGGCCGACGGCTCGTGCTCTGGGCAGCAACGGAAGGACACGATTGCGAAGAAGCCGGCGCGATCGGCAGAAGCAGAAGAAAAAAATTCTGATTTTGGAAAGTTAAAGAGGAGCTTGAATAGCAGAGAAAGAAGCCTGATTTGGAAACTGTCGAATCGGGAAGTTAGAGGCATCAAGGCAAATCAAACTTCAAATCTGTTCCAAAATTGTAAGATGAAATTTTTGTTTCAATTGGAGAAGAAAAGAGTCAGATTTTGGTGCTAGAAAGGGAAAGATCATTTTTGGGTGTGTCGGTTCTGTTTCGAAAAGATTAAAGATAGAATTTTTACCATAAATTTGGGTGAGAATTGAATTGCAAATTGACTGATTTGGAAGGCATACACAAAGGAAGGATTTTTCTACACGAAATTGATTTGGAAAGGTTCTGATTTGGGGGAGAAAAGAAGATTGTTTTGCATATAAAAACAAGAATTCGACCGAGAGAAAGAGGAGTCGAACGAAAACGGAGCAGTTCTTTTTCATTTTTTTTCAGTTCAAAATTTGTGTCTTTCTGTTTCATTTTCATTCCGGCTGTTGTGCTGATTTGTGTCAAGTTATACTAGACGGTTGCTGGGAAGTGGGAACAGCAGACTGAGAATAGAGGAATCAGTTTTCTTTATTTCTTAATTCTCAAAATTATTGTAAGTGAATTTAATTTTTATTGAGACGAATTTCATTGTTTTTGCAGTTAAATTAAATAGCATGAGTAGCTAATTTCCTATCTAGGGCTAAGATGAAATCATGATTAATTGTATGAATGTTATTCATGCGGTGCAATTGTTCTAAATTAATGAGCTTTGATGATTGTTATTCTCAATTTATTGCATTGATGATTGAACTCTAAATTTTTAATATGTCGTTTGGATATTAGTTGTAATTTATCTAAGCATAGATACAACTAATGATTTGAATCTCATCTATTGATATGCAAGAGAAGACAAATTGTAATTCGAAATTTATGTGCTTTCATGTTGAAATTTTTCGTAAGAGAATAGATTGAATTCAAATTCTCTACGAGATAATCTTGAGGATAATTGTTGATTTACAATAATTGTTCCTATAATTATCATGTGCTGATTCTTATGCCCTAGTGTTTTAAATCTTGATTAAAGTTACAATTTGTATTTGTTAATTAGGTTTCTTTTCGAAGATTAATCAAGTACTTTTATATTAGTTGGTTAGTTAAAATCGTTTAATCAATTTTAGTCTTTGATTAAGTAAGTTCGCATAATCAATTTTAGTTTTTGATTAGTAGTAGTTGTACTTAATCCAATCAACCAATTCTTCAAAAAAGGTAATTAATTTGATCTTAGAATTTGAGTTCCATAAATACAAGTCCTTGTGGTTTCGACCTCGTAAATCGTACGACTATACTCCAATACGATTCGTACACTTGCGAGTAAAATAAAATCACAACATTTTGTTCATGGATTTGTTTGTTGCATTATGGATTTAGTTCGTTTAAAATGTGACCTCTAATGGACTTAGGAGCTATTTGTAAATTAGAAACTGAAAATCTATTTCTGTTTGGCACCAAAATTCTGCTTTGATATTGTTTTTTTTTGCTTGAATTGCTATCGCGCATTATCAATATGTATCAAAGTAAGGCTGAACCAGTTGTTTTCCATGACAACTGGAGTTCTAAAACAGAAAAGTGATAACTTACCTTTCAGATGATGGCAAAATTAACTTCAAATTAAGAACTAAATATTTGCTACATTAGACAAAAAAAGACAACATTTATAGGAGTGGCAGTCTAAATATAATCCGATAGAAAATCACACTTGTTTGAAGCAAGAAACATAGGTGAAACAATTTTTTGCATCTAGAATGCTAAGCCTTTTATTACATTTTAGGCACAATCTCTGCCTCCACAATTTGAAGTCTCAACTTTATCGTGTCTTGATGACTTTGAACTACATATTCTGCATTGTATAAGAAAAACTACATATTCTACATATTTAATTTTAAAAATTGATTGGATGAAAAAAATCCAATTGTGTCTAGTTTACCTGCGACTTTTTTTATATAAGGTTTACTTAGGACTTGCCTATGTGTAAATCATCTTCTCAAGATTTCTTCAAAATATGTAGGAGAAAGACTAAGGGAGCCTTGTCATCCTTACAACATCAACTCTACTAGTGCACTTGCACGCATATACACAGACACATTCGTAGGAGTGTAAGCATAAATAATTGTAGTCTATTTGTAGCTAGGGGTGTTACTGACCAAGATGCCGAGCATTGGAATGTTCGGCTCGAGCTCAAATTTTGAATTATCAATTAGAGGTCAACCCCAACTCGAACAAGGCTTAAACTTTAAATTTCCACCCAATTTAGGAAACTTGAGCTCGAAGGTTTAGGATTGACATAGGTTTGAATCCAACCCCATATTTTTTTCTTAAATTAATCCAACATAATAATCTCAACCTCAAGCCAATATCAAGCTCTCTTTAAAGTGTGAGCCAAATCAAGCTGAAATGTGTTTGAACTTGGATCTGACATAATTAATAATCTCAACTTCAAGCCAATATCAAGCTCTATTTGAAGTGTGAGTCAAATCAAGCTGAAGTATGTTTGAACTTGGATTAGACAACTTCTAGCCTAAGTAGAGTCTAAGCCGAGCTTCATTTCTTATTAACACCCCTTGTTCAAGTTGTAGATTGTAGTTTGCTTGTAGCTTGTGCAATAGAAGTCTCCGTTCAAAATATATGTATTTTACCAAATTATAAATTTACCCCTTTGAGCCTAACATTTAATTCTTTGTTTGACTTGCAAGAGGTCGTGTTTTTTTCCATCTATTGCAATCAAGCTCGCGCAGCGAAGTGATGCCGTCAGGTATTGGCCTTTAAAGAAGGCAACACTAATGTAAATTTTAATATGCTACTCGCAAGCGCACGAATCTAATATAGAATAATGGCTACAAGGTCGATCCCACATAAACTTGGAATTAATCCAACTTAATTCTAGACTTTACTTAACTAATTCGACAGAAAGTAACTTTAAACAACTAATTAGAACTTACAAAGATTAACGGTAAACTAATATATAGAAGTTCCAAAGCATCAAATCCACCAATAATTAAATCAATTCTATCTCCTCTCACTTTCATGAATATCTAGTTGATGTAATTAATGTGTTCCTCTCCGACTCACGTTCAATATAATCATGCAAAGATTAACGGTAAACTAATATATAGAAGTTCCAAGGCATCAAATCCACCATTAATTAAATCAATTCTATCTCCTCTCACTTTCATGAATATCTAGTTGATGTAATTAATGTGTTCCTCTCCGACTCACGTTCATACCCTCTCCTAAGTGCATAGAATAAGAATTGACGAAAGTAACATTAATTCATATGGAATAAAGTTGCATACATCGAACTAAAATAAAGATAAGATAAGGAGAGATAGAACCAATCTAATTAGGGCTTCATCTATGCCTCGGAGGGGTTTAGTCGGCCATCGATATCATTTTCACTATCCATGGAATTGTAGCACTATTCACCGAACACCGTTAACCAGCACTGTAGCAAACATTGTAGCACAATATTGTCGTAGTCATTGTAGCAGTGTACTGTTCATTGTCTCTCCTGATTGGCTTATTTTTTTACTGTAGCACATGCCAGAGAGAACTCTCTTTTCTCCTCTCGAGCAGTTCATCTTCTGGTTTAAAATCAGCACTCTTCCTCTCTGCAACTAGTTTGATCTCAACTACAAAACAATTCTGCTTCTCCCTCAATCAAACAATTCTCTTTTGCTTTATTTTTTGCCCTCTCGAGCCGTTCTTTTTTCAGCATGAACAACCCTCTTTTCTTGCAAATCAATTCTGCTCTTTCTCTCGAATAAATCAACAGTTTCGGCCTCCTCAACTAGCAGTTCCTCTCTCTTTTGTCTGAAATCAGTCTTCCAATTTCGTCTTTGTTCTTATCATTTTCTCTAGAAATCAGATCAGTTTCCTCTCTTCTTCTCAGCCCACTTCTGTAATGAGTTCTGGTTCTCTCTCTCTCTCAGCAAAAACCAGTTCTCTCCTTTCATATTAGTCTTTCGAGATCAAACCATTTCTCTATCTCCTCTCTCAAGCAAAACAGAGCAGTTCTCTCGAGCAATAAAAAACAACACCTTTTCCTCTCTCCACGAGCAGCTCTTGACTGCCGGCAGCAATTGATCTATCTCTCCTTTCTCTCAGTCGGCCTCCTTGACGAGCAGAGTAATTCCGTCTTCTGTTCTCCTCTCTCGAGCAAAGGCAACAATTCTGCTCTCTCGAGTAGATCTCTTCTATTCTCAACAGTTCGACAAGTCAGTACTTCTCCCTCTCTCAAGTAGAGTAGTTCTGTCTTTTCCTATTCTTCTTCTAATTCCGTCCAACATCAATTCTTCTCGGTTTCAACTAACTTCCAATTTGAGACCCAGGCAAGTGCACCTCTGAAAATCTTCCAATTCCCGTCGTAGCAACCTCCACCATGAGATCTGCAATTCATGGTTCTTCTGTTTAAGGACACAGCTTGTAGTCTTTTCCAATACTCATCAACGGCTCGGATTACTTCCTCATTGATCTTTCAGCTTTAGTATATTAAATGAAGTATATAAAATCTGATACAACCCTCTTAACTGTCGGATGTCTCCATTTTGATCTCCTCACATAAAAAGTAATTTCATGTGCTTTAATTTCACGATCCACAACTCAAGCCTTATGAAACCTACATAAATAAAATTAAACTCAATTTAGACACATAATAAAATATAACTCTATTAAATTCAATTAATGCATCTAAATAAATCAATTAAACAAAATTATTTATTAAACTCCTAATTATAAACATAACACGGATAACTAATATTTATCCTTATTTTAACTTTAAATTATGACTAACATATAAGTAAAAAGACATATAAAAATATGTATATTTTGTATGTATCAAACACCTACAAAGGTTTGTTTAGGGACACAAATTGATCTTGAAGGTCTGGGACATCTATAAACACTTCCTTCCAACTAACAAAAAACACCTACTTTGAAAAAGGATGAACTGATCAAATTATCAAAAAAAGGATGAACTGACCTGTCTCTATCTTTACCATGCGCTAAGCAAAATCAATTGAAGTTAGTCTTGTCTTTCTGATTATCTTCCACAAACCCAAATTTCTCACTTTATGATTTTTCTCAGGAAGTAAAATCCTAAATATCATGTGTTAAGAAATTTTAACTAGTGTTTCTACCCATTTTAAGGAGAGTTCAAGAGAATTCCTTCTATTACCCTCCCCAACACCAGTAAATGTTTAATGCCTGCAGAATGCTACAATGCTAAGGGCGGATTTGGCAACCACAGTATAACTTCCACAAAGAAGCTTTCCACCTAACTCTCCTCAAGAAAGCCAACCACTGCGAGATGGTGACTTTTTGCAAAAAGGGAAAGCCTTTTCTATGATACTGCAAAGCCAAACGCTAAGACGATGTGGCGAAATTTGCAAAGTACACATCGGCAGCTTTCCAAGGAGTCCATGAATTGTATTACTACACCAGAAAAAGTCTATGAGTTGTACTCCCTCCGTCCACAGAAACTTGACTGCATTTTAAAAACTACGGTCACGACTGGATATGCATTTAGGGGTTAGCGGAGGCTTAACTGTTGTGGGCCCCACAAGCCAATAAATTTAACTCATGTCAAATGCTGTTAGATTTTTTTTGGACGGAAGGATTGAAAGGCAAATATCATATCAGTAGGAGAAATTGAAATAATAGCAAACTACCTAGCACGATATGGGTAAGGGGCCGTTTGGATTGTGAAAAATTCACTTTTATTATTCATTTCTGGATTTTTCACTGTGGATACATGAAATACGTCCCGAGGTGTTTCAACATCCATAGTGAAAAACCTATAAATGAATAATGGAAGTGGATTTTTCACTGTAGATGTTTTGTATTTTTCACGATCCAAACGGCCTGCCTGGTCAGAAACTTTTCGAAACTATAATGAACAAGTCAAAATTTCAAGCCTCCACTCACTTCGTAATATCATGTCTAGCTTGTGGGTAGACTATAATTTGTTGAAAAAACAAAGGCTAATTAGGGCTGTTTGGGGCGTGATAAAAAGCAAAACATTCACAGTGGATGTTTTGCTACACTGTAGCATCCATGTTTTTTTTCTATTACTTTAAACACATCAGGTCGTATTTCAGCTGGATGGGAAAAAAAACATGTCATAAGTAACCAGTCTCACAAAAAAAACAAAAACACAGGCTCACACTAGTTTGTAGTGACCCGGTTCAGAGTCCCGGCCCGGTCTGACATAGCCAACCGAGCGAAAACCCTGGCGAGCAAAAACCCACAACTAAACCCTAAAACTTCCTGACTTCCATAAATCTAGATATTCGCCCGCCATGGCTGCTCTTCTCCACTGACGAACCAAGGTAACGCTTCTCCTCATTTCATCCATCCCTCCTTTTCATTCTCTGATTGCTGAGGAGTTGTAAAGTTTTGATCCTATTTTCCTGTTTTGTTTTGCTTGAATTGCATCTTCAGGATGTTGGTCCTCTTTGAAACGCCAGCTGGGTTTGCACTGTTCAAGGTGCTGGATGAAGGCAAGCTATCCAAAGTTGAGGTGCTTGTTGATCTTTTGCTCTCTGTTGTTTTGTTTGTGTCTTTCCTTGTGATTGAAGTTTTGTATGATTATGTTTGTGGAGACTGTGATTTGCATTGTTTTATGAATGTTTGTGTGTTGATACATTTGCAGGACTTGTGGAAGGATTTTGCTACATCTGAATCGGCGAGAAAGGTCTAATTCCTGGCTCTCTTGTGATGCTTGTTGTTAATATTTGTGTAATTAAATTGTTTCATCAATCGAAATGTTTATGAAGTGTAATAAGTAATCTACATATATTAAGTTAAGTAAAACAAAATTAGTACTCCCTTCGTCCAAAGAAGATAGGTTCAGTGTGGATAATTGAACTTTGTAAGCCACAGTGAACGCACAAGTGGGAGAAGTCCTCTGTTGCTGAGGAAAGCCAACCGTACCCATATTTTGTTCGGATGTAGAAAAAAGGAACTTACCTATGTTTTTCGGACGAAAGGGAGTTTTTGATGCCCAAAGAGAGCCCACAGTGGCCAGTAGGTCTAATGCTTTCAACTTTTTCTTACTGTTCTTTTCTCCCTTTTGCCTAACGCTAGTTGTGTAGATTTCATGTATGGGTTAAGTGCATTTAAAATTTCCCTTATGGTTTAACCTGAAATTTTCATAATTTTGCACATAACAGGTAGTTAAGCTGCAGGCCTTTACTAAATTTGAGAACACAAGTGAAGCCTTATCTGCCGCAACTCTGCTGATTGATAGCAAGCCAAGTAAGGGCCTCAGGAAATTTCTGCGTAGTCACTGTGATGGAGAAACATTAGCCGTGGCTGATTCAAAACTGGGAAATGCAATTAAAGAGAAACTGGTCTGATTTTACCTTCGTAACTGTGAAATATACACAAGCTTTTTTCTATATACAGTGTGAGATTGATGTTTAAGTGTTAAACAGCAAATTGATTGCGTTCACAACACTGCTGTGATGGAGCTGATGAGGGGAGTAAGAAGCCAATTGACTGAACTCATAACTGGGCTAGGTGCGCAGGATTTGGCCCCGATGAGCTTGGGGCTGTCCCATACTTTATCCAGATATAAGCTCAAATTTAGTCCAGACAAGGTGAGTTGACTCTTGTTGTTGAACTAAATGAGTTTCTTTTTTCACTTGAGTCTGGCTTCTGTTTCACGCAGCTACTGCTTGTAAGGTTCTTAATTGCACATCTAAAATGCTTTTAGGTTGACACAATGATTATTCAAGCTATTGGTCTGCTGGATGATCTTGACAAAGAGCTCAATACTTATGCCATGAGGGTTCGTGAATGGTATGGCTGGCATTTCCCTGAACTTGCAAAGATTGTTCAGGACAATATCCAGTATGCTAAAATTGTAAAGATGATGGGTAATCGTGTTAATGCTGTTGACCTTGACTTCTCTGAGGTAAAATAGTTTGTGTTATTTTTCAAAGTAAACATCTGTATGGTTGAGTCTATGTTACCTCTAAAGCCGAATGGTTTTCTGCAGATATTGTCAGACGAGACTGAATTACAGATGAAGGAGGCAGCAGTTATATCCATGGGAACTGAGGTCAACGACCTTGATTTGACTAACATTAGAGCCCTTTGTGATCAAGTGTTGAAGCTTTCCGAATATAGGGCTCAACTTTATGACTACCTTAGAAGTAGGATGAATACAATTGCTCCTAACCTTACTGCTCTTGTCGGAGAGCTTGTTGGTGCTCGCCTGATTGCTCATGGTGGTAGCTTGTTGAATCTCGCTAAGCAGCCTGGTAGCACTGTCCAGATTCTTGGGGCCGAGAAGGTTACTTTTTTAAACATTTAGATAAATTGGATAGTACTATGTATTATGTTAAATTTAGATTTTCTGCTTCTATCCGTACTGTGAAAATGTTTGATGTGTGTAGGCATTGTTCACTTTATGATGCCTTTTGTAGGGGCTTTTATGTTCACTTTGTGTGAAAAGGTTTGGTTCACTTTTGTAGGCATTGTTCAGAGCCCTGAAAACAAAACATGCTACTCCCAAGTACGGGCTTATCTTCCATGCATCACTAATTGGTCAGGCTGCTCCAAAATTCAAAGGGAAAATCTCTCGTTCTCTTGCAGCCAAAACTGCATTGGCTATCCGATATGATGCCTTAGGAGATGGTCAGGATAATTCTATGGGACTTGAAAATCGGGCAAAGGTAGAATACAATGGGTTTTAACTGTTGTAGTCTTGGTAACATTATTTTTGAGCAAATCCATCCATGATAGTGAAATTGTCCTAACAGCTTGAAGCACGATTGAGGAATCTAGAGGGTAGAGAATTAGGTCGGTCTGCTGGATCATCTAAGGGAAAACCTAAGATTGAAGTCTATGACAAAGATCGGAAGATGGGTGCAGGGGCTTTGATCACTCCTGCTAAGGTATAAATTTCGTGGTTATTATTGTGACCTTTTGGGTTCGTGTTTTTATTACTGCGTGCTTGTATGATTATGGTCCGTTAATAATAATCTTTTGGCTTTAGACTTATAACCCTGCAGCTGATGCGGTCATGAAGCAAACTACAGAAAATGCTGTTGAGAAACCAATTAATGAAGCAGAAGACACGCTCCCAAAAAAGAGGAAACATAAAGAAACAGAACCACAGCAGATTGAAGATGGATCTGAGGAAGGAGCCAAACATAAAAAGGACAAAGAGAAGAAGAAAAAGAAGAAACGGGATGCTGAAGATGAGGGCAAAGAATTGCAGCAGGTGGAGGATGTTGAAGTTGTAACAAAAGAAAAGAAGAAAAAGAGGAGAAAGCTATCTGAAACAGAGGTGGTGAGAATGGAGGAGCAGGAGGATGATGAACCAAAGAGCAAGAAGAAAGACAAGAAGAAAGATAAGAAGAGAGAATGAGGGAAAGCATCTTAGCTAGCAGTCTCCTGACATAAGCATTTATCTGTTTTCTGTGATTGCGATGAGCTTATGTATATTTTTACCTGCATGTTCGCTGTTTTGAACTTCAAATTTTGTTTCTTTTTGTCATATCAGATATTAGCTCCTAGATTATCTAATCTATTTGTTGAAATTTCAATTGTTTTGCGTTAATGCTATCTAACTTTACTACATATTGGAACTCCTTGGTGCAGACTGAGCGGATGTTGACCTCCTAATGGGTGTCTTGCTTACAGGTATTTATTTGAGATATTTATAATAATGAAAAGTGTGGCGTTTGCCAAAAGTCACGAATAGTTAAACGTAGGGTCTTTAAGCCTATAGGGTTTCTTTAGATATTTTTTGATAATTGGGTTTCTTTAGATATTGATACGAGTAAAAAATATTTCTACGTAGACGTACTTATAGATATTTATAATAATGAAAAGTGTGGCGTTTGCCAAAAGTCACGAATAGTTAAACGTAGGGTCTTTAAGCCTATAGGGTTTCTTTAGATATTTTTTGATAATTGGGTTTCTTTAGATATTGATACGAGTAAAAAATATTTCTACACAGACGTACTTATACATTCAAAATTTGGTTTGAATGAGTAATCAAAATAGCGTAAAGCGCTCTTACCTGACTAGCATTGGTCTTTGTTAGAGGGCCTCTCGATATCGGCATACGGTACTTTTGCATTTGTTAGAGGACAAATTACTTTTGCAGTAGAGGGAGGGTAAGTTCTCACCCTTCAGTTGATCTGTCTTATTCTGGGTTAATCAGCAAGGTGTTTGTGGGATGGGAATGACACGCTCTGAAGTGGAGTTCCCGAGTTTGAAACCCCCATTTCCCTGGCCACCCACCCGGGATCATATTCTGATGTTCCCATGGGCAGGTCTTGTCTTTGCCTGAGGGGATTGGCTGAAGGTTGTCTTTGCCTGAGGGGATTGGCTGAAGGTTCGCCCCTTCTAGTCAGGTCTCAAGGACTTGGACACCATGATGATGAGATAAAACAGAACGGGGATAAAAGAATAATGGAAAGGATATTGCACGACATCATCGGAAGTGTGGAATTTTCAGCTCCCATTTTGCAATAGTTGCAATGGAAAGGATAAACAGGTGCGAGTGCGCGTTGTTGGATTCGGAATTTGTGTGAACAAGGCAAATCTCCTTACGAGGAGATTCAGTGATTCAGGCAGAATTGGGCCTGAATCTTCCTCACGGAATTTTTCATTCTATTATCTTTACATCCTGATATCTACAAAATATTCACATTTTTATATATCTTTTTACTTATATGTTAGTCGTAATTTTAGTTGAAAGTAAGGATAATTAACGGTTATTCATGTTAGGTGGGTAATTAGGAGTTGAATAAATAAATGCGCTTAATTGATTAATTTAGATGTATTAATTGGATTTAATGGATTTACATTTTATGATGCATCTAAGTTATATTTAACTTTATTTATATAGGTTTTAAAGAGTCCAAATGCACATCGTCAAAAGTAAATGCGCGTCAAAAAGTTTCTATGAAGAGATCAAAGATCCGATGAACGAGAGTAAAACGACGGGTTTTAAAGGAAAAAAAGAAAAAAAAAAGAAAGAAGGAATAGGAACTGAACCGACCAGTTTAGTTCCAGTTCGGTTTAGTAAAAAGAAAAAAAAAAAGAAACTTCACCCGAGCCAAAGCTCGGGTGGTCTCTTCCCGAAGAGACAGAGCTCTATTTGAGCTATGTCCTGGTTGGGGTCGGATGAGGCAGCAATGGGCAGCAGATGGGGGTGTTGTGGACAACGGCGTTCTTGACGACGGTGGTCTGGGCTCAAGCTTTATGGCGACGACGAGGCACGGTGAGTTGATGATCGACGAAGATGAGGATTCTGGCGAGCTCTGTTCTAGCTGACGGTGGACTGATAGCCGGAGACGATGAGCGAACGATCGGTTATGACGACTTGGGCTGAGTTTGAAGGAGGCAGTCGTGGATGATGTCGGCGGATTGAGAATCGTGGTCGGACGGGAAGAACTTAGCGGCGTGTTTGATGTGGACTGGGGAGTCGTGTCAGTGCATGGTTCTCAACTGGAAGAGGAAGGTGGCCGGAACAAGGACTCTCGACTGCAACTCCGGAATTGTATAAGCTCGAATCTGGGTGTCGTGATTGAGTTGGAAGATTTAGGTCATGTTAAAAAACGGAGAACAGAGACGTCTTCGATTGGGAAAACCTGCTAAAAAGAGTTGTGTTTGGGATGGAAAATTCAAAAGATAAGCTTGGATTTGGAGATTAGTTCAACGTGGATTTGGACTGATCAATTTTGGGTTTTCGAACGGCTATAAAAATAGAACTTTTGGACGAAAAACAGTAGATTGTTTTGCCGAAAATAGAGCTTTGGGTGGTGCTATTTTCGCCGGAACCCCTGCTTTTCGGTGTGGATTTCGGTGGCAAAGAGGCCGGAGGAAGGGAAGAATAAGGAAGGAGAAGAAAATCAGGGATTTTGGACGAATTGCACAACTATTTCGAAACTGCTACAGTGTTGGTCTGTTGCTATAGTAACTGCGAGTCTGTTGGAGAAGGAGGATGAATAGTACCTATGAACATTAACTCGTGTAGTGAACAGTGTTCCTGCAAATGACTTCTTCAACAAAGTAGGCTTCTTCTTTCTTTTATTCTATGTCTAGTTAAACTCTTTATCAAGGCTAGATGAAGCCCTAGATTTGTTTTTCTACTCTTGATTGTTTAATTTAGTGAAATTTGATATGATTTTCTATGCTTAATGCAATTTCATTGTTATTTCTCTTAAGTGCTTTGACCGAGACTTAATGAATGATGAATAAAATTTGATCTTAATAATTCCTGTGTCTAGCCAAGAACAGGATTATGATTGATTCTATGCCCGGCCAAGGATAGAATTAATTGTGTTAATTTATAGTGAATGAACTTTTCGTGTCTGGCTAAGAACGTGTAGTCCATTCATTGGTTATTTGTGTGTCCGACCAAGAATACAAATTACTATATCGTATCAATTTGTGGAAATAATAATTGAGAGTATTAATTGCATGTCTAGTAGTGGATTCAATGCTTTGATATTCTCCACACTCTGATTTTTTATTAAAAATTTATTTATTTAGTTCTTTAAAATCATTAAAAATTCAATCTTTCATTAGAATTATTTTAGAATTAGTTAAATCAACCAAGTCCTTTGGGTTCGACCTCGTTGCCACTAGACTATAATCAATCTCGTGCGATTGCGAATAAAAAGAGTTAAAAATCAATCAATCACATCCAAACACAAAAACAGTGTGAATGGCAAGATTCACGTTGAATCGGGCCTGAATGTGCTGAGGATTCCATATCCAAATACCCCATGATGTCTCAATGGTTTCCCATAGATTGAAAATCATCCATACTAGTGTCAACATAGTAGAATTGAAGAGAAATGTCAGTAGCACTTTATGTAGAAGATGGAAGGCTCTCTCAAAAGCACTAGAACTTTCTTCCCTGTTTATAACTGGAACCCTATGTTGCTAGTTCAATTGAGATCAAATCAAGTTCTTTAGCTCATTCTGGTCAGTTGCTAGCTTGGTTAAGGCTGTGAGGATGGTGGATTGGGTGGCTAACATTTGGCTCATCTGGTCTTCTAGGGTTGGTTGTCTAGTGGATTGGCCAAATTGAGGAGTAGAGGCTGGTTGATAGGGTAGTTGTTGGCTTAAGAAATCGTGTCTAGGGGCTTGATCAAGAGTGGGCCCAGGGGAATTAAGATGGTCCCCCCACCTGTGAAAACCTTGGGCCTCATTCACATACTTGCGTATAAAATCTGGGTACTCAGGGGCCAAAAGGCACTCTACTAGGGTATGAATATGACTTAAACAGAGTGCACATGGTTCCGACATAAAAGGAGTTGTAGATTGTAGGGAAGATATGATATTCCCAAAGTTAGAGTGATTATCCCAACCACGGTTCTAAGTATCAACATATAAGGGACGTGGGTGGTAGGGTACTTCAAAGGAAGGAGAATTAGGTGTGTATGGAGAATAATAATCATTAAAGCTCCTATATGGGTTCTCTTAGCTAAATCCATAGAAAGGTGAAGACATTTCTTCACCATGCATTCATTCATCAACACCCGAACCACAGTCACACATCCACAAATCAGATAAACAACTCTAGATATCCATAACTAGCAATCAACAGCCCTAGATATTAACAACTAACAATCCTAATAGCCACAACTAGCACAACATACAGTCACAGAAAGAAAATAAAAACACCAAACACCAAAGTTATTCTAAAAGAGAAGGATAAGAGAGTGCAAACAAAGGGAAGGGATGGCCCTTCCACGTTAGCGAGAATTCTACGTCTTTTCTTAATCCTACATAAGAAAGCAAAACACAAATTAAGCTACTGAAAAATAATCTAAGTTAAGACTCACTAAACTACTCTAAAACTAAGCTACGCTAAGAATGTGGTAAATTATTTGAGGCTAGAGAAGAGAAGAATGAGTCTTTTGGAGCCAAAGAAGAAGAAGGATTCATACCAATGGATCTACAAAAATAGGTTTTTCTTTTCTTTTTTTATATGTCTAGCTAAATTCTTTGTTAAGGCTAGATGAAGCTCAAGATGTGTATTACTATTTTTTCTTGTTTAATTTAATATAGTAGATATAATTCATACTTAATGCTATTTCTGAAAGTGCTCTTAAGTCCTAAAGGGGGGGGGGGGGGGGTGAATAGGACAACCACTTAAAAACTCTCACTCTATTTTACTAAGAGATAATGTTAATTTAAATAATCGTTCAATGCAACATTCTCTCATTAGCAAGTAATTGGAAGCGCATAAGTGAGAGAGCCTTAAGAGGAGTGGAATGTATGTGTGTGTGTAACAATATGCAAGAGAGCAAACACAAGCAATCATACAAAGATTTATAGTAGTTCGCCGCTAAGCAACTTGCTTTAATGGGTACGTCCACTCTCGGAGCACCTAATCCAAGGAACCTCCGACATCCACTAAGTGAGGGTTTTTAGCTCACCCACAACATCATACACTCACCTTTTTGCTTGGATCACCAGGAACCATACAAGAGTGAATCCACACTCGCTATGGGTCACACCGACCCAACTCTCTCTCAAAAGAGTGGTTTAACCCTATGGTCTACACCACAATCTAACACATGTAAAGAAGAGATTTAAGAGTACTTACTCTAAGAAATAGGAGTGACTAGAGTACATACCCTTGAAGGGAGGATGTGAGATATCCTACCTGTTTTGCTCAAACTAGTTTTGAGCTAATGGCCTTCTATTGCCCATCCTTGGATTCAACTAATGATGCTCCGAAATTGTAGAGGCTTTTTGGACAATGAATTGGTTTCTCTAAGAATTTTTCTATGGGATTAGGTGAAACAATGGCCAAAGGTACTTTGAACTGCTCTCAAGAGTCAATGGTATGAACCCATTGAATCACTAATGAGGGACCGGAGAGTAGATCAAAGTAACCAAGTCCTTTGAGAGGATATGGAAGTATTTAGTTCAAAGGTCAAGTGGGGGTTTTGGTTTCTAAAGGATGATTCTAGATGCTCAAAGAAACCATGATCCAAAATGACTTGAATCTCTTCCTAAGATCTTATAGCAAGATCTTGAACCCCTTTCAAAGAAAGGAGAGGAAGAATAATCAAGAGCATTAAGGCTCTAGAGGACTTGAATATCTTCCTAAGATCTCATAACAAGATCTTGAACTCCTTTCAAAGAAAGGAGAGGAAGAATAATTAAGAACCTTCAAGGCTCTAGATGATTTGCAAAGAATAAGGCCAAGAGGATTTGGGGAGATGACTTGCCCATTTCTCTCCAAGAGGTGGGTATTTATAGACGAAGAGGGAGGTGTGTATCAACCCATCCTTGAGTGGATTCCTCATATCCACCCACCCATGGGTGGATACACCTCATATCCACCCACCTATTAGTAGTTCTCTTATGTGGGTTGAGTCCTATTTATGGGTGGTTCCTTTAGCCCATGAACCCATTTCACAAATGGGCTTTTTCTAAGAGTCTTTTCTTAAGGATCTTAGGTGGGCTTTGAAAGAAGCTTTGGATCACTTTGGTTAGTGGGTTTTTCTTGGAATATTTTGAACCCAACAAATTTGATCCAAAAGCTATGGGCCTAGAGGACAACTATGGATGATATAATGGTTGTAAGTTGATCCTCCAGAAAATATGCACTTCTCTTGTATGTCTTCATGTTCTGCCTTCAATAGGTTGCTTTTAAGTAGTGTCTTGGCCATGGACTTTGTGGTGTGCTCCCACATTGTCTTGGGCTTTTGCAATCTTCATTTTCCTTGAGCTTCACCTTGGAGTGTCTTGCTCACCTTAGTGGCTTTCTCTTCAAGATCCACTTTGTGTTGCCTTCATCTTGAGATTGTCTCCTCTCAACCTCTGCATATAACCCAATTTGTATATGTACCTCAATTTATACATATACCCCATTTTTCCTCTCACATACCCTATATATTTTTGTACATTAAATTGATATACATTAAGAGACAAAATCACACTCCCAAATTTTGCCCTAACAATTTCATGAGTTAAACACTCAAAAGAAACTCATGAAATAGCATTAAATTAAACAAAAAATAGCAGTAATACACATCTAGGGCTTCATCTAATCTTGACAAGAAATTCATCTAGACATTGAAAAAGAGAAAAGAAAAACCTATTTTTGTAGATCCATTGGTATGAATACTTCTTCTTCTTTGGCCTCCAGAAAACTCCTTCTCTTGCTCCTCTCTAGCCTCAAAGATCTATTCTCTAATCCTCTCTACATTCTTCTTAAGGCCTATTTATATAGTTGGGAAGAAAACACAAAAGACCTCTTCCAATTCCAAGTCAAAATAGGTCAATTTCCGGTTTTGCGCACACAACGATCGATCACCAATACGAGACGATCGATTGTTCTCTCGGTTTATTCCTGCAGCCCGATTTTTCAATGGTCATAACTTTTTTCTCCAAACTCCGAATTGCACGCAGTTGGTGGCGTTGGAAAGCTGACTTCCGGACCTTTAACATGAAGCTTGAACCAGTCCAATTAGATATATGCACACGAAGTTATAAAGATTCAAACAATTGGGTCACTTTTTACCTAATTTTTGCATCTTACTCTTGTTTTCCTATAAAAATAAAAAACTATATTAAAGTATCACTAAATATAATCAAACACTAACATAAATATAAATTTAAGGGCTAATAAAATGCATAATTCATGTGTAGATCAATAGTCTACGACATTATTAATGGAACTTTGTGTTCCCTAAGCACCATTCATACAATGTCTAGACTGATCTAACCCTTTGCTTATTGAAAGTAACTTAGAATGTTTCATAGATTGTATATTTGATATACTATTTGATGAGGCTCTCCAAAGTGTGTTACAAAAAGTGATCGACCTAAATATTATGTGCGCAAGTTGGCACGCAGGCATTTGTGATTGACCTAAATGAAGCCCTTAGGTAGGGGCGTAGGCATTTATGATCGACCTAAATGAAGCCCTCAAGTAGGCGCGCATGCATTTGTTCTATCATGAACCTAAATATTACGATGACTATGTAGATTCTGATGTTCATTGGTAACACTGGATCTGTGTGAAACAGAAATTTAGAATGTATGACTACAATGTTCTACACTTTTTACTATATACATTATTATGCTATATCATATTTGAGCAGAAATTTCTAAGATGAAAGTGTGGAATAAAACCACTTACTTGAGGGCTTCTATATTCTCATTGATTATGAACCAAGTACGTGTGATTGATTTTCTTAAGCATTGTAGTTTGCATTTGTCAGGGATAATAGATTGATTGTTTTGCAATGTTTTATTTTGTTTTATTTTGTATGCATTTAGGTTAATTAGGTCAATTTTGCATAAGTACATGTTTGTGGGTAGCATGGCTGCAAACCCTCACGAGACACAACTCGTCCTACTAGGGCCACCTAGAGGTATAACAGCTTGTTGCATACACTAAATGCAATCATGTTATCTACGGAAGTGGCATTTACGTTTATACATTAGTTCCTTAGTTGTTCATTTGATTTTGTTTTGTTTTGTTTTGTTTTGCTAGAACTAGTAAAATGTAGGTTTGGGGTGCGATATGCACTTGAAATATGCATTTTATTATCTCCTAAACTTATATTTATGTTAGTATTTTCATTAGATTTAGTGATACTTTAATATAGTTTTTGGTTTTTGTAGAAAACAAGAGTAAGATGCAGAAATGAGGTGAAAAGTGACTTCAATGGTTAAATCTTCATAACTTTGTGTGCATATATCTGATAGACTGATCAAACTTTATATTAAAGTTCAAGAAGTCAACTTTCCAACGTCATCGACCGTGTGCAATTCGAAGTTCAGAGCGAAAAGTTATGACGATTGGAAAATTGTGTTGCAGAATGAATAGTAACCGATCGATCATACCACTTCGCGATTGATCGTATCTGCTAGAGTTTGCGAATTGATGATAAGCGATCGATCGGCACCAAAGTGATCGATCGGCGTGACGCAGGAAATAACAAAGGAATGAAGTGATCGATCGGCCAGAAAAGTGATCAATCGCCGTATGCGTAGAACTCAAATAAGGCCTATTTTGACTCTGATTTAGAAAAGGATTTTGTGGTTTTCCTTCACCCCTATATATATACCTTAAGGGAGAACATATTTTAGGAATTTCAACATATTCTACCATCTCTACCTCTTTAGCCATACGATCCCAAACCATAGCTTCTCGGTTTACATCTCTTGCAGCAACCCTTGAAGCACTAAGGAAATAGCAGATGGCTGTGATTGCTCCTCGGTGGTTCTCAAGGACAGCTTCCTCTAGCCACTTCATTGAATCCATATAGCTATTGTACATATGATCATCAACACCCATCAAGCGAATCAGAACCAGTGGTGGAAGAAGACCAGTTCGAGGTTGTACCCAAGCTTACTTCTTCCCAATATAGACTTTAAGAGACATTGCTAACCCTTCTCTTAAGAGATCAATAGCAGGATTTGTAACATGTGCAAAACTATGCTTGAAGTAATCATAAATCACATGTGGTGTTGTTGGGGCATTTTGTCGAACATGCAATGGCCTGGGATGTCCATGGGAATGTTGAGGCTGCGGTAGAGCCTAGAGCGAGCGATGAGCCTTTGGTAAGTGGAGACGGCGGCATCAGTTCGGCCTAGGTCGAGTTGGTCAGTAGCCTTGGGAAAAATCCAATCTTTGGGCAGTGCAGAAGGGAACGGTGGCAGTCGGCAGGGGCAGCCGAATCTCTACAAGCTATGGCGGCGGCGAGGCAGCTGTGACGAAGATGGTCGCCAAAGGTTGAAACTTTGGTTTGGTGGACAGGAAGAATGGGCTCTAGTTTCAGGGCGGCTCGGTCACGAGGCGGCGATAGAAAACTCGACTTCGCTGGGAAGAGGACGGACTTGTCGCGGGCAGAGGAGACGAACATGGCGGAGTTGTCGATCAGGGTGGCGACAGTAGTAACCATGCCGGTATGGCCTTCCATCGTCCCCTGGAGTACTGGTTTTTCCACCATGGCTGCTCCTGGTGCTGCTGCTGAACTGACCTCCTGATCCTCCGCCGTCAAGTTGTCGTCTTTGGTATCCACCAGATCATCTATCTCCATCGGCTTTGGTCTGGTGACGACTCCGGCAGCAAGGTCGTCCTTCTGATGCAGGAAGGAAACCAACGGCGATTTCGACGGGGGAGTGGCCTGCTTGTCAACGGTGACGGGACCGGCGGCGGTGGCGTCAAGGAGAGGGTCGATGGCGGTGGTTGGGGATTTGGAAGATGAGGCTGAGATGCGGCCGGCGGAGTGGAGAAACGACTGTAAGGGGATTCGTATGACAACGGATGAGGGTGTGGACGATATGGCTGCTGAGGATATGGCCATTGCAGCTGGGCCTTGTACTGGAACGGAGAAGAAATAGGATTCCAGGCGGCGGTGCCTAAAGGAACAACTGGCTGGATGGCGGCGGCTATTTGGGCCTCGGAGATTTGTTCAATCTGCCTTTGTATGGCGACAAGCATGGCATGATTTTCCCTCGGAACAGCTCTGTACCAATGTTGTGTCCCGATATGGGACATGAACAGGGCCAGGCATCATGGCCGGAAAAGGGGGAAGAAGACGAGAGAAAGAGGAAGACGATAAACTGATTTCTTATTTCATAAACTCTAAACAAAGAAGACGACCCCCTTTATAAAGAGGGCGTGCTTCCCAAGAAGATGGGCTACGATTTGCGCCATCAATTAACCCATTACAATATCCACTCCATGAACATTCCTTTATCACAATGATTGATTGATACTGAGAAAGGAAATTAATCCTAACAATTAAAGTTGATAATACTACCTAATTAAGATTATACGCCTTAGGTGTGTGACGTTCACAACAGTTACCGTTGCCGCTTGAAGTTTCATCTACCGCTTGTTTCAAGAAAGTTAAAATTTTTTGGGTTTATGCAGCAGTCGACCACTGGAAATAACGGCATATTCAACTCCTCCGGCCACGAGAAGGTCATGGATGGTGAGACCATTCTTCTGCACAGTTCTATGCACACTCTCTCCCTCACGAGTGTTTCAGCCGCCACTGAGCCACAACCACCACCAGATCTGCCGCCGCGTCACCACTGTTGCCCTGATCCACCACCACCGTCCGCAAGTTTTCCATTTGATCCCGGCGGAGTTCGCAATCGGTTTGCTAGGGTGATTGAAAATGATTTTTATACTCAGTTTCCTAATTAGTTGCCTTGAGGGCAAGGCGTAAGCGGAGCGTGGTGGGATGTTATGATCCTTAATTAGTGTAGACTTTCCTAATTTAGTTAATCCTAGTTGGAGTAGGATTATTTATTATTTTTCTAGTTTGATTATTTTTCTATCCATAGTATAATTGGTAATTGTAAGGCTACATGTCTAAGACTATAAATAGGGCTTTAGCCCTACTACTACAGTACGTGAACAGTAATATTCAGAATTAGATCTTAGTTTCTTCCTTGTCTCTTCCTTCTCCTCTTCATCTGGTTGTTCTCCTCTTTCACTCTATATTTCTCCCCTTTTATCCAACCTTTTCTACTTAATTTATTGTAGATCCTTAAGCATATTAAGGAAATACAACATAAAATTTATGATTAAGTCTAGAATTACGAATTTGCTATCAATTTTCCATGAATTTCTTGTGAAGTGTGTTTGAACATACAATACAGGAGTTTAGTATAAATTGAATTATCACAAAAAAAGGAGTACAATATGAAGTGTAGACCTCTGTGAGCAGCATGGAATGTTGTATCGATGATATATCGATATAGGGTCCCACCCGATAAAAAATATCATTTTTTCTAATTTTTTAAAATATCGTCGCCTATATATCGGTGTTTTTTTGAAAAAAAATGTGTTTTTTTTTAAAAAAAGAAAAAATCAACTTTCCCATTTGTTTCCCATCATATTTTGAATTATATACACGTTTTTTGTATATTTTAAAATTTATGCTTGTCTAAATTAGTATCACTCATTTTAGAAGTTATATTGTACACGGTAAAAATTAGTTTTAGATCACCGATATTTTTGTCTCTTTAGTCGATGATATTTCACCGATATCTGATACGACATTCCTTAGTGAGGAGACGAATAAAGTCAATGTTGAACCAAGAATCTCTCACAATCTGATTCAAAACAGTGAAAAAGTGTCTAAACATTCCAAAGACCCGTTGCATGTTTAGTTTTTCCAAACAACCGTAACCTGGTAAACTGAAAGGAAAAAATTTATGAGACATGGCTCACACGCATCTGCATGAGTCACCTTGGACCGTCAATTTATTATTTGACAGTGCTAGGAGTGGGTGGGTGATTCAAACACGCCTACCTCCTAAATTGACGCTCGCTATGGACTGAAAATCCACCAGTTAAAAGCACAACGGCTCACAAGGGATTGTGAGCCATGTCTCATATAAACGCGACTGAATGAAATAAACATGTTAGTGCACAAGACTAGAGAAAACCGAATTCTTTCTTAGCGCTATCATTAAAAAAAATCTTAACTGAAAAAAGAAAGAAATGAACCCTAAAGCCCTGAACTGTAAACCCAAACCCTAAAAAATCAGCTGAAGAAGCTTTCGGATTCCCAGCAACGCAATTGTTGCTAGAAAGGGTGGGCAACAGCAGCCGCAGGGGATCCGACGAGCAGCCGAAGTGTCAACTGTGCGGCACCAAATAATCGCCGAGGATTCACTCCAACGGTCACTGGGACCCACACTAAAAGGTACCCCAGACGACATCGAGATCGAGACTGTGACCGCAGGAAAGGTGTCCTTGGTTGGTCCTTTGTTCTGTCACGTGGGTCCCACTGGCTTTGCCTCCAGTTCAAGTGGAAACTCTATCAAACTGTACAGAAGAACCCGTTTGTCTTAACCTTTATATGGAGTCCGGATCCTCTAGTGAAGCTTCACCAGCGAGGCCGCTGGTGAAGTTTCACCAGCCATCGATCGACGGCGCACACGGATATGATGTGCGCTCAGCCAAAAACGCGCCTTTTGGCCGAGCAAACCGTGTGGTCCATCGATTCCGTACGGTCGACGGCTGGTGAAGCTTCACTAGCGAGGCCGCTAGTGAAGCTTCACCACAGGATCCGGTTCCCTTTATATGTTGTTGTTGTTGTTGTTGTAAAGTCCCCTTCAAGGCCAATACAGCACACAGGTGACAGTTCCAGATGCTAAAGCCATCAGTTTTATTTAGCCAAAATTAAATCGTAAGCTTATCTTAGTTAATGGCTACAAGATCATACTTTTTTTCTTTTGATTCTTTTGATAATGAGGGTGTCAGGCTCTTGGTAGTTGGTACTGACTATAGGAGCAGGGCAACCGTCCTTTTAGAGCATTGCACCCATCGTAAGCACATGCAAATCGGGATATAATCACGGATGGGTAATCAAGGGAGTTGTGGTTTGAACTTAGGACCAAAACACCAACACGTGCGTTGGTTAATATCGCGTCTAATTTTATTAACATATATGGATAATCAGGTTTAAATGAATTATTGAACAATATTGCACCCATCTTAACATAGGACAAATCAGGATATAATCACGGATGGGTAGTCAAGGTTGTGGTTTGAACTCAGGACCAACACACCAACACCTGCATTGGTTAAGATCACGCCTAATTTTATTAACATATATGGATAACCAGGTTTAAATGAATTATTGAACAATATCCTTGCATCACTATTACTAAAAAAGTTGATCAAATTACTCGTACCGAGGCTTCGTTTCTTAAGTTTGAATATGATGTCATCAATAGGTAACCAATATCTAGGCTTTTTAATTGGGTTAGTAATGTTGAACAGCGCTTAAATGCTTCATGCAATCAGTTCTTTTACCTTGAAATTGACTGATGGTTTTTTTTTGTATGTCCGAATGGATATTGCTTTAAATTTAAAATGCACCATCTAGACCTCGACCTTCGTTCAGATTTAGACCTAACAAATGCAACCTAAGTTATTATCTTTGTGGACAAGCATGACTTGTTAGTGAATAGCAAGGAAACCATCAGGGCTAGTCATGGTGTACTATCCAAGTATTCATAAAAAAACACAATGACCCTTGATAATGAAGTTTTTTTAGATAAAAAAAACACAAGGATCCTTGATAATGATGTTATTTAAAACAAACACACAATGACGACCTACAGGCAGGCAGGGACGGATCCACGTTAGAGGCTTTGGGGTCCGATGACCCCATTGGTTTGGGATTTTCCTAGTACCCCCATTAAGAAATCTGTTAGGTTGGGCAAGGAAAAAAGGTAGGGCTTACTAACTGACTCCATTGAAAAAATTCATTGACCCTAGAGTTAGGTTAGAAAAGAGAAAATTGAAAATTGACCATTAATATTTGTCCTTTTATTTTTCTTATTAACTTAATATTTATCTTTCTAAAACAATAGACAATTGATTTATCGGTGTTGAGTTGCATCTTTGTTGTGTCCCGGTATGGGACACCAACACGGCCAGGCATCATGGCCAGAAAAAGGGAAGAAGACGAGAGAAAAGTAAAGGAAAATAACTGATTTCTTCTTGCATACCCTAGAAGAGGAGGAAGACCTCCGTATAAAGAAAAGGGATGGCATTGAGCCCTAGGGGCGCGCGCTATCAGTCTTGCCTAATGGGCCCTAATTACCCACTAACTATGCTATTACAACCTATAACGTATTCATTTACCCAAACAGGTCTGCTTACAAGATATATGGTTTTTATTAAAAAAGAAAGCAAACTAATCCTAATCAGATATAGCCCAGCAGATATCCCAACGTCATGTCCGTACGTACTGACGTCCTGGGCCTGACGCTCTGCTTCCGCCTTGTCCTCGTGGCGACCAAGTAGTTTCGGCTTCGAAACGGCGCAAGAACGACGCTGAATAGCACATTCACTGTTATGGCGTACAACCCTGGGTATAAGCCGTAATCAGTACCCAAGTAGAGCAACTCAAGGCCCCTTTCATGCAACTTTTGTTTTCGACCTATGTCAATCAAACAATTGCAAAATGGTCGTTGTGCTTCCATCACTGCGTCATTGAGTCTTGTTCTGAAATCCTCTTTAAAGGCAGCCTGTGCATTGGCAGCAAGAATCATGTTCCTGTCGCCATCTCCATCACTCGCTGCCCCAAAATCAGGTGCACTTCCACCGTACATGATATCATCCAGCTCCTTAGCATACATGAGATTAGGATCTGGATGGCCGTGCCCAAAGTCTTCCAGTGGAACCCCATTTAAGATCGATCCTGGGTCGGCTCCAAGAGGCTCAGTATCCAGAATGAAAGGATCGTCCAAATCTTCCTCCACCTCAAGTTCACTGAGTCCTTACTACTGTTTAAAGCAGTTCGTGAGTCCTCAGTGGTTATAGCAGCCTCATCAATCGTAGATGCAGCCCTGGAAGCAGCCATAACACAGCCTCTTCATCATTTGTGGGGTTGAACGCCTCCAAAGCAGCTGTTTTTACTAGTTCAGCATCAGCATCTCCAGCAGCAACAATTGCTTCTACTTGAAATTCTCCATATTCTGTAACTCCTGTAGTTAATTCTGGTGCTGGCTGACCGCTGTTGTAATTGAACTTGATCCCCCAGTCATATTCAGGTCCGCCAGGAGTAAGACTTGCACTCATTATAAAACCACCGTTTGCCTTGCATTTTCGAATAACAGCAGAAACAGCTTGGGTGGACAGAATGCCATCCCTTCCAACCAGGATCTTGCCAACACCATTTCCCGCAGCAACTTTGGTAATTATCTGAGCAGCCTCACTCTTGAAGTAACGTCCATCACCAGGAGTAAAGTCTGTGTCTATTTCAGCGACAGTACTGACAGACTCTGGCCTATTTTCAAATCCAAGAAATGCATTTCTTTCCTTGCTCTCGCCTTTAGTTTCCTTGTTCTCGCCTTTAGTGTAGTGACCTTGCACTGGAACAAACTTCACATTTTCGTAAGTCATCATTTTTACTTTTGCAGCACCATTTGCTACTTGCAAAGTTGAGGCAAGTACTTCAGATTCCAACTTCACGACTTCTTCAATCCCATAATCAACCTCACAAGGTTTTGCTCTAACAAGTTGTTTACCTTCAAAAACTTTGAGTTCCCTTTCAGAAGAGCACCCAACAGCTGACACCTCTGAGTGAGAGTTCACACCACAGCTTTCATCGTCAACGGAATCTTTCTCCACAATTGTATCCAAAGTCTCATCTTCCATAAACTCAAAAATAGGCACTTGGCTAACTGAAGAAGATGCTTCAACTCCCTTGCTGACCACTGCCTTAACAATATCCAATTTTGGAGAAGTCTTTGTAACCAGACCAATAACTCCCCGCTTCACATCAGAAGCAACCTTTTGACCCAAAGCCTTCGGAAAACCGTGCACCTGAAGGCGTTCTTTTGGAACTTGGTCAGCATGAACAGGATTAGCCAAATCACCAATCTCATCATTCAAGGTCAAACCACTTGCTTTAATTAGATCATTCAGCTTTGCACATTGACCGAATGAAACAGCTTGCCCTTGATCGGCATCACATGATAAAGGTATGGGCTCTGTCGTGACCATCTTAGACCTGTCTATAGAAAAATCTTCGATTCGAACTTCCTCTTCACCATCCATATGAAGTTCTTTCCCATTGTCCTTATGAGCCGAACTATCATCTCTCGACCCTTCAACTACCTCTTCATGGATCGGCAAGTCGTCCTCATTTTTCGGGCCATCTACCATGGATGGATTGACCGGCACGGATGCTGTTTCCCTTGGATCATGCTCATTCACATATTTTAACACCATGCAAAATAAAGTAGCCCCCTACTTGTGGTGCTAGAAGGAAGGATTGAGTAATTTTTCTTTCCGAATAGTCATAGCGAGAGAGGCAGGCCATCACATGAACGATGATTCCACCCTCATATAACTCCTGAACATCTGCAATCTCTACTTTTGCCATCATACTAGTAGAATGGAAACACAGAATCTGCTCATTTATCACTTGCAAAGTCATGACGGAATTTAGAGCACCATTTGGCTCAGGTCGGCTGAGCCTGCTTGAATCTTGGTAACACTTGAAAACTTTCTCAGGAGTGGTGTAAAGAGTGTGGTAATACAGATCGACAAAAGCATTGCAAACCTCTTGAGTATAAGCGGAGATTGTAGTCGAAGGAGCCAGAGAAAAGGCCCCCATTTCCCACTCGACATTTTGTCGAACAATCGGTGGCCAACTGAAGAGGAAGGTGTCCTTTGCCACTCAGACATTTCATCGAACAAGCAGTGGCCATTTGAAGATGAAGGTGTTCTGCAGCTATTTGACGGCGGTGGAATCGGTGTCGACACCGGTCTGGAGGTTCCGATCATCCTCACCTTAGGATCGACCGTTAGGGCCGCAGGTGCGGCGGTTGGCATCGCCGTCGCCCTCGTTGTTGAACACCAAGTCTTGGTTTTAGGAAACCGGTTTTGGTTCGCTCCTCCTTCAATTGCTCCGGCGGTGTGGTCGCTCCGGTGAGATCCCCAGCGGAGTCGCCAAGCCAGAAGTTCCATGGATGGTCGAACCCAGGGCTAATTGAACCATTGGGTCATAAAATCTGGAAGTAGCGCCGATGCGCTATGCTCCAGCCATGGCCGAGAGCAGCGAGGAGACCTCTGCGGCGGGGCGAATCGAGGCGCGGGTCCGAGTGCTGGACCATGTCCTGGCCAGCAGGGCAGCGGTGGTATAATCGGCTGACCATGTCACTCCCCGTGGGTCATCCCATCGCCCAGATGTGGAGCAGGCTGGGCTTGAAGCCATGCCCTGCGTGGTCCACCACGGCAATTGGGGCTGGACGGTGGCCTGTGGTGCGGAAAAGTAGCCATAAGGGTGATCGTACGTCAGCGGTTGAAAGGCGGCAGTAGGGTCGGTGGCCCTTTGGGAGGTGATGGGTTGTTCCACCTGACCTGGGATGGTGGCGGCCATGTCTAACATATCTCCCACGTAACGGACGATCGGAACGGCTCTGATACCAATGTTGTGTCCCGGAGAAAAGGAAGAAGACGAGAGAAAAGTAAAGGAAAAAAACTGGTTTCTTCTTGCATACCCTACAAGAGGAGGAAGACCTCTATATAAAGAAAAGGGATGGCATTGAGCCCTATGGGCGCGGGCCATCAGTCTGTCCTAATGGGCCCTAATTACCCACTAACTATGCCATTACAACCCATAACGTATTCAGTTAACCAAACAGGCCTGCTTACAAGATATATGACTTTTATTAAAAAGGAAAGCAAACTAATCCTAATAAGATATAGCCTAGCAGATATCCTAGTGTGATGTCTGTGCGTGTTGACGTCTTGGGCCTGACGTTCACAACAATCTTTTATAGAAATTATCGCAATTGAAAGTCAACAAGATATCAAATAGTATTCCCTTAACACATAATGTACATTTAATTTTTTTCTATAGTAATTTATCATAGTTACATTTTATTTTCATAATTTTCCTATATAATTTACTTCAATACACCTTAGTCGTTAGTCTAGTTATTCATAGTTTTCCTATAATGTTTTTTTTTACATTCTTGACAGTGTTTTTTGTTTCTTGCAATCCAAGCTAAGGTGAAAACTCTCCAGCCAGCATTCTGCATAATATTTAATCCAACAGCCAATTACCCCCATGCAAGCAGCCAGAAGGTTGCCATCCTCTTCTCCAACATCTATCTCATTGCATTAGACTTCGAAGGCCTGAAGGCTGCCATGCTAACCTTAGGCGCTGACCAATTTGATGAGAATGATTAGAAGGAGCGTAAATATATCTCCACATTCTTCAATTTCTATCTCTTTAGCATAGCCCTAGGGACTTCCTTGGGTGTCACAATCCTCGTCTGGCTTCAAAACAACAAGGGATGGGATATAGGCTTTGCCGTCTCGTCCGCCTTGTTGCTTCTCGGCCTAATGGCCTCTACCGTCGGGTGCACCACCATTTCGGACATGGACGGACACATACATTATGAACTATTTACCTTAGAAATTATCACAAACACGGATATGGACGCACACAGACGGTTCTGGACGTGGATGCACTCCGTCCGCAGCCATGTCCGCTCAGATAGCGGACCACTAAAGTTGTTCGTGTTCGTGTCCGTGACGGATAGATTTTTATGTTCATTTGGACAGTAAAACGGACGAACAGACACGGACAATCGGACGCCATTTACACCCCAACTTATGACCCCATTAACAAAAAATCCTGCATCCACCCCTGCCTACAGGTAAAGCATCCGTGTGTTGAAATTGTAGGCCCCAATAATAGATGACCTTAAGGGACGTGTAATCTATTACTCTTAAGAGAAAATTGGTGATAGGAGCTCCTCCCTGCATCCGCCCATGCAGGGAGGGGAACCTTTCTTACACTAGGTCTATGTTATTCTCAAATAGACAAACAAGGACATGTTGCATATATTTTTGGACAAGAACCAACGGGGTTCACCTTCCCTATCAGTTTTTTTTTGGCCAAACGAAGTATATTAAAACGAAAACTAAGAACCACGCAACACAAAGGCACGGAGAAAGGGAGGCAAGAGACAAGGCAAATTTCTTTTTCCTCTAATGATCAGCAGTTATGACCAGACCCGTATATATATATAAAAAAAAAGCTATGACCAGACCCTCTTATTTTTTTTCCCTTATGGAAACAAATATATACTCCCTCCTATCACTTTTAATCGCGATTATCACTTAAATGGTTATTTTTATTGAGATGTGGGTCCTACTATAAATGCTCTTTGGTCACGGACGAGAAAACCTTCCTTTCTGAGCGGACCGAGCTAGTGAGCGTCGAACTAGGTTGGGGAGCCCTTTTTTTCTCCTTGCTGCCCACCTCGCCGGAAATTCGATTAAAAGTATCATCTAATTTTGGTACACATTTTTTAAATTGTCTTGATTAAAAGTGACCAGAGGGAATATGTTAAAAGACAATATATTAATTTGAGCCGATTGCTTACATATATGCATAATACTCGAGAGAGAGATTGATCATTTTGGTAGATTTATATTTAAGCCAATCAAAATAAAATAAGATCACCATGCAGTGATGTTAAAAGACAAGATATTAATTTTACGGTTATACATTGGCTCCAAAGGCGTATGTGAATCCATATTGCAGATGGTTTATGATGGAACCATTCACCTACCAAAAACGTCGGTCACATTTCTTGAAACCTTTTTTTATAATGCCTATTGTGTTTTTCTATGATACCTAATGGTCACTGGTTAGATTAATATTAACGTTTCTGAATTTTAATTTCCAAGGAAGGTGATATGTTTACTTGCACACATCTTTTCTCCTGTTTCTTGACTCATTGTCTACCTCTTAACCACGAGTTTTTTCCATATTACTTGGAGCCAACTTTTATATTCCTATATTACCTGGTTTTTCCCGTGAAATCTCATATGGCCTGGAATCTGGACTTGAAGTATCGAAAATGCCTTTCTTCTATCTTTTTTGTTCTAACGAAGAGGCGTGTTGTATTCAACACGAAAAACACAAGGCTTTCTCCGGTGATTTCTATCGGCGACTCCATCGGCGCACTGGCGAGTTCGAGCGGTGATTCCACCTGCAACCCTTGCAGATTTCGACGATCCTATTCACGTCTGCTAGCTCGATTTGGAACCTCCCTGCTGAATTTCGACGATACGACTGACGGAGAGTGGGCAAAGGCGGTGATTTGAAGCATATACCTCAGGGGATTTCGGGGCTTCAACTTTCTGAGGTTCCCCTGCAGCTCCTTGCGCCTTCATGAAACTGGCGGAGTGACAGGAAAGACACACATACACACAACTAAGCTGTGGTAAGTTACAACAATCCTTAGTGGTTTTAGTTTCAGAAGCTCTGAAATTTGGATTTTTAATTTTTACCATGAACTATAAAGTCATGTCTTTGACGTATATTTTTGTGTTGCACCGATACACGAAAATATTTAGTCGTGTACGCGACAAGATGACTTTTATGTTTTCGTGTTGCACCGATACGACTTTTCTACTGACCACTCTCATTGCAGATGGATACAAAAAGAGATGAGTCTATGGAGGAAATACCTTCGGAAGAGGAGGAGGATCAGGATTTTGTGTTGGCACTTCGACAGCAAAAACAGAGGGGCAGGAAGAGGAAGGCTCTGATGGACCCATCATTGAAGAGAACATACTATGCGCGACTTGCGCTTCGGACGTTTTGTCAACCTGGCGCAATGAAAAAGTGTCCGGCCCTCCTACGGCGTCACCAAAGATGTGGCCAACTGATCAGAGAAGTTGATTT
Source organism: Houttuynia cordata (assembly GCA_039654745.1). Taxonomy (NCBI): domain Eukaryota; kingdom Viridiplantae; phylum Streptophyta; class Magnoliopsida; order Piperales; family Saururaceae; genus Houttuynia; species Houttuynia cordata. The sequence goes on from CM077504.1 coordinate 7,281,177, forward strand.
CGCTGTCATTTTTTAAGGTAAGGACGTAGTTGTTTCTCGGAACCTCTTCGACCATTCGGTCAAGTACTGGGATGAGTCGGCGAAGGTTTTCAATATCAAGGGCAGGACACTATATTTCACAGAGCAAGAAGTTGCTCTTATCACCGAATTGCCCGCAAAGGGCGAAACAGTTGAGGTCGTCCCCTCCTTGCCATGCCGACAGGAAGGTCAATTCTTCAGAAACTACTTCGCCGTCAGGAGACCGGATATTCCACACATTGAGGAAATCATTGACAAGCTTAGCGAGGGCAAAATGAAGATGGCAGAGGAGGACATGGCGAGGATGATTGTATGCCTCCTCTTCTGCATGGTGTTGTTTCCACACAGCACTAGAGCGCTGCATCCCTGTTTGTACCGGTACATTGAAGACCTCCCAAGATTGAGCTCATACAATTGGGTTGGGGCTATGCATAACATGTTGGTATCTGGTATAACCCACACCAGTAGACTAGTGGGTGCGAGATCTCAAGGAGGGTCACGGGGCAGTGGATACCTAAACGGCGCCTCATATGTCCTTCAGGTATGTAGCATTTCTATGTTTTCAGAGTCTTCGAAAGGCACGACACATAGACGCTAAGTGTCGTGTCTTATGCAACAGGACTTTATTTATAGTCATGTATTATGCAACACAACTAAGTATATAGTCATGTTGCATAAGACACGACCAACCTTCTAGTCGTGTACTATTATAGTCGACTATAATACTACACGACTTGTCTGTATCCACGCCTTTTACTAATATTTTCATTTTTTTACTATGCAGATTTGGTTTTTTGAGCACACGACAATCTTCCATGCTGTCTTGGGCCCGACCAGTCCAAGGGTGAAAAGGTGGCTAGGCAGTGGGGCCCTGATTACAAAGGTTAAGAAGGTTAAGAAGGGTGCACAGAAGGTGGCTAGGCAGTGGGGCCCTCTTTTTGGTGCAAAGAAGAAGAAGAAGGATTTATGACGATGGATCTACATAAACAGGCTTTTCTTTTCTCCCTTTCTATGTGTAACTAAATCCTTGTCAAGGCTTGATGAAGTCCTAGATGTGTATTGCTACTCTTGATAGTTTAATTTTATAAAGTTGATTATGATTCATGCTTAATGCAATTTCATGAGTATTCTTTTGAGTACTTGATCATAGACTTGATTGATTATGAATGGAATTAGTGATTGATTTTATGCCCAAGGACGATGACGAGGTGAAGGAGGAGGAGGAGGTGAAGGACGCTAAGGAGGCGACAGAGGAGGCGATGGAGGAGGTGAAGGAAGAGGAGGAGGCGAAGGAGGCCACAGGCTTAACCTCATCCCAGCTTGTTGACGTCGATCTCCTCCAAACCCCTCAAAAGGCTAAGGCTATAATTGCACTCCCAGAAAACTATGCCGGTTTGGAGTTATGCTTCGACATGGGGGTATTGTTAGAGCAGGATAGAGTGGCGATAGATGGATGAGTTAGTGTCAACTCGAGTTTAAACGGGTTGGCGTGTCTGTATTGATTATAGGAAGTTGAATGTTTTGACAAGAAAAGATCATTTTCCCCTTCCTTTCATTGACCAAATGCTTGAAAGGTTAGCGGTACATGAATATTATTGCTTTCTTGATGGTTATTCTGGTTATAACCAAATCCCCATAGCCCCTGAAGACCAAGAAAAGACCACTTTCACGTGTCCTTTTGGTACCTTTGCCTACCGTCGCATGTCATTTGGGCTATGCAATGCACCTGCTACCTTTCAAAGGTGTATGTTGAGCATTTTCTCTGATATGGTAGAGCGATTTTTAGAGGTATTCATGGACGATTTTTCTGTCTTTGGGTCTAATTTTGATGAATGTCTGCACCACCTATCTTTAGTGTTAGTGCGGTGTAAAGAGAAGAATCTGGTACTTAACTGGGAGAAATGTCATTTTATGGTTCAAAAAGGAATTGTTCTTGGGCATATTATATCTAATAAAGGCATTGAAGTTGATAAAGCTAAAGTTGATTTGATTTCACACCTTCCACCACCACGAACTGTGAAAGAAATCAGATCATTTTTAGGCCATGCTGGATTCTACAGAAGATTCATTAAAGACTTTAGTAAAATTTCAAGACCTTTGTGTAATCTTCTTGCTAAAGATACACCATTTGTCTTTGATGATGCTTGCAATAATGCCTTTCAGAAACTCAAATCAGAGTTAACATCTGCACCTATTATTCAGCCGCCTAATTGGAGCCTACCTTTTGAGATCATGTGCGATGCCTCTGATTATGCTATTAGTGTTGTGTTGGGGCAGCGAATTAATAAACTTCCCCATGTGATTTACTATGCCAGTAAAACATTGAATGATGCTCAACTTAATTATTCTACAACTGAAAAAGAGTTGCTGGCAGTAGTCTTTGCTCTAGATAAGTTTCGGTCTTATTTATTGGGATCGAAGGTCTATATCTATTCGGATCATGCTGCATTGAAGTATCTTTTATCTAAAAAAGATGCTAAACCTCGTCTTCTCCGATGGATATTGTTGCTACAAGAATTTGATATTGAAATTCGGGATAAGAAAGGTTCCGAAAATGTTGTAGCCGACCACTTATCTAGGTTGATAGTTGATTTTACTGATGAATCATTGCCCATAGCTGAATCTTTTCCTGATGAACAATTACTTGTAGTGTCCCAGTTGCCTTGCAAAGATTAATAACTGTGTCTGGCTGAAGACGTTAAACTTAGCGCTACTGGGAGGCAACCCAAGTTTTTAGAATTTTTATTTTTGTGCTTAATTCTTCTTATGCTATTCTTGTGCTTCACTTGTTCTTTTCATTTTGATAGATAATATAGCGTTTCAGTGGAGTGCAGGTACTATCTTTCCTTCCCTCTTCTATTTATTTTCCCCAGTACTTATTTCATATCTTTTTATATTGAGGACAATGTTTCATGCAGGTTTGGGGGTATAGGAAGATATTTGTTTAAGATATCTTAGTTATTTTCTTGCTTATTTTGAATTTTGTAAAAAAAAAATTTGTAGTTTTTAGGTTGTTTGTTAGTATTTTTATAGGTTTTGATAGTTTATCCCTTCGTGATGCATACTTCAATTTTTAAGAGATTAATTTACATTGGAAGTGTGAGTAAGTATACTGGAGGATAAAAACACTTAACTGAGAAATAGCATTCTGTTACAATCCTCTTGGATCAAGTGCTTGAGCTAATAAAATTCACTCACACACACCAGTTACATAAAGTAATACCTTCTAGAGATTTGTTGAATACTAATCTTCAGTGGGATGTCTTTAGTCAGAGTCATTGGATGATGTGTAGTTATCTGTTGAGCTTTAAAGATCATGATAGACCATTTACTTGGCTATAGCAAGGGCTTGGAACCGGAAATAGGTTGAGAGTATAATACAGCCTGGACAGAATAAGATGCTTGAAAATATATATGCTGAAAATGAAAAAAAAGGGCTGATTGACTATTATAGGATTAACTTAGGTTGATGCTCAGGTCCGAAGCGGTCCATCTTAAAACCTAATGCCCTAAGTCGAACTGGCTGGGAGTCATTGGCCTGAGTCATTGCTAAACCTAAGCATCTTGAAGTCAGGCCTTACACAGTCCTATTGCAAAAAAAAAAGAGTCTATAGTATATTATCCTCTCAAATCTAGAAGGTTGGACCCGAAGGAGGCGCGCAAGAATTTGTGCTATCATGAACCTAAAGATTACGATGACTATGTAGATTCTGATGTTATTTGGTTAATGGGTAACACTGGATCTGTGTGAAACACAGATTTAGAGTATATTGCTACAATGTTCTACACTTTCTATTATTTAAAGTATCATGTATATCATATTGAGCAGAAATTTCCAAGATGAAGGTGTAGAATAAAACCACTTGCTTGAGCGTTTCTATATTCCAGTTGATTATAAATGCAGGTACGTGTGGTTAGTTTTCTTAAATATTGCAGTGTGTATTTGAAGGGATAATAGGTTCTGTGTTTTGAAGTGTTTAGTTGGCTTCTTTCTCATTTAGATAAAGAATAAGGTTAATTTTATAAATACATGTTTGTGGGTAGCATGGCTGCAAACCCTCACGAGACTTCACTCGTCCATCCAGGGACACCTGGGGGTTTAAAAGGCTTGTTGCATATGCTAAATGCAATCGTGATTCCCTACGACAGTGGCATTTATTTTTGAGTAGTTTTATTGTTTTTCTTTTGTGTTTTGCTTGAGGACTAGCAAAATCTAGGTTTGGGGGTATTTGTTACGCATGAAAAATACACATTTTTATATGCCTTTTTACCTGTTTGTTAGTCATAATTTCTAGTTAAAATAAGGATTACAGTGAGTTTTAGTAGTTAGTTTAATAATTAGGAATTAATTAAATAATGCGCTTTAAATGGTTCAATTTAAATGTGTTCCGTAATTTTATAAAATATTTGATGCGACTATTGTGGGACATGTTTTATTTTGTATAGGTTTAAGTGTTCGAACTGCAAAGCAGCCAAAGTGAAGCAATTACGCATGTTTTGAAGTGCCAAAGTGATCCGAGAGGTGAGATCACGCGCAGAAAAGATCTGAACCGTTGATGTCTATTTAAGAGAAGACGGGCGCGTAGAATTAAAGGACGGGCGTTCATATTCGATCTGGCGGATGACATTGATACAACGGGTTTTAATCAAGCAATTGAAAAAAAAAGAACTGAATTGAACCGAACTGGTTCGGTCTGAGGAAAGAAAAAATTGAACATAAGAAGACAACCCGAGCTGATGGCTCGGGTGTCTAACAGAGGAACAAGAACAGAGCAGTGGGCTCGAGCGATGGCGAAGCTTAGGGTGACGGCGATGACTGGGCTTGATGGGTTCCGGCGGAGACAACGATTGACGTCGAGGAGCAAACACGGCGGCGCGACCGAGAGAGGAGCACAATCGGACAATGGCGGTCTTGAGCTCACGGTCGGCGAGGAAGTCACGGCGGGGCATTGCAGACGAGGTAATCGAGCAACAAAGGAACAGTATATGGAAAGCTTTCGATTTGAAAAAAAAAACACGTGAGAGGAAGCCGATTCGGGTCTGTTTCAGCTATGGTAAGCTGCTATTTTCAAATTCATTGAAGATTTCAAAAAGGGCGGATTTTGGCTAAAAAAAGGTGAAAGCTTCAATTTTTGTGTTTCGGCCCTTTTTGAGGAGTATAAAGTTTGAATTTTTATTACCAAATTGGACGAGAATCGAGCTGCAAACTTGCTGGAATTAGAGGAGCTGAAGGCAGCAAAAGGAAGATTTGGTTACACAATTTGAGAGGAAAAAAAAATTGCTAATTTGGAAGACTTGCAGTCTCTGTATAAAAACAGAGCACTGCCAGAAACAGAGGATAGGCCGATAGAGGAGACGACCGAAAGAAATTTCTTTTGATTTACAGTTCTTATTTTTCATCTTTTTCTCAGTTCAAAAAGTTTGTTTTTTTTTCCAACGCTATGTGATAACGACTATGTATCCCTCCTGCAAACTACAGAAATAAACATCAATGTAAGTATACATTATGTTTTCGTTTTCCTCACATGTTTTCCTCTTTTCCTTTTTCAAATACACGATTGTACGTAAAGTCGTGCATTCGAAGACATGACTTTACGCATAGTCGTGTCTTCGAGAGACACGACAATTATTAAAGTCGTATATAATATACTCGACTTTTCATTAAGTCGAGTATTTTTGTAGACAACCTAATTAAAAGTGGTATCTTGCCTTACTTTGACTGTTCTGACTCCTGTTGCTGTTTTCTATAGGTTATAGATGAGTTTTTGAGTCTCTTGAGGTAGTGCAATGAGAGAGACCGGATGAAGTATTTGTGGTATTTTTTTGGATGCCATGCATTCAAAGAGATATTCGACAGCGTAAGTGTGCCCTGCATCAGTAGCGATGAGTTTACGTTCCTAGCATCATTTTCTGACTCTCTTGCGGCTTTGCAGGAACACAAAGAAGGAGGCAATAATGTGAAATTGGTAAAAAAGCTTGCGAGGATGCTCGACGGCTTGAACAGGAACATGTTCTACGCATTTTTCCTAATCCTCACCGGCTCCCATTTCTGCCTCGTCTTTGTACACTTCCCGCACTGTGTATGGCACTTCTACAACCCGCTGTCTGGCAGATCCTAGTTGTACACACGTTAAAGGAAAGCAGCTGCCAAATTCACGTAGTTCATGAACGTTGTGATGGCACACAAGTTGTCATGGATGGGTTTGCTCGACTGGAAGATGATTCAGATCGCCAAAGCGCCCTGGCAAGAGAACTCAAAAGACTGTGGCATCTTCATCATGATGTACGTCGCGCAGTTGGCGTCCAATGTCAACCCACCCGAGTTTGATCAGTCCAAAATTACACGTTTGTGGTGCCCAATCATTGCTGCAACTATGATTTTCGGGGTTATTAACAGCGAGTTTGACAACGATTCAACTAGAGACAAAAATCAGCAAGTCACAATTGCGGGTTTTCTGCGGATCTCAGATGAAGACTATTTTTTTTCTCACATTTATTCTTTGTACATATATTCTTCTTCTTCTACATACTTTCTTTTCTGCATGTATTCAATTCTACCCACATTATTTTATTGTACAAAGATTCTTTGATGTACATACAGTAGGCTTTTAATAAAATCGAATACATTTTTTTCATGCAACACGACTTCAACACACGACTACGTATATAGTCGTCTCTCATGCAGCACGACTTCAACACATGACTACGTATATAGTCGTCTCTCATGCAACACGACTTTATATATAGTCGTGTACTAAACGACATGACTACCGGGTTGGGCTATGACTCTCTTCTCTTTGTCTGTCACCTCCCCTTCTTTGGAGCTTCAAGCCTGGGCGGTTCCCATTTGAATAAAACCCCGCAATCCCCCACTGACTTCTGTCTAAAGTAGGGAAAACTACTTCTTCATACGTGGTGCGGTACAGGCTTGTGTAGTACCACTTCTCAAAGTATTCTACTGGGTCGAAACTCCTCTCATCGATACATGCAATGGCATGCTTGCACGGAAGTCCCATGCTCTGGAAGAAGCCACATGTGCAGGTTTTCTTTGTCAAGTCAACAACATCCTGAGGAAAAAAAAATCAGAACAGCACAAAAGGAGAGTATCAGTAGTCGTGTCTTTGGCAACACGACTGTATGAATAGTCATGTTGTGAAATAGTCGATTATTTGAATAGTCGTATAAATAGTCGTGTCTCTCACTGACACGACTATTCCGGGAGGACGATTTTAACGGTATAAAAATTCTTACCACATGGTATAAAGATGACACTTCAAACTGCCGTAATGATAGCGGTTGCACTCTGACCGTTCCAACACTCTTATTCCTCATTTCGTTGATATGATTCTGTGCATACTTTGTTAACGGTGTCGTTAGCCCTTCTGCTTCCATGCCGCCTCTAAATTTGTATGAATGGACTTGAGAACACGACTGGAAGTAGTCAAGTCATGTCTTATGCAACACGACTTCATATATAGTCGTGTATTAAATGACAAACTATGTATATAGTCATGTTGCATAAGACACGACCAAATTTTTAGTCGTGTACTATTATAGTCGACTATATACATAGTCGACTATAATAGTACACGACTTGCCTATATCCTCATCGCAGCTTGAAATGAATAATCTTCATCTCTTCCTCCTTCAACTGCTGATGCGGGTGTCTTATTGCCCGGGCCGGACGGCCTCTTCAGCAGTGTCTTACTGGCCGGCATTACTTCTGCCTCTGGTATCCTCTCCTCCTCCTTATTTGCACTGGAATTCATTTCCTTATTGAGAGTGGAAGTCTCCATGTTATTGCCAGTAGAAGACCACTCCACGTACATGTGGAGTGGTCCATTTGTACCTTGATTGCCCCATGTACCTAAAGTTCAGGTCACGTCCTGCTATCAAACTGAACTTTGTAATTATGGGTTGAAATGCTGAACTTTGAAAATTTTGGTAACATTGCCCTAAAGCAGGGGAAAATAAGAGTCCCCCGTTGGCTTCAGATCCTCTGTTGAGTCCCTCACAGCAACTGCGGTGTGAGGCACCAATAAAATTTTGGTAACATCGTAGCATTATGTTACTACAAATGGACGAACCACCAAATTTGGTGGGCACAAACAAATTTAGTTGAGCAGCTCAATGACAAATATGTACAGCAATCCAATATAGTAAACAAAATACTTCTCCTTCGACATCGCCTGCCGCGGGGGGCGATTTGTCAACCTCAGACTTGGGGGCTGTGGATTGGATATTGCCAAGGGCATTAAATTTTTTATAATTACCCGGATCATTTTGTTCTCTCATTATGTAAAAAATGTAAAGCAATCCAATACAATAGGAGAGCATCGCTCCATATGATGCCAATCTAAGCTTTAATCAAAATCTTAGGTCAAACGCATGCGTAAGCGTTTTTGAACTTCCTACCATACAAGTCTATATATGAGCTCAGCAGCAAGATGGTTTGGCGGTAAGTTTTGCTGACAAACCAATTAAAACCCTTCTAAAAGATGGAAAGCATTAGCACAAGCAAGGTCAGGATAAAGCATTGTCATTTGTCAACTAACTAGCTATAGTTTCTTATATTACATGAGCTTGACTCCAGCTTGTCTTTATTAGGACATAAGCCCAAGGTCAATAAATAAAGCTTATGATCGGACTCCTTGTTACTCCTATCACTAGTTTCCCATTTATGTTCCATTAATTATATCACTTCATGGGCCACATTGCTGATGGAAACAAAAGGAAATGCCAGAATTAAAAAAAAATGTTTCGTAATTGGAAATGAGGAGTCCCCCGACGGCTTCAGATCCTCTGTGAGGCCCTCACAGACCATCCTAATCCCTAGACCAGCGTTCAAATAGTACTACCAGTCGAAGTTATTATTCATTCCAGCACTGAAACTGAATACATGTACTGCATGGGGCGTTTTGGGCATGAAAAAGCCAAAATATTCAGAGTGGATTTCAGACGTCCACTTTAACATCCATATTTTTTCCATATTCAGCCTCAAACACGTCATGAGGTGTTTCAGCTGATACGAAAAAAACCTGGATGCTACAGTGTAGCAAAACATCCAGTCCCAAACGGCGTTAGTTTTGCAACCTGGGTATAGTTGGCACTTGGCAGCCAACAGAACATCTATTGTTTATGCTAATTAATACGTGAATCTTCAATCATCATCAGGGTTGAACTTTCAAAAAAGAAAATCATCATCATCAGAGCTTATAATACTGAGACACGTGAAACCACATATAGATACTATCCTTCCAATTGCATGCGTTGGACAAAACTTACCCAATTTGTTGGACAAACCCTAACCCCTTTTTGGCAACAGACCTACCTAACCCTAATAATTTGAGATAGTGACACTTACCTCCCCAATATATTCCAGCTACTACCATTAGTTAATACAACCAGGCACTATTATTAAACTGTTTTTGCAGTGTAGTGCAATTTCATTTACACGGATTACACCACTTCTTCACCACTCTCCATCTTCTCTATCTGAAATAGAGAGCATTAAATCATGATCAACTACCTCAAAGACCTTTAATTTAGAATACTTTACCAATTGGTTATGAAGAAAAATACTTTACCAATTATCTCTCTTTACTGTAGAATCTCAAGTTGAAAAGCAAATATCTTACTAAAGGAAGCAAGTAAATTAATCTATCTGCGGTTATTATGGAATGATCACTTTGCCTCTCTTACTGTTTTCTAGATCTGTTTCAGCCGTTATATTCTTTACACAAACAATATCTTAAATTACATAGAAGGTGGAAAGTGAACCGTATCATGTAAGCTAAACCCGATGGGCCATCCAAGTTTTCTTTGGAGAAATGCATTGCTACGCCAGAATGATGACCAAGTATTCTTCTCATGTGTTCAAGTACTAGTTATATTGATTAATTAAAGCTAACTAGAACACAGATAATTCTATAAGAAAAAACTACAATACAGATAATACTAAAATTTGGCTATGAGAAAACAAGCTAGCCAGTTGTTCTAATCCACAGAGGCTGTCACTTGTTAAATGAGTCATCAATGGCCTAACCTGGTTTAGTAATTAATTAAATAAAGGTTTCTAAGTTGCTAGTGCAGTTTTCCTTATAAACATACAGCTTGGTGACAAAAAGTTTCTTTACCCATAATGAAGTGAACCGAACCGGAACCGGTTCAACCATTAGGCTGGACTCTTGCCCCTTGGACGTAGGATGATCAAAGCAAACTGCGGAGTGCGGAGTACCATCTTCGGTTTTCCTATACGGACAAAAAATGCTGTCTCCGTCCGCTACCAATCATGCCAAATGTATAAGAATTAAAACAAAAAGGAAAAGGCAGAATTAAAAAAAAAAGTTTGGTAATTGGAAATGAAAAACCTTGATCATGCCAAGTGTATAATAATTAACTATCACAATCGTTCGATGACTAATATTTACTTTGTTAAGGATAAATATATGTCTATTCGTGGCTCGTTCTGCATGACACATTCATTTTCCGTTAGCCTGCTCGTTTCAATCGCACAGCCCAGAGATGCATTTGGCGCACATGATCATCGCGCATGTGTTGAGCGAGCGCGTACCAAACGTAACCTTTTTGTCAAAGGTGTTGTTTATGCGAGAGGGTGTTTAGCGTTGTTTATAAGTTGGTGACCATAAAATTAGGTGGAGCTAGCTTCAAATGAAATAATTCAGACAGCCTCTCCATGTTTATTAAGACATACATAAATACACGTACGCCTAAATCAAGCTCCAGGCTGAAGCTTCTTTGTCTCATCCACATCTAAATAGACTTCTCTTTCTTTCGTAAAATATCTAAATGGAGTTCACGTTCAAGCTCGTTGAAGGCGGCTGAATCAGGCATGAAGTCCGCAAATTCTCCACCCATACCACCGTATAGACAGACGATGGATATCCACCGTCTAAAAATACACGGACAATGCACATTCATCATCCGTGTAATGGGGTGGGTTGGCCAAAACGTGGGGTGGCGAACTAGTTATCCAAAATGCTAACCATGTTTATCTGTGTGAGGGAAAGGGACCACAGGATTGACACTACAGTGATAGTCCTTCTTTGTCTCATTTCGGGAATCCGGAGTCCGGACCGATTCCATGACGCGGCAGGTACACGGTGCTCCAGGACCACCAAAAGATTCAGGCGGACTACCAAAGCAGACGATCGCCAGTCACTTTCCTTCGCCTAAAAAATCGGCGATCAAATCGGACAACGAGAACATCGTCGCTCCATCCTTGGGCTGCTGCCACCTCTTCACTTTTTTAGGCCCAAATTTTAGTTGTTTTTCTATTTTTCAGAAGTGAAAAATTGTTGTCAAATAGACACATTTTATCTCCATTTTTACCAAATTGTGCCCCTGTTCCATTTGTTAGAATACTTCTCTTTTTACGACATTGGTTTAATGCTCGAGAAGATCTTTGGTTACTGATTTTCGGAAGAAAAAAAAATCAGGCTGAAAGGACTGAAAAGTGTTTGGACAGTGATTAAGCTGATAGGAGTCGCTGATCATGAAAGATGAAAATTTTCACCTATCAGTTTCTAGTGCGTTTGGATATTGAAATTAGGAATTTTTATTCTTGACGGTAAAAACTGAAAAAAAAAAATAGCAGATCACCCTTGAAAGAGATGAAAATGCTGATTTTCATTCGAATGAATGACAGCCTAAATTTTTTTTCATCACCTCCAACTGCCCATCGCCACCACCACCGCCGCCGCCGCCATCGTCGTAGCAAAACTAGAAATTGCAAGCTCTTGAATCACAATCGAATGTTGCACATGTAACCGCCCGTCTTTAAATAAAAGCCCGTCATACAATCAAAATTGAGCAGCCAAAAATGGTTCACCACACGTGTAATAGGGGGCGGGGTTGTGATATATGCACTCGCCGCACATGCATCTGCCTACACTGAGTCTCATTTATATGCGCATCAGCTCATAAGGCATCGGCATGTGCCAAGATGTCTAGGCTACCAATGTATAGCATACTCATCCAATAATGTGCATCATCGGATTGGAATATGACGGTTTTTCTTATCGGATCACCTACTCACCCCATCGATTAACACATGCTATCGGATCTTCATCCGACGGCTCGGAACTCCGAGCATATTAACTTTCTCCGGTTTATTATTTGGTGGGCATAAAGTCCATTTTTAAGTTGTAAGATTGGAAATATGGGACAAGAGGGAGGGCAAATGACCAAACATTTGAAGAAAAGAAATTCCCTTAAATTCTAAAATTTTGCCAAGGGATTATTATATGGCAAGCTTATAAAAATGTTCTCACACTGTCCACCTCAGGCCTCACCTTCCTCCCTTCTGTTTTTGCTCATTTTCTACGAAAACTGTTTACAAGAAGCACACATTTCGCCAATTCCCAAGCTAAGTCCAAGAAATGGGTGGGGAGGAGGAGGCCAAGAAGGTGGCGCTCGAGCTTGCTCCGGAGGCCTCCTCGGAGGCGACCAAGGACGTGACGGAGGAGAAGGCGGTGATCCCTCTTAAGGAGGAGGCAGCGGCGGCGGAGGAGGAATCCAAAGCTCTTGCCATTGTTGAGAGTAAGATGACTTAGCTCATATTGAATTTTGTGGCCTTTATTTTGAAAATTTGAGAAGTTGGGCGGGTTTTCTGTGGGTGAGCTTTGTTCTTGGTTGACGTTTGAGCTGTATCTCTGGTCAATTTGCTTTTTTTTTCCAGGAAATGATGCTATAGATGTTCTTGGGATAGTGCTTGAATTTGGTTGAGAACTTTGTGTTCTTCTTGTTGATTTCCAGTTGCTTTTTGTATACAAATTTCAATTTTTCATGTTGTTAAGAGGTTTACAGGTTAAAAGTTGCTTCTTTTCTTTTCCTTTTTCAAAGGTTTTGACCCACCCACTAATCTTTTCTCTTTGGCTTTTGTTAGAGAATTTATGCAGATAGTCCATAGCATCAAAATTTACTATATTCCCTTTTTTCCTAGCTTTTCACCATGGTGTTAGCATATTTGCTGAGATTCTAAGACATGGTTTTTCAGAAACTGTTTGCAGAATAAGAGCAGAGATATTGGACTTAGCCTTACTTTTGCATATATTTAGACCATCTATTGCTCGTTTTAAGCAATCTTTGCTCTTCTTTGCCTGAACTATGTCTCCTCCTTTTGACAAATCATCCTGTTGTTTGTCAGGCCAGCCTTGTCGAGCTGGTTGGATCTCTTCCAGTTGAGAATGGTTGTATATTGTATTCATACTGCTGGATTTGCGTTTTTCCTTTTCACCAGTTCTCACTTGACTATGGGTAATTTTTATCCATTTATTTTGATTTGCATCATGGAATTGTAACTACTGTGTCTAGTCAAGTAATAGGAATTGATTAACATATTTTAATTTCAATCTATTTCTTCTTTTTAATAATTTCCTTTCTTCATGGTGGGTTTTGGTTTTTTCTTCAAGCTCTAAGATTTTCTTAAGAGAAAGTGAAGTGTAATTATGCTTTTTTTGCCTAAACAATTATGTTTCAATTTTCATTAAAGAAGATAAACTAGTCTTTTTTTGTCATGTCAAGATCTATCAGAAAGTGCTTTGGAAACCTCTTTTCCTTTCTGCTCTGTGTTGCCCTGTCGGGGGATCCTTGACCAAGTAGATTTCTGCAGACTATATTTTTAATTTCTACCATTTTGTTTTTATATTTTAAAACCAATCTTTTATTCTAAAGGCAAGAGAGCTATTTCTTCTTGATTCCCTCTGAGGTCCATGCATTTCTTGATAAACTTGTTATTAAATGGTATACCAGACATTGTTTCTCTTCTGAAAGATGGAATTTTCTTCTTTTAGTAGAGTCCATCTGGTATTTGATGACATAACTTTTTGGCATGGTATTGGGAATTGATGCGTTCCTTTGTTGCCTTATTCTAATGGAACCTGCCGAGGTGGTCCTTCTACTTTGGTTGTCACTATCACTTTCCAGGAAGCTTATGCTAGTGCATGTGAGCACAACAGGCATAAGAGGGCTCTAGCTGGTTTAAGACAGGGGGTGGTGGTGATTGGGCCCATGGCTCCTTGGTTGCATTCATAATTCTTCCTTTTTTTAGCCTTATTTTTTTAAGGGACAAAGTAGCGAATGGTCCTAAATCCTAACGATAGTGGTGCGTCTTGCAGCATGTATTAACGGTCTAAAGTAACAATTTTCTTGGATCACCTAAACTTCATTGTTGTTCATATTGTTAACTCTACTTTTGTCCTTTTTCTTATCCCTGAGTAAGTCATTTCTTGGGAGCCACTTCTAGATGTTTAATTTGAACTGTTCAGTTTAAAATATTTGTTGCATTCAGGTAGAATTATTATCAATAATTTATGTTTCATTTCTTTCCGGTAGACTCTGTACTATGGATTTCACATCAAGTTTGATCAGGGAAAGTGATGAGATTGTTTTCTTATAAACTTCTCTCTTTTTGGATCTTTTATGTGAAAATTTTATCAAATTGAATATTTTCAAAATAATTACCAAAAAAATGTTTTGAAATTTTTTTTCTATAGTGACCTATGGGTAAGCAAACCTTGCTTTTAATACAAAGGAAAAAGCTATTTTTATGTAAGTTCTGCTCCCATCCATCTAGTTTATATCTCTTCTGAACCATTGTACAAAATTATTTTTTATATGGGAAAAGTTTAAATGAGACTTGTCTCATGCAGCTTGCATGAGCCCGAGTAATCTTGAGCAGTTGGATCTTGATCTGACAGCCACAAGGGTGGGTGATGGATTCACACTCACCTACCCACTGATTTGACACCCGCCGTCGGATCAAAATTCGATGGATCGAGATGATTTGGCTCATGTAAGCTGCATGAGACAAGTCTCATGTAAACCAGACTCTTTTTATATAATAGACTTTCTGCTTACCCATCGGTCATCCTAGAGATGTTCGAAAATTAGGATGTCATTCCATTTAGTCTATGTTTGAAAATTGACATATTTCAAGGTGGCGCTTTGTTTATTATCTAACCCAAGGGAGGCTGTCCAGGCATTTAACACAGCACATAAAAATTAGAGATGATAAGATGTTTGGCTTTTTATCAAACTTGAGTGTATCAAATATAATTTATTGGTTTTGCTCCACAAGCCTAGGGACATTTATTTTGTTTCCATTTGTCGCCTTATACTTTGAAGCAAAAGAACTGACAATGTTTTTGCCAACAAATGCCTGTAAAGTTGGTAATAAGCACTGTTACTCCCCTGAAGGCATTCTTTATAAATCCTAGAAAAGATCACATTCCTCGTACCACCATTGACTCTTCATTATTTGTTGTCCATTATTTTTTATTTTTTGGGAAAATAAGGAAAACAATGTATCAATGGGAACTTAGGACTTTGGTGAAGACGATTGAACGACTACTAGTTATACTATTTTGGGGCTTGTGGGCATGAAGGCGGCCTGGTGGAGAACCCATATGCATGCTTTTAGTCGAATGAACCTGTTTATAATGACCTATAAGACAAGGGAAGAAAAGAAAAAGAAAATACAATAGTTTTCTCATACCTTTTGGCTGTTGCTTGTCCATGGATGGCATATAGAAGCCGGCTTCCACTGTTTAGTATTAGTTTCATACAAAACAGACAGGAGATTTTGGGAAAAATAAAGCATAAATGTTGTTCACTTCTGGCTATGTCATGCCAAAAGTATAATTGCTTTGTAATAGAGCACAATAAATGCCTACTAGTGTGAGAACCAAGATAGACTTTTAATATGCGGGAAAGGTGAAAGTTTTGCATTCTACATTTAGAAGTACGCCCAAAAGTTTATGGGTTTTATCTTGTTTTTCTGTGAGAATTAGTTAGTTTAAATGGCTGTAGTTTTTTTTATCTAGAAGTATAGGCTATTGCAAAAGCCATAGTACCAAGATATTGAATATCTATTTTTTTTAAGATAATTGAATATCTATTTACAACCTCGAGTTAATGCACTTGTATACTAATTGCTGGAGGAGAACCCTCTATGTTTGGACTGTACTTCTTGTCATCTTTGTGCAATCTATTTGTTTATTCTGAGAATTCTTCTTATAGATATGTTTCTCCTTTTCTACAGAACCTTTAGAGGAATCGAAAAGCTCAGGAGGTTCAATTAATAGAGGTAGTTATGAATTGCCATGTGTAATTTTTTTATTTTGTAGTGCACTGCTACACATAATGCCGAAGTCTCTGTGCTTTGCAGATGCTGTTCTTGCACGAGTTGAAACTGAGAAGAGGATGTCTTTAATTAATGCATGGGAGGAGAATGAGAAGGCCATAGCTGAGAATAAGTAATGCTTCTTCTGTATATTGTACCCAAAAAAATTCGATTCTTGTGTATATCATTATTCATTCAGAATGTGACTCAAAAAGCTTTTAAAAATATTCATCTAACCAATGTCACAGCTTTTAATGCTATTCTTACGTGTCAATGTTTCGCTTCATTGTAAGGTTGATCTTCTTCTCCATATTCCCATGCATCCAATGATTTTGTTTATTACTTCAAGTTGGTATTTGGTATCATATCATGTCACATATTTCTTTTCGCTTTAGTTGTTACAATAATGTGCATCTTTTGGATACCAGTTACTGAAAACATCTTGTCTGCCAAACAGGGCTATCAAGAAGATATCAGCTATTGGAGCATGGGAGAACACTAAGAAAGCATCGGTGGAAGCTAAGCTGAAGCAGAATGAGGTAAACTTTTTCTACGACAGCATTTATACTGGGTCTTGACATTAGCATTAAAAGAATGTTCTTCATTACCAGAGATAGGGGGGTAATGTAAGATCGGCTAAAGTGTAAGATCAGATTAGTTAGGTAAGTGTAAGATCAGATAAGTGATAAATCATTGTAAAGGATGATGAAGGATAAATTATACGTTGAAAAGAACAGTTATAGTGACACATCAAGATGGACATGTTAAGTGCAATATTCCATGTCCCATGCAGGAAAATTTGGAAAAGCAGAAGGCTGAGTATGCAGAGAAGATGAAGAACAAAATAGCTATGATCCACAAGGAGGCAGAGGAAAGGAGGGCTATGATTGAAGCTAAGAAGGGTAAGGACCTCCTCAAGGCAGAGGAGATGGCTGCAAAATACCGGGCCACTGGTCTGGCTCCAAAGAAGCTTTTCGGCTGCTTCGGAGCATCATGAAACTCCCCATCTCAAAAATCTTCTGCAAAAGAAAAAAGACGTAGTGATGACTTTCTGCACAGCTCTCATCTTTAAATAGTTGCATGTAAGTTTTACATGGTTTGTAGCTTTGTTGTTTTTATATCGGTGTGTATAGTCTGATGTCTGTTGGTTGTAAATTATGCATTAATCGTTCATTTATTTGATTTGTGTGTATTGAATGTTAAATTGTAAAACAGCTATTGCTTTGATTTAGTGATTACTATTGGTTCCTAAGAGATGACAAGAGAAACCAATGTAGATAAAAGTGATTTTCCTGTGATCTTGATAAATATTGAAATGATCCTCCTGATTATTGTCGCAGTTGATTTCTATATTGTATAAAGTGTATATAAGAACTAATCTCAATACTTATGAATCACTCAAGTTTAGTAGGTCTCCTTTCACATCTCCCCTTGTAGAAATTTCTTCATGTCGGCTTATGGCTGTAAGGTTGGTACCCACTAGAATATCCAAGCTTTAACGTAAACTTTTTATTCCTAACAAAAAAAGAAACCGGTGGATCATGCCAAGCTGTACTGATGATCCATGTGGGTTGCCATGATAGTATATGTGTGGCAGCGGAGGTCGTCTCTTTCCAAAGATTGCAGGAACCGTCAATTACAGGCGTAAACTTGATTTATACATTTATTTAGCTTGGAGCCACTCTTCGTGATGTAGTCTCATGATGAGACAAATTATCCTAACAAAAGATTGAAAAAAATCATTCATGTTATTCATGTTTTTTTTCGCATGTTATTCATGTTTAGAATTGTGGCCTTGTCTGAGTGTGGGGCTATGGTGATATTTCAAGAAGAAAAAAAAGGCTAGGACGGTGGACTACCAGATTTTAGTCCGTGGGCCTTTTCCCTCTAAATCTAGTCAGGTTTGAACCCTCGAGTTTACGTTGAAAAATAAATCTCCCTTTGTCCAACCTCCGCCTGATGTTGTAGGCCTCACTACGAGATCGAAACAGATGGCACACCTCTTAGAAGGCCCCCTAGATCAGTGATTATGCCTTTTAAGGGACTCGAAAGTGTGTGGCTAGTGTGATTGGTTTAGAATGGTCCGGCAGCTTTTGTGCCGGAGACGACCTGGGTAGGCGACGGTGTGAAGGGCAGCATGGGCGAAGTGGATTAGGGTAGGCTACGGTGCCGAGTTGCAAGAGACCTCCACTTGAACTACCCACCTTTCTCTACACCTTTACTCTCCTCCTTGCATAATGTCTTGCCTTCTCAGTTGGATGCCGACCTTGACGGCCGGAACCGGAGCTAAACTGACAGAAATGCTGGTCAGGGGCATTGCCAGAAAATACTGCTCCATCCGTTCAATGAAAAGCTCGTTTGCATTGCAAAATGGGTGAAATTTATTGGACTCTAGCCGCATTGTGGTGGTTTCGATCTTGGGGGAGCAAAGTCAACCATGTAATGATGGACTTGTCTTTTTTCAAACGCAGGCGAGCTTATTAGACGAAGGCAAAGTCAGCCATGTAATATATATGAAGTCGTAGCTCCAAGATAGACATGAGTTAGAATGAATCCTGCTTAAAATAGGTCACCCGAAAGTTGGTTTCTGTCTTGTCCCTGAAGTGTGATCGATTGCAAGATGCATCTGATCGATCGCACTTTGAATCAATCTTTTCTCGTCGACTCTTCACCTCTGATTGTTTGCAAAACATTCCCGATAGATCGCAGTTTGTCTCAGGAAAATTTGGAGTAAACCATCATCCGATCAATAGCTCTTTCGGTCCCTCCAATCAGACTGGGTCTAGGATTAAATATATTGTGGAGAGGGACACATACATTAGTGGTAAAGTAACTGGATACTCTCCACCAGGTGTCCTGTGGGACCATTCCACTAGATAATCTTCTCTACTAATTAAGGGTCCTTATTAACCCCAGTAATCCAATCCAAGCCCTATCTGGGCCCAACTAAGGGTGTTCACGAGCCGAGTTAGCTCGCAAGTTTTTTCAGGTCGACTCGACTCGGCTCGACTTTTTTCGAAGCGAACCTCAAGCCACCCTCTAACTCGACTCGGTTCGACTTGAAAAAACTCAGCTCGTATTAACTTGAAGCTCGACTTTCTTTTGTGAATAAGGCCCATAACTTTCTACTATGCAAATGATTGACCCATTTTGGCTTACCTCAGTTGGATGCAAAAACTATCTCTTCCTTTCCTTTTTATAGAGTATGTAGAGCCTTAGATTCATACTCTTAGACAATGTGGGACTTTCATATTAGTGTATGACAATGCTAAAGTAAAAAAAAAAGGCTTTTACGGAGACAAACTTGGATCTTAGTAGAACTCAATGTCCAACTCTATCCATTGAACCACAATCTAATCGTTGTTACAATTCTTTATTTTTATTATATTATCCTTATAAATTATTTTATAGTCTATCTTTTCATCAACTACCATATTTTTTATGTCCCTTTCCCGATCTTCTGTCTTTTGTTGTTTAGTCCAGTACACTTACTTTATCTATAATATTGTCGTACCCGTACTTGGTTACTTAAGCTATATAGGCATTCACTTAATTTCATATATCAATATTCAGAAGATTCATATTTAAGGGGATTCTAAGTTTATTATCTCACTCATAAATGACAAAGAGTTGAAGGGACCATGGTACATTATACAATATTTGTAACACATTTAAAAATTTTAGGAAGCTTGTCTTAGCCAATAATAAAATGAGTTATTGGCCTTCCCTGTGCTTATTTCTCTATATTTTTTTATTTATTGTGTTATGTAGTAAATGCTTACAACCAAACTACCCCAAAGCACATAGAAAATTGGACCGGTTATCGACCCCGATTGATGGCAGATTGGCAAGTTTAGTTGGACCATGGGTGGAACTGGATTGATATTATGAGGCAACATTAGTGAAGTTGACCAACGGGGTATTTCTGTGATGGATAGAACACGCTTCCCTTGAGCGGAGGTTTTGAGCTCGAACCCCCACTCTGTTGGCCACCCACCCAAGATAATATCTTGATTTACCAGATACGTATGATGGGTGGGCCTTGTATACCAAATGGGATTAGTCGCAAGATCTGGTGCTCTAAGAGGTCAACTTCCTTGCCCCTTCTAGTCAGGTCCTAAGGGCTCAGACTCCCCTCGTTATAAAAAAAGTCATTAGTGAAGCCCACTTCAAATATGTAATCAATATTTTTTTGTTCACAATGAACATAAAAAACATGTGTTGATATATTAGTCTTGTGTTTCGGTTCAAATCTTGACAAAAATAATTTTCACCCATAAATAACTTTCTACCATGAGTTATTAAAAAAACTGAGCTCGAGTCGAGTTTAGGCATAGGGTAGTCGAGTTCGAGCCGAGTTTAGGAATTACAGGACGAGCCAAGCCGAGCTTGAGCCAAGTTTTTAGAAGTCAAGCTTGAATCGAGCTAAGTCATAATTCGACTCGGCTCGGCTCGTAAAGAGCCCTAGGTCCAACCATGGCGTTCCTAACTTCACACAATAATATTCCTAGAGTACCAACCAAGCAAGCAAAAAAATAAAAAAGAAGCAACTTTGACCCTGAGGCCCCTACCCCCCTTACCGACACTTCCCGCTATTTTCCTCTTCAAATTCCCATATATTTGCCCAACATCTCTAAAAAATCCAATACCCTAATCAATGAACACATCTTTTACCACCAAAAAACAATCAATAAATGTAAATGAAGAGGGAAAAATTCTTGAGACTTTTTCTGAGTGGTGAGTTCATTTACTGCGGAAGAGAGCATTCAAGAGGCTGTAGCACCATAAATGCCAACCCTGACACCTTCGGTTTCGTGAAAAACCAACACAGACAAGAGAAATAAGGGCTCAAAGAAAGCTGCAAACAATGTTCCATGGACGAGAAGCTCAAAAAGACTGAAAAGAGTCCACGGCTTGTGATGGCCTTTTCGCCCTCCCCCCATTTAATGCTTGCTGAGCCTCATAATCGGCGATCGTTTTCCTCCTGCTCACTGCATTAACTCTCTTCTTCCCACAGTTCTTCTTTTAAAAGGGTAAAGGAATCACCTCCCTTCTTCCCGTCTCCTTCTTGTTGTTTGGTCATCACTTCTTCCTCCTTTTTGCCATCTTGGTGTCCCTGCTTCTTCTCTCAGTCCTAGCTGCAGAAAGAGATCAATAACTCCTTGGTGGTACATTTAAGGCTTCTGAGAGAGAGGGAGGGAGAGAGAAGTAGAGAGAGATTCTTCTCTGGGTCTTTTTGACTTCTCCAAGTTCCTGGAGCTTTGATGAGAATCTTTGAAGAGTTCTTTCTTTTAGCAGAGTAGAGTAGACTCATCAAGAGAGGTTTGGCTAGAGAGAGGGAAGTCATTCATGAGGTGGAATTTGGTCTAAAGAGGGTCTTCTTCTGTGCTACTACAACAGAAGGAGTGTTTAGAAAGAGGGGATTTGTTAGTACAATCTTGTTCATGTGTAGTTGGATGAGTGTACTATTATCCACGACCGGAGATTGATGAGCTGATCAGGTGTGTATAAGAAGTGCTTTTTTGAAAAATATTTGGGGAGGATCAGAAGAAGATATTAGTGCAATGGGGCGGACGCCGTGCTGCAACAAGGAGGGGGTAAAGAAAGGGCCATGGTCGCCGGAGGAGGACCAGATTCTGGTCGAATACATCTCCAAGCACGGCCACGGCAGCTGGAGGTCCCTCCCCAAGCTCGCTGGTATAGACTACTTTGCTGTCTCTCTCTTGCTACACTACTTGTTCCTCTTCTGCTTTAAAAAAAATGATCCTTCGTGTTCTTCACTGTTTCCAAAAGAAAAATTTCTTCTTTTCGCAGTTTCTAGTGTCAAAATGTTGAATGCACTCTCCAATGGTTATAGAAAAGCGATCATCTGATTAAGTTCGCATCATGTAATATTACTGACCACATGAACTTGGAAACTAATATATATTGACTTATATTATTAGACAGGATGATTTTAGTGTCATCAGAAAGATGTTGACTATAATTTTTTGAATTAATAGAACTATAGTTGATTATGAATATTACATTCTATTTTATTTGAATCTAAAAGTTGGCTAAAATATGAATGAGCAGGTCTGCAGAGGTGTGGGAAGAGCTGCAGGCTAAGGTGGACCAACTATCTAAGACCAGACATTAAGAGGGGACCTTTTACCCAAGAAGAAGAGAAGAACATCATTCAACTACATGCCATCCTTGGAAACAGGTCTCTTTTTTGCTTTGATGGATCTGAACTACATTATATTTCTTCATATTCCTTCCCCTACTTCCTTGCCTAGCATCCCTTTTTCCTTATTGCATTTTCACGTGAAAGTAAAATAACAAAAATATAAAGATAAATAAAAATAAAAAAGGTAAAGTTGAGTAGATTTCAAAAGGGAAAAGTTTAAGTGATAAATTAAAACAGGAACAATTAAGTCATACATACGTCTAAATCATTCAGTAGAAAGTCTAGTGTTTTAATTTTGGAATCATAATTACATTAACATGTGATATATATATATATATATATATATATATTACTCTGTACCCATGATGTCTGATGGTTTTCTTTCTATATCATGTCTGTTGATCTATTATTTAGTGCCATTTTTTTTTGCATCAGGCATTATTTCAGTGTCATTATGCCATTTCTTAAAAAAATAATTTTTCATGCTACTTTGTTTAATTTGGTATTCTCACAATATTCCTTGTTTTTTGCATCAACAGTTTCCTTTCCCCTTTCCAAATCTATTCATTTGTTCTTGAAGCAATATTTTTCTGAAAATTGATTTATTAGCATTTTTTAGTTTTTGAATAATCATCTTTTTAAAAAGTGCCTGATCCTAAAGTGCACTCGGATGCATGTGATATCTATAGGTGGTCCTCAATAGCGGCCCAGCTGCCGGGCCGGACGGACAACGAGATCAAGAACTTTTGGAACACCCACCTCAAGAAGAGGTTCCTCAAAATGGGCCTTGACCCAATTACCCACAGACCCTCCATTTCCCCCTCACCGTCCACCACCCGCCACCTTGCCCAGTGGGAGAGTGCCCGTCTTGAGGCCGAGGCCCGGCTCACCCGCGAATCCCTCCTCTTCTCCACCACCGAAGCCCGCCCATCCACCTCCGGACCCATGTCCGACTACTTCCTCCGCATTTGGCACTCTGATGTTGGCGAGTCCTTCCGGAATGCCACGTCCGTTACTTACACAAACATCAAGCCCATTGTTTCAGCTCCGCGCAGCGTGCCGGTCTCGCCGGCATCGTCCTCTACGGCAATGGCTGGGACAACATCCACGGTTACAAACGGACAATGCGGGTCGGAGGCAGATGCACCCGAACGGGCCGACTCATCTAGCTCAAATGAGATGGACGAGGACCCGTCCGAGACTTCCCTGCAGCTACTGCTGGACTTTCCTGCTGATGAGATGGGCTTTCTTCAAGGACATATGAGTAATTTCCTGTCCGGCGACCTCCACAATTTTAGCTAATTTCCCTTTTTAAAAAGGTTGCTTCTAATTAAGATCTTATTAGCAAATGGATCCCCCCTCTCCCTTCCATGGAGAATAATTTTGGAATATGGTATTTTATTTTTAATTTCTAGCATATGGTTTGCCCTAGTTTATGTCAGGGAGGAGTGGTTTCTTTTGTTTAGGCTGTGTTTCTGTTCCGTTTTTGCCCTCGGGGGAAGATGATGATTTTTTTGTACTAAAAGTGTGGTTATCTGTATGTAATTAATTGCAAACTATATATATTGGTATTATGAAACAAACAGACAAGTGTGAATTATTGGCTTGTGGATCTGCGGGGTTCAGTTTGGTTAGTTTGTCCTGGCAGGGCTCCATTTTAGCTATTTGGTATTGATTATATGTCCTACACGATTAAATGCATACGAAGGTAGCATTGAATTGGATAAAGATATCGTGGCTCAGAATCTTGGGCCACTGTAGTCAAATTGGTGTATTTGCTTTGTAACTTGGCACTTGCAAATTGTACAAGTAGAGTAACTGAAGAAACTGCCTTGGGGACTGTTCGGTGCCCCTAAATAAGTACAGTAACTCAGTAAGTGAATACTACAATATGAAGAATTATTTAGAAAATCACTGGGGGGGGGGGGGGGGGGGTCAGGAATTATATAAGAAAAGGGGTCAGGTAAATTCAATCAGTAAAGTATAACAAATACTTTCAAATTCACAGTGGGTAGCAACACCCAGAATCCCATGTCCTGCTAATTTATGCCATAGTTTTTTTCAAACTTCATTCGCTGGAACTTCATTGGCGATCTCCCTTGAAATGTGTTGGCACGCGGTCTTCAGTTGGAAAAGACATGGGTTTGAGGTTTCTTCGAACCGTAGGTTCTGGGAGAAGTTATTACCTGCGCGCCGCGCATGGTAACAGTGTGCTCATCACCAATGGGTGATGAGCACGTCTTCCTGCTTGTAGGTCCCTTTGGGGCAATCATTACAAGCAGGGGAGAGGTGCCCATCACCCATTGGTGATGAGCACATTGTTCTCCCTGCGAGGCGCGTAGCCAATAATTTTCCAGGTTCTGGTGCAGGAGTCGTCCACTACCTTGAGCAGTTGTAGCAATAAAAAATCGTCCGAGATCACATCAAAAGTGAAACCTCATGAAAAAAAAAGTATCTAATGGAACTTCACTGATCCTACAAATATCCGGGTGCAGAGTTTTTTCCATGGCGCCAACTTTCATATTCCCATATTACCTGGTTTTTTCCGTGAAATCTCATATGACCTGGAATCTGGACTTGAAGTACCCAAAATGCCATTTCTTCTATTTTTTCGTGCTAATACTGTGCGAAGAGGCGTGTTGTGTATAACACGAAAAAATACAAGGGTTCTCCGGCGACTTCACCGACGACCGGCAAGTTTGAGCGGCGATTCAACCAGCGACCCTTGCGGACTTTGACGAGCCTATTCGCGTCCCCCATCTCGATTTGGAGCTGCCCCCTGTTGGATTTCGACGACACGACTGAGGGAGAGTGCACAAAGGCAGTAATTTGAAGCGTATACGTCAGTATTTCGGATCTTCAACCTTCTGAGTTCCCCCGCGGCTCCCTCCGCCTGCATGCAACCGGCGGATTGACCGATTGAGTTTCGGTTGATGGCGAGGAAGAGTGTGAAAGGCACCTGCGAGGAAATACACACATACACACGAATAAACCGTGGTAAGTTGCAACAATCCTTACTGATTTTAGTTTCATAAGGTCCGACTTTTGAATTTTAAATTTTTACTATGAACTATTTAGTCGTGTACGCGACAACACGACTTTTATATTTTCGTGTTTCACCGACACGACTTTTCGACTGACCACTCTACCTCTCTCCTTGCAGATGGATAAAAAAAAGATGAGTCTATGGAGGAAATACCATCGGAAGAGGAGGAGGATCAGGATTTTGTCTTGGCACCTCGACAGCGAAATCAAAGGGGCAGGAAGAGGAAGGCTCCGATGGACCAACCAGTAAAGAGGACATACAATGCGCGACCGGCGCTTTGGACGTTTTGTCAACCGGGAGCGATGAAAAAGTGTGCGGCCCTCCTACAACGTCACCAAATATGTGCCCAAGTGATCAAAGATGTTGGTTTCGCTGTCATTTTTGAAGGTGATGATGTAGTTGTATCTCGGAACCTCCTCGACCATTTGGTCAGGTACTGGGATGAGTCGGCGAAGGTCTTCAATATCAAGGGCAGGATACTACATTTCACAGAGTAAGAAGTTGCTCTTATCACCGGATTGCCTGCAAAGGGCGAAAGAGTTGAGGTTCTCCCCTCCTTGACACGCCGACCGGAAGGTCAATTCTTCAGAAAGCACTTCGCCGCGAGGAGAGCGGATATTCCACACATTGAGGAAATCATAGACAAGATGGAAGAGGAGGACATGGCGAGGATGATCATCTGCCTCCTCTTCTGCATGGTGCTATTTCCACACAACACTAGAGCGGTTCATCCCTGTTTGTACCGTTACATTGACGACCTCCCAAGATTGAGGTCATACAATTGGGCTGGCACTATGCATAATATGTTGGTTTCTGGTACAACCTACACCAGCAGACTAGTGGGTGCGAGATCGCAAGGAGGGTGCCTGGACGGTGGATACCTAAACAGTGCCGCATATGTCCTTCAGGTATGTAGCATTCATAGTCTTCAAAAGGCAAATAAGTCTTATGCAATACCACTATATTTATAGTCGTGTCTTATGCAACACGACTATATTTATAGTCGTGTATGATGCAACACGACTAGGTATATAGTCGTGTTGTATAAGACACGACCATAGTTCTATTCGTGTACTATTTATAGTCGACTAAGGCAACCGCGCCTTATAATAATGTTTTCATCTGTTTACTATGCAGATTTGGTTTTTCGAGCACACGACAATCTTCCATCCTGTCGTGGACCCTACCAGTCCAAAAGATGGCCAGGAAGTGGGGCCCTCATTACAGAGGTGAAGAAAGATGAACAGAAGAAGCACCGTATGGCCGACTATTGGACGGGAGTGTTCCACAATCTCGAAGTATGGGACGAACTCGTCGACGTAATCAGCCCTATGCCGGAGAGGCATCTCTCCTTGCTTTGGCAACCTCAGTGGCCCCTCCTCCGCGGCGGTAGAGGCCGGAGAGGCCAGAAATGAAGAGGAATCCCAACCAACCTGCACCCCCTTCCTCGAGGACGGCTGCCCAATCTACTGCAACTGCAATGGGGCAATTGGAGGGTGCACTTCAGGGCATACAGTCACTAATTGAGATAGCTCTGTCTTCGTATGAGGAGATGGGAAGGAGTGTCGGACCTCTACAAGAGGTTCTCCACTCTATGAAGGCATCTGCCGCCTCAGCGTCAATGCTGTTAGAGGGTCAAATCTTTAAGCATCCCAAGCAGGAGAAGACTGAAGAGCCGATGAAGGAGCCAAAGAAGCGGCCCCACATAGAGCCAAAGAAGTCATCGGTGCATTAGATGGAGCCAAAGAAGCGGTCCCATGACAAGGAGCATATGAAGAAAACTCCGATTGGTATGCGGACAAAGGAGCTGGCAAGGAAGTCACATCTCGATTCGACGAAATGGGGTAAAGATAAGTTGTAGACGATTATTTATTTTCTCGTGCCACATGGTACACGACTATTATATTTTTCGTGTTTCATGCTACACGACTATGTAGTTTATTGTGTTTCATAAAACACGACTATGTTCTTTATCGTGCTGCTACTGACACGATTAAGTAAAATGTCATTTTAGCTCCCATCAAACGCGCGGATGAGGAAGACAAGATTCAACGGGCTACAAAGAGATCCTCCGCCAAGTTGTTTTTGAAGAAGCTCCAACCAGAATTCAACGAAGATATGGAGCGTGCAGAAGTCGAGTCCCGTCCGACGTACGAACGGGACCTATTCCCCCCTGGTCTAGTGGTAAGGAAGAGAATGAGGACTGCCTCTGCGAGGGAATTGCAGAGGATTATGGAAGATGGCCATATACGGAGAATGGCGAAGGAGCAGGAAAGAAGGAATAGGTCCCCTCAGCCGAAAGCCGACTCCGAAGAAACCATATCGAATCGACAAGCGACCTCTATCATCGATGAGGTCATCTCTTCCTTACAGCAGTCGGATATCCAAACCGTGAAGGAAGATGTGAAGGATGAGGATGTCGAGGAGGAGGTGAAGGCTTATGTGAAGGAGGAGGAGTTGGAGGAGGCGAAGGAGGATGTT
The DNA here is from genome assembly GCA_039654745.1 of Houttuynia cordata. Taxonomy (NCBI): domain Eukaryota; kingdom Viridiplantae; phylum Streptophyta; class Magnoliopsida; order Piperales; family Saururaceae; genus Houttuynia; species Houttuynia cordata. Next base: position 7,309,035 of record CM077504.1, read on the forward strand.
CTGGACAAGGAGGCGAAGGACGAGGAGGTGAAGGACAACGAAGAGGTGAAGGAGGAGGAGAAGAAGGAGGAGGCGAAGGAGGAGGTGCAGGAGGCCACAGGCTTAATCGCATCCCAGCCTGTTGACGTCGATGTCCTCCGAACCCCTCAAATGTTTAAGTCTATAATTGCACTCCCCGAAAACTATGCCGAATTGGAGTTATGCTTCGACATGGGGGTATTGTTAGAGCGGGATAGAGTGGCAATAGATGGATGGATCGCCAATCCGAGGAAGGCTTATCAAATCCCAATGCTATGTGATGACGACTACGTATCCCTCCTACAAACAACAGAAATAAACACTAATATAAGTGTAATACCCGGAATTTTTTATTTATTAAAATGGGAAAATCTTATGCAAGGTAAGCAGGTAATTCTCTAATTTGATGAATTATGATTGGTGGTTTGAAAAGATTTGAAATAGAATTAAAAACCCGGTTTGAATTTGATTAGAATTGGGACTTTTAAATTGGAAATTTAAGGAATCCGAAGGAAGGAAATTTTGGACGTGATTAGTGGGGTAATTGGCAGTTACTAAACTCATTAGTGACACGTATGGAGATGGGAGAAGATGGTGGAATTGGTTTTCAATTAGGAAGTTACAAATCCTATTTTAAGTAACTACTTGATTTGACTTAATCCCCTAACTAAATGGGATAGGTTACGTCAATTAGTATGGAGAGTCAATTAGAGATTAATAAAGAGGTTACCCAAGATTTACTAGCCAATTTTGGACGAGATGATCAAGGCAATTGGGCGTCCATTGGAATTCGGAAACTGCTAGAAGCAGTGATGGCATTCAAGAGGGAGATCATGCCTTGATTTGGGGTAGATCGTGGCCTTAGATTAGGTAGCCATCAATGGTGGAAGGTTGAATCCAAATTAGGAAAAATTGTCTTAAGTATGTGTAACCGAATTAAAGATTTGAAACTCCTTAATTAAAGAAAATCCTAACTAAATGAGGAATTAATTTGGGGGAACGTCTTGGGCAAGTGGAAGGCTTGTTTTTGGTGATCATTCGTGGCCTTTGGATTAGGAGAAAATCGACGGTGGAGATGTGTCCTAGGAGAATAGGACACTTTCTATTTAAACTCGCAAAGTGAGAGACCGCCATCCCTTTGAGACTTTGAGAGACGTGCAAACTAGCAAAGGGGGTCTCGTCCATTCTCCTTTCAGCCTTCTACAGTGACCTAAGGGGTGGTAGTGCGAGCCGTAGTGCTTGGATCGCGAAAGCAAGAGAAGTGATTCGAAGGAGACAACTCGCGTAAAAGAAAAATCGGATTTTTTTGTCTTGCGAGGTAGGTGCTCTTTTTCCCACAATTCCATACTATAAATTGTGCTATTTCGTGATGAATATGATACTTGAGCACTGATGTGAATACCTATATGAATGATGATCCGCTTGATATTGGTGTTGTTCAATTCAATGGTTTACCATTTATTATTTTGAACATGATGACTATTGCACCCGATCCTAATAAATTAAATACTTCTCATACATGGCTCCACTTAGATCTCACCTATGCTTGCTGCTTTGGTCGAGATGAGTACATTCTGTTGGACGTTGTACAATTGTATGTCCTTATATAGATGTCTTCTTTCCTTAGTTTCGTTGCTATATGATCATGTGGGTCATACCGGATTCCAGATTTCAATCATATGCTGTGATTAATCCTTAAAGTTTGAAACTTGTGGTTAATGCGTACTGGTATTCAGATGTATCAGCCTCCAAGATTAGCTTTGGGTCGTCAGTTTTCTTGTCTCACGTTAATTGTCTATTTTGGGTCATATCAGCCGATAAATGGAAGTATTTGTACAAAACTGTTTTGGCATAATGATACATACCTTATGATACTAATTATTAAAGTAACAATTTTTGTGAAAAAGAGTTACTGGAGTTTGAGATTTATTGTACCCTAATTATCTCATGATTTAGTATGGGTATGTCCTGAATTAATAGTCCTAATTACAGTCTACATGTCTAAACCGTATGAATATGTACAATTAGTTTTGGGATTAACAATGTAGTTAAGAATCTAATTAATTGCAGAACAATTGGGAGTTAGTAAATGCCCAGGAGAATAATGTAATAAGTCTAGAATTCATTAATAAGTGTTTAATTGAGTAATAGACTGTATTGATTAAGTAAGTTTATAATTAATGATCTCGGCCAGACTTAGCCTTGTGCCGACAGACTGTGATAGAAAAATTATAATTAAATGTAAAAAACTCGGAAAATTATGCCGTCAATTGGGTTAGAAACTAGAGACATGTAGTTGTCTGTCATAAAAATTTCAGACTAGAATATATTCTGTGCAGACCGTGGTGAGCCATAGAATGGAGCTATTGTGCAGATAACAGTATATTTTCGGGTTATTTAAACTATACCATATATTAAAACCTATGCGATATACCTAATGATAAACTGTAGTAACTATATAAAATCCAGAGAGATGAAGTTAGTAACGTCTAGTAATTGATCCAATCCAGAGAGTGAGTCATCTCAGACCGAGTCATTCCTTCGTGGGGCATTGTTCTACCAATATAGTATCTTTGGCGTCGAACTTGAAATCTTAGATTCTCGGTTAGGGTTTAGTTTCCTAGACCCTACCATCTTGTACCAACATCATATAATCCTCAATATTGTCAGAATCGATGATGTCTTGATTGGAGCTATACATGGTGAAGGTGTTTAATGAGTTATTTCTGATGAGTCTCAGTCTTGAGTCATCCTGTGATTGAACATTGAGAATTCTTTGGTTACTCCTATATGAGTCAATTCAGACTGTATTTCTTGAGTACTCACTCCTATGAGAGTCAATTCAGATTGTATCAATGAGATTGTTACTTTACTCCTCGGTGAGTCATATTTTGAAAGATTGATGTTTGAGTTTCTAGATGAGAGAGCACTTGATATTTCTAGATTGATTCAGTTCTATGTAAATTGTTTCTCCACAAGGAGTTCTGATGAACACTCTTAGTTGGATTCATAGTATGCTCACGAGCCATTGCTAGATCCTTTGTGATCTCAGATGATATACGAACCTCTGTAGTTCAGTCGATGACGGCAACGCGTGCACTTTAGACTGTATGATATTACGGAAGGTCTGCAGTCTCAGCCCATTGTGCCCGTAAGCACCGATGGGGCCAGCATCCCTAGACGCATGGCCGGTTCCTCTGTAGAACCTCTAGGATGATCTGGTATTGATGTCCATAGGGGAAGTTGACTGAACAGAGAGCAGAAATTGTTATCTCCGACACTCTGTATGTTTGGAGTCAGTATTCATTATTATTTCCTCCCGATGCTTTGTACGTTTGGGATCTGAGTTAATGTTTGTTTATTCTCGACCGTCGATGGTCTTTGATGATGAGTATAGTCCAGGTAAGTGAACTTCGTATTTGCTCAACCTGATCTTTCTAAACATGTCTTTATACCATGTTGTCAGCATTTCCATTATTATTATTATGTTGTGGGTTTTTCTTGGCTCCTACTGGGTATTTCTTTCGAAATACTCATGCATCTCTCGATGCAGGACTCAAAGTGGAAAGGAACTAACAAGGTACGTGTGAAGGAGCTCGATGGTGAAAAGTTGATAGCAATGGATTTATTTATCGTTTTTAATTTCTTGTTCATGGAGAACTAATCAGCCTGCGTGCTGAATTGCATTTATGATTGCTGATTGTTAAGACTGAATTATTGTAATAGCATAGTTAAACTCGAAGTAGTTTTATTATTTAAGATTCTTGTATAATAGAAATTGGTTAAGCATTCTGGAATGAGAAAGTGGTGTGATCGAGTATTCGGTCGCGTCCCGGGTTTCAGCCTCATGACCTTAACCGAGTTAGTGCTTCCGCGCATTATTCAGGGTTTTGAAATTCGGGGCGTTACAATAAGTAAACCTATGCTCCTCATATGTTTTCCTCTTTTACTTTTTCAAATATGCGACTTTACGTTATGTCGTGTATTCGAAGACACGACTTTACGCATAGTCGTGTATTCGAAGACACGACTCTCGACGACACGACTATCATGAAAGTCGTATATACAATAATCGACTTTTAATTACAAGTTGTATATTGCCTTACTTCGACTGTTCTGACTCCTATTGCTGTTTTTCTATAGGTTATAGATGCGTTTTTAAGTCTATTGAGGCAGCGCAATGACAACGACTGGATGAAGTATCCGTGGGCATTTTTTGGATGCCACGCATTCAAAGAGATATTCGACAACGTAAATGTTCCCTGCATAAGGAGTGATAAGTAATTAAGTATGATGTTCCCAGCATCATTGTCTGACTCTCATGCGGTTTCGCAGGAGCACAAATAAGGAGGAAATAATGCGAAATTGATAAAAAAGCTCTGGAGGATGCTCGACGGCTTGAACAGGAACATGTTCTACGCATTTTTCCCAATCCGCACTGGCTCCCACTTCTGCCTCATCTATCTACACTTCCCGCACTGTGTATGGCGCTTCTACATCCAGCTGTCTGGCAGATCCCAGTTATATCCACATCACAGAAAAGCTGCTGACAAATTCACATAGTTCATGAATGTTGTGATGGCAGGCAAGCTGGGGTGGTTTGGTTTGCTCGACTGGAAGATGACTCATATCGCCAAAGCGCCCTGGCTATAGAATTCCAAAGACTGTGGCATCTTCATCATGATGTACATCTTGCACTTGGCGTCCAATGTCAGCCCACCGGAGTTTGATCAGTCCACAATTACACGACTCTGGTGACCAGTCATCGCTGCAACTATGATTCGCGGGGTAATTAATAGCGAGTTTGACGACGATTCCGGAAGAGTCAAAAAAGATGCCGTCACAATTGAGGGTTTTATGCGGCTTCTAGATAAAAACTAAATTCAAATTCATTTTATTCACATTCTTTTATTGTACAAAGATTCTTTGGTGTACATACAGTACTCTTTCAATTAATTCGAATTAATTTTTGACACATGGATGTACAGTACTCTTTCAATTAATTCGAATTCATTTTTTGACACATGGTTGCCTTAGACAAAATTTCGCAAGCATCACTTTGAATACGGCCTTCATGCAACACGACTACTTAAATACACGTCTCTCATGCAACACGACTTTATATATAGTCGCGTACTACCCAGCACGACTTTGTAAATAGTCGTGTTTCACAATACACGAGGTATAGATAGTCGTGTACTATAATATTCAGCTATAATGGAAATACACGTATGATGCATTGAAAGATTGTTTTTCATTTCTGATTTTCTTTTTCTTTACAAGCGTACATTTCGGTATAAGCTAATATGCGTTATATAAGAATTTGACTACATCCTAAGTGAAGAATGGTGGGGGCTTAGGTAAGCCGGAGCGGCGTATATGCGATGTCTCGTTCGTAGTCAGTTTGCCTTGTTGCGGAAAGCTTCGCTTCCTGCGCTTCCTATTTTCTGTCAGTGTTCCTTCATCTTCTCCATGGTTGCATCGAATTCTGGTCTCCTGAAGCATTTTGTAGCTCGGAATAGAAGTTCCTTCAGGTACTTATCCTTCCAAGTATTAAGCATATTTGCGGCCATATGCCTTAGGCAAAACCCATGGTGAGCCTCGGGAAAGACATCGGCGACCGCTCTCAAAAGGCCCTTCTGTCCATCAGAGACAATAGTGTTAAGATGGGCTGGGGGTCCGTAAAGAGAAAATATTTTAGTAAGGTGAGGAACCACGTCCTATACAAGTGAGAGACAAAGCATATTAATCACACAATGCTTCAGGTTGTTAGAAGGTCGTGTATAAAAAACACGACTGTATGAGTAGTCGTGTTGTCGAAGACACGAATGTGTGCCCAGTCGTGTCGTCGAAAACATGACTATCAGAATAGTCGTGTTTCCTGCGTCTATACTTACCACATTTTGATATTCTCTTTATCGACAATTGCATATGCAAGACACATTAATTGTTGATTGTCGTCGACTGCTGAAGCAACCAATAATACTCCAGGGTACTTTCCTTTTAGGAATGTTCCATCAAGCGTGAGCAACGGTCTCAGTGTTCTTCGGAATGCTCTTGCCACCGGGCCGAACATCCAAAACACACGTCTGAAGTCGTAGCCGGCTAAGTCAATTAGGATTTCAGGTATATCAGCTGATCTTTCTATCACCACATGTGTACCTGCGTTAGACCGCTCTAATTCCCTTCCGTAATATGGCAAAATGCGATATGCGTCTTCAGGGTTGCCATCGATCAATTGGATCAATTCCTCTTTCGCCCTCCATGCCCTTTTATAGTTGACTGTTGATCTATACATGAAATATACATTTTATTATCTCCTAAACTTATGTTTCTACTAGTGTTTGATTAGAATTATTGCTACTTTAATATAGTTTTTGGTTTTTGTAGAAAACAAGAGCAAGATGCAGAAATGGGGTGAAACGCGACTCTAATGATTGAATATTAATTACTTCATGTTAAAATTTGCGAAGTCAGCTTTCCAACGCCACTGACTGTGCGCAATTCGGAGTTTTGAGCGAAAAGTTATGATCATTTGAAGATTTGTACGCAAAAATACTGTGTGATCTATTGGCACATTATACGTGATCGAACCAGAATGAGCCGCTGACGTACATATAGAAGAAGACGGGGGCTAATTAAAGAGGAGTCGTTCAGATGAGAGTTGACGTATGAGATCGTTACAACGGGTGTTGGTTTTAAGTGAAGAAAACAAAAGGATCGTCGAGATGAGATTGGATGGAGGAGATCAATACAACGGGTTTTAGTTTAATAAAGAAAAAAAAAAGAAGAAAAGAAATATGAACCGGTTCCGTTCCGATCCGGTTCGGTTTAGTTAAAAGAAAAAAAAACATAAACCCGACCCGAGCCAAAGCTCGGGCCTTCGTTCCAGAACAGAGGCGCTCGAGCTTTGCTCGAGCGCCGGCGAGGATAGCGGCGAGGCTGGTCTGAGCGCCGACGGGGCCATTCGATGGCGGAACAACGACGATGACGGCAGAGTGAATCGACGGCGGCGGAGCTCAAAAGACGAAACACGATGGCGATGATGAATGACGGCAGAGAGCGACGTGCCGGAATTGGAAAGCTCTGATTTCAAATCAAAATTGGAATTGGAAGTTGTGCTCAAATTGGACTCCTGCTTTAGATCGGCTGCGACCACGGAGGGGAGAAGGAGGACTCTCATTCGAGGCCTATAAAACAGAGCTTTTAGCCGCCGGAAAAGAGAGCTTAACAGAGGTAATTTCCGCCGGAAAACAGAGCTTTCCGGCGGGGTTTCGCCCGGAAGAGTAGAGGGAAGAAGAGAGGAGTCGGCCGGAGTGGAGAAGGAGGAAGAAAGGAGCGATTTTGGGTGCTGTTTGCAAATTGCTACAGTGATTCTGAAGTTGCTACAGTGCACGGCTGCGCGAGGAAGGCGATGAACAGTACCCCTCGCCGTGAACAGTAAATTGCTACAGTGTTTCTACAACAGTATTTCGGTGAATAGTAAACAATGACCCTGACAAATCAACAGCGTTCTCCTTGTCCGATGGCCAGCTAAATTCGCGTCCAAGGCGTAGATGAAACCCGAATAAATTGGTTGTATCGTTTTCTTTATCTCAATCTTAACTTTTACCTTGACTGGTGTATGAATCTTATTATAGAATCACTGTTAATTTATTGAGGTTTATTCTATGTGCTCGAGAGAGGCTAGAGTGAATTCTTGTGAGTTTCAATCCGATGAATATTTGCGTGTCCGGGAGGAACGTACGTAGACTAAGGTGTTATAAAGGAATAAGATTTCATTGGTTTATGCTCGAGAGAGATAGATCACAGTTTCATGTTTTAATCGCTTATGTGTTACGTCCGAGAGGAGAGCACAATATTTTGAATTGACAAGTATATGTCCGAGAGTAATATGCTAGCCAATTAGGAATTTATTCAAAAGAGGGAGACGATAAGCCTTGGCACTTCTCCATATTAGTTAAAATTCATTTTAAGTAGTTAAAATTTATTGCTTTCTTAGATTAAATCAAACTGCAAACTTTCTTTCAATTGAATTTGGTAAAATATTAATCCGTCCCTGAGGTTCGACAACCCTTTAATACTCGATGTAGTACAATTGCCTTGTGCACTTGCAAGGGTTTAATTTTAAACGATCAACTGTCATACCCCAATGCTTCTCAATGTATTGTTGCATATTTGAGATTTTAATGGAGTTTGAATCCTTATGGAGGCCATGACACTTCCTTGCAATCCAGAGGTGAGAAGCCAATGGATGATCTTTCGAACTTAAAAAAGTGTCACATGTATGCCGTTCTTCCCTCATTGTCACGCTGACTTCGTCAAGTCTGTTCGACGCCCGTATGTACCATTTGCACCCTGAAACCATGCACGTTACAGCCAATGTGTCCTTGCTCTCATCCGCTACTTTGAACATGAACTTCCTCTTGATTGCAAGATCAGTCAGAACCATCTTGAACTGCTTGACGATTTAGAACCTAGCCCCTAAGGTAAGTTGTGCCTCGTAGTCTTCTGCTTGCAAACTTCCATTCAACATCGTCTCCTCTTCACAATGTTTTGAAGGACCGGCCTGTGCAGAATAGGTACCCCAATCCCAACCACCATCACCCTCAGTATTGAGGTACTCATCATCCTCCGACGCGGCAGATTTCCCTTTACATGTGACTCCTGCTGTGGGAACTCTAGAAGTCGATGTTCCCTTGTGATCTGGGTGGCTAAAATGTGGTACTGTAAGAGGCTCATCCCACTCATCTGCAGACCACGGTAATTCATCTTCATCCAACAATTCTTCTTCATCTGGACTGGAATCTTCATCTTCATCTTCATCTTCATCTTCATCTTCAGCTTCTTCTCCATCTCCCAATCTGTGTGAAAACAAATGTATGAATGGACTTGAGAACATGATAGCATGTAGTGAAGTCATGTCTTATGCAACACGAATTCATTTGTAGTCGTGTATTATGAAACACGACTTTGTATATAGTCGTGTTGTGTAAGGCACGACAAAATTTTTAGTCGTGTACTATTATAGTCGACTATAATAGCACACGACTTGCCTGTATCTGTGCCTTAGAAGTCTCACCTACCATAATCTTCATCTCTTCCTCCTTCGACTGCTGATGCGAGTGTCTTATTGCCCGGGCTTGACGGCCTCTCCGGCGGTGTCTTACTGGCCGGCCTCACTTCTGCCTCTGGTAGCCTCTCCTCCTCCTTATTTGCATTGGCATTCATTTCCTTATTGAGAGTCGAAGTCTCCATGTTATTGCCCGTAGAAGTCCACTCCATGTACAGGCAGAGTAGTCCATTTGTGCCTTGCTTGCTCTTGTGAAGTATAAATATTGACTCCAGGTCTTTATCGTCTTAAAGTAGGTATGTGGATTCAGAGTCAACACGATATGACAAAGTTAATGTACTAGACTTAAGCGGTAATCTTTCTTCCACTTGCTGCAACAGTTCCAGGTACTTTACTTGTGTATCTATAGGCAGGAGCTTCCGTTTCCCGCCCACGTACTTATCAGAATTTGTAAAAACTCCATCATAGTTAAGCAAACAACTATCTTCTCCATCCGTACCTGCCATTAAAATAGCGAAATAAGTTAAAAAACCGTCAGACACGATATATTGAAAACTATATATGAGTGAAAAGCAACGTCTATGAGTCATGTTTCATCAAACACGACTATTGTTACAGTCGTGTTGTCGAACAACACGACTGTAACAATAGTTGAAAACTTGCCAAGTTTTCAACTTTCTTCTCTGGAACCAACTTTCATGATAAAAATCATCGTATTTGAACTTCACCTACGGGTTTTTTTATGTACGCTGCCTCCGTTGAAGTTGTTTTCCAATACCCGGTCTTTCCCGCTCGTTTTCTCGCTTTTTGCCACGAAGATGACCTTTTCGGAGTTCGATGGCGCCGGCGCCGGCGATGATATGGGCAGAGAGGCCGGACGGAACGCCTTCATCTCTGACTAACGCGAGCTTCTCCGAGTAGCCGCTCCGATTCCGAGTAATATTGAAAAATGGAAAGTGGGTGCTTATACCTAAACCTAAGGGCATTTTTGGTACTTTCCGGGTCATATGGAAGAAAGTCACTGATTCCGGGTAATATGAGAAACCCATAGTTGGCCCCAGGTCTTATTAAAGACCTCGTCACCTCGGATGCATGAATTGAATTATCGCAACAACAAAACCCGAATTGTGATTGTGACAAACCCCAAATCCCATCCCTGGCCCAACTATGTCCCTGATCTTGGTGTTGTCTCGGACCTCAGGCAACTAGTGGGGTTTTGACCCCGTTTGATTATCGCTATTAATAATGAAAAACTTGAGAAAATAGCAAACATAACAAACAACAAATTTTTGTAGTTCGGCTAACATCGCCTTTGGATCAAGAAAATATTTTCATCAATTATATCGTAGAAACAAGAGTACAAGATGCTCTTTCTAAATCCCAGATATCACAAGCACTCAATATCCAAACTTTCTCTCAACTTTTATGCTACAAAGCATCTCTCAAACACCTTAAACCCTAGAGCCACCTTTGAGAGAAATACAGAGATAAGAACACCTTAGAATGCTCTTTAACCATTTACATAAGCCTTTGGATGTCAAAACAACTCCAAGCCCTAATAAGAGTAAAAATCGCATATAGGTACACCTTGAAAAGGAAGTTCCCATAATGATCCACGAGCCCAACCTAATGGATGGGCATCCATCACACAAAATTGTTAGGATATCCTACTGATCCATGATTGGCGTTAAGATTCAAATCATTCTCTGATTGAATATTCTCTTCTTGATTTATCTCAACACATTTATGGGATCACGCCAACTAATTGAAGATGTCAATAACTGGATTGACACAATTATTGTATGTTTGAATGTTATTGTAATATCTGAAATCTAGTCAAATCTCCTTGATTAGAGTAAATAGAAATGTACAATTCAGTATAAATATACATCATCTCCTCCATGAAAACTTGAAGAAGACATTTATGGGATCACGCCAACTAATTGAAGATGTCAACAACTAGATTGGCACAATTGGTCTGTTTGAATATTATTGTAATATTTGTCATCTAGTCAAATCTCCTTGATTGGAGCAAACAGAACTATACAATTCAGTATAAATATACATCATCTTCTCTATGAAAACTTGAGGAAGACATTTTAAATACTTTACATGTTATTGGCCTAAACACGATCCTTTTTCCATGGCGCCTTCAACCTCCACTGCCCCTCCTACTTCCTTCTCTACCGCTGCCCTTCCCACTATCAAAACCATTTCATAGGAAAGTTTCTGTGAAACTTGGCCCTGCAAACTTCATCCTTTGGTGCATTCAGGTGCTACATGTACTTTGCAGCCATGGGTTACTTAGCTTCATCAATGGCGAAACTGTTTGTCTAGTTGCTATTGACTCTGCTTATGCACAATGGGTTCGATTGGATCAGCTTGTGCTTGCCTAGCTGATCAACTCTCTCTTAGAGGTTGTTCTGCCTCTTGTTGATGGAGAGACATCTTATGACGTATGGCATTCCCTCGAACAACTCTTCGGCACCCTCTCGCACGCTCAAGTGAACCAAATGAAGATGGAATAGTAGACTCTCGCCAAAGGCTCCAAAAGTGTTGTTGAATATGTTCAGCACGCTAAGTCTTTGGCCTTGGCACATGCAAATGCCAGCAAAAAGGTTGTCAATGACGACTTGATCCAATGGATCCTCCGTGGTCTCGGTCCGGAGTTTGATCCGATTGTGGCTGCCATCAACATCACCCAGACCTTCCAACAATTAATGAGGTAGTGTCTCTATTGATTGATTTTGAACTGTGTCTTATTGTCATGGCCCTTTTTTTAAAAGCATTATTAAATCAAAGTAATAACGGAAAATCAGAGGATGATTCCTCTATGTAATAAATCATTAGTTGAAATTTGTTGACTAAGCAACTAGGCAGTGATAACTAGGATTCACAAATATGGATACAAAATCATATATAAATATAATATTACATATGCAAAGTCGATTAAACCAACGCAAGTCCTCAATGTGCAAGTTTATCATCCATCTCAAAATACACTAGAACATAAAGGAGACTTGATGCCTACTTTAAAGTTGTCAAGTCATCATCACTCCCGATCGTCTACTGATCGTTTAAATATAAAACCCTTGTAAGTGCACAAGGTAATTGTACTACGGCGAGTATAGAAATGGTTGTCGAACCTCAGGGACAGATTAATATTTTACCAAATTCAAAAGAAAGCAGCAGTGTTGATTTTAGACTAAGAAAGCAATGAACTTTTAACTAAATTACTGGGATTCAATCAATATGGAGAAGACCAAGGCTTCGAATCCACCATAATAAACTAGTGTATCGTTTCTCTCTCTCTTTTGAATAAAGATTTCTAATTAGCTAGCATATTCCTCTCGAACATACACTTGTCAACTCAAAATATAGTGCTCTCCTCTCGGAATTGTGATCTATCTCTCTAGAGTATAAACCAATGAAACTTTATTGATATATAACACTTCAGTCTACTTATGTTCCTCTCAGATGCGCAAGTATTCTTCGGATTGAAACTCACAAGAATTCACTCGTCTCTCTCGAGTACAAAGAACAAATCTTTAATGAATTAGCAATGATTATAGAATAAAATCCATACACCAACTAGAGTAAAAACATAAGATGAAAGAAAAAAAACTACACAACCAGATTATTGGGCTTCATCTACGCCTTGGAAAAGTGTTTAGCCTTGCATTGGGAGAGAAATCATCGTCATGTTCTTCATGTTCTTCATCTTCTTCTCTCCTTTGCTCTAGCCTCCAAGGTTGTCTCTAGATTCTCCAAGGTAGTCTCCAAGATTGTCTCTAGATTCTCCAAGGTAGCCCAAAACGTTCTCCCATAAGGCCTATTTATAAGTTTGAAGAGAAACCACGAAGTGCCCTTCCAAATCCGAGTCGAAATAGGTCTTATTTCGGTTTTCTGCACACGGCGATTGATCGCTCCGTATTGCCGATCGTTCGCCTACCGATCGATCGTTATTCCTTTGTTATTTTCCTCTGATCGATCGCTTTGGTGATCAACGCCGTATGATACCAATCGATCGTAGTTACTGTCTTGCGCGGATAAAAAATTCCAGTAGATACAATCGATCATTTTGATGTCCGATCGATCGCATTAATAGCCGATCGATCGTAGTTACTGTTCACAATGTTCAAATGGCTATAACTTTTTGCTCCAAACTCCGAATTGCGCGTTGTTGGTGGCGTTAGAAAGATGACTTCTTGAGCTTTAACATGAAGCTTCAATCAGTCCAATCAGATATTTTTATACGAAGTTATTATGATTTAACTATTTGAGTTACTTTTCACCTCATTTCTGTGTATGACTCTTGTTTCCTACAAAAACCAAAAACTATGTTAATGTAGTAGTTATTCTAATCAAATACTAGCATAAATATAAGTTTATGAGATAATAAAATGCATAATGCATGTGTAGATCATACTCCCAAACCTAGATTTTGCTAGTCCCTAGCAAAACAAAACAAAATAAAATCAAACAAACTAAGGAACTAATACAGAAAAGTAAACACCACTTTCGTAGGGAACACGATTGCATTGAGCGTATGCAACAAGCCGTTAAACCTCTAGGTGTCCCTAGTAGGACGAGTTGTGTCTCGTGAAGGTTTGCAGCCATGTACCCACAAACATGTATTTATTAATCTAATTAACCTAAGCGCAAAAATAAAAAAAAAATAAAACATTGCAAAACAAACAAGTCTATTATCCCGACAAATGTAAACTACAATGCCTAAGAGAATTAACCACACGTACTTGGTTCATAATCAACAGAAATATAGAAGCCCTCAAGTAAGTGGTTTTATTCCACACTTTCATCTTGGAAATTTCTACTCAAATATAATATAGCATAATAACATAAATAGTAAAAGTGTAGAACATTGTAGCAATACATTCTAAATTTCTGTTTTATACAGATCCAGTGTTACCCATTAACCAAAGAATATCAGAATCTACATAGTCATCATAATCTTTAGGTTCATGATAGCACAAATCTGCGCGCCTCCTTCGGGTCTAATATTCTAGATTCGAGAGGATAATACACCATAGACTTTTTTTTTCACTAGGACTGTGTAAGGCCTAACTTCAAGATGCTTAGGTTTAGCAATGACTCAGGCCAATGACTCCCAACCAATTTGGCTTAGGGCATTAGGTTTTAAGAGACCGCTTCGGGCCCGAGCATCGCCTAAGTTAATCCTATAAAGTCAAGCAGCCCCTTTCTTTCATTTTGTTTTCATTTTTTTGCATTTTCATTTTCAGCATTCATATTTTCAAGCACATCTTTATTCCGTCCAGGCTGAATTATTCTCTCAACCTATTTCCGGTTCCAAGCCCTTGCCATAGCCAAGTAAATGGTCTATCATGATCTTTTAAGCTCAACATATAAGTATACATCATCCAATGACTATGACCAAAGTGATCCCACTGTAAATTAGCATTCAATAAATCTCTAGATGGTATTACTTTATGTACTAGTGTGTGTAAGTGAGTTTTCTTAGCTCAAGCACCTGTTCCAAGAGGACTGTAACAGAAAGATATGCTCAGTTAAGTGTATCTATCCTCCAGTATTCTTACTCACACTTCCAATGTCATTTAATCTCTTAAGAATTGTAACATGCATTATTACGGGATCAACTATCAAAACCTAAGAAAAATACAAACAAACAACTTAAAAACTAATTCAAATTTTTATGATTGATTTTTTTTATGATTTTTTTAATAAATTTTTAATGCAAGCAATATTCCCTCCCCCAAACCTATTATGAACACTGTCATCAATGTGAACAAAATATAGCATGACAATGAACATAAAACAAAAAAAATCAGATAAAGGAGAGAATATACCTGAATACGTGGGTTGCCTCCCACCAAGCGCTAAGTTTAACGTCTTCAGCCAGACTGAGCCACGATCATGCTGTAATTATCGGATCAATTAAATACGCTAGCCCGTCATCTAGGTCACCAACAGTCTCGAGATATGGTTTTAGACGGTGGCCATTAACTTTGAATGTACTCCCATCTTTTGGATTTTGGATCTCAACAGCACCATGTGGAAAAACTTCTTTGACAATAAAAGGCCCAGACCACCGAGATTGGAGCTTCCCAGGAAATATGTGAAGCCTAGAATTGTAGAGTAACACTTTCTGATCAGGCTGAAAGCATGGAATTTCGCATCGAATATCGGTAAAATATCGGTCGGCCAAAGCAACGAAATATCGGAGATATATCGGAAATATTGTGTAAACAAATATCGGTTGTCAAAAACTAGTTTTTACCGTATATTTTCACAATCTAACTTCTAAAATGAGTTATACTAATTTAAACAAAGAATAAATTTCAAAATATGCATAAAAAGGCATATTAGGATAGAAAACAAACATGAAAGTTTTTTTTTTCAATAAAAAAAATATTTTTTTATTCAAAAAATACCAATATATCGGTCCGAAACCGATATATCACCGATATTTGGAAAATTTAAAAAAACCGATACTAGTTGGTATCGATGTATCGGTTTGGGCCCGATACCAATATATCGGCGAGACGATTTTCCATGGCTGAAAGGACTTTCTGAATATCATCTTGTCATGTACGGCTTTGGTCCTCATCTTGTAGAGTTTGGCATTCTCATATGCATCAAAGCGCATCTCCTCTAACTCACTCAGTTGGAGTTTTCGCTGTTCACACGGCTTTATCCAGATCAAAGTTGTAGGCCTTAATAGCCCAATAAGCCCGGTGTTCCAACTCAACAGGTAAATGGCAAGCTTTGCTATATACCAATCTATAAGGAGACATGTCAATAGGGGTCTTGAAAGCTGTCCGGTAGGCCCATAATGCATCATTCAGTCTCAAAGACCAATCCTTTCTATCGGGGCGAACCGTCTTCTCCAGAATCTGCTTGATTTGGCGATTGGAGACCTCCACTTGGCCGCTTGTCTAAGGATGATACGGTGTGGTAACCTTGTGGGTGACAGAGTATTTCTTGAGAAGAGGCTCAAAAGACCTGTTACAAAAATGAGAACCTCCGTCACTGATAATAGCTCGAGGAGTTCCAAACTTGCTAAAAATGTTAGATTTCAGAAATTCTAGCACAACTTTATGATCATTGGTCCTAGTGGCAACAACTTCAATCCACTTAGGCACGTAATCCACAGCAACAAGAATATATGCATGACCAAAAGAGGGTAGAAAAGGTCCCATAAAATCGATACCCCAAACATCAAATAAATCAACAATCAAAATAGGTTGTAGGGGCATCATATCTCTTTTAGACAAGGCTCCCAATTTTTGACACCTATCACAAGATTGACAATAAGCATGGGCGTCTTTAAATAGAGTTGGCCAATAAAAATCGCTTTGAAGCACTTTAGCCGCAGTTTTCTTTCCACCGAAGTGCCCACCACAGGCATGAGAGTACAAAAAGATAGGATGCTATGAAACTCACTCTCTGGGACACATCGTCTTATGACTTGATTAGCACATATCTTAAACAGGTCAGGGTCATCCCAATAGTAATGTTTGACTCGAGAGAAAAATAAATCTTTATCATGTTTAGACTAAAAGGTTGGGATTTGACCCACAGCAAGATAATTCACAATATGTGCATACCCAGGTGGAGCAGTGGTGGAGACAGCAAAAAGTTGTTCATCAGGGAAGGAATCTCTCAAAGGTTCGTGGCTGAGCAATTCAGGGGTAGGAATTCGGGATAAATGATCAGCCACGACATTTTCAGATCCCTTCTTATCTTTGATTTCAAAGTCAAATTCCTACAGGAGTAAGATCCAATGGATCAGCCTTGGCTTGGCATCCTTCTTGGAAAGAAGGTACCTCAAAGATGCATGGTCAGAGAAGATGATGATCTTACTATCCAGGAGATATGACCTGAACTTATCTAATGCAAAAACAACAGCAAGCAACTCTTTTTCTGTGGTAGTATAATTCAATTGAGCATCAGTGAGTGTCTTGCTAGCATAGTATATAACATGAGGAATTTTGTTGATGCGTTGGCCTAACACTGCCCCTATAGCAAAATTAGGTGCATCGCACATTATTTCGAAGGGCAGTGTATAGTCAGGGGGCTGAATGATGGGCGAGCTAGAGAGGAGGGTTTTTAGTGTCGTGAAAGCTGCTTTGCACGACTCATCAAATTCATATGGCACGTCTTGACCTAAAAGATGACATAGTGGACGTGATATCTTGCTAAAATCTTTGATGAATCGGTGATAAAACCCTGCATGGCCAAGGAACGAACGTATTTGCTTAACTGATGTAGGTGGTGGTAGATCAGCAATCAGGTCAAACTTGGCCTTATCAACCTCTATTCCTTTTTTGGATATAACATGTCGAAGCACAATCCCCTGTTGAACCATGAAGTGGCTCTTTTCCCAACTTAACACAAAATTTGTTTCCTCACAATGTTTTAAAATCAAAGTAAGATTGTGTAAGCAATCATCAAAACAAGCGCCAAAGACAGAGAAATCATCCATAAAAACTTCCAAAAATTTGTCAATCATGTCAGAAAAGATTGACATCATGCAGCGCTGAAATGTAGCAGGAGCATTGTAAAGACCAAAAGGCATCCTACGGTATGCAAATGTACCAAAGGGATAAAAGTTGTCTTCTCCTGATCCCCTGGAAAAACTGGCACTTGATTATAGCCGGAGTACCCATCTAGGAAACAATAAAATTCCTGGCCAACTAGCTTCTCTAAAATTTGATCAATGAATGGGAGAGGGAAATGGTCTTTACGGGTGTTGGAGTTCAACTTTCTATAATCAATGCACACCCGCCATCCCGTGGTCTCTCTCACAGGCATGAGCTCACCATCAGAGTTTGGTTTCACAGTTAAGCCCGACTTTTTGGGTAATACCTGGATGGGACTCACCCACTCACTGTTAGAGATAGGATATATGATTCCAGTGTCTAAGAGTTTCACTACCTCTTTCATCACCACCTCTCTCCTGTGAGGATTCAACCGCCGCTGCCCCTCCTTGGGGATGTCAACCGTTGGCAATACATCCCAAACCCTTAACACTTGAGTATATGTCTCATACTTTGCAATATCAACCATCCATACCAGAGACAAACCTTTCAAACTGCATTGTCTTACAAGTTGAAAGGAATCAAGAAAATCAACCACCTTAATTTTAGGCCGCCACCCATCAGCAATGAAGTCTAACACCATGAAGTCTAAATAGGGAAGCTATCATTAACAATGCATTGATAGATAAAGAGTCTACTACAGAAGAAATGCTAACACTTATCCATTGGTAATCAGAGCAAAGATATAACACCATACCTTCCACCTTTCATTCCTCAGTAAAACAGAATCTTGGCTAAGCAAATCGTCAAGCTGATCAAGTTCATGCTTTTGCCAAGTTTTTATCTTCATCAGCATTGAAGAAACACCCTCGTTTTTTTTGCATTTAAGACTAGTTCCTCCCAAATGGTACCACTTCGAAGCAATGTGGATCCAAAATGAGATAAAAATGGTGTGGCTACAATCATCAAAAGAAAATTAGATATAACAGAAACTGTAAGTAAATAGTGGCTATTTTAGTATATAAACACAAAAGGGCATAGGGAGGACCCAAACAAAGAAGTCAACATTATAAATAAGATAAACACTATTTTAGTATATAAACACAAAATGGCATAGGGAGGACCCAAACAAAGAAGTCAACATTATAAATAAGATAAACCATTACACAACCAAATACATACCAGTTGAGCAAAAAACAGAGAATGTGATCTTTAGTACATAATATAAGAAAATATTAGCAATTCAAAGGACCCGCAAAAAAAGAAAGCCAAACATTGAAAATTTGATGTAGTTTCACTCTCTACCTTATTTCTTTCTCACCTGCTCAAACCAAAATATATCCACAGATGATTACTCCTCATCTAGGTTAGTATTGTCATTACTCGACATAATTTTTTCCTCTTCTGTACCATACTCTTTTACAATATCGTCTTCTTCATTAGTTTCGGCATCATTAATGAAGGTAGTATCAGTTGTAGCTGAAGCGTTGGAAGCAATGACTTCAGTAGGATCAATATCAGATTGTTGGGATTGTCACATAAAAAAGGGCTAAAATACTACCAAATTATGCAGATATAATTGAAAAATATACATATAAAATACCAAAAAGAGTATAAGAATTAGAACCAGGTTCGAGGCATGCTATGCGTTGTCCTTGAAACAGATACACCGCCCCTCTGTGCACAGGCAATTAATAGCGTTCCGTTCCCGAGATACAACGAACCACACTGTCAGTTTAAATGTGCACTTCAAATCAAACTGACTGGATCTCGATCAGAGGAGACTCTATTGCTCAATGATGGATGATGGCATCTAAGAGGGGAAGGTTGATCTTAACCTGTTTGAATACCTCTAACATGTCCTCCATTCGTTGGTGGGACTTACTAAACGGGGAGGGTTGGTTGAGGCATTGAGGGAAAGGAGCCCTAGGGATATAAGATTTTTCCATGGTGGGTTCCGTAGTGCTTCCTTCTGCTGAGGGAGACTAACAGGATCAGGCATGGTAGGAGTGGGTTGGTTCGGTTTCTCTAGGGGTTGTCCTCACTCGCAAAGGATGGGTTCCTAACCTGATTGTCAACTTGTTTACCATTTCTTAAGGTAGTAACGGCTTGCACCTGCTCATTTGGATAATAGGAACCTTCAACGGCGAACTGGCCTTTAGGGTTCTGCTGT
The DNA here is from genome assembly GCA_039654745.1 of Houttuynia cordata. Lineage (NCBI taxonomy): Eukaryota > Viridiplantae > Streptophyta > Magnoliopsida > Piperales > Saururaceae > Houttuynia > Houttuynia cordata. The sequence goes on from CM077504.1 coordinate 7,328,839, forward strand.
GGTTGGCTGGGCAAGGTTCCTACTTCCCTACGGATCATAAACTGGGTCAGCTGTCCTAGTTGGGTTTCTATTTTGGCAATGGATTGTGTATGGGAGTGGACTAGCTGGGCCTGGATTCTTACCTCACCTGTCAGCTCTTTGTGTTTGGTGTCTATCTTAGCGTCCATCTTGGTTTCCATCGCATTGAAAGCTGAGAGGAGAGTAGATTGGGTGGCTAGCATTTAGCTCATTTGATCTTCTAGGGATGGTTTCTTATTGGTTTGGCCAAATGGGGGATTTGTGGCTGGTTGGTAAGACTGAGTTGGGTTTTGAAATTCTTGTCTTGGGGCCTGATTGAAAGTGGGCCCCTGGTTGGGTTATTTCCAAGCGAAATTGGGACGATTTCGCTACCCCAGGTTGTAGGTATTTGAGTAGGGGTTATTGGCTCTAGGATAGCTCTGTACAAGATCTGGATACTGGGAAGCAAAAGGGCAGTCAACAATGGGGTGCATAGGGCTGGCACAGATGGCACAGGCATCTTGAGAGGTTGGGGTATAAGTTGGAGTCTCTGAGAAAAATCTGTCAAACCTCTCAGTAAGGGATGCCACTTGGTGTTCTAGGTTCGTGGTAGCTTTAACATCATACATGTCTCCCCTTGAGGCACTCCTGCCAGGCATATGGCCTTCAGATCTATAGAGGGTGGCACTGTGTAAAGACTTTTCGCTCAGGTCAGTAGATCTCAAGCATCATCCGGTGTTTTCTTCATGAATGTGCCTCCACAAGAGGAGTCAGTTAGGGTCTTGTGCTAATCGCACACACCTCATGAAATCGTTGAACTAATTGCCACTTGGGCACATCATGATGTAGGCAGGACCGCAATAGGGCTTTTATTCTTTCCCAACTTTCATGGAATTGTTCATTGGGTAGTTGGGTAAAGGTGATAATTTCATTTCGGATTTTGTTGGTCTGCCCTACAGGAAAATATTTCTTTAGGAATTCAGCCTGAAGTTCCTCCCAAGTGGAAATAGAGTTGTGTGCAAGGGAGTATAGCCATTCATTTTCCCTGTCTTTCAAAGTGAATGGGAACAACCTAAGGCACACCTGGTCATCAGACAATGTGAGTTTGAAGGTTGTGTTAACCTCCAGGAAATTTTGGAGATGCCTATAGGGGTTCTCATTTAGTTGGCCATGGTAGGTAGGGAGCATCTAGATGATGTTGGGCTTAATTTCAAAATTAGCCACGGTTGCAGGAAGTAGGATACAGGAGGGGGAGGTGTAGGCAGTGGGACGGTAGTAGTCTTGCAGGGTACGGGCATGGGGCATTAGTGGATTCTGGTTTAGGCCATTTCCACCCCCAAGGTTCATGTTGTCTGCCATTGGATGGGTTTCAGGGATTGAGTGGCTAGGAGTTCTAGAAATTCTATAGAGTCGCTCAGGATCAGGGTCAAAGGCTAGGTCGGGGTTCAAGGAACGGCGACCATGCATGCACAATAAAAATCAAACAAAACCTGTGCAATCCTAATAGCGACAACTAGCAAGCATCAATCTTAGATAACAACAACTAGCAACCTAATAGCGACAACTAGCACGTCATGCAATCCCACAAAGAAAAGAAAAACACCAAGCATCAAAATTATTCTAAAAGAAGGTTAAGAGAGTGCAAACAGTGGGAAGGGATGGCCCTTCCAACGATGACAAGAATCAGCGTCCTCTCTTAATCCTGCAAAAGAAGAAGAAGACAATTAAGCTACTGAAAAGAAATCTAAATTAAACTAAACTACTCTAAAACTAACTATGCTAAGAATTTAGTAAACTATTGTGCCGTCCCCGGCAACGGCGCCAAAAACTTGATCGTTTAAAATTAAAACCCTTACAAGTGCACAAGGCAATTGTACTACGGCGAGTATAGAAAGGGTTGTCGAACCTCAGGGACAGATTAATATTTTACCAAATTCAAAAGAAAGCAGCAGTGTTGATTCTAGACTAAGAAAGCAATGAACTTTTAACTAAATTACTGGGATTCAATCAATTGGAGAAGTCCAAGGCTTCGAATCCACCACAATAAACTAGTGTATCATTTCTCTCTCTCTTTTAAATAAAGATTTCCAATTGGCTAGCATATTCCTCTCGAACATACACTTGTCAACTCAAAATATAGTGCTCTCCTCTCGGACGTAACACATAAAATAATTAAAACATGGAATTGTGATCTATCTCTCTCGAGTATAAATCAATGAAATTTTATTGACATATAACACCTCAGTCTACTAACGTTCCTCTTGGATAAGCAAGTATTCTTTTGATTGAAACTCACAAGAATTCACTCTTGTCTCTCTCGAGTACAAAGACCAAATCTTTAATAAATTAACAGTGATTATACAATAAAATCCATATACCAACTAGAGTAAAAACATAAGATAAGAGAAAGAAAACTACACAACCAGATTATTGGGCTTCATCTATGCCTTGAAAATGTGTTTAGCCTCGCATTGGAAAAGAAATCACCGTCATGTTCTTCATCTTCTTCTCTCCTTTGCTCTAGCCTCCAAGGTTGTCTCTAGATTCTCCAAGGTAGTCTCCAAGATTGTCTCTAGATTCTCCAAGGTAGCCCAAAACGTTCTCCTATAAGGCCTATTTATAAGTTTGAAGAGAAACCACGAAGTCCCCTTCCAAATCCGAGTCGAAATAGGTCTTATTTCGGTTTTCCGCACACGGCGATTGATCGCTCCGTATTGCCGATCGTTCGCCTACCGATCGATCATTATTCCATCGTTATTTTCCTCCGATCGATCACTTTGGCGATCGACGCCGTATGATACCGAACGATCGTAGTTACTGTCTTGCGCGGATCAAAAATTTCAGTAGATATGATCGATCGTTTTGATGTCCGATCGATCGCTTCCTTAAATAACACTATTTTCGGCTCATGCGATCGATCGCGTTGATAGCCGATCGATCGTAGTTATTGTTCACAATCTTTAAATGGCTATAACTTTTTGCTCCAAACTCCAAATTGCACATTGTTGGTGGCGTTAGAAAGCTGACTTCTTGAACTTTAACATGAGGCTTGAATCAGACATTTGATGATGAAGTTATGATGATTTAACCATTTGAGTTACTTTTTACCTCATTTCTGTGTGTGACTCTTGTTTCCTACAAAAACCAAAAACTATATTAAAGTAGTAGTTATTCTAATCAAATACTAGCATAAATATATGTTTATGAGATAATAAAATGCATAATGCATGTGTAGATCATCTACCACTATGTGCTACGTGAAGATAGTCTTCTACTAAAGAACCTGCATCACAAGCAGATGATGAGTATAAAAATACTCAGTGGGATACTATAACAAAATCATCAACATTAATATTTTATACATCCTATTGTAGAGTTCCACTTGATTCTTTTATTAATCTTTCAAGTAAAGTCTATTATTTTTTCTCAAGTTCTTGTTCAATAATTAAATCTTTGTCCCATATAGAGACTCACTGAATGTCATTCCTACATGAGAGACAACACTTAAACACCGTGATTATCACTCTGGTCATTACCGGTAATCATGGCACGCCCTGAATCCCTCGAGGGTGATTGCCTCGCCCACTCCTTACCGCATAAGGTATAGTCATCAGAAGGGTCTAACCCCACATCAGCTCTTGGACTCAATGTAGATCGGGAGAGCGTAGCCTTCCAGGATGCTAATGCCTCCAATGTGCACAGTAAAACCACATAGCACAAATAGCTCTAGGGTGGGTGCGGTGCAGCTTCCATGCCACTAAAGGGAAGATGCAAAAGCTCTCTCTAAAATCCATAAAGAAGATGTAAACAGCATAAGCCTGGCCAATAGAAGGTGGTCATCATTAGGTACCACTGACACAGAGCTTCCACCAAAGGGAAGATGTAGAATAGAAGTGCAGAGCTTCCACTATAGGGAAGATGCATAACAAAAGTGCAGAGCTTCCACCATAGGGAAGATGCAAAACAGTCTAAGCCCAACCAATAACAAACAGTATCAATCACCATTCAACACCCTCTGCACTATAATAGTTGATCTAAATATGATCAGTATAGTCATGTCACATGGTTTCCAATGTCGGAGTTAAGTGGTCCTAACTGCACTCAAGATAACCACTACCCCTTCATGCCATGTGGAAAAGGCCCCTCTATGGCCATGGGAATATGCTCATGTGGCTACCCACTCTCACACTCACGCCGAAGCAAGGTAGCTTACCCTTCTTTGCCTTCAGACCCAACGTGTTCCGACTATGGAACTCGTAGCCATAGTTTCTGAGTCACATTTACTCAAGAACTGACTCACAATCCCAAATATCATCAGTTTATTATCTTCATAAAATGATTAAGTCTCTAAACTGCAGAAACAGTTCTGGCCGAGAACCCTATTCTTAGTTCTATTTGATTAGTGAATATAATTAACATCTAAATTGTTTAATTTCTATCACTTAGTGATTCCGTATACATAGTTAACATGATGTGATTACATTATTACAGTACCTTGTTCATCTAAATTTTGGTTTGAATTTGATTCCCTTCCATATCTAACCATTAAAGCTTTGTTATTTCCTGCATGTACCAGTACCTAATTAGGGTCGACTTGACTCCTCTATCTACTTGTCAGTACCCCTTATAGATAAATTACACTCCCTAGAGTGACCCCAAACCGATAACAACTGATTATGAATGATATGTACAATAAATCAAGGTTTATACATATCATTTCGAACAGTACTAATATAAAGAGAAAGTGCATCAACAAGGATTCAAATCGAATAATTTCCATCTATAACTCACATGTGTAACTCATAGATCAACAATTGCATAGCTGACTCTTACTTCAATCGGTTTCATTATAAGAGAATTAACACCAAAACAATTCCATAACATTGTCATGATATCTAACATCAGAATTCATAATATAAGATATTGGCATGATAGAAAGCAACATAAACACTATTGGGAAAAAGAACATCCTACTTGATTCAAACATAGTGCTTCCTTGTCTCCCTGCAAAGATCTTTGTTTCCTCTACGCATTGCCGCCCTCAACACTAGAATTGGAGAGGTCTTTGGACTAGGGAAGAGGGGTGAAGAGTGCTGGTTAGGTGGGGAAGAAGGAAGGAAAACCAAAAGAGAGAGGGAGAGGGGTAGCCGGCCAAGTGGAAAGGTTGACACTCCAATTTAGAGTTTATATACCTAGTTTTCCTATTCTCAATTGAAACCACTTTCCTCCCTTTGATCCTTACTCCATCCAATCACAGCCCTTGATCTAATCACATCCCAAATAAGCCAAGGACGTCCATTCCAATTTGTGTCTCAAATCAGTTAGGATTTGAGATCTATTCTATAATCAAATCTTTCAAATTGATTCTAACTACCCGATTATGAAACTGCCTAATCTCACCAAATCCTTTTGGACGTCCTTTTAAATTTGATTTTCTTTCTCTGATTGGCTGGTATTATTCTTATGAATATTCTATTCTCTTCCATGATTGACTTTCATAATTACCACAACCGATTTAATTACTTTCTCGAATTACTATCAGTTACACTTTATTTACCAATAGTAAATCCAATTTTTTCCTATTTTTTTCTACAATCCTTTCTAACCACCAAGATTAACCAACTACATGCCACGTATCCCATGCCAAGACGTCCTCTTCCCTGACGCCCACGTGTCCTGGCACCCAAGTGCATCTGGTTTCAAGCACGTGTATTGTGCTCAAGTGCCTCCGATGTCCTGCTTATGTGATACACCACTCCATCTCGTATAAGCCATGTACCACGCATCTTAACCACCTCGTCTCACTCACACATGTCCTAACATGTGTCTCATCTCCGCCTTGGCGCCTAGCCTCACGACTTGGCATTAGGTGACCACAGGCCGTGGCGCCAAGTAGAGCCCAACTCCTGGGCTAGTTCTCGCACCCAGGTTAACCTGCCTAACTCAATTCATTGATAAATAAAATTCCAATGCATCACATACATTCCAAACATATAAAATCACATGACATAATAGAAATCTAATTAGGCAACTAAACTTTCCTAATTTAGGCCAGTTTCCTAAAATAGCAATTTAGCAAATCATACCGATTTTTCGGGTGTTACATTTTATGTTCATCATCTTCTCCTTTTCACCACAACTTTTGACAAATGCCCTTTTCTTTTATAGCAGGTGTTACACTTACTTGTTTAAAAGGTGTGGAGGACAATAATGTGGCCTTCTTCTCTGGAAGAGCCAATTCTGGACGAGCGACGATTCCAACCGTAACAACGGTCACGGTCAGCCCTGTGGACGGAGCAACCGCTCTAATTCCAACTGCCTTGTCACTACCTCCCCTTCGGGCAGCTCTTCCTCTTGTCATGGATGGGATGATAACAACAGTCGTGGCCGTGATGGCGGCCTTGATGATCCTGCACATGTCGTGGTTGCGGAAGTGCATCTTCTTCCTTGCGCATCACTTGTTTCCATTGTGGCTTTCCCAACCATAAAGCGGACTGTCACGCCCCGAATTTCAAAACCCCATTTAGAGCGCGAAAGCACTAATCTCAATAATGGTCAAGAGGTCTAGAATCCGGGACACGACAGAATGCTCGATCAACTCTTCGTTCCCATTAACATAATATGGGATAAACGCAGGATCCAGAATGATTAACAACATCCACGTACTTGAATTTAAAATAACAAAATCAAAAGAACTACTACTTAAATTATTACAGCACAAAATCTAACAGCAATAAAATAATATCTTTGGCACAGAGGCCACTCATGATAAAAGTTCAAAACAAATAGAACATAGTCTTCCACGATCGAACTTTATCCTCCCAAAATCAGCAGCAATTCATACATGCTCTGCATTACTCTTGCTTAAATCCTGCATCAAAGGATGCATGAGTATTTCTACCAAAACCCTACTGATAAAGGTACAGAAACAGTAGACTCCAGTGGTTACAAGATAAGGAATATTATCAAATAATTTTGGAATAAGAAATGCAATAATCAAAGTACCAGGATATCAACAACTCATGTTAAGAAATATGAAATCAGACTCCGAACAACTCATTTGAACGGATATCAATAATAATTAAAATAGACTCCAAATATACAGTGTGTAGGAATCGTCAATTATTGCTCTCAGATCAGTCCACTTCCCCTATGGACATCTATGCCAGAACATCCTAGAGGTTCTACAGATGAACCCGACCATGCGTCTAGGGATGCTGACCCCATCGGTGCTTACGGGCACAATGGGCGGAGACTGCATATCTTCCATAATATCATACAGCCTAAAGCGCACGCGTTGCCGTCATCAGCTGAACTACAGAGGTTCATCAAATATCTGAGATCACATAGGATCTAGCAATGGCTCTTAAGCATACTATGATTTCCACTTGAAGAGTTTTCATCAATCACTCTTGTGGAATAAGCAGTTTACAGAGAACTAAGTATAGTCTTACAATAACAGAGGCTGTATTAAAATCTTTGGAAAATTCTCATTATTTAAGAATGGACTCCCATAGAAACATCATAGAGATTTCAATATCCCAAGGAGTAAACAAATCAATATAAGGAAGAGAAATCAATACTCTTTGTCAACAACTGACTCATCAAGGAGTAACTGAAACAAATCATCTTCCAAGCTTCACCCAACCATCGGGGTAGGCTAGTAACTTCACTTGTCTGATAATTTCGCTGTGCAAGGCCTAGATAAGAATTTCCAACTCTAACACTAATCTTAGATGGTTCGAGGCAGACATGAGAATTAGGGTTCGAGAGTACAAACCCTAATCGAAATCTTTGAGACAAGGTAATCGGTAAGATGACCTGAGACGGAATCTCAACTCGGCTTGATTTAACTCCACTCCAATACATAATTTCAAAGGATTAAACTCTCCAAACTCAAAGGCTACCCATGCTCTCCTGATTTTTGTTTAAGTCTTATCCGATCCATAACTTTATGTAATCACATGATATTAAATAGTAATAAGTTTTTCCCCGGTTCACTGCACTGCTTTCTGCATAACAGTTCAATTTCGACCTTCACCATAATTTTTACCATTCATATTTAGCTATGAAATTTTTGTTGTAGATTCCCCCAAGAGTCTACAATCCAACCCAATAGACAACATTTTTTCTGAATTTTCTACAAGTATTTACGAATTTTCTACTACTGTCTGTCTGTGCAGGAAAACTACTGGTCGAGGCCTAATTATGTCAATTAACTTCCATATTAGTTTACTTACATACTAACACTCATATGTTCATGATATAATAAATATTACTCAGTCCCCTTATGATATTATCATACTCTTATCAATAGGTAGATCCACTGTTTTAATTAAATTCAGCAACCCGAACACTATTTATGCACTCGAATGCGATTAATTAAATTAACCCCCAATCAAGACCACTAAAATGGGACACTATCATGAGACAAGGGTACTGATGACACACAAACAGAATGATCTTTCCACAAATCAGAGGTGTTAAGAATCAAATATCTAATGATGAATGACCAATTAGCCAATCTCTTCATGGTTCCACATGTATTACCCGAATTGACCCCCATCGGCTTAACACGAATCAACAATACCAAAAACTGAGACAGAAATATTTGGACAGCAAATATCAGCAACAAATAGGACGCATATTTAAGTGTTGACGCAGGAATTGATAGAAATGATCTTATCTATGCCATTGCACATCGAATTGACTACAATAGAGTAACACAATCTATACATGCATGAACATCGTATAAAAATTCAATCTTTACTCATCAAAGATATTACTATCATGCAACTCACAGATCATAGCATTCACATGTCGATATCAAGGATTGAATCATGATAAAACAATGAGAATCGAGTAGGGAAAACACATCCTACCTTTATGTGAAACCGATACTATTTGCTCATAAATCAGTTCTACACAAATCCTTTCTCTTCTTCGCGAATTCTCCACGAATGAATGCACAAACTGATGTACAACCCCTTGGACGAACTAAGAGAAGGCTGGCTGCCCTGTTCCTTGGCTTGCATGACTCCCAAAGGCCTCCAAAAACTTGCCGACCCCTCCTTATTGTGGTTTATATAGGAAAACCTAATCACCTTGATTAATCCTCCACGTAGATCACCCTTCAATCCAAGGGCCACAACTTGACTTCAAAAAGGAATGATCTTCAATTATGGACGTGGTCAATTCATTACCCAAATCAGTTATACTCCCAAAAAAGGTAGGGATCTTGGCCAAATCAGGTTATTACCCAAAATAAGGTTTGTAACTTCCCAATTTAAAAGTAATTAACCTGATCTTTAATCTTGCCACATGGCACTACTAATTAGGATTAAATTATGCCAATCCAATCCCTAATTGACGTCCAAAACCTTCCTACCAATTTCCGTTACAAGTCCTTAATAGTAGGGATTTAAACTAATTAGATTCCTTACCAAAACCGATTAGGTTCCCTAATTGAATTCAAATTGCATGATCTCCTCCTTTGACACATGGCGTCCCCTTTATACATGAAAGTGCCATGATCCTCCATTAATCACATCCCAAAGACAATCCTTTTAATTCCCCAATTTGCCTTAAATAAACTTACCTTCTTTAATCCATCATTAATTAGGATTCAAATTAAGGATTTAAATTCCCATTACACCATGATTCTCTCTCCACTACAACTAATCAAATCTTACCATGCCAATCACGTGCACAATGCCCAAGGCACTGTGTCCACGTGGCTCTAGCTCTCAGATGCTCCTGTGTCCGGTGCGTGGCACCCAGATGGATGGCTCCGATGTCCCGCAAATGCAATGTGCCACACCGCACTGCACAACTCTTGTACCACACCACTAATTCAACTTAATAAATCAAAGTATTCAAATGAGTCTCAACACATTGTACTCACACCCTGGCGCCTGACCCCCACTCCTGGCATCAGATGCACTCAACCCCTGGCGTCAGGCCAGCCTCAGCGCCAGGTTAAGCCCAGCGCCAGGGCTAGTCCTCGTGCCCTAGTGTACTGCCTAATCTGGTTTATCGATTCCACACATTCATAATCATCAAAATAATAATTCAACACACCAGATTATAAGATCTCACCAAAAATCAAAACAGGTAACAAAACTTTCCTATTTTAGACCAGTTTCCGAAAATAGCAGTTTTAGTAAACATACTAATTTTTCGGGTGTTACACGGACGCATGCCTCAAATCTGCAAATGGTGAATCTCCCCCTATCCACTCCTTCCCAGCTAAGCAACTAGGAGATCAGATTGACTCCTCCTAGTATCCAGATTCCAGGGCATTCAATCACATGACTGGAAATTCATCCGTCCTTCAAGGTATGTGCATATATAATGGTGGAGACGAGGTCATGGTCAGCAATGGCCAAGACCTATCCACTACCTAACATTGGTGATTCTTTTTCTCATGATGGCCCTTCTATTTCTAATGTCCTCCTTGTTCCTGGCATCAAGAAGAATTTATTATTTGTCTCACAATTTACCAGAGATTATAATTATTACTTTATATTCAAAGATTCGAGTTTTATTGTGAAGGACCGGCAGACGGGGAAAGTACTTTTGAAGGCTCCTGCGGAAATGGTCTCTACCCAATTTGTCTCTCGCCACCGGACGTGTTGGCATCTGGAGCCACTAGCTTAGTGGCACATAAACATCCTCATAGTTTATGGCAGAGACGTCTAAATCATGCATCCAATAAAGTCATGAGGACTCTTGCTAATAATTTATACCTATCTATGGACAATAATTACTTCTGTGAAAGTTGACAGTTAGGCAAAAGTTGCTATTTACTTCTCAAATGTCTTATGCTTCTACTTTTTTAAATACTTTGCATTGTGATGTATGGGGCCCAACCCCTCGAACTTTTGTTAATAGGTTTCGGTATTATTTGATCGTGGTGGATGAATACACATGCTTTACGTGGATTTTCTCAATGCATAAGAAGTCTGAAGTGGTCATGCACTTACAACACTTCATCTCTCTAGCTGAAAACCTGTTTGATACTCGTGTTAAGTTCATACAAACAGATAGCGGAGGTGAATTCATTTCTAATGGCTTACGTGCCCTACCATTCATCATCAACCTCAACATATTTGCTCCAATGATGAGAAATGGGGTTCTTATTTAAATGTAATGTACTTACATTGTCACAATAGAGAATCGGGGAATATTGAGGACAAAAATGCATGGTACAAAGAAGATGAAGAAACCACGTGACTTCAGAAGTCATGGTGGCAAGGGCACGATATTCCTCCTTAGTGGAGGAACGAGAAACATAGACTTACTTTTTAGCAACCCATGCAAGGAGGTTGGGGCCCAAGTATACTGCAAAAACAAAGATGGAACGGTAGTCGTCTAGATCACCCGCCCAGTCGGAGTCTGAGTAGCCACATAGAGAGAGAGAGATGAGATGAACCCTGAAAATGTAAACCAAGTTGAACAGTTCCTTTAATATAACGTAAAATGCATTTGGCGGCGATGAGATGAGTGGTACGGGGGGCCTGCATATATTGACAAACTTGATTGAGTGCATAGGAAATATCAGGGCGAGTGAACCCACAAGTTGGTGATTGCCAGAAGGATCAATGGGAGGTCGCTATCATCCAACCGTAGATGAGAGCCAAGGGCCATGGGAGATGATATCGGTTTAGCCTCGTCCATCACAAAACACTGCAACAAGTCAATAGCCTATCGTGTCTTCGAGAGAGTGAGAGACTCGGAGATACGTTGAACTTGCATGCCAAGGAAGTAGCGTTAGGAGCCCAAGTCCTTCATGTCAAAGTGTCTAGTTAGTTGCCGCACAACACACTGTATGAGATGAGAGGAGCCATTAATAACAATATCATCGACGTAAACAAGGACTACAAGATCATGTGCATGCCGATAGATAAACAAGGAAGCATCATATGTGCAACTTGAGAACCCAAGTTGTTATATATAGGCACTGAACTTTCAATACCAGGTCCACAAGGCCTGTTTGAGGCCATAAAGTGCCTTATTAAGACAACACATGTAGGTAAGATGAGAGAAATCATGATAACCAAGAGGATGAGTAATATATACAGTCTCTTGAAGATCACCTTATAAAAACGTTTTCTTCACGTTGAGTTGTCAGATATCCCACTTGAGAGAGACAGTAAGAGATAAAATCAGTCGTATAGTTCATAATTTCACAACCAGACTGAAGGTTTTAGCATAGTCTAACCCATGTTTTTTAGTGTACCCTTTGGCCACCAAGCAGGCTTTAGAGCAAAAACTTGATCATTTAAAAATAAACCCTTGTAAGTACACAAGGCAATTATGTACTACAACGAGTATTGAAGGGTTGTCGAACCTCAAGGACGGATAAATACTTTACCAAATTCAAAAAGAAAAGTCGCAGTTTGTTTAATCAATCTAGAGAAAGTAATGAACTTTAACTACTTATAAAGGAACCTCGAGGCAATGAATCCACCACTAGACATGCAATTACTACTCTTGATTATTATTACGCACAAATTGATATGATATGGTAATTCGTGTTCTTAGTCGGACACACGAATCACTAATGAATTCACTAACGTTCTTGGTCGAACAGGAAAGTTCATCCACTATTTTGTAATCAATCATATCCTTGGTCGGGCATAGAATCAATCACAAACCTGTTCTTGGTTAGACACATGAATTAAAAAGATCTAATTTCATTCATATCTATTAAGTCTATGGTCAAGCACTCAAGAGAATACTCATGAAATAATATTAAGCACAAGTCATATCAACTTTATTAAATGAAACTAACAAGAGTAGCAATACACAAATCTAGGGCTTCATCTAGCCTTGACAAAGAATTTAGTTATACATAGAAAGAGAGAAAAGAAAAGCCTGTTTTGATAGTTCCATTGGCATGGATCTCTTCTTCTTCTTTGGCTCCAAAATATTCCTTCTTGCTCCTCTCTAGCCTCCAAGATCTATTCTCTAATCTTTACTCTCTAATCTCTACTCTCTAATGCTCAAAACGTTCCCCCTTAAGGCATATATATATATGGGTGAAGAGAAACCACGAAACCCCTTTCCAAATCCGACTCAAAATAGGGTTTATTTCAATTTTCTGCATATGGCGATCAATCGGCACTGTTCACTGACCAATCGCTACTATTCATGAAAACATTCTAGTAGATACGATCGATCGATCGAATGATGATGATCGATCACGAAAATTTCATTTTTTGCTCAGGCGATCGATCGCGTAAATATATCCGATCAATCGATTACTATTCATGTTCTGCATCACAATCTTCCAATGGTCATAACTTTTTGTTCCAAACTCTGAATTGTGCGCGGTCAGTGACATTGGAAAGCTGAATTCTTGAACACACGAAGTTATGAAGATTCAACCATTGGAGTCACGTTTTCACCACATTTGCAATTTACACTTATTTTTCCTACAAAAACCAAAAATTGCATTAAAGCATCACTAAATATAATCAAAATACTAGCATAAACATAAGTTTTGGAGCTTCTAAAATACATAATTCAAGTATAGATCATGCTCAATGGATCCGTCTGCTTTAAGATTAACTTTATACACCCTATAACATTCATATTAAGAGTACGTGGAACAAGACTCCATGTACGATTCTTTAGGAGAGCCGTATGCTCCTCATCCATGGCCGCGCACCAATGTGGGTCCTTGCGTGCAGCTGTGAAGGAAGTGAGAGGAGTAGGAAAGAAAGAGATGCAGTGAGACAAGTAGGTAGAGAATACCCTGTTGCACATAACACCTTGGGAAGCCGGGTGCCATCTTGACTAGTGGTGCTGAAGTGGATGGACCGTCCAAACTAAGGTGGGTCACCGGTGGTTCATGGACTCCTGGACAACTGCTAGTAGTAGCCTCGGAATCATGAAGTTCAGGGGTGGGCCCAAGGGGCTGGTCTGGTGAGTAATTTTTTGGAGGGGGCAGCTCAACGGTAGGAGTAATGTCAAGGGGTGCGCTGGCAGCAAGCCCAGAACCCATTGGCAAGGGTTTGGGGTTGGGTATGGGGTAGATAATGCCGCAGTGGGAAGACGTTGGAACAGAAAAAGCAGTTGGGCAATGGCTGACAAGGAGACATGCTGAAATGGAAAGTGGTCTTCATTAAACACGATATACCGGGAAATAAAAAGGCGACCCGTGGAAAGATCACAACATTTGTAGCCTTTGTGCTGGGCACAATAACCAAGAAAGATGCATGCAGTGCTTTTGAAGGAAAGTTTATCACTCCCAAAACGGCATGCACACCCAAAGGTCCTTAGGTGCATGTAATCCGGCAGTTTGTGAAACACCAACTCATAGGGAGACTTGCCTTGTAATGTAGATCTGGGAAGCCAATTGATTGTATAAACTACGGTGAAGAAGGCATAAGTCCAATATAAGCGTAACATGTGAGAGTGCTCCAAGAGAGAGAGACCCATTTCCATGACATGGTGATGCTTACGCTCAGCCATGCCGTTTTGTTGAGGCGTGCCGGGGCATGACATATGATGAAAAATCCCATGAGCTTTATTTGGGACAGTTGGCAAGGGTTACATTCGGGTCTGTCACATGTCAAGTGATTGTCAACTTGATGATTTTTTCACCCAGGCTTTACTAGTACATTGGTTCTCAAAGCTACGTAGCAAGCTTAATGTTGGCCTTCATCCCTCATACACTTTAGGGGGGTGTTAGGATATCCTATTGATCCATGATTGGCGCCAAGATTCAAACTATTCTCTCATTGAATATTCTCTCTCTGATTTATCTCAACCCATTTATGGGATCACGCCAACTAATTGAAGATGTTGTAGAATATCCTATTGATCCTTGATTGGCTCCAAGATTCACATCATTCTCTGATTGAATATTCTCTTCCTAATCTATCTCAACAAATTTATGAGATCACACCAACTAATTGAAGATGTAAACAATTGGATTGACGTATGTTTGAATATTATTGTAATATCTGTGATCTAATCAAATCCCCTTCATTGGAGCAAAGAGAATTGTACAATTCAGTCTAAATATACATCTATCTCCTCCTTGGGAACTTGAGAAAGATATTTTAAAAACTTTGTAAGGACCGGACTCCGGTTCGCATTCCAGAACGTACTGACATACGGCCAGACGTCCGGTTCTAGTTTTTTTGTTCCACTTCCTTCTTCTCCACTAATCTTCCTCTTCCTCCAATCCTAATTTGAGACACTATCCTAACAGCAACATGTGCCCTCACTACCTGTCAGGCATAGCTCACCCCTCCCCCTTCTTGCAAAACACAGGGAAAGCCCCCATCCTCTTCATGAGTAATTTTTGCCGTGACGGGAGATGCCGGAGGCCAAGATGTAAGGGACCTGCAGTGATGGAAGAGAAGAAAAGGGTTGAACTGAGGGAGGACAGAGATTAAAAAATCCAAAAAAATGTGGCTGAACTGAGGAAAGTGTGGGGTAGAAAAAAAGAAGGCATAACGAGAGAAGACCCCCTCATGGTTCATACGTGTGGAGCAGGACTACCACAGGGGTTCAGTTACCCCATCCCTAATGTTATACTGCCTCTGTCCGGAATTATCATTAACATGATTTTACTAAAAATAGTTCAAGTAGAAAAATCTTAATTTAATAGTAATTCCGGAAGGAGGGAGTATCCAGCACAGTGATCCCCCCGTAGTTCGTACAAAAAAAAAGGAAGAGATGGTCCAAGGGAGAAAATAAATGCACACATGTGAGTTGGTGTGGTCTCATTTAGTAGCCTCCACGCTTTTTGTCATTGTGCTTGCTCATGTTTGCACATTCGGATACTGCACCCTTAAGTGGAATAGTCCAACAATTGTGAAGTTGATTTACCATTGACAATGTTTGTTTCAATCGAAAGCCAAAGTAACTCATCAAGGTGGTTAATCCAAAAAAGAATGTCAACAGTTCTCCTGAAAGTTACACAACAGAATGGCAGAGCTTAATGCAAGTGAAGCATTTTTCAGAGTTACCCAGCATTGATGGAAAGGTAAGGTAAAATATGTTCCGACATAAAAAATTAAGTTGAACATGTGTCTAGCAAAGATGCCCACTATGGTCTCTTTTTGCTAGGACAACACCCATAGAAAATTAAGTTGGACACTTGGACTTCATCTAGCAAACATGACTGCCAAACATGCGTATCTGCCTA
The DNA here is from genome assembly GCA_039654745.1 of Houttuynia cordata. Classification (NCBI taxonomy): domain Eukaryota; kingdom Viridiplantae; phylum Streptophyta; class Magnoliopsida; order Piperales; family Saururaceae; genus Houttuynia; species Houttuynia cordata. Next base: position 7,345,004 of record CM077504.1, read on the forward strand.
TCTTATGAGTAATGAATATGATCTTGCTCGGACAACTCGACAACTCAATTTAAAAGTCCATTTCTGCAACCTGTTTACAATTAACTCATCAAGGTGTCCTATCAATTTAAGCAAGAGGGCACTTATCTTTTCTTTCTTTTTTTTTGAAATGGAAGAGATCACTTATCTTGTGACAACAAAGTGCGCCCGCAAAAAAAAAAAGGACCAGTTGATAGGATATTTGAGGCTTTTCCGTCCCAGTCACGAAAGATAAGGTGGTCTAGGGACACTAGATTTAACAGTGTGATTTTAATCTGTTCCAGCCATGTGCTTTTGCCATGATGTTTCTATCAGTGCTTTTGCCTGATGTTCCTATCAGTGCATGTGAACGTTATCAATGTGGCGAGATCAAACACAAGTGATTATCCAGCAGACATACCCCACTCCTGTACAATCATGTGCCTCCGTCCTCCATGGAGGAGGCTGCCACAGCCTTAACTCGCTGGCTTATGACTACCACTCTAAGGAGAAGTTATTACCTGCGCGCCGCGCATGGTAACAGTGTGCTCATCACCAATGGGTGATGAGCACATCTCCCTGCTTGTGGGTCCCTTTGGGGCAATCATTACAAGCAGGGGAGAGGTGCCCATCACCCATTGGTGATGAGCACACTGTTCCCCCTGCGCGGCGCGTAGCCAATAATTTTCCCACTCTAATAATTTTCCCACTCTAAGAGTCCACTCTTTCTCCACTTGTCATAGCACAAGGAAGAGGCTTTCGCTTGCAACGACAATACTAAATGAATTCCTATAGTGGATTCTTGAGATCTGATTAATTTCCTCGGGGGAAATTCTGATTACAAGCTTCGTTAAGAGAGGTTTCGGCAAAGATAACAGGTAATAGTTTTTTTATAGACTTTGTCATCAGGCGGAGAGAGAGTGTAAAATTAAAGCGATAAGGTAGATGATTTTAAAAAATAGCATTTGGGTCCTGCAATGTCAAGATTCTACATTACTATGGAATCAACTCTACATCATCATAAAAATATCATAACAACAAATTTAATATTGGGCGAGTGGCCTAATTGCACATAACCAGTATGTGTTTTAAAAAAATGCGCAAGCCCCGTGCCATTAGAAGGCTAACAGGAAAACCCATGCCATTAGAAGGCTAACAGGAAAAGAAAGATATGAGACAAGTTTAACCCCATTTCCTCGGGCTTCTAGCAAAATTCCCTATTCCAATTCTATTGGTTGACGACCTCCAATCCCCCTATTCCAAAAACCAGCTGTAGGACTGCCGCACGTCCTAAAGCAACGAGTCTCAAAGCAAGGACTCCAACTGGGCTCGGAAGGTGATGGTCATGTATTTCTGTATGATATATTCAGTTTGGAACCCGAAGTTAGATATGCTCTAGAAGAATGAACTGTTCTAAGAGATGAGGGTCTGGTAGTTGAAGAGTAGCATTATTAGTTAGTCAAACAGGAGACAAAAGGGTTGAGGGGCAAGAGGATTTGGGACATCTTGAGTGGCCAAAACCCACTAAGAGATATGGAAGGAGAAGAAATCATAGAATGTTCTATCGGCGATATATTGCCAATATATCAATATCGGGTCCCACCTGATAAAACAATACCGATTAATATCGTTTTTAAAAAATTTCGCCGATACGCCTTTATAAAAAAAATTTAAAAAAATAAATTTTCCGTTTGTTTCCCATCCTATGCTAAATGGCAGGATACGGGTTTAAGACGCATACACATATTTTAAATTATATATACATTTTATGCATATTTTAAAATCTATGCTTTGTCTAAATTAATATTACTCATTTTAGAAGTTATATTGTGAAAATACATAATAAAAACTAATTTTCGACTACCGATATTTTTTTACACAATATCTCCGATACATCTCCAATTTATCTCTTTGGTCGACCGATATCTGATACGACATTCCTTGGAAGAAATAGAGCCATAGGAAGCCTTGGGTAGACATAAGAAACGGGAAAAATAGATGTCTACAAGAGACGAGCGGGGAAGAAGAGGGCAAGGGTAAAATTATCTTGAAAATATTTTTTCCGTTAAGCTACTTAACGACATAGGGGCTATATGCATATTTCCAAAATATATAGTTGTTATGTGCAATTTGGCAATAATTGACGGGGGCCAAGTGCAATTTACCCTTTAAAATTTTGATAACTACCTGATTTCCAAATATGTCTGAAACCTCACCTGATCCCGAATTTACCCTTTTTTTTGTGAAAGTTAAAAACTAGTCAGTTTCTAGGTTGGGGCAATCACACTTCAAAAAAACAGTTGAAACGGGTTTAGGCCAACTCGAGCAGCACAAATCAGGGCCCTGTGCAGCATTCCAGGTTGGTGACCGGGCCGAATTTTAAAACACTGGTTCGTGGTTGCCGCTGGCCCATCGGACCGAGTTGCCCGTTACTGAGATAATTGACTAGAGAGTCATAAATTCAATGGTAGGCAGCCACTGGATCATGATCCAAAGGCCCCTCACGTTTGACTTGACAAAAGATTTGTCAGTCGGCTTGACCGTACCCTTTGCCTTTCGGAAAACCTAAAATCCCAAGTACTCGATTCACGAACTATTTTCAGCTTCAACAGCCTGACAGTAATTTTTAAAAAAAATACGCCTAGCCAGCACTCATCTCATATTTTTATATCCCATGGCCGCCATCAAGCCATCTTGCCCAACCCAAATGACCTTCCTCCCCACCCAACCCTCTCCTAAACCGGCGGGCCAGCTACTACGCACTGCCACAACACCTTTGACCAAGAGAGAGAGAGAGGGGGGCTGCACCGAGTACAGAGATACTAACTGTACTCACAAATCACAATGATAAGGCTCTTTTACCTCTTCAAGAAAATCCAAACCCAAATGCGGACATTGCTAGGAAACTCACAGCATTACTGCTAGTAATAGCTAGCAAAGCTTATTAACCTATGAGATGATGGGAAGAAATTCTTAATTAATTTGTATACAACAGGTCCAGCACAGCAAAAGCTGGGCTACATAACCACCAAATCTTGGGCCTCGCTTTTCAAACAGCGTTGTACAGCTAGCCTAAACGGCATATAAGGTTCACATCGTTGACTTGAAGGTATCTTCTAAAATTTTGTTTTATCAAACCTATCAGATCTTTCACGTGGGTACTACTAACTTAGGGGCCGTTTGGGGCGTGATTAAAAGCAAAATATCCAGATGGGATGTTTTGCTACACTGTAGCATCTGGATATTTTATATATCCAGCTGATACACCTCAGGAGGTGTTTCAGCTGGATGTAAAAATCCACATGGATACTACAGTATATATCCAATATCCAGTCTGGATATTTTGCAATAATTACGCCCCAAACGGCCCCTTAAACAAGTCATTTTTGCACCACCAATATGTTCAAAAATATCAAATTATTTTCAGCAGTTTCAGCTATTGGGCGGTGTAATTTCAGAACATTCTACCGTACACGTCTTCCAGATAAAATCACAAACTATCGTACCATCCTTCAATTAGGGGCTAAAAATGGCATAAACATAGACTAATTACTATTAACATTTAAATCGCTCCTTCAAAATAATTCCATAAAAAAATAACAAATTAACAAATCATAAAAGACTAACACCCCAACGTGACCAACTCAACAAAAAACTCCGTTATTTACTAATTAAAAATTTTGTTGCGACCACAAAACATAGTCAGTAATACTGGCCATAAACGATTATTTGCACAAAACAAAAAACACCAAGACTCAGGGCATCAGTCAATCAACAGCAATTAAAAGACAAATACTTAAACTTCCACTATCAGAGAACAAGCAAAAGTCTTACAGAATAGAATAACAAGAAAAAACTTGGTACTTGGATATTTGTCCCAGAACCGCCAAATATTGAACTACTTAAAGAGTGATCAATTGCTGATGAAGGCCCCGACTAAAAAAACACACAACAATGACTAAAGAAACTTAACCTTTTTATAATTTTTTCCTTTTTTCCTTTTTTTTTGTTTTTTTTCTTTTGATTGAGAGGGGCTGGATCTAAAACCAAATATTAACCTTGTAGAAAGTACAGACCACATGAAGAAGGCTAAGCGCACGCCGAGCCAGTGATATTATCATCAATGATTAAGCAAATGTCATACCTCTACTAAATATAACATGGACTGATGCCAGTCAGATACTCGTTTCCTACTCTACGTGAGTGACAACTCTGTTTTACCCTGTATAAAAAACGTATCATCAATCAGATACATATTCACAAGCATAGTCAAAAGGTCATATCACACTATATTATTATGGCGAAAAAAAATATTGCCTTTCAAAAAACAAGGGATATATATCCATTACAGCAATTGTCTGTCCAACATTATAGCCCAAAAAAAGATATACGTCCAACATTAGCTACTTTCTCACCACAAATTTTCTCATGCAAAAACATAAATCTAGTATCAATTTCCGCAGGGTATAGAGTACTTCTCTTAATTGAATAACGTAACAAACATATTAATTGGTTCTCGCCTTCCTGCTGCTTCACATAACCACACTACATTAATTGTTCCCAAAACTCCCTTGCAGTTTATGTTAGAGCTAAAGTTTGTAATCTCACACAACTGGACTACATGTATGAAGCGCTCAAAGTTCAAACTAGCAATTTCTTCGAATAGGTTTACATTCTGTGAAATTTGAGCTTAAGAAATAAAGCAGTGGTTGTATCTAAAAAAATCCTTCATGGTTGCATTTAAATGAGTATAAAGTTAGATATTTTTTTCCTCACATCCCGTGAAATAAATTTCTTCAACTTCATCAGACTCAGGTCATGCTGTCCTAAAATATAAACACACACAACTGGTCTACAGTTTGAAGCATTGAAACTAGTTTTTACACAAATTTGTTACTAATTATTTCCATTCTTCAAATAAATATCAATAGCAGCAGTCGTAAAGTAACTTGTATGACTTTTCTGCTTCAGTTTTCCTCTTTTTCTTGTTTGATGCACAATAGATTCCGTCCACTCCTCTCTATCTTCAGTCAGATATTCTACTGTTTAAATTATTCAAAATAATTTTCTTTGAATCAGAAAAATAAAATATTTATTGGATCAGTAAACATAATACTTAGGAAGATAATAGTTAAGAATAACAATACTATATATATAAGCTTAGATACAGAGACAATAAAAGAACAGCAATAATAAAACGATAAGGAAAAACAATAAAAGTTAACTGCAAATTTGTCAAGCATGCATACTCAGAAAGGCGCACCCTTTACAAGCTGGTATGTACACATCAACAGGACTCGTTTTCAGCCATTGTAACCAGGAAAGTATGCTAATACAAATCATCTGCAGTAAATAGCTTGGTCTATTTGTGGTGGAATTTGCTTTATTTCAGTTCCAAGCTCTTGCTCCATCCGATATCTGCTCATTGCAACAATGTTTAGGGATGGAACAAGTCTATACTTAGTTAAAAAAAAAAGTCAGCAAGCACAGTTCATTCTGCTGACATAGAAAAATAAACACCACAGCACAAAAACACTAAGTAGCTGCAAAGCAGTAGGTGAAAACAAAAAAATATTTATGAAATTATTTTATATGATAAATGCGGAATCAAATAACATACAGGTTAAAGCGATCTTCATAGGTTATCAAATTAACTGCTAGCCCAAGGTGGCCAAATCTTCCAGATCGACCAACCTGAAATGCAATGCTGATACTCTTAGGAAAAGGTTCAGATACACTGGCAGCAAAAATGACAAAACAACATTAATCATACCCGATGGAGGTAAGTTTCTGAGTTCTTGGGGAAGTCAAAATTAATTACAACATTAACCGCCTGAATGTCAATACCCCTTGTAAACAAATCTGCCAAAATGCAAAAAAAAATTTATATCTTGGAATCCAATAATATGTCATCAGTCATTCAAATTTTGAAGCAAACACTACTCCAATGAAAATGTTTAATGTTCCACATAGAATTCAATGGAATAGTACTTTTCTCGAAGTTCTGTGAGCACCTAAGAGCAATAATAGGAAAAAAAATATGAAAAACGACTACTCTCATGGAAAAAGTCACCGCACTGGGAAGAGCAGTTTCCTCAAATTTCGTCAGCAGGAGCCAACAGAATAAATCAAAAAAAATTTGAAGAATCTTAGAGTATGAAGGGAACTTCATTACCAATGATACATGTCAGTTCCCTGCTTTTAGTTTTTTAAAATTGCATATTATCATTCATCGCGTTTGAACATTTCTTAAAGCAAAAAAAAAAATTGAAGTCTAGTACAGAAGACCATGGATTTTCAACTTAACCTGCATAGAAAATGATGCACAATAATAGCTGCCCAAGAATTTAAAAATTCAATTAATCTAGCAGGAAGAGTACCTGTGCAGACAAGATTTCTACAAGCCCCATTACGGAAGTCATGGAAAACCCGATTGCGATGGTCTTGCAACATTTTCGCGTGAATGTAAAAGCAAGAATATCCTAGCTCAGTAATTTTCTTTGCCAGAAGTTCCACCCGATTTACGGAATTGCAGAATATTATTGACTGGTTGATTTGAAGCTGCAAGCATATTTTGTTAGTTAACCTAACCAACACTTTTGGGTACAGAATCACAATTTAATAAGGCAAGACAGACCTTTGAGAAAAGCGTGTTTAGGCAGTGGACTTTTTGCCTTTCCTCCACAAAAGCGTAGAACTGAGTTATACCTTTAAGGGTGAGCTCATCCATGAGATTAATAACGTAGGGCTTTTCAAGATATCTGTCCTTAAAATCTTTCACAGTTACAGGAAAGGTTGCAGAGTACATCAAAATTTGCCGAGTTGGAGGAAGGAAACGAATAAGCTGCTCAATTGATGGTTGGAACTCTGGTGACAAGAGCTTATCAGCCTGAAACAATTGCAGGTGACTACCAATCATCAAAAGATACCATGATTCTTTATTCCTCTTACTAAAAGGAACAGAAAATAGTCTTGGACCTAAAAGTTTTTTTAAAGGGAGACAAGTTCCACACAAAAGAGGACCAGCTCCCATGTAAAAGCAGACTGGATTTCATTGTCACCAGCTTTGTGATGGAAGATGGCTATATTAATATTTCATGTGCAACCATCATGTCATGAAGCCAATCCACATATTTGGAAAGGTGTATGATGAATATGATGATGTTGAATCTTTCTTATCATTGTCCCCTCTTCGGAGGATTTTGTCAGGAAGGGCATCCGGCATAAAAATTTGCCACTATGTTTCTTTGTATGGATTTTGTACCATTTTGATTCCGATAAGAGTCAAATGCAGTATATAATCCATGCCGCCGACCCCAGATAGCTGGGATAAGGCGTATGATGATGATGACAAGTTCCACACAATCATAGAGCTATATTGAAACAAACTAGCCAAAATATAATTTGACCCAACTTATACCTCATCCATGACAAGTATGCTGCAATTTTTAAGAACGCAAACGCCTTTCTTAGCAAGATCTAAGATTCTTCCTGGTGTTCCAACAAGCAAATGGACAGGTTGGTATAATCGCATGATATCATCCTTTAAGCTGGTACCTCCAGTGGTAACCATAACCTGAATCTTTAAATGCTTTCCAAGCTCCTTACAAACTTGTGATGTCTGGAGTGCCAATTCCCGTGTAGGAACCAGTATTACAACTGAATACATTTGAAACAAAATAAATACATAATCAGGTACAGGAAGACCATCCTATAACTAAGTATAGTTTAACTAAACATTGGGAAATTGCAATTTTCATCATGACAGCCTGAATGATACAAATTTCACAAATCAACTTTCTAGAGCATTTTCACAACACAACACAAATATATGCAACTAACGAAGTTGATAGTACAAAAGAAATTAGAACCTTGAATGACATTATTATCATGATCAATTTTTTCAAGAGCTGGAATGCAAAATGCAGCTGTCTTTCCCGTTCCATTCTTAGCTCGAGCAAGAATATCACTCCCAGTTAAAGCAATTGGAATACTTTCTTCTTGGATAGGAGAGGGCCTTTCAAAACCTTTCTCATATATGCCCATCAGCAGCTCTCGCTTCAAAAAATAGTCTTCAAACTCATTTCCTTTAGTAGCAGTAACATCCTGAAAAAATGAGAGCAATCAAATGATTAGAGTTATAGCAATAATCTTACATGGTCACAACAAGTGCATTCATATATATATATATATATAGCGAAAAAAAAAAATTTGATGCCATCACAATATATAAAATGCATTCTACCACTATAATTTCAACCGAATGCATCACTAGTAAGCTGAATATCACAAAACCATTCAAATAGAACTAATAGCAGTAAGCAAGCACAAAAAAATGTTTAAACATAATAAGGATACTAAAACTTCTATTTTCCTAGAATATAGTGTACTTTGAAAAATTCAATAATAAAATGAATTATATGGCTGATATTCAAAAGACTATAACATTTCCTAGAAACACATGGTATTCCAAAGAACCAAGAGAACTGTTTGCATTTCAATAAATTTACTTGAAAATCGTACCAACACCACAGAATAGCATAGTAAAAAATGCACATGATTCAGTCCTGTACCTCAGTCCTGTAACGTGTATCAGGTGGTGGGATCTTTAAACGCGCCTTCCAATCTTGAGAGCTAAAAAATATAAGAATAAGAAAAGTCAAGAAAACATAAGCATAAGAAGTCAAGTCAATTATAACTGGAAAAACAAAAGTAAACATCCAACCCTGCTTTCTAAATTCGCATCAAGCAGGCCACCCCATCATGGAGTACTCAAAGTAAATGCATAATTGATCAGTTCAAATATCAGGTAAATGAATTACACGATATTGGACACAGATTTGAGATTAGTCTTTTGACTTTTAAAAAAAAATTATTTCCGTGTGATCAGATTATAAACATGGGACTTCTTGGGCAGTACAGCAACTTCACAGTGACAAGTTCTGTCTAGCTGCTTAATTGAATCTACCAGGAATGAAAAAAATCCTGCTCGTAATACTGGTACTGTAGTCTTCTGTCACTGTAAACTAACAAAAAGCAAAGAAGATTTATATAAATAAATACTATAAAAAGTTTCCTTAAAAAATCAATTAGTTTCCTGTTATACTAGGTTTCAAGTATCCATAATTGTGTGCTCCATTATGAGAGACGAAGTATTAAAGAAACTTCTGATAGTAGATTACATATATCTAATCAAAAGCTGTTTCCACCTAGTTAATTGTTATGAGAAGCAAAACTCATTAGACCATAATACACGGACAAAACAGGCTAGTTAATTGTAAACCAGGATACAATACAGAAATCTATCTGATTTTTTTATATTTTTATATATTTCCAGGTTAATTTCAAGTGTAAAAATAAATAAGCATTGTCATCAAAATCACTTGTACCAAATCCACTAATAGCATTCAGAATTGTGTTGAAATTAAGATGGAACTTAATAACCAAACCATTCATTATATGAAGGTATTAAAAAAATCAAGATTTTAAAAGTTTTTATGGAAGTGCGCAATGGGGGAGTCAACAGCATCAAATCATTAGAATCCACGAAATAACGTCTTTATAAGGAGTTTTATCGAACAAATGGCATTGTTTACTCTTCCGAACCCTCTGTACACACTCAAAAGTGGGTCGGGCATGGAAGGATGAATCAAATCTTCACCAAGAGACAATGTTCTCACAATAAATATTGTTTAGGTTGCTGGCAAAATAAGAGTTGCCGTCGCCTCGCGAGGATGTATGCACTTAAAATTAATGAGGTCAAGGGTTGCAAAGCTTATGAGGCGGGCCATGGATAAAGGGCCAAGGTGGACGAGAAAAGGGCACAGTGGAGGATTGGAAGACGATACAGTACTACCCCAAAGTAGCAGATTGAAAGTGGCAGCACCCATGAATGTGTTACGCTAAAATGACAAAGGGATACGCAGACAGCCATATCGAACGCGTACAGAGCTGATATGGATACAAAACCTGTTTTTCCATCCCATGATTCCTTAGTTCTCGGTAGATTATAATTCAGAAATTGTGATGGAGGCAGGGTTGAGCCTCTCTATAAATTGGGCTTCAAGCTTTCAGCCCATTGCTACAGTAATCCGTGAATAGTAAGAATAATTGAGTTAATTATCAATTGGAGTGCATTTGGAAACAGGGATTTGGACCCTATGATTCATAGAATCGCATCATTTGGTCCAAAACCAACGTTTGGTAACATGTTTTTGGGCGGGATTTGATTTTGGCCCAAATCACACCCTAAATCCTATAATTTGGTTTATAACATGAAAAGGGATGAGTACAAATCAGACGTCTGACCCTGTCATTTACACAACCACAACCCGAAACACTAAATATTAGAATCTCACTCGTACAATCACACTATTCCCAAACATAAAATTTCTCAAATGCAAATCTCATCTACCTGTGATTTAAAAGAACGTGATTATATGAATCACACCTTTAAATCCAAATCAAGATTGTCAAACGCACCCTTCTCTAATTTCTTCTCCACTTCGTCCAGTGTCTCCCCTTTCACTCTATCCCACCCCCTCTCCTCCATCCAACTTCTTCTGCCCCATTTTCCTTGTGATCGCCGATTTGCAGACCAGACGGCAATTTCCCAACAATAGCAATAAACACCCAATTTAGGAAAAATTAACCAAAAAATCCAAATGGGCAAATATGTGGATGAGCTTTCGCCTAAACCCAAGTATGGCAACTTTTCCATCGCCAAACTCTGGCGGCTTTTTTACTATAATTAGAGTTCAATGTCATATTTTCACAGAAACAAGCAACCGAGACAAGAAATATTGTCCAATATTGCAATTCTCTAGCTTAGTCTTTTCCGCATTTTAGCCCACAAAAGCGTCATATAACATTCATTTCAGCTATCTTCATTTCAATTAGTATACCAACCACATATCACAGATTAAAACCTGAATGTCTAGCATTATCTAATAAAGAGTCTAAATGTTGTTCAAGTGTTTTCAACAAGCAAAATAAATGAAGAACAGAACGTAGCTAAATCCTACAACACGTAGCCACATTTCTGAAAGATTAAAATTTTATTGACCACTAATCTTTCCCATTTTCTCAGCAAAATAGCCATTGCAGGTACATCTCATTGTTGATTTCGAAGACCATACTACCTTAAAGTCCAACAGAATACAACGTAATTAATGGACAAAAATCTAAACTAATCAACACCTCGAGTACAAAATTTTGCAGCATGTAAGCAACAAACAAACAATCAAATGCTCAAAGAAATTGCGGAAAGCCTCACCTTGAGTCCACATTTGCCGATTGAACCGTTTTCTCAACTTCCGCCACTCCGGCAGGGCCCGCATTCGGCACCATCTGGTTCCTCCTCAGCCACTGCTGCTGCTGCTGTTGTTGCTGCTGCTGCTGGTAATGGTTCTGATTCTGCAACAAACTCCGCTGCACGTACTGCTGCTGCTGCTGCTGATGATGATTATGAGGATTAGGGTTTCTCGGGTGATGCTGAGGGTAGTGAAAGCCATGGTTGTTTGGTCCCGAAAAGTTTGGATTCTGGTCCCGCCCGTTTCCGATACCCGGCGGATACCGTCCCCCTCCTCTCGGATTCATCGCAGTACTCGAAACCCTAGATTCCAAACCCCAAAAAAAATCACAGAAAAATCAGCAAAAATCGCCCAACACGCAGAATCACCGATCCGACCTGTCCGGAGCAAGAACAACAAAAGATCTGCAAAATGAAGACCAAATTCCGCGAAAAAAAAATACCGCCTGGGAAGCCCTAATTTCGCGAGTTGGGGATAGTGATGTGATGATCTGAAGCAAGAACAAGGAGGAGAAGAAGGTCTGGAAGAAGTGATTGGGATTTGGGAGATTGTGGAGAGAAATGGAAGCGAAGGCAGGCGGCTTCTTCTGAGTGGGGGAAATGGTGATTGATACGTTCGATTTTTAGGGCACCGGACTGACTTATCCATACAAGTTTACATTACTGTCCTTCAGGGTCTTTCTTCTTCGGTTGGGTTTTGGTTTTTGGTTTGATGAAGGTGAACCGGACTGGGGAAGGGCGTGCGTTGGGGCGATACGGATCGTGGGATCGATATCGTAGGGGTGGTGGAAGAGAAATTTTTCGGTGTTGATACCACACTAAACTGGCATGCTGCTGGTATCGATCACCAATCAACAAGAGACACGCAACCCCCTTGTTAAACCCAGGTTAGCTGGGCCCACAAGAGGGTTGCATGCCTTTTGTTGATTAGTGATCGAAAAATTTCTCCTCCACGTTCCTATCTCGATCCCACGATTCGAGTCTGCTGGATTGAAATCGGATGGCGTGTGATGTTTTGGCGTGCGGTGATGTACGCGAGGAGGGGTGCAGTCTTTTATGAGAAATTATTCAGTGTGTCTGGCGTGCCATGTGAGATTTGTGCCAACGTGGCAGAGCCTGAAATCTTCAGGGTCGATGAGCACCTATGCCCACTAATCATGCTAAACTGACGTTAAAGTTGATGTGGGATAGAGTTAGGGGCACATGGAGATCCTTTGGTGTACGGGACTCGCTTAATGCAAACTAGGTTACGATCGTTGATATTTGATGCCGTAATGCCATTCCTATTTGCTCTAAGCTTGTCAAAAGAAAAGAACACTTTTTCCATCCCCACATGCTTGATTTCCATGATCAATGGCTTCTGTCACATAACCGCAAACCCCATGTAGCAGACCAAGTGCACCTAATAATTTATCCGTTCAGCAATGGATTGAATCCCGAGGTAATTGAAGAATTGAAGGGTCTGGGAATGTAAAGCATTTATTTAGAAGCCGCTATTTTGGAGAATCTCCTCGTGAGGAGGTTAGGAAAGCGCTTTTTCTAGCAACGTGATGGGGTTAGGGTGCATTTGTCTCACAATTTCTGCTCTCCAAAGTAGTATGTTTGGTAGGCTGCTTTTTGGAAAAGCAGCTTTGTAGTAAAGTCACTCGGAAAGTCAAAAAGGGGCAGAAAGTGAAAGTGAACTTCATAGAAAATTTCCTCGCGAGGAGATTTCTGCCCACAAGCGCATATCCAGCTGTTTCCTCATCAAATATAGATATTGCAGAGTTGTCATAAACCCTAACTGCTTCTTTTGGATCGGCCACTTCTCTCCAGCAATTAAAATCCCCTAGATTCTGTTAGATGCTGCTACAAGCAAAATTAGCAATTAAATGCACCATTAATGAAAACGAAAGTGGCTTTCGAAGAGAGTTGCCGCTCCTTTACTGAAGTGCACCCTAATTGTGGAGTTATTTAGGGGCCGTTTGGGGCGTAAAAAATCAGCTTCATCCAGCTGAAAAAATTCAGCTGGTACTAACCCGCTGCTGGTTAGTGGATTATCCCAAAAATCCTTAACCATCTAGATGGAGCTGATTTTTCACGCCCCAAAATGGCCCCTTAGACCGATTGGGCAACAACGCTGGTCCATCACTGACCAAACTGATCCAGAATAGGCTTGGATTTGGAGGACTCGCAATTGCCATGGATATATGGGACCATGGTCATGGAACTTATCAAATCTTTATGTCAATTGTGATCGTAACAAAATTATCAATGTATATATATGGTAGCCAAAACGGAATAGCAAACTTTTCCATATAGGCTTATAACGAAAAAAAATTTACTTCCAAAGAGGTATAAACCTTTTTTTCTGAAGCATGTCATTGTTTTGAAATGGCCTGCAGTTGCCCTTTTTTGTTTGGGTGAATAAATGGACTCCAATTGCCATTATCACGGCTGTTGTCACAATATTCTTATGGGTCAACTTGCACCTCTCAGACCCTTATGGCATTCTTACTTAAGTAATCAACTGCTGAATACTGTAATTCATTGTAAAGAAGGTAGAAAACTGGAGTAAAAAACATATTTCAGACCATGTTTACGTCCAGGTTTACATATTCAGCTGTTTTTTTCTTCTTCTTATAATCGAGAATCCAAACACCCTTCACACACTACACAAGGGATCCACTCAGGATCTCTCTCGCGATAGGGTGAGATTCAATCCGTGGGACAGGCTCATGGGCATATTAACCTTCAGCATATGACGAAGGACATTGATGAGAAGTGTTCTCTGCCCCCCAGGATAGAAAATTCATAAGCAAGACCAGAAATCGCAGGTAGTATGCTTTAGGGGCCGTTTGGTTCGTGATTAATCCAAAACATCAGAGTGAAAAATCCACTTTCAATATTTATTTCCGGATTTTTCACTGTAGATGTATGAATCATATCTCGAGGTATTTCAGCTGGAAGTGAAAAAAACAGGAAATGAATAGTGAAAGTGAAACATCTACTTTTTATCACGCCCCAAACGGCCCCTTAATTGGAAGTAACATAGGACCCAAATTCAAAAATGATGCCAGAGATCTCAAGTAGTATGGCTTAAAGGGAAGTTGCACAGAATCCAACTTCAAAGTTAATATTCCAAGTTAAACTTACACGCTCAAAGGTCTTTTATTTCCTCCGTACTCTGCCAAATAAAGCAAACTATAGAAACGAGAACTAGAAGATAAATGTCCTGAACTCAGAAATCTATACCAAACAACTGGTAAATTAAAAGTCCCTAATTTGTTTTATAAAAAGAAGTCCATAATTTGTCAAGCACGCATACAGGTTCATACATGAACAAGACTTGCAGAAGGCCTGCAATGACCTTATCTCTATGCCGTCCATGGTCAGCAAAATAGAAAATACAAATACTAGTTCCCACTTCATATGCAGCAAGTACACAAAATTCGAATTTCACCCTCTCCTCAACAACTAAACTTAACACTACAATAAAGAATATAAGAAACTAAATAAAATTTTACATTGAGATTGCACTAAATGGCCGATTAAATAAAAACTGGAAATAAAATCTGAGACTACACATGAATCCAAGGGCATTGTATCTAATGTAAGCATATTCCACTCTCGAAAAATGTACTTCTACTTAGCCTCTTCCATTTTCAGCACCCAGCTTCTCATTGGCACCAACATTGGCCAATGGAGCTGAAATTTCAGCTGTCACATCATCGACCTTTTCTTTCAATGCCTTAATGTCCAAGACAGCAACAATACCCTCTCTAATTTCTCCTTCCAACCTCTCCACCTTTTCTTGACCACCCCTTCCAATTTCCTGCTTCAATGCTTCTATTTTAGTTCTCAAACCAGAGATACTTACTGCTTTGTCTATCTCCTTGCTGATCTCCTCATCAACCTTTACCATCTTCTCTGCCAGATTAGGTGGGGCTGTTGCCAGCACTTTTTTACCAGAACCGACAACCTCCAAATTTGCAGCTTTCAATGCATCCTTCAACTCTGCCTTTGCTCTCTCGACCTCAGCCGTCAGAGCTTCATCAAGCGGTTCTCCTCTTGCAACAGTTTCCCTTGCCTTCTTTAAAATCTCCATCTGCTTCTTCACATCTTTTTCTAGTTTCTGGTTTATCTCTTTTTTTAATCTCTCACTCTTTGCCTTCTGCGCAACCAGTCGATTAACCTGGGTTAAGGTTCCCATCTTTTGCTTCAGCTTCAGGTAAGAACCAGGTTGGGACAAACGGAGCTTAAACTCCTGCATTAACTTGTCAACCTTTTCTTTCAGTACAGGTTGATTAGCAGGATCAGCAGAAGACTTGGATAGCTCCAACTTTAGAGCTTCCAACCTCTCCTGTAAGCCCATTGCTATAAAGGCATTCGTAATCTCCTGGTCAACTTCCTGTCCTAGTCTCTCAACTGCCTCTTGTGAGAACATAGGTGTCGATGGTCCTACATTAGCATCATGAATTTTCTTTCTAAGCATCTCAATCTCCTCTTCGATCCCAGATGCCAAAGCCACATCCGAGATAACATCTGAAGGTTTCATGTTGCGTTTCCTTTCAGGATCAGCAGGGATGCCTTCTTGGAAACCTCCAATTTGACGAAATTTGAGGTGTCGTTGATGTAGCAGCTTTTCAGCATCCATCTCTGATAGTTCCTAACGGAAAACAAGGGCGGTTGTCATATCAGTTAAGTTGGTTCAACACGAGGAAATAGAAGGCAAACTTTTCTTCCTACACAGTTTAATAGCTCGTGTTCACATATAACTGTTCTATTCTTTTTATTTTTTCTTTAAGTACATAAAAAACATAATTAGTCGGGCATGTATTTCAGAAGTTATACTGCGCATTTCATTCTATACAAAGATATCTGTATATGATTTTTACAATCTTGTTTACTATGAAAGAAGCTGTATGAATTGCAAATTCAAGGTAAATCAGAAGACTCAGAGAACGGGGGCGCTGAGGACAAAGATGCACATACATGAAGATTCCACCTCAACATGGTTCACCAAGCAATCAGAAAATCTTAAACAAAGTAATGGTAAACAGCTCAGCTAGACAGATTCCCAGAACACAAAACTATTCCAATTGGTTGAATTTTAACGGATCTAGAAAATCCATAAGGCAATTCCAAGAAAATTTACGTCGATTGAAAAGCTATACCAACCACCATAACTAGCTTCCATACACAGTAGGGGTCAAGGCTCAAAAAGAGTGAGTCCGACCTTTTTGCCGAAGGAGGTCATGGTGGAGTGCTGCAGCAGGCTCAAAATAGACTGGCCAAGAGCAGATATCTAACCCTAACCCCCCCATGTTTAGCAAGGCCTCCCTGATGGCAAGGGAGGCTGAGTCATGGTAGGGAGAGGGCGGGGGGGAAGCAAGAAATGGCCTAGTGGAGCAGGCAGAGCACGAGAAGGCTGGGGTGAGCATGGCAAAGGTTTGCAATATCGTGAGACCTCACTCCTCAGAAGTTACCAAGAGAAAAACCCAAGGAAATGATCTCATGAATGTGTGTTTCCAGATCTCGGCGAGATCTCGGTATTTCGGTAATGTTAATATGACCATGTTTTGTTTTTCATGATCATGGTGAGAGAGAGCTATCGTCGGGAGAACTACACCACCAGCATAAACTTCATGTATCCTGTTTCAAACAACTGGATTTATGCTTTAACAGAGTTCATGGTTTATATAGTGCTACAGTGTTTGCTCTTTCAGTCTCGTATTCATCAAGCCTAGGTGAAATTTAGATGTCTAATATTGGTCTTCCATATTATAGAGGGTGTCTTAGTCAAGTGCTATTTATTTCTTTATGATCAAGTAAGTTCCTGTCTTCCTGTTTTAGTGCTTGCTTTGTATTAAAAAATCTAAACTTTATATCAAGATCCATCCCCCCACTCTGCAATTCAGACTTCTAGGGGATTACTTGTATTGAGGTGGCATACTCTCCTAGGGGATTAGTTGTTATCGCAGTCTGAGTATGTTGCTGACATCATTGTTCAGTTAGGTTTGACTGAAGTTAAATCTCCAGAAAATGTTCCTTTGGATAACCTTACCAGCTATGAGGAAGCGGTTGGGTTGGTGGTGTATCTCACTATTACTCAACCCAACATTCAGCATGTTCTTCATGTTGTCTGCACTTTGCCTAGCCTCTGCTCCTCAGATTACTCATTAGGCTGCTGTCCTTCATATCCTCTATTACGTTTGGGGGACTTAATATTTACAAGTTTGCTTCTTTCCTCTTCCTCTGTTTTGGTTTTGAGGGCCTATTCTGATGCGATTGGGCTGGTGATGTAGCGAACCAAAAATACACCACTGCTTACTATGTTCTTCGTAGGTGATTTGTTTGTCTACTCCTATGTTTTGTAATAGTACGAGTGTCATCTAGATTGCCAACAATTCTATCTATGATAAGTGCACAAAGCATATTGAGATTGACTATCACCTTGTGCGCCATCATCTCCGTGCTAGGACTCCAACACTTCCTCATATCCAGTCCTCCCACCAGTAGGTTGATTTCTTCACGAAGCCTCATATTGTTGCCCGCTTTCAGTTTTTCTTGGGCTAACTCTCCATGTTTTCTACATCTAGAGTTTGTGGACGACGTTAAAGGAGAATTTGCTCTTTCAGTCTCGCATCTGGCCAAGTCCCTAATATTAATTTTCCATACTATAGACAGTAGTTTAGTCAAGTGCTATTTATCTATTCATGTTCAAGTAAAAAATATTATTTGATTTGCATTAGGAGATATGACCTCTATATGAGGATTAATCCTCCATTTCTGTAATTCAGACTTTTCAATATTCAAATGTACAGTTGTGTTCAAAGAATTCTATATCCATTACCTGCTTTAACAGCAGGACAGCTTGCTGGCTCTTAAGATGAGAAATAGGTTTCTGATGTCCTCAATATTGAGACACACGAAGATTATGGCATGCAATCTCAGCGAAATGATAAAAAATTAATAGAGAATATTAGCTTATATTTCTGAATAAACCAGTACTCCGAAGTTCTGAGAGTTTAAATAAAGTACTCCATCCTGATCACTATGGACATGACCCAAACCCAATACCTGTCTACCTAATGTTAAATTAAACTTTGTCATCAGTTGTAAATATCCCTGCATGTTTGATAGGTTTCAAATTTAACAAATAACGATATATTAGTTCTGAATATAATATTGAGACTCCTCATCATTGAGATCACTTTCTTGATCTCCTCGAGATCTCTCAATTCTTGGCTGATTGAGATCGGCACCAAGACTGACAAACCTTGGTGCGGGTAGAAGGACCTTAAGCCAGGGTGGAGCATCCTTCCCTACAAATCATGATATTCTTACATCTCTCTCTTGTTAAAGAACAGTAGCAAGTGATGCAAGCTACTGTACTTGCAGGTGAATTGACAAAAGCCATCAAAATGTCTAGCTATCATTTGGCCAGTTATAATGAAATCTCATTGTTCTCAACCCTCACATAGATCTGCTCATTGTCAGATCCAATTACAGCTCTATGACCTTCTCCGCCACTACTATAAACTGTCCTTCAGACTTGACTCAAGTCTAGATTTCACTCCTCTGGGCCTCTCTCATGTCCACTACACATTCCATCGGATCTAACTGCAGCCCACTGCCTGCTCCTCACCACTCCACCAGGCATACTCCGCTTAGCCCCACTCCACAAGGGGACAAAGGGACTACTATTGCCAGTGTTGATCAGCCTCATCCTCCAGCTTGCTTATGCTCTGCTACATCGCAATCATGCCCCACTCCGCCCCATGACAAATCAAGGGAGGCTGCATCAAAAAATTCCTCCCCAGTATTTTTCTGCCATGACGCATCCGCTGGTGTATGGTTGGCCCTTCTGGCAGCCTGACAGACCCTTTTTTCATTCTCGACCATTTCCTATTTCTGAGGGCTTTTGATCAATCCAATGGCTAGGATGCATGGTGGACTTAAAGGTTCCAGATGAAACTTCATCAAATTTGGGGCTGTCTAGCTTTACGATCCAATCACCTTAAAATCAATTTTTTTTGCCTAACATCTGAGATGATTCTTCCTAAGGACAAGCTTAAACATCTTTTTTTATTACAAACTTTCACCCACGTCGTTAAAACAGGTTTATCAAGTCTTCCAAATGCCATAACCGCAACAACAAACCACAGATTAAATCATTTTATAGCCAACCAATAGAACCTAGCATCCTACATTATGCATTCTCTATAAAAAATAGTTGTTTTCAATAAATATATGCTTACATTCATAGCCTTCATAATTACAAGCTTTATCTGCTGCGATGTCCAGGATGGATCTGTGTGTGCTCCACCAAGAGGTTCCTGTTAATAAAAGAAGGCATAGATATATGATGGTGTAATATGCATGTAATCCATTTCCCAAATGAAGTACAATCTTTGTTATAAAGGGTAACTTTCTCTCGACAATAATTACGAGCTCTGAAAAGTGAATTCAATCGAGTAAAAAATAGACAATATTACAGTTTACAGTTCTTAGGTAAATAATGAAATATTTTTTTTGGGTCCTTCAGCACAAGCATGCACATACGAATCTCTAAACAAAACAATCAAATACTCACTGGAATAATACCATCGGCAATATCAAGTTTGCACAATTCGGTGGCGGTTATTTTTAGTTTCTCAGCTGCCTGAAACAATTATTTGACAGAACATAACTCCAAGAAATAGAACTTTATTCTAAAAAGGTTGTACTACAAGCCAAATCAGATACCTTAGGAGCTGCTTGAGAAGTTTTCCACAATATGGCTGCACAGGCCTCAGGACTGCTCATAAAAAAAAATTCAACATAAAATCATTAATACTATGTTCTGCACATTAATAAAAAAAAATGGTATAAGACCAGATCTACATGCACTCAACCAGATGATTAGCGAAATCCTTTCACATGAAACGGAGGTTGACCGCTGAAGGTATAGCCTGAGCCCAAACTAATTACGAAGGATAATGGCATCCCTATACCGAATCTGTACAGTAAAACCTTACATTGGCTTTCAATTGGACAGAGAAAAGTGCAGCTCCTGTGAGAATAAGGGGTGTACTTTTCTCTGTCCAATCAAAACCCAGGTGTAGGGTTTGATGTACAGACTCAGTGGATAAATATCAACAAAATTTAACATACTCATCTTCATTCATTCATTCATTTTCTGTTAAAATACACTATTTGCAAAAACCGTCAAGGGAGAAGTAGAAGAAGAGGAAGGAGACCAAAAGATAACCTGCTCCCAAAAAAACTTAAAACTAACCTGCCTAACTTGTAAACAGAAAAACTATCTGCCTAAAATGTAACAAAATCAAAAAATTAGTTGCCTAAAACGTAATAAATCTGAAAATATTCTGCCTAAAATGTAAAAAATCCAGAAACAACTTTTCTGAATTGAAAATTTTGCGAAATTTTGGCAATATTTTAAATTTTGAAAATTCAGCAAAATGGGAGAATTTTCAAAATATGACTCAGCAGACGCCTATTTCACAAAATTTGTGACTAATTTCAATAGCTACTTACAGATAAATTATTTAACTGCATAAAAGATATCAAATTAGACATATGATTATCTTTTCTAGTGAATAAACATGAGAAAGTGTTAAGAACACAAGCGTACATATCCATCTTAGTGGATCACCTGGCCACATAGAATACAGAATTCTCCATCATATACAGTTTGTTAGCACAGGCAATTGCAAGAGCTCCACCAGAACCACCTTCTCCAATTACAACTGTCACGATTGGAACCTTGAAGCCAAACATGGCTCTTAGGTTATAAGCTATTGCTTCTCCCTGCAAGTATCACATTAATGATTGATAAGCCCTCTTCAAGCCAAAATGAACACCGAAATAATATCAAGGGTTTAGTAGCTCGAAATAAATCTATCACCACATTTAGATAAAATTCCATGCCGTTACAAAACTGAGTAAAAAAAAAGTGGCAGCTCAGTACAACCTGGCCAAGTTCCTCAGATTTGAGATCAGCAAATGCACCAGGAGTGTCCACAAACGTAATGATGGGAAAACCATGATGGTCAGCATACCTCATCATACGCAAAGCTTTCCGATATCTACAGGAATTTTAAATGTTTAATTCAGGTGATCCATAAGAAAAAGATAGAAGATAACCCTCACAAGGTAGAACTGTTTTGTTTTTTCTTCCAAAGAGCTTCTACTATTTCAGGCAGTAGTTTACTATGAAATTCATAATGCTCATATTCAAGGAATAAACGGAAAAAGTAGGCAACAAAGAGTTCACAGTTACAAACATATATGGGAAATCAGAACAAGCTTTTAAATAGCATTAATAATTTTTTCTTTCATCCATATATACATGCAGACATACAACCAAGCATGCATATAATACATGATTAGAATCCATGTAAATATTGATTTCCATGCACTAGGAAAACTTGTTAAGAACTTCTTCATAAGAGATAAATGTTCAGTTTGCGCCAAATAACTAGATTAGGAACCCACCCATGTGGAGTTGGCATCCCAAAATTACGCTCAATGTTCTCCTTTGTATTTCTGCCTTTCTGATGACCAATGAAAAGGTAACTTTTACCATCTATGCTTCCTATCCCAGTGACGATGGCAGGGTCATCATAACCTGCACGATCTCCATGAAGCTCCACCCACTAGTTTTTTTAATGAAAAAGGAAGGCAAAGGATGTGATGTTTCTATTCAAACATTTCCATCATAAGAAATTAAGAGCAAAAGGAAGGAACAAAGGATACCTTGTCTGTAATGTTTAATACATGATCAAGAAAAGTGGGTCTGTTAGGATGGCGTGCAATACTCAGGCGTTGGATTGGAGTCAGATGTGTGTATAGATCTTTCAAAGCCTGATACAACACGTCTAGAAAAGTTGAGACAATGCAAATCCGAAAAGAATTTCCATTCCCTCAGAATTGATTAGAAGTCTACTTTAAGTTATCTAAGAAAAGTCCATTTGAAAAAGCAAAGAAAAATTTAGCAGATTTAAATGAGATGTCTTTCCCATAAGCAGTAAAATAGTAAATAAAAAGGGTTTACTTAGGAAATTGCCTGTTGATACTTGCTTTCCAATAAACTAATTTGGTCGCTGAAGTCCAAACCTGTTTCATCAGCCATTTTACGCACCTGTGAAGCAAAAGAATTATAAGCTATGAAAAAAACTTTAAAAGAAACTGGCACAAACGTGTACAATAGCTGAATTATATTGACCATCACACACCAACAAACTAAAAGTGAAAAAACAAACTAATTAAAATGAAAAGACAACAAAAAGCCATAAATTTACAACAGAGATACATACATCTATAATTTTCTTCTCCAAATCCATCAATGGCTTCTCAAATGGAAGTGTCACCGGCTTTGGCTTCTCAGAGAGAGGCTTGAAATGAGAAAGATAACTTAAGTGACCAGTTTTCATGTTTGGGTCGATATCGTCTGGCCATGGATACTCATGCTTCTTACCCTTTTTAACTCTAGCCACTACAAAACCTTTATGCCCATTCCCACCTTTAGATTTAATTGGACGCTGTAATAAAAGTCCATTAATCCCTTTAAATGAACTCCCAAGGGCATCAGAATTGAAGATATTCTCTTTAAATGCAGCCCTTCCATCAATGCTTCTACCAAGTCCAAGTGAAAGAGAAATGGAACTCATGTCCAATTGCAGAAACACAGAATGAGAGAAAATCAAATGCAGTTGGAGAGCTCGAGCCTGCATGAAAAGTCATTCACACGACCATCAAATTCTATATAAAACAATCAATCAACTACCAATCTAAAAAAACAATCGAAAAATATAATAACATTCTTGAAATAGATTTTCAACTTGATACATCCAAGGCCACTAAGTAGGTTCATACCACAAAAAATGGCATTCTGTGCCATCATATATAACCATATAAGAAAGTGTCATCCAAGTCTCAAGCACTTGAAAAATGGCACAACGAAATATGCTTTTTAATTAAGCTTAAAAGAATAAGATCTTTTTTATTTCTAAATTACCAGCACACTTATAGTTCGTTTCACAACTAGGCGCATCACAAAACTCTAAAAAGGCTTAAGAAAATTATTCAATCAACACAAAAAATTCGACCATCCTCCTCAGTAATCCACCTCTAATAGTTCCATGAACCCAGGCATTCCTCATCAAGCTCCAAACAAGTTGACCTTTTTTTCTCTTCTCAATTATAAATACAAGTTTACGCGTTCAATTTGTACCCTCAATAACTTCCCGAAAATGACTAATTCTCGTTCCAAATCTAACAAAAGCTTCATCCAACCAAAAGAAACACAATAAACAGCAAATAAAACTGCAAATTTTAGGAAATTAAACCCACAACAAAGGAGGACCCGCAATGCAGCTCCACAACACCTCCCAAACATCCAATTTCCATCTTTCTATAAACCCAATAACAAATCTCGCATTTTCCACCATTCCATCAAACCTCCCGCGTATAAATAAAAATTAAACAAAACCCATAAATAAATAAACACTTGAGTACCTTCTCTGCTGGATCCCAATGAAATGGAAAATGACCAAGAAAACAAAGACTTCTAAGGCGGATTCCTTTCAGAAGAATGGAATGCTAGAAGCTTCGATTACAATGGAGAATTTGGCTTGGATTTGGAATTGGAATTGGAATTTTGGGAATCGAAGTGATCTGATTCAAATGATGA
Organism: Houttuynia cordata; assembly: GCA_039654745.1. Classification (NCBI taxonomy): domain Eukaryota; kingdom Viridiplantae; phylum Streptophyta; class Magnoliopsida; order Piperales; family Saururaceae; genus Houttuynia; species Houttuynia cordata. The sequence goes on from CM077504.1 coordinate 7,368,991, forward strand.
TGAGGTAAAAGTGGGAGTCTGGATGTGAGTTTTGGTTTGGCGGGGGTTGGTTAACCTGCGCACCGGGTTTAGAATCGGGTGGGAGAAGGAAATTATTAGGTACGCCTTGCGTACGGGAAACTAACGCTCGCTGCCAAACGGTGATTGACACGATTTCCTTGGTTAACCTGAGGCCAATCACCAATTGGTGATAAGTATGAAATCCAGGTACACTACCCGCACCTAATAACTTGTGGAGAAGGGAAGGGATAACGATCCCCTCCGTTTGATGTGTGGGTCCATACTCTTCCTGTGTGGGACCTACCAGATTTAATTACGCATACCCACCCGCGTAAGTCCCCCACCTAAGATTTTAGCAACATTTCACGTTATGGGGAGAAATTATTGGGTCTCCCTACTTTACATGTGCTCTTGAATAAAGCGTGTGCGCCATAGGTGATCGATCGACTACTCCCTAACAACCTGGCAAGAAAGTGACATGATAGCAATGCTCCACCTTTGCAATGAGGTGAAGCTAAGCATTTTTGGTTAGCCTATGTAGGGGATTCTCATTGGTCGAGTGCTCCACTCACTCGGCGTGACTGAATATTTCTCGTGGTGGTCTCAATAACAAAGTGCGGACATGGCTATGGGAAAAAATCGAATACAAAAAAATAGTGCAAAGGACCAAAAATTAAATATAGTAAACAAAAATATATTAAACTAGATTTTTTTAATTAATATGACACAAATGAAGAGAAATAAGACATGAAAAAGGGGGGAAATATTTTTTAGTTTTTGATAACGAGGGGAGTCCAAGTCCTTATGACCCGACTAGAAGGGAGAGTGCAACCGACCTCTTAAAGTACCACATCCACCACCAATCCCCTTGGGAGCATAAGGCTTAAGGCCCACCCCTCGTACTCATCTAATAAATCGGGATATATTCCTGCGTGGGGGCCAACTGAGTTGGGGTTCAATCTTAAGACCTCCACGTTACAAAGGATGCCCCGGCCATTGCAACAGCACCCCATTTATTAAATATAAACTATCCACTTTTTGCTTGTATAATATGCAAAAAAATGGGAAAATATATAGAAAACATGTTTTTAAAATAATGCCCGTATTTAAGGACATGAAAGATTTGGAATGGAAAAAAATATGTATTTTACATGAGTTTAGAATCCGCACTTTGTCATTATAAAAAAATCTGTACTTTGTGATTACGATGGTGGTCAGCTTCTTCATATATGGTGCCCACGAGAAATTATTCAGCGCCTAGCATGCCATGTGGTATTTGCATCTACGTGAGAGGATTTGTTGATCTTGAAAACCAACTGTGTGACCCTCCTGTCACACACAGATGTAACTCCCACGTGGCATGCTGAGTACACTCAGTAAAGTCTCACTGCCCACAATTCGCGTATAATTACGGATTCTATGTGGGCCATTATGTACATATTAAACAGCTTCGATACACAAGTTATTGCTTATCCTAATTATGACCTCCACTTGAATAACTAACTTTTGAGATGATTCACGTTTTTTGGGGATAATTGAAATGATTCACGTTAAAGGTATATCATCTAGGCCATGTGTCACGCCCCGAAATCCCATACCTCGATCGAAGTGCGGAAGCCAATCAATGATATACATTTGGAGGTAGAGAATCTCGGGCCGAGACCGAACAGTCGATTTCACCACCAATTACGATCATCTCAAAAGGATGTGTAATCGGTCATGCCCATAATCAGTGCAATACAAATACAAACATTAATGAATACTATGGAATGGAAATTTACTTAATAATACTGATAAAAATGATAATCCATTTAAGAAGGTCAAATCAAATAAACCTATAAATCTATGGCACACAATTGCCATTAAATGTCATAAGCATCAAATAAGCAAAGCAAATAATATAAACTCTAAATCTTCACGGCTCCTGCGACCGCTTCACTACTGCAACTTCCTGATTTCAATTTCCATTTGCGCCTGCATCAGAGGATGCATGAGTATTTCATAGAAACACTCAGTAGGATGTAAAAACCCACTGAATTAGGACAAACAATATGAATAGGATAAGAATAACAAAGGTTTATGAAGATGCCGCAACATCCGGACTAAACCAAGGATTTATACACCTGAAAGGTTAGTCGATAATAATTCCAACCCGCAAGTAGGGAAAACAACAATAAGGCTCCTACTACACATATGAGTAAGGAGGGAATGATAATCATATTAAAAAGCTCCAGACATTAAAAGTGAAAAGAGTACAATTTCTGCTCGCTGAACCGATCACCCGCAAGTGACTATACCAGAACCACCCTAGGGGTCCTCTTTTTGGAACCCTGCCATGAGTCTAGGATGCTGGCCCCACCAGTGCTTACGGACACGATGGGCGGAGATTGAAGACCTTCCGTAATGTCAACAATCTAACGTACGTATGTTGCCTCTTTTTGGGCAGTGTGGAACCGCAGTACCACAAATATTAGTGACCCCGCAAGATCAAGCAATGGCATAATGTGAGCATACTATGAATCCACTTCCGGAGAAGTCCCGCAAGACCTCTAGTGGAGGAATCAATCAAATAATCATGATGAATAATAATTCAACGAAATAGAGGCCGCAACGCTCTAACCACATAAGGTATCAATCACCGGAACAGACTCACATACAGAGTATAAGTGGGAATGTCACACAAAGAGAATAACACAATCCATACATACGTTCATGCTCAGCCCTAGATGGAAATTCATATAGGTCTTATTGAAATATATATATAAATCAGAGACAAGGTGTTAATGAGTCCTAGATGATTTGGATTCCAAATGGAACCTCAAACCGACACAAGCGCTTTATCTTCAAATACACGATTACGGTTTTCTTGACATAAGTATTACCCATCTATCATATTAACCATAACCCAACCTTACTGTGATAATCATAAGGATATAATCCAGTAATAGTTACTGACACGTCCTACCATCTTCACATCATATTAAGTGGTTTTACTTAAGTACTTAGTGTTTTCACTTGGATTCTGCTCACTGTCTTTTGCATAACAGTCCACTTCCGGCGGCTCCCAGACTCTGTACAGTTAATATTATCTTCTGAAATTTTTACTGAGAGTACCCTTATGAGTCTAGTTTCTAACTCCACCGGTTTTATATTTTTCTGATATCATATGAATTAGTTATGAATTATTCACTGTCGACTGTCCGTGCAGAAACAGTTCTGGCCGAAAGTGAGAAACTTGATTAAACTTTAATTAACTTATACCGTACCACTTATAGATGATAATATACTCATGATAGATGATAATACTCCCCTCCTAGATCAATTACAGATCCTGGAATTAACTAGAATTACCAAAAGATTCCCTTTTTATCATGTTTCTTCACATATAACACAATCTTAGACCATAATATCTTTCAACTAAATTGATTTAAGCAAAACGATCATTAAGGTATAAGACTCAATCATTAGACATCATAATCAGAACAATATCAGAACTTTTATCTTCTGTAAAATTAATAAAGCATCCATCTTTGATGTGATTTACCATCTAGACATGAAGCATGAAGGCATATATGCATGTATCGCAATACACATGGAAAGACAAGACATAAATCATTAATCCCGCAAGATTCAAAGCAATACTCCAAGGAAATCAGTAAGAACACTTATCATATAGTGTGAGAAAAGAATAAGAAGAGAGGGAAAAACCATCTTACTCTTTATCACCAAAAGACGTCGCCTTTCTACGCGATGTTCGTCTCCTCCGCTTTCTTCAAAGCTTCCCGATCCAAGCTCTTGAGCAATTCCCACAAGAAGAGGTCTTCTAAGAGAGGGATGAACGTGGGAAGGAGAGGGGAAAGCCTCTGGACGTTCTAGGGTTTAGTTTTCAAAAGCACAAGCCTAGACTCTATGGGTTTATATAGAGTTTTTAGAAGATCTTTGCCCAATCAATTCTACCATATCTTGGGCACTTTCCACCAATGGGAGAGTCCCTAAATCACCCTAGGAACGTGCAATATAACTTTAGTTAGGATATGACATCTTTCCCAAACAAATCCGCCTCAAAATTAGGTTAGAAATCGCCAAACCGCAACTGGCGATCGATCGTGCAATACGGCGATCGATCGTCCTGCGCTGTTTACAAACTGCACGATGGCGCCGATCGTAGCCGATCGAAGCCGATCGATCGTGTTCCATAAGCCGATCGATCGTTTTTACGCGATCGATCGCTTTTATTCAAGTTCCCATATCTTTTTACTCCGAACTCCAAATCACACAAAATTGGTATCGTTGGAAAGCTCTTCTCACCAACTTTAATTTAAACAAAGCATCACACGGTCAAATCAATCATTAAGAGGGTCAAATTTCAGTTTTAAGATACTTACTAATTTTCCGGATGTTACACCATGAGATGAGGTAAACCCTAGAGTTAGGACCCATTTGGGAACTACTTTGTGGGCGTAGGAAAGGCCATTTGAGCTCAGTTGAGGGTGCAACTCGTTTGGTACATTCCTTTGAGATTCATGATATATATTTATGAAGAAATGGCATTTAAGGGGCATTTAAATTTGTCCATTGTAAGGAAGACCTGCTGGCCGCTGCCCCTCCTCAAGAGCCAATGGAAACCAAAGAATACTTATCGCCTTGCCTGTTTGGATGCTAGATTAATGGAAGAATTCTGACCTGAGTTGACTTATGATCAGCAATCTTCTTTAAATCTCAAAAGAAGGAAAAGTAAGAGAAGCTAGATTGCTTAAACAAGCTTGATTGTCAGTTACATCAACTTTGAATAATGCACAATTTTTAAACAACAAGCTTGATTGTCAGTTAAATCAACTTTGAATAATGCACAATTTTTAAAAGAACCTAGAACCTAGATTGTGCACTATCAATCAAGAGGGCTCTTCTACAGTGTACAATTCAAATCTGGCTTGATCCAGATCTTTGATCGTACCAGTTCTCGGCAGGCTTAGGTTTTCCACTAAGAACCCCAGCAGAGACCTACAACTCTGGTTGGTCCAGACTATCAGTCCAACGAGAATTGGTTTATCCCATTTACAGGACATGCAATTTAGAGCCTTCTCTTATTGATCTAATTCCTCATATTGACTGGTTTTCCGCAATTATGGAACTTCAATTATTGATAACCAAATGCTGGAAGTCCAAAGTGAGCTTTGCATTCAAACCCTTCCTTGGCAACCTCAGTTTGTTTTCCATTGGGTAGCATTGCCAACCCACCGCCAGCTACAATAATTCCAGGGATGGCAGTCAAGTAACCAACAACTATCCAACTGCTTTCCACCGAAACACCATTCAAGAACAATTGAATAGCCACAGAAAATTGTTTGGACGGCGACCTGTCATTTTCTTTCATGCAGAAATTTCCATACCTTGTTATCTTCAAAATCTTGTCTATGAAAGAGCTGCTGAGACAATGGATTTTCACATTTGAGTTTTCCTTTTTGAGTTTTCACATTTTCACATTTGAGTTTTCCATTTTGGTACAAATTTTCCACAATTCAGTTGAATATCTATGGAAGAGGTACGATGAGCATAAGAAACTTTGTCTACAAACATGTTGCATAGGCCCATTATGAATAAGACGGGTTAGAAATATTATCATGATTATATCACATTACAGGACAATAATGCCTCTAACCGGGAATTTCAACTACAATACATCGTGTCCAACTGAACATGCTTCCTCCCTCAAGCACGCGTTATACTTCGACATATAATAGGAAAACGGACCAAAGAAGATTATTCCACCGCGACAGTGCAAAAATTAGTGATTCCTCTGCTATAAACTACTCCCTTCAGTCACTTTTAATAGAAAAAGTTCTTTTCAAATGAACTAAAAATCAGTTCATTTGAAAAAAAACTGTATCTATTAAAAGTGACCATTAAAAGTGACCAGAGGGAGTAACATTTACACATGTTAGCGCAACTAGAACAGATGGAAAGACCATAGGTATAGCAAGGTGGTCTGGTAGGCCTTGACAGACCAAGCAAGGATTTTTCTGATATGCTGATCTCACATCAAGCATAACTCATTTACATAAAACTGCAGACAAACATTTAGTTGTAGCAAAGAGAAATCAGATAAAACATTTAGTTGTACTATTCAATCCAACCCTCTAGTTCATTGGAACATAAAGCTAGCTACGGATCAGCTTCCCTTTCATGATTTTTTCTGAAAACTCCAACTAATTGAATGAGACTCGACACTCAGATTTCAAACAATGTATGGTCAGACATCTTCAGGATTCAAGAATGGATCATGTTAAAATGAAATCTCGACAGCTGTTGTGGGATGGTGGAGATAACTGGCCCATATCTCTGCAGCAATATGATAAAGTTTTAATGAGAGACTAAGTGATGGCTCCAAAGTATACGTAAAACACTTACAAGCCTTAAAAACCATAAGCAGAGAATCAACTCACCTGAACATTATCATAGAGCTCAAAAAGTGGAACAGCAAGAAGCTTAAGATTTTTTGGCACAGCAAAATATTCCCTTTCAGACAGGTGCACTAGGAAAATTTTCTTGCATTCCTGGATAAATTAGCACATCAGTATTTTGATAAATGATTAATATTGTGATAACTTATAAATCATTATGATAACTTATATATGATTTATATTGTGATAACTTGCATAACTAGCCGATCTAAAAAAATAATAATTTGCATAACTATGATTTTAAAGTAAAAGTAAATCAAAACCTTGGGCTTCGCTATGTGAGGAGGACAGTACGGGTACATTGTTGTTTCAAAGTTTGGTCGCCACCACATGGCAACACACTCTCCAATCTGCAAAACATGGGAATCGGCAAGTTGAAAAAAGATACTGTAGTAGAACAAGGGATTTTTATTATGATTATGATTGGAACAAGGACGATCTCACAAAAATCAATAGAAAGTATTTACCCCTCCGGTAAAGCTAATTCCATATGTTTCATGACACATTTCCCAGAGGTGCAACTGGTAATTGTAAAAAGAAAGCTAAGAAAAGGAGTTCTAAGATACCTGCCAATCCGGCTGAAGAGAAGTTGAATTAGCGGCGAGTTTGCTGCATAATTTTCGCTTCAGACCCTCAATCTCTGTCCATTGCAGAAAAAACGACTAGAAATCAGGGTTGGTATAGAATATAGAATTGCATTGCTAAACCAAGGACGAGATTTGCACAACTCAAGTTCACAATTTAGCTCACCATTCTCTCCAGGTTTTAACCGTCCTCCAGGAAGTTTACAGAAAGTGTTGCCTATCTGCAGAAGAAGAATGTGGGGATGATTGTGCTCTTGGACCTACAAACAAAAATTGAAAATCAAACTCTAAATCAATTACTTAATAGAAAATGTTAACTGGCACCGTAAAACACACACACATATATAGAAATCATAAATTTTGCATGAACACTCAAATTCATGTAATTTTTCTTTCCCTTTCACACAGATCTTGTCTGCATAAATAAGTATGAATATAAATAGCATGTACAATATATAAATAAGCCTACATGAGAAAATAAAACACTGACCAGTAAAATTCCTTCCACACTTGTCCGCATTCCCTCCTTCATATAACTGACAGTTAAACTTAAAATGTCAATTTATAATGTATTTTCCACAAAAAAAAATCTTATGCAGGCTAGGAGGAGCTAAATCAACATTGCATGCATTGTATATTATGAAGCACTGATGCCTCAACCAAAAGAAAAGAAGTAAAGATAAGGACTTAAGAAAAGAGTTTAAAAGAACAAAATGCAAGGGAGGCCTTTAATTTCTTTAGTAAGATAGATCATTAGTTTCTAAATACCACTAGGTCTTTAATTTCTTTAGTAAGATGTTCTAACTAAAGTTAGTTTCCTTTGAGGTAGAAGTCCTAACTAGAGTAGGTTGGGAAAAGCCTTTTAGTCACTAGGCAGCCCCTGGTGACAAACGTGTTAGTCAGTGAATGGTGAAGCAAACGGCCAGCCTGGTGTCATATATACACTGAAAAACATCTCCAGGCCGTGATGGGGTTTTGACCGACTACTTCCGGTTTTATTTTTCCTTTAGGAGAAGCATCTTTGGTCCGCCTGGCAGATGTCCGCAACTCCTTCAGACGATAATTAACATTCGACAATGCACAGGCATATTTTGTGCACTCCAGCAAATGATCGATACTAATGATCCGCTGATGGATGGCTCCTGTTAATGGAGGGAATTCTGGTAGACATCCCTCCAGGTGGACTTCAAAATCTTCCGATCGTCTTTTGGGACCAGTGGCATGGATCAGCGATTTCTTTTTCAGCCAAAGCCAGTTTTAGCTGTAAATTGGATAAATTATTGAGTGTGTCGGGCGCGCCACTAAAATCATCCCACGACGCACCCCGGAGGACTACCAATAAAATCTCTTCTCTTCCTCCACTTTGTGCAGACAGTGAGGCGTCAATTATGGCTGAAAAAACGCCTCCTCTGGCTAGCCATTGCAGGGCTAAGACCCAGAGGATTTATTTATTTTCCATTATAGGGCCATTAATATATTTATTCATATATTGGGTAAATAAGTTTATATTTACATTATCACACAAATAATAACATATGTAATTCAAAATGCAAACTTCAGGCCACAAAATCATGTCTTTTTCTCAACTTCAATAACTTACTTGACCTTCATCCGAGCAAGACGATCAGCGACAGAAGTGTCCTTTTCCATTTTTGGCTCTTTGGTTCCAAAAGAATAGCTTGCGAGGGGGTAAAGGCTGGAAAAAAAAGTGATATTTTCACAAATCAGACCAAATTGTCATATGCTTACTAATAATTTAAACCAGCATCTTACTGTATCAGACCAATTTGTCGTATGCTTACTAATATTTTAAACCACCATCTTACTAATATTTTTAACCAGCATCTTATTGTATCAATGCCAAATGTTTACAGCGTACTACAAAGCAATTTTGAACACAAAAGTTGTTCAGACAGCCTCTATCTAGAATTCAATTTACAACCAGCATGAAAATTTTAAAATCAGATAAACAACTAAAAAGTTCCTCAATGATAGTTCAATGATTTCAAATATTCAATGTGATGCCCGACAATTTCATAGATATATTAAATTTCAGTACTAATCACTCGAGTAAAACCTTGAGTTGGGTTGAGAGACATTTGAACCAGTAGTAGCGGTTCCAAAAACACATTAAAAGGAGTCGGATGAGGAAGATATGGTCTTTCAACGTTGATACACAACCGTTCAAGACCTGATTACTCGATTGAGCAGAGGAAGTCAACCGTTTGACCAGACCCATGGCCCAAGAGAGACTCAATTTGAGTCCCACACGGGTTCAAATTAGGGTCTAAAACGGTGTATCAACTTTGAAAGACCATATCATCCTGATCCAAAATCCGTTTAACATGTTTTAGTACTGCTACAACCAGCTCAAAGTGTAGATTCCACCCAAAATCGTCTTTCAGCACAACCCAAGGTTCTACACGAATGACTATCTGAAACTAAATATATATCCAAAATTGTGGGGCATCACATTTAAAGTTCTTAGGCAAGAAGCCCATAGTTTAATGCCCCAAAACTATAAGCCAAAAGTCACAACTACTAGTTCTGGGGCAAGTAACCAAAAGACCCCATTACATGGAATAAAACTTGATAAAATTGGAAAATTCTTTACCAAGTGGAGCGCACAAGGAACATGTCAATCTATCTATAACCGGAATAAGGTAGGAACAAGAAAACAACTAGGCTCATTAAAGTTCCAACATCAAGCGTTTCGAGATTTCAGACCGACTGCACAAGTTGGCTTCACTGTCTAATCAGACTCATGTGAGCCAAGCTCATCGAAACCAATAACATTTTTCTTTCTCTTAGCAGGGTATACATGTAGATTTAATACCATTGAAGAAACACCAGAAATGAAAATCCAACCAAACATATACCTAATTCATACAAGTAATAAATGATCAGGTTCCTCACAGTGATGACAACAAGACGAAATAGTAAAACAAACACCGTCGTCTTTACATACATTTTAATTCGTCAATGGCAAAAGCTTCACATGTAGTGGCTCATAAGTTAATCTAACTAATCAATGGATTGATTCGCCTCGCATTAACTCTTCTTGTTTCAACAATTACTGGAAGAGTATTCATAGCTATAATAGATTGAAAGGGATCGTCGAACACTTTGTTAAAAAAAAATTATACCTATACTTATCTTGGCCCCAGTGCAAGTCAATACATACTATCATACACTCATAAAAATCTTCACAACTCCACCAAAGATACATACTTTAATCCTCCCTCCGTCCGGAATTATTATTACAATAAGGTTTTCTGAAATTAACTAATTTTGTTGATTCTGAAAATCCTTATAGTAATGATAATTCCGGACGGCGGGAGTACAACAATACATATCTTCAAAACTCCGCCATATATACATATACTACTCTCTGCTGTTTTAGATGCTTCATCTAGAAACGGGCACAGTCCTGTCTTAGATGCTCCATATGGTCAATTAAAGTGGATTTTGAAACTCTTCCTTCCCCCATTAGTTGGGGTTTCCACCATCCAATAAAAATCAACATTTTTCTACATGGAGCATCTAGAAATAGACGCAGGGAGTATTATACACCAGAAAAAAGCACTACAAATCCACCATACCTGACCACACCAGTGAGCTATGAAAAAGGACACACACATCCAGATAGAGAGAGAGAGAGTACTTGACGTTGAAGCGGGGGAGGCGATCGGCGATGGCTGCATCGTCCTCGAGCTTGGGTTCGTTGGTCCCGAACGAGTAGCTCGGCACAGAGTACACGCTCACCGCCATCGCCCCGGCCGCCGTCGGCCTCATCTGACCGCCACCGCCTCCGCCGCCGATGCTCAGCATCTTCGACGACTTCCTTCCCAGGGGCTTAAACGCCGCCGCTTCTCCGACTCTGGATCGAGGAAAGGAAATCACGGAGTCGGGTCGTGTTAAATTAAATTCCCGGACGGGGGTGTCCGGAAAACTCGGACCTGTTTGTTACACGAGTTTGGGCATCCAAAGATTCCAAACCCGCTGGAAGTATTTTCTGTCCTCCCGAGGATATCCTCCACTTCACAGGAGAGCCGTGGATCGCTAAGATGGACGTCCACCCAGTTATATTTCTTTCCTCTACTCCTATGAGAAGCCTCCACGCCACCTATACGGGAAAGGAGAGCACTCTAGGTGATGTGGAGTCAATTATAACCGAGAAGGTGTAACAAACAGGGAATCTTTGGATTTGAGGGAGGATATAACCGAGAAGATGTAAAATTCTTCCCGATATTGGTGATTGACGGCTTTCATAAAGTTGAGGATATCCTGGAGGATGTAGGTGGGAGGATATAAAATTATTTCCAACCTCCCTTTGGTCCACCGATAGTTTTGGTTGAGTTTGGATATAGATAATAGATAATTTTGATACTTCCTTCCGTTCCATATTAATACTCCCTTCGTCCATAAAATCCTCGTTGTATTTTAAAAATGAGCTAAATTTATTAGCCAGGGGCCCGCAACTTACTACGGCACATGCATGTTCATGAGGGTTTTTTTGGATAGAGGGAGTAATTAATAGGATTATTTATTTGGAATATTTACTCCCTCCGATCACTTTTAATTGAGACAATTATAAAAAAATATACCTACCAAAATTAGATGATATCGTTCTCTCCAATAGACATACCCGGTGAAATTAGGGCATTGAGCCTAGGTTGAGGTCGAGGATCTATCTTGCTTGCTTGCTCGCACGGGAGGCCTACCAATAAGGCTTTTACTTCTCAGTAAAAATGACAAGTAATGTGACAGTCTCGATTAAAAGTGACTAGAGGGAGTATTTTTTAAGAAAGAAAATAAATTAATATTCCTTTTTAGTACAATAAATTAGTGTTTTGTATTTAATTAATATTCCTTTCTAATGAAGAACAAAGCCAGCTTTTCTTATATAATTAAGAATAAAAATATAGCCAGCTTACAAGGTTGTTCATCTTGGGCTCAATTGTTGACTTGGAGTGCGTTTAGAAGCTGAAATATTATTTTCATTTATCATGCATCATGGTGAAAATTTTCACACTGATTTGTACTTGGAAAGGAATTTTCGTCAGCCTCGACTATCGTGTAATCGATTACACACGATAGCTTTTTAATGGGACAAACTTCAACGATGCGTTTCTTACTCATTTCTGATCCGTTTTGGCTATTTTTTAGTGTTATTTTTTATAATGATGATATCATAAATATGTTGAGCCATCACATACTATTTATTGTGGATTTTATAGTATTTTTTTATAGGATATCAAGGTTATTAGGATATCATGATGATCAGAAAGAGCGTCAAAAATAAAGAAGAATTTTTTTTTGCCAAAAATGGACTAAAAATGAGGGAGATATTGTCACGCCCCGAAATCCCATACCTCGATCGGAGTGCGGAAGCCAATCGGTGGAATACATTTCGAGGTAGAGATTCCGGGTGCGAGACCGAACAGTCGATTTACCCACCGATTACAATCATCTCAAAAGGACGTGTAACCGATTATGCCCACAATCAGTGTAATACAATAATAGACATCAATGAATACTATGAAATGAATTTACTTAATAATAATCCCTTTAAAAAGGTCAAATAAAATAAACCTATAAGTCTATGGCACACAATTGCCAAAAAAATGTCATAAGCATCAATAAAAAGTAAAGCAAATAACTAAAGCGTTTTTAAACTCTTCTCGGCGCCTGCAATCGGCCATTCCACTACTGCACTTCCTGATCTCAATTTCCATTTGCGCCTGCATCAGAGGATGCATGAGTATTTCATAGAAATACTCAGTAGCCTGTAAAAACCCACTGAATGAAAACAAGCAGTATGAAGAGAATAAGGATAACAAGGGATGGTGAACATCTCACAACATCTAAACTGAACCGAGGTCTATACACCTGCAAGGTTAGTCAATAACAATTCCAACTCGCAAGTAAGGAAAACATCAATAAGGCTCCTACTACACATATGAGTAACGAGAGAATAATAATCATATCAAAGGCTCCAGACATCGAAAGTGAAAGGAGTTACAATTTCTGCTCGCTGAACCTGGTCGCTCGCAAGTGACTAAACATACCAGAACCACCCTAGGGGTTCTCTCTTTGGAACCCTGCCATGCGTCTAGGATGCTGGCCCCACCAGTGCTTACGGACACGATGGGCGGAGACTGAGGACCTTCCGTAATGTCCACAATCTAACGTACGTATAGTGCCTCCTTTCGGGCAGTATGGAATCGCAATTTCATAATTATAAGTGACCTCGCAAGATCTAGCAATGGCATAATTGAGCATACTATGAAACCACCATAGGGAGAGTCTCGCAAGGTCTCCAGTGGAAGAAACAATCATGTAATCAATATGAGCAATATATCTCAAAGGAATAGAAGTCTCAACACTCTAAGAACATAGGGTATCTCTTATCAGAATAGACTCTCTCTCAAGGAATATGGATAGAAGCATCAAAGTCTTTGGTCAACACATAACTCACTCATTGGAGTAGCATAGAATAACAATACATTTCACACAAGGAGTAACATATAATCAATACGTACCTTTCATGCTCAGCCCTAGATAGGAATTCTCCATTCGCATTAGAGTGTTATAATACCAATATCAAAGATAAGAAATCAAAGAATTATCCTTCATAAATGAATTATATCTAACCCAATTCTTACTGTGATATTGCTTAAGTATATAGTCCAATTACTGTTATTAACATATTAATTGTCATTATATCATATTACATGATGATATTTGTATACTTAGTATTTTCTCTCATATTCTGCTCACTGTCTCCTGCATAACAGTCCTCTACCGACGGCTACTGTGCTCTGTACAGTAAGACTTAACCTCTGAAATTTTTATTGATAATACCCTCATGAGTCTAGTTTCTAACCCCAGTGATTTTATATTTTTCCGATTTAATTTGAATTAGTTATGAATTATTTACCACCGACTGTCAGCACAGAAATAGTTCTGGCCGAGATTAGGACTCTTAATTAGACTTGATTATCTTTCTTAATAACACATTATAAATGATAATACATCAATAACAGAACATATACTCCCCTCCTAGACCAATTACAGAACTTAGAATTATCTGGAATTACCAAGGAGATGGGTGAACGTGGGAAGGAGAAGGGAAAGCTATCTGGACGTTCTAGGGTTAGAACAAGCCAATTCTCTAGGGTTTATATAGAGTTGGGAGAGAATCTATTCTCAAACCAATCTTCCAAATCATGGACACTTCTAACCAATGGGAAGCCTTCAAAATCTTATAGGAGACGTGCAAATCAAGTCCCAATGGGATTTGGTATCTTTCCCAAACAAATCCACCCAAAGATAAGCTTGAAAACGCAAAACCACAACCGGCGATCGATCAGCAATACGGCGATCGATCGTCGTATGCACTGTTTTAACACTATACGCTACTGCCGATCGATCGCTATTACAACCGATCGATCGCTTTACGGTAAACACAAAATTCACAAATTCCAGTAACTACGATCGATTGGTTTGGTAAGGCATCGATCGGCTCAGCTTGCTGATCGATCGGCTCTTATGGCAATCGATCGCTGTCACGTTTAATCAAATTCAATTTCTCGTATCTTTTTACCCCGAACTCCAAATCGCACATAATAAGTGGCGTTGGAAAGCTCTTCTCACCAACTTTAATTTGCACAAGGCACAACACTATCAATTCAAATGTTAAGAGGGTCAAATTTCGGTTTTAAGATACTTACTAATTTTCCAGATGTTACAGATATGAACTGTTGAAGTTTGTCCCACTTTAATAGGGGATTACACGATACAGTGTGGTATCGTGTAATATTGTCTAATCGATTCTACGATAGCCGACCTATCGTGTAATCCAACACACGATAGACTATCATGTAATCCAACGCATGATAGCCTAGTTATCGTGTGTTGGAAGCTATCGTGTAATTAATTACATGATAACTTTTTTAATGAGACAAACTTCAATGATTCATTTCTGTCGCACCCCAAATTTTCAGCTCTTACCGGAGTGCTTTCTTTTTATATATGCTGAATACTTGAGGCGTCACAGATAATTGCGCCATCATTCACACAAATATAATTATAAGTGTAAAATGACAAACCCTCAAGGGACAAACTATTTATAAATGAGAATCCAAAATGAACAATAAATAATAACTTGTTATGTTCTCTAATGGTCCAAAAGCCATTATTACAAAATCATCAAGATAAACTGAAATTATAAAGTTTAAGCTTTAAACTCTTCTTCTACGAATCCACCTTTTTGTCCAGCTCTCCTCTACGAGCTATCAGCAATTAAACCTGCATCGCCGGATGCACGAGTATTCCATAGAAATACCCAGTAAAATGCAAAACCGCAATAGAATATAACAAGACAATTCAAGAATAATATAATTTAGCGGAAGTAGTTGTAACATGAATCTGCAATATGTTACAAGACAATTGAAAGAGATGATTCATCATTAATGTCAGGAAGCTCAAATATCCGAATGAAGCAATTAGACACCACAATTATTGATAATACTAAGAGTGAGTGACTTTCTGCTCACAAGTAGACAGCATACCCATTCGCCACTAGGGGTCCTCGATAAGAACCCTGCCATGAATCTAGGACGTGGGCCCCATCGGTGTTCATGGATACAATGGGCAGAAACTGTGTAGGCCTTCCATGATGCCTAACAATCTAAAAAGTGCATATGGTGCCTCGATAAGGCAGGGATACGCTAATCCCAATTATAAGTACAAAGACCTCGAAAGATCAATGTTTCTGTCATGGCTTATTGGGCATACTATGATTTCTATTAGAGATACGCTAATCTCTTAGGAGACTTCAATAAAGTATTTTATAATGCAAACTATAGAGATACGCCAATCCCTGAGGATATTTCATAATGCAAACTACAGAGATACGCCAATCCCTGAGGAAACTTCATAATGCAAACTACAGAGATACGCCAATCCCTAAGAAATTTAATTCTCTGGATATATAGAACTACTAGAAGCATTTAAGCAAACACAGAAGCATTACATGTAATTGAATTAAGTAAAAAACCTCAAAAAAGACATAGGGAAATGTTGCTCATCGTGGCTTTAAGAGAGATAGAAGACTTGAAACTCAGATTGGTGTTCAAGGTATATAGAAAAAACAGAAAGTTGATGATACAATAGTTCTAAACCTAAGGACCGGTTCATGACATGAAGACTCGTAGCTATTATATTTTTAACAGATAATAGTGTTTCTCAGTTACTCATATATATGTATGTTACTAATTTAAGACTTTACACATTGATCGGTCATGGTTCTTAGAAAAGCTGACAATACTTATAGGATTTTTAGTATTACTGAATTCTAATTATAAGCCATATGTAATTAATTTAAAACATATCAGCATGGTAGAACAAATTTGTATTAGGATATTAAGACCTCATAAAGGGTTGGTAGAGTATTTGGAATAAATAGACAATAGATATGTCAACTGACATAGATAGGCTTCTTTTATAAACTTTGCAAGATACTTTTATAACACCTCATCATAGACAATTAATAGTTAGAGTATTCATCACATGATACATAAATATAGGCTGACACATGATTGATCATAGGTGTTTGGTCAATACACTTGGTTACGAACATTGTTTAGATCAGTAGAATTCAAGAATGCAGAATCTATCCAGAAAAGAAGGGGTGGAAACACACACCTCCCGAGAATAATACTGAAAGTTTATGGACTATATAAAATTACTGGAGATAGTCATGTGAGTCTAGCACATAACACAACTGTCGACGTATTTTTTTAATTTTTCTAGAATTACTTATGAATTATCTTGTACAGGGTGTTGGTACAGAAATTAGTCTGGCCGAGAATAAAAAACTAATCCGGGACCGACTGTAATACTTAGTAAAACCATATATGTTTAGTAATGTTATAACCTTGATTAAATAAGGCTTAACCTTAGGAATTAGGACTTCTAAAACTGAACAGCAATGTTGCACTTGAAAATGGCAGCAACAAGAAAAGACCAACATAAATCAGGGTTCTTTCTTAACACAATACATGCAATAGAGACACGAATCATGTAAGCGATCGTAATCGATTACTACAATTTTAACATGACAACAATGCATATAATTCAAGCAAGGTCACAAGAGTATAAGTATGAATAAAATTCGACTCAACATCAGTAGGAACACGCAAGTATCTGACTTCAAACGCAAGAAAATCTAGGCGTTATAGAAGAACAGGACCATAGACAGAATTGCTTAAAAACATCCTACCTCGAACCGTTCATCGATATCTTCTTGCTTTGCCTTAATTCCAACATCCTATGTACCTCCTTTGTCACCTCTTCAAGTCAGCCAGTAAGAGAGAGGGACGAAAGAGAAGAAAAATATGGGTCGAGAGAGAGAAAGAGAAGAGAAAGGGTCGTCAATTAGGAGAAAGAGAGAGAGTTGTAGAAAATGCAGAAGCCGGCTCCTCTATTTATAGAGGACGTCCCAACCACCTCAATTGGAGTCCTAATCCAATTGGTAACTCTTCATCCTTATCCCATTTGAAGTATATCCATATCTGGTAAGTTTATAACTACAAGGATTCTCCGAAACTAATCCTATGGCTAGAGGGAGTCCTAGCAGAGTAGGTTTCCTTCTTCCACCGTCCATCTAATTCCTCTTCCTAATCCTACTCCAACTCAAAGTATATTATGTAGAAGATTGAGTGAATCCACTCCTCTACAACTTATCTTGGTCCACCTGATTCCTCTTCCTAAGCAACACTACTCCATTCCTACTTCGAGTAGGACTATAATTTGAAAACAGGGTTCTATCCAAAACAGATCAGCAAGGTTTACAAAATTCCTAGGGACAGCATGTGAGGAATTAGGACGAGATATTTTTACAGTAGATTCTCCTATGAGTCTAGAATCCAACGCAACTGACGGCATATTATTCCGACACCTGCAGACTTAGTTATGACCGTTTTAGTTCAAGCTGTCGGCGCAGAAACAGTTCTGGCCGAGAGCATTAATTTGACCCGTGGTCAACTGTTTAGTTTAATTAAGGTTTATATATTACTTACCTTAATAATTCAATTTAGTCCAACAATATTTATCATGTTTCACTTTGCCTAATCTTACTTTAATTAGGAATATAACTTCCCCTAAAATTTGCATTATTCCATAATCTTCTTATTTAACCCTGACGCCAAACCTAATCTTGGAGTTTATAATTTCTCACTTCAAGATGTCATCAATTATATTTTTTTTTCACAAAATTTGGGGTCGTCACTGTTTCTTACTTATTTCTGATCCGTTTTGGCCATTTTTGTTCATTCTTTCTCATTTTTAGTGCTCTTTCTTATAATGATGAAAAAATGGCAGATAACGGACAAAAAATGAGGGAGATATGGGGGGGGGGGGGTGTGGGGGGTGTGGGGGAGCTCCCTTGGCTCAATGATGCGGCGGGGGAGGTGTCAGGGTGTAGGCAAACACTCGGGTAAGGGGGGGCTATGGATGACCCGAGCAGTTACCCAAGAGGGGGGGGGCACGGTCCCCCTCGGCTCAACGGGGCGGCGACAGCGTCGAGGTGGGGGGGCTCAACGAGGCGGCGACGACCAGGGGAGCAAGGGCTCTCTCGGCTCAACTGGGCAACATCAGGGTGGAGGGCTCCTCGGCGATGAACCACTCTGCACATTATGGGGTCGCAGATCAAAGTGCAAGCCCTTATAACCAGAGGCAAGGTGAACCCATCTCCCACAATCCCGAACTCCCCCATTTGCAGATACAAAGCCAAAGCCTCCTTGAACTCTCCATGACACATATTCGCCCTTATAATCGAATTCCACAGTAGCAAATTCTGGGGCACTCCATAGGTGGACAAAGCGGTGCGAAAGACGGATTCGTCAATTCTCACCTCGGTGAAAACCAATTTTTCAGGGGTGAAAGGTAAAAATTTTCACTTATCACCATCACTGACCATTTTTAGCATTTTCACTAAACATACGTTTTTCAGCCTGATAGCATTTTTTTCAGGCCTGAATGGTGATATTTTTCAGCTTTCAAATACACCCTTGAAGTCGAGCTCAACATACCTAACTTGATTCAACTCAAGTGTTATGAAGCACATTCTATGGAAAAGAAGTGTTATGAGCCACATTTTCATATTCAAGCCGTTTGGATCGTGAAAAATCAACTCCATCCACTCCCAAAAATTCATCCGGTTAGTGGATTTTCAATGTAGATGTTTCTGATTTTTCATGGCCCAAACGACTCCTCAAACGTATTTTTTTAGTAACAACTGTGCACGGTAGTGACAACTCACACACACAACACCCAAGTTTTTAAAATCCCCTCAGTGGCTGGGTCGAGACTCAAACCGAGGTCTGCTCACCTACACTGGATCCTAAATCAACGCGTTTGAGGGGTTTCATATTCAAACGTATGTCACGGTGATTACATTGTTGCTCTTTTAACAGAAATGAGTAATGTCCATACACTTGCCTCCCATCTGCTCGTGGCATTTGCATCATGATGGCAGTCATGGCACAGCTCCATGCACACGTCGCCTGCAAGAAGATGGGAATGCAAGAAGCCATTTTTTGAAACTAGGGATGCAAAAACTTCAAACAGGAAATTTTCTGCAAAAACTGCTCGATTCGCTAACTCCGCTCATCGCCACCGTTCAACTAAAATACAAATTCTCAGAAGCAAACTCATACTCCCTCCGTCCGGATTTATTAACTAGGGAGATGATAAATCCGGACAGAGGGAGTATTAGAATTACGCATGAAGGTGGGTACTATTTGAGATGTCCAGGAAATTTATGTAAAACAGTCAAATATTACAGTGGAGATCTACAGGAAGAAATTATGATACATACACGGCAACATACATCTAGCTCTATCTCCTCTATACTTAAATTAAAGTACAAGATACCCAACATTTTTATCACCATCTATATTACAACTTTTTTTCATATTGGTAGGAAAATTCAATTGATTGCCAAATAAATTATGTAATCTACAACAAATTATGCACATCGAGAAAATGAGGATATTAGCCAGAGTCCTCATCTGATGTAGACGACTCTCCAAGAAACTCCGATCTGAGTTGCATCAGAAGCCGTCCAAGATAATTTAGGCCTTCTCCTTCTCTGCCCCCGCCCCAGAAGAGATCATGAGGAGAAGCTTCTACAAGAATTGATCCTGCAGTAGAGAGTAGCATAGAGTGCAGGTGTGGATAGATTGAAAACTTGCACTTAAGTGCTTTATACATCACATCTATCTTAAGAGCATCCCAGTCCGATCTTATCTGTAAACATACAGATTCACACTTGTTAATAAGCATAAAACTCTACGTAATGGCCTTGAAAGCACCCCAATTATCATTTGAGAAGGCCAAACATAATTTTGACAAGCTATTCTAAGGAGCTAATGAGAAAATTGTTCTGACCCGCTTCAGGAGTCCAGCCTCCACCTAAAGGGACCAGTTAATTGTTAGATCTAGGGGGTTAAAACTGTTTTAGGGAGTTGGTAATATCCGCTTAATTGTTAGGAGGTAATTGTATTTCTGTTAGTAGTTTCCATAGGTTTAGGGGCTTTAGGGAGTGTAACACATTTAATTGTTAAGGCCTATTTGCAATGTCTATTAGTAGATTTTTAGGCTAGTTAATCAGGCCCTTTTTCTTATTCATTCTAATGGCTTAGCCCTAATCTCATTTCAGTGAATAAATGAATATCTTTCCCTCTCCCTAACTCATCTCAGTTTGTCCCTTTCTCGTTTTCCCCTTCCATCTCATGCCACCTTCCCGGAACTTTGTCTCAAATGTTTCCCATATCGTATTTCCCTTAACATCCTATTCGTCTAGTTTCCCTTGTGTGCCTGAAAGGTGC
Source organism: Houttuynia cordata (assembly GCA_039654745.1). Classification (NCBI taxonomy): domain Eukaryota; kingdom Viridiplantae; phylum Streptophyta; class Magnoliopsida; order Piperales; family Saururaceae; genus Houttuynia; species Houttuynia cordata. Next base: position 7,389,934 of record CM077504.1, read on the forward strand.
ACGATAACAAACTCGTAGCACTGTAAAATATGGCTCACTTTAAAGATGACTAATTAAGGTGCACATCTTAATTACAAAAGAATTGTTAGTCATCATCCGAGTTTGCATAAGCATAAACGCCTATAACCTATTCCAATATGTTACTAATGCCATCAGAGTAACCTCAAAGGATAGAAAAGCACAATTTATTTATTTTTGGATGAAAAGGTTGTTAAAAAAATTTGAAGAATTAACCAAGTACGAGACCAACCAGATTAGGGTTCTTCCTTTGCATTGTTCTGCCGATCCTTGATGCTTCCTCTGGACTCTTTGCTGATTTAATTTGCTCAACTATCTCTCTTGCCAAGGGATCATCAACACCCAAAAACTTGTGAGCCTGCAAGTGTGAAACTCATAAGTATTATCTACTCAGGCAATTTACACAGGTATGCCTACTAGATCCGCAAAGATCCAAGTGATTTAGAAGCTTGCGTGTATGTGCAAGTAGTAGTAGGTTAAAACTGATATACAAGAGGAAACTATACTAAACAAAATTGCTAATAATAACGTTCTGCACCCTGATAGGGGTTGGAAACCCATTAACGACTAGTTACAAGACAATTACCTGATAATAATGTTCTGCACTCAACCATGTCCTATACTCTCCACTTTTATCAAGCATATGCAGTGGATGAGGAGAGAAATTTGAAAATGCTCCATAAGGATCCCATGTCTTGTAAAAAAATATTATATTTGCCTCATATGGCATAACAGTTGGATCGATCAAAGGAATTTCATCCATAGATGGGATTACAGGTGATAAGTCTGGAATGGGCTGAAGAAATCCACTTACAAGCATATCTGGCCCAATCTGCAGTTACCAGCCGCAAGTCAAGATCTTACTTCCAAAAATTGTAACCAGATCTAATTTTTCCGCACATTTTAGTTAATAGCATAATTTATCAGCGTAGAAATATAAGGCAGGAAAGAAAAATTCTTACTTGACCTACTGACATTAAGCTAAGATTAAGGGAAGAATTAGCAATGTCGATAGTTACTTACCTGTTCATAAGAATAATCAATCAATTCCAGTGCTTGTGTCATCTCAACCATACCCAATTCACCAACTGGAGTTGGAGCCTTTTCTCCCCCAATAATCTTAGGTGCAATAAATGCAAACACCTGAAATTATTGACTAAGTTAAAAGTCCATATGTTGTTACGTTAAAATATCATGAAACTACTAGTGGCCAAGAATCATGGGTGCATATACAACCCAGTAATAAATGGTTGTCAATAACAACCCTTAATTTGAGATAAGGGCAGATGATTACATCAACGAAATTCTGTTTACACATTAAATGATTGGCCTTAGAGGTCTTCCACCTAATGGTATATAGACAAATTGCTTCAATTGCTATGCATCAGAGATGAATATGACTACAGCTTCAACTACAATGAAGCAAAATGGCCAATTTTTTTCCAGTACTAGAACATTAATTTGATAAAATCCAGTCTTCTTGGTTTAACAAAAGCTGTGAAGGCATCTTCTAAAGCTTCAATTTCTTCTATTATGTCGGTTCACCACCCTAAATTATCAATTTACTAATCCTAACGTTTATTCTATAAGTACTTGAAACCAAAAGCAGAAAAGAGTTATCATATCGGTTCTCCCCCTGAATTTTCACTCTACGAATTCTAACATTATTTTTTAATCCTTGAAACCAAAAGCAGAGTTTTGCTGTTTGAAACACATTGTAAATGGAAAAAAAATTGCAATATACAGATAACAAATATTGGGCATCTCATCCTATTATATATCCACATGAATTCATAACAAAACAAAACTTATCACATTATAAGAATAAACCATACACGTGACACGAGAAAAGTTACATAATTACTTGACAACATTATCAAAAGTCAAATATATCTATCCGCCCCTATAGATAAACAAACCAAAAGCATTTCCATAGAAAGCTTTCTTCCCAAAAAATCAATCAAAAATGGAGAAAAAGAAATTAGAAATTAAAGACCTTGTGAATGACACCAGATGCAATAGCAGGAGCAGCTAACCCTCCTCCGCATTCCCATAAAATTGAAAGGTAACCTCGGTCATGACAATATTCCATGACATCTTTAGGATTTAACATATCAAATTCAACAACTTCGACACCCTTTGATGCAAGTAACTTTTGAAAACTTTTTCTTGCACCTCGTTGTGTTGCAACAATGGTTCGTGTTTCAGAGTTATCCCACAGGTTTGCAACTTCAGGGAGATTAAGCGACTGTGACATGACAATGCGGACAGGTAAATGCCCACCTCCATGTCTAGCTGTCAGCCGTGGATCTGAAAATAACAGCACATCTTTCAACGTCTAACTCCTGATGCATAATCATATAGCTTTAGAAAGGAAAGAGAAACTAAACATATACCATCACGACGTACAGTGTTTCCTCCAACAACAATGGCATCACTTCTTCCACGCATTTCAAAGACTCGCTGCCTGGAAAGCTTACTGCTTATCCATGATGCATGTCCACTACTAGCTGCTATTTTTCCTATAAGAAGGCAAACCGCATAAAGCAAATTTTGCATTTAACTTAATAAATTTTGCAGGTTCAGGTACCTGGTGCGTATTATAGTAAACACAAACTCTACACACAAGCAACCATCAAATGCAGATTCCAACTTAGCATCAACAAAACAAGAAAAAGAAGACTTACCATCAAGAGTCATAGCATACTTAAGAACAGAGAATGGAACTCGAGAAGCAGCTCTATACAGTAATGGAGCATTAACTAAAAGGCAGGACTTCCTAGCATCCTAAAAATTGTGATTGTAATAGTTAGAAACTACTAAATAATAGTAGAGAGTGTAGACACTCCCTAAAAGAGCAAACACATAAGCTACAAATGACATCACAAATCCTTAAATGAGTCCTACCTCTGTTAGTTTACTTTGTAGTTCTTCTCCAAGGACATCAACTCGGAGACCTTCACTTCTTAAGGAGCGTATAGCATTTCCACGAAGATGTTGCAATGGATGTCTAAGGCCCACAACAACTCTCGAAACTCCTGCCTAATCAACATTACATAAGGGACATAGCCACCTCAACAAATATGCATTGACACAAATATTACAAACTATATGGGTGCGTTTGGAAGCTGAAAAATATCATCTTTCAGGCCTGAAAAAAAGCTATCAGGCTGAAAAACGTTTGGAAGCTGAAAATGCTGAAAGTGGTTGGTGTCACACCTGAAAAACTGATTCTTACTTCGTAAGAATCAAGCGGACGAATCGGTCGTCGCGCCTCTTCAACAAAAAAAATCAGCTCTCTCCAGAAGTTCGTCCCCTCCAGAGAGCCCCCCACCCCGACACTGCCCCGTTGAGCCGAGAGAGCCCGTGCCCCCCATCACCGCCGTTGCCTCGTTGAGCCCTCTCGGTCGCTGCCGCCGCCCCGTTGAGCTGAGGGAGCACGTGCCCCCCCTTTCAGGCAACTGCTCGGGTCGTCGAATGCCAGTCACCTAGGTGTTTGCCTACACCGACGCCTCTACCGCTGCACCGTTGGGCCGAGGGAGCCCCCCCCCCACGTCATATCTTCCCCATTGTCCATTTTCAAAAAAAATTTTCATCATTATAAGAAAGAACACTAAAAATAAGGAAGAATGAAAAAAAATAAGTAAAAATAGATCAGAAATGAGTAATAAACGTATCGTTGAAGTTTGTCCACGTGTAATCGAGTACACGATAACCAGTGCTATCGTGTAATCAATTACACGATAGCTGAGCTATCATGTAATCCAACACATGATAACTAGGCTATCGTGCGTTGGATTACACGATAGGCTATCATGCGTTGGATTACACGATAGCTCGGCTATCGTGGAATCGATTACACGATATAATGAGCTATCGTATAATCGATTACACTATACAGTGTGCTATCGTGTAATCGATTACACGATAGCACACTGTATCATGTAATCCCCCATTAAAATAAAACAAACTTCAACAGTTCATAGCTCCCACATTTTTAGTCCGTTTTTTGCCATTTTTTTTGTTTTTCCTTATTTTTTATAATCTTTCTAAAAAATAATGAAGAACAAAAAAAAAGGCCGAAAACGGACTAAAAATGAGGGAGATATAGATTGTTGAAGTTTGTCCCATTTTAAAGGGGTATTAGACGATAAAGTGTGCTATCGTGTCCCCCATTAAAATGAAACAAATTTCAACAGTTTATATCTCCCTCATTTTTAGTCCGTTTTTTGCCATTTTTTTTGTTCTTCCTTATTTTTTATGCTCTGTCTGATCATCATGGTATCCTAATGACCTTGATATTTTATTAAAAAAAATCCCACAAAATCCACGATAAATAGTACGCGGTGGCTCAACATCTTTATGATATCATCATTATAAGAAAGTGCACTAAAAATGAAGAAGAATGGAAAAAAAATGGGCCAAAATGGATAAAAAATGAGTAAGAAACGCATCGTTGAAGTTTGTCCCATTAAAAAGCTATCGTGTAATCGATTACACGATACCCGAGACTGACGAATATTCCTTTCCAAACACAAATCAGTGTGATTTATTTTTAGTTCCCAAACATATTTTACCTTTTCACAAATCAGTGTGAAAATTTTCACCCTGACGCGTGATAGGTGAAAGAAAGATTTCAACTTCCAAACGCACCCTATATATCATCACTCTACAAAGCCAAATTAGTAAATCTTGGATATGAGAAAAATGCAAGTCATACAATGTACACAACTAGAGTGCAATTCAAACGAAGGTTGAACCAAGTATGAATGATACATTAGAAACACAATTATTTATGCATATTCCATCTACTAAATCTAGCCTGGTTGAGCTGGGCAATCAGGCCAGGCCACTAGCACGTTCACTTGTTCAAGCAGTCCAGAGGATTATGCGTTAGAAGCTATTGATAATGGCACTAAACTGACCCAGCTGCTGATAAACAATACTTGTTCAATTTACAAACCAATTAGTGATTGAACAACTTTGGTGAAGGTATGAGAGCAAACATCATGCAACAGAACAACAAAATCCGCAGAATGTACTTAAACTAACGTATGTTTAATGCTAAAAGAACAGAACTTTTATCTACAACTCGGACCTTGACAAGAGCAGAGACAGCGGTCTGGTCGCCATGGCAGTCACCGGGCTCCAGGTTGAGGAAGGCGGTGGCGCCGGCGGCAAGCCCGCCCGCATCCTCGACGGCCTGAATCTCGGCGCACTTGGTGCCCTGGGCGTAGAGGAAGCCCTCACCGACCACCCTCTCCTCCCGGGCGATGACGCAGCCGAAGTTGGGGTGGGGCGAGGTGAACCCCGCCGACTTGTCGGCCAGCTCCGCCGCCCGACGGACGAAGCCCGCCTCCACGGCGTGGCGGGCCTGGGTGGCGCCGGCGCCGGCGCCGGTTGGTGCGGCGGAGGCGATGGCGAAAGGCATTTGAATTGGGTCACCGGCCTGAAAAACCGATGGGGCGTTAACCCTCACTCTGAGTTCTGACCAATGGACCACCCAAAGTCCCACCGGTCACTTTTAATTGAGATAATTAGCAAAAATGTGTATCGAAATTAGATGACATCATTATCCTCCGCCCGGCGGGTGACCCTAAATCAGGGCTTTTACTGTAGACTTACATCCCATCCCAAAATAATTGACCAATGATGGGGTGGTCCCAATTAAAAGTGACCCAAATAAGTAGTTTTTTTTCCCTTGGCAAGCCCATCAAAAAATATTTAAGCTAGACTGTAATTTTTCACCTTATATCTAGTGATGTTACTTCAATCAAATGCTTACAAGCTATTCATTTCGAGGTTTTTTCAAATTACCTAGCCAATGAGCCCGGATTGCCATATCACCTAATTTTTCTGCGCTCATACCATATAACTTGGTTTGGGGACCTAGTCTTTCTATTTTGTCCTCCTAAACCCGTCTTTATTTTTCCATATTACATGGTTTCAAGTTTCATACTTCAAACAAATCATATCTCTTTCATTTCTGATCCATTTGCGCTCTTTTTTTATTGCTATTTTTACTAATGATGATATTATAAAGATCTTGAGATAATATCTAAAAAATGGTCATATACATGATAGCAGTGTTATTGTGTAATCGACTACACGTGATATTGTGTAGTCGATTTGTGTACATTGTTATCGTGTCATCGATTATACGATAGCAGTTCTATCGTATAACCGATTACACTATAGCAGTTCTAAGTTCTATCGTGTATTTGCCATTTTTTTATTTTATTAGATATTATCTCAAGATCCTTAGGATATGATCATGAGAAGAAAGAGGAAGAAAAATAAAAAAATAAAAAAATGGGCGAAAACGGATCATAAATGCATGATACCAACATACACAAATACAATTAGCGAGGGCCATTTTTTAGGTCATACTTCAACGATTAATACACTCGCCCATTTTTTAAGGGCATACTTCAACGAATCAAATCTCCTTAATTTCTAATCCGTTTTCATTCATTATTTTTTCGTTCATCTTTATTTTTCCTCTTCTTTCTTATCATGATGGTAGTCCAACTGTGTTGAGATACCACATGTTATTTATCATAAATTTTTTTATATTTTATTAGATATTATCGTAAGATCATTAGGATATGATCGTGAGAAGAAAGATGAGGAAAAATAAAGAACGAAAAAATAATGAACGAAAACGGATTAGAAATTAAGGAGATTTAATTCATTGAAGTATGTCCTTAAAAAATGAGCGAATGTGCATTGTAACAGCACTGATATTGTGTAATCGATTACAAGATAACTGTATACACAAATACATGATATTAAGAGCCATCTTGTGCTATTTTGGGACATACTTTTACAATTTATATTTCTTTCATTTCTTATCCATTTTCACTAATTCTTTTTATGTTCTTCATTATCTTTCCTCTTCTTTCTTATCATGATGATAGGCATAACTATGCTGAGACACCACATGTTATTTATCGTAGATTTGTCTATATTTTATTAAATATTATCTCAAGATCCTTAGGATATGATCATGAGAAGAAAGATGAGAAAAAATTAAGAATAACGAAAAAAGAATGAGCTAAAATGGATCAGAAATAAAGGAGATATGATTCGTTGAAGAATGACCCAAAAAAATTGTTGAGTACACGATAATATTTTTTTGGGACATACTTTAACAATTCATTTCTTATCCATTTTCACTCATTCTTTTTGTGTATTTTTTTATTTTTCCTCTTATTTCTTTTCATGATGATAACCTAACTATATTGAGACAACATATACTATTTATTGTAAATTTTTCTATATTTTATTAGATATTATCCCAAGATCTTTATGATATCATCATTAGAAGAAAGAGTAATAAAAATAAAGAAAAACGAAAAAAAAGCAAAAACAGATCAGAAATGGAGATATGATTCGTTGAAGTGTGAAACCTGAAACTTAGAAAAATGAGGTTGGGGTTTAGGGTTAGGGTTAAGGAGGGCAAAATGGGAAGACTATGTCCCCAAACCAGGTTATATAGCATGAGCCTTAAAAAACCAGATAATATGGCAATCTTGGCTCATTGGCTAAGTAATATGGAAAAACCTAATATGCTTACAAACATACAATATATAGGACTTTTTTTTGTAATAACATATAGTAGGATTTAAGAATAGTAATAGTGTAATGCAATTACATGCCCCTTCTTCCTCTATGCCTAGTATATGAATATAGAGAGGCCCTACATTATTAATCCCTCTATCGTAAATAGGTGTCTCATTTAATGGAGAGCTAGCTACCAGTTTCTGCCGACGTTCTCCGAGAGCACCTCACCTTCTCCTGCTCAGTATTGTACTGCTCTCTGTTGCCACCCAAGAAACAGAAACCAAGCCCCTTGCTATAGCTTTTCCTCTGCCGTTGAGGCTTCCAAAGTTGAGTGTGAAGGAGCTAGCTTCCTACATGCACAACTTGGGGAAGAAAGCTCTCTCATACACCTCGTCTCTGTGAGTTGCCCGTCAACTTCTGAGAAATCTGCCTTGTCGATTGGATAAGAGAATGGAGTCACCAAGTTGGAGGAGTATTGAGGCAGGATCCTAAGCTTGGAGCTTTGGGGCTCGGTTGCCAAGTGGACGAACTTCTAAGTTCAACTCTTCAGTTGCCACAAAAAGTGTATTCCCTTGATCTATACTGGTTTAGGATTAATATAAATACATATGGTACATTATTTTACACAATGTCTATGATAGTTAAGATCTCTAATTCACTGATATATTTTCGATACAACATTATCCACAAGTTGTAACGACGAAAATCTGTACAAAAAAAAATTTATGATTGACCTAAATTAGGAAAGTCAAGTTTCCAAATTTGAATTCTTATGGATAATTTGTGATGATGTATGATTTACTTTATATGTTGCATTAGAACTTTGCTTTGTAGAAGACTCGTTTATTTAGGACTCACCGACGCTGAGCCTGAGCCTGAGCCTGACACTAGGGTCGAAGAGTGCATGACGCCAGGGCGAAGCAGGGTGCCCAAGCTATGTTTGTGTGGGGTGCAACGTTTAATGTAGGTTTTCTGATTGACGAATTACAATTAAAAGTAGTTTTCTATTTAAGTATGAAGTAATATTTGGAAGTTAGCATTTAAAGTAAAAGTCCAGTTTAGTAACTAAATTACTGGGCGTGAAACCTGCCTGTGTGCCAGGTAGTGGAGATGGAATATAATCTTTTGGTTGGTTGTCTTTCTTGTTTATAATTGATTTGTGATAAGGATGATAGTTATTTAGTTTACGGGACTGTCAATGTGGAAAGTGGCAGAGAATAAGGAATGAGTTGAGAGTCCTACCTGAACTGGACAACTCTAGGACTAGGAGCCAGAGAAGATAGAGGAGACAAGATTCTCGTAATCTGGGACATCCAATAAGGAGAGACGACAAGATTCTCGCAATCTGGGACATCCAATAAGGAGAGAGGCCATAAAAGGAAGGGGCGCCAGGAATATTGGAGTTTGTTAGACAGTTACTAGTTTTAGGGATTAGATAGACATGGAGAGTAGTTTTATAGTTGGAATTGGGTTTGGAATCCAAACAAACTGGGCGCCAGAGGAGTATTTGTGCCACGCCCCAAATTTCAAAACCCCAAATATAGTGCGGAAGCACCAACACAATAAAGGTCATGAGGTTGAAACCCGGGACGCGACCGAATACTCGATCGATCTTCACTCCCATTGACATAATATGGGATACACGCAGGATCCAGAATGTTAAACAAATATCCGTTTATAAAAATCTTAAATAATAAACTTCAAGTTTAACTAAGTTATTACAATAATTAAACATAGCTTAACACATAGGCTAAAAGGTTCCACAAACAAAATATCAAAGCATCATAAAAAAAATCCACTTCCATTGACTTTCCATCATCAAGCTCCATCGCACGTACCTTGCTAGTTCTTTTCCACTTTGATTCCTGCATCAAGAGATGCATGAGTATTTCGAAAGAAATACCCTGTAGGAGCAAAAAAAAACCCACAATAAAATAATAACAATAGAAATGCTGACAACATGATATAAAGACACGTTTAATAAGATCAGGTTGAGCAAATACAGAGTTCACTTACCTGGACAATAATCATCACCAAGGACCATCAACGGTCAAGAATAAATAAACATTAACTCAGATCCCATACGTACAGTGTGTCAGGAGGAAATAATAATGAATACTGACTTCAAACATACAGGGTGTCGGATATAATAATTTCTGCTCTCTGTTCAGTCCACTTCCCCTATGGACATCAATTACCAGAACATCCTAGAGGTTCTTCAGATGAACCCGGCCATGTGTCTAGGAATGCTGGCCCCATCGGTGCTTACGTGCATAATGGGCTGAGACTGCAGACCTTCCGTAATATCATACAGTCTAAAGCACAAGCATTGCCGTCATCGGCTGAACTACAGAGGTTCATTATATAATATGAGATCTCGCAAGATCTGGCAATGGCTTGTGAGCATACTATGATTCCAATCTAAGAGCATTCATCAAAACTCCTAGTGGAGAAACAGTTTACGTAGAACTGAATCAACCTAGAAGTAACATGGGTTCTCTCATCTAGAGACCCATACCATAATCTTCAGGAATTAGACTCTCAAAGGAGTACACTGGATTTCCCAATATCTCAACATGGGTTGACTTATGTAGGAGTAATCAAAGAATTCTCAATGTTCAATCACAGGATGACTCAAATACTGAGACCCATAAAAAATGACTCATTAAACACCTTCAACATGCATAGCCCTAGTTAAGACCATCTCCAGAATCAAATGACACCACGATTATCATATCACAGGCAACAAGATAGTAGGGCTCGAGAAGTTAGACCCCATTCATGAATTCCATGGACACAAAGTTGATTTATGAGACCCGAGACACGTAGTGCACCGCACCACCGAGGAAGAACTTGACTCTTGGTCAACCTTTTCTTGAATTACCATTACTGTAATCACGGACAACCCAATTCTACAATACAGTATAGGGTTAATAATTATTAAATTAATCAGGTCTTATAGTCTTAATAGATATTAGTGCATTAAACCTTCAAGACAGTGTACTATTGTATACACAACAACCAACTTCCCACGATTACTACGATCTGTACAGTGCTTATCAAGTTCTGAAATTTTTATAGCAGACAGTTCTCTCTTTCTAGTTTCTAACAATTTTGACGGCATATTTTTATAAATTTTATATAATTAATTATTAATTTTTCATTACAGCTGATTTGATTAACTACTGATAATTACATATCTTAATGCTTAATACTACCTTCCTGACATCATTACTCACCTTCTTAAGTGTTTTACTGACCCCTATTGCATCTGTAATTAGGTAATTTACTTCGTGTATTCTTTCATACAAATCAGCCTGCACATGTATTTCCCTTAATACCATCTTAACCAAAGAAGACAACTAATCACAGACACTGAAATCAAAATCAATTGGCCATGAACCTGGATGACCACTAGAGGTTCTTTAAAACACTAGTAGGTCATAACACATAAATCTCCATGATTTTGAAGCAATACTACGACTATGACTCGAAATTAAGAGTACTTACTTGAGATATAATCATAATTACAAGACCCAAGGCAATTCGATTTGGAAAGGAGTCAACTTTATTTGGACAGAACCAAATATGAGTTACCACAACATGAAACAAAGTACATTCATGGGTCCAATATGATGGGGATGTCCCCTATGGTCTAGCATGTGAAGGGTTAATACACATCAATTATATGAAAACAATTAACTTACTCCCACGACATACCAATTGGTGATTCCGCAAATGAACAACACAATAACGCTATGACCAGCAATATTATTGAACCATTACTCATAATCCACGTGACATACTAGTCATGGTATAAAAAAAATTCAATATCAGGAGTTGTAGGGAAAAAGAAGTCATCCTACCTCTTACGAATTCAGTATGTCCTTACGCAAGTGGCCTCCTTCGATCACCCCCCTTTGCTCTCGCGATTCCACGTACCACGGCTTGCACCACCACCAAAAAGACTACTGACCGAGAGAGGGAAAAGAGAAGATGAGGCTCTCCACTGATAGCACGACTTCCAAGGCGTCCAAAAGAGATGCCGGCCTCTCCAAGGGTAGGTTTAAATAGCAAAGTCCTATTCTCTTTTGACAAATCTCCACCATGGGATCCTACTTCATTTTAGGGCCATGATTTGACAAGAGTAGGAGAAGATATTCCATTTGAACATGGTCAATCCTCAATCATCATTCAGTTACACTCCCATTAAGGTACGAGACTTGGTTAATTTAATTGGTTTCCATAACTAACCATATAACCTCCCCTAATTGAATTCTAAATTGGCACGGTTTCAAAACTTGCCAAGTCATGCTATTGATTGGATCAATTACTCTAATTCCACCCTTAATTGACGTTCACTTGCCAATCCTTCCGATGTCTCAATTCCTATAATTAAGATTTTTCAAGTATAATTTCAAATTAAACCGGATTTGGAATGAATTCAAAATTCCCTCTTCTCCTTGATGTAGCTCCTTAATTCGTGACCAAAACTGAAGGCCTGTCAGCCAAAAACTCTCATAAATCCCATTAGAAAGATATCAAAAGAGATCATAATCAAAATCGCAAAATTTACAGCGATTGATCGACAAATCTCCGGTGATCGATCGGCAAAACGCAATTACCACTAGCCGATTACATCCAGTGGATACGATCGATCGTCAGTCAGCCGATCGATCGTCTAGAGCGATACAGTACAAAGCAAATATCCTGATCGATCGTGTCTCTTGATGCGATCGATCGCCTCCAGAATTTTTTGTTCTTTTTCAAACCTTAACAAAATATAACTCAAAGCTCATTTATTCAAGGGAATTAAATGCTTACCTTGCATAAGATTTCCCGCTTTATTAAATGAAAATTTCCAGGTATTACAATTTGGGAAAGTGGATGATGGATGATCGTTTAAAATTAAACCCTTGCAAGTGCACAAAGCAATTGTACTATAGTGAGTATAGAAAGGGTTGTCGAACCTCAGGGACGGATGAATGATTTACCAAATTCAAGTGAAAGAAAGTTTGCAGTTTGATTTAATCTAAGAAAGCAATAAATTTTAACTACTTAAAATGAGTTTAACTAATATGGAGAAGTACCAAGGCAGAGAATCCACTACTAGACATGCAATTACTACTCTCAATTATTATTACGCTCAAATTGACATGATACAATAACTTGTGTTCATGGTCAGACACACAAATCACAATGAATTCACTCACATTCTTGGTCGGACATGAGAGTTCATCCAATATAAATTATTGTAGGTAATTCTATCCTTGGTCGGGCATAGAATTATCATTTGGGCTAATGATCCTATCCTTGGTCGGGCATAGAATTAGCACCAGCCTACTTTTAGCTAAGCATAGGAATTAAAAAGATCTAATTTCATGCATATCAATCAAGTCTATGGTCAAGCACTCAAAAGAAACTCATGAAATAACATTAAGTGTAATCATATCAACTGTATTAAATAAAACAATCAAGAGTAATAAAACAAATCTAGGGCTTCATCTATGCCTTGGACGCGAATTTAGCTGGCCATCGGACGAGGAGAACGCTGCTGATTTGACGGAGTCATTTTTCACTATTCACCAGAAAACACTGTTCACACTTCGAGGTGGAATCATAATATGCTCCCGAGCCATTGCTAGATCCATAGTGATCTCCAATTTATTATGAACATCTGTAGTTCAGCCGATGAAGGCACACGTATGGTTTTAGACTGTATGATATTATGGAAGGTCTGCAGTCTCCACCCATTGTGCCCGTAAGCACCGATGTGGCTAGTATCCCTAGACGCATGGCCGGGTTCCACTAAAGAACTTCTAGGATGTTCTGGTATAGTGATCCACACAAGAAGTGAACCAATCTGAGAGCAGAAGTTGAGGTCTCCTTACGACGGTTGTCTGGAGTCGGAACATATTGATTATTTTTTCCTTACGCACTAAACGTTCGGAGTCCGGTGTTTCTTGATAACCATACCTTGAACTGATGTTGACTTTGAGTATGGTCGATATTCAGGTAAAGTAAACTATGTATTTCCAATTCTTGATTTCTGTTGGACATTTAAGTCCTTCATAAAGAGCTTTGAGCTTTTTGTCTGCACATTTTTCATTCCTATTATCTGTGGGGTTTTTGGCAACCTACTGGGTATTTCTTTCAGAATACTCATGAATCATCTGATGCAGGTTTTAAAAGGGAGTGAAGCTGAGCAGGTAAAGATTGCTGGAGCTGCTATGGACGACTAAAGTTTGGATTAGAAGATTTGTTTTAAAATTTTATTTATTTATGATTGACTTTTATAGAGTGGCTGGCCTGTGTGCCTGGAAACTGACATTTGGATTATTGAATATTTGAATTGCTGTAATAGACTAAGTAGTTTTCTTTTTTGGCAATCTTATGTTAAGATTGAATACTTGGATATTGTTTTGTCATATTGATCCTGTACATTCTAATCTGATAATTGGGTTGAAGTCAATCGAGTATTCGGTCATGCTTCAGGTTTTTGACCTCCTAATTGTCTATGATTAGTTGCTTCTGCGCTCTAATCGAGGTCTAAAATTTTGGGGTATGACAGAGTATTAATGCATTATGTGATGTAGGTATATATAAGAATTGAACGTGGAAAAGTAGCATGAAGTGAAGGACTCAAACTCTGCGGTAGAAGAGTTTTATTTTAATTTTAGTCTTGATCATGTAATAATATAGGCATGTGTGCCAAACTCTTAATTATTGGATGTCTATCAGTACCATATGGATCTTTTGTTTTATTTTATTAATAAATTTGATTATTAGGGTTAATATTTTAATTATGCATCTTTTTATGATGGTATAATTAAATGCAAGGTTGTGTCAGGTCACGTTCCAAAACTTCCGGCTTGCTTATCTATTCAATAAACTTCTGCACTCCGATAGTTGAAATAAATTCCTGTAGCCCTTTTGCGCTTAGTGTTGCAAAATAAAAAAAAGTACTCCCTCCGTTCTAAAATACTATGTACATTTGGAAATATTTATTTTTTAAAATATTATGTACATTTTGCCAAATTATGTGATTTCCTCTTTTCATAATTGGAGGAGACTTGGAAGGATTGACTTGAATTTAGTTCGTGAACGAGCATATGAGTTGGATGGGATATGAGGGAAAAGAAATCATATGATTTCCTTGCGGGCTTCGTAGTCCAATAAAAATAAAATTTTTATCAAATATACACAGTATTTTGGAACAGAGGGAGTATAAGTCAGGGGTATGCCTGCAATTTAAGCAAATACGTGGGTACGGAGATTAGGTGGTATATACACCACCTACCGGTCACGACGCATGTGTGATTTTCCCGCTCCGCTGCCCACATTTTCCCGCCATTTCCTCCCTGAGCGGCGGCAACCGGCGATTGAGAGAGAGAAGCAAGGATGAGCTCCCGGATAATGAAGAAGCTGCAGCGGAAGCCGTCGACGAGGCCCTCGCCTTTGCCGCCCGATTCACCGGCGCCGAGGACTAGGCCCTTGACCTTCTGCTCGACGAGTTCAAAAAATCCCGTAAAATTTCCTTTTAATTCCATTCGATTTTCTGGGATATGGGTTTTGATGTTTTGTGCATTTGGTTATACTCCCTTCTTCCGGAATTATTATTAACGTAAAGTCTTACAAAGTGCACTATTTTTAATTCATTCTGGAAAACTTTATGTTAATAATAATTCCGGACGGAGGGAGTATATGGAGTGGTTTTGGAACGATTTTTTGCAGTGAAGTCGGCGATCTTGGACAAGAAGTCTGTCCACCGGGCTGTCACTTCCCTGCTGGAGGCTGACGAGGCGACCTACGATGCCGTGGGCACGGGCGCCGGTTATTGATCTTTGAAACATTCAATTTAGTTGTTTATTTATTTATTTATGCAATTTAGTTGTTTTCAGAGAAACATGTGGAACGCTAGGAAAGATACGATTTTTAATTAAATTTACTGTTTTGGATTTAATATGTAAATCAAGAGCTTAATTTCACTTCACGGAGGGTTAGAGCTTAAATATAATTATGTATGAAAAATCACGATTTGACTATGACGAAGTTACAATTTAGACTATGATTTAGCTTTTGGTATTTGATCTATTGTCAGGGGAAAAGTAATTTGTTGTTCAACGTCAATACTATTTTTATGCTTTCATGGTCTGAAATTTTGTGGATTTTTGTAGATCATTGTATTTTATTTGAGAAGCCTTGGCTGTGACATATTCTCTTCTTCCTAAAGATGAAATGTTGAACTATGGTCACAAGTTATTCTGTTTCGAGAATGATTGCTGTCTTATTTTATAGGGTCTCATATTCATTGTTTTGCTGGTGGAGAAGTAGTTGCGCGTGTATTAATTACATATATGATGATTTTAGGATTAAGCGTAGTTCTTAATTTAACGGGATTAGGCAATGGGTCAAATTAATTTGAAGATGATTTTCAACGTATTTTATTTAAGTCTTGTGATTCATAGCTTAAAGTCAGTTGGCACATTTCGCTTTTCAATTCATGCTTTAGCTGATATTTTTGTGCTAGGCATACTGGTAAGCTGCCTATTCATGGTGATGCTGGTGCAAAAGCAGCTCTGTACCGGGACAGATTCCAATTGCTACAGCAGAGGCTCGCTCGAGATCAGCTGTTTTCAAAACCTGCATTTGATGTTGAGATGGCTTATTCTGGAAGTTGTGATTTAGTTTTTTATGCCTTTTCTAACACATCTCCCTATTCTCTATCCTTTTGGGTCTTTTGCTGGAATCTAGATATTGGGGCCAATTATTTACTGAACCTGTTTGGTAGAAAAGCATCCACATTGTCGTTACACTGATAAATCTATTTGTTGCAGATAACTCCGATCCAGTCCCTGATTGGCTCAACGGGCAAAAAGTGGGTAATGGGAGTAATATCTCAATTGGAAGATGGTCGTTTCTTCTTGGAAGATCTAACAGCAGCAGTGCCTATCAACTTAACAAATGTAATATTCTTCATGCTCTCTGCTCTTTTATGTATACTCGAATTTCTTATTTGTGTTTAGCATTAGAGTTATATTTTGATGGAAACTCTTGTATTCCAAGGACTTTCATGCTTGCTAATATCAAATCAAAAAATCAAGTAGCGCCTTTTCCCAACTAATTAGGGCCGGCGACATGGATCTTTCATGCTTGCTAATATGCATCTTCTATTATTGCCAACTTTCAGTAGTCAGATGATTGTAGCTACTTGACAAGTGACCTACTCTTCAAAGTTTCTTAACAAATGGTAATATTAAGATTTTTTTGGTTTGCTAGTGATGCTATGCATCTTCTTGAACTATATATTTTAACCCATTCTGATGTTTAAACTTAAAGCAAGTAGTCACAACTTCTTTATCACTTTTTATTTTGCTTGATTATGGTTCTCGAATACAATTTATCCTGGTTACAAACCAGTGAATATGTCTTAAAATCTGGAGTGGAAATATCTAAAACAACGTTAATTGATATTGTTAATTAATGTACTCTAGGCTCTTGCAAGGCATGAACAGTATTGTTGTTTGCCATATCTGTAGTCGCATAATATTTGCCCCTAGAGTAATTTACTTTAAATTTGCAATGGCTGAAGTGCTCCCATTGTCCATTTATTCTGCTGTTTGTTCTTTTTTGGATAATTTTTGCACTTTTTATTTGTTTTCTTTAACCTTTTTGCACAAGATAACGTCAGGGTTTTTTTGTGGAGGATACTATAATTGTTGCATAAGGTGAGCTGCTCATCAATGGCGTTTGTGAGGTCTGTCTATTCTATATGGCCTTTTAGAAGCTCACATATATCATTGTCAAAAACCTTGTGACTGTCAAGTACATATTTGGAATCAAAATCGTAATCATAATCAAGTAGTGCATTTTCTCAACTAGTTAGGGTCGGCGACATGGATCTTGCACTTCCATTCAAGCCTGTTTTGTGCCAACTCTTTTGTAAGAGATAGCAAAGTCATATCCGTTTTTATTAACTCCATCCAAGTTCTCTTAGGTCACCCTCCCTCTTTTAACATTATTTATATATATCACTTCTAATGTTCTCACATGTGCATCTATTAGTCTTCTTTGCATATGCCCATATCAATGCAACCTACACTCCTTCAACTTCTCCCCTAAAGGTGCTACCCCCAAAATTTCATAAATATATTCATTTCTAATCCTATCTCTCCTAGTTATCCTACTTATCCACTTTAGCATTTGACTACTTTCAACTTATCTATATGACTTTTTTTTGGTGCCCAACACTCCGCTCTATAGAATATTAAAGGCCTAATGGTTGTCCTATAAAACTTGTTTTTAAGCCTTTTTGGAACACGCCTCACACAAAACTCCCATGGTTACTCTCCACTTTACCCATCCTGCATTTATTCTATGCACCACATCACTATTAATATCCATTCTTTACTGATAATAAATCATAAGTAACGAAATTGCTCACACCTTGGCACTTCTCACCCATCTATTTTTGTCACGTCCAAAATTTTCGGCTTCATGGGAGTGCGGATATAATTAAATATGCCAAATGCTTTGGGACGCACCTTGTTAAACTGCACCGTCATTTACACAATCATTATAAGACGTATAAATAACATTCACCTCGAATGGGACTATTAATTAAATAAAAATTCATAAAGTGTTGAAAACAATAATCCAACATAGTCCGCTATTGGCACAATTGCCATTTATTACAAAGTTTGCAAAGTAAACTGAAACAGAGAATTTAACTAATATTGCTTTCACGTTCTTCAACTTCCAGCTACTCTTTTGATTCAATTATCAGCTAGACGTACATCGCATGATGTGTGAGTACTTTGAAGATGTATTCAGTAGAATGCAAAACTATAGCAGAGATAATAAGGAAGTCTCAAGAAAGATTTCACTAATGCATAAGCAAAATAACAAGAATTTGAACAATAGGATTTCCATCAATAAGAAGACAAGGAATTTCACCATCTTAAGGGCATCAATATCCAATTCCATCAAACTTTAGAACATCTATAGTGAAAGGAAATATTCATTTTTTGCTCTCAAACAAGGAAGCACGGACACGGCTAAATGGGCGGAGTGCCTGCATCCGATATGTATCGGATATTCTATTTAAAAATCGGATACAGGTGGACACGGGTGGTCGGGCTTCTCTAGGTCAGGGGCTCAGGTTTCATTTCAAGTTTTCAACTTTCAGTTTTAGCTGAATCAGCTCTTTCCAGAGCTAATCCTTCACTAGTCGCCGCCGAGCTAATCGCTCGCCGTCACTGGTCGTCCCCTATGTTATCTCTCCCACCGTTTCTTTCCCGCCACTTCTCTCTCGTCGGTCGGTCCCCCTCTTTGCTTCTTTCCCATCGCTTCTCTAGCTGTCGGTCGTCCCCTTCATCACCACCTCACTGGGCCCTCTTTGTCAATTCCATCCCCCCTTCTCCTTCGTCACCGCCTCACCTTACCCTCTCCATTGCTTCGTCACCACCTCACTAGGCTCTCTCCATCGATTCCATCCCCCCTTCTCCTTCGTCACCACCTCACTGAGCCCTTTCTGTCGATTCCATCCCCCCCTTCTCCTTCGTCACTGCCTCATCAGGCCCCTCCTTCAATTCCATCTTTTCCTTTGTTACCGCATCATCAGTGATCACACCCTTCTCCAGTGGGCAAGATCCTCTTGGGGCCAGGAGGATCGAGGATCGGGTGCTTCTGCGCTCACCTTTAGGTTTGTTTTTATACATGTTTAATATTGTTCAAGATGTTTATTTTTGAGTATTTATGCTTGTATCTCTTGTTAATTAGATTTGAAAGATTTTATGAGTTTTGATTCAGAAGGACTTACAAATTTGGGGTAAGCTAAAGTGCATTCTAGAGAAAAGGGAGAGCTCTTAATGACCAATTTACTGATAAAGCAGGGTATGAAACATGTTAAGTAGCAAATTAGTTCCGCATTTCTAAATTATGTGTTAATCAGTCAGAGAAGAGCTTCATTCATTATTCATTCTTTCTATTACATATTCAAGTCATCTAATCCATTTAGTTTCAAATGATACTTAAATTAGTATTCTTAAAATAGTATTCTTATAGTTGTAGATTAAAGTGCTCATTTAGTACATGAACAAGTCTGATCTATCGAAAGCAGCTGTGTGATGTGATGGGAGTCTTTTGCATCATACTTTGGAAATGCAAAAGATGTCCTCTTAACATGAAAAACATAACATTGTTAATATGACCATTCCCGGGATACACTTATTGGCGATATACCTTTCTAGCCACCAAGGTACATGCTTTATCTCTGTGTTCGTATTTGTTGTATTTGGTGTTGTATTTGGGGTGCATTTGGAAACTGATAGTGAAAGGTAAAAAAAAATTGTCAGGCTAAAAATAATCAAGGTGATTTGTAGGTGATTTTTTTTATTCTGGAAAACCCGTTTGGAACCTGAAATTAATCATATTTTTAGTCTTTCACCATCATCCCGACTCTTGATTGGTGACTTGCGTTTGAGAACCTAAAAATAAAAATAAGGTGTGATTTGTGTTTAGCAAAGCCGGTGAAAAATTTCTGTTTTGGGCGGCGGCAGTGGTTGGATGCAGGTGGTCGATGTTCGGCGGCCGGTGGCAGTGGTGGTCGACAGCGGTTGGGCGGCGACGGTCGTGGGTGGTGGTCAATGATGGTTGAGCGGTGGTCGACAGCGATGGTGGACTGTGGTGGATGGTGGGTGGTGCCGGTTGTGGGCGGTGGCGGTAGTGGAGGTGACGAGGAAAATTTTTTCAGGCTGATGCTCATTCGAATGAGAATTAGCATTTTCACCTCTTTTAGGGGTGATTTGATGATTTTTTTCTTCTTTCACTCGTCAGGAGTGAAAATTGCCCACTTCAGTTTCCAAACGCACTAACAGCTGAGAGGTGAAAATATATCACCATCAGCAGTTCTTATAAGGAAAATCAGTGACCAAACACCTTTTTGCCCTTTCATACTGAAAGAGGCTGATTTTTTTCAGGAAATTAGTAACCAAACACACCCTTGGTTTGTCTGTATGACTATTGTTGGTTCCTTTTGGTGCTGCCTCGCAAATAAGCATCCTGGTGCGATGTACATTTCAAACTTGTAACATGTTCAATTGGTCTACGACTCTACAATATGGTGCGGTTTTTTCTTATAGATTCACATATGTTTTTTTGCATTTTCTATGGCTCATGTGAAACTAAATATATGGACATCGCATATGTGGTTTTGTTACATATGGTTTGTTTATCAAGGAAAGGTCATTAAAGATATACTTTTCTATCTAAGTGTTGTTTGAGCTAGGACTCCTAGTTTTAATTTTGAATATTGTGTGGTATGTGATGCTGTGGATTACACTAAATGCTACAATGCATGTCATTACTATCATTTTGTATTAACTTTTCAATTGTTTATGAACTATAATTAATTACATGCAAATGTATATTATGCTTTATTGTATTAAAGTATGCGTGTTTGTATGATGCAGTAATTGTCACAACATTATGGAATCCACTAGTTCAATTGGTAGTAGGGAATTTGATGAAAATTTTCCTAAATTAAGAAAAGCAAGTGACATGGGTGGTAATGCAAGGTTCACTTGCAACTATTATCAAGGGTCTTACAGTGGTTCTTATTCTAAAGTAAAAGCACACTTACTCAGGATTAAGAACTCAGGAATTAAAGCATATCCTAAGGTTACACAAGAGCATATTTATGAGATGACCAAGATGGAAGAAGAAGCTAAAAAAAGGAAGAACCCAAAGTCCCTTTAGCTAGCAGCCATGGTAGCTTCTACAAGTACAAGTATAAATATAGGTATGCTTGGAAAGGGGAAAAAAGAAAATGTTTTGGAGAAGGCATGGAATGAGGAAGATCTTGATACTTTGACAAGTTCAATTGGTAGGATATTTTATTCCGGTAGGTTGCCATTCCATTTTGCTAAGAACCCACACTATGTTGATTCCTTCAAGTTTGCCGCAAATAAACATTTTTCGGGTTATGTTCTTCTTGGTTATAACTCGTTAAGGACTACTCTTTTGCAAAAGGAAAAGTCTAATATTGAGAGGTTATTGAAACCAATGAAAGCAACTTGGAGTGAAAAAGGTGTAAACATTATTTCCGATGGATGGAGTGATGCATAAAGAAGGCCTCTCATTAATTGTATGGCTACATAAGAAATAAGACCTATGTTTTTGAAAGCAATTGATGGCACAATTGAGTATAAAGATAAACACTATATTTCTGGCTTGCTTAAAAATGTCATTGGTGAGGTTGGACCTCTTAATGTTGTCCAAGTAATAGCACATAATGCATCCGTTATGAACGCAGCTTGATTGATTGTTCAAGCTGAGTAAACCCACATTATTTAGACACCTTGTGTGGTGCATACATTGAATTTAGCTCTGAAGAATATTGTGCAACAAAAAACATAGAGAGATTTGCTCATGTTTTTGAAGAATGTCATTGGATTACCCATGATGCCTCTTTTATCCGAACTTTTATTATGAATCATTTTATGAGGTTAGCAATTTTTCAATGAATATAGCCATTTGAAACTACTAGTTGTTGCTGACACTTGATTTGCTTCAACTATTGTCATGTTAAAAATGTTGTTTAAAATAAAAAGAAATCTTCAACGCATGGTGGTTAGTGATGAATGGTCTTTTTATAAAGAAGATGATGAGGGAAAAACTTAGAATGTGAAGGATCTTGTTTTAAATGATGTTTGGTGGGATATGGTGGAGTACATAATCTCCTTTACGGGTCCTATTTATGATATGTTTAGATGTGCTAATACAGACAAACGTATCCTTCATACAGTGTATGATATGGGACACCACGATTACAAATGTGAAGAAAACAATATTTTGGCACGAGGGCAAGGAGGAAACTAAAGTATCTACCTTTTACAATGTATTATATGAAATACTCACTGATAGGTGGAGAAAAAGTTTTTACACCACATCATTGCTTAGCTCCTTCATTGAATCTTAAGTAAGTTTAAGAAATAAAATTAACTTTGAAGCATTAATTTTTTAAATTTCATATCTTTTATTATTTTTATACTAACTTTGCTATTAATACTTAGATTTTATAGTGAGCAATGGATCAATAGGGCTCCAAATCGACTAGCTCCACATAAGGATGAAGAAATTTGTGTGGAAAGGAATAAATGCTTTAAAATTTTTTAAATGACATTTAAAGATAGATCGAAGTTGAATATTGAATATGCTAGGTTTTCTGGATCTATGGATATATTTAGAGAATATGATTGTCTAAAAAATAGGTGGAGGTTAGATCCAAAAGTACGATAGTACAATTATAGATCTTCTTTGCCATTACTTCAAACTCTAGCTTTGAAGTTTTTTAGACAACCATGTTCTTCCTCTTGTGCTGAAAGGAATTGAAGTACTTGCTCTTTCATTCATTCCTTAAAAATAAACAAAATTCTTCCAAAATGTGCTGAAGATTTAGTATATGTGCATACTAATCTTCAACTTTTATCTAAGAAAATTGAAGTGTATAGTAAAGGAGGAACAATGATGTGGAACATTGCTTGAGACACCTGCGATAGCTAGTTTTATCTAAGAAAACTAATGAGCCATTTAGAGGGGCTAGGGTGCTTGAGATAGCAAGTCTATCTCTAGATGAACTAAATTTGGAAGCATTCACATTTAATGATATTAAAATTAATTTGGATAATTATATTCTAAGAAGCACGGATATGAAAACGGTGACACGATACGAACACAGTGACACACCATTTTTCCAAAAAATAGGATATGTCATGGCTAATAAAATAATATTTATTATTATTTATAAAATATTACTACAAATTTGCAATTCAAAAATTAGTTTGATTCATAATTTCTACTGAAATTTTGGTAGAGTCTCGCCTATATTTTTGATAGGTAAAATAATTTCAAACACCTATACAAAATATAAGTAAACAATAAAGTTTTTAAACTTTAAACATAATCCTCTAAGTATATTCATTCACAAGAAAATAAGTGAGTTCAAAATAAAAGCTTGATATAATTATTACAAACACATTTAACTCAAATATAGAAACTTCAAGTAATAATAGATAAAATATTAAGATCATATTAACAAAATGCTATGCTGTAACTATAGAGTACATCAACATAAGCAGCCATGTCAACTTCAACATCATTAAAGGTGTCTGCCTCCGAATATGGCTCATCTAAAGATTAACTTGCTCTCTCAAAACACTCCAGCACCTCCAAATGGCTCATCCCAAGTATCACTTGAAAATGTCCTACATCATTGTTCCTCTTTTACTATACTCCTTCATTTTCCTAGACAGAAGTCGAAGATTATTTTGCACATACAGTAAATCTTCTACACGTGTTGGAAGAATTTTATTCTTCTTCAGGGAATGAATAAAAGGGCAAGTACTCCAATTCCTCTCAGCACAAGAGGAAGAAGGCTGCTCAAGAAGCTTGAATGTTAGAGTTTGAAGCAATGAAAAAAAAGATTTGCGAGTGTACCACCACACTTTTGGATCTAACCTCTACCTGTCTTCAAGGCAATCAGATGCTCCAAAGGAATCCATACACCCAAAAAACCTAGTATACTCTATATTCACCTTCAATCTTTCTTGGATGTCATCAAAATATTGTTTGAAGTATTTGTTTCTTTCCATAGAAATTCTTCATCTATATGTGGAGCACCTCGATTTGGAGCCATATTGATCCATTGTTCAATATAAAATCTGAGTTTTATTAGTTAAGTTGGTAAAATAACATAAAAGACATGGAGTATCAGAAATAATGCTTTAAAGTTAAAAATTGTTTCTTGAACTTACTTTGGATTCAATGAATGAGCTAAGCAATAGAGATGCGTAAAGTTTTTTGTCCATCTGTCAATGAGTATTGCATGCACCACATCATAAAAGGAGGATCTATCATTTTCCTCTAAGCCTTCATGCCGAAAGATGGCTTTCTTCACATTCACTATCATGGTGTCCCACATATCATACACCATGTGAAGGATAGCTTTGTCCGTATCCACACATTGAAGCATCTCATATATAGGATTAGTGAACTCGAGTATCTACTTTACTCCATCCTACCATACATCATTTAACACAAGCTCCTTTACACTTTGAGCTTTCCTCACATCGTTTTCTCTATAAGAGGACGAATCATCACTGACCGCCATGCGTTGGAGATTTCTTTTTATTTAGAACAACCTTTTTAGCATGACAATGTTTGAAGCAAATCGGGTGTTAACAACAGCTAGTAGTTTCAAAGGCCTGCATTTATTGAAGATAGCTAGTCTCATCGAATGATTTATAATAAAAGTATGGATAAAAGAGACATTAGCAACTTGACTAATCCATTGAAATTCTTCAAAGATACAAGCATTTCTCTCTGTATTTTTTGTTGCATATATGTTCTTCAGAGCTAAATTCAATGTGTGTGCCCAAAAATGTGAGGGTAACTTCCTTGAACAATCTTTCCAATTGCTTTCATAACTGTTGCATTATTTGTAATAATTTGGACCACATTAGGAGGCCCAACCTCACTAATGACATCTTTAATCAGAATCAATGCTGACACCCTTTTCATTCCATATTGCTTTCATTGATTTCAACAACCTTTTAATGTGAGCTCTTTCTTTTTGCAAGAGACTAGTTCTTAATGAGTTATAACCGGGAGGAAGATAACCTGGAAGGTTCCTCTCTGTTGCAAACTTGAAAGAATCCACATAGTGTGGATTCCTAGCAAAGTGAAACAGCAAGCCAATAAAACATCCTAGCAATTGAACTTGTCTAAGTATCATGATCTTCCTTATTCCATGCCCTCTCCAAATGAGTCTCTTTTCTCCTCTTTCTAAGCACACCCGAACTTACATTGGCTCCTGTAGCTGAGCTACCATGACTACTAGGAATACTAGCCAAAGGGACTAGCTTTGAGTTCATTCTTTTCTCAGCTTCTTCTTCCATTTTGGTCATTTCAAAAATATTCTCATATGTAACCTTAAGACATGCTTTGATTCCTTCATTCCTAATTCTCAATAGATGTGCCCTTCACCCTTGAATAAGATCTACTGTATGACCCATGGCAATAGTTGCAAGTGAACCTTGCATTACCATCTCTTTCACTTGCCTTCCCTAGTTTAGTAATATATCTCCAAAGAGGGAAATTTTTATCAGATTTTCTACTACCAATTGAACTAGTGGCTTTTATAATACTATAAAAATATCTGCAATCATACAAAAACACATGCTTAAATATACTAGAGCCTATTATTGGCATGTGTTTTTGTATGACGGAAGCCACTAAAACATGAATGTGTTTAGCATGTGTTAATGCAATCTTATACATGCTTAAATTACGGAGTTGATGTGATGCCTGATGACACTGCTAAAATTGAAAATATGGGCAATCGAGTGATTGCTTCCCAGGGCAAGGGATTTAATCAAGAAAAAGCTTTAGTAATTGGAGGGAAGGCTAACTCAACTAGCAAAAGATTAGATACAAAGTTTGACATGAAAGGAGATGCAAAAATAAAGGAGCACAAGAAAGCAGAGAATGAGCAAAGATCTGTTTCCATTGCTGCAAAGCATGGTAGGACAGCAGATCAAGTCGATGGTGTACGATATCAAACTACTCCTAAGGATAAGAACCCTGAAGTTAAATTTAGAGGTACATACATACACAAATACATACACAGTCGAGATCTCATCTAAAATGTAACAATTTTGAGATTAAATTTATCAATTTACTTATTTGGCATTTGTCAAACAGATGGCACACACAAGAGATACCCAAGAAAAGCTTGCACCTTTACCCAACAACAATTTCTCAGTCATAAAAATTAGTACCACTAACCTCTCATTTCACAAAATATGCAGAAGTCACCACTTAAAATTCCTAAATGTATTTCTTCAAAGAATCAAATAGGCATAAAACACAGTCATGACATGGGTCTCATATAAGCTACGAAAGGAGATGGAAAAGAGAAATAGGGAGAAAGGAGAAGAGGAAGAAGGAAAGAAGGGCTTGAACCTCGGACGTGATCAGATTTTTGCTCGGCGTTGGCGGGTAGCAGAGATGGTGGCCGGGTTGCAAGCTCTCCTGGACGTCGCAGGAGCTCTGGTTTCTAGCAACTCCACCCTTTTGGAGATTTATTAATTTAGCCCACTAAATGATATATTACTTGGATAAACTTCAGTAGGTAGACTGGTGACTTTGCCTTCTTTGCTGCTTGGTCCTTTCTTTGTCTATGGAGTCTGGACTCTACCCTTTTTAGCTGCAAACCACGCTGGAGGAAGAGGCGGAGGATATGGCTGCCGACATAGTTGGGGGTCGGTCAGTCTGGACTCGGGAAAATGGAGCGCCATTTTGGCTATTCCCTGTGTCCGAATGTGTCCCGTCGTATCCGATGCGTGTCCCACTATGTCGAACTCGCATTTTTTTTCTTAAAATAAAAAAAAACATGGACAACAAGTAGCCGTGTCGTCAGCGTAGCCTATTGAACACGAACACGATTGTCATTTTGGCGTGTTCGTGCTTCTTAGATAATATTGATGTACTTTGAAATTATGTTTTAGCATTTTATTGATGAGATCTAAATGTTTGACTTATTAGTACTTAAAATTTATTTTGGTGTTGAATGTGTCTGTAATGGTTGTAGTTGTGCTAGGATGTTTTATTTTATACTAAACTTCAACTTATTGTTTGTATATTTCACTAGCATTTTTTATGTTTAAAAGTTTTATTGTTTACTTATTATTATTTGTACATGTGTTTTAGATTATTACAAGACTTTTACATATAAAAAATATAGGGGAGATACGGTCAAAATTTGCATAAAAATTATGAATAAAAAATATTTTTTCAATCACAAGTTTGTAGTTGTAACATTTACAAGGTTTAAAGGAAAGATTGTGTTACTATAATATCAAAAAATATATTTTAAAATTATGTAAATAATTTTTTATTAGCCATGTTGTATCCTATTTTTTTTGGAAAATGCTGTGTCCCCGTGTCCATATTGTGTCGTATCGTGTTGCCGAATTTGTATTTGTGCTTCTTAGCTCAAACAATTGCAAGCATATGAAGTCTTGCTATACCCTGTACCCTAGGGGTTTTCTCTTTGAAACACTGCCATTGTTAATTACTCAGGGTGCCTCGAATGGGCGAGAACCTTGCAAGCATATGAAGCCTTGCAAGTACGGGAATCCAATCCGAATATAATGCAGAAGAGTCAACTGATTCAATGACCATTACGCTAAAAAGGGAAGTTGCAAGCACACAGATTGTTGCAACCACTCTAGAGGAGACAACTAATTCACAACAAATAGCTTCAATAGAAGTTTTCCAACGACAATGTTTTATACTTGTAATGAAAATCCTTTAAGAGAGACATGATTCATGACCCAAAAAGAGTTGAAGGGCTTTTTAAGGCTCTTACAATAAATATTTTGTTGTCTTAGTCATACCTTCAGTTATATAATTAGATACAATCAATTAAGGTTTTGGATGCAATCGGCTTATTTCTAATGAAACAATTGTAATTGTTTTATTCCTCATAATTATTTGTAGAGTGCCCTACTGTCCCTACCGTTAATTATAGGCGCTTAGGCCAGCCCACTTCTCCTATGGACATCTATGCCAGAACATCCTAGAGTTTCTTCAGAGGAACCCGGCCATGTGTCTAGGGATGCTGGCCCTATCGGTGCTTACGGGCACAATGGGCGGAGACTGTAGACCTTCTGTAATATCATACAGTCTAAAAGTGCAAGCATTATCGTCGTCGGCTGAACTATAAAGGTTCTTAAAATATCTGAGATCACGGGAGATCTAGCAATGGCCCTTGAGCATACTATGACTGCCACTTGAAGAGTTTTCATCAATAACTCTTGTGGAGAAAACTGTCTCAAAGGACTGAATGTAATCTTACAACGACAGGTGTTGTAATAGATTCACTAGAAAATTCTCAACCCTTAGGGATAGACTCCCATAGAAGCATTAATGAGATGTAGTATCCCAATGAGCAAACATTTCAACCGAGGAATGAGAAATCAATACTCTTCATCAACATTCGACTCACTAAAGGAATAATCGAAGCAATCGTTTCCCCAAGCTTCATCAACTTGCCGAACAAACCTGGTTTTCAAAGAGCGACGACCATGATTCTTAGCATAGTTAGTTTTAGAGTAGTTTAGTTTAATTTAGATTTCTTTTCAGTAGCTTAATTGCCTTCTTCTTTTTTTGCAGGATTAAGAGAGAGCACTGATTCTCATCATCGTTGGAAGGGCCATCCCTTCCCACTGTTTGCACTATCTTAACCTTCTTTTAGAGTAAATTTGGGTGCTTGGTGTTTTCAATTTTCTTTGTCGGATTGCATGACGTGCTAGTTGTCGCTATTAGGATTGCTAGTTGTCGCTATCTAGGATTGATGCTTGCTAATTGTCGCTATTAGGACTGTTACAGATTTTGTTTGATTTTTATTGTGCATGCATGGTCGTCGCTCTCTGAACCCCGACCTTGCCTTTGATCCTGAGCGCTTATATAGAATCTGTAGAACTCCTAGCAAACCAATCCCTGAAATCTATCTAATAGCGGACAACATGAACCTTGAGGGTGGGAATGGCCTAAACCAGAATCCACTAATGCCTCATGCCCGTACCCTGCAAGACTTCTACCGTCCCACTGCTTACACCTCCCCCTCCTGTATCCTACTTCTTGCAACCGCGACAAATTTTGAAATTAAGCCCAACATCATCCAGATGCTGCCCACTTACCCTGGCCAACTAAATGAGAACCCCTATAGGCATCTCCAAAAGTTCCTAGAGGTTAACACAACCTTTAAACTTACACTGTCTGATGACCAAGTGCGCCTTAGGTTGTTCCCCTTCACCTTAAAAGATAGGGCCAAGGAATGGCTATACTCCCTTGAGCAAACACTATTTCCACTTGGGAGGAACTTCATGTCGAATTCCTCAAGAAATACTTTCCTATGGGGCGGACCAATAAGATCCGCTATGAAATCATCACCTTTACCCAGTTACCTAATGAACAATTCCATGAAAGCTGGGAGAGGATGAAATCCCTACTTCTGTCCTGTCCCCACCATGATGTGCCTAAGTGGCAATTAATATAGAGATTTCATGAAGGTGTATGTGATCTATACATGAAATATATATTTTATTATCTTCTAAACTTATATTTATGCTGGTGTTTGATTAGAATAACTACTACTTTAATATGGTTTTTGGTTTTTGTAGGAAACAAGAGTAATACACAGAAATGAGGTGAAAAGTAACTCAAATGGTTAAATCATCGTAACTTCGTGTACGAATGTCGCATTGGACTGATTCAAGCTTCTTGTTAAAGTTCAAGAAGTCAGCTTTCCAACGCCACCAACCACGCGTAATTCGGAGTTCGGGACAGAAAGTTATAGCTATTTGAATTTCATGAATAGTAACTACGATCGATTGGCTATCAATGCGATCGATCGCCACAACCGTAAAAGCTGTATATTGAAGGAAACGATCGATCGGACCTCAAAACGATCGATCGTATCTACTGGAATTTTTCAATCGCGCAAGACAGTAACTACGATCGATCAGTATCAAACGGCGTTGATCGGCAAAGCGATCGATCGGAGGAAAATAACGAAGGAATTGCGATCGATCGGTAGGCGAACGATCTTCAATACGGAGCGATCGAACGCCGTATACTGAAAACCGAAAATAAGATCTATTTCGACTCGGATTTGGAAGGGGACTTCGTGGTTTCTCTTCACTCTTATAAATAGGCCTTATGGGAGAACGTTTTGGGTACCACATATTCAACCCTTGGAGATTTTTGAGCTTTATTGGAGGCTAGAGCAAAGGAGAGAAGAAGATGAAGAACACGATGGTGATTTCTCTTCCAATGCGAGGCTAAACACTTTTCCAAGGCGTAGATGAAGCCCAATAATCTGCTTGTGTAGTTTCTTTTCTCTCATCTTATGTTTTTACTCTAGTTGGTGTATGGATTTTATTGTGTAATCACCGTTAATTCAATAAAGATTTGTTCTTTGTACTCGAGAGAGACAAGAGTGAATTCTTGTGAGTTTCAATCCGAAGAATACTTGCGTATCCGAGAGGAATGTGAGTAGACTGAGGTGTTATATATCAATAAAATTTCATTGGTTTATACTCGAGAGAGATAGATCACAATTCCATGTTTTAATTGTTTTATGTGTTAAATCTGAGAGGAGAGCACTATATTTTGAGTTGACAAGTGTATGTCCGAGAGGAATATGCTAGCCAATTAAAAATCTTTATTTAAAAGAGAGGGAAAAATGATACACCAGTTTATTGTGGTGGATTCGAAGCCTTGGTCTTCTCCACATTGATTAAATCTCACTTAGTTTAGTTAAAGTTCATTGCTTTCTTAGTCTAGAATCAATATTGCTATTTTTTTTTGAATTTAGTAAAATATTAATCCGTCCCTGAGGTTCGACGACCCTTTAATACTCGCCGTAGTACAATTGCCTTGTGCACTTGCAAGGGTTTAATTTTAAACGATCAGTGTGCGATCAGCATAAGACCCTAATAGATGCCTCATGTGGAGGCACATTCATGAAAAAGACCCCAGATGATGCTTGGGATCTACTAGAGGACCTGAGTAAAAACTCTTTACATAGTGCTACCCTCTATAGATCTGAAGGCTATATGCCTGGTAGGAGTGCCTTAAGGGGAGGCATGTACGATGTCAAAGCCACTACCAGCCTAGAACACCAAGTGGCATCCCTTACAGAGAGATTTGACAGGTTTTTCTCTCAGACTCCACCTTATGCCCCAACCTCTCAAGATGCCTGTGCCATCTGTGCCAGCCCTATGCACACCATAGTTGACTGCCCCTCAGCCTCCTAGTATCCTGACCTTGTACAAGAGCATGTCAACCTTGCACAGACTTATCCTAGAGCCAATAACCCCTATTCAAATACCTATAACCCGGGGCCCACCTTCAATCAGGCCCCAAGACAGGACTTCCAAAGCCAACCTCAACCTTATCAACTATCCTCAACTCCCCCATTTGTCCAAACCAACAAGAAACCAACCTTAGAAGATCAAATGAGCCAAATGCTAGCCACCCAATCTACTATCCTCTCAGCTTTCAATGCGATGGAAGCCAAGATGGACGCTAAGATAAACATCAATATAGAGAGCTGACAAGTGATCTAAGAACCCAGGCCCAACTAGTCCACTCCCATACACAATCCATTGCCAAAATAGAAACCCAATTAGGACAGCTGGCCCAATCTATGAACCGTAGGGAAGTAGGAACCTTGCCCAGCCAACCACAGCAGAACCCTAGAGGCCAGTTCGCCGTTGAAGGTTCCCATTATCCAAATGAGCAGGCGGAAGCCGTTACTACCCTAAGAAATGGTAAATAAGTTGACAATCAGGTTAGGAACCCATCCTTTGCGAGTGAGGACACTCCCCTAGAGAAACCGAACCAACCCACTCCTACCATGCCTGCTCCTGTTAGTCGCCCTCAGCAGTAGGAAGCCCCTACGGAACCCACCAATGAAAAATTTTATATCCCCAACGCTCCTTTCCCTCAATGCCTCAACCAACCCTCCCCGTTTAGTAAGTCCCACCAACGAATGGAGGATATGTTAGAGGTATTCAAACAGGTTAAGATCAACCTTCCCCTCTTAGATGCCATCAAACAAGTGCCTGCGTATGCCAAGTTCTTGAAAGACTTGTGTACCCAAAAGAGGAAAACTAAATGCCATGTCACCCAAAAGGTCTTTTTGACTAACCAAGTGAGCTCTTTACTGACCAGTGGTATGCCACCTAAATTTAAGGACCCAGGTGTCCCTGTTATATCTATTGTCATAGGTGACCATACCATTAGCCGAGCTCTCTTGGATTTAGCGGCCAGTGTCAATCTCCTCCCTTACTCAGTTTATGAACAACTTGGCCTAGGAGAGTTGTAGCCCACCTTAGTCACCCTTCAGTTAGCAGACCGATTCATTCATCACCCTAGGGGTGTTATA
Source organism: Houttuynia cordata (assembly GCA_039654745.1). Taxonomy (NCBI): domain Eukaryota; kingdom Viridiplantae; phylum Streptophyta; class Magnoliopsida; order Piperales; family Saururaceae; genus Houttuynia; species Houttuynia cordata. Next base: position 7,422,536 of record CM077504.1, read on the forward strand.
GAAGACGTTCTTGTTGGAGTTGACCGGTTCTACTTGTAACGCCTAAAAATTCTGTAAGTTTACCAAAACTGCTATTTTAAGAAACTGTTCTAAAATAGGAAAGTTTTGCTACCTGTTTTGAAACCTTATAATCTGGTGTGTTGATTTGGTTTTATGATGCTTTTTGAAGAGTGGAATTGATAAACCAGATTAGGTTGTACACCAAGGCACGAGGACTAGCCCTGGAGCTTGGTTCAATCTGGCGCTGAGGCTAGCCTGGCGCCAGGGGCTGAGTGCACCTGACGCCAGGAGTGGGGACTAGGCGCTAGGGTATGAGACTAGTGTGTAGAGACTCATTTGAGTATTTTGAGTCATTATTTTGAATTAATGATGTGGTACAAGAGTTGTGCAGTGCTTTACGGCACATTTCATTCGCGGGACATCGGAGCCGTCCATCAGTGTACCATGCATCAGGCGTAGGAACACCTGAGGGCCAGAGCCATGTGGACACAGTGCCCTGGGCACTGTGCACGTGGTTGGCATGTGAATATTTGGTTAGGAGAGAGAGAATCAAGGAGAAGAGGGAATTTTAAATTCTTTCCAAATCCAGTTTTAAAAGAAATAAATATCTAGTCCAAAATCCGGTTTTAATGTAAATAGATTTGATATCTTTTTTAATTGGAAATTAAGGAATCTAGAAGAGGAGGTTTTGGACGTGTATAGTGGGATATTCTTGATGACGTGGCCTACAATTTTGGGTATGAATCAAGGGCTAAATCAAGAGATTGGGAATTTTGAATTTAATTTCAAAACCAATTTGATTTTGGAGGGAAATTGAGATTCCTTAAATTTGGGAATTTAGAAACTAAAAGGAATGATTGAGGGCGTGATTAAGAGTTGTTGATGGACTGTTACCAATCAAATGGGGCACGTCATGTGGCTTGAGTGAGATCATGCTTGGAATAAATTTAGGGAGGTTATAATTGGTAACCGATCCCATTAGTAAATTCTCTACCAATTTAAAGGTTGTAACCGACCTAGATTCTAGGGATCTGATTTGGAGTGATAAGGCAAGCACGTTGGAGCTTATTTATGCCATTTGAAGGGATGGATATCAGCCTTTAGATGAAATTTGATCTAAGGTGAGAAATTAGCCTAATTGAGAAAGTTGCCTAAGTGGAGAAATTAGGGTTTTAAACCATCCTAAATTGAGGGGAAACCCTACCTGAAGATGAGAAAATATGGGAGGCCACGTCCTTGACATAGATCGTGGGATGATATGGAGTGAATCCCGGACGTTGGATGGAATTCATTCAAAGGTGGAGATTTAACCTAAGGGACTAGGTTTTTACTATTTTAACACCTCAATTAAGTGGCCGGCAACCCTTTTATAATATCTTGGGAGTCGTGCCAACCTTGGAGCAAGGTGATCAACAACCCTATTGCACGTCCAAAGGGCTTTTTCATTTGTGGAGGTACGCGAAGGAAAGTAGTGATACGTGTGGAACCGGGTAACGCGCATTTAATCGCTGTTTTCGTCAAAGAGGTAGGATGTGTTTTCCCTAATCCTCTCATATTTTTCTGAGATGAATCTATTTGATTTATTAGTATTGAATTCTCTGATATTGTGAATCCCTTGATTAGCATACATATAGGAACCAAGTAGCTACCTAATTAGTAAAAGTGAATTTATGATACTCTTGTTGAAATACCCCAGTGAAGGGATCCCAGTAGTAGGCCTTTAGCTTTTGGGTTGGGTCCTTGAGAACAACAAATAAACTTTTCAAAGCTTTGCACCTTTTCATTATTCTTTTCTTAACTATGAGAGACTATTGTCCCTACAAAAAGAAAAAAAAACTGTTTTACATTTGGATCAGGCCAACGGGCTTTTAGCAGTTGGGTCCTAGCCCTACCCCATTTACAACAGGCTTGAAACATCAGTTCCGACCTTAAAGATAGGCCTGAAATTTTAGGCCCTAACCCGCATTTTTGCCGGTGGGGCTAGGGTCGGGTTAACAGGCTAGCCCTTTAAAACTGATATCCCTTTTATGCCTATAAGAAATTCTAGCCTGCGCTGAAGACCATTAGCAGTCCGATCACAGCCCTGGCCATGATCTAAGGAACTATTTTAATTTGTAATGGAAAAAGTTTATATGAGATGAGTAATGTTCAACCCGGTGTCCTATAACCCGTGCTTTTTTCAATACTCAGGGTTGATGGTCGTGTGATCAGAGTGATCTGACGGCTATCGCCCTGGGCATAGAAAAAAAACACAGGTTATAATGCACGAGTTTCTCTTTTTCATATGAGTCGTGCATCTGCATGAGCCAACGGATCAAAACGGATGGCCAATCAAACCATAAACCGTCAGTCATTACAAGAGTGTGCAATACATGACATTTATACAGTAGTAGTGTACAGCACATTTATACAGGGGAAAAAGAGTATATCCTCAACTCAGCGGACCAAAAAATCACCGGTTCAATCACCCTACCATTTTAACTCGGTTCGGCTGAAACCGACGCCGATGGGCCAGAACCAGAATCCTCTGCTCGGTTCGGTTTCCCTTCCCTTTCTCGACTTCTCAAGCTCTCCCTCTTCCCTTTTGGGTGGTCTCTCCAGAAGCCTCTTCCCAAAACCCCATCACAATCCCTTCAATCTCCCCTCACTTGGGTGCTCACCCATCTCCCCCAATCTTCATTTCCTCCCTCTTTTTTTTTCGGAATTTTTCAAGATTTTTTTTGCCATTTTATTCACGTTTTTTCGTTGTATATAGGATCGCCAAAGGCTTCTGCTTGGCTTGGTTTTTTTTTGGGAGAAAAAATGGTGGTGATTGAGTCGGAATCGCCTTCTAAGCAAGAGGAGGAGGCGGGAGGGAATAGGACAGATAGAAAGGTTGTTCTGGAAACATGTGTGTCGAATGAAGAGGATCGTGAAGGTTTTGAGACTGCTAGTGAAGGCGAATGCGATAGCGATGGCGGCGATGATGATCCTGCGGCTGCTCTGTCTCCGTCTCAGGAGAATGCATTGGCTGATGAGCAGTCAAAGGAGGTAACGATGCTTTTTTATTATTTGCATTAAATTTTAGATTTTTAAATGAAATGGTTTAGCTAGCTGATCAAATTATTTAGAGCATGGAACATTAAAACAATGAGTGGAGCTATGTTTTAGTCATTATTTGTAATTTTAGAAATTGTGAAAAAGTGTGAACTTATAGCTGGTGTGTTGAAGTAATTTGGAACGAAATTCATTTATCTGGTTATTTGATTTTAGCTGCCTTCTACTATGTTGTCTTGTTTCTTTGAAAAAGTGTGTATAAAAAATGTGATGCAACCTCTGTCTTGTATTGATCGTCTGGATAGAAAACTAGAAATGAACTAATTCTATTTATTTGATTTTCAATATAGACAATAAATTCGGTATGGATGGAGTAGGAAGCTTGTATTTTAACTCTGCAATTTCTAGTTATGGTAGTTTCTGGGGACTTTTTTAGTCTATACCTTTGAAAAAGAGAAGAAGTTATATGTTGTCAGGTAAAAATTGTGGATTGGTGAATAATAATTCAAAACTTAATCGTGCAAGTTGAATTGGTTGGCACTTTCAAATTAAAACTTATTTTTTGTTTTGAATGCTTTCGAGCCTGAAAAGACAGGTGATATTCCTTGTTTATGTATGCGAATAGAACTATTAAGCCGTAAATGAAAAGATGTCCCCTTGTTAATGTGCCGGCATGAGTGGCTTTTGAAATGCATGTTTCTGCATTTGCTTGACTTTGGATCTTTAAGCTGTTAGCACAAGAAGAATGTGCTGGTCATCATGCCTTTTTACTGCCAGTTTTATTTATTTTCATAGTCATTTATTATTTAGGTCCAGGTGTTTTGTTTAGGCTTTGGTTCTGTTTTGCATTTAACAAGTGCCACTTTGAGATCTTTGTGATTGTTTGAAAGAACAAGGTACGAATGGCTTTTGTAGTGAGCAGTAAGAGGCGCAAATTTTTTTTTTAAGGGTTCCATTAGAAATTTGAATAGAAGCAATGAGCACTTCTACTTAAAGACTCAGAAAACTTTTAGCCGGAAATGGAAAAGCTATCTTTTTTTAGTGACAAATGCAAACCAAGGTTGGCACACATGAATAGGGGCAGTGTAAAGCATCTGCTGCTGGAATCCTTCATCTCTCTTCTGTGATTTTTGTTTTACTCTGATGTCTTCAATTTTTTTCTTGGATACAGAGAGCTTTAAATCAAGCGAATGATGCAAAATCAGAGGGTAACAAACTGTTCGGTGCTGGGAAATATGAAGATGCTCTGACACAGTACATCCTTGCATTACAGTTTGCCCCTGATATGCCGTCCTCCTTGGATATTCGGTCAATTTGCCACGCAAACAGTGGTTTATGTTATTCGAAACTGGTGAGTCTCGATGGATTATATATATTTTTAAATGACTGCTCCTTGTTCTTCTTTATTCATTCAATTTTTCATACAAAGAGGGGTATCTGTGGTTTAAACCTGGTGACCCTTTACTGAAACTGTACAAGAAGGCATGCATTGGGTTGCTTGGAAATGAGAAGATAGTATTCATTGGATGAGGGGCTTTCATTCTTTAATGGTTCTTGTAGCATCTTTCTTGTCTTCTAGTGAACAGGATGTAGCTCTTTGAAGGATGAGGTAAAAGTGTAGATGAGGAGCAGGATTACCTGTGTATAACGGTAGTGGTAAATTGAATGTTGGACATTTTGGCATGCTATTATTGTCTTGGCACATATCATTGTCAATGGTGGCAAACCCATGCAATGCATATTGTCTTTGAATAATCAAATTCTGAAGTAATCTTTCTGCAGAAATCTTTTTTGATAACGAATCTTTCTGCAGAAATTGTTTTAAGTGTTTTTTGTTTATAGCAACAGACATGAACTTCTTTGTTTATCTCTTCACTTAATGTTGATTATATGTGTTTAATACTCCATGGTAAGACATTTTATTTGCATATTGGAGACACTTTTTTTTCTTTCTTATTTGAAGATCCATGTGAAATTTATCTCTATATTAGTGAAATCTTGTGTGCAGTACGATATTCATATGATTGTAAGTTATTGTGATTTTTTAGCTGAGTTATCTTTTTTGTACTGAGGCTTTCTTATCAGCTGATAAATACCAAGCTGCCTTTTAGTTATGCAACCCTACAGAAAAAAGCACATAAAGATATAAGGATTGAATGGTAAATTAACTTAAGGATTAATATTTGTGACTATTTTTTTATCATTACAGCAAAGCTTCATCATTTTCACGTAATTTTTTATTTTATACTAGTCAGTAAACTAACTTAGGATGAAGTCTGATTATTATATTACAACGAAAATCCATTAACAGATATCAATATGATAATAGGGAAAGCAATATAGATATGTCTCTATGATCTGTAGTAATGCTTGTCATTTTGACTACTTTTACGAGGAAGTATATGAAGTGAGAACAAGTAAATTAGTCCAATTTTTATTCTCTTTATTCTTATATACTGGGAAGTAGGCAAATACTGAATCTCCATGGTAGTGTTATTTTTCTGGCGAAAGTAGGATGTACAGTATGGTTTGTCAGGTTGCACAAATTTAGGTGAAGAAATTGCAGTTTTTATAGTCCGCTTACCTGTTTTATTCTTCGTAATTTCTTTCCTTTTGTTACTCTTACTCTCTTTTTCTGCATTCTTATTTTCATGTGTTTATACACTCGTGCATTCATATATAAGCGGATTAATTTTGCAGGGGAAGTACGAGGATGCAATTAAGGAATGCACAAAAGCACTAGAATTGAATCCATCCTATCTGAAAGCCCTTCTTAGAAGAGCAGATGCCCATGAAAAGCTTGAACACTATGAAGAGGCTATTGCTGGTAACTATATGTTATTTAGGCCATATATTCTGCAAGAGTTTGTTCTTATTATTTTTTAGTAGTAATGATAATAGTGATAGTAGTTATTGTTATTGTCATTATACTAAAATCTGGTTTCTTTCTTCAACATTCCTTTTGAAATTACAGTGTTAGATGTTTATCTTGTGGTCTTCTTGTGTTTTCCCAATTACAGACATGAAAAAGGTCCTCGAGTTGGACCCTTCAGATGATCAATCTAGGAGATCCATCCGTCGTCTTGAGCCATTGGCTGCTGAAAAGAGGGAAAAAATGAAGGAAGAAATGATTGGTATGTGAATTTTGTGAATATCCTCTGCCTCTCACACTGCACAAAATTATCTACCTGTTGGCTGTTTCAGAGGACGCTTTTTCTTGTTCTTTGAATGTTCATTTTTCCTCAACAGCTCCAATTTCTTAGTTTTTATAGTCTCTTCTCCACATAACTGTAGGTAAGCTGAAAGAGATGGGCAATTCATTATTGGGACGCTTTGGGATGAGCGTTGACAACTTCAAAGCTGTGAAAGATCCTAATACTGGCTCCTACTCCATCTCATTCCAGCGCTGAGTAAATTTCCAATGTGTCATTCGACTTTTATAGAAAAGAACGTTAATCCTTTTCACGTTATACAGTGGAACTAAAGCATGAACTTCACTAGTTGAACTGTACATGAAAACTGTAGAACTGTGATTTGTTTTACAAAAAACAACCTGTTGTTCCTAGTGGCCTTTGAATATATTTTTTAATTTGTTTCTTTTGGTCGGTCCTGCAGTAACTATGATCTTTCAACGGACCTGTTGTTCTTAGTGGCCTTTGAATATATTTTATAATTTATGTCTTTTGATCATAGTCCTGCAGTAACTATGATCTTTCAACGGAACGATTGGTTACAGTTCCAATACAATGGGGTTTATTTTGGCTGGAAGTACAAGAATATGAAGATCTTTTAAACTACTACTTCAGTTCAATGGAAATTTGTTCCATGTTTTGCTTTCCTCCTGGCTAAACAAAGAAATCTTTTGGATTCACAGACTGTTCTTAATGTAGGCCCAATTTGGCTTGAGATAAGTAAAACCTTTTGGATTTAGCGTAGGCAATTTTCATAATGTAGGTCCAATTCGGTTTAAGATAGGTAAAATCTGATTTACCTTACGCAGATTAAAAATTTTAGCATTAGAATCGAGGTTTGGTGACTAAATTATTTTGTATGAAGAGGCGTCTATATCTCTCTGATGGTACCCCTCCCTGTTGATAGTGCATCCAATAATTTTTGCAAGGGGGAGCCAACAGTAGCATCATCTATTGCTGCTGTTGCATGGCACGATGTGAGTGCAGAAACACTATGATCTCCAGGCCGTACTTTTGCCCTTCATATAACCATAGGATCGTCATAAGGAGAGTTTATTTTCCAGCACAAAAATGAACAAAAAATGAAGAATCGGATGCAGATGGCAACAATAAATTTCTCTAAAACAGTGATCTCATCTCTAAAACAGTGATCCCTGCTTAGTTTGCACAAGAGGCAGATTTCGCTGCCAATCATACCTGTATGAATTATCTTACACCCAGATTCTTGGAGTAAATACTGGAAATAAGGATGCTGTGCTGGTTACATTTAAGTCAGACTGTCCTCTCATGTTAGAAAGTGTTACAAAGATTATACTACAGTCAGCTAGGCAAAGATAGTTAAAAGCAGGAAAAGGAGGCCAACTTCCTGACCTACCAACTGATTACAACTTACATATGCATGTGAAACATTCATGACAATTTACAGACACCAGCTCCCATAGCTATTTTTGTTTTATGATGCTGAAGGTCTTAAGACAAGAATTTTCCTTTTAAACTCTGCACCGAATAACACCTCTATTAAAGCAGTAGTGAGCATTGCAACCAGTGAAAGTCGTTCCCAACCAACAGCAAGTGGCCCAATTTTGTGTCTCAAGCCTAGAGTTGCTAGTAAGCCGAGCTCCATTTAGATCGCCTCGAGCTCAGACCTGTGTTTTATTCGAGTTCAGCTCGGCTCAGCTCAAGCTAGCTGGGTTTGAGGAACATATAAATGAGATGGGTATTGCCTCACCCAAGCTAGGAACCGGTAGTTAATAATCACATATCATTCTCGCACACTGCTTCATACTTTATAGTCCTCACTCAGTCTCCCTAGAGATAGTAAGGTGAAGAATGAAATTGGTACATGTAGTTGTCGCAGCCCCGATGAATGCATAAGGCGTGCACATCAGCATGTGGACTCTGCATCACCCGTTCATCATGGAGAGCGCTATATGTGTTTCTTTGAGCACGAGCATTGCTTGTTGGAGAAACGCCCCTTGGATGAACTTTTGAAATTTTCAATAGGGAGTTGGCAAAATGAACTAAAACAATCTTGAATTAGCAACTTGGTTTGAATAGACACTTTAATTGGATTGTTAGAGATGCCATCTGCTCTCTCCTTTAGTGTCTCTCTTTTTTTCCCTTTTATTTAGTCTCTTTTTTGTAAACGTGCTAAAAGGGCCATACTGGACCATGGGAATACTTGAATAGTTCTACTGAGAGTTGGTTCCAAATTCCTGGAGCTGGCATCTGAGTGTCTGGATCTCAGTTCTAGGTCCACATGCACATGGCTCGTTTTCACGTTCTCTTGTCTCACTTTAGTGAAAGTAGGCACTATGGTATGTATAGCTCCAACTCAATATAATTCACACAAAGTTATTGTCATGTTATTGTATAGGTACGAGAAGAAAAGATGAGTTAATTGCCTTTCACAGCTAAATAAGCTGGGTATTGCCTACAAAAGCTTGGAACCGGTGATATTCACAGTTTTACACTGACTATCACATTCCTCCATGGAAAAAGTTAATATGAGCAACCATGAGCCGAGGCACCATGAGTCACCAGATTTCAGTCCAACGGTGCATGTCAAATCAGGAGCAAGCTTAGTGACCCTGATTTGATACCCTCCGTTGGATTTTGCAAGAGGCGTGTGAGCTGTTGCTCATACTAACAAGAATCTTCCTTCATACTGTCTTTTTAACTAGGGGTGTCCAAGTCCTAAGGACCCAACTGAAAGAGCAGTTCAACAGGCCTCTTAGACCCAACTGTATCAGGCTGCCAATAACATTGGACATGTACTAGGCCCACACAATGGGGGTTCGAGCTCAAAACCTCTGCTTACTGAGCCATGGTCCTGGCCATCCTCTACACTTAATATGCTCAGTGAGTTAATTGTCACATTGTTGTACATCTTTTTTCTTTATATTGGATAGTTGAAAAAACAAAAATCCGAGTATATAAAAAATAACAATGATAGATGAACACAAGTTTATAAGTTTCAAATATTGGCTTTATGTCTCTTAGGATAGAAGATAGGAAACAATAATAGGATTGGCTAGCTATACCTTGATAACCTATGAAAGCTTATCAACCGGCAATTCCTAAGATTGGATTTGAAGGGAGTAGAAGCTGAGGTTAGTTAAGAAAAGATCCTCTTCCAAGTGATGATTGAGACCTGAAAAAGGTTCACTTGAGTCCTTTCCACCATGGCTCCTTCCTATTGCCAAAGATAAAGCTGGTGAGCATCCAATAACTTTCTTTAGACATAATTATATAATTGCTACTTGCCCTTGTGAAGACACAAGGGGCACGGGTGTGACATCATCCCTTTATTGCTTCATCAACTGCAATGTTAACAGTACCATTGTACTAATGCAGTGATACCCTTCACATGAGTAGGAAGCAGCAATTTCCCCTACAAGGGACATGAGAATAAGGCTCAAATGGAACCCTAAACCCCTCCTAACCTTTTGTGGTTGTAAGTCACCAATCAGCACATGAGATGGGCGTGAACTTTTCGGTACCATAAATCTGTTAAGATGGTCCCGGCTAGTGACATCTTAAAAAAGCTACAATCATTGTGCCCATTTCAGCTCCCACTTGTAGACGATGCTTGGGATGCTAAAATTTTGTAAGCAGCTTTTGCTTTGTATGAAAATGGTCTGTTTTTTAGTGAAAAAATCGGAGGGTTAGGCAAAAGTACAAAGACTAAAAATAAGTTCAGTGAAGGGCAACAAGCTGTGAATGTGCTCAGATGGTATTATGGCAATAATTATACTTGTTAATTGACTGGTAGTTGGCTACCTTAATAACATGATTAATTTCTTAACAACAGCTTTATAAAAACAGCAAACTAATCTTCCAGTGCCTTGGATTCTTGAAGTTCAATCTGCTGCATCAGATGCCTTATGGTATTAATGCATATAATTAGGGCATAAAGCCACATGAGATTATGCCAAATTGTGTTGGAATCTGCAAGGAGAAGTTAATATGATTTGTGAATAGAGTTGATAAGTATCTGATTAAAGGAAACTCAATTCAATGCAAACAAACAAATAAGTCACTATCCAACCGTGTAAGAGTAGTTCTTTTCAAAACATGCACATCACTTGAATAAAGTACATTACTTCAAACTCAATTAGTTATGACATATATTTTTTATGATGATCAAAATTGATCCTGTTAAACACTTGTAGTAAAAATACTGCATACCTGAAAAGAAACACCCATGAAATGTAAAACTCCGATCCTCCATTCATGTCCTCCAATTTACCTTTCTCGACGGGGGATCTTCGAGTAGTTCTTTTATATTTAGGAAGGGCAGATTATGTTAATAAAAATGTGCAGCTAAATGGCCTTTTATCTCCACATCGTGGTGCATCAGGCAAGCATTCCTAGGAGTGAACAATGTTAGTATTTTCACTAATTCTAATTACAAAATATTTGAGTTCATAACCATTTTTGTTATGAAGTTGAAACAAATATAAGGCCCGATTAAATAGTGAAGCACAGTCCCATTTCATCTTTAGAGAAGTAACTTTTTATGATAATGGAATGTAATTGTAATATTAGCAGGAGAAAGGAAAGAAACTGACTTCCCAAATGCCATTTTACATTTCGTTATTGGAGATTGTTTTATGTATGTACAGACTGACTAGTAATGATGAAAGCATCTAGCTTGGAGGTTCATTCAAGCTAACATTTGGGCCCGCATTTATTTCATCTATTTAATTTAAGTAGAATAAACTATATATAAAAGAAGAAAGAAAAGAGAGAAATGTTGTAAAGAAGAAAAGAAAGAAGAGAAAAGATGTGAAGAATGACAACAGCAAAAATACCCCTCACGCCTTAAGCCAGGGAGCTTTATGACGCTCACCAAAAAGGGGTCCACAACTTCATGACCAACACATGAAAGGTTTTAAAGCCAAGCAAAAGAGGATGCTATTGCTGCCAAGAACACTACCCAACGGCCCTCCCTCCAAATAGGCCCAATTCTTTGGTGTCACATCAATTGCACGAGAAGTCCATCTGAGGAGTCTCTCTATTTGGAGTTTTTAAAATCCAAGAGAATTTTTCCAAAAAAAAAAAAAAGAATCCAAGAGAAGGTTAGGTCAAGGGCAGACCCTACCAAAGAAAAAAATAAAGTCAAGGCCATGCCGGGTGCTTAACAAAAAATAAAATTAAAAAAGGGTTGATGAAGAGAATAATAATGCCAATCAATATCATTGTTGCCAAATAAAATGTTAATTAGTAGCATACTGCAAAAAAATTGTTAAATTTATAACAACTAAATAGATTTTTTTTGTAGAGGCTACCTACTCTGTGATGACCTAGAAAGAGTGGAATGTACGATGTATCAATCCCCTTTGCTACAGCAAATTAAATGTGGTATCTCATGCACTAGTTTTCTCCTTCTTTATGTTACATTGTAGGAGAAGTTTGATTTCTATTTTGTACATCTGTGTTTGCGTTTATTTTTTCCCCTTTGTTTCTAATGCATATTGATTTGATTGCATATGGTTTTCTATTTTAGGTTTTGGAATGTGCTAAAGTATCATCATCTATTCATCTTCATTGTTGTCCTAAGAGTACAATCTAATTTAGCTAATTGTGTATCATTAGTACATTCTGAAATGGTACTATATTATGTTTGCACCTTTATTTTCGTTGGTTTTTTTATAGCGACGGATGCTCTTGCAAACTCTGCCCTCATTTGGCTGGATGACATCCCCACCTCCTTCTCTTCCCTTTTTTGCTTGCCGACAGCTCGGATCATGCTTTCCCTAGATTTTGTTGGCCGTAGCGCCACGTGGGGCCTTTCGTATTTTTTAAAGAAAAGAGTCAATTTGGAATCAGGTAATGTTATATTTTAGGATATTTGTGTAATAATGTAGAGTCATTTGTATAATCATGCAGAATCATGACACTCACTCTATCCAAATGCTAGTTATTTTTTGTAGCCTCTACCTTATTACTGTGACTCTCTCTCTGGATGCCAAAAAAAAACGATTTACACTCTTGCTTTTCCTGAACACAAAGACTCCTAAAAAAACTTGTCAAATGCCAAGTGATACTTTTTTTTTTCTAGAAAATGAAAAATAGGTTGCTTTAGCACACCTAGATGTTACGTGCCACCTGGGATGTGATGCTTCTTGATCACTGGTTTATAACAATCCTCAGATAAGATAATCCCCATTAACATTCTATCTTTGATTAGACAGAGCGCCAAGATGAAGCTTATGAAAAGTTTATATGCATAAGATATCGTATAAGGTCTAAACAACTACAATGAGTTCAAACTTCAAAGCGCAAATTATTCTCCTAAAAGGAATATAAAGGTAAAATCAAACCTTAGAGATATAAAAATGCATCTAAATAGAACGTGAAAAAAGATGATAACCAACATTAGACCATTTACCCGTTTCCCAATTTGGGCAGGATACTTTTTTTGGAGCTTGGAACTGGAACTTCATTTTTTTATATAGGAATCTAACATCATCGAAAAAGTTAGACAGGCATATCAATTCAAGGGCTCACCAATGAATGCTATCTACAAAATTATGCAAAATTTGAAGAGGGTTTTCAAACAAAAAATGCTCAATGCTGAAAAAGAAAAATCAAACAAAACTTCTATGAGCCGACTGCTATGAGCCGTTGGCTGCAGTTCACAAGTAATCACAACACAGGAGCTAAAACCCAGCCCCTCTCTTCTTTCGGACCGCTCGAATTCGATTGAGCGCTTTAATACAGGGGACAGGCGGAATTTGAATCACCTGCCCATCCCCTGATACAAGCTAGGCGTCGGATTGCAATCCAATGGATCACAATGCGCCAGGCAATGGACTCCGGGCCTTTTAAATATTTCCGCCTTAAAAAGTGACTAAAGAAAATGCACTTTTTTTCAGCTTTTGTAATGATTGATTATTATCGTTTCTGTATCTGGGGTGTGTAGTGGTATAATCACTAATCACTCTGATTTGGACAGTAGAACATGCAAAGATTTGCAAAGATTATGAGCAACCAAAAGTCTCCTACCTTTTGATTTCTTGGCTTGAGACCCTTTATTAAAAATCAGAAAAGGACTTGAGAACATGTTAACTACTATACTATCACCATCTTAACTACAAGTCATAGTTTGATTTCCATGATATACAATACTACCATGTTGTAATTTAAAAAATGGGAGTGATCAGAAGATTTGCCTAACCAAAGTCGTTTAGTGTATGGCAATAGCCGGTCAGATTTGTGCCGACAAGGGTTGTCTCTAGCTCTCAGTTGGAACAGTTGGAATCTTGAGTACAAAAGAGATAAAAATACGAAAAAGTTTAAAAGAACGCTCTCATGCACCTACATGAGCTCGAATAATATTGAGCTATCAGATATTTGACACTCATCGTCAGATCTTAATCTGACAAATAGAGGTCACTTGTTCATTCAAGCTAAGATCGGTCTCATATAATTGAGAAATGTGAACTGGGCAGAAATAGTATTATGGGGCCGTTTAGGGCTGATTATAAGTAAATATCCAACGTGAAACACGACCTGAGGTGTTTTAGTTCAATACGGAAAAAACACGAATGCTACAGTATAGCAAAATATCCACCTTAGATGTTTTGCTTTTAATCAAGCCCAAGCTGCCCCTATAATTAATAAAACATAGTAAATGGTTAGATTTTTTTTCTGGAGGCTGATGTGGCAGGCACGAAAATGGCACGTGGGATGCAAAGTCACTGGGCCCCGCCCTTGAGTTTTCTTTTATTATAAAAACCCCCACCTGAAATGTTGAGCCATTATCCCATCCCAAAGTTATGAAATTGTCAGCACAAACGTAATTTACTATAATACCCCTCACTTGGCTAAAAGTAGATGAGCATCCTCAATGGCGCCAACAGCCTAATCAACATATAATGCCAAATAAACTAACGAGCGAAAAAAGATCTTCAATACCAACAAGACCAGGCGGGGCTGCACACCCTTTATTTTTAGAGGTTGCCACAACTGGAATGTGATGCCGGCTAGACGTGCCCCCATTGGCTAGTTTCTTCCTTTTTTGCCTACAAAAAATTCCAGAAAAAGACAAGAGATGTTTGGCCAGTGACTAATTTCTTCCATAATTACTTATGTCATGTTGGATTGACTAAGCTAACTTTAACAACAAAATATCACCCAAGTCTTGTAACAAGATATTCTTTCATTGATTTTCAATGAGGGTATTAATAGGCCCCATTGGCTAGTTTCTTCCATACCTAATTAAATGTTACCAAAATCTTTCAACAAGATATTCATTATATGATTTTTAGAATGAGGGCATTAACCATTATTCAGAGCATATTTACCTCCATTGAATTTAGGTTAGGCAGCACCTTTATTTTTGGCCAGAAGGTTGGTGACACTAATATATGAACTGGTGTTTGCGGGTGAGAAGCTGGTAGCATGGAAATGCGAATATGATGCTTTCCTGTTGATCATTTTTAAGATAAAGAACCAAAATACAGGTGGGGATCGTATTTATTGAGAGACAGCTATGGTTGGACAACATGCAAGCTTGTGAATTTAGGTGCAACAAGTATGGTGGAACCCTACCCAAAGGCACATAGCGCGCAGTGGTTGTCCGCTCCAGTTGAATGGAGTAGTTCCCGGATTCGTATCTCAACCAGGGCATATTTGGAAAAGGATATTTGCCCGTATGGAGCAGTGAATCTGTGCGGTTCTAGTTAGGGATTAAGGGGCCGTTGGGGCGTGAAAAAGTAATATCCGGACTGGATTTTAGATATTCACTATAGCATCCATATTTTTTTTACATCAGCTGTAACATACCTGGATGCTACAATGTAATGTAAGCAAAAACATATAATCACACCCCAAACGGCCCCTTAACCCAAACGGCCCCTTAGTGTGTGGTGTGTGTGGGTCACTGCCCATGGGGCCGTTGTAGCAAAAAAAAAATGAAACAAAATAAGTATGGAGGGACCCTGGTTTCATCATGTCTGTCAACCACTGAACAACTCTTCTTTACCAAAAGTGCTTCTAATTCATATATATAACAGTATTATTCAACAAATTCATTAAACAATCAGAACAGTAACATATTGATCAGTATTATTTACAAAGACTACATAAAAATTTACTAGCAATGCATTTATACACCTGCAGATTTTAATAAACAATTCAGCATACATGCATGTCCAAGTTTGTATGTTTTTTTTTTGTTGTAAAAAAATGTTTGTAAGTTCTTTTAGCATTTTAGTAAAGAAAGTTTCTAGACTTATGTTGAAGGACCCAGGCCTGTTAATACATACTACAACAATAACGAAAAATATAGAAAAGTATTTTCACAGGGGCAACTTTTTTTGGGTAGAATTTTAATATGGCAATTATATTTTATAACTGTAGTAATTAGTAATTGTGGAAAGGAGAAATGAGAAATTGTTCTTAGAACACAGAAGACTTTTTACAATACAAAATTCTGTATAAAAAAGACAAAAGCAGGGGCTCACCTTAGATTGGAGTTAGATCACCTGTCAAGATTGCGAATTTTGGTGATGAAATGACTAGGCTCTGATATGGTGCATCCCAAATGTATAAGACGAGTCATCTTCATCTGACCTTTTTGACCCCATTTATCCAGGAGTCGGCCAGCCAGTGAGGCCCGGGACAGGGAACAGACAAACCAGGTCAAAAAAGAAAAGTGTAGGGATACTTGAGTCATTAAAAATTTGCAGATACTGTTGACCTTCACTTCCTCGCCTGCCTAATGGAGTATTTCAATTCAATAGTATATATATTCTAATAAATGGAGTATGACAGAAGAAGCTTCTCACAAAAAGTCTTGCCAAAAAAAACAAATAACAGAATCAAAATAAAATAATTTTCTTACATCACTTATGAATTTTTTTTCCTATTCCACTCATTCCTTCCCCAAGACCCCAAATAAAAGAGGCTCCTGCTGCTGCTGAAAGGGAAAACAATGGTGAGAGGGTGCCACTCATCACCTGTCTTCCTCTGCTTTTCTTAGATCTACTCTTCCCACTCTACATTCAGATTATCTATCCCCATTTCCCATTTTCTGTACTTATATAATCTGATTCTCCACCAAACCCCTCCTCTCCCTACCTGCAGCAAGAAACTCATTTGACCCTTTGATTTATTCCAGTTTTGCTGATCATCACCTTTCACCAGCAAATGCAGTTCACTAGGCAAACATGCTTGTGGTCTCTGGTCAAGTTTGAGGCTTTGCTCCTCTTCTGTAGAGACATTTCCAGCATTGATGTTTGAAGAACTGAGTGCATTTGCCATGGTCTTCCGGCTTCTTGATTGAACTTCTCAAATAAAAACATGTTCAAGGCGGCCAGATGGAGGAGCGAGAAGAACAAGATAAAAGCTGTATTTAAATTGCAGTTTCAGGCAACACAGGTGACTTTCCATCATTGACCATGTTTTAGTAAAATGTTGCCATTCCTATTGCAAAAATTTGAAACTCTGAACTGGGTAGATGTTAATTTTTCTTTTGCACAGAAAGAAATGTTAGTTGTTTTTCGAGTAATGGAATTTAGCCTGGCCAATGCGGGTGGGCAATGGAAGATCTGTAGATGTTGGACTGACCACCTGCATTTCTGAACTTTGCTTCTCAGGTCCCCCCGGCGGAATGGGATACTTTGATGGTGTCTCTGGTTCCTCTGGACAGTGGAAAGCCCACGGCCAAGTCCGAAAAAGCTGCCGTTCAGGACGGAGCTTGCAATTGGGAGAATCCCATTTATGAAACTATGAAATTCTCCCGGGACCCGAAATCTGGAAAGCTCAGTGAGAAAGCTTACAGCCTTCTTGTCTCTTCGGTATGTGTATATAAACAATGGACTTCCACCATCTGAATTCTGTATCTGGGTGCATTCATAATGTTGCCTGCCTTGCAGGGATCTTCAAGAGGAGCCATATTGGGCGAAGCTGGCATTAACTTTGCTGCCTATGCTGAGGCTATTAAGCCATCTCCTGCCATCCTGCATTTGAAATCTTTGAATTCTGAAACAATTTTGCATGTGAGTGTCTTTCTCTTCTGATTGCTAGAAAGTTGTTTATTATATGGGTGAATCTGCTTTGACATTGATCTATTATGCTGAAAGTCCGTCGTTTTTATTGTTTCCATTTTTCCTGAAGAAAATTTATTGAATTCCCGAATTTTTTGTTATAATCTGTCACAACAGGTCACAATTCAGAGAATCCAATCAGCAATTGATGAAAGGTGAGCTGAAATCTGATGTCTGTAGAAGAAAATAATGATTTTTATGTGAAAGTTTTGAAAACCTTCAATCATTGTTCAGGGAGGAAGAAAGGGGAGATGCACCAACTGGACGACATAGCAGAAGACTGAAGAGCCAACTAAGCAATGGGGATGCAGATGGAAGCGGTAAGAAAGAAGCTGCAGAGATCCTGCGAAGCCAACAAATCACCGTCAACAAAAATTATATTAATGGAGCTGCTGATGGAACTGAAGACCCAAATATAACTGAAGTATGATTCTAACATTGATTTGTGTCATTTTTAAATACCTCAACAAAAGGCTTTTGGTTTTTCCAACATCCTTCTCTAGTTTGACAAGAAAGATGATTTCTCATGGCTGTTGAACCATTTAAGTCAAAGAACTGGAACTATAAATACCTTTCCCAGTACACCAGGAAATACCTGGCAAATGAGGCCCTCAAATTTTCACAGTTCCAGATATATGTTTCACCCAAAGATAACAATTTGGTTTTGAAATGAAGCATGATATGAAGTACAGAAGTTTCTGATACTAATATAGTGAATTCCCATCTTTGGGTGTTTTTTTCAGGTCACTGGTGAGGCTCATTTGGCTTCACCAAGCAGCAAATTGATACTTCACGATGCCGGTTCGAGAGGGATCCATAGAGAGTCTAGTGGCTCTGATGCCATCTCAAGATTGAGTCTAGATAGTGGCTCTGAACAAACTACGCCAAGAGACAGTGGATCAAAGTCTAATAACAATTGTCATGATGTCACAAGCCCCATATCTTTCCTAAGCAACAATTCTTTTAGTCAAACCCCACAAGAGCATCGCAGGTCAAACACCGAATGGTCAGTCAGTTCTGGCCCCGAAGCAAGCACAGATGGCTCAACAAATAGTTCTGAAAGCCTAGTTTTGAAAGAAAAATTAGATGATTCAGATATTTCCATAGAAAAGCTAAAAAATAATTTGGTTCTTATGGCTAGACAGGCAGAAGTATCTGACCTCGAATTACAAACACTTAGAAAGCAAATTGTAAAGGAGTGCACCAGGGGGCATGATCTTTTAAAGGAAGTAAGGAGCCTGAAAGAGGAGAGAGATGTACTTAAAAGAGAGTGTGAACGACTTAGGGCCTCAAAACAAAAAAAGAATAAGGTGAAATTAGACAATGGGGATGCACATTATATTCTGGAGGAAATCAGGGAAGAGCTGGATTATGAGAAAGAGTTGAATGCTAATCTCCATTTGCAGCTTCAAAAGACACAAGAATCCAACTCTGAGCTCATTCTTGCTGTGAAAGATTTAGAAGACTTGTTGGAACAGAAAAGCAATGGGAAGTTACCTACTACTGCTGCTGGTTCAGACCTCATCCGATCCAAAAGGAATGAAGAAGGGTGGGTTTCAGTTTCGAAAAATGAAATAGAGGAAGATGAGGAGCAACAAGCATTGGAAGAACTAGTTAGGAGGCATGATGAGACTAAAGGAGAAAATTCTCTTGAACAAAGGGTTTTAAGCCTGAGTGCGGAGATAGAGGTGTGTAGGAAAGAAAAGGATGAAATAGAGATACAGATGGAACAACTTGCTCTGGACTATGAGATTCTAAATCAGGAGAATCATGATTTATCTTCAAAGGTACAGCGAATGGAGCTTCAAGAACAGCTTAAAATGCATTATGAGAGCTCATCACCATTAGTGGTCATAGATGAGCTTGAAGCCCATATCCAAAATTTGCAGAACCAAATTGAGAAGCAAGCAGCCACTTTTGAGGATGACATTGCAGATATTTCTCGAGCAAAGGTTGAGCAGGAGCAAAGGGCTATCCGTGCAGAGGAGGCTTTAAGGAAGGTTAAATGGGATAATGCTAATATAGCTGAAAGGCTCCAAGAGGAATTTAGGAGGCTTTCTTCACAGATGTATTCCACATTTCAGGCAAATGAGAAGCTGGCAATGCAAGCACAATCAGAAGCCTGTGAGCTTCTTGCAAAGAAAAACCATTTACAAAGATTGCTGGAAAAGGCTAGTAAAGAGCTTGAAATGGTCAAAGATCATTATGGTGTGAACTTAGAAAAAGTTTTGCATCAAATGGATCTGAAGGAGAAAGAGGTTAATCGTTTGGTTGTAGAACTGCAAAAGAAGAGAGAAGAGATAGAAAATCAGAAAAAATATAGTGAAACCAAGGAGAGGGACTTGCTGGAAAATATCCAGACTCTCGAAGCTGAGACCCTGGTTCTCAAAGGAGAGAAAAAGAAGTTTCTTGAACTCATGGAACAGAAAGACGAACTGCTAGCTGAGCTGGAAGGCATGATGAGATCACTAGAAGAAGATATGAAGATGCTGCTAAAAAAAGGGAGAATGGAGAGGGAGTCTCTAAAAGGACCAAGTGAAATGAAGCATTTCAAAGATGAAAAGGAGGAAGTGGTCTTTCTTCTACGATCAGAGATGGAAAACATCAGAAGGCAGTACAAAGACTTAAAACATTTTCTGTTTGAAGATGAATTAGAGAAAGAAAACTTAAAGAAAGAGGTGCTTCATTTAAGAAATGCTGTCCAGAAAAAGGAAGATACAATTGCCGTAATTGAAAAGAAGCTGAAGGAGAATACAGTTAGAGTGGCAGTTTCAGATAGGAAAACGAAAACAAGTCTGATGAAAAACACATCTACACCATGCAGTGGATACAAAAACCTTCCTAGTTTACGAAAGAAAATCAAGTTTCTCGAGGTATGGCTTTTTTGTTGTTGTCTGATTTTGGTTTCAATTACTCTAAGGCCTTACCATAATATGAATAAATAACGTCTCTTTTCTGATGGATCTGTGATACCTTTCTTTAGGGTGAAATAAAGTTGAAAGAATTTGAGGTTGAGGATTTGAATCATTGTTCTGTTGTGAAAGAAAAAGATTTATGTGGCACCATTGACGAATTAGAGAAGACTATTTGGAAACATGGTGAAAAGGTTAGTCAAATTAATCTTTCAACAACGTGCAATATGAATTATACATACAAATCTGCTGAATACCATTGAAAGTAACTGGAAATTTTCATTCAGTAATAATTTCTAATTTAAATTAATGAGGTGCAATGATTACTAATTATGTAGTCTAAAATCATATGTGATGGTTAGCAGGCCAGTTCAGAGGGCAAGATTGAAAAGATGACTGCAGACCAGAAGGATTTGTTATCCAAGACTGAGTTACAACTAAATTCTTATAAAGAGGTATACAAAAAATAATAAATGCACTTACTTAGAATACCCGCAAGTTTTTGTATGTTATTTTGAAGATAGACTTAACACTTTATGTACTCATGTATGTTAAGTATCAAATTTTGTAGGATCATATGAAAGCTGTCACTCCAAAGACTGAGGATGTAACTACAGCTGCAGAGTTGGTGCAATCGGATGGGGCAGAAAATGCATGGACCTGTGACCAATACATGCTCAAGGCTCCTGACGGAGAACAAATGGAAAGGTAGAAATTTGTGGAAGTTTACTTACAACCTATGACCAGATCCTTTCACAGGCAGACATGGGCCTGATAGTTGAAGTTAATGGGCTAGGCATGTCCTAAATCGTGTCAAAATCAACCTGAGCTTTGGTTCCCACAGCCCTTGTCTCCAACTTTTTAAGAACTATCCTCAAAACTCAAAAGCAGAGGCTGTCTGGCATATAGTTGACTAAAAGCATTCACATAATAACATATAGTTGAACTCTGTTTTATGCTCTGCAGTGCTGGCATTCAAGATGACAGAACTAATGGGATATGTGAAATGGCGTTACTGAAGCAAAGGAACAATCAGATGGAAACTGAGCTGAAAGAAATGCAAGAAAGATATTTAGAGATCAGTCTGAAATTTGCAGAAGTAGAAGGTGAAAGGCAACAACTTGTAATGGCCATAAGAAATCTTAGAAACGGTCTTAAGTGCTGAGAAATTTTTGTATATTGTAGTGTATAGCTGAAGCAGTTTTAGTTCATACAGGAAAAATGTAACAGTATGGGGCTGTTTGGTTGGTGAATTTTAATGAATATGAGTATTGATTAAGAGAGAATTTATTTAGGCTGAAT
Source organism: Houttuynia cordata (assembly GCA_039654745.1). Classification (NCBI taxonomy): domain Eukaryota; kingdom Viridiplantae; phylum Streptophyta; class Magnoliopsida; order Piperales; family Saururaceae; genus Houttuynia; species Houttuynia cordata. The sequence goes on from CM077504.1 coordinate 7,444,037, forward strand.
TGGTATAAAATAGGAATGTAGTTTGGTTGCTGAATTGAAAACCACAATTCACTCTTAATTGGGTGAATCTCCTCACGAGGAGATTAGCAAATTAAGCATGAATTGGGAAAAAATCCTCTTTTAGCCTGAATTTTAAATTCAGTCCAAATTTTCAAACCAAACATGATTCAAGTTATTCTCTCTTAATTCATGCTTAGCTTGGAGCCAAATTCACGAACCAAACAGCACCTATATCAGTTTGGCATTCTTTTAAGTGTGGTTGGCTGAATTGTTTTTCATCTAAGGTTGTGGAAAAATGAAACCCTACAGTTACTTTGTTGGCAACCGAGTTCCGCATTAAAAGGGATACCAAGCATTCAACGCATTTTTACCGACAACTGAGCATTCAAGACATGTACACGAAGGATTGTGCAGATGGTATGTACCCAGCAGATTCTAGCCCAAGCTCAACTAAGAACATTTTTTTTCTTAGATGCCGTGCATTCCCATCTCCACAGACCAGCTGACTCTGCCTTTCATTTCCATTCCTCACATAAGAAAGGACCTGGACAACGAGTTTATATGATAACAATAAAAAATGAGCTTATATGTTACGAGATCGAGAAAACATGAACATTTTAAAAGAGAAACCTAAACCGACAGACCTTTCTACCTCTTTTATCAAGGGGAGTCCACTCGCGAAGAGAAGGCTGACTTGCCTTCTCAGTGCTGACCAAGTCTAATGATTCCTACGCTTCTGTAGCGTCCATGGCATGGCAGCGTTTTTTTTCTGGTGGCTTGCACCTTGGTAAGAATAAGAGTCAAGGCATGATGGACTTTGCCCCTTAACATACGTTCCAATTCTTTTGGAACTCCCTAGGACAATCCATGCATGTGTTGAATGGAAGTGATTGAACGGATCCCTGTTGCTTTCTGGTTTTTTCTTTGATTCTGTCAAGAAACTCAATAGTCCAGCGTGACCCTTGCTGCAACTGAGAAGAATGAATGGCAGTTGCACGTTGTGTTCTCCAGAAGAGGACTCCATAGTTCATTCTTTTCTGCCGAAACTATGTAGTGGACGTTCTTCAAAGAATTCTCCTCGGATTGTAGGGGGAAAAGCCTCCACGCCTGATACAAGGCCTTGACCAGTTCACCTTGTTCTTTGAATGGGCTTCGTACGCCTGATTCAAGGCCACGACCAGTAATATCCTTGGAACGGGTCACCTTGTTCTCTAAATGGTCTTTGAAAGTCCATGTCACTCTCAAATTCTGGCAAAGATGGAAATGACACATTTTTTCTTTTGTTAAATGCTGGCTTTCTTCCGAGCTTGGTGTTCATCATTGGGGAAAATTCATAATCCCATGCAGAACTACTACAACCAATAGCTTCATGCCGATTGTTCTGAATATTATCGTGATCTTTCGATGGAGTCAGTATGTCGGAGCCACAGTCAACCTCTGCTGAACTTGGGAAGGTTGGATAATCACTCGTGTCAAAAGCTAACTTTCTCCGGCTAGACCTGGAGTTTCCTCTGGATGCTAAACCACTAGCCAAAGGATAATCATTATGGTGGATTATTTCACCTTTATTTCACCTCTACCAATGTATTTCAAGTCATTCCAATCGTTTCCATGGATGACTGACGGACCACGTTCCCTGTTCTAAGGATTCATTCTGCACAAGGATGTCGTGTATATCAAGTTTCCTAATTATTACAGGATGTTTGGGTACAATATCCTTTCACCCACCGTGTAGCTCTATGCTCTGTGGTTCATATTTGCGGCCTTCAACCGCTGCATAATCATGTCTTTTCCTCTTACACTGCATTTTGCTGCTATTATTGTCTGAAACAAGAGCAGAGGATACAGAAGAACACTCAGTTGTCCCCGATTTAGATTCCCCAAGATCGCCATATCTGCAGAGAGTGCTGAACATAGATACGCTTTCCTGAGGAATGTTGTAATTCCTTAAGGCCAGGATTCTTCGTTCATGGGACCAATAAAAAACATCTATAACGACGCCAATAGAAGATATAATTGCATGTGCTGAAAGTGGATTAATGGAAGGAAAGCTTGTAAGAAAGGATTCTGCCAAGGTTTCGGACTCTGGCATTGGTGGACACAGGCCACAATTTAATTTCTTCGCATTCTTGATGCAATTCAATATTATTTCGGGGCTGTTTGGATAGTGAAAGAGGGCTGAATTCACTGTCAATTCAGCCCTCTTTCAGGTGAAAGAGTGTGAAACAGGTTTGTGTGGTGAATTTCAGGTGAATTGAAAAATTCACCTGAAAGAACAAATTCAGGTGAAAGAGCACTTTCAGGTGAAAGTCCTCATGAGGACTTTCACCTGAAAGTGAATTCAATTCATCTACGAAAATACAATTCTGCCCTCATCATGATTTATGAACAGTATTCCCTCCATCCCAAATTTGTACCAAGATTTAGTTTTCCAAATTAAACTAAAATTAATCCATTTTGGAAAATTATATGGTATTACTAATGTCGGACGGAGTGTAGAAAAGAGGTCATGCAGGGGTAAAATGGTCAAAATGTAAAAAATTACTTACTGTATCACATTCACTATCCAAACACATGACCAATTATATTCATCTTAAAAATTCCACTATCCAAACGAATTTCACATTCATCATGAAAGCCAATGAATTTTTTCACCTGAATTTGATTTCACATTCATGACTCTTTCACTATCCAAACAGCCCCTTCATCTGTTACATCAGGTGAATATGAACAAAACAGCTGTAGACTCATGCCCAGTCTGGCTGCTTCTTCATTTATTACATCCACCGAGTCCATTACAACGTCAAGGAAGCGCTGTCTCCCTCAAATACCTAGAGAAAAAGGTTATTAATACGTCACATGAGAAACTTCTGTAAAGTTTTTGCCAAAAATAAAAGGAACTTCTGTGAAGTGATTGAATTAGGAAAAGAAGTTTGGTGGTCTGTCTATAGTGGTTGCTTATATATGATGCTTACCTTCTAATATTTGTAAAGTTCAGTTCAATACTGCATTCTGTCAGAAATAATTTTCACTGAACTTTTACAACTTTAGATGAGTTTAAATTTGATAAACAGCAAGAACATATAATTACCAGTGTGCAACTGCTAAAACCAAAACTTATTGACATCAAAATGTCAATTGCTATGTTTTCCATGTACTCAGTCAAACATGAAGAGAGGGTTCTCAAGGGAGTTCCAGTTCCGTCTTTATACCATACTAAGCAGCTTCCAGCACTAAAGATAAGATCCGCAGGAAGATCATATTCCCGTTCAACAACCTGAACTGTTTCCTTCTCAGTATTTTTTGGTAAGAGCTTCTCCTGGAGATCACCATTTCTTTATCAAAATTACAGGTGTTGACAATGACGATGATGTCAGGAGAAAAAGGCAATTGCTTATTTATAAGTTGCTCTCTTGTATCTAAAAGTGCATGTGAAGATTCATGAAGATATGAAGCTTCCATCTTATCTACACTGTGTGCTGATGCCACACTAGTGTCCTCCAAAATAGGTACAAAGTCCAGCAGTTCCAGTAGTTTATGATGACGGGTTACTTCTTTCCTTGCAGGCATTGGTTGAAAAGAACTTTCCTGGAATACAGGGAGGTATTAGTCAGATAGAAGCATTTTGAAGTGATGCATTTTAAATGTCTGAGAAATATTGAGCTTTGGTATAGTTTTATGCTGTTGAGATGTAAAAGATTGTAGTGTCCAGTTATAGTACAGTAATTATTTGTCCAAATACAGATGGTCAAAGAGGCTATTTGGTTGAGTGAAGCAGAATATGCTTTAGAGAACGATAAATCTGTCTGCACGTGACTAATTGTGATCTTATTCTTTCCTCCTCTGAGGGTCGGAACAGAAAGGGCATCTGGCACTATAAGATCAGATTTATTTTCTTCATCATTCGAATGTAGAGAAAGTAGAATAAAAAAATGTACAACTGGGATAAGGCATAAAACTGAAGATGATGATGATGAGAATGACATGTGATGGTTGAACTTTTAAGCTTTTTAAGAAAAGTACAATTCAGAGGCTAAACTTGAAACATGCTTAGGTCAGTTTTTTTAGTTTGTGTGATAAAAAAATTAAGCTATGAAAAAAATAAAATAACAAAGAGCTTATGTGATAAAAAATATAGCTATGCAAAAAAAAGAAGAGTAATGAGGATATGGTATGTGGTTAATTTGATTTAAATTGTTAAAACCAAAAAGATGTTCTAACAATATGTTAAAGACTAAAAAACCACCACTGTGCTTAATATGGAAAATATATAGGAGCACATCTAAAAGTATGTACCATAACTGATTTACTCGTATTTCTAGTATGTAAAACATACATATGGTTTGCATCTTCACATATTATTTCGACCTTAATGGTTGTATCAGGGAGGATATTCAGCATAAAGTTTTTTGGATCATCATTTCTAGTATCAAGAGTCAGATGGTGATATGGATTCGATATGCTGACCCAGATAGATGGGAAATGGCACATATGATGTTGATCTACAACATGAGAGACATTACATTACATTACTCATTTCCGACCAATTTGAATACGTCTCGGCTATGTGTTGCAGTAGAAGGAACGTGCAGCACATGTACTAGGCCATTCAAATTCTCAGTTTGTTAGGTCTAGAAGAAAGCTTAACTTCTAATCTCCATCACAATTGCATAAGGGAAACTAGTTCTAAAGTAATCACCATGCAGTAGAAGGAACGAGCTATCCAAGTATCTGGCCATTTCAATTCTCAGTTTTTCCAGCTCTAGAAGGTAGTTTAACTTCTACTTTTGATCCCAATTGCCAAAAGGAAATTATTTCCAAAATAATCACCATACAAATATTTATCAGTTACCAAAACCATGGTGGAAGAGTGCTATATCTAACCTTCTCTGAAGGACGATCTTACCATTTGTCTATGATGTGGGAACACATTAGATCCTTCACGAAGAGCACTAGGGACACTAAATTCGTCCAACTCCACCTTAACAAAGTGAATACAAGCCAATCCAGGTAATTCTGAGGAATTAGTATGTATTCTGGATGAACCATGGGCACTCCATATTCTACTACAAGGCCAAACTAGTCAAAAGGGAATGACAGAGCTATATACCTGATATGTAGCTAGCAGAAAAGTTATTAAGCGCATAATGCCCTTAGGAAGTTGAAATATTCATGTCAAAGGTATTCCAGTCAATGGAGTCCACATATAGGTTGGTGTCCAAGAAAAATTAAACTTACTCATGAGATAGTAGCAAACAGTCTGAATGCTTAAGAGCTTCCTCTGGCACCTCACTGTGATTTGTGGAACCCAGTTCTTTAAAACATATAGCACCATCTTTAACTATGTGAAATGATATACCCATATCTGTCAATTTCCTACATAATAAACACCAAACAACCTTCTCAGCAATAATCAGTTTTGTTTTGCCCCTGAAACTGACTGAACGCAAGATTTCCTCAAAAGCAGATAGAGATGGGTGGTATTCAATTATCTTGTCCTCAGCCTTCTAATATGCATCTTTAATCATGCTTTTAAGTGGTCTTTATGTGATCATCAAGGACTTAAAATGAAGGCATATATGTTCCTGATATTGGTGACAAGAATCAATCCTCCATAAGTGCTAGTTCAACATTTACAAGATTGTCATAGACGCACTTTGCAAAGTTCGTATCTTTTGCCTGAATTTGTTCTGATGCCTCAAGACTAGAAGCAGCATCCTCAAATGTCTGAAAACACTCCAAGTCAAATATATCAACCTCATCAAAATGAAGTGTGACTGGCAAGTGAAAAGGGAGACCATCTGCTTCATAGAATCCAATTCTAGGAGTGAGATGAGGGAGATGAGTGGACGTGCAAGGAAGTTCTCTGTTGAAGTCTCTTCTTACAAACATTGTAGGACGTCGATAACCTCAATTTTCCTTCCGATATCAATATCTAAGTCACTGTTTGTACACTGGTGGGGTTCAATATTTGACAGCAGCATCAGGAAATTTTCTTCCCAAAGTGGAGATGAAAAGCTTTCTGAATTAATTTCTGCCACTTCATAGTTCAAAATTTTGTCGTGGACTTTTTTGCCTTTGACATTTTATTGACTTCCATGTGAGAAGTTCAATTATCAACATTGTACTTGGTGGACAAATCATCAATGAAATATATTGTTTCCATAACTTCATGAGGCCATGGTGTCACCTCTTCATAAATGATATCCATGTTATCCTAAAGATAATTGGATCCCATTATTGTTAGTTCTCTCATAACAAAATAGCATGTAGATAGGGCATGCCAAATAAAAGTAATGATATGTAATATTATCAATGCCATTTATACATATTTTACATATTTTGAAACAAAATAACTAAAAAATTAGCAACAAATTTCTTCATGCAAGTAAACTCTCAAAACTTTTAAGCAGAATATCTACCTTTAAAAGTTTATATTTCAGTAATTTTGAAAAGAAAATGGAAGCCACAAATAATTTGTCCAATCAACTGAACTTGCATACTTTATGAGTAAGAGTCATTATTTACTTGGTAATCTTACAACCCTATTGACAAGTACTAGCAGCCTAATAAAAAATCTCAAAACGCATAAGCATCAGCCGAAATTGATTTCTCTACTCTCTCAAGAAGTTTTTTTCATCATCCTACAACTTCTCTCAAAACTGCATAAAGGAGAGCACAAAAGAAAATGCCACTACAACAAGTAACATCCATCAAGAGCCAATTTACCATATGAATCTTAATGTATACTCGAGAAGAATTCCTTCGCCCCCCTCACATGGCAGAGGACTTTCCAACCGTACTTTCAAATAAACAGACAAAAAATTACTCCAAACTGGCAAACTAAACAATCGAGAAATCTTTTTCATCAAATTTGCAGTTTACCAGTTCTTGTGTTTCAAATGTAGCTGCAGAACATTGTATTTGCTGATTTTCCTTCTGCTACGAACATGACATTTGAACCAAACAATGTAGATGGCAAAAAAAATGAAAAGAAAAGAAAAAGGAAGTAACCAAAGTCTGGGGCTCCTGAAAACACATTTTGCCTTCCTCTCTAGAGTTTGACCTGAAACTGCTTTGAATCTTTGCATCCTTCACTTTGATAGCAAGCTGAGGAAAACACTGCAAGCATATAAAACCTTGTAATAATATGTCCTATGCAAATTCATCTCTAAATTCCAAGTTCTAGCTTTACCTGTATAATCTCAGCATCCATATCTTCCAAATGAAGATTCTTTTCACCATTGATTGCGTCATCACCAGAGAAAACATTTTGCGTCTGCCATGAATTTGTAACAACACAACTCTCATAAGGCACAATCAGAGAGAGAACTTTTATCTAACAACATAATAATAATAATAATTAATATTTTGAGGCTAATTAGAAGCTTCAAAAACAAGATTCCTCACGATTTGCTCTTCGCACTCTTAAATAACAAACTTACAACCAGATTTAATAAGAAAAGAATAAAACAACAATGAGCAACCTCAGCCATAATTGCATAATTGTAATGCTATCTTTATTCCTCCATTCCATCAACAACCAAATTTAATTTTCTCCTCAAAACCCAAAACAGTTGAAAAGAAAACTAAATTTACTATCCATTGAAGTCACACATACCAAATCAAAATATAAGATAACTCCTTCCTCAAACCTTCTTTTACAGATAATCAACAGAAAACAACTAGATTACAGTCAATGTTTAAAAGATGGAAATAATTCAACTATTACTCACTACTTCAGTCGAGATCCTACTTGCACATAATTCTCAAGATGATTACATCAAAGAAAAATAATAAACAAAATAAAATCAGATTAAAAAAATAGAATAACTCAACTTTTTACACAACAGAAGTCAACTTTAATGGAGCTCATAATATATTCTAGATAAATTATGGAATTAAAACAAGGAAAAAAGAACTCAGGAGAAAAAATTTGAACCAACAGCTCATCCTTTTGAAAAATACTACTTTTGTCACTGCCAAAGATTTAGTTAGTCACCACCAACGAAAGTGCTTCAAAAGGAAATTGCAGACTAAACCAGACAAATACAGCTCTCTAGAAGACCAGAACACAATTACAAGCCGAAAAAAACTCAATTACAGTGACAACTTTATAAAGCCACATTTTGTTGTTACACATCTTCAATTTACAAAAAAACTACTCTTATAGAATTTCGTTTTGAACTTTCTCAATTTCCCTTAAATTCCCCCTAATCAACCAATATCTAAATTAGCAAAAATTGGGAGAAATTAGCTCCAGAAGAACAAATTTAACATTAGTGGGGCTCATATTAAGTTCTCCTTTTTATGGAATAAATGAGGAAAAAAACTCAGGCAGAAGAAATTATAATTAACAGCTCATCCTTTTCTAAAATCATACTTTCACCACTGCCAAAGATTTAGTTAGTGGTAGTCACGGATCACCAAAGTCCTTCAAAAGGAAATTGCAGAGTGAACCAGACGAATAAACAACTCCAGAAGACTAGAACGCACAACCACAGGTCAAATATCTCAATTAGACCGAATGTCTGTTTTGATCTTCTTCAATTTCCCTCAAACTCATCCTAACCAAGCAATTCCAAACCCAGAAACTTCTTAGTTATAAAACCAAATTTCGCTCTGAACTTCCTCAATTTCCCTAGAATTTCACCCTGACCAAGCAATTACAAAACCAGAAACATCATAATTATAGTAAAAATTTTATAAAACCAAATTCCATTCATACACTCCTCAATTTCCCTCAAATTCACCCTAAACAAGCAATTACAGAACCAGCAACATCTTAATTACAGCAAAAAAATTATAACACCAAATTTCGCATGACATTACTCAATTGCCCTCAAATTCACCTAAACCAAAGCAATTACAAAACCAGCAAAAACTGAAACGAAACAGCTCGAGCAGAAAAAATTCGGATAAAGATACTCAATCAACCGCACACATCTAGTCCACTTTTACCTCCACTGCTCCGACAATTTCGCTGGGAGAAAGCAACACCGGGAAACCTTGGCTGTCTCCGGCGCCATAGCTCCAGGGAAGAACCTCCTCGAGGAAACAAACGAGCGCTGTGTCGGAGCCAAGGAGAGCCCCGTAAAACTCGTAGGAGACAGCGAGCTCGAGATCCGAATTCAGCCTCCGGGAAGGGCCAGGGAGGCGGAGGACGGAGGACGAAGAAAGGATGCGGCGGGGGATCTAGGTTTGGCGAGTGAAGTAGTCGATGGAGAGGAAGCGAGTTCGCATTATTTTTGAAAATTTTGTGGAAGGTTTTGGACTGAGAAGTTGAGCTGGTGGTGGAGTAGTGGATGGTTTTGGAAATGGGATTTGGCGCGCGCTTGGGGTGTGCTTTTATAGGAAGAATAAAATGCGCGGGCCCCCCTTCTGATATTGGACCTCTACTCAGGAATTCCGTATCGGTAAAATATCGGTCGGTTAAAGGACAAAATATCGGAGATATACGAGAGATATTTGTAAAAAATATCGGCGGATAAAAATTAATTTTTATCGTATATTTTTATAATTTAACTTCTAAAATAAGTTATATTAATTTAGATAAAACATAGATTTTAAGCATAAAAATACATATTAGGATGGGAAACAAACCAGAAAGTCATTTTTTTTCTTTTTTTTTTCAAAAAATTTTCCCAAATTTTTTTTAAAGTATTTTTTTTAAAATGCGTATATCGACGATATTTGAAAAAATTCGAAAAACCGATATTTATCCATCTCATTTTATCGGATGGGGCCCGATATCGATATATCGGCAATATATGATATGGAATTCCTTGGTGCAACTTGTAAATAATACAACTTCACAGTGGAAAGCACTTCCATACCTTGAAATGTAACTTGGCTGTTCAAAGGTTTTCAAAGGAAGATGCTCTGAAAATGGCATCATGTAAGATCAATTGATCCAATAACTTGGGATGGTGTTTAACTCATGGCTGAAACAATTTGATGTCAACTCTAAGTTGGATAGATAGGTCTTCTGGTCCTAGGCTAAGTGACGAAGTATGGGTACGGCAAGGGTAAGTGGATGGAAAACAAACGCCAAAAAAGGAAAATATTGGAAAAAGGTGTGAAAAGTATGAAGTCATAGAAAATAAATATAAATATAAACATAACAAATAAATAAACTGTGAAAACAAAATTTGTTTAATTAATAGGACATAACTGAAGAGAAATGATACACAAAATTTTTTAAAAATGCTTTTTGGCTCATATAGTACATGGAAAATAGAAAATATATGCAGAAAGCGCATATTCGCAAGAATATGCATTATTAACCAGTGTAAGAAACGGATGATGAAAAGCCCAAAAATATGAATTTTATATGTGTTCAAAACCCATATTTTGTGACTAAAACTAGTAAGAGTCCGTGTGGATATCTCATATCTTAATGGTAAAAGTTTAAATGAGATTGTTCTCATATAGTTTATATGAGGCCAATTCTATTCATAGCCCTATTGGATCTTGATTTAACGGCTACAAATAATTATATAGAACTCACTTATCCTCTGATGTGACACTCACCTACCCACTAGTTTGATATCCACCATTAGATCGGAATCCAATGGCCCAAAAGATTGACTCCATCCTCCTTATATGATAGTGATCTCATGTAAACCGTCCTCTACCTTAATTCACCTCTCAAATACCCCAGGAGAGAACTACACAAGTTTCCCGACATAAAAAAAGGAGGATATACCAACCAAGGAATTCCGTATAGGATATCGATAAAATATTGGTCGGCCTAAGAGACAAAATGTCGGAGATATAACGGAGATATTTGTAAAAAAATATCGGTGGCCAAAAATTAATTTTTACCATATATTTTCATAATGTAACTTCTAAAATTAGTTATACTAATTTAGACAAAGCATAGATTTCAAAATATGCATAAACATGCATATTAGGATGGGAAACAAACCGGAAAGTTGGTTTTTTTTCTTTTTTTTTAAAAAAATTTTCCCAATTTTTTTAAAGCGTTTTTTTAAATGCAATATATTGGTTCGAATGATATATTGGCAATATTTGAAAAAATTCGAAAAACTGATATTTACCCGTCTCGTTTTATCGGGTGGGGCCCGATATCGATATATCGGTGATATATCGCCGATATGGAATTCCTTGCCTCTACTGCATGCCGATGGGCATGCTTGTACTTATTTTTTAGATAATCAGAGTATTACTCTTGATGCAAAAGAAAAAAAAACAAATTCGCCAATGGATGTGCGCAACCGCGTGCTCTTTGGCCGTGATCTAATACACATGAGCGGCTGAGCTGACTTTAATAGGTGTGCATGTAGGTTTTACAGACCCTGCCTGCCCGTCGCTGCGGCGACCCAAAGTGAGGCACATATTTCAAATTCTACTGTCCAACTCATATTAAACTACTTGTGCACGTTAAACTTTGGATGATGCTCAACCACATGAGAAGTTATTAAGTGCGTGCAATGTACCCGGAGGTTCATAGGTTCTGCTCATGACCAATCGGTGATTGACATGATTTCCAATTTATGGGTCCCCCATGGGCCCTCATGACAAGCAAGGGAGTCATGTCAATCACGTGTTGGTGACTTCCCCGTACGCAAGGCATACCTAATGATTTATCCAACCACATGCCCCATTTTAACATGCGCTATAGCCGACCGAAATCCAATGGCTGTATGCGTCAGTCATAGCACATAGCAGCCTATGAACAGGACTTCTAAAAAAGAGCGGTACTGAACCGCTCGAAAAAAGATGGTGAGTACGGGACTTACCAATGTAAGGGACCGTTTGGATCATGAAAAATCCAAAACATCCACAGTGAAAAATACACTTCCACTATTCATTTCCAGATTTTTCACTGTGGATGCTAAAACACCTCTTTTCACTATCCAAACGGCCCCTAAATATAGTATCTACCCATTTCTGACTAAGAGCACGAGGAAGAAGAACGCGTTGGTTCATCTGGCCATTTTGCCTCCCAGGATCATTGATCAAACAATCCTTGCACAAAAAATAGATTGCAAAGTACAAAATTACATATCTAATGAACACAATTAAACATAAAAATAAATCATATAATAGAGATACAGAGAAGTACCTTCGGGGCCTTACCCCGGGATGGTCAAATCAACATCACAAAGATGTATATAGTTAAGCAAAATAGGTAAATCACAAAGAAAGTATCTCTTGCTTAATTAAGAGAATTACGCTATAATAATTTCTTCACTCTTCCACAATATAGCAGCCACCTTTTAGCTCTTCTAAAAAAACTCTAGCACACGATCAATTTAGAGAGAGAAAGAGTGAGAAAAATGCCTTGAATTGAGAGCAAATTGGGAATATATAGAAGTTGTTATGCCAAATCTCCTAGATGAGCACAATTTTATGGAATTTATCTCCAATCTCCTTGATCGCCCCTTTCATCTGATTTGCTCTTATCCAATTCAATGATCTCATCCCTATCCTAACTAACTTGTGCAACTAACTTGTGAAGTAACATGTGTGAGAAGGAAAAAGTGGTGCTGCCACTTTTCCTTCTCCATGGGTAAGGCTAGCCACCCCACCTTCTCACGTGGGCCATATCTCGTGGGCTCACTATGTGGTTCAAACCCACATAACTTACATCCCCTACTTGGGCGTTGAACCTTAGATAACATAATCTTAGTATGCCTTAATCTTTCCTAAGTCCTAGATTATAAGCATGTCTCAAAAATTGATCCATAGTTAAAACTTTTAGTCAACGGATCGGCCAACAATTGTAATGTTGGAATGCGACTTATTGCCACAAATAGTCACTCTAACATATCAAATACATAATGATAATGTATTCCTATATGTTTGGCTCTTGAGTTGATTTCTCCATTACAGAGTGTAGACATAGTCGCCATATTATCACAATAGATGTGAACATGATTATCATCCCAATCCTCAAGTCCTAGCCTTGCGAGGAAACCTTTAATCCATCCACACTGCCTCAGAAGCTGTCCAGATGTACTTCCATAGTAGACTTGGTGACACAATTTTGCCTTTTGCTAGCCCATGCAATAGCATCACCTCCAAGCATAAACACAAATCCGGTAGTGGATTTCCTGTCATTGGGATCCTTAACATATTCTAAATATGAATATCCAATGCAAGTAAAGTCATCAATGGAAAATGGCTATTCAAGAAGAGATGGACTCAATCATGAAAAACGGGTGTCGACAGTTGTAGACTTGCAAGAGGGAAGAAGGCCAATTGGTTGCAAATGGCTCTTCAAGAGAAAGCTCAAAGCGGGTTGTTTGGTTGATAAGTACAAGGCACGAATAGTTGCAAAAGATTTTACTCAAGTTGAGGGCGTAGATTTTAAAGAAATTTTCTCCCCTGTGTCACGTTTCACGTTTTACCTCAATTAGATGGAGGTTTTTCTATATTACCTAGCCAATGAGCCCGGATTGCCATACTACCTGGTTTTTCCAGGCTCATCCCATGTAACCTGGTTTTGGCAGTTGATCTTCCCATTTTGCACTCCTCAACCCTAACCGTAAACTTTTTTATAACGGTTCCATATTATCTGGTTTTAAATTTTAAACTTCAACGAATCATATCTCCATCATTTCTAGTCCATTTTTGCCCTTTTTTGTTCTTATTTATTTTTAGTGTTCTTTCTTACCATATAAGGATCTTGAAATAATATCTAAAAAATATAGTAAAATCCACGATAAATAATATGTGGTGTCCCAATATAGTTAGGCTTTCATCATGACATGAAAGAGGAGGAAAAATAAGGAACAACAAAACAAAAATGGGCAAAAACGGATCAGAAATAAGATAGATATGAATTGTTGAAGTTTGTCCCAAAAAATAGCTATCTTGTATTCGATTACACTCGCCCATTTTAGTGGGACATACTTCAACGATTCATATCTCCATTTCTTATCCGTTTTCGCCCATTTCTTTTGTTCTTCCTTATTTTTAATGCCCTTTCTTATCATTATGATATCCTAATGATCTTTAGATAATATCTAAAAAATATAGCAAAATCCATAATAAATAGCATGTGGTGTCTCAACATCTTTGTAATATCATCATTATAAGAAAGAGCACTAAAAATAAGGGAGAATGAAAAAAATGATATTTTTTTAACAAACTTTAACGATTTATATCTCATTCATTTCTGATCTATTTTCGCCCATTTTTTCGTTCTTCCTTATTTTTAGTGCTCTTTCTTATCATTATGATAGCTTAACTATGTTAAGACACTACATGTTATTTATCATGGATTTTGATGTATTGTTAGATATTATCTCAAAATCCTTATGATATCATCATGATAAGAAAGAGCACTGAAAATAATGAAGAATAAAAAAATAGGTAAAAACAGATCAGAAATGAAGGGCATATGAATCATTAAAGATTGTAAAAAAAAATTGGCTTTAACGATTCATATCTCTCTCATTTCTTATCTGTTTTCGCCCATTTTTTTCATTCTTCCTTATTTTTAGTGGTCTTTCTTGTCATAATGATAGCTTAACTATGTTGGGACACTGCATGCTATTTATTGTAGGTTTTGCTGTATTTTTTTAAATATTATTTCAAGATCCTCATGATATCATCATGATAAGAAAAAAACACTAAAAATAATTAAGAACAAAAAAATAGGCGACAACGGATAAAAAATGAAGGAGATATTAATCGTTGAAGCTTGTCCCAAAATAATGCTACAGTGTATTCGACGATAGCATTTTTTTAGGATAAACTTTAACGTTTCATATCTCCTTCATTTCTGATCCATTTATGCCCATTTTTTTATTCTTTTTTATTTTTAATATTTTTTCTTATAATGGTGATATCATAAGAATGTTGAGACACCGCATACTATTTATCATAGATTTTGTTATATTTTTTTAGATATTATCTCAAGATCATTATGATATGTGATATGCATACAATATACACATTTATATGCTCTATTTACCTATATGCTAGTGTAGTTTTTATGATAAAATATGAATAAAGTGGGTTATTATTGATTAGGATAGTAAATAGGGATTAATAATTAATTTACTATAATTAACTATTTTAGATGCATTAATGAATTCAAGGAATTATATTTTTATTATGCATCTAGTTTTGATTTGATTTTATTATTGCAGGTTCAAAAATGCGGATTGCAAATCGGCAGCAAAAGATCGCTACGACGGGTTTTTGCCTAATCAAGAAAAAGAAGAATAGCTGGTTCAATTCTATTCCGGTTCGGTTTAGTGAAAAAAAAAAGACCCGAGCCAAAGCTCGGGCCTTTCAGATAGAACAGAACGCCGGCAAGAGTGACGATGATGGAAGCCCTGCTCGAGCTCAGAGACGACGATGATCACGATGGCCATGGCGACAGCGTGGTGATGAGGAGCAGTGAAGTGCTTGGGAGCGCTCATGGTGAAGACAGACTCCTACTTGAATTGGGAATTCGATTTCGGACTCAAATTGGACGCGGTGCAAAGGCGTGTTCGACTGGGACTTGGTTGCGCAATTGGAGGTGCAAAATGACTTTCGAATTGCCTATAAAAGTAGACGGGAGAGGAGAACTTTTGGGACGAAAAAAAACAGAGCTTCGTTCTGGGGATACCAGTCGAGTTTGGGTCGCTTTTGGCCGGAAATTAGGGGGATTTTGGACGTGATATATTAGAGAATCGATTGGAGGAGAGAAGAAAATGGGAAGAGAAATAGAGGAGAAAGCGTCAATTTTGGACTGTTTTTGCATCTGCTACAGTACCTGCACATTGCTACAGTAACCGGGAGTTGGGGAAGGCGATGAATAGTGTTCTGTGAACAGTGTTTCTGCTGCTACATTACCTATGAATAGTGATTCTGCTACAATGTTTTCTCCGATGCAATTTCTTCTGAATCTGATTTTTTTTCTCATGATAATGAATAGCTAAATCTTTTGTCAAAGCTAGATGTGACATTATTTGATTAGTATTTTTATGTCTATGAAAGATATGCTTATTACTTATTTGATTGAATAGAGATATTTGGAAATAGTCATAATCTATATAATTATTTGATTCGTCGTGAACGTAAGGTACGACGAATGCTTATAATTCCCTGTGATTAGTAGACTATGCTTGTTAATGATGAATATTCGATTGAAATCTTTATACTAATTGTTATGATGGACTTGAATGCAATATCATCCGATTAGGTCAAATCATTATTTGAATCTAATTGCGTAATTAAATAAACATAGAAGTATTGATTAAATAATTGATCCTTGAAGCTTTGATATCTCTCATCGATTATCTTTGCCCATCTTTGGTTAGTTTTAATTAAATTTTTACTCATCATTTAAATTAGTAGTTAATTTAATTGCGAGAATTCTACAATAATAGTTTTTAGAGTAGTTTGGAGTAGATTAATTCTACGTTCATTCCATGTGGTTCGACCTTGGACTTACCAAGTATATATTACAATTTGTCAACCTTCTCTTGGGTTTGATGAATGTAATCATGATAAGAAAGAGCACTAAAAATAAAGAAGAACAAATTTTTTTGGTAAAAACGTATTAGAAATGAAGGAGACATGATATGTTGAAATGTAAAACCAGGTAATATGGAAAACGTGTTAGTTGGAGTTTATGGTTATGGTTGAGGAAGGCAAAATGGGAAGATTAGGTGTCGAAACCAGGTTATATCGGATGAGCCTAGAAAAACTAGGTAATATGGCAATCTAGGCTCATTGGCCAGGTAATATGAAAAAACCTCCAATTAGATGTCTAATGGGCTTAGTTGCATACTTAGATTTTGAATTACATCAAATGGATGTAAAGACTACATTCCTCAATGGTAATCTTGAGGAGGACATACATATGCAGGTACCTGAAGGGTTTAATACTCCAGGTCAGGTAGATAAAGTCTGCAAGCTAGTTAAAGCTCTCTATGGGCTCAAACAGTCACCTAGACAATGATATTTCACTTTTCATAAAGTTATAAGTGAATATGACTTTGTTGCCAATGATTATGACCATTGTGTTTATTCTCTAGTTAGGGGAAATAAACTTATGTTGTCATTATTATATGTGGATGGCATCTTGTTGATGGGAAAATGACTTCAACACGATACTTGATCTCAAGAAATGGCTTAACACTCACTTTGAAATGAAGGATATGGGTGAAGCCTCCTATATTTTAGGAATGGAGATCAAGGGAGATAGGCAGGAACACATGCTAAGCCTATCACAAAAAACCTATATTGAAAGCATATTGAAACGCTTTGGTGTAATAGGTTGGAAAATCATTGATTCTCCTATTTACAAGGGAACAACTTTGTCTAAAAAGATGGCACCTTCATGTGATGAAGAGAGACTAAAAATGTAGTATGTGCCATATGCATAGGTGGTTGGCAATCTTATCTATGCCATGACCTGCACAAGATTGGATTTAGGTTTTGTGGTTAGCATTGTTAGCATATACCAAAGTATTCTTGGAATACATCACTGGAAAGGAATTAAACGTGTCTTAAGTTACCTAATAGGCACGAAGGATATAAAACTCACATTTAAGAATTTGGACCATTAATGGCTTGCTCAAACTTGGATGGGTTTTCATACATGGGTTCATCAATTAACACATTGTCTTCACCCAACATGGCATACGTGTCCTTGGAGTCCCTTATTGATTTCTTATGTGGCCTCAATGGTTGGGTAATAGTGTCAACTGCTATTGGGCGTATTACAACTTCTTATATACTAGATGATGTCTTATGCTTTTCTACATCAAATAACTCTACCTTTTTTTAAAGGTATTCTAAGATCAAAGTCTTGTTCAAGGAAGTAGGCTTCTCTAGATTCAATCACCCCACTTACCCATCGGCGTGGTGAATCACAAACTGGTAACCCTTAGATTGATCACTATACCCTATAAAATTACATTTTATAGTCTTAGGATCAATTTTAGTTCTATTTTGTTCAGGAACCTTAACATGTGCTCTTGATCCCCATATCTTGAGATGCCCTAAATCAGGACTTCTACATGTCCGTAGTTCATGAGGCGTCACCTCAATTGTTTTGCAGGGGACCCGGTTTAGTATGTACATAGTGGAAGCCAATGCCTCTCCCCAAAAATGAGATCCTAAATTTGAGTGATTTAACATTGACCTTACCATGTCTAGCAAAGTCCTATTTCGCATTTCAACTACTCCATTTTGTTGAGGTGTATAAAAAAAATAAATTTATGAATTATTCTATTAGTTCTACAGAATTTATCAAATAGGTCTGAGGTATATTACCTCCCCTATCTGACCTTAGAACTTTAATAGTCCTACTAAGATGATTTTCAACTTCTATTTTAAACTCCTGAAATTTGTCTAATGCCTTTGGCTTTTTAGTCAATAAATAGACAACCAAATCTGGAATAATCACAATAAAGGTTATGAAATATTTCATGCCTATATGTGTTTTAACATTTATGGGACCACATATATCTGAATATACAACTTCAAGTAATTCTTTAGCGAGTTGTCCTTTAGAGAAAGGATGCTTAGTCATTCTCCCTGATAAACAATACTCACACACACTTTAGAAATTTTATTAAATTAGGTAACATGCCGCATTTTGACATCCTGTGCAATTTATTAACATGCACATGACCTAATCTCAAGTGCCATAGCAAATAATCATCAATAGAAGTATTATTAACTGAGAATTAGAAGTATTATTAACCATAATGATAGCATCCACAACATTTCCAATCATAAGCTGGTACAAACCATTAACTAATTTTGCTAAAAATAAACATTATAGTCATGTCCCACAATAGCCAGTCCATTTCAAAATCTAATATCAAAACCTTTCTTATCTAACTAAGGAATAGATATCAAATTGCGCCTAACATATGATGCATATAAAACATTAGTAAAGATGAGATAATGTCCTCGAGGCAAAAGTATTTTAGCAGTCCTAATAGCAACAATCTCGTTGTAAGTGTTGTTTCCCATATACACCTTGTGTTCCCCACTGTTAAGAGTGCGAATATCAGACAAGAAATCCTTAGAAGATGCTACATGCCTATAGGCAACAAAATCTAACCACTATTGTGTGTCTTTAGTGTCAGCAAGAAAAACCTCATTGGCCATACACACCACATCCTTGCCTACGCCTCCTCCACTGGCATTGCCAACGCTACCTACATTAGGGCCCTTCCCCTTTTTAGGGTTGGTACACTGGGCTTTAAAATGGCCCGCCTACCCACAATTGTAGCAGAGCTTCTTACCCTTTGCAAGTTTCTTTTGTTCTTGAGGCTTTCTTCTTTGTGATAAGTTTGCCTTTAATCTTTGAAGGACCTGCATCATTAACAAGGTTAGCAAGAAAGGAAGAACCTGTTTTTTTAATCAACCTTTCTGCTTCAAGACCAAGCATAGCAGGACAGTCTTTCATAGTTAACTTCTTATCTTGCATATTAAGTGCTATCACAACGTTTTTCCATGAGTTGGGGAGACTAGCCAAGACAGTGTTCACTTGGAGCCCTTCAGGAATGGCATTGTCAAGGGCTACCAATTCCTTAGCTATCATAGCCATAACATTTACATGCTCCAGAACATCATCCCCATCCCTCATTATCTTATTTTGATAACGTTCAATTAGCAACCTAATATGCTCCTCTGTACCTTCACCATACATTTTAGCTATTTCCTCAAACATAGATTTTACAATCTTATAATCTTCAAAAATAAGTTCATCTGGATTCATAAAAGTAAGCGTAATAGTGCGAGCCTTTTTATCATCCTCTAAGAATTTCTCAAAAGTCTTTTGAGCTGTAACACCTGCATTTTTAAGAAGTTCCTCTTGGATTGGTCAAGCATATATCACAACCATCTAGATATAAAATATGCCTAATCTTTCTCTTCTACATCACAAAGTTATTTCCATTGAGTTTTTTTAGTTATGCTTGATCGTTTAAATATAAAACCCTTGCAAGTGCACAAGGCAATTGTACTACGGCGAGTATGGAAAGGGTTGTCGAACCTCAGGGACGGATTAATATTCTACCAAATTCAAGAGAAAAGTAGCAGTTTTTAATTAATCTAGAGAAAAACAATGAACTTTAACTAAACTAAGCTGAGATTAATCAATAGGAGAAGTACCAAGGCTTCGAATCCACCACAATAGACTAGTGTATCGTCTCTCTCTCTCTTTTGAATTCAGATTTCCAGTTGGCTAGTGTATTCCTCTCGGACATACACTTATCAATTCAACATATAGTGCTCTCCTCTCAGACGTAACACATAAATCAATTAAGCATATGGAATTGTGATCTATCTCTCTCGAGCATAAATCAATGAAACTTTATTGATGTATAACAAATCAGAACACTCATATTCCTCTCAGACATGCAAGTAATCTTTCAGATTGAAATTCATAAAATCCACTCTTGTCTCTCTCAAGCACAAAGAATAGACTCAATGAATTAACTTTAATTGCATAACAAAGATTCATACACCAACTAGAGTAAAAATATAATATGAGAGAAAGAAACAATACAACCAATCAATTTGGCTTCATCTACGCCTTGGAAGAGAGTCTAGCCAAGCATGGGAAGAGAATCCATCATCATGTTGTTCTTCATCTTCTTCTTCTTCCTTTGCTCTAGCCTCCAAGGTCTCAAAACTCTATTCTTGCATACCCAATACGTTCTCCCTTAAGGCATATATATAGGGGTGAAGGAAAACCCTCAAATCCCCTTCCAAATCCGAGTCAAAATAGGGTTAAATTGCGTTTTCCGTATGCACCGATCGATCGCCCATATAAACCGATCGATCGTCTTGCGAACGCATCCGAACGAAGCCGTTTTCCTTTGTTAATTGCTTCCGATCGATCGTATGGCGAACGACGACGGACGAAGCCGATCGATCGTTTTTACTGTCTTCAAAATCTCGCGCAAGACCAAATATTCCAGTAGATACGATCGATCGTTTGGGTGTCCGATCGATCGTTTTCTTCAATGTAGTGTTTTAAGCGGAAGACGCGATCGATCGCGTAAGGATGGGATCGATCGTTTCTACTGTCCGGAATCTTCAAATGGCTATAACTTTTTGCTCCAAACTCCGAATTGCACGTGGTTGGTGGCGTTGGAAAGCTGACTTCTTGAACTTTAATATGAGACTTGAATCAATCCAATCCGATATTTGTACACGGAGTTACGATAATTTGACCATTGAAGTCCGTTTTCTCTTCATTTTTGTATATTACTCTTGTTTCCTACAAAAACCAAAAACTATATTAAAGTAGTAGTAATTCTAATCAAACACTAGCATAAATATAAGTTTAGGAGATAATAAAATGCATATTTCATGTATAGATCAATGCTCAATTCACTTGGAGCAGCTTTGTATGCCATGAAGAATTGCGAAAAGACAAGTAGACTGCAAAAAGAAATGGACTATAATTGAGTAACTCATGTAATATGATCATTTATCTATGCCTGATCTATACATGAAATATGCATTTTATTATCTCATAAACTTATATTTATGCTAATATTTGATTAGAATTATTGCCACTTTAATATAGTTTTTTATTTTTGTAGGAAACAAGAGTAATACATAGAAATGAGATAAAAAAGGACTTTAATGGTTAAATTATCATAACTTCGTATGCAAATCTCTGATTGGACTGATTCAAGATTCATGTTAAAGAGCTTTCCAACGCCACCAACCATGCGCAATTCAAAGTTCGGAGCAGAAAGTTATAGCCATTGTAAATTCATAAATAGTAACTACGATCGATCGGCTATTCAATGCGATCGATCGCCTGAGCCGCAAAACAGTGTCACTGAAGGCAACGATCGATCGGCCCTCAAAACGATCGATCGTATCTACTAGAGTTCTTGATTTACGCAAGACAGTAACAACGATCGATCGGAGTCATACGGCATTGATCGGCAGAACGATCGATTGGAGGAAAATAACGAAGGAATTGTGATCGATCGGTAGACGATCGATCGGCAATATGGAGCAATCAATCACCGTATGCGGCAAATTGAAATTAGACCTAGTTTGACTGAGATTTAGAAGGGGACTTCGTGGTTTCTCTTCAAACATATAAATAAGCCTTAAGGGAGAATATTTTGGCTACTAGAGAACATACTTTGGAGGCTAGAGAGGAGCAAGAGAAGGAGTCTTTTGGAGCAAAGAAGAAGAAGGATTCATGATGATGGATCTACATAAACAGACTTCTCTTTTCTTTCTTTCTATGTGTAACAAAACTTTCATTCAAGGCTAGATGAAGCCCTAGATGTGTATTGCTACTCTTGTTAGTTTAATTTTATAAAGTTGATTATGATTCATGCTTAATTCAATTTTATGAGTATCTTTTGAGTGCTTGACCATAGACTTGATTGATTATGAATGAAATTAGATATTGTGATTGATTTTATGCCCGACCAAGGATATGATTAATTACATTATAGCAGGTTTGTGATTGATTTTATGCCCGACCAAGGATAGAATTGATTACACCATAGTGGATGAACTTTCGTGTCCGACCAAGAACGTAAGTGAATTCATTATGATTTGTGTGTCTCACCATGAACACAAGTTACCATATCATGTCAATCTGCGTGTAATAATAATCAAGAGTAGTAATTGCATGTCTAGTGGTGGATTCATTGCCTTGATACTTCTCTATATTGATTAAATCTTAATTAGATTAGTTAAAGTTCATTACTTTCTTTAGAATTAATTAAACTACATCTTTTCTTCACTTGAGTTTGGTAAAATATTTAACCGTCCCTGAGGTTTGACAACCCTTTCTATACTCGCCGTACAAGGGGTTTATATTTAAACAATCAATGCCAAATAGAATTCAAAAATTTTATAACCTTGGCCGAATTGATTGCTTAGCGATCGATCGGTACATAGTTGATTGAATGCTTTTTCAAGCTATAATTAATTAAAATATCAAGAATTAACTATAATCAGTGACTAATATGATTAAACATGGCAACAATGATCAATAATCATGCATTAACATCATAATTTAATGACTAACACTCACCGCAAATCAATTTGTGCATGCTTTGCAATTAATTAGTAATATCATCATTAAACATTGTGCAAATAGTGATTAAATATTAAATAATTGAATCCGGTTTGCACTAATCACCAACCACAACCGGGCTCTGATACCACTGTTGGTTCGTCCAGCCATTTTGCCTCCCAGGATCATGGGATGCGGTTGGTGATTAAAGCATTGATCAATCAATCCTTGCACAAAAAATAGATTGCAAAACACAAAATTACATATCTAATAAACACAATTAAACATGTAAATAAATCAAATAATAAAGATACAAAGAAGTACCTTCGGAGCTTTGCCATGGGACGGTCAAATCAACATCACAAAGATGTATATAGTTAAGTAAAATGGGTAAATCACAAAGAAAGTACCTCTTGCTTAATCAAGGGAATTACGCTATGATAATTTCTTCACTCTTCCACAATAAAGCAGCCGCCTTTTGCTTCATCCAAAAAAGAAACTCTAGCGCACAAGTAATTTAGAGAGAGAAAGAGTGAGAAAAATACCTTGAATTGAGAGCAAACTAGGAATATATGAAGTTGTTATGTCAAATCACCTAGATGAGCACACTTTTATGGAATTTATCTCCAATCTCCTTGATCGCCCCTTTCCTCTGACTTGCTCTTATCCAATTCAATGATATCATCCCTATCCTAACTAACTTGTGCAACTAACTTGTGAAGCAACATGTGTGAGAGGGAAAAAGTGCACTGCCACTTTTCCTTCTCCATCGTGGGTAGGGCTAGGCCCCCACCTTCTCACGTGGGCCACATCTCATGGGCCCACGACGTGGTTCAAGCTCACATAACGTAGAGAACGAGCCTCAATTTAATAAAGATTACAACAACATTTAAAGGTGAAGACATTCTTACAAACTATGGAGAAATCTCACATTTATACGGAATACACAGAAAATAAAGATAGAAGAAATTATCATAAATTATAATTGATTTATCTTCTCTAACACGAGAAATTCATTGCACTTAAAAAACCCTTCATTTGCTTCTATTTTTCCTCTAAGAAATCCTAATTTCTTGAATTCCAAAGCCCATTTAAAGTCGTAGCATTTTCACCTCTTTTCTCTACTTTTCTTTTTCAAAATAACCCACTTTTAAGAAAATTTAGTTTTTTACAAATAAACCCCTTATTGCATTAGCAAATTACACTTAATCTTAAAATGAATCAAGTAGTGGGCTTCTCTATATGAGAAGTCCAACAAATACTTATCTCATAATGGAGAAAAACCATCTAGTGGAATGCTCTGAACTTTTCGATGTCCCACATGTAAATCTCTCCCACGCCCATAGCTGTTTGACATAGAAATCTAACATGAATCAAATGTGTTATACTTGTGGCTAGAGTGGCTTTTCTTCTGCATTTGAAGTGTGGTGGCTCTTTGGTTTTTTTATTTTTTTGGCAACTCTACAACCCTTTTTGTTGGCATTTATGTGTTTGGTTGTTGCAAGAAAAAAAATGGTGAATATTTGGAAGTTTTCTTTTTCTTTTCCTTCCACTTTTATGGTTCTATGTTATTTGCCTATCTTTTTTTCTTGTTGACAATCTACTTATCTTCCTTGACCCTATTTGAAAATGTTCTCCTCAATGTAGTGGAGACAACTTGTGTTCGAGTCTCGACCTAATTGCAAGGGGTACCTTAGAACACTAGGCATTGTGTTTGTGCATTGCTTCGACCAGTCTTAGCTAAATTGAGAAGCATGGAAACTTCACTTGAACTCACGAAGAATCCTCAATTCTTCCCCTAATTTATGAAATCAAAGAAGTACCCGAAGTGGAATTTCTTGCAATTCTAGTAAGTTAAAATTTATATTTAATTGAAATTCTCATTCTCCCCACATTTTCCTGAAGTAATTTACCCAAATTAAAATTCCGATTCTTACATTCTAATGTCCCCTTACTTACCAATGAGAACCACACATTATAGAATTTGTACTTCATTTCTTCTGATATGGATTTTATTTAATAGATGAAGAGACCACACCATTTCATTTCTTTGCAGGATATGAAGAAATTTGTTCTCAATTGCAATTTGAAGGCCAAGGTGATGCAGGACAACCAACTTGAGATCCGGCAAAATTTAAACAAGTAAAGAAAACTCTAAAATTTTAACAATCCTAAGTAGGCAAGATAGATAATTTAATATAAATAACTAGGAATAATTCAGATCCAATTTAAAATGTTAAAGGGCAGTAATAGTTAAGAAACTGTTTCAGGCTAGGGATATTAGACTTCGATTTATGGATCAAGGATTCAATACTACGTACATGCACTTCATATCGTAGATGATATATAGACAATTAAATAGGCCACAAGGGAAGAACAAGGTAACTTACGTGGTTTGTCCAAAGTGAACCCGAACCCAAGCCGAAATGAACCGAAATGATATGGTTTGTCCAAAGTGAACCCAAACTTAAACCCGTGGTCGGCCGTTCGAAGATAAAAGTTCTAAACTAGTTGTGCTCGAGCGAAAGGATGACAGAGGCTGCAGTGCACGATGGCAGCCGGAGTAGCACGTGATGGTGGATCGAGGTGGGCGCTTTTGCTGACAAAGAGGTGGCCAGGAGAGGAAACCAAAGAGACGATGGCTCGATCAATTAATCAATCGGTCTCTTGTTTGTGTCGATTGATCGCTCGACTTGGTCGATCATTCACTTGGTTGAACAGGGCGACGACTTGATGTGCTATGGTGGTTGTGGCAGAGCAATGCAAGATGTTGGTCGCGACGAGGATGTGTGCATTAGAGGCAAACTTTTGGATGAAAGACTTCAACTTTGGATCTTGTAGGCCATCTTTAAAAAGTGGTCCACTATGACAAATATGGAATTATGCTTTGTAAAAGTACGAGGTAGTCCAAGCGCAAAATCCATACTAGCATCTTTCCAGAGACGATCTGGCACAAGAAGAGGGGTGTAGAGGCCAGTATTTTGTTTTTTGTGTTTGGCCAGCTGACATGTACGACATTGACTAATGATCTTAGCAACATCTCTTTTTAGGCTCGACCAATAAAATTGGCACTCTACTTCATCAATGGTTCTGTCATGCCCAAAGTGTCCTGGTAAGCCACCGGCGTGAACTTCCCACACTAAGAAATCTTGAAAGGACGTAGGGGGAATGCAAAGCTTATTTGCTTTGAACAAGTACCCTTCATGGAGATGGTAGCCATCATGGGAAATGGTTGAATCACTACTCAGGGCTAAGAAAATCTCTCCAAAGTCTGGGCATGACGCACAGTCCTCCTTAAGTCAATCAAACTTGTAACTTTGACACTCAACACAGAAATTAAGAATGCTTGATGGCTAAGTGCGTCGACTGCTTTATTCGCAACCCCTGTTGAATTTCAACACAAAAGTATAAGATTGTAGAAACTCAATCTAATGACCATGTCGAGAATTAAGCTTCTTTTGAGAGTTAAGGTAACACAAAGCCTCATGATCTAAATAAAGGACAAATTCATGATGTAGAAGGTTGTGTCACCAGTGACATAAAGCTTGCACTACTGCATAGAATTCTTTATCATAGGTTGGGTATTTTTGCTTAACCTTATCTAACTTCTCACTAAAGTAAGCGATTGGATGACATTCTTGACTAAGGACGCCACCTATGCCTATACCAGATGCATCACATTCAACCTAAAAAACCGTTGAAAAATCTAAGATGCGCATAACTGGTGCTTCGGTCATCTTCTTTTTTATCTCCTCAAATGTTTATCTCCTTATAAATCTAAGATGCAACATCATTTGACCACCGGAAGTCACCTATTTCCAGACAATCAGTTGTAGAAGACATAATGGTGTTAAACCGAAGATAAAAAGTAGCAAGCCTATGATAACTACGAACATCATGAATATTTTAGGGCTCAGGCCATTTGTCACACCCCGGAATTTCAACCTCGGTCAGAGTGCGGAAGCTAGCCATAGTGCCAATATTCTTAAGGTGAAAACTCCGGGCACGCGACCGATCAGTCGTTTCCACCGTCAATTATACCATCAGAGTAGGATGTGTAATCGACCATTCTACAATTCAGTTATACAGTCTCCAATAAACATTATCAATATAAATGAAATGATCCTACTTAGTCTTATTACAGCTGATAAATTTAAAATGATCAACAAAATAAAATATCCAGTCTATGGCACACATCGGCCAACAATTCACAAAGTTTATCAAAATAAACTAGCAATTAAAAATTCTCTTATTTGTTTTTCTTCACAGCATCAGCTTCACCTTCTTGCACTGCAAACTTTCTGACTCAATTATTTATCATACTTGCACCAGAGGATGCATGAGTATTCCGAAAAAATACCCAGTAGGATGCAAAAACCAACAAGAAAAACATACACACTTATATGACAAGGAATAGGGTTTACCAAAAAACCATTGAATAATCAAGGATATTTGAACTAAGCAATAAGAATTTCATTACTAGAGGAATAACATCATTCATAAAGACTCTCAAACATCTGAAGTGTAAGGAGAATATATCAACAAATTCTGACTTTAGGCATCCATAGTGTATAGAGATTTCAATTTTTGCTCTCAGATTGTTCCACTCCCATGTGGATACTTACCAGAACATCATAGAGGTTCTCTCTTTGGAACCAGGCCATGTGTCTAGGGATGTTGGCCCCATCAGTGATTACGTGCACAATGGCAGAGACTACCAGACCTTCCTTAATATCTTGTAATCTAAAATATATGTGTGCCTTCATCGGCTGAACTACAGAGGTTCAATATATATCGGAGATCACCATGGATCTAGCAATGGCTCTTTGAGCATACTATGATTCCACCTTGGAGAGATCCTTACAAGAACTCTTAGTGGAAGAACAGTTTACATGAAACTGAACAATAATTCTCAACAACAGAGGTTGCATGATTCAAAAAATTGATTTATCATCTTTCAACGTTTGACTCACAGAGCAGTACCAATGAAATTTCAATATCGCAATCAACAACTGACTCACCAAAGGAGTAGCAAGAAAAATTCTCTATCTCAATCATCAGATGACTCACAAGAGAAGTGTTAACATACTTTCGATACCTTGGATACTTTCACCGTGTATAACCCTAGATAGGAATACCTCCAAGAATAATTGGCTCCAAGATTCATATGCCACAATGTAAATAAGATAATAGGGTTCAACCCTATCTGGACCTCTATTGACTCAAAGCTGTACACGAAGGCTATAGACACGTGGCATACAACACCCCTTAGGACAACTCAACCATATCAGCCTTTATAAGTGAATTAATTCTGTTGTAATACTTACTAATCATGTCTTATAATGTATTATAAGGTTAATATAACCATATCTTATCATATCTT
Source organism: Houttuynia cordata (assembly GCA_039654745.1). Classification (NCBI taxonomy): domain Eukaryota; kingdom Viridiplantae; phylum Streptophyta; class Magnoliopsida; order Piperales; family Saururaceae; genus Houttuynia; species Houttuynia cordata. The sequence goes on from CM077504.1 coordinate 7,472,419, forward strand.
CTAGTTTTAGTAAAACTAGTGTTTTAAACCCAAAACATTGTGTACTGTTGTCATATACACAACATTGTGTACAGTTTGGATTAAGTTCTGAAAATCTTACAATCGATATCTCTGAGCGTCTAGTTTTTAACCCCATTGACGGCTTATTTTTATGATTTTCCTATAATTAGTTATAAATTTTTTATTACAGCTTGTCGGCACAGAAATAGTTCTAGCCATGAGCATTAGGCTTAATCCCATTTGCTTAATCAATGTAATTACTTTCTTCTTTAATTATGAACACCTTTTTGACTTTAACTACCCACTCTCTAAGTATATTACAGAACCCTAATGGTTCTAGAATTAAGTAATTTTCCCATTTTAAGATGTATTATTCCGTATAAAATTGATTGCACAAGTGTTATCTTATTAATACACATGCTATCCAAAAGAGACAATTAATCACAGACACTTGCACATACCAACAATGAACTGACAGACCATCAAAAAGCTATTTTGAGGAATTAGAGAGTAATGACACTAAGATTTACATGATTCAAAATAGTAATCCACATTCGATTCACTCTTTAGGGTAACTTACCCAATATGGGACATACCTAACTTAGGACTTGAAGTAAATAGATCAAACAACAAGACAACTTTTCATAGAACGAACGTGACATGTACTTCAAAAGCATGAAACTGAGTATTTAGATGATCAAACAAAGTGGGGATACCTTCTAGGTACTAGCATGTGAAGATCGAGCAAATATAGTTCATAATGATCTGCACATACATATATATAACACATTCATCTATGTTATGATAATGAAACAACTCAAATTGATATCAACATGAACACGAAGCCAAGAATTCAGTCACATAAGAACTCAAGGGTGATTCTCAAATCAAGTAAACAATATAAAAGAAGGAGTAGGGAAAAATCATCCTACCACTTTTGTTACGAGTGTTTCTCCCTTCTACTCGTAGCTCGTCTCCTCCTCTTTGCTTAAGTCCCTTCCCAGCACTATGAAGAGGATTTAAGTCATGAATAGGGCTTGAAGAAGAGATAAACGTGGGTAGGAGGAAGGAGAAGAAGCACAAGTCTTCACACAATTAGGGTTTGGCATGCAAGCATAGGCCAACACTCCTCTCTTGGGTTTAAATACAAAAGTCCCTTCAAAAAAATCACAATCCTAATCCTCCAATAGGACTCCTTTTTAGTTTAGCTAGGGATGTCCAACACATTGACTTCCCCATTTAGTTAGGATTTGGTATCCTTCTCCCAATAGAATTTTAACAAAAACAGCACTTTCCAGATTCGGTTTCTACCGGTGCGATTGATAGCTCTGCTAGGCGATCGATCGCCTCAGTTTCTTGTGTTAACACAATACTTACGATCAATCGTTCTCAACGGCAATCAATCGCTACGCAATTTTGAAAAAAATCACAATATTTATGATCGATCATTTTCAAAGGCGATCGATCGCTGCCCTAAAAATCACAACTTCTAGTAAAAAGATCAATCGATGTTATAGGAGATCGATCACATATGCCTTGCTCTCAGTTTTGAATTTGGCTTGATCGATCGCGTATCATATGGTTGTCGATCGCGTACCAAATTTCAAATGCTCAGAACTTTGTGCTCAGAACTCCGAATTGCGAATAGTCGGTGGTGTTGGAAAGCTTTCTTCAAGAACTTTAAAACCAGATTGCAAGATGTAATGAAAATAATCTAAACTTGCATCAAACTTTTTATTTTATATCAAATTTCTAAAATATCAGTTTTAGTAATTCAAATTCCTCAGAGTGTTACAACCTAGGACAAGGTGGTCTATGTGTTGCTCTTTGGTCATACTGTAAATAAGGATGTAGTCAAAGTACACAACAAGAAACATACCCATAAAAGGATGAAGTACTTGCGTCATCACTCGCATAAAGGTACTAGGAGCATTAGATAGTCCAAATGGCATAACCATCCACTCATAGAGTCCATCCTTCGTCTTCAAGGCGGTCTTCCACTTGTCTCTTGGATGTTCAAAGTTGATAGTAGCCACTTTTTAGGTCGATCTTTGAGAAAATTGTAGCACCAACTATCATATCAAGCATATCGTCAAGCCTAGGGATGGGAAACCAATATTTCACCGTGATCTTGTTGATCACACAGTTGTCCACACACATCCTCCATGATCCATCTTTCTTAGGTGTTAGGAGTGCGGGTACGGCACACAGACTCATACTTTCCCTAATGACCCCCTTATTGAGGAGGTCATCAACTTGCCTCTTTAACTCATCATGCTCAGTGGGATTAAGTTGATAATGAGGCAAATTTATGAGAGTTGTTCCTGGAACAAGATCGATAATGTGTTGGATATCACACATGGGTGGTAACTAGTCTGGGAGATCCTCAGGAAAAACATCCTTAAAGTCTTTAAGGATATTAGTTACATCAACAGGCGTGTCTTCTTGAGTGTCCAGTGGAACTTCCTTGGCGACTACGACAAAGAGGATATCTTTAGTGCTCACTTCTCTCACTAATTCTTTTGGGCTAATTATGTGCAAGCTCTTATCTTTGATTGTGGCACTTTGGGATTCCTAAGAAGAAGCTGAAGTTTTAAAGGGTTCAATTTGATCTTATGGCAATTAAAAGAAAAACTAACAGAATTACTGCAACCAAATATTGTGACATCTAAGTCAAAGAGTCATGGTCTCCCTAAGATAAGATGACCTACATCCATGGGTATGACATCACACCATATTTTGTTTGTGTAAGAGTGGACTTCAATTGACACTAGACATCTCTCGTCGATAGGAATGGATGTTGTGTCAACCCAAGATACCTTATAGGGATTAGGGTGGGGAATTGGATTGAGACCTAAGCGGGATACAAGTCTCGAAGAACCGGCATTAATGCAATTCTCACTGTCAACGATCACTTTACAATCTTTTCTCCCACACTTAACATATGGAATATCGCACTCCTATGCCAATCGTCATTCTCTCGAGGCTCGGTCAGGGCACACCTAACTACATTCATAGTTGGTGCAACAACTTAGTGTTTGAGATATTGAATGGAGAAAGATAAGCTCTAATATAACCTAGGTAGCCAGGTTCTTCTTTATAGTATGCATCAGAGTCATGTATGCCCCCTAGATTGACAACGCACCAAAATCGATTCATGATCCTCACAGACTTGACAACGCACCCTATACTCACTCAAATTTAGCAGTGTACTCCAGGGCATACCTGTTACCTTGCCTAAGCTTATTATAGTAATTCTCTATGAGATCACTCCTATAAGATCGAGACAAGTAATTGGTGCTAAAACATTCTATCATGTCAATCCAAATAGTGATTGGAGGTTCATATCGAATGGCTAGCAAACCTTCAACATATTCCCAAAATATTTTAGCTCTCCCGATGAGTTTAATCTTAACAAATTTAACCTTTTTGTCCTCAATCAACTCATATCACTCAAAGAAGTGGTCCATCTCTCTTACCCAATCAATAAATACCTTAGGATCAAGGCTGCCATCAAAGGATGGTGCTTCAACCTTCATGTTTCGCATGATGTGCTCATTTGCGTCACGGGGCTTCCTAGGGTCCATATGGTTGTAACAGGCCTGATGGGGTGGGCTTCTGCGGTGATGAGCAACACAGTCATTGTATTGAGAGGGACCAAGATGTGTATGCAGGTTGGCAATGGACATGAGGATCAGCTTCATTAAGATGTTCAGCTTCTGCCGCTCAAGAAGACACACTGACAAGATTGTGGGTTAACCTATGAGAGGTCTTGAGAGAGTCTAGATAGACATGGGTTTGGACAATATCTTGGTTAAGCTGGTCATATTTAGCATTTGGGCTTTCTAGTTGTTTAACAGTGACTTCCATAGGATCCATAACAAATTGGAATTTTGAAGAGCTGAGAGAAATGACTTTACTATAATGTAGATGCATTCATTGAGATGCAAACTAAATGGACTCTCTATTTTTTTGATAAATGCCAAGCCTAAGGATGCATGGACCACCAAATATGATGCAGGACAACCAACTTGAGATCTGACAAAATTTAAACAAGTATAGAAAACTCTAAAATTTTAGCAATCCTAAGCAGACAAGATAAATAATTTAATATATATAACTAGGAATAATTCACATCCAATTTAAAATGTTGAAGGGTAGTAACAATTAAGAAACTGTTTCAGGCTAGGGATAGGCAACTTTGATTTATGGATCAAGGTTTCAGTACTACGCACATGCACTTCATATTGTAGAGATATCTAGACAAACAAATAGGACACAAGGGAAGAAGAAGGTAACCTACTTGGTTCGTCCAAAGTGAACTTGAACCCAAGCCGAAGTGAATCGAAGTAACATGGTTCATACAAAGTAAACCCGAACCCAAACTTAAACCCGAGGCCGGTCATTCGAAGATAAAAGTTCTGAACCGGTTGTGCTCAAGCAAAAGGAAGACAGGGGCGGCAGTGCACGGTGGTCGGAGCAGAGCACGATGGTGGATCGATGTGGGCGCTCAGGCTGACAAAGAGGTGGCCGGGAGAGGAGACCAAAGAGATGATGGCTCAATTAGTTAATTGATCAGTCTTTCGATGGTCTCGATCGATTACTCGTCTTGGTCGATCGGTCGCTCGACTGAATAGGGCAACGACTTGGTGCGCTATGGTGGTTGTGGCAGAGTGGTGCAAGATGTCGATCATGGTGGGGACAAGCGCAACAGAGGTTGGGTTTGATGGTGGTTGTTCGAAGATCTCATGCCGGTCACGGCGGGGACGAGCGCATCCAAGGCAAACTTTTGGATGAAAGGCAACGGCTTTGGATCTCGAGCGACAAGATTTCTCTGGGGTCCACCATCGAGGCAGCAGGAACACCGGTTTAGCGGTCGTGATATGAAATCCTTTCGGTCGAGAAGAGGGCGATGACGATGAGCACAACATAGGTTGGGTTTTGGAATCGGCACCAAAACAACCACTGACTTCGGCACCAACGTGGATTCGGCACGGGCGCTGGAATCGACACCGACATGAAGCTCTACCACATAGGTATCAAAACAACTTTTTTTTTGCATAGATTATATAAGAAAATAAACTAATCTAATGGACATAGCTCCTATTCCGGAGGGCGTAAACCCGCATAGGCCCTATGTCCGCACCACAAGGTCTCCTTTGTCTTCAAGGAGTGAACTTAACTGAATGTTTAAAAATTGTGTCTGGATCAACTAGAATCTAAGTACTCGAAAAATACTCCCTCCAGATTCATTTAATAGCTCCATATGAAAAAATGGTTAGTTCTATAACTTTATTAAAGGGCTTTGAAGTGATAAACCCATTGTAAAGTCTTTAATGAGCAATAAACCCAGACAAAATGAGTTTGGAGCATGGAATTCCGTATCGGATATCGGTATCGTATCGGTCGGCTTAAGAGACAAAATATCGGAGATATATCGGAGATATTTGTAAAAAAATATCGGTGGTCAAAAACTAGTTTTTACCATATATTTCATAATTTAGCATCTAAAATGAGTTATACTAATTTAGACAAAGCATAGATTTTAAAATATGCATATTAGGATGGGAAACAAGCGGGAAAGTTACTTTTTTTCCCTTTTTTTTAAAAAAATTTTTTTTTTCCCCAATTTTTTTTTCAAAAATATTATTTTATTATAAAATAGCGATATATCGGTCCAAAACCGATATCGGCGACATTTGAAAAAAATCAAAGAACCGATATTATTCGTCTCGTTTTATCGGGTGGGGCCCGATATCGATATATCGGCGATATATCGCCGATATGGAATTCCATGGTTTGGAGCGACAAACCCATCGGCTAATGGAAGATGCCCAATCGCTTCTCCGCTTTGGTCTTCCGCCACACCAGCAATCTGCCCGTCTGTGTAGCTCCTTCACCAAGTTTGCCAATACCATATTCTCTATTTCCAATTATTCGATCCCCCGTCTCCTCTCACCACCCTTGAGCTGTAGACAGTAAGTTGCTTGTAGTCGTCGCTGCCACCTTGCCAGCTCTAGCTCCGTGTTCCCATCCTTAACATATGTGTGTTGCCTGGTGCCTGTCCGTGTTGGTAGTAATGAACAGTGATCTTATTTGGTCCCATCCATATTTATGGTGGAGGTGGAAGATTTCATTGGTCACATTGTTTAGAAAAAGCAACCAGTCCTCCCACCTAATGAGCTCATCCAGGATGCCAAAGATTTGGCCATTGAGGCTTCAGCGGCCCGTTGATTGAAGTCTCTGCCAGGAACTACCTCAACTGCTACTTCAAGTAAAACTATTCGTATGATATAAATTTGAGGGGAAATCAAGTTTCTCCCAATGAACAAAATGTAATTATATAGTTGTGTTTTTTAAATGTGCAGATAATACATATTGTCATGGAGTTTTAATTAATTTTTTTTGGATGTTTTATAAAGTTATGCTTGGTATGAGGTTGATTTTTTTTTAATATAAAAATGGGTGTCTGAGTAACTGACCTCTTAGAGCATCGTAATTAGCCGACAATCCCCTTCCGTGCATACAAGGCCCATCCATCATATGCACCGGGGTAAGCTTGATATGGGGTTGAACTTTTTTTTATGAAAAGAGGTGTCCGAGTAACCGACCTCTTAGAGTATCATAACCTGCTGCCAATCCCTTCTGGTGCAAACAAGGCCCACCCATCAATATACATCGGATAAATTAGGATATAATCCCAGGTGGGTGTCCAATGGAGTGGGGGTTCGAACTTAGGACCTCCTGTCACGACCTAAATTTTTGTCCTCATCGGAATGCGAATATTATTAAACCTACCGATCACTTGGGATGCGACGTGGTAAACCTGCAAAGTCATTCATACAATTATAAATAGACGTATTAATGAACAATCACATTGGATGGGACCACTACTAAATGAAAATTCATAAAGTATTAAACATAATCCAAAATATTCAACTAGCACACTCGTCATTTATTACAAGGTTTGCATAATAAAAACTAAAATAAAGCAGTCATCTACAAACTTGTTCATGTATCCACTAATCCTAGCTACGCCTTCAAACTTTAATCTTTGTCTATACCTGCATTGTAGAATGCATGAGTACTCTTAAGAGATACTCAGTAGGATGTAAAACCAGAACAGAAAATATAAAAGAAGATTCAATAAATATCACTGCAATGAGGATGCAAAATAATATGAAGCTGAACAACATAATTTCCATCAATAGGAAGACAAGAAATTTTACCAACATAAGGGACATCAATATCCATCAAACTTCAGAACAACCATAGTGTAAGGAGATATACAATTTCTGTTCTTAATCAGTTACAAGCGCACAAAGACAAGCTATGTCCTAAATCCCAAGGGTTTTCTCTTTGAAACCCTGCCATGAATCTAGGATAAGGGCCTCATCGGTGTTCACGAACACAATGGACAGAGATTGTTAGACCTTCTGTGATATCCAATAAGTATAGAAATGTACATGTGTTAGGCGGGAGCCTCACAAGGTCCAAAATAATACGAAGATCTCGCAGGATCTATCATAGCTTAATAAGCATACTATGATAGTAGAATTTTCCCCAGACAAGATCTAGCAAGACAAGATCCATGTGGAAACCTACTTAGAGTGCCTCAAATGGGCAAATCCCTTGCAACCATATGAAGCCCCGCAAGGATGTGAATAGAATCAGTATGTAATGCAGAAATATCAAAATTGACTCAGCGATCATCACGTTAAAAGAAAAGGAAGTTGCAAGCATTCAGAACCTTGCAACGATTCTAGAAGAGACAACTAACTCACAACAAATAATCTCAAGAGAAGCTTTCAATAATATTGCTCTATATTCGTAATAAAAATCCCTTAAGAAAGAGAGACATGACTCTAAAACAAAGAAATTAACTGAAGGGTCTCTATTGATTTTTATTACAAGTATTTTATTAAATTCATCCATACATTCAATTTGGGTTTTAGTATAATCGGTCAGGCTTCAATGAAACCACCAACAACCTTTTACTCTTCTTAATTAGTAAGTATTACTTTACTGATCTTTAAATTAATTATAGGCACATAGGCCAAGATTGATGCTAGTAATCAGTACATAATTTAATTACTTCCCTAGTGGTTCACTAGTTTACAAGAATGACATGAAAACAAATGTTTAAGCAAAAATAATGTTCTGTCCAACACTGAACAACAAGGTTCACAAAATTCCCATGGTCAGCATGTGAGGAATCTGGACTGGATACTTTTACAGCAGATACCCTATGAATCTAGAATCCAATGAAACTGACAACATATTTTATAGACACTTGTAAAATTATTTATGACCTTTTTAGTATGAACTGTTGGCGTAAAAACAGTTCTGTCCAAGAGCATGTTTTTAATCTGAGATCAATTTAATGGTGGCTTAATCCTTACTTAATTACCTTACTTACCTAGAACTGAGTTTATGATGTCAGTGATTCCCAAAATAATCATGTGGTAAAGTGTGACTTCATAGGGATACGCCCCGTACCTCGTCAGGCACTATAACTGCTTCTCGTTGGTGGTACTTAGCAGGTTTGCTAAGAAGGCCAAGTATCACTGATTAAAACTGTTTAATCTTACCTTACTCAACCATACACCTATGTGGTTCTTAAGACTTTTCATTATTACATACTTTATGTTGTCCACAATTTAAATCCGACTTATGGAAGGAATTATGATCGATAAACTTGTGCTTAGACTAGATTTCCAAACAATTCGACAATATGAACCAAGATAACCTTTTCACACTTGACGACTGCCAATAAAAGAGATAACTTTAATGGAACAACAAGGTCGAATGCTAAAATATCATGACAATCATGAGATCAGCAGGGATTACATCTCTCATCATTTTATTGCGAGCATACTCCAAGAAATTCTAACAATCAATTGCCACAAATTTATATAAATAAACCATATTGAACAAACATCGATATCAAAGGATCATACATATGAATTCCATTATCAAGATCAGCATAAAGGCAACATTACTCATCATTCATTTGGAAGAGAAACTAGGCATTCATAAAGTGAAAACCTAGGAGATTCTAAGTAAACCATCCTACCTCAATCGTCGATAATTCTTCTTGTTGCGTAGTCTTGCTTCTGCGTCCAACACCTCCTCATCGATTGCTCAGGTCGGCCAACAGGTAGAAGAGATGAGAGAGCGAAGGAAGAGGGAGAGAGAGAGAGTTTGAGAGAGAATGAGTAGGAAAGAGGGGCCGAGCTGCTCTCTATTTATAGAGAGCACCTTAGGGTTTCCTACTTTAGGTAGGAGTATAACCAACCATTCTTTAATTTACATCAATCTCAAGCATAATGAGCCAATCATGAACTTACCCAAAAGTAAGTCCTGACCCCCATCCTAATTGGCACCTCAATCAACTGGTAACTCCTAACTATTATTTCTCTTTTGAATTAATTTCCAAATCAAGTCATAGGTATTTTAGGAAACTGCCTTATTCCCTTTCAAAATTCTTGGCATCCTACGCTATTTGGATGCCCTAATTGATTGTCAATTAAGATCCCAATTACTACTAACCACTCATAGACTCCTTAAAAAGAATCTCCAACTAGTTGGCATCCAATTCAATTTTGAAACCAAACCACTTTCCTTGATTTGTGCTAATCCCAATCACCATTAATCAATTAGATACTTTCCACAAATATTCCTAGCGCCCATTCCAATCTAGCGCCCAGTCAATTGAAAATTTACCAAACTTTCCTTAACTTAAATTAATCTTAAATCACCCACACCAATCAAAATATTTTCAAATAAAAAAGAGGCGTCCCCTTCTTTTTGATGTCCCATTTAATTAACAACTTAACCATCTTTCCTATTTTAAATTGATCTTAATCAATTGATGCAATCAATAGTCTTCACAAAAATAATCTCGGGTGCCCATCTTACTTGTCTTTATCTCAATCGTCGATCTAATCTTCATCTATGTCATCTCCTATTAGGAGTGTATTTTCTTAAGATATTTATATTAATTTATAATCTATCACTTAACCATGGCACAAGTCCTGACCCTGGTGCAAGGCACAATCTTAGCACCAATGAGTCCTGGTTTAACGTGGAAACTTGTCTAATTGCGTTACTAGGTTATAATCCAACTATAATTAGAAACGATTCATATATCTCATATTAAATTTATTCAATCAACGTTAAACTGATTCCAATGTAAATTTACTTTTCTAATTTAGGTTGATCATTCAAATTCTATTTTTGTAAAAATTTTCAGGTCGTCACACCTCCGCTTCAAGAAGCATGCCAGTGTATGTTGTTGTATTTTCAAATGCACACAATTATTGTACTATTGTGTTTAATGGTGGAATAAAATATATTTTTACTTTTGAGTGGACAGTAAATAGTATTGTATTTAAATTGTCAAATACTTGGGTGGGCACAAATAATAGTACTCCTTCCGTTTCACTTTTAATAGACACCGTTAATTTTAAAATAAATTAAATAGAAAATAAACAGTATCAATGGCCAGAGGGAGTAGCTTTTTTCTGTCCGGGTGTAGAGGTAACTATCAGCGCAGGCCAGCGCTCCTCGTCTAAAGTAATGGGTAGATTCTGGTTATCATATATTAGTGGGGTCCGGAGTCCAATTTGTCTTTGTTTTTTGTTTGTACTAACCGGGATCCATAGTCCAATCTGCTCGGCAGATCAGATCAGTTCAGGAGACGACTTTCCCAATTGCAGCCATCCATGGCGCCGGTCGTCAAGGACCTGGAGCCGGGCACGATGCGGCCGGGAAGATTTCTGCGACAACCTGGAGGATTTGGGGCTCCTACGACAAGAGAGGCGTCGACTGGCTGGGAGATGGGCACCAATGAGTCCAGGTCAAAGTCACCGGGATCACATGCGCCGCCTACTCGACTTCTGTTCAGGCTGCCATCTCGGCCAGCTCCTTGTCGGCCTCCTCCAGACCGCTGGCGGGCATTCGAAAAACAGAAGGGTAAGAGCCGAAGCTATTTTAAGTGCCCTTGGAGAGAGTGCCATAATTCACTTCCATTTAAGGCTTTTGGTGGTAAACCTGTTATTTGTGCCCACCCATATATATAACAGGTTTACCACCCTAAAACCCTCAGGTTTACCACCCTAAACCCTAAAAGGTAGCCCTAAAACCCTCAGGTTTACCGCCCAAAACCCTAAAATGTAGCCTCCGGGCGCCCGGAGAAACTTACGGTTGGCCACTTGTTCCGGTGAAGCTTAATAGTAGAGCCGCCGAGGAACTCCAAGTCTCCAACCAGGCCGCAGATCTCTTGCTCCAATGTCGGTACATCAATTCCCAGGATTTGTTCCCATTCCCAGGACTTGTTCCCACCACCACCGACGCGAACCTTCTCAACTTCCCCCGTTCCTACCTCGCTGTAACACGACTTCTTTGCAAGCACATCTGGGCAACCGTTTTATTTCTCCGGCGACCAACCCGCTCCGGTCGATCAATCTTGAGTCCCGGAAATCTTTTTCGGCTCGGATTCAGCACCGGGTCTCGGCGGCTAGGGCTCTGGTGGTGTTTGTGAGTGGCAGGAGTTGTACGTTGCGGGATGTCGAGGGGCGGGAGTATCTGGACATGGCGGCTGGGATTGCTGTGAACTCTCTTGGGCATAGCGACCTGAACTGTGTGAGAGTTGTTACTGAGCAGGCGGCCACTCTCACGCATGTCAGCAACGATTTCCATTCAACTCCGCAGGTAAAAAGGATGTTAAAGTTTGGTTCTTTCTGAAAATTGTTGGTGGAATTGTTATGGTACGATTGCAGTTTAATCCTTGACTTCAGTAGCATTCTGAATGAACTATTATTTGTCTTTTCTATATGGTGAATGTATGTCTCATTGTTTTCATTCCAATGTGACCAGCTGGTTTTGCTTATATTTTATGGTTTCGTACTAATGCTGATGGGCTAGTTTATGGATGGTGTCAAATGTAAGTCAGGATTTTTAAGATGTTTATTATCAGTGTAACTGTTGTTGAGTTTCACTGAATCGTATTATCATTTGCGCTGTTTTGAATTAGTTTGCTTATATAGTGTTGTTTTTCACAATAAGATAAGAAGATTGCAGGCTCATATAGTGTTATTTAGTGACTGAATTTTAATAGAAAGGGCATGTGGTATGCAGTATGCTGCATCCTGCTAATCTTCAATGGTCTGATAGCTTTGTAATCAGAGTGAATGAGAAGAGGGCTGTCAATTCTTTGCTTCACATCCTCCCTAAAATTCTGAATTGGCAGCAGCTATGCATAATCGACAATGCCATGTATTATTCCTGCTTGATTAGTTTTGAGGCATCTTAACAGGTATGCTCTTGCAAAGTCCCATAGCACGCATCGACCTTTGCTTGATTTTAGCCATATGGCACAAGTATTAGATTACACCTCAGGCTTGTTACATGGAATTGAATATTCTGGTTTTGTCCATCTCTATTGTGACCATCTAGAGTGCAGAAACTTTTCAAAGCTGACTATTGAGAAGAATTAGGAACTCTATACCTTCTCTTGATTGAGCTAATGCCATACATAAAACAATAAATAGTGAGGGTGGGGGTGAGGGTGAGGGGCATTAGAGGATTTAAGGAGAAGAATAGCATTCATCATGCTAAGGCAAAATTTGGCAGGTTTACTTAAAAACCCTTGTTGCCTTTGACTGTCCCTTTTTTTATGTGGTTGCAACTATTATGGCTGAGGTATAATGTGTTCAGCTAGTATAGAAAATAATTCCTCTCGAAACAAATGGTATGCTACCATCTGTTCTTTATTATCTCAGTTCTTTTCTCTTGTGCTGCAAATTTATTTTTTACGCAACATATTGCAGGTAGAGCTCGCAAAACGCCTTGTTGGGTGCTCCTTTGGAGACCATGTCTTCTTCACAAATTCTGGAACAGAGGCTAATGAAGCAGCTATTAAATTTGCAAGAAAATTTCAATTATTGTCACACCCTGATGAGAAAAATGCTGCAAAAGAATTTATTTCTTTTACAAATTGTTCCAAAGGAAGAATAATGGGTGCTTTTGCCTTGACTAGAAAAGAACACTATATATCTCCCTTTGAACCCGTCATGCCTGGAGTCACTTTTCTAGAGTATGGAGACATAGATGCGGCTAGACAAGCAATCCAGCGAGGCAAAATAGCTGGAGTTTTTGTTGAACCTATCCAGGGTGAAGGGGCAATATATAGTGCTACAAAAGAATTTTTGCAGGCTTTGCGGAAATCGTGTGATGATGCTGATGCACTTCTTGTTTTTGATGAGGTGACTGCTAGCTCCCATTTCTGAATTCCTTTGGCTAAAGTAGCATCTTTGCCATAAAGCTTGTTATTGTATAAAAGTTGTTTCATGCTGTATGATACTGAGATACTGTCTTATCGTATCTGTATAATAGGTACTACTGCACTAACATCATTCATTGGCTGCAATTTTCCTATATCCTAATTTGATTTCTTGATGAACAGGATAAATTAAAACTCACTCTGCTTATGAGAAATATAACATGGAAATATGAACTAAATTACTAGGAAAAACTTGCTCATTCAATTATTTTTTTTATTGGTTTCTTAAAGCTCTTCTGTATGCCTTTCAGGCACAAATGCCATAAATTCATTTTTACAGGAAGTCATGAAATTTCTGCTAGTGCATCATATTGGTTGCTTCTTCCCCTTGAGATAAATAGTGAAAGCTGCGGCATGTATTTCCTTACTGTTATCTTATATTTTAGATTTGCTTCGCAGGAGACAAAATGGTTTCAACGACATATTTTGAAGGAATTCTGATGATTTTCTCCCATGTTCTTGTAAATAGTTGTCTTGTTTATCATACTTCTCAGCGTTTATTAGTTTAGGCATGATATTTGAATATGTACTGCAATGACCTTGTATCTGAAACTGGACTTGTGACGCATTTGAACATTTCTTTTGTGGAAATTTTTGCTGGTAATAGATAAGAAAGAGTGCAAGTTTATCAGCAATAACTGCAGTATAATCAGTTACCATATGATCGTATGATGATGTCTGTTTGCAGGTCCAATGTGGGCCAGGCCGATCTGGAATTCTTTCGGCGCATGAAGCCTATGGTGTAGTACCAGATATCATGACGCTGGGAAAGTCTCTTGCTGGATGCCTACCTATCGGTGCGGTTCTTACTACTGAAAAGGTTGCAGCAGCCATAAAACCTTGGGACCATGGAAGTACATTTGCAATACTTTCTGACTCTACAAAATCATGTTTTTGCAATAGGCACTAGAAGCCTGTCACTGGTGTCCCCTTCTGTTACATCTGGATTTGTCTAATCATGCTACTAACTTGAATTTCTTTTTATACTCTGGTTTTTAACTTGCAGAGTTCAACACCTGTGAATTTTCATTATGTTGAGAATCATTAAGGATCAGTATCTGTTCTTTTTGGCTTTTTTGCTTAAAGGTTGAAGCTTTCGCGGTAAAGTTTTTTTAATGTTTGTTCCTTCTTTTTTCAGTGAATCTGAGCAGGATTTCATACTTTTCTGAGGGTATGGTATTGAACGTATAAATGTTCTCTCTTCAATTAATGTTGGTATGCTTTTGACAGACTTCTGGTGATGACACAAATATAAAGAAATTATTAACTTACAAGAAATAGACATTTTATCAAGAGCTTTCGAGAGATGCTTCATTTTATTTTGTTTATGGTTTGAATTTGAGATATAAGCCCTTACCGATACGACATTCCTTGGTTGTGATTGGTGTGTCCAGTTGGGGTTTACAATCTAGTGATGTCCCAGTACGCTCGCTGGCTACGACCTCCGTTCCTCCTACCATCTTCACCTCCACCCTCTTCTCCTCCTTCAAAGGGGCTGATTTTTCTTCTCCTCTCTTAAACCCATCCCTCTTCTCTACGACCACGAACCCTCCCTCCAACCCTTTCCATTTCCCATGGTTTTCGGTGGTCCGTATCTTTTGTTGAAGTTGGTGTCTTTTACTTTTAGGAGTTTGGATCTCGCATCTGTTTTGTGTTTTACCTATCTCTTTTTGGATAGGACAGTTAGATCGTCGTTGATGGCGAATCGTTGGCGGCCAATCTATCCCATGGGTGAGCCCCATTTGCTCATCGAGTGGATGGGTAGGTTCTGGACATTTTTTGGTTGGCGATTTCTTTTGCGGTGAGCATGCAATTTTATGTTCAACAACCGCATGTGTTGTATGTCAATATTGGCAGTGGTTGTTCTCCACTTCTCCCCCAAAGGGTGGTCAAAGGATCAGTATGATGTTGTTTAGCCCTTACCTTGGTGTTGCTCTAGGGATGGTGGAGCCCGAACGTAAAACTAGTGATTGTCCAATCTTATGGAGTTTGCTAGTGAGGATAGAGGTTGAGGTCCTCTGACCGGACATGGACGTGCTTTCAAATGTTTATCATCAAAATATTCCTTCTGTTCGATCCTCTAGGTATTTTTTATGCGACTTTATTTGTTATAGTCCTAAATATCTTTTGGTGCCTTGAATTGTGTTAATGTTGGGATGTATATTGTTGATGGTTGATGAAGTGGTTATGCCCTTAGGTTTTTTGCATAAAAAAAAATGTCCCCCCTCTGTGGTGTTTTTTCAAATGCACACAAGTTTCATGGGACGGAGGCCGTATCAAATTGTGCCAGCATGAAGGCCTAGCAAAATGGAGGGGTAATATCTTTACTCTTTCCACGGCCGGCGCTGCCACGAAAGACCAGGATCCAGGAATACATACAGGTCGGACCAAGAAGAGTTTAATGCAAGTGTGAGCTCTTCTCAAACTTGTTTTCTCTAGTCCAAAAGGGATGGATGGCAACGACCAGTGGAGCCCATCGCTCTATCAACGGCGAAGATCATCTGAACCCTCGTCCTCCGTAACGTAAAACTCCATGTCTGAAACCTCTTCGCGCCGCCGGGATACCCAAAATACAGCCGCAGCTCCCATGTCCGATCATTGAAATACCACTTCAAGTCCTGCAGGCCGCAGCTCCAATTCCGAGCAGAAACAGGCCAAGAAAATTTGAACTTGCAATCTGGGTCGACCAATATTCGTCACAAAAAGCCGGAAAAAATTGACTTCTTTGCATGCATATCTGGGCACCCGTTTCATTCCACCGGTGACCGACCCGCCCCGCCAGGTCAATCTTGAAACCCAGAAGTCTTTTCCGATTATAAGCCACTCCCAAATCTCGGCTTGCCTGGTTTCTTTGCCGGCGGTGGGGAGTGGGAGCAGCAAGCAGATTATGGAGATGGATTCGAGTGTTTTCGTCTGGACGTATGCTAGGGCTCTGGTGGTGTTCGTGAGTGGCAAGGATTGTAAATTGTAAGATGTTGAGGGGCGAGAGTATCTGAACATGGCGGCTGGGATTGCTGTGAACCAAGGTTTTAAAAATCGAACCGGTGTCCGACCCGGAATTCCTACCGGGTAGGTCCAACCGGGGGTTGACTTGGTGATGATGTCATAAAAAAATAAAAAATAAATAAATAAAGAGGGGCCGACGGGGGGCGGCTCCCTCTGCCGCCGCCGGAGGGGGAGGAGTGGGGGGGGTTTGCCTCAAGGGGCCGCCCCGTCGAGGTAGAGCCCCCAGCGGCCCCTCTCGAACCGGAGCCCCCCCTCAAGGCAGCCCCGCCTCGAGGCAGAGCCCCCGACGGGGGCTCTGGTTCGAGATGGGGGGGAGGGAAGAAAAATAGAGGGAGGAGAGGAGTCGCCAGAAGGTAGGGAGCCGCTGGAAGGGGGGGAGAAAGGGAGGGGGGGGGGGGTAAGACTCGGACCGGACCGGTCGGCCGGGTTACCGATTCGACCGGCTGGGTCAACCTACCCTGACCGAAAAGAGATCCAACTCCAGTCGGACCAGCCGGTCCAGTCCGATTTTTAAAACCATGCCGTGAACTCGATTGGCCATAGCGACACAGACTGGGTGAGAGCTGTTGCTGAGCAGGCGGCCACTCTCACGCATGTCAGTGACATTTTCCATTCAATTCCTCAGGTAAAAAAGATGTTCAAAGTTATGTTCTTTCTCAATGTTTGATAGAGTTGACTTTAGTAGCATCCAGTTGTGTGCTAGTTTATTTATTTATGAAGATTGTTGGTAGAATTGTATTGTTATTTGAGACCGGTTTATATGAGATCGTTATCAGATAAGGAGCATGAGAGCGGTCTTTTGAGTCGTTGGATTTTAATCCAACGGTGGGTATTAAAACAGTGGGTAAGTATCATCCTTGTAGCTGTCAAATCAAGATCCAACGGCTACGACTTGAACTGGCCTTATATAAGCCAAATGAGAGCGATCTCATTTAAACTTTTCCCTTGTTATTTTAATGACCATGTGATCTATACTGATATGTTCCAGCAATCTGAGACAGTAGGAGTTGGAAAGATTAGAAATTGAGGGAAAAGAAAATAGAGAAGATGGAGTTAGGGAAGAAGAAAGAGAGGAAATGAAGAGATGAAGAGGGATAAGGAGGATCGAAGGAAGGAGATGGGCTGTTAGTAGGGCTGCTCACGAGCCGAGTCAAGTCCAGTTTTGGCTCAGCTCGACTCGACCTCGCGAGCCGGAGCTCGAGCTCGAGTAAAAATAATTTTTTTGCCATTGGTGTGATTCGAACCCAAACATAAAGCACCACAACCTACACCTTAACCATTTGAGCTATAATTTTTTTATACTTTTTTTGTACAAAATAAATCTTTATTACATATTCGAAGTGGGCTTCCTTGATATTTTTTTCTTTTATAACAACGGGTATCCAATAGGACCCGACTAGAAGGGGCAAAGAAATTGATCTCTTAGAGCAGTATATCCCGCCGCCAATCTCCTTGGGTGCATATAAGGCTCACCCATCATATGCATTGGGTAAATCAGGAAGCGTGTTCTATTCATCACACAAACACCACATTGATCAACTTCACTAATGTCGCCTCTTAATATCAAACCCCGGGTCAAATCAGTTATCGGGGACCTCCACATTTACAACATGAGCTCGTCTAATGTGACCGATTTCCAATACCATATTAAATGACCTCAACCCACGTGGGCATGGGGCCCAGCAATTGGGCTGCTAAAAAAAAACATGTTCTATTCATCACACAAACACCTCATTGATCAACTTTACTAATGTTGCCTCTTAATATCAAACCCCGAGTTAAACCAGTTCTCGGGGATCTCCACATTTATAACATGAGTTTGTCTAACGTGACTGATTTCCAATACCAGATTAAATGACTTCAGCCCACGTGGGCATGGGGCCCAGCAATTGGGCAACCTCCGCTCAAGGGAAACGTGTTCTATTAATCACACAAACACCCCGTTGATTAACTCCACTAATGTTGCCTCATAATATTAAACCCCAAGTCAATCCAATTCCCAGGGACCTTTGCATTTACAACATGAGCTTGTCTAACGTGACCAATTTTCAATAGCAAATTAAATAACTGGGCTAAATTGGTAGGTCCCAAACCCACGTGGTCTGAGGTCATTTAATCTGGTATTGAAAATCGGTCACCTAAACATTTTCCTTACAACATAATATAATAATAAAAAATATAGAAAAAATACACAAGGGAAAATCTAATAACTCATTTGAATACACGGACATGTTTTAAAGAGTCTAATTTATTTAAAATATTGAGATCACGCGCTAAAAAGATTTAAGTCGCTGATTTACATCCCAGAAGACCATGGGTTTTTATTTTAAATGAAGAGTCGTTCAGATTAGATCTGGTGGATGAAGTTGATACAACGGGTCTTAACTCTTAACCCAATAAAAAAAACAAAAAAAATAAAAAAAAACAAAACCCGAGCTTTTCGGCTCGGGTGTTTTACCTAGAGGCTCGACGACCACGGCGTCGGCGAGGCGAGAGGCGACGGCGACGGCCAGAGGCCAGAAGCTTCTGGAGTCGACTGGCGACGGCGAGGCGACAGGCGGCGACCGATGGCGGGGCTCGACGACCACGGCTACAGGCGATGACCGATGGCGGGGCTCGACGACCACAGCGACGGCTCGGCTCGACTCGATCAGCGAGGATCAGAACACGGTGATGATTACGGCGGAGCTCGACTCGACTCGATCAGCGAGGCTACGAGCTCTGGGATCCGGGATCACGATCGCCGGGGCTCGAGCTCACGGCGAGGCGAGGCAACGGCGACGGCGGCCATGGGCTTGAGCTGACGGAGGCGGCGACAGGTGAGGCTGACAGGCGATCGCTGGGGCTCGAGCTCACGATCGGAGGCGGCGACAGGCGCGGCGAGGCTGACGGCGGCCATGGGCTCGAGCTCACGGCGAGGCGAGGCGAGATCGACTACGGCGATTTCTGGTATGGAAAATTTATGATTTTGCTTTATTTTTCGAGCTGAGTCTCGAGTCGAGCTCGAGCTGTTTTTCGAGCTGATTCTCGAGTTGATCGAGTCGAGTTTTCTCGAGTCGAGCCGAATCGAGTTACGGGGTGGCTCGAGCTCGAGCTCGA
Source organism: Houttuynia cordata (assembly GCA_039654745.1). Taxonomy (NCBI): domain Eukaryota; kingdom Viridiplantae; phylum Streptophyta; class Magnoliopsida; order Piperales; family Saururaceae; genus Houttuynia; species Houttuynia cordata. The sequence goes on from CM077504.1 coordinate 7,491,869, forward strand.
GCAAAGTCGAGTCGAGTCAAGCTCGAGTCGAGCTGGGCTCGAGTCGAGCTAAAATTCGAGTCGAGCCGGAAAAACTCGCGAGCTGACTCGGCTCGTGAGCACCCTTAGCTGTCAGCTGGCCGGCGGCTCAGGCTGAGAGGGACGAGACAGGGGAGGTAGATTAGGGTAAACTTCTTTCATAATCCAATTAGGAGAGCATGAGCTCAATATATAGTTCCCACGATGGGCTACAACTACTCACTGAGCTATTCCCTTTAATTGGGCATGTGGCCTTATTACAGATAATAAAATAAGATGGGCTACTCCCCTAAGCTGAGCCGGCTGGGCTACTCCCCTAAGCTGGGCCAGCAGGCTAATACTATAATATGCGGAACATAACACTAATACTATAATATGTGGAACATAACATTCCACCATGCTCCGCTGCTAGCCTTGACCTCAAGGCGTCCAACAGGGATACTGGACCAGAAACTCATCCTCAGGAAGCTAGGAAGCCTCCTCTAAAGGCCTGCCCTGCCACGCAATAAGAACTTCGGTGATAATGCGCCCCGAGCGACGAATTGTACGAGAATCCACCTTGGAAGCAGGAACCAATGGCAAGGCTGGAGAAATGGGCATAGGAGGTGGAGTAGGAACCAAAAGAGCTGGATCGCCAACAACACACCGGAGCCGTGAGACATGAAACACGGGGTGAATTGGCGAATCAGCCGGTAAGAGAAGGCGGTAGGCAACCGGACCAATGCGCGCAGTAATCTAATACGGACCATGAAATCGATGGGCTAATTTAACGCTGGCAGGCTGATATAAAGATGATTGGCGCGCGGGAAGAAAACTGACGTAGACCCAATCACCAACTTGAAAATCGCGGTCACTATGGTGTTTGTCATAAATCTGCTTCATTCGGTTTTGGGCTAAAGATAAATTCTGCTTCAACTGTCGCAAAACATCATCGCAGATCTGCAATAGATAATCAACCTCACTGACAGAAGCTCTCTAAGGCACATAATGCAGTAATGTTGGAGGAGGTCGGCCATAAACCACTTGAAAGGGAGAGAACCCGGTAGAAGTATGGTAGGCGGTATTGTAGGACCATTCTGCCCATGGAAGGAACTGAAGCCAGCGACGAGGATTCTCACCTGCAAAACAACGGAGATATTGCTCTAGACAGCGGTTAACAACCTCCGTTTGGCCATCCGTTTGCGGGTGATATGCCGAACTCATAAGAAGCCGAGAACCTTGGAGGGTGAAAAATTCCTGCCAAAACTACGAGATAAACAGCCAGTCATGATCCGACACAATAGTACGAGGCATCCCATGCAGTTTAGCCACATCTCAGACATAAAGTTCAACAACAGTCTTGGCCGTATAGGGGTGGCCCAGGGCTGAAAAATGAGCTTATTTAGAAAGCCGATCGACCACGACCATCACCACAGATTTCCCTTGCACCACCGGAAGAGCTTCTATGAAATCCATAAGACATCCTTCCAAATGTGATCTGGAATAGGTAACGGCTGGAAGAGGCCCGAAGGAGTAACAGTAGAGACCTTGGCACACTGGCACACCTCACATTCAGCCACAAATTTCTGAACTGATCGTTTTAGCCTGCGCCATAAGCAGCACTGCGAAACACGCTTGTAGGTCCAAAAGGAGCCTTCGTGACCTGTTGTCGGGGTAGAGTGAAAATGAGTCTAAACAGAACGGCGAATAGTCTCACAGTTAGGGACCCACAACGGATCCTTCCAATAAATAATGTCATTCCGAAAACATAAGATGGATCATCTAAAGTCTGAGCTTGAAGTCTTAGCCAATAAAGTAACCGTCGTTGGATCTTGCTGGTATGCATGCTGCAAATCGGCCAGGAAGGGAAACACCGAGGCGGACATACCCAAGTGAGCAGCATCGTCAAACTGACGGGACAAGGCGTCCGCCACAATATTCTCGGATCCACGCGTATAGACCAGTTCATAATCATAGCAAAGTTGTTTGGATAGGGCAAATTTTAGAAAAAAAATAAACTGCTCTTGTGACGCTTTTACCCCTAATGAGAAAGATTGAATCTTGACCTAAGAAGCACGGATACAAAACAACGACATGGTACGGACACGGCGACACACCATTTTTTCCAACAAGTAGGATATGACACGGCTAATAAAAAATATTTATTACTCCCTCCATCCAAATTACTATGTATATTTAACAAAAACCTTATTTTTATTGGGCTTTGACCTTCATATAAAAGTCACGTGACCTAAGGACAGAATGACAACGTGGAAGGGGACGAGCTCTCGGCGAAGGGGACGAGCTAACAGAAGTAGAGAAAAAAAAAGCTCCACGCCAAAAGCAAAAGACGAAGGACATACAGGAATTTCGGGATGCTCGAGGGTAAATGCAGTCATTTTTTCACCCTGAAGGATAATTCAGATCATAAAAGCCGCTTTTGTAAAAAATCTCCTCAGGAGGAGATTTTCTAAAAAGCGGCTTTAGCACCAGTTTTCGAGTAAAAGCCGCTTTTGGCGGCTGAAAATCGCTTTTTCTAAAAACCTGCCTTCCATACAGGATTTTGTACAAAAGCCGCTTTATCTACCTAAAAAGCGGCTTTTGGGAGGCAAAATCTGCCTCCCAAACGCACCCTTATTGTATTGTATTAGTCACCCAACGTTGCTGGGCAGGAGTAGCAACATGTTGGTCTAGGAAATATTTAAGTGGTTGGTGATCAGTCCGAATGGTAAAATGGCGTCCCAACAAATACGGCCTCCACTTGATCACCGCATGAACAATAGCTAACATTTCCTTTTCATTAGCCGAAAGGGACAATGATCAGCCAGCCAAAACTCTGCTCCAAAAGGCAATTGGGTGGCCATCCTGTAACAGGATAGCACCGAGGCCATGGCCAGATGCATCGGTCTAAACCACGAAGGGCCTCGAGAAATCTGGAAGAGCCAAAACCGGAGCCGCACACGTAGCTGATTTCAAGGTGTCAAAGGCCTGCTGAACGTCAGGGGAGCAGACAAAAGCCCCTTGCTTGAGTAAACCAGTCAAAGGAGCAGCAAGTGACCCATACTTGGCGACGAACCGGCAATAATAACCTGTTAACCCCAGAAAGCCCCGAAGACTTTTCAGAGAAGTTGGGATGGGCCAATCAACCATAGCTGCCACTTTGGAGGGGTCGGTAGAGACGTGGCCATTAGAGATCACATGGCCGAGATAATCAACCTGAGGACACCCAAAAGAGCATTTGGAACGTTTGATAAATAAAGAGTGAGCTCGAAGTACCTCAAATATGGCCCGAAGGTGCTCGATATGGCGTTCCCAAGAAGAACTATAGACGAGTATATCATCGAAGAAGACCAAGACAAAGCGTCGCAAGAAGTCCCGAAAGATATAATTCATAAGTCCCTGAAAGGTGGCCGGGGCATTGGTGAGACCGAAGGGCATGACCAAAAATTCGAAATGGCCGTCATGAGTACGAAAAGCTGTTTTGTGAACATCCGCAGGGTGCATGCGAATCTGATAGTACCTGGCGCGTAAATCCAGCTAGGAGAAGACTCGGGCATGAGCCAATTCGTCAAACAATTCTTCAATGACTGGAATTGGATACTTGTCCTTGAGTGTGATGGCGTTTAAGGCTCAGTAATCCACACAGAAACGCCACGTACCATCTTTCTTCTGTAACAACAGAACAGGTGACGAATAAGAACTGAAACTCGGCTGAATGATCCCGCTCAACAACATCTCCTTGACCAACTTCTCAATTTCAGCTTTTTTAATATGCGGATACCTGTATGGACGAACATTGGCGGGTCCAGCCCCTGGCATAATAGGGATATGGTGGTCATGAGACCGAGGCGGCGGCAGACTAGAAGGCTCGTGGAACAACTCCTCAAAAACCGAGTGCAAGCCAGCCAAATCAGGAGGGACCTCCGATTGAGCTGAAGCCTCAGATGATAACAGTTGCAAGAAGAACCCTGGGGCGTTGTCGGTGAGATGGAAAGAAGTTACCGTTAATTTGTCCTCGTCGGAGAATGTGTCTTGGTAACGGAAGAACTTCTCAGCTTGGTACACCCAGTTCACTGGGTTATTGTCCCCTGAGTACTTTGGGAACTATAGTCGGGCCAGCCTGGTCTCTGCCACCGGCGGCCTTTGACCATGGCACTCGTCTCGCGAATGCCCGTGAGTAGTCCAACTTGATTCTGCCTGGGTAGTGTGCCAGTCGAAGTCCAGCTCCTCCTCGTCCATGCCCTTGCCGGTGTGTGGTGGCACAAAAGGACCCGAAGATGGAGGTGGCCTGGCCCCCTGCTGGTCTGGTGCTCCGGCGCCCCTGGGTGGAGGATAGGGGTTGTGCTGGTCCTGATGTCGGTTCACCAATGGAGGGCAGCGGGCAAAGGGTCCAGTCCGGGGGAGGGGGGGTGGAAGAAACCCCCTGTCAGGATAGCCCGCACGAGGGTTAGCCATCACGGACAGGGCTAGTGATCAAGGGACTCGCGGACTGATGTCATCTCCTTTTGTGCTTGCTGTTGGCCCTGTATGATGACCTGGATAAGGGGCGCCAGGGACGCCATCATCATCTCGCACAGATGCTCCCCTCTGGTTAGGGAGGCTAGCGCCCCATTAGAAGGATCTCCTTGCACGTGTGGCCCAGATGCTGACTGATCATCAAGGTCTAGTTGTGGGTTGCTTCTGGCCATCGTGAATCCAAGGATCGTTGCTCTGATACCAATGATATGTTCCAGCAATCTGAGACAGTAGGAGTTGGAAAGATTGGAAATTGAGGGAAAGGAAAATAGAGAAGATGCAGTTAGGGAAGAAGAAGAGAGGAAAGGAAGAGATGAAGAGGGATAAGGAGGATCGAAGGAAGGAGGGGGGCTCTCAGCTGGCCGGCGGCTCAGGCTGAGAGGGACGAGACAGGGGAGGTAGAATTAGGGTAAACTTCTTTCATAGACCAGTTAGGAGAGTGCGACGCTGTGAAGAAACACAGGAATGAAGTGATCGATCGGACATCGATCGGCTAACCAGGCAATCGATCGCCAGTGGCGGAAGCTCGAAGAGAAAACCCTTTTCCTTAGGGTTTTGGAGGGGTATTTGGGACTTTCTTACCCATCCTATATTACCCTTAAAGAGGCTCGTGAGAGCCATCTTGGGTAGTCTTGGGGTCTTTGGGGAGAGCCCCTTTGTGGGGATTTGGGTGAAGCCATAGCAAGGGAGAGAAGAGGAAGAAGAAGAAGATGCGTGATTCTCCTCCGATGCTCGGCTAAACTACCTCGAAGGCGTAGATGAAGCCAGATAGATTGGTTTTATTGTTTCTTTCTCTCATCTTGAATTTTATCTTGGTTGATGTATGAATCTTTGTTGTGTTTTAATGGTTAATAAATTGAGAATTATTCTATGTGCTTGAGAGAGGCTAGAGTGAGTCTTGTGGATTTTTATCTGAGGAATACTTGCGTGTCTGAGAGGAACGTAAGTAGACCAAGGTGTTATATATCAATAAAGTTTCATTGATCTATGCTCGAGAGAGATAGACCATGATTCAATGTTTTGATGGTTTATGTGTTACGTCCGAGAGGAGAGCACTATATCTTGAATTGATGAGTATATGCCCGAGAGGAATATGCTAATCAACTAGGAATTTGTAAAAGAGAGATAAACGATAAAACTAGTTTATTTCGTGGTGGATTCGAAGCCTTGGTACTTCTCCATATTAGTTTAATCAAATTTTAAGTAACTAGGATTTATTGTTTTCTCTAGATTAAATCAAAACAACAACTTTCTTTCTTGACTTTGGTAGATTATTCATCCGTCCCTGAGGTTCGACATCCGTTAATACTCACCGTAGTACAATTGCCTTGTGCACTTGCAAGGGTTTAATATTGAAACAATCACCATGATTGGCATTTGTTTGGTTACAATTTCAGTTTAATCCTTGACTTCAGTAGTATTCTTGTTATGTTCCAACTACTCAGTAGTCGTATTTTTCTTTATTTAGGCTAATTGTATTGCTGGCCATTGGCCCAGCCTAGGGGAATAGCCCAACTTCTTGCGTATTATGTAATAAGGCCGTATGCCCAATTAGAGGGAATAGCCCAAGCCCATTGCGTGGGAAGAGTATGTAAATAGCTTAGGCTCTCTTGATTTGATTATTCTGAATAGTTAAGAAAGCAAGTTGGATCTCAGGGCTAAGAAAGCAATCTTCTTAGGATTTAATCCGAGTGAGAAAGGCTATAGACTATGGGATCCTGAGTCGAAGAAGGTGGTGATAAGCAGGGATGTTACATTTGATGAGAATTTTATGTTGACCAAGATTAAGCATATGATCTCTCAAGAAGGAAAGGTAGAAATTGAATAGAGAGTGGAACATAGAGTGGACACGTAGGTGGAGCCTATAGAACCAGTTTATGAGTCCACAACAAGCTCTAATGACATGGAATCTGATGATGGTGGCAGTGAACACTTGAAGTTCAAAGATTTGGATCATTCTGATTCGATAGCGGTGAGTCGGCCTAGAAGAGAATCAAAACCAAACCCTAAATTTGTAGAGATGGTGACATTTGCTCTTTCTGCAACTAGTGATGTGATTCCTACTGGTTATGTAAAAGCCATGAGATCTTCAAAATTAGACAGTTGGAAAATTGTTATGAGTGCGGAGATGGCGTCTCTTCATAAGAATAAAACTTGGGAGTCAATTCCTTTCCCAAAATGGAGGAAAGCAATTGGTTGAAAATGAGTTTTTGCTAAGAAAGAAGATCCTCTAACTCAAGGTGGAGTTCGGTTCGAGGCAAGACTTGTAGCAAAAGGATATGCACAACGGGAAGGCATTGACTATAGCGAGATATTTTCTCCAGTTGCTAAACATTCCTCTATTCGTATTTTGCTTACTTTGGTTGCACACTATGATTTGGAGTTAGCACAATTAGATGTTAAAACAACCTTTTTGCATGGAAATTTGGATGAGGAAATTTATATGTGTCAAGCAAATGCTTTTGAAGTTGTTGGAGGGAATACTACTAATGCAAATTACACAAGTCATTGTATGGTTTGAAACAATCCCCTCGCCAATGGTATAAGCGATTTGATCAATTCATGAATGGTTGAAAGTTTACAAGAGGCCAATATGATCCTTGTGCTTACTATTGACGGCTTGATAATAGGTGTTTTATTTACTTATTGTTATATGTTAACGATATGTTGATTGCTTGTAAACATAAGGTTGAGATAGAAAAATTGAAGACTCAATTGAGTCAAGAGTTTGAAATGAAGGATCTTGGAGAGGCCAAGAAGATCCTTGGTATGGAAATCTCCAGAAACAGAGAGACATGTACACTTCATCTTACCCAACAAGACTACTTGACTAAAATGTGCAAGAAGTTTGGTCTTGATCATAGTACAAAGTCATTGAGTACTCCTTTGGCTTCTCATATAAAGTTGAGTGCTTTGTTTTCACCAAAGACAAACGAGGAGCATGTAGATATGGAAAAACTTCCTTATACTAGTCTTGTTGGGAGTTTGATGTATGCTATAGTTTGTACTCGTCTTGATATTTCTCATGTTGTAAGTTTGGTTAGCAGGTACATGCATAATCAGGAAAAGAATATTGGTATGCTGCTAAATGGATTCTTCGATATATACATGGGACAGTTAATTTGGGTTTGATGTTTGCTAAAGATGATAGTACCACACCATGTGTTCAGGGATTTGTTGATTCTGATTATGTAGGTAATCATGATAAGAGAAAATCTACTACATGATATCTTTTTTTGTTGGCTAGAGGTGTTGTGAGTTGGAGATCCACTTTGAAGTCTACAGTGGCTTTGTCTACAACAGAAGCTAAATACATGGCTACCACAGAAGCCATGAAGGAGGCCATATGGTTGAAGGGGCTTCTTTCAGATCTTGGAATATTACAAGAGCACGTGGTTGTTCATTGTAATAGCCAGAGTGCCATTTATTTGGCTAATAATCACACTTATCATTCTCGCACAAAGCATATTGATGTTCGATTTTATTTTGTGAGAGAAGTCTTGGAAGAAGGGCAAGTCATCCTTCGAAAGGTTTCTACCGCTGACAATCCGGCAGATATGCGTACTAAAGTTATAACTGGGATTAAATTTCAACATTGCTTGAATTTGATCTATTTATCTCGTGTTTGAGCCCTTTTTTTTGGGTGGTTTGAGGTGTTACATGCACCATTTGATGGCAGCTTGTTGCAGTTTGTGGTGTTTTTTTGCCAAGGTAGAGGTTACTCAGGTGTCCTCATATGGTATGGTGTGGCCAGAAAAACTCGCCAAGGTGGAGATTTGTTATACTTTGACCCGCGCCCGCGAGCTCGTTTCTTGCCCGTGAGCGTGCGTGTGTCTGATCTGTTTTAGCTTCTTTTTCTGTCCTTTTTTGAGCCGTTGGATTTAGGTCTTTTTTTCTTAAGGAATACAAAGGAGAAAACCTAATTTTGATGGTACAGTGTGTTTGAGGTGTTCTGGGAGAGGAGAGACCATGCTTGTACTTCGATTTGTTTTGATTAGTGGAAGTTTGATTGTTGTCCGTGGTTTTTTTCCTGGAAGGGGTTTTTCCACGTAAATATGTGTCTCTTCTCTATTGGTTTTCTTTTCTTTTTAGTATTTGTTCCTGCCTACGCACAACAGTCTTTTCTATATTGTCAATGTATATGTCTTCTTGTTTTCAATCCAATGTGACAAGCTGGTTTCGCTTATATTTTTCGTCTTTATACTGATGCTGATGGTCTAGATGATGACTGGTATCAATTGGAAATCAGGGTGTATAAGGTGTTTAGTATCATTGCAACTGACAACGGAGTGAATCCCATTCTAAGTCTTAGCTTGATTATTTGCTCTGTTTTGAATTAATTTGCTTATATAGTGTTTTTTATGATACCCATTTTTGTCTAATGAAGCCTGTCTGCATATGAAAATGAGTTAAATTTATTAGATTATAAGACCATTAGGAAAAAATAAAGTCCCCCCCTCTTCGAGTGTTTTTGGTGGTGAGAGAGCACAGTCAGCCATCTAATGATGGATCCATATTTTTTAAACTACAGACAAGCTTAATTGGATGGAGAGAGTAAGAAAATTATAGGCCCATGTAGTGTTATTTTTAGTGACAGTGCAATTTTTAATAGAAATGGTGATGCAGGCCGTGAATATGGACACGTTGTTGATGATACCGGCTAACGGGTTAAGCGACCTTCCATCGTATTCTCACGAATAGGTAATATGGTCAAAGTAGGGATAACTAGAGAAAAATCTTCTCTTTCTTTGCAAAGCAATTTCTAAAATAATATAAAAAACAACCACTCTACAATGAAGCCTACGTTTGGCCTTTAAAAGTTTGTAATAGATATTCTCATACCAAATGCTTTTACCTTATTGGCTAGTTAATATCCTAATAAAATAAAGCTCTAACTAATCTCCTTGTTGACAATGGCTAAACGCCATATGCTTCTTTCCACCTTGATATAGGTTCACAATCTTACTTGGACTTCTTTAATAAAATATACTCCACAAGATTCTCAACTATCACATAATCCAAACTTTACATAGGGATGCGTTGTCCATGGATCCGAGTAACGGGTTAAGCGACCTTCTATGACATCGTATTTTCATGAACAGAGAAAATACGATCAAAGGATAGCTAGAGAAAAATCTTCTCTTTCTTTGCAAAGCAAATTCTCAAATGATAATATATAACCACTCTACAATGAAGTCTACGTTTGGCTTTTATAAGTTTGAAATAGATATCCTAATACCAAATGCTTTGTTCTTATTGGCTAGTTAATATCCTAATAAAATAAAACTCTAACTATTCTCCTAGTTGATATTGTCAAAATTACTTATCCTTCTTTCCACCTTGATATAGGTTCTCAATCTAACTTGGTCTTCTTTATTAATATATGCTACACAAGATTCTCTACTATCGCCAAATCCAAACTTCATATTCATCTTCAATATGGACTTGGGCTGACGCATTGTCGATGGATCTGGCTAACGGGTTAAGCGACCTTCGAACAGAGAAAATACGGTCAAATTAGGGATAACTAAGAAAAATCTTCTCTTTCTTTGCAAAGAAAATTCTCAAATAATAATAAGCCACCACCCTACAATGAAGTCTACGTTTGGCTTTTATAAGTTTGAAATAGATATCCTAATACCAAATGCTTTTATCTTATGGGCTAGTTTATATCCTAATAAATAAAACTCTAACTAATCTCCTAGTTGATAATGACAAAACGCTGTATGCTTCTTTCCACCTTGATATAGGTTCCCAAGCTACCTTGGACTTCTTTATTAAAATATACTCCACAAGATTCCTCACTATCACATAATCCAAACTTCATATATTCATTTTCAATATGGACTTGGGCTTCTGAACTTGTTGTGTTGGACGTGTACGCCTACGCCATACATCAAATGGACTATGTACATGGGGTATGTAGTATGTTGCATCCTGCTGTTCTTCAATGGTTTGTTAGCATTTGTATTTAAATGTGAATAAAAGGAGGGATCCCAACTCTTTTACTTCACATCCTTCCTAAAATGCTGAACTGTTAGAAGCCATATATAATCAACCATGCCATCTATTACGCCTGCTTGATTAGTTTTAGGCATCTTAACTGATTTGCTCTAGTAAAGTCTGGTTCTCTGGTAGCATTCATCAACCTTCTCCTGATATTAGTTTTATGGCACAACACCCTGAGCTTGTTACACAGAATTTTGTGGCACTTTTCTTGTCCATGACAATTGTCCTCATATAGAGTTTAAAACCTTTTCATCGTTGGCCATAGAGGAGTAGGGAATTCTATGCATGCTCTTGGTCGAACTAATGTCATATGTATTACCATAAATAGTGAGGGTGAGGGGATTGAAGGGTTTAAAGGGAAGGATAGCGTTCATCATCCTAATGCAAGCTGGTAAATCTTATTATCATGTGCCTAATATTTGGCAGGTTATCTCTGCTAAAAAAACTCTGGTTGTTCATGACAAATGTTTTTATGTGGCTTATACTGTGTCTTTCTTTATGTGGTTGCAACTGTTATGGCGAGGTGTAATGTGTTAGGCTAGTATAAGAGTAGAAAATAACTCCCCTCAAAACAAATCATTTGCTGTCATCTAGCTCTTTATCATCTCAGTTCTTCTCTATTGTGCTGCCATTTTATTTTTTGTGCAACTTATTGCAGGTAAAACTTGCAAAACACCTTGTTGAATGCTCCATTGCAGACCGTGTGTTTTTAACGAATTCTGGAACAGAGGCTAATGAAGCAGCTATTAAATTTGCAAGAAAATTTCAGAGATTTTCACACCCCAATCAGAAAAATGCCGCAATAGAATTTTCTTCTTTTACAAATTGTTTTCACGGAAGAACAATGGGTGCCCTTGCCTTGACAAGCAAAGAACACTATAGGTCTCCCTTTGAACCCATCATGCCTGGACTGACTTTTCTAGAGTAAGCAATCCAGCAAGGCAAAACGGGAGCAGTTTTTGTCGAACCTATCCAGGGTGAAGGTGGAATATATAGTGCTACAAAAGAATTTTTGGAGGCTTTGTGGAAATCGTGTGATGAACTGATGATGCTGGTGCACTTCTTGTTTTTGATGAGGTGACTGCTAGCTCCAATTCTTGAATCTCCTTTGGTTAAAGTAGCATTCTTTGCCATAATGATTGTCAATTTAGGGAAGTTGTTTCGTGCTTTATGATACTGACATAGTGTCTTGTCGTGTGTGTATTATAGGTGTTGCTGCACTAACATCATTCATTGGAAGCATTTTCCCTATGTCCAAACCTGACTTCTTCTATGGATAGGGCTATGCAGCAAGTATAATTGTTAAAGTGGTGATAAATAATAAGCAAATTTGAACTTAATTAGTAGGCAAAAAGTTTAAAGTGTGTGCTCATTTATATTATTTTTCTCTTGCATCAGTTTCTTAAAGCTCATCTATATTTCTTCCTGGCACAAACACCATAAAATCATTCCTACAGAATATCATGATGTTTCTGCAAATTCATCACCTTAGTTTTTTTCCCCATGAAAAAATTAGGCAAGTTGCTGCAGTTATTTTTGTGGTGTTTTCATATTTTAAATCTGCTTTGCGGGAGACAAAATGCCTTCAACATATTTTGAAGGAATTTTACTCATTCTCTTCCTTGTTCATGTGGGTAGTTGTTTGCTTGTATCTAAAGCAGGACATTTGATGCATTTGAACAATTCTTTTGTGGAAATTATTTTATGGTAATATATATATAGGAAAGAGTGCATGTGGGTCATTAATCCAATTATTAGCAACAACTGCAATATAATCAATTATAATGACTGTATGATGTCGGTCTGTCAAACAGGTGAAATGTGGGATAGGCCGACTTGGAAAGCTTTGGGCTATGGTGGAGTCCGGATCTGCTGGTGATGCTTCACCAGCAAGGTGAAGTTTCACCAGCCGTCGATCGTACGGAATCAACGCTACGGAAAGCGTGTGCACTCGGCCAAAAGACGTGTGTTTGGCCGAGCGCACATTGTATCTGTAAGATCCTTCATCTTGAACCGGTTTATTTTAGTGTGTGTATCAGTTATTGTATGGTTTAAGTGTTTTCCAATTTAACTCGGTTGTTTTCGAAAATAAATGAGTTTACGAAGGTTTTAATCAAAACTAATTTCACAATCATGAGTTTCAAGTGATTTTAGATCAAACCTGTATTTTTGGGATTTTTTTTATTTTTTCACCAGTTTTTCGAAAATTAGGGTTTGACGGGACCCCAGCGGGCCCCGCCGTTGAAATTAGGTTTTTGCAACCAAAATGCCCCAAAAATTAAGTAAAGTCATTATAAAATTTTTTAGAATTTTCTGGACTTAATTTCGGATTAAAATAGCCAAACTTTCCAATTTTAGCCAAAAACCTTATTTCTACCCCACATTTTACTTAGGTCTACCCCAACTTTTTCTATAAAAGGAAAGGGCTGGGTCATCTTCCATTTTGGGAATAGGCTTGGCCAGGAGACTTGGAGCTTATTCCCCATTAGGCTTGAAAAGGAAAAGATTAGAGGTAATTAGCTTAATCTCTTCTTGTTTTTTAAGTCTTTCTTAAAACTTTTCTTAATCTTGATTTCTCCATTGTTTCAATCTATTTTGAAAGCATAAAATCACTGTTTTATATCTCTTCTCCAAGCCCTAATCTTCAAAATCTTGTTTTTATGTTTCCAAAGCTTTAGATCTAAGGTTTTCTTTTCATATTCAAGACTAAATCGTGATTAGTAGTGTATTAACATAAAATCGTATTTTTGGAAGGTGTTGGAGGTGATTGAAGGTTCATTCTCATCAAATCAAGGTAATGGGTTCTTCAATCTCAGCCTTGTGTGGTAAAAATCTCGTTTTCAATGATTTTCTTGAAATGGGTTTTTGTATGCTTAGTCTCTAATGGTAAGTTTAATATGTGTTAATCTTATTCCTCTATTTCTTAGGGTTATATCTTAAAACGATCTAGATTAGTGTTCTGAAAGGTTTGATGGGTTTTTAATGATGTTTGATACCTTGGATGAATGTTTGAAAATGTATTAATAGAGTCTCGGTTTTTGAATATTTGAAAATGGAAGAGATGACCCGCGATCGATCGGCACTATTCACCGATCGATCGTTTTCTCGGTTTTGCTCTACAGTCCGATTTTTCAATAGTCATAACTTTTTATTCCGAACAACAAATTGTGCGTGGTCGGTGCGTTGGAAAGATGACTTCTTGAAATGTAACATGAAGCTTGAATCAATCCAATCAGAGGTTTGTACACGAAGTTATGAAGATTTAAACATTGGAGTCACTTTTTACCTCATTTCTGCATCTTACACTTGTTTTCCTATAAAAACAAAAAAACTACATTAAAGTACCACTAATTCTAATCAAACACCAACCTAAACATAGGTTAAAGGGCTTATGAAATGCATAATTCATGTGTAGGTCATATGGTTTATGAGTAATTGAGGTGATCATGTTATAGTTTATTGTATGGTAAAAGTGCATGCTTGTAGGAGTAAACATTCAACTATATATGGATGGATTTAAGCTTGATGATAGAAATTGCTTTGATTTCAATTTAGAATCGTTATTTTGGAAGGTATTTAAGCATGCAAATATTGCTCAATGAGTTTATGTCGAAGCATGATTCATGTGATTAGAATATGCATGAGTATACACACACATGAGAATCTATTATGAGATTTTAGTTGATTATGATGCATGAGGGGATGGATTGGGAGCACGTTCCATGTCTTGGAACCCACGTAGGATTGCTCATGGATGTATCATGATAGCATGCATCATGTATCAGACTTCATGAATGAAGTTTTATCGTTGTTTAAACGAAATTGATCGATTGTATCAAAATTTGGTTGGTCCGAAAGGACATGTTTTTTATTTCGTTCCTTCGTGGAATAGGTTCACTCCCCGGGTTGAGTCTGATTGAGAAATATAGGGGCGAGTTGTGTACTTGCCTTGCGGAGATTATTGAGATGTCAAAAACTGGACTCTGAGCATTTGGGTGGTATGCTTTTGTGCACCAGCTACCATGTGTTTTAGTTTCTCTGTGTGAGATTCGAGCTCTCCCCCACCGCAGGAGACTACCCAGGGCGAACACACCTGCTCTAGCATCCTTGGCCATGATTGTCCAGGGCGAGCAGCACGTTGGGACTGACAACCCCCTTTTGTTTCCAGTGTGGGAACCGGACCATGATACGCCTTCGTGGCCTTGATTGTGTCCCGCCTTCGTGGCAATATTGTGTTACTCCTTGATGGAGGCATTCACCATTGTGTTGATACATGCTTATGCGATGTTATGCATGATTGTACCATCTGTCGGTTACTTTGGACATGCAGGGTGAATTTATGATATATGAATGCATGATTTTACCATGTGTTGGTTACTTTGGACATGCAGGGTGAATTTATGAGATATAAATGCATGATTGTACCATGTGTTAGTTACATTGGACATGCAGGGTGAATTTATGAGATATGAATGCCTGATCGAGATAAAAATATGTGAATGAGATATCATTATGCAGGATTATGTGTTATGAATGCATGAGATGGAAGCATGTGGATGAGATATTGTTATGCAGGATTATGTGTTATATATGCATGACTAGAAAATGGGATAACCATGTTAATTATGGATCTACTGCTATGTTATGATGCCGTATGATTTTTTATTATTGTCGATTGTAATTAAAACCATTACTGAGTTTTATACTCACCCATCTTTCCTTGTTTTGTTTTGGGGTTGCATGGTATGACACGCAGATGGATAGGATCCTCTATTTGAGGAACGATCATAGAGAGAGCGGGATTAGGCGTGGAAGCTTTGGAGTTTATCCAGTTTATCTTGTTGATATTTTATATTGGTGTATGTTAAGACTTGTGATCAAATACTTTTAGACCCTTTTGTTTCGAGCATGGTGAGTTGGCTCAAGATTGTAGTTGTGGGTTTAATGACTTGTCGTTTGATTATGAGTAAACTCTACCTTTGTTCCTCTTATTTACTCTTGCACAAAATTGTTCGCGTAACTCTGTTAGATGGACCGCCCGTATGTGGGCCATAAGTCTTCCGCTATAACTCTTTAACGTCACCCCCTTGCGCCGGTTCAACTCCTGGACCGGGTTCGGTTCGAATCGGACAGTGCCTGGGGTGTGACAGTATCTGTGTGCGCCGTCGATTCTGTACAATCGATGGCTGGTGAAACTTCACCAGCGGCTTTGTTGGTGAAGCTTCACCAGCCGATCCGGTTCCGGCTATGGTGTGGTACTAGATATCATGACTCTGGCAAAGCTTATGCTGGAGGTCTACCTATTGGCGCGGTTCTTACCACTAAAAGGGTCTGAGCAGCCACAAAACCTGGGGACCATGGAAGTACATTTGCAGGTGGGCCTTTGGTCTGCCATTCTACCCTTGCGGTTTTAGAAAAAATCCAAAAGCCTGGTTTCTTAACGAGTGTAGCAAAGAAAGGCAATTACCAGAAGCTAGGAGGAAATCAGCATGTTAAAGAAGTTCGTGGTAGCGGACTTATCATTGGTATTGAGTTGGATGTTTCCGCCTGCCCTCTTATGGATGCATGTCGGGATTCTGGTCTTATTGTATTGACGCAGGCAAGCAGCCCAAATTCTATTGGAATGCTTGCCTGTGTTAGACAAGAAAGGGTCGCAGCAGCCATAAAACCTGTACATTTGCAGGTGGGCTGCTGGTCTGCCATGCTACCCTTGCTGTTTTGGATAAAATCCGGAAGCCTGGTTTCTTAGCGAGTATGTCAAGGTAAGGGGCTCCTTATGCAGAAGCAGGACTTTTGATGCATTTGAACAATTCTTTTGTGTAAATTTTTGCTGGTAATAGATAGGAAAGAGTGCATGCGAGCCATCAATCCAATTAGTAGCAACAACTACAATATAATCAGTTATAATTACTGTATGATATTTTCTGTCTATCAGGTCCAATGTGGGCTAGCCCAATTTGGGAAATCTAGCTCATGAAGCCTATGGTGTAGTACCATATATCATGACGCTGGCAAAGCCTCTTGCAGGATGCCTACCTATCGGTAAAGGTCACAACAGCCATAAAACCTGGAACCATGGAAGTACATTTGCAGGTGGGCTGCTGATCTGTCATGCTGCCCTTGTTGTTTTGGCACCTCATCCAGAAGCTAGCAGGAAACTAACATGATAAAGAAGTTTGTGGTAGCGGTTTGACAGTTGGTATCATGGTTTTAAAAATCGGACCGGTTTGACCGGAGCCGGACCTATTTTTAGTCCGGGTTGACCGGTCCGATCCGGGTTTCACCCCCGGCCCCCCTCCTCCCGGCGACCCCTCTCCTCTCCTCCCCGTCGGGGGGCTGGTTCTGCCTCGAGGCGGGGCTGCCCTACCTCGAGAAGCGGCGGGGCGGGGGGGCCCTCCGGTGGCGGAGCTGCCCCCTTCTTTTTTTTTTTTTAATTTGTGATGATATCATCACTGGATCAATCCGGGTTGACCCCCGGTTGGACCTACCCGGCAGAAATTCCGGGTCGGTCGGTTTTAATTTAAAACCTTGGTTGGTATCGAGTTAGATGTTTCTACCTCCCCTCTTGTGGATGCTTGCTGGGATTCCGATCTAATTGAATTGACCGCAGGCAAGGGGTAGTGAGGCTGGTATCGCCGTTGATCATGCCGGAGCAGGAATTGGAACATGCAGCCCAAATTCTATGGGAATACTTGCTGTATTAAACAAATACAGGCCAGTTTAGGGCGAAGTCACTTCCCATGAAGGAAAACATCTATCTGAAGTTGAGATTGTACCTCAATCTACATATTTACTCCCTCCGTCTAAAAAGAAAAGACTGCATTAAAAAAACAAAATAAACTAATTTCAATTCATTTTAGTTTTCTAATGCAGTCACTTCTTTCTGGACGGAGGGAGTATAAGACAAGTGCCTCTTCATTAGTGCACACGCTTAATTGAACACAGTTTTTAGAGTAACCGACTATTTTAGGCATTGTTGTGTTCTTGATTCTGTTATGCAACTCTTTTGATCTATTCGGTTATATGAAGGTTAGTAGAGTTCTCTCATATCTCAAACCAGTGACTCTGCGCCAAAATCTTCGTATATGATTACTTCATTACTGCCTTTCCTCTGTAAGTGTGAACAATTGCCCCCTAAAACTCTTTTGCATAAAATGCATCACATTTTGGCGTAATACCTTATTTAAACCAGTGACTTCTGATAGTAACAAATGCCATGGTGCATATTTTTTAACATTGCATGTTAACTTTTTCCCCTATTATCCACCCTTCGTCCAGCAAAAGTGGTGGACTAACCCGAGCTCACGTAAAACTCTAGCCATTCGGCTCATGCCACTCGAGCTTCACGCAATCCTTTTAATAATCCAGAAAAAAAATTTTGATGCAAGTTGGAGCTAGTTTTTTCGTTGCAATTTATAAAATATACACCCTCTATTCCACATCAATTATTTAGATTAGACATACAGAGTGAACCAAAAAAAATAATTCTTGGATTATGAAAACAGAATGAACAATTTCTATTCCGAGTATCCAACAGCAAATATGAGACAAGGGGAGAATGCTTTTTCAAAACAATTTGCGAAAGTCTAGCAGAAGGGCTTTGTCTGAGGTAAAATTTTGCATGACTGTCCTAAACGACCTAGATGTACAAGCTGAAAGATGTTTACTTCCACTCCTATATTCTTTTAGGTAAGAGCTTAAATGAGAAATGGCTCACCCGCATCTGTTTGAGTCTTGTTGATCCGATTCATCCTGAGCCGTCAGATCTTAATGTGACAACGGCTGGTGATTTACACCACCTGCCCCTGTTTTGACACCGGCCGATAGAAATCCGAAGTCTCAAGGTAACTCGGCTCATGCACCTGTCTCTTGTAAATATAAATGGTTTCTTTTCTTATGCCAATCAACTTATGAGAACACGAAAGAGCAAGAAAATGGAGTAAAAAAGTGGAGTAGTAATATAAGGATCTTTTTCTTATCGTCCATGACTCACCTGTCGGCAGAACTGCCGAAGTACACGAAAAAGTAGGGAAATGGAGTAGAAAAATGGAGTATGATGGCCCTTTTTCTTATCGTCCATTACTTGTGGCTTAAGCTGGCAGAAGTACAGAACTGCCGAAGTACCTTAAAAGTGGGAAAAGGAGGGTAACACTACAGTAGTAGAATCTCAAAAAGGTTGAGAACTCAATCAATGGGTGTCGACGCTGACTCTGCGCCATACTTACTTTCCAGCACAAACACAGAAGAGCCTCCCTCCTAACAGTTTCCCCCTGCTTCCTTTACATAGTGCCTGGCCTGCAGCTCAAAATCCAGCTCCCACTGATTTTCACTTTCTATTTAGAAATGGCCCAGGTATGATTCAGCTGCATCTTTTAGGCTACTTCTATCTGCCATATGTTTGACTGACTTCCATGGATATCAACCTGTTTTTGCTCATTTGCCCTCTTGAATTTTGTTATTTTTTGTTTATTTTATCATTTATCACTGTTTTTAACCTTTTTTATATTGATGGGTACTGGAGATTTTGAGCTGGTTTTGCTGAAAATTGTTTTCTGAGCTGTGTGCAGAAAGTAGTGCTCAAGATTCCAGCTATGGCTGATGATAAGACCAAGCAGAAGGCTATTGAAGCAGTGGCAGATATATTAGGTATTATCACAAAAGTTCTCTTCTTCTAGTCTGCTTAGCAAGCAAAATTGAGAAGTCCAAAAACTAAGTAATTAAATGTCTTCAATTTTTGCATTTTTTAACTTTGGTTGGAAATTTTAGAACTTTGATTACTGCGGTATGGGAGGAAGTAAGTTATGTAGGTGAATCTTGGCTTCATTTTAGCAGTCTAATCTGTTCAGTGCATTTGCCAGTAGTTCCTGTAATTGGAATCAAATTAAAATGCTTGTGAAAAAGTGTGTTCCTCGTGCTGGATTTATTTAATTCTTGGCCACAAAATCTAGTGTTGCTTATGATCTTTTACTTTCTTCTTTGGGTAAGAATTCATCCTCAATTAGTCTTCATCCTACATAGATATTAGGACCTAAATTAAATGGTCCCAACTAACTTTTTCTTGCTACCATTAATTGTGTAAGAAACTAAAATCTAGATTTTCACTCTTTTTGTCTGTCATGTTGTTTTATTATATCTGTATCTGCTCCTATCTAGATGATTCAGTCTTTTAAAGAAATAATTTGTAGAAGGCCCTTGTGCAGCTGTGCTTTCAACTAAACCAACTATAGTAATTGTTAGGTGGTGAGAGTTCTAAATTAACATTCATTTTGTTTGTTCTTTTTGTTGGCCCCAAGTTTCTTTCAGATGACAACCTATTATTTGTGTGATCCAGGCATCGACTCAATCGCTGCAGATTTGAAAGAGCAGAAGATGACAATTATCGGCGAGATGGACACAGTTGCAATTGCAAAGAAACTGAAAAAAATTGGGAAGGTGGATATTATATCAGTTGGTCCAGCTAAGGAAGAAAAGAAAGAAGAGAAGAAGGATGAGAAGAAAGTCGAGAAGAAAGACGAAAAGAAAGATGAAAAGAAAGATGAAAAGAAATGAGCAAAATTGGGACACGAGTTTTCTTGACAAATTGGTCTCTTGGGTAACTCGGAAAGCCATATAAATTTTACTTCCCTTAAAAATAAAAAGAGACGAAAATCTCAGTGTACCCTTTCCCTTGTACCCATTGAAGAATTAGTCTTTTTCCTTCTCTTTTTGATCTGGAGAGTCATCCTTCAGTACAGTACCTTATGTAGAAAAATTTAAGTATAGATTTTTTTTTTACCCTCATGATAACATATATCTGCCTTTGGTATGTCATAATTTATTCATTTGCGAGAGCTTGCAGAACTCTTTTTACATATCACTTTTTTACTGCATAGCTCACTCCTCGGTCATGCTGCACCATTCAAACATTCTTTAACGAAAAGAGGGGTATATTTGGTTGAAGAAGTGGTGTCTATAGTCTTTAAGGGTATGCAGTCACTTGTTAAAGCATGCACCATGATGTTGCAGCTGTAATCTTATCTCAGATGACGTCTCACTTGCAACAATATTGACAAAGAGCACCAACAGAGGTTAAGAACTTGAAAGTATCATATTCATATTGAAATTGCAATTTTGGCAATATGGGCATACCTGTACGATTACGACATATTTGAATATTGCCCTTGAAGATTGAAATGAGAACGTGTTCATACTGGGAATTACCATTTAAGAGAAAGAATATTTTACTGTCCCACTTTGCTACACTATGATATTTGTCTTCTGCCGTGGGCAGAAATAAGCACAAGAGTTTTTTGTTTTGTTTTCACACAGGCCATTTTAAGCAGGACAAAAAGTGGCCAGACATGGATGTATATTAATTTTGTTGAAATAATTAGTCATCAAGAATCTTTAGAATTTAGAGCCCTAGGAAAAGGACAATGCTAATGGGGTGGCTGCCAGTGAAGTATTTTACTTGATTACAAGAGCATTTGCTTCATAGTACAAGCAATGAATGGTGACTATTTTATGCACCACAACTATCAAAATCATTGTTTAAGCTTTTCTTCTCTAAAAGATGCTCCCCTACCGAGGCGGGCGAGATGTAGTAAGAGAATGATTGCCTGCGGTCGATCCTTGCAATCAATGGAGCACATTACCGCACTGACTCGACACAAGGACTCTGGTTCATGTGCAATCCGTCTATCTTTGGGCATTGACGGCTCGTGAAACTTTACCTGCTAGAGCCCTCTCACTATGGCAACGTCTTACTACGAAGAAATCGACATAACTTGTTACAACATATTTTAATGTTATAACACAACTTATTGACAACATAACACGTTGCAACATATGTACATCTCATAACACAAACAATGTGATAGTATTCGTTATTCAGTTCATTTCAAAATACTTCAATTGGCATGCGCAAAAACTAGGTCGATTCTGCAGCTTTTTGTTCAATTTATCATCCAAACTGATGTCACCAGAAAATCACCTTGCTGCATTAAAGCTCTAAGAGTTGGTAAAATGCTGATTGATAGGAATAACTGTCACCAACAATGGGAAAGTAAAAATCTGTGTGGAATATCCTGCGACATAATAGTGGTGACATTAGTCAATACAAGGAACTTAAGTGCACACCATTGTCGCAGAGTAAGTTGACATGCATTGCAGACCTTTACCCCACTGCTCAAAGAGGAGAGGTGGAGGCAAAAGCAAAGGAGGAAGAAGGCGAAGGCCATGGCCAAGGCTAAAAGAGCACATGAATGATCCCTGCTAAGAAGGCTACAACAGATTTCCATAATAGACTTCAATTCATCAGTCACACATCTAGGGTGATTAACTGGGCACACGTGTGCTAGAGGAGATAAGGAAAAGAACTTGGCTACCACATAGCTTATGAAGTAGGGAAGACATAACCATGAAAAAGATGAGGGGGAGGAGGAGGCAGTTAGGAGGTGGAGGTAGAGGCAGACTAAGAGGAGGCCAAGGCGAAGAAAGAAGTGGTGGTAATGTAAAGATCGTTGGAGAAGGAAGAGAGGGAAATGGAAGGGAGAAATCAAAGGATGAGTGTAAGTTTTCTGCATTGGTGACTTTGGAGAAGGCATGTTCGATTTAAGGAGCAATAGATCAATAAGCTCATGCACATGGTAGTAACACTCACCACAACTTCGAGTTAGAATGATTCTATTATTGATATGAGAAGAGAAATTTTAACACATGCTCGAATTGTGTTCACACAAGCATTTGAGCGACTTCCTCAAACAAGTTGTAACATCCGAAAAATTAGTAAGTATTTTAAAACCCAAATTTGACCCTCTTAATGTTTGATTTGGTCATATTTTTCCTTGTAGAAATTAAAGTTGGTGAGAAGAGCTTTCCAACGCTACCAACTATGCGCGATTTGGAATTCGGAGTAAAAATATATGAGAAATTGAATTTAATTGAGCGCGACTGCGATCGATCGCCATAAGAAGCGATCGATCGGCAAGTTGAACCGATCGACGCCTTATCAAAACGATCGATCATAGTTACTGTGATTTTTAAATGTTTTGTTTCACGTAAAGCGATCGATCGGCTATAACGCGGTAGTGTAAAACAACGCATACGACGGCCGCCGATCGATCGCCAGTTGCGGTTTTGCGATTTCTAGCTTATCTTTATGGTGGATTTGCTTGGGAAAGATACCAAATCCCAATGGGACTTGATTTGCACGTCTCTAGAAGGATCTTGAAGCCTTCCCATTGGTTGGAAGTGTCTATAATTTGGAAAATTAATTTAAGAAGGGATTCTCCCCCAACTCTATATAAACACTAGAGAATTGGCTTGTGCTAACCCTTGAACGTCCAGAGACCTTTCCCCCTCTCCTTCCCATGTTCACCCATCTTCTTTAAGGCTGCTTCTTGCGGGAGTTTGCAAGAGCTTAGAGCCGGAGTTTTGGAGAAATCGGAGGAGACAAGCAACGCGTAAAAAGGCAGAATCTTTGGTGAATTAAGTAGGATGGTTTTTCCCCTCTTCTCTCTTCTGATTATATGCTTTTGACAAGTGTTTTGATTTAGCACCTTAGTTATTGTTTGGATTCTTGCGAGATGAATGAATTGTGTCTTTATTTCTATGCGTAGTGCATCATAAATCATATGTGCATTCATGTTTCGCTTCTAGATGGGAATTCGTACATAAAGTCTAATGCTTTATTAATTTTTCAGAGACTAGAAGTTCTAATATTGCTTGATTGATTATTACCCACGTTGAGTTTGTGCCTTTAGGGTGTGTCTTGCATTAATTGTCTTATTTGGGATGTATTAATGTTTAAAAACTGTGTTATATATAAGTGAACACAAGAAAGGAGTGAACTTTAGTAATTCCAGATAATCCTAGGTTCTGTAATTGGTCTAGGAGGGGAGTATATGGTCTGTTAATAATATATTATCATTTATAATGTGTTATTAAGTAAGATAATCAAGTTTAATTAAGAGCCTTAATCTCGGCCAGAACTGTTTCTGTGCTGATAGTCGGTATTAAATAATTCGTAACTAATTCAAATAAAATTAGAAAAATATAAAATCAGTGGGGTTGGAAACTAGACTCACGAGGGTATTGTCAGTAAAAATTTCAGAATCTAAGTCTTACTGTACAGAGCACAGTAGCCGTCGTAATAGGACTGTTGTGCAGGAGGCAGTGAGATGAATCTGAGAGAAAATACTAAATATACAAATAACATCATGAAATATGATATGATAATGTCTAACGTGTCAACACCAGTAATTGGACTATATACTTATGAAGTATCATAGTAAGAATTGGGTTAGAAGTAATCTAATTAGGAGGGATAATCCTTTGAACGAGTGATTCATAACTATCTATCCTAAAAGCGTTGATGTCGGTTTGATATTCCACTTGGAATTCAAATCATCTAAGATTTTTTTATTCTTATCTCTGATATTCGTATCATAGAATTTTAATGTGAATGAGAAATTCCTATCTAGGGCTGAACATGAAAGGTATGCATTGATTGTATGTTACTCCTTCGGTGAGTTATTATTATTCGAAGTGTTTGGGTTGTCTTGTTATTCTATCCATACTCCATGAGAGAGTCTATTCTAGTAAGAAATACTTTATGTCCTTAGAGTGTTGTGACCTCTATTCCTTTGAGATATTGCTCATATTGATTACATAATTGCTTCTTCCATTGGAGACCTTGCGAGACTCTCCCCATGGTGGTTTCATAGTATGCTCAATTATGCCATTGCTAGATCTTGTGAGGTCACTTATATTTATGAAATTGCGATTCCATACTGGCCGAAGGGAGGCACTATACGTACGTTAGATTGTGGACATTACGGAAGGTCCTCAGTCTCCGCCCATCGTGTCTGTAAGCATTGGTGGGGCCAGCATCCTAGACGCATGGCAGGGTTCCAAAGAGAACTCCTAGGGTGGTTCATATTATTTTAGTCACTTGCGAGCGACCAGGTTAGCAAACAGAAATTGTAACTCCTTTCACTTTAGATGTCTGGAGCCTTTGATATGATTGTTATTCTCTCCTTACACATATGTTTGTTCGGAGCTTTATTGATGTTTTCCTATACTTGCGAGTCGGAATTGTGGTTGACTAACCTTGCAGGTATATTGACCTCGGTTTAGTTCAAATGTTGTGGGATGTTCACGATCCTTTGTTATTCTTATTCTCTTCATACTGCTTGTTTTCATTCAGTGGGTTTTTACATACTACTGAGTATTTCTATGAAATACTCATGCATCCTCTGATGCAGGCACAAGTGACAATTGAGATTAGGAAGTGCAGTAGTGGAATAGCGGATTGCAGGCGCCGAGAAGAGTTTAAAGATTATTTAGTTATTTGTTTTACTTTTATTGATGCTTATGAAATTATTGGCAATTATGTGCCATAAACTTATAGGATGATTTTATTTGACTTTCTTAAATAGATTATTATTAAGTAAATTCATTTCATAGTATTCATTGATGTCTATTATTGTATTACACTGATTGCGGGCATAATCGGTTATACGTCCTTTTAAGATGATTGTAATCGGTTGGTAAATCGACTGTTCGATCGCGTGCCCGGGATCTCTACCTCGAAATGTATTCCATTGATTGGCTTCCACACTCCGATCGAGGTATGGGATTTCGGTGCGTGACACAAGTAACAATTTTCTCTGCCTTGTTTGCAATTGAATCATGTGGTACTTGTTACATTGCATGATCACATACTTTTGTAAGCATTTAAACATGAACTGTATGCTGTTATTTTTGTTCATTTACACGAACAAACTGCAGAAAGTTGCAATTGGAAGCTTACATTACACATTTGCGAAATCTATCGCATGCATTACAAAACTTTTCCTTTTGGCCAAAGTCAATTTGGACCATTCCACATACTTCGTAAAAGATCATTAACGACACCTTCTTTCTTATCTTCTTTTTGGCATTAAGTTCCCTCAGGAAGGTGTTACCTGAAAATCTCAAAAATGGAAACCCCTCAAGGACTCCTTCGTATAAAATTAAGTGGATAAAAAAGTAGCCCAAGAAAGATAATATGTTTACTGTCGATAGATAAATTAGTAAATAAATTTATAAAGACCAGAAATCAATAAGTCTAACAAAACGGCAGCCCATAACCAAAAGATTAAGCATAACAAAGAAATGTTACTATCCACAACAATAACTGCTTAAACATCAATTTTCCTAAAACAAACTCAAACATTAATTGATGCATAAATATAATTCTGCAATTTTGTTCAACATTGGCAATCAAACTTCAGCCAAACTTTACCTTTTAACCAACAATTTCCATAGTTCAAGTTTCGGCCTTCTATTGTATTTTAGTGCATATCGTGTTTTTTAACATAAAGTGATGAGGTAAGCGCAGATGTTTGGGAATTTTGCCAACATTGACCGAACCGGAGTACTCTTTTATTCATGAATATCAAAATTTTACTCCCTCAGTCCCGCCTGGCTGCATTAAAAAACTACAGATCAATGACTGGATTTGTCCTAAAGCCCAATGATTCTCATGAATGTCCAAGTGGAGGGATAAGTCGAGTCTTAAAATGTTGTGGGCCCTACATATCAACAAATTTAACTCATTTTTAAATACTGTCAGGTGTTTCTAGATGGAGGGAGTAATCAATAACACAAGATCTTTAGGGCTGCACAAAAAACCCGGATCTGACCCAACCCGGATGGAACCGACCCAACATTGACCTGGGTCGGGTCCTATCTCGGGCAGGTTTGGTTCCAAGATTTAAAAACTCGGTTCTATCTCGGGTCAGGTTGGGTTTGGCTTTAAAATACCCAAGAACCGAGATACCCGAGATAAACTATTTAAATTTTTTATTTTTTAATATATAATTTTTTATTATAATTATATAAATTATTTTATTAAATATTTTTATAATTATATTAATTATTAAAATCTCGGTTCCTATCTTGGGTTCTCGGGTAATGTAGGTTTTATCTCGAGTAGGGTCGGGTTTAGGGTTCTCGATCTACCCGACCCAAGATGCAGGCCTAAAGATCCTTACTGTTTAGTCCTATGAGCTGTAATGCTACATGGCATTCTCCCATGTCAGAATAGGCCTTTCCACTTCCCGTTCCCTGCTTCCCAACAAACTGGAACTGCCGCCTGGGGGTGCATGGAAAGTAGCAGCTCTCCATGCATCAGCTGTTTTAGGCCAGTGAGAACAAGTGAGATGTTGGGTTTTGAAGCTAATTCTATTTTCAATTATCATCTCTGTGTATAATTGTAGCAAAAAAATCATCCTGCGTATAGAGATTCAAAAAGAGAGATCGAGTCCTTATCTATCTCCCTAGAGTGCTACATGTTTCCTTGAACCAAATCTGTGGTAAACAAACATCTAGAGGTCAATCCTGTTGTCATTTTGATTTGTGGGCAGACATCACAATTTAATTTAAGTCAAGAAGAATGATAGTAATAAACCAACGGCATGTTGGTGTGATGGTGAGGACTCTACTCTTTGAAGTAGAGATCTTATGTTTGAACCACCACTCCGTTGGCCACCGAGAAGCGATATTTAACCGGTGCGTATGTAGTTGCGTTGGACACCCCTAGTTATAATAAAAAAAGTATGACAATAAAAAGAAGGAAAAAGGTACTCTCCAACCGAGTGGAGAGACCCTTTCTCCAACCGAGTGTGTGACAACTGTCGGATCGTGATGGAACGGTTACTTATAAGTTTGAACTTAACCTAGATCAGCCCTTGGTTACCCCATTCCAAACTCCCCTCAAAACTCTGTCCCCCCCGCAGAGCGCGAATCCTGTGCGGCAGTCTCATCTCAGCAACCATCAGCCACCATCGCTTCTTGCCCGACGCGCACCACCCCGCCACCGCCCCTTGTTCTTCTGGAGTTGGGTTTTGAAGAACATCGCCGCCCACCACCCAGATTTCCACCATCTGCCGTCCTTGTTCTTGCTAGAGTTAGGTTAAGAAGAACGTCGCATCCCACCACCCAAATCTCTGCCATCGCCATTGGCAAATCGTCAACCCGCCTGTGGCCACATTGGATTAAGAGATGCTCAAACTACCAACCCTGAATATGAGGTATGAACTTTTTTTAACTTTGTTGTCTCACGTTTGTAGCTTCATTTGTGTGATGCTTCTTCTTAAGAATTTTTTTCTACTACTAGTGCCTAACCAGTGGCACTCTCGAGATGGAGGCTTGGCAGGATTTGGGCGAGCATCTATACGAACATTGGATAATTAAATGATGCTAAAATTTACCTAGAAAAAGTAAATTTAATAAAGTTATATTCTGCAAGGACTTGGCAAGCAACAGGTAATCAAGTTTTTTATAAGATTGTTGATTTCGTTCATTTGCTTATTATGATTGTTATTTGGGTATTTACTAGGCATATAATTTTTTAGTGCCGTCCTTGGTGTGTTTGTTTGAAAGATGGAACAATTTGATCAAAATGTTGCTGCATTACATATGGATGCATGCCAGTTGTTTGATCAAATGCCATGAGCTTTGCTTTGGCCTCTGAATCTATCTTTGGATATGTACTAGTATTTCGAACGGTAAAAGTGCTACTTTGATGTTTGCTTGAGGATGCCATTAGTCTATAATTTACTTGAAGAAGGCTAGGAATTGCAAAGGTCGGACTTTTCTTCTTCAATCTGTAACTTTTCTTTCTCCCACATCGTTCCCATGTGCCAAGTGACACTATTTTCTATCTATTTAAGAAATTACAGTTTTCACCCGATGCTTTCAATGATTGTTTTGTTGTTGTTTAATGGCAAATTATTCAAGGGAATGACTCTTTAGCTTAATTGGGAAAGCACTTGGGAATTATATTCCTAAGAACATGGTGGTTCGAGTCCACCAAGAGCCATGTAAATGCTCTGATTGGTCCTTAATAGGTTTAAATAAGGCATGATAACTAAGTCCTTGCAAAAAAAATTATTTGAGATGACTTGTGTATTTGCAGGAAGCACCTCTCATCACAGAAATCATTTGGAATGGCAACATTGCGTGAATGAAAGCGATACTGATGGTTTAAGCACCTAGAATATATGAGAAATTGGTTAGTCTTACAAATGTGCTAAAAAAATTCTGATGTTGAAATAGCAGTTGTAATAGTGTGAAGAGGTTTAATCTTATAAACATGTCAAAAAAAGACAAGACTGGCAGTTGAAATAGGAAACAAAATCGTCGCCCCTGAAATCTTTAGAAATTCTTAATGTGTGAAGAGGTTTATATCAATCTCAGTGAAGAGGATTAAAATGTGCAAGGCAGGAGAAGGGTGCCACTGAAGACAAGGTTGCAAAGGTGGACTTGTATCACACAACCCCAAAATCTACAAAGCTCGTATTATAGTTCCTAGTTCTTACTCATTCTGTGCTAACTAAAAAAAATCAATAATAAGAAACAAACTGTTGTCAACAATGACAACCAAAACTGCATGTGCAAAAACAAGTCCTATTCTTTTTATAAATATTCATTGATCGCCAATTGTAAATGTAAATAATGAAGAATTTACATCTGGCTCAGAATGTTCACCATATTGTACATGCTTTACAACAACACAGCTAAACGATGTATACAAAGTTAGGAACGGGAAAAAATTTGAGCTAAACGACATGACACAGCATCCTTCGACTACACCAAAATCCGGAGCTTGGTCAGCACCAGCATCATCAGGCAAAGGGGAAAATATCCTAGTTTAAATCATGACCTATAATAATGTATACAACGATAGCAACTGGAAAAAGTTTTAATGATTAAGATACCAAATATACAAGAAGAAACTCACAATTTTCAAACTACTATATGTGCCTAGCTTTGCCTTAGCTCTTAGCTTCTTTTCTGGCCATCTGAAACAGATAAGAGTGCAACTTAAGATAAATTATTACTTTTATTGGCTCTTGGTGGAATCGAACCACCATTTTCTTGGTATTAGGTGATTAAAAACCAAGTGCTCTACCAGTTGAGCTAAAGAGCCACATCATCCAGATTTTTTTCTTTTTCCCATTAGTAGTAACAACCATTTTCCATCATATGCAAGAAATGAAAGTATAAATTGATATCACTTGACTAAATTGAGGACTCCTCCGATCGATGACCAACCCGCATGACCTCCACGAACAGTTCGCATCTTGTTGCGTTTTAGCCAAACTAGTAAAGGAGTGTTTAAGCTATAGGATCTGTTTATGGCAAAATTAAGACACAATCAACTGAAACACTTTGTATTGAAATTCCAAAGCATGCAAACATGTTGAAAGATCACATAGACATGCAAGAGATTCTAGGGGGATTTGTACAAACTTTTGAGTAGAGCAAAGACTATACATAGGACAT
The DNA here is from genome assembly GCA_039654745.1 of Houttuynia cordata. Classification (NCBI taxonomy): domain Eukaryota; kingdom Viridiplantae; phylum Streptophyta; class Magnoliopsida; order Piperales; family Saururaceae; genus Houttuynia; species Houttuynia cordata. Next base: position 7,521,704 of record CM077504.1, read on the forward strand.
GATCAATCAGCTTTCTTGGGCTGGAGCTTAGAAGCATTAGGCACCGGCGCGTATTTGTCCTCGATCATCCATCTTTGCAAAAACCTCATTCCTCATGCTGAAGTACTTCTCGAATGCCCTGGGCAAGAACCGCAAAATCAAGAATCCAAACAGATTGATAGAAAAAATAGGTCAGATTGGCCACAGTCAAGACCTTACCAAACCACAACCACGCCAGGGAGAGAACACTACCTTAATATCAGCATTGGTAGGGAGAGTCTTGTTAAATCAGGCATCGTGTACCCAATCAATGAGCACGAAGATCCTCCTCACCGTGTAGAGAAGCGGCACCAGCATCCTCACCGGCGGCGAGAATAGGGAAAGCCCACTGAAACAAAGGCACGGAGGGGCAGCGAGGGAGGACGGGGGCAGATGGATCGGAAGCCCTCGAGCGGCCTGATTTTGGGACGAGTGGGTAAGGAATTAAATAAGGTTAAAGAGGAGGGGTAAGAAGGAACCGTCAGATAAACATCATATGGTCAACTGCAAAACCGACCGGAGAGAGCTCTCTCCAGTCAGTTGCAGACTACCGGGCCTCTAAAAAGAAAGTATGACAGTAATATTATTAATTAGAGGCAGTTCATTCTTCAGATATATGCATTACTGGTATTGGACTTCCTGGCTGTGAAATATGTTTCTGCTGCCAATAAATAAAGCATGTGGCCATTAGACCTGGACGATTCTTTCCCCTCGTTATAATAAAAAAAGTATGACGGTAATATTATTAATTAGAGGCAGTTCATTCTTCAGATATATGCATCACTGGTATTGGACTTCCTGGTTGTGAAATATATACGTTTCTCCTGCCAATAAAGCATGTGGCCATTAGACCTGAACGATTCTTTCATGAATAATTTTTTTACTACCATGCTTACAAGGATTACAATTGATGTAATGGTTTGAAGATGATCAGTCCTTTGGCTCTATTTATTTTGGCGTCAACAATTTCAAAATGTTTGTAGATCAGTTGATTATGTATAGAGCATTAAAGATCTTCGTAAGAATTTGTATGTTTTGGTTCTATGAGTCTCAGACTCTTAAATTTTAATGCTTATAAACGCAGGCAAGGGGGATCTCGGGTCGTGCCGGACAAGGGCCAAGGCAACGGAGACCGGAGGACAGAGGTGTCCAACAGCAGCATGGACTGGAGAACGGACGAGATAGTCCGGAGCGAGATGGAGCTGGGGCACTTTGGAACTTTGAAGGCACATGTGCAGGAGTCTTTATGTGGAGTAATGCTACCTCTACTTTAGGCCACCCACAATTTCTCCCATGGGATGGAATTTCCAATGAAAAGTGGTTACGTGACATTGTCCTTCTAGGCTTACCACTTAAGCCCCGTGGGTGAAATTGTGGGAAAGTTAACGTAGGAGAAACATTTTTCTTTTATGTGTGCAGGGCTACTTCTAGCATTTTGAAGAATTGCTTACATTTCTAGTATTTCACCTACTTCTTGGATTATTTCTGGGAATCGCTCTTGTAACTATCCTAGAGTCATCAGATCAGGGTTGGCAATTTGACAAGAGAAATTACTGAGTGTGTGTCGTCAATCTTAGAGATCGACAGCTCCTTGGCAGCCTGGCATAAAAGTGATGTGTGGTCAGGCCGCCCAATAATTTCTTATTTGACGAATCCTCCACTTAATTGGAGTCAGTGATCACCAAAAAACATGTGCACTCCGGCAAATAAATCCTGTTTGCTGGAGTGCGCATACACATACACAGCGGTTGCGCTATCGATTCTGGTGATAGACTGCTCTAGTTAAGTGGAGATACCCTTGAGGATGCAAGTAAGAGATCCAAGAATTCCTTCATGTGAAAAGTATGAAATAGAGTCAACAAAACAGGGTAAGCAGCCACTTGCCCATGTGCTTGTCACTGTTTTTTTTGGGGAAGTGACCCACACAGACCACACACTCACTCACTAGCTAGAGCCCACACAATTCACTCCCTAATTATATGGCCATATGGGCAAATACCCCTTTCCGAATATAACCGGGTCAGGACTCCAACCTAAGGCTACTACCACTTGCGTTGTGCGCTTTAAGGTAAAAGTTAAAAGATAAACAGGAAACTTGGTTGCAATTTCTTAACCACCTATTTTCTATTCTTCCATTTCTTGTCATAATCCAATATAAGCATTGTGCATCTCCTATCCCAGCATCATCATCTCCATTCCAGCTCTCATTTCTTCCTATTGTTCTGTTCTAACAAGAAGTTCATCATGCCATCAAAGTTCACTTTCTTCCAGTATCATTATCTGTGCTTGTTTTCTTGTGTCGCCATCTCCGGCAATTCAAAGCATATTGTAAACATTTGTAATCACCTACAGAGTTCTTGTATCTGTCATCCTGTTTTATCCCTCTTATTTTCTTCTTCCAAGTTGTCATATTAGAAAGCATTCTCAGCAACGCACAAAGGAGCAATCGTACTCCTGCAGCTTATCACCAAACACAAACAGCCAGCTCTAGTAGGAACAACCAATGTCGCAGCACAAGTCTAGAGTCACCATCTGCTAAGGCATCATGCCGACTTGATTCCCCCCTCCCCGTCTGTTGGACAAGATCAAACATTTCAAAATGTTGGAAAAATTACACATTTTCTCTCTTTTGAGAGCCAATAAACACAATCAAACACACACTTCTCCAACCCACAATGATATAAGTGACTTTTCTATGCCTCCTTGATGTAAGATGCACAAGTTACCACACACACAAATTAAGATTAACAAAGAAACATTTAATCGAACATTTGGAAGGCACAAATTTAATGTGGTTAGCTGCCAAGACAACATCTATGTCTACGAGGTCTAAAGACTAAATTCACTACTATTAACTTAAGATACATTCTACTTATTATAGATTACACAATATTTAAGGATAAATACTCTCTTACAAGCTAAGGAGAAATCTCAGTGTTATGTGGAATACACCAAGAATAGAAATAGAAGAATTATCACAAACCAGCTATGATTTGCCTTCTATTTCACAAGATGAATGCAAACACTTCAAAAGTCTCTTCCTTTCCTTCTCCTTCTTCCTCCAAGAGACTTAGGGGCTGTTTCGGAAGCCATTTCCCACTTCATTTCCTACCATTTCCTATTAAAAAACATTTGGGAAGCACATTTTATTTTTATTTAACTTTAGCAGGTGAATGATCATAATGGTCATTTTTATTCATGATGTAAATGTCCTCAGGAGGACATTCACTTGTCAAATGGGTTTTTAAATGGGAATCTTGTGACGAATGACCATACTTACCCTTCCATCATTCATTTCTCCCTTTTGAATCCCTAAAACCCATACTTCAATCATCAAATGAAAATAAAATTTTTTTCCTTTCTTACAATCATCGTATGGCCTCCCAAACAGCCCCTTATTTTCTTGATTTCCAAAGCTCATTCAAAGTTGTAGTTTTTTTTCACCTCTTATCTTCAACAAAAGAACCTTCTTTTAAAAAGAATTGGTTTTCTACAAAAAATTTTTTTTATTTTATCAACTTACACTTAACCCGAAACTGGGTGCAAAGAAAAATTAGATTGATCCTCCCACCTATGAAGACCTTGGGCCGCATTTACATGATCGCGCACCAATTCCGGATACTCATGGCCGAAGGGCACTCCATTAGGGTATGGGTGGGACTTAAGCAAATGACACATGGTTCCAAAATAAAAGGGGTCGTGGGTTGTAGGGAAGATATGTTACTCCCAAAGTTGGATTGATTTTCCCACCCATGGTTATAAGTATCAAGATATGAGTGACACGGAGGGAATAACACTTCAAAGGGATGGGAAGTAGGTGTGTGTGAGGAATAATAATCATTAAAGTACATGAATGGGTTATTATGGCTAAATTCCATAGGAAGGTGAAGTCATTTTTTTTCTTTCTTTCACCACGCAATCATCAACACCATAACCACACTATCACACATCGACAACACAAAACAACCGTAGATATCCACGACAAACAATCAACAGTCCTAAATATCGACAATTAACAATCCTAGCTATCCACAACTAGCAGTGCATGCTTTCACAGAAATAAAGAAAAAAATATTAAAAACACCAAAATCTACTGAAAAAGAAAAGTTGATAGATTGCAAACGAGGAGAAGGAATGGCCCTTCCAATGTTGGCGAGTTCCAAGTGTCGCTATCCGCCTCTCCAAATTGACTCCTACAAAGACAAGAAAATCAAGTATCAAAATCCTACAAGAAAAATCTGAACTAAATAGAATTAAGTCAAACCGTCACCAAGTCCCCGGCAACGGCGTCAATTGATTGATTGTATTTTTAACTCTTCTTACTCACAATCGCACAAGACTACGTATAGTCTAGTAGAAACGAGGTCGAACCCAAAGGACTTGGTTGATTAATCTAATTCTAATGAAAGATTTGAATTTTACGTAACAAGTTATAACAAAATGAAAAGTTCTAATCTTTAATTAAACAAAACAAGAAAATTTATACGAAAATAATCTAATGAAAAGTATACTAAGACTTCGAATCCACCCTAACTAAATAGCTTTCCTCTCCGTTAACCCATACAATTCCAAGTGATCAATTATTCGTGCCTCTCTCGAAGTCACGAATAATCGTAATGAGTGCAGCCCTCTCGAACATGCAACTAAACAAATAAATCAAACTTAATTAATCTTCCTCTCTCGAGCAAAGATCAAATATAAAAACGTAATTTTTATTCAAATAACACCTCGGAATTTGCTAAGAACGTTAGCAAACCCTTAGTTTAATTTCACTAATAATTACTCTACTCTCTCTCGATAAATAGAATAATCATAGCAAAATTTATTAAGCACATGGAATAAAAATGACTACTTTAGAATTATAAATAAACATCGAGAGTCAAACAATTCAGCAGGGCTTCATCTAGTCTTAGTATAATAAAATTAGCAAAACATGACAATAAGGGGAAAAAAAGCTTGATTCGTCGAAGAAGACATTTGCAGGAACACTGTTCACAAAATCACTGTTCACGCGCACTGTCGCAAAAACACTGTAGGACGGTTACTGTTCACTACGCACTATTCATCATCTTCTCCACTGTAGCAGCACAATTCAGTCCAAAAGATCCGAGCTTTCTCTCTCCTCCGGCCTTCTTTCTTCCTCCTCTCTCCTTCCGGCCAAAGCCATGCCGGAATCCAACCGGATTCCGGCCCAAAACGACACCTGAAGTTCTCTGTTATTCTCCTATCAAGTTCCTCCAAAAGCTCTCGACCACTCTCTTTTATACTCTTCAAAGTCCAATGCCTCAAAACAGCCCCTTTCCAAATGGTAGATGAACCCAAATCTTGTGCTAAATCAAGTCCGAATCTATTTGCAGAAGGTTTCCATTCCGAGCACGTTTCAAATCCGGGCTAAACCTGTGCGCAGCTTTCCTAATTGAAACCAAATCCCCCTGCAATCCTAAGCCACCCGACACGAACCCAAATTCTGAGCTTTTCCTTTCTTTTCGCTGTCGGCGTTGTTCATCTCTGTCAGCCGCCTCATCCTCATCCTCATCCTCATCGCCGTTCGAGCTTTTGTCATCGCCGCCGATCGTGAACCTCTGTCGGCCACCAAGCTCTTCGCCGCCATCCTTGCCGACGAGCACTCGACCGCCGTCGTGCTTCGCCGTGAACCCATCAGATCCAGCCGCCTCACTGTCCACCGCCATGACTTCACCGGTGCCTGCCTGGCGCTCGAGCTCTGTTTGGAACGAAAGGCCCGAGCTTTGCTCGGGTCGATTTTTTTTTTTTCTTTTACTGAACTAAACCAGTCGGTTCAGCTCATATTTCTTCTTTTCTTTTTTCTTTTTTTTTCTTTTATTTCCTTAAAACTCGTCGTAACCATCGAATCTCATCTAGACTCGTTTGACGTGTTCACTTTGGCGATATGCAATTTGGGACTTTTAAAACCTGCATAGATAAAGTTAAATATAACTTAGACGCATTAGAAAATATAAATCCAATTAGCGCATCTAAATTAATCAATTAAATGCATTTATTTATTAAACTCTTAATTGCTCACTTAACATGAATAACCGTTAATTGTCCTTACTTCAACTAAAATTACGACTAATATATAGACAGAAAGGTATATAAAAATGTGTATATTTTGTATATATCACTTCCTCTCCAACACAACTCTTATCCAATGATACCTCATATTAATATGTTTGCTCCTCTAGTGAAAACTTGAATTCTTGCTCAAATAGATGACACTTTGACTATCACAATGCACAAAATAATTGTTTTACTTTATATTCAACTTCTCTATGAATCTCTTCATCTATAGCATCTCTTCGCAAGCTTCGGTAATTATAATATATTCGACCTCTGTTATTGACAATGCAACACATTTTTGCAACCTTGATTATCATGACACAGCTCCCCCTCCAAAAGTGATCAAATCCCCAAAAGTATTCCTTCAGTCAACATCTCCGGCCATATCCGAATCCATAAATCCTTCAAATCACCCGAAGACGATGACAATAGCGGAATTTTTAGGAGGGAGTCGGTTGTTTCTAGAGAAAATAGGGATAAAGGAATTGTTTTCATTGGATGCCAAAAATAGTATTAAACAAAAACAGGCCGAGAGGTTGTCTCAATTTTACGCGGCGTCGATGATCTACCCATCAAACAAAGTTTTTCATTCTCTTCTCCTTGCTCTATGTCTAGCTAAATTTTTACACCATGTCTGAGATGAAGCCCTGGCCAGATTATTTTATTTTTACTTGTCTTAATTACTTTCGATTGATGTTTAATTTCATTTCATATGTTTAATGTTAGTTTCATTATTATTATTCTCGCGCACGAGAGAGGGTAGAGTGATTTTTTGTATGAAATCAAACTAAGGAACACCCTTGTCCGAGATGAATTGGTGCACTCCGAAGTATTATTTGAGTGAAGTTTAAGATTTTATTGGAGATCTATGCTCGAGAGAGATAGGTTTCTATTTATTATTTTAATTACTATAGTACATTTGTCCGAGAGAAGCGTATGCTAATTTTAACACGTATCCGAGAGGATACGAGAGGTAAAGTTAATGAGAATGAGGGGAGATAAAAGTGGTCTAGCTAGCGGTGGATTCAATGCTTTGGTATTCTTTCATTACTTGAATTTTCGTTAATTTTTGCATAGTTTTAATTAATTGTCTAAAGATTCATTTTGTCGAATTAATTATGTAAAGTCTAGAATTAGGTTGAATTAAAAATTCAAGTCTTTGTGGGATTGACCTCGTAGCTACTATCTGCTCAGATTCATGCGCTTTCGAGTAAACAAATTAAAATTCACATCAATTTGTTTGAAATTGCTTGTGCCTTCTCTTAAATATGTAGAACTGCATGCTCTAGTTAGATTGCACTTGTGTTAGGAAAGTTATTTTTTAAAATAAAAAATATTTTAAAATTAATCTACTATTTTGTTTGCATGTTGTTATTTACTTTAAATAGTTTATTTAGTTGTTCTTATTAGTTTACGCTTGGTTGGATGTCATTCATTGGGAGGAAAACTTGCACATCTTGACCATGAAATTGAAATAACGTTGAATAAGCGATTAAAACATAAAATGGCCACAAAAAATAATAAAAAATAGTTAATAAAGGTGCGAGGAAAACTTCAAAAGATTATTCATCTCCTGTTTAATTTAACTCACCTTTCTACATAATACTACAGGCCACTATGGCGCAACACTTTGAGTTGAAACAAGAGTGATTCAGCTTCTGCCAACCTTCTATGGTTCTCATAAAGAAGAACCTTATAGTCATGACAAGGAACTCCTTGACATCTGCGCCAAATTTAAATTCTAAAACTTCTCTGATAGATCTATTAGGTTGCACCTATTTCGCTTCTCTTTAAAAGATAAAGCGAAAGGTTGACTAATTTCTTTATAATTTAGAACAATTAAAAATTAGGATCAATTGTCTAAAAATTGTTTGAACCAATCCTTCCTTCGTAGAGAAATTAGACAAAATCTCTAGTCCACACAACTAGAAATATATACACCACTAATTTGTAATTGAGACCAATTTACATGAGATCGTTCTTGTATAAGGGGCATGAGAACAATCTTTTAGACTATTGGATTCAAATCCGACAGTGGGTATCAAATCAATGGGTAGGTGAATTTAACCCATCACTCACTCTTGTAACCGTCAGATCAAGATTCAACACTTACGACTTGAACTAGCCTCATATAAGCCAAATGAGAAGAATCTCATTTATACTTTCCCCTTTTGTAATTCGTGAGCCAAGGCAAAAATACTAAATGTGCTCATTCAAAGTACGTGCAAAATAACTTCGTATCTTGCTTCAAAAAGTTTCAAGAATAGTCCGCAAACATCATAGCTGGACTGGGTTACCATTACCAACATGCCCTTTGCACATGCAAGGATATGCCATTCACGACTACATCTTGGCACATCATTTTCATTACATTGACCACATTATAGCATAAAGCGTGCAAAACAAGCCAGAGGCAAACGTAAGCAAACGTAGCATTACTCATTTGCTTAAGCTAGCCCCTAATATGTGAAGGCAAATAATGGGCTAGAGTTTACCTAAAAAAAATTATAGGCCACTGTTGTGTTCCCGCATAGAACACGAACGAAATCAAATGCCATAGTGAAAAAGGGGAAGAGAGAGGAGAAAGCTAGAAAGAAAGACAATTTTGTTATTCCATACCCTAGAATGAGGAAGACGACCCCTTTATAAAGAGGGCGCGCTTCCCAAGATGGTAGGCCAGATCGTGGCTCGCTGATGGGCCGCTAATTGGCACTGATTATTCTCCATCAGCCCGTTACCTAACAATTAGCCTAAATGGGTCTGATTACAATAAGATACATAATCAATCAAATATCCTAAGGAAGTAATGCTGACGTGATGGGCTGTTGGGCTGCTGATGGGCCCACACTGGGCCTGGCCTGACGTTCACAATAATCCACCATACTCCACTACCGCATTGTCCTCAATACGACCAAGAAAGGATGTGGGGACCGTCGGCAAACATCTCGGTAGACGCGGCTGTAGCGGTGGCATATGCAAGTGTGCAGAAGAGGAGGAATCCCTTGGACGAGACGCCACCGGTCGGGCTCTCAGCGTGAGGAGGGATGGATGGGCCAGTCATACTCGTCCCACGAGAGGAGAATGGAGCAACACCCGGGCCCTAGGGAACACGAACGAAATCAAATGCCATAGTGAAAAAGGGGAAAAGAGAAGGAGAAAGCTAGAAAGAAAAGACAATTTTGTTATTCCATACCCTAGAATGAGGAAGACGACCTCTTTATAAAGAGAGCGCGCTTACCAAGATGGTAGGCCAGATCGTGGCTCACTGATGGGCCACTAATTGGCACTGATTATTCTCTATCAACCCATTACCTAACAATTAGCCTAAACGGGTCTGATTACAATAGGATACGTAATCAATCAAATATCCTAAGGAAGTAATGCTGACGTGATGGGCTATTGGGCTGTTGACGAGCCCACACTGGGCCTGACCTTACATTCACAACAATCCACCACGCTCCGCTACCGCATTGTCCTCAATGCGACCAAGAAAGGATGTGAGGACCGTCTGCGAACATCTCGGTAGACGCGGCTGTAGCAGTGGCATACGCAAGTGTGCAGAAGAGGAGGAATCCCTTGGACGAGACCCCACCGCTCGGGCTCTCAGCGTGAGGAGGGATGGATGGGCCAGTCATACTCAGCCCACGAGAGGAGAATGGAGCAACACCCGGGCCCCAGTTTCTCCCAATGGCGGTCCCGCAGTAGATGATCTTGGCCATTGGATTTTGCGTGGAATTTGTGTAGCTTTTGTAGAGGGCCCCTTCACAGCCAATCTGTGTAGCGGGGAGGACGTGGATGTCCACTGAGTCCTCCGCCTGGTTGACCTCAGCGTTGGCGAGGATTATGGCGGTAGTGGAGGAGCTAGGGAAGTGGTCTGCATGGGCGTCCGGCCGGGGGAGCGGTTGTCGTAGAGGAAGACGTCATGGTCAGTGGGACAACGGCAGGAAACGTCGTGAGGCTTCCTGACACCACCGGAGAACGAGGGAGGAGGACAGAGTGAACGAGGGAGGGACCGGCGGAGGAATTGCCTGCAGAAAGTTGGCAACTTTGAGGAGAGGAGCCTTTGGTCTGGCCTGGCGAAGGAGGAGTGGAGCAGAAGTTGTGGCGGACGCAGTGGAACTTGTCCGTGGAGGAGGCCCCGACGATGGCAGATACTACGCGAAAGCCATGGCGGCGGCGGCATCGCTGATGGGTAACGGCGGGGCGCTAAAGATGACGGCCATGGGGCGATGGCCTTGCTGGAGTCCATCGATGTAGGGGCGGGGACGCCGTGGAGTCGTGGAAGGGGCTAGGGACAGAGAAAGACCCTGCCTTGTAGGGGTGCCTGGAGGCGACGGATGGATCGACGGCCGGTGACTTGGCCGACTGGCGGTGGTGCTTGGGGCTGTTCTTGAGACCATCACGAATGATGCTAAGGACGATATGGAACTCGGCGTTGTCGGTGGAAGCAGGATCGGGAACCTTTCCGGCGAGGTTCTCAAGGACGATGCCGTCGGAGGCAGCGAAGAAGGTGAGGTCATGAGAGATGAAGTGGCGCTCGTCAGGGTTGAGGGAGTCCTAGTGGCAGCCATAGAAGGAATCGGAGACAAGCTTCTCCAAGGCGGCACACATCTAGCAGACGAGCTGGAGGAAGACCCATGGAAAGGGGAAGATGGTGGAACAACTGACGAAGTAGAAGGGCTCAAGCGGAATGGAGAAGTAGGCGAGCGCGATGAAAAAATCGTTGATCTTCTCACACTGCAGGATGCTCTCCACCGTCCACATAGAGGTGTCGTCGAAGAGGCAGTGCGACATCATAATTGATAAAATCTCAAGCACGGAAAAGCTCACGTTACCTAACAATTAGCCTAAACGGGTCTAATTACAATAAGATACGTAATCAATCAAATATCCTAAGAAAGTAATGCTAACGTGATGGACCGTTGGGCTGCTGACGGGCCCACACTGGGCCTGGCCTGACGTTCACAACAGCCACAACAAGTCAGGATTCAATATGTGTAAAGCATAAAATGACTCAATAGTACTCGGGTTTTTATAGGCCTGAGCAAAAGAAGCTACTCCAACTGGTAGTGGTTGGGGGGGGGGGGGGGAGTTGTTGTGGGAGAAATAGCAATTATGTGCTGACCCTAAAAAGTTGAATGACATGAGCCCCACAAACCAAAAAGGTTAATAATTACAGTAACACACCAGTTCTTCTATTCATTTAAGCATGACCTCCATCCACAAACTCCCCAACCACTAGAAGGCCTTCTTATGTTCTAGTTAAGGGTGATCTTTGTCAAGAATCCCAAGGCTAGAAGGAAAACCACGCTAAAATTTCCTACGCTTCTACCCCATGGTATTATTGTTACAAGACCTGGTTTGCAATGGCCTCCGCTAGAACAAAAGTATAATATAGGGTAACAAACCCAAAAAACGGAAAGAATATTTAGCAAAGAAACCTAAAACATAATCCGTCTCGCTCATCTACATCTTTATGTTGAAGTAGTCAGGGTCAAAGTGATGTAACCTCACGTATCCATCCTCTCCACCACTTGAGAAACTATTTAAACAAAGAGCTAAAGAGTCAGTAAATGATAGGACAATTAAAACTATTACATCTGGTTTCAGTACGCAGTATCATACCTTCTTCCATCCGGATTAAATGCCAATGCATTAATGGGACCAAAGTGGCCCTTAACACCACCAATCTCCTCTTGCAAAATCTAAGCAAATATGGACAAAAAGAAAACAATTCAATTTTACTGTTTTTTGCTTTTTAGTAAAAACAAGCAGAATAAACATTTCAAAGGTTATCACATCCATTAGTGAACATTAAATGTCAAACTTACCTTGTGGAAAATTTTCGCTTCAAACTTTCCTGCACGACGATCAGTTTGTGTGACAGATATTGCATCCTGACCACCTCCAATCACAACCTAAAACAAGAAAGAAGCTCAAAAACTAGGTCAATAAAATAAGCACATACAAAATATCATCAGCAAGACAGGATAAGCATTAAATATTACATGTTCAAGAAGCGGGGAGATTGCACAGGCATTGACAGGTCGTTCCGTCACGTAAGTCTTCAGAAGAGTAAGGGTTCTAATGTCCCACAGCTACCATAAAAACATACCTTGTGTAAGAGAGGATGTGCAAGAATGAAACAAATGAGCATTACATAACTTACGATCACTTGATCAATAAGACCAAGAAACAACATATTTACCTTGGCAGATTTGTCCAAGGAACCTGTGATAAAATGGGACCCATCAGAGGATTTCGCAAGCGATGTGATTCCTTTCTGATGACCTTTTTCTTTGTCAGATTCATTCAACAGCTTACCTGTCTGCAAGTGAACAAGGATTAAAGAAAAGACCATCAATGAAGCTACTAGGATGCACCTTTTCTTCACACCAATTGGAAAAACTAAAACGATATGATATTCCAAAAAAATTACTACTATGAGGTTATCAGTGGCTAAGTTAGCCTCATACACATTATGCACTAAAGAACCATCCCACTCAAGATATGAAGATTCCAGAATAATTAATACTCCCTCCACTAAGTATTCTTTTTTTCTGATGGAGCATCTACTTCAGGACAAAAGAAGTATATACAAATGTATGCATGCATCACTATTATACAAGTCCCATTAGTACACGCCTTGGCCCACGTGCATCAGCATGCGCGGGGTCGCCACTGGATGGATTTCAATATGATGGTGCACTTTAATACAGAGGACAGGCAGGTTTGGATCACCAACCCACTCTCTAAATTAACACGCACCATTGAAACTCAATCCAATAGCTTGAGGCACCCTGGTGCAAGGCAACCCGCATGAGTAGGGGACACATATAACTTAGCTCGGCTATTATTTGTTACAGTCAATACATATGATAATGTTTGCAACTGACCTTCAACACAGTTTGTTAGAATCAATCTTGTAATAGTTCGCTTTTAACATACCAATTCTCACAATCTCTGAGGCCCTTGTTTTTTTATTGTGCGAAGACATCAGTGTTCCATACTAACAAATTTAGCAAACAGCAACAGTCAAAACTAAAATTATACTCACTGTGGTACGCTCAGTTTTTTTTTTTTGGCTTGACAAAAAGAAATAAGTAGACTACATATCAAAGAAAGCTAGGTCAACATTGTGTACATTGCATAGAATTAACTAAGGGCCTGTTTGGCAGCCCTTTAAGGGGCTGGATTCTTTAAGAATCCAGCTTCTTTTGGGAAATCTCCTTCTAACTTCACTTCTTTTAATGGCATATGCTGTAATTGTCAAAAAAAGACGGGCATTTATAAAAAAAAACGCGGTTTCATGATGAGATGCTGTTTTTTGTTATTAAATACCCGTCTTTTTTTGAAAATTACAAATCCTGCCACCTAACCCTAAATTCTTTCCTGGAAGTGGATTCTTCCCAACCAAACACCTAAAATGAAAACCCTAACTTCATCCTTAAAATCTAGATTTCCTACTCCTGAAAGCTGTAACCAAACAGACCCTAAAGCAGCATACCCAAGTGTTAAAATAAGTAATACATCCAACCTCTCAACCAAATATCAGAAGTAACTAATAGAAAGCATGGACTTAGCATCATACAGAACAGATCGATTTAGCAAATTTTGCAAATGCTAAATGCTGTATATCTTAATGTAGTAAATTGACTTACTTCAGAATCCCATATACGAATTATAGAATCTTCACCAGCACTAACTATAGTTTTGTTCAACGGTCCCCACACAGCTCTTGTGATTCTTCCCGTAGGTCCCTCAATTGTAAGCACTGACTCACTAGTCTCTGAGGAAACAATTTAAAAAATTTCCATAAGTTTCTCACAAACATGCCTGAGTGTGCATATTTATATTTATATATATAAAGAGGGGGGGGGGGGAGGGGAGAAAGGGAGAGAAGAGAGACAGTCTATAAAAAAATGGTTGTAAATAGGAACTCTATGCACAAGCTAGGAAACACATACGTTCGCTTGGATCTTTGGCAATTCTCTTCACATGAATCGCAGATGTAAGCCCCATGAATGGATCGGTTGTTATTACAGCCAGCTTATCTCCAAGAGAAAAATCTACAGATCTAGCAGGTGATTTAAAGTTAAAAGTGTAGATTTGAGCTCCAGTTTGCACATTCCACAGTTTTACACTTTGATCTGCACTACCAGTAATGAGTTGCATAGAATCCCCTGGATAACAAAAAATAATAACAATCAATGGTCAATTACATGTGGAGAAAACGTATCCTAAGAAAAACCTCAAGCAACCATGACATAAAAACTTATCACAATCAGTCAGACGGTATAATAAAGTGCAGAATGCAGACAAAAATTCAGAATGTGTACTAAGCTTACTGAGAAGTTGTGCCCTACTTAGGATATAGATACCACCAAATGCTATCTTAGATATCAATAGAGTAGATTACAAGCTTAATTTAACTACAAAATAACTTCATACAAGTACATTGGTCATGAGATCAGAGCACCCAGTAAAGATTAGAGGCACCAAACCTGCATCATCAACAGCTGCCCCAAACAAAAATCCCAACTACATCTAACTATAAAACAACATCCAGTACCAAGACCACTCATATAGATAATAAAACTGACTCTTGTTTTACAGCGTAGCTTGTCTACAAGTCCCGAGATGCAAAGAAAAATGAAAGCGTATAGATACATATAATACACACGTGCGCATGCACACAGATTTCATCTTATCAATTTAAAACTATTTATTAATGTGATTCAAAAAATAATTATGCTTTTCATATCACACAATTGTGCCATACATATACTACGGGTTTCTGTTTGGCACTCCCTTTAATTTTTAAAGAAAAGTGCTAAAAGGCCCTTCTACCCATCAGTAAGAAAAGACTTAATACTACGTAATGGATTACAGTTAAAACCCTAAAGCTAATCCAAAAGGATTGTTAAACAGCCCCTAAGCATAGTCAATACCCATTACCGGAATATGAATCCCCAATATAAGCCCTACGCATGGAATCATATAACAAACCAACACACCCGATTCCACAAATTTTACAATTCCCGAATGGAAACCATCAAACCAATGAACTAGTCTCTCAAAAAACCAAACAACAAGTTCACATAAACGCAGAATACTGCAAACATAATAGCTATCTCATAAATTTTTTCAGAACAAATCTAAACTACTCCATCCCCACATACCACAAATCACCAAAATTTCCAAACAAAATTGCCCAAAGCAAAAAAGCAAATCCCAAAGAAAAACTCACTGGAGACATCGCAGCACCAGACAGCGCCATTGTGGCCTTTATAAGTCCCCAGACGCTCCCCATTATCAGCAAACCAGACCGTCGGGGTATGATCTTTGGCACAGGAGAAAAGAAGGTCTCCTTCCCTGTTGTATTTCAAGAACGTGAGTGGCCTCTCATGGCCCTTCATCAAAATCGGCCTCATCTTTCTCTTGTTCTCGATTCACAGACCTGCAGAAGATGGAAATTCAGAGGAAAAGAAGCAAAAAAGGTGTCGGCTTTATCACTTCAGACGAAGGATTGGAGATACTGACTTGTAGTTTTACATTTGTTGGGAAAATAAACAATAATAGTTTACTCCGTGTATTATGCGTTCATCAGTAAACTTTTTGGCACACTGCAGATTACTTTCTGTGTCGAGAGGAACCAAAGAAATTGTGGCTGGTAAACATGAATGATTGATGGGATAATTGTAACTGATGGGTGGCCTAATATTTTGGCTGTATTCCAGGTTCTATACATATATGAGAGAGCTGAATATGAATTTGCTGCTTGAATATATGTACGTACATATTTGAGGTTGGAAATGACAGCAACAAGATTGTATTTTATCTTTTTATCTCAATTTTTTATATGCAGATATTGTAATAAGCTCTTAATGTTCGAATTGTAGTATTCAAAGCTGTTCGTGTTTCTTCTAGCAATCTCTTCTTCAAACACAATTTCATATCTATTTTCTAGAAAAATGTGCTAATTGGATTCTGTAGCCACTTGGTCTCTCTGCTCCTCATTTGCAAAGCAAGTTCTGCAATTGTTTCTACTTCATTTGAAATGTTTGCTTTCCGCATTTGAGTCCTTGGTTTCGTCATTTAAACTATTTCCACACGTAACTTGGTCCAGCTATGTCTCATGTTCTTTAATAACTTGGCCCAGCTAGTTGATCCCAGAAACGTCACACAAAATGTAGCTTCCTTGTACACCAAAATTTTACTTAATAAAAATTTATCGAAATATGCATAATGAAATGTAGAAAAAAATCCCAAATATCTAATTCTAGCAAACAAAGCCTTTAGGACGAGTAGATTACAGCAATCTTGTCAAAGCTCCTGACTTTGACCCTCAACCATCCAGTTCTCTGCTATTGGGAAAGGCTTTTACAGAGCCATCATCTCAATCAATGTTTCAAAGTATAGAAAAGAACAACATAGAAGATTCAAAGAAAACGAAGAGAAATAGAAGACAAGCAAGCAGTAGAGGACGAGGTGGGTGGGAGCGAGAGGAGATCATACCTGCGAGCTGTGAGGAGCGCGAGAGAATCGGGTGCGCGGCGAAACGAGGTCGGAGGCCAGCAGCCGGCGGCAAGGGGTTCCAGGCAGTGTACAGGCGCTGCCGCTGGATCAGTTATGTTTGCCTTTGAGAATTAGGGCAAGAATTTTGGAAAACCTAGGGCAAGGCGGACACGGACAAAGCACATGTTGTCCGTCTGGACATGGACACGGACATACTAACTATCCATGGACATGTGAACACCCTTAGATGTTTTATAACTATTTGGGGCCGGCGACATTGAACTTACTCCATTCAGGCCTCTTTTGGACTACATTTTTTAAAAAAATTAGCAAAATTATATTATTTTTTATTAACTCTATTTAAGTTTTCTTTGATTTCTCTCTTCCTATTTTAACATTATTTATATGCATCCTTTAGGGTCCTAGTGTATAAATATTTTCTGGGGTTTGGAAAGTACTAAGCAAAGAAAATTATTTAGATGTCCCATTGAATAAGATTTTAACTTAAGAGCATCTTCAACCGCATTTGCCAACTCCAACTTGGCACTTCCAACAACTTTTTTTGACAAACGCTTTGGCAAATGCCTCTTTCCAAGAGAGTTTTCAATTTACACATGGATGGCAAAAGTTTTTTTCATTTCTCAAAGATAGCAATCCAACCCATTTTTAAGATATTTTATTCAAGTCATGAAAGATTCTTTCACAAATTTGACTGTTGGAAAGCCAAAAACTTTGTTTTTTTCTATTAAAATAAGATTTAAAATAAGACATTTGACAAACATTGTTTGAGTTGGAGGTTTTGTTAAATTGCCACATAAGTAGGCAGCTTGGCCAAACTTTGCAAGTAAACAATTCTAAAAGCTCTATCACAAATTTGACCGTTGGAAACCCAAAAATTTTTATTTCTTTTTCTATTAAAATAAGGCATTTGACAAACATTGTTTGAGATGGAGGTTTGTTAATTTGCCACATAGGTAGGCAACAGCGATGGACGCAGGATTTTCAAGGATGGGATTCAGGTCATTTTGAGATGGGGTCAAGTAAGGGAATTAAGCTAATTTATAAAAAAAATATATGAAATGTATATGTAATCTTAGTAAAATGGATGAAACCCATGGGGGTGGGTCCCCTTGTAGGCAGCTTGGCTAAACTTTGCCAACCAAACAATTCCAACAGCTCTATTTGATAAATTCTATTGGAGATGCTCTATGTCCTTTTTTTTGTAAAAATAAGTTCCTTTTTCCGTTGAGTTCCTAACTTCTTCTTTTGTCAATATAAATACGCTTCCTAACTTGAGCCGAAAAAGGCGATATCTCCTGTGTGCATCGCACACCACGTTGGCAGTTGTATTTTACCATTCGCAAATTGACACTTAAGACGCTAGAGGCTGTGAGGTTAATATCTCTCGGGTTTGTTGGGTCTAATACGTGAAAAACCGAAAGATAATGCACACGTACGCACGCGCACAGACACGACTTCATCTTATACCTATGCCCTGACACTGTTAATGTGCACCATGGCACGCGCGCTAGAGCCAAACTCATAAGTATGGCATTGCTCAAAGTTAGGAATGGCCTATTCTAATGGATCGAAGTCACATAACTCATAATTCTTTTATAAGTTTAAAAATGATGCCTAGAATTTAATTCACCAAACTTAAAGTTTTGTGCAGGTGCCAATGCAGCCACCACTTTTTGCTTACCATTTTTATTTGTAGTTTTACCATTCTCAAGACTGTTTTTCCCTCCACCTTTTCTTTCACTGCAGCATCAGAGACTCTATTTAATGGACGACTATCATAACGTCTTACAACATTATCTAGTTTCTAGTTTCTATTATCGTAAAAATGGATTAAATACTAGCACTCTGAAGTAGGGTCATGAACTTGAGATGCTTGTGATTGTTTCTTTCTTTTACAATTTTGAAGTTACTAGCTAGTTTACGGAGACAACAACAGTGAAATCCTAATCGTCCATTTAACGTCGGACACAAGAAGGTAAAAGCCATATATAAGAGCTGAATTAATGACCTAATTGTAATCCCTTTTGGAAACAAACTTCTTTGTTGCTTTGAGATCACATAATGATGCAAGCATGAGGGTTATCATCGCTAAAAAGCGAAGCCACCGCCTCATCGGATGCCACAGCAACAGAGTAGGCCGCCGGAGTGTGAAAAAACGTGTGTGCTCCGGCAGCATTCCCGCTGGAGTTCTCATAGTAATGACTAACAATGTGTGCCGGATACTTGTAGAAGGAAGCAAAATGAGAATGCGATGGAAATGGCCATGGCTCCGCCGCTTTGCCTGTGCGCTTCACCGTCTTGATAACCTTCTTCTCCTCCACTCTGTGGCCTCTCACTGTAACCTTCTGCATCTCCATGTCTATTTCTATCTCTTCAACTCCTTTATCATCAACATTAGAAGCATAATCAGTATTCTTCTAGATGATAATCACATATGGGCCTTCTTCTATGGCTACAAACTAAGATTCAATAAACTTACCCTTTACCTTATGGAGAGCTTTATGTATCTTTGCAGCACATCCCTCACAATCCAGGTTCCAAACCTTCACCTCCACTATCTGCATTAAGTCATTGCACTACAGTTAAAATTGATTCAAACAGAAGCTATATCAGCAGCAGCAAAATCTAACATACTCACCGACATGTCTAAGGTTGAGAACAGAGTGGGAGAGGGGGGGGGGGGGGGGGGAGAGAGAAGAGAGAGAGATGGATGAATGTCTTTGAGTACTTGGAAGCTTATATGGACAAACAAGGGAGACACCTTGGAGCGCGTTGGTTTGAATTTTGAAGGGCAATTGAGTGGAGTAAAGCTACCTAGGCGTGCCATGGGAATAGGCAGGCTTTGTGCTGTCCAAATTCTAAAGGAGTCTTAATTTTTCTACGAGGGGCCCAAGATCAAAAGAAGGGGAGACACTCCAAAGTTGGCAAAGTTATAGCAACAAGGCTGAGGAAAGGCTGCCATGAGATTGGGAGAGCAGAGATAAAGCATATGTGAAAGGGGTATTGGGCATGAGTGGTTAAGTGTGTCCCCCTTCGGCCCTTCCTACTCCCATAATTCTTAGATATTTAAAGTATTTGAGTCAAAATAACTTATGTAGTTATGTGTTTGTCTTAATATAGTTTTTGATTGAGTAGTGTTATATAACAGACCAAATTTTCACGGCAAAACCCACGACCTTGACGTGGCACTGATGCCTTCTAGGCCACGTCAGAACACCCTTTTTACCATCTCCTCTTCCCATCCACTCCCGCGGCCCCGCCCAGCCTCCACTGTCGTCTGGCCGCCGGCCACTCCAACCTTTAATGTTCGGCCTGCCTCTAGACTCTAATGTATGGTCCCCCGCCTCCGAGGCTCCGACCCCCGACCTTCGACAACTAGCCCTCTATTCCGGGATCTACCACAAGCACCCGCTCCGATGCCCTCTTCCCTGCCTGCTCGACTTGAGGGAAGCACCTGTGACATAGGCCACGGCTGGAGCAGGGAGGAAAGGCCCGTGCTTTACATGCATGACCTCCGTCCCTTGCCTCGTTCTTGGCCGTCGTCCACCACCCTCCCTCCATACCTCATCTCCGACATCAGCCCGCTTCCAATCGTCCAAAGAAAAGGGCAAGAACATCCGAGCAAAGGGTCCAAAATCACGTGGGAGGTTCTACGTGAGAATTTGCCAGTGAGATACAGAAGTTTCCTTTATACAATCCTAGATATTTTAAGAAAATACTGTTCTTGGTTAAAGCCAGCCCATAAATGTACTAAAAAGGCAGAGGAAAGATAAATGTCACAATTTACAGATTGGGGTATTGTCTGTTTCATTCCATTTTTTGCGTACTTCGTTGGGCACATCTGGTTTCGTGCTTAGACTACAAAGATCAGAGGAATTTGTTGTGCTTTGTGCCTTAACTTTGCAGTTTGTCCTACAGTCCTGACACCGATTTTTTCACTTTTTTTGATGGAGTCCTGACACCATATTTGATCTTTACATTCCCATGAAACACAGTTGTGTTATATTCATAATTTCATTGTGATCGGATATTAAAGGAATCTTCCGTAAGTTGAGGCATTTGTCACATTCATCGACGTGCCAAACAAGGCATTTATCAACCCAGTGGGCAATTCATTTGTCAGATTCATCAACATACCAAACAAGATATTTTTCATATATTTAAAAATATTGTCCTTTGTCATGGATGAGGAGTGATAGTCTTAAAAATATATATAGTACCATAGACGCCAGTAAATGACCTTGGGAGGTTCTTTGATAAATGATGAATTGGCCAATGGCCACAAATACTCATAGGTGGGCAAATCTTCCAGAAGTTGACAAATAATGCTATCTAATGGGCCGTTTGGGGCGTGATTAAAAGCAAAACATCCACAGTAACATCCATGTTTTGCTGCACTGTAGCATCTATGTTTTTTCCATATCCAACTGAGATACCTCAGATCATGTTTTACGTTGGACATGGAAAAAATATTGATGTTACAGTGGATCTGAAAAATCTACTGTAGATATTTACTTATAATCACGCCCCAAACGGCCTCTAGACAAAAAAATTATAACAAATAAGCCACAAATGGGTTGTCAAATGATCCCTAAGTACTCACTCCATCCTGTTTAAGATAATCTGAAAAATGTTGATTTTTACTGGATTGTAGAAAGTCCAACTAATAGGGGGAATAAGAAGTTCAAAATTCACTTAAATTAACCATACGGAACATTTAAAAAAGGGTTATCCTTTTTTCTCAGATGGAGCATCTAAAAGAGGATAGATGGAGTATTTAAGTGTGTGTCCATGGCTTATAAGCTCTTTTCGTAACAAGCATTTCATTCCTGTCCTTTGCAGCTATTCTTTTATATTTAGGGTAAAAATATAACAATCTTCTTCTTCATTCTTATCAAAGTTTTCAAGCGAAGACTGAAAAAAAAAGCCCCTAAGAGACTCTCATTGATTCAAAATCTTCGGATACATGCTCTCATTATGTACTCCCTCTATCTGGAATTATTATCACTAGAATATTTTTCAAAATAAATTAAAATTAGTTTATTTTTCAAAACTTTACGGCGATAATATTTCTGGATGGAGGGAGTATATAGCATAAGCAAAGCCCATAGATCGTCATGAAAGGACTGCATGATGGAGGATATCTCGGCAGACATCCTTCTGGTGGACTAAAAACCCTTCCAGAATGGCCATTGAAACCCACCTATCTGTTCACCTGGTTTTGCACTTTTTTTGCCTCAATTCGGGATCCCTAATACTCCCTCCGCTCCACATTAATCGTCCAATTTAGTTTAAAAAAAAATGAACCTATTAGAGATTCCAACTACGTAGGGCCTGTTCGGCACTCCCTTACTACTCACCACATAACATTGTCACAAGAAAGTTTTTATTTTTTACTTCCCCTCCCCACCATGTTTCTAATTTTGTGCACTTCCCATAAGACACTTTCAACAGAAATCTCATCCCGTCTAAATGTTAATGCCAGCATCTTGTTTGCATTTCTAAGCTGCTACTTCATTGTCTTGTATCATTATTTCCTTTACCAAGTTCAACAATAATAGGCTATAACATTCCAAAGGGTGCATAGACCTTAGAGCTCTTAATTGTTACATGAATGATGTTACCCTATGAAGCACGGACACGGCAAAATGGCAGCCGTGTCCGTATCCGACACGTATCCGATATGGATAGGCTGCCTGCGTGTCCGTGCCGGTTTTTCTTCAAAAAAACAAAAAGAGGATACTTGTGGACACGTTCGGGACACGGGAATTTGGCCGTGTCAGAAAGGGCAGTATGTGTTACAGCCAACATGGAGCAGATGAGGAATGATGGATCACCTGGATAAGTGTTAGTATAGTACCACATGCCTAGACTGTCCTGCTATCTACTTGTCACTCCTGTCACTCCCAGCTTTCGTCACTAGTAACCTGTCTTGAATGCAACATATACATTGACTATTAATGTACAGGAAACTAAAACAATATTTTTTTGCCATAATATAAGAGTCCATAATATAAGAAATTTTTATTAAAAAATATAAAAATATAAAAAATTATGAATGAAACTAATTTTTGAATTATAAATTTATAATAATATTTTATAAATAATAATAAATATTTTTTTATTAGCCGTATCGTATCTTACTTTTTGGAAAAATGGCGTGTCGCCGTGTCCGTATCGTGTCGCCGTTTTCGTATCCGTGCTTCTTAGATGTTACCACAAGAAGGAACTTATTATCTACAGTAAAGGCATTGTGTGTCTTTAGAATAAAATCGTGTGACGGCCTTTGTAAATCTCAAATTTTAGCCTTCTGTAAAAGATCCTTCGTCAAAATTTAACCATGATTTTACACCTCTCCTTCAATGTGAATGTTTTACACCATTAGATAGCCACTTCTGCGACATCTGCACACTTATGTCAGATACACAGAGAGGCTTCAACATATTATACATCTGCATAGGAGTGTAGCCAATTGTGAAAGATTCTTTCAAGTTATATGTCCTCTTTCCTTCTTTAGCCTTGATTTTGTACATCTGCGTAGGAAATGATAGCCAATTGTGAAAGTTTCTTTCAAGTTGTATGTCCTCTTTCCTTCTTTAGATTTTGTACATCTGCATAGGAAATGATAACCAATTCTGAATGTTTCTTTTAATGTGAAATTTTGGATGAACAACCAATTGCCATGGATGAACGTTTCTATATATACACATCCATGGATGGGTATGCGTTGTGATAGGCTCGAGACCTCTAATAAATCTTAAAACCTACTTTGTGAAGCATTGATTCTTCATGTTCTGTTTATGTTATGCTTATTGCAAGGAAAAACATGTAATGTGAGTAATTGTTGACTGCTGATACTGCTAGGAAAAGTATGCAATGAGAGTAATTGTCTCATCCCACATTTGGCAGACATTAAAAAGCTTTAAAAAATGACATTCCAGCAAGCATAAACCACTAAAAGTTTAGAGATAACAGACTTGTAGCATATTCCCTTAAAACGTGGTATTATATTTGTTTTTTTTATATACAACATTATAGTACATTTATGGATTTCAATAAGGCTGAGCCAATTCTGTACACATTGTTAAAATGATGTATGCTTCCTCCTTTCCAACAAAAAAAAATGAAAAAAAAAGTAGGTGGATAAAAGACTTCCCAGCAAAAAAGAGAGAAAGAAAGATGTGTCCAACTTTGGCCATGATATTCAAGTATGAGATGTGTGTTCCCTAATAGTGGAGTTGTATCATGTTGAAAAAACGTAGGACGTGTTGGTGATAAGCTCTTGTTTTTTGACTTGGTTTATCTCCTCACATTAGTCAATCCCTTCACAAAACATCAACAAAAAAGGATTGGTTAGAGAATGCAGAAGTTAAAACTAATTCAAGTATTTACATATGCACAATTATAAAATCTGGATCAATCATTATGTGGTACAATAATAAGAAATAATAAGAAAGCTGGGAGAAGTAAATGAGAACTATAGAAAAATGATATCATCCTCCTACCAAAAACATGTTGGGATGTCGTAAAAAATATTTGTTCTGCGAATGAAGGCATCTGTTGAAGTGGTCTCCAACTGATCATAACATTCAGACCCTTGATTTAATCATAATTAATAGGTGACCTCTATTGACCACTTATTTCTACTTGTCAAAGTGGAGAGAGGCAACCTAAAAAGAACAGGATGGGTTGTTAAGTACTAAAATCAGAAGAAAAACATAACGAAGGACAAATAGGTAGAAACCAAATTCCAATAATTTACTTCTAATTCTAGTCAACATATCACACCTGATGCAGCTCTTCTTTCTTTTCATCTAGCATTTTTTCTTCTTTCAACTGTAGAGTAGGTAAAATTACTTTGAAAAGACAATAAATAGATAAGCAAATTTACATAGTTTTTAAATCACATGGTGGCCTCAAATCTTCAATGCTCACAGGGTGGCCTCAAACCTTCAGTGTTCTCAGCAAATCACTATGATCGGGCGATCAGGCCAAAAGAAAGAAGAAAAAGAGTACTAACGTTCCTCAACAAAATTTCGTTCATAAACATTTTTTAGCATTCTAAATCAGTTTTATATGCTTTTAAGAAACATCCAATCAGATTCAAGAACACTGAAAGAAAATCAGAACATGTACAGAACATGCCATTCATATGAACTCAGCCTTGATCTCTCATTGGACCATCTATGCCGGTCAGCATCCCAGAAATCCTTTGCCTCAGGATATTTAGAACAGTGCGACAAAGAACAGATCTGGTGGGGACCTACAACAGCGCACACAGATTAATCAAAGTTTCCATAAAATGCATTTCCCACACGTTTTAAGGAAGAAAAATGTATATTGCATTTGCTGAAGCTAGAGCCAGGATTTGGGATAAACAGCAGGAAGGTCTAACGTTGTCCGACAAAATACGTCTACACCTCACTCTGACATCGGCGTTTCAACACATCTGTTTTGCATTCCTTGCCGCAGATACCTTCACCAGTCTAAAACAATGAACTAACTATTAATGAGACAATAGTAAGAGCGGATGAAAATATTTAATGTCCCAAAGATTGTACCTCATTACATATGTACTCTCCATGTCTGCCACACACAACACAAATTGGGTCCCAGTGGCAGGATAACGCTGTTCACCTCTTTCTTTAACTCGGTCACAATCCGCCATTTTCACCTATGAACAGCAATTATAAGTTATAAGTAATCAGCTACGAAACAATTTATTCTTGTGAGAATCTAGACTGAATTTATGAAATCAAGAGCGAAGTAATCCAGCCATATTTTCTTATTTTTCTTCCATAGGAGAAAATACGAATGTGGCTGATGCAATATGGAGAAGGGGAATTGGGTCCTCGACGTCGCCCATGAAGTCATGAACCAACGGAAGGAGTGCCTACGACTCGTGTTGTTTGTCTCACTCCCGTTGGTGATCGACACCACACGCCAGGATGCCAGTACGTATCGTATCTACACCCAAAAATTTATGTGATGACAGCGGGTTCCATACTTGCAAGGCAAGCAAGTAGAGGGTGTCATCAGATTTTTTACACATTTCCATACATAGCTGAATGGAAATCTATGTATGAAAATGAGTGAGTGAAGTATTTCCATACACACTGGGAAATGAGTGTGGAAATACGTAGGAATCTGATGTAGGGTTCTCAGTCTCCGATAGAAAATCGGTCACCATAACATTTCCCGAGCAATTATGGTCGTTGCCTTGTGAGCGTCCAGGCGCGAGCGGTGTAGAGCCGAGCGTGGCAGAGAGAGAGAGTGTGTGTTGAGCGACACTCGCAGGTAGCCTTCAGATGATCACCCTGACTGGAGATTCTAGTACGACCCCACTGACTGACCGAGTGTCGACTGAGCCCAGAAAGCGACTGCAAAGCTCTCAACCACTGCCAAAAAAGGAGAAAAAAGCTTCAATCTTTCCCCTCTGAAAATGCTTCAGATTCTGATTTTCTGTTCCCAATTCGGTTTCAGCTCCACTGCAACAAACCCATGTCAGGTCTTCCACTCCTGATCATGATCCCTTCTCAGAAACCCATTAACATCGAAGTTCTAGATGGTGCTCTGTGAGACGTGGATGAAGATTCAAATTCATTGAGCTGGAAATCTGATTTGGAGGAGTTTAAATCCGATCTTTTATAAAAAGGTGAGTTGTTCAGTTGTTATGCATGTCACAGAAACTCACCTAGAAGATCTTCATTTTTCTTTCTCTACTTTTCTAGCTCAAAATTTTCACTTAAAAATCGTATAAAAATTTCTTAGTTTTCCTTGGTTTTTTCTTCATTAACTGCATAATTTAGTAAGCTTGATTTCTTATAATTTAATTTTTTCTTGATCATGCATGTCTTTGAATTAGTGTCTTTAAGCTTTCTTGATGAATTTTAAATTATTGTTCTTGTGCAGGAGCAAGTAAGATCATGCAGGGTGTGATGATGTTGGGCCAGGGCCGGAATTTGTCGGCCGGGAAGTGGCGTGGACTAGTGAAGAAGCTGGCAACCACCACCGCCACCGCCACCGTCCTCTTCTTGTTCATCATCTCCGCCGCGTTCTTTGCCGGCATCTTCCTCACTGCCCGCTGGACTGATTCAGTAAGCCAATTTATTTACTTCTGCCAATTTTCCAAAAAAAAAAATCAATCGTGGGAAATATTCATCTTTTTTTCTAATGCACATAAAATAGTTTAGGATTATCTTTTGATAATCAATTATTATCTCCTGGACATGAACCGATATTTGCGGGGGAAAAAGTCGCGCATCCAAATGCGTGCGCATCTAACATGAGGGGGGTAGGCCATTATTTTCTCGCGTGAAGCCAAAAGTGTCAAGCTGGAATTAATAAAAGTCGGAATTATGCGCACGCGTCTCTCCGTGCGCTTGGCGGTGGTTTCCCCACCTAATTAATTACACCTCTGAAGGTCAACTTGTTGACTCTTCTTTCTGCCTGGCTCCACATCCAGCTGCGCTTCTACTCCGCTGTTCCTACCAATTACACTAATTGCAATGTATTCTGAATATGCACCATCGCGTATCCCAGGGATGAAGACAGGAGATGATAAAAAAACCACCTTATCGACAATAGATAGTAAAAAATATATAACCAAATTTCAGGTATATTTCATCGGTGTATATTTAGGGGGGGGTCGTATGGGGCGTGATTAAAAGCAAAACAGTGGATGTTTTGTTACACTGTAGAGTGGATCTAGAAAATCCACTATGATATTTGCTTATAATCACGCCCAAACGGCCCCGTAGTCTTTTTTTCTTGACAAAATTAACTAATTTACTCCCTTCGCATAAAAAAACCTGATTACATTTGAAAATTTACAGATCTGGTATGAAAATTCTGGCTGCATTTGAAAATTCAAGGATCCAGCATTTGAAAATACTCCATATAATATACTCCCTCTGTCGTATATTAATAGTCTTATGCTGTAGAAAATACTTAATGTTTAAGGGAGGGAGCCAATAAGTTAACCTTTATGTTCAATCCATTAACCCTTTTTAGGGGCCTGTTTGGGGCGTGAAAAAACCAAAACATCCACATTTAAAAATTCAAAAATACTATTCATTCTCGGATTTTTCACTAACTAGCTGAGGTGTTTCACGCATGCACAGTGAAAAATCCGGAATTGAATAGTGAAGTGGATTTTTCACTGTAGATGTTTTAGTTTTTTCACACCTCAAACGGCCCCTTAGTGTGGCCACTATTTACTACTCCATTGTCCAATCAAGCCTGTCTGCATTTGATAAAAAGCATGCGTCCATCATTATATGGTTTCATATCCGAGAGAGGGTGGGAACCACACCTAATTGTACCCTCACCAATGCTATTCGGCTGGCCAGCTAAGGGGTCGTTTGGGGCATGAAAAATCAGCTCTATCCACATTGAAAAATCCAGCTAGTTAAGCTAATTTTTCATGCCCTAGATGGCCCGCTCAGTCACAACCAAAAGCACAAAAAGGTCGGGGGCAGCCCAGTTTTTTTTGTACGGCCTTGGTGTCCAATAGGCATAACTCATTTCTAAATGCAGGCAGGCTTCCTTGGACTAAGGGAGTATTGAAACATAATCACATGAAATAAGACTACTGATTAGGATTTTTTTTCTTTTTTTCTTTGTTGAAAATGAGACTATTGAAATGGGACATAAGAAGTATATTATAAGTAACTTAACATGAGGTCAGTTGCATATTTGATATATGGCACCAGCACATGATGAGCCGTGGGATCAAGATCCGATAGCTCAAGTGGAATAGGGGCCACAGGTGATTTGGTGCCCGCTTCGATACATGTGCATCGGGCACATAGAAAGGTGTCTGACAATTGTTTTTTGATAGTAGTTTCTTCATGAAGATCACTGATAATAGATAATAGCATTATAAAAAAAAAAGATCACTGATAATGGATTCTTCATGCAGGCCGTGACAAGAGTAACCAGGGATAGGGTGATTGCAGCAGCCATCAAACCCTCCAGGCCCATGATCCCAAGCCACACCCACAAGCCCATTAGACAGGCCCAGGAGCCCACAAGGAGAACGGAAATTCCCTTTACATGCCCACTCAGCAGGAACCAGACCAGAGTTTGCCCGGCCCATCTCCTGTCCAAGCCGCCGGAAACTATGGCTGGGCCCACTCCGCCAGCCTGCCCAGATTATTTCCGTTGGATCCACGAAGATCTACGGCCATGGAAGGGCATCGGAATATCACTTGACATGGTCGAACGCGCTCGCCGGACTGCAAATTTCCGGCTAGTCATAGTCAACGGTATAACCAACATGCAGCTATAAACCCTCCTTCCAACTTCAATAGTTACATTTGATATATCAAAGTGAATCCATTAAGGAACATAATATGTATCCATGAAAGTTGGATGAACTACTGAAAATAGTCCGCTGATATGCGGCCAGGCTCCGACAGATGTTCGCGGGGGCATCTCAGGCCGTCGGATTTTAATCTAGTTTTATGGGTTAAGAAGGTGCATATTAACTCTTTCCTACCGCAAATGCACTATAATATTGGAGACAAGTTTATATGTGCCAGGCTTGTCCGTCCCATCTGGGCCACACGATTTTGATCGTGCTGCCTTTGATATAATATAGGGGACACAGGTTTTTTACCATGTGTCACCGCTAAGTCATGCAACCTAAGATTTATATCCAACAGTGTGAATCAGGTCAGGGTGCATATTTTTCATACATACTCCGTCCGTGCGGAATTAGTAGATACATTTGCTTCATTTTGGAAAACCAAATGTATCTACTACTTCCTGACGGAGGGAGTACTAACTTTTTATATAATTCTCCCTCTTTCCCGCTTTAATAACTTTGATAGTCCATTTGGTTTTTCAAAAGGAACAAATTTTACTGGAATTGTGAGATACCTATTCATTTGAAAAAACAAAATATTAATATCAAACTGGAATGGAGGAAGTATTTAGAAATTGGCCCTGTCTTATTTTCTGGCTGCAATTTGAATTTCCTTCTTTCGCTTACCTGGCAAATTTGAATCTTGTTCAGGTAAGCCCTACATTGAAAGGTACAAGAAGTCATTCCAAACCCGAGATGTGTTTACTGTTTGGGGGATTCTACAGCTCCTTAGGCGATATCCCGGCCGGCTGCCTGACCTAGACCTCATGTTTGACTGTGTTGACTGGCCAGTGATCAGGGCACGCGACTATCGCAGGAGGAAGAACATGAATGAGACAACGGCACCACCACCGCTGTTCCGGTACTGCGGTGACGATGAGACTCTGGACATTGTATTCCCAGATTGGTCCTTCTGGGGTTGGTAAAAGACTCTTGACTTCATATCTCATGACCAACTAGATGTGTAAATGAGAAATACTACACAAGAAATTGAAAAGAATTATAGCAAATCAGAGACCAATTGCAGAAAATGCTTGTCAAAAGGCCTAGCAGCCTGCTTGCGGGCAGGTTGATGGGACTGCGGAAATGCTCGCTGGACCATGCCCAAATGTGGATCCATGACCACTTTGACTGCAAGTGAACGGCAAGCATGCCAGGCTGCACACCAATGTAGAATTTCTTGTGTTAATTTTGTTAGGCTTTTGCGCGGTTGTATTCAGATTTTGGTTAGATATGAATTTCATACATTAAGATAAGAATTCTAGTATAGCATCAAGAAATAGTATGCGCATGCATTGAAATTCTTAAAAATGCTTATTAGGATTATGCTTCAAGGTTGAATAGAAACTAAGCAAACAAGGGTTTATTATGTTTGCAGGCCTGAAATCAATATTAAACCATGGGAGTCTTTGTTGAAAGAATTGAAGGACGGAAACAAAAAGACGAAATGGATGGAAAGGCAGCCTTATGCCTATTGGAAGGGAAACCCCGTCGTGGCGGCTACCAGGCTAGACCTTCTCAAGTGCAATGTGTCTGAAACCCAGGATTGGAATGCTCGGATTTATGCACAGGTGACACAATTAGATGAAATTTAGGTGACACAACTAGATGTAGTCAAGCATAAGCATGGAAAAAGACATTTACCTTCTAGTGGGCAATGTGCAATGCAGGATTGGCTTACTGAATCTCGAGAAGGATATAAAAGTTCAGACCTAGCAAGTCAGTGCAACTATAGGTATCTTTCTTTCTCTTGAATCTCAATATTATGGAGCAATTGACCATAGTTTCACAGTATCTTGTTTTATATATTTACCAAGTTAAGTGCCACTTAATGGCTTTACCCAATGCCATACAGATACAAGATCTATATTGAAGGGTCGGCTTGGTCAGTTAGTGAAAAATACATTCTTGCTTGTGACTCTTTAGCGTTGATAGTGAAGCCTCGATATTATGACTTCTTTACAAGAGATCTCATGCCTGTACACCATTACTGGCCGGTACGAGATGACGACAAATGCAGATCTATCAAATTTGCTGTTGAGTGGGGCAACAGCCACAAACAAAAGGTAATTGCTAAAGCTAAAAAGATATCAGCTCATTTACCGTAATTAGTCGCCCTACTCTTTTTTCTCTTATTGCTATATAGCATGTAATTTAGATTATCACACAGACTGAACGTAAGTTTACATTTTTTCCATGAATCTAAAGGCACAGGCCATTGGGAGGGCAGCAAGCATCTTTATTCAAGAGGAACTAAAGATGGATTATGTGTATGATTACATGTATCATCTATTACATGAATATGCTAAGCTCCTAAGGTACAAGCCTAGTATTCCTCCAAATGCTGTTGAGTTGTGTTCGGAGTCCATGGCGTGCCCCGCACGAGGATTACAGAAGAAGTTCATGATGGACTCAATGGTGAAGATGCCTGCAGATTCGGACCCATGTTCCTTGCCTCCACCATTTGATACTTCAGCCCTTCAATCACAACTTAGAAGGAAAACAAATTCCATCAAACAAGTAGAGATTTGGGAAGATAGATCTTTGGAAACTCAGCGTAAAGTGGGCTGATTGGAAATCCTTCGGAGAATTTGGGTATAATATTCATAGTTCATGGCCCTATTAGTGCCTTCCAACCATAGTCGTAAAAACGTAGGGTAAATACGTTTATTACTTTGTGTATATTACACAATAATTTCAAATGGCAGATGTATTTTCCCCTTTAACGAGAATAATATGAGAGTTTTTTTATGTATTTTCCCCTTTAACGAGAATAATATGAGAGAGTTTTTTTTTATGTATTTTCACCTTTAACGAGAATAATATGAGAGAGTTTTTTTTTATGTATTTTCCCCTTTAACGAGAATAATACGAAATAGCTTTTTTTTATGAATTTAATTGGAAATCAAGGAGCATTACAACAAGAAAAAACTAATACTCCCTCCATTCCAAAATATTATGTACATTTGAGAAAATTCTCATTTTTATTTGACCATGAAGCCCACAAGGGCGTCACATGACTTC
Source organism: Houttuynia cordata (assembly GCA_039654745.1). Taxonomy (NCBI): domain Eukaryota; kingdom Viridiplantae; phylum Streptophyta; class Magnoliopsida; order Piperales; family Saururaceae; genus Houttuynia; species Houttuynia cordata. The sequence goes on from CM077504.1 coordinate 7,553,733, forward strand.
TTTTCCGTTATATCCCGTCCAACTCGTATCATCGTTCATGGGCAAAGTTCTAGTCAATCCTTCCAAACCACCTTCAATTTTGGAAAGAGTAAATTACGTAATTTGGCAAAATGTATACAGTATTTTGGAATAATAATATTTCTAAATTTTCATAGTATTTTGAAACGGAGGGAGTACATCATTTTAGGCCTGTCGAATGCCCAAATCAGTTTTGCGAACAATGGTGGTCGTCCTCTCCAAGCCACCGGCCGCTCAATCTATTGACATGTCTAACAAGACAATGTGCGAGTGCATTGGCCATATTACCATTGTTAATAATACGAGATAGTCAAGAGCTTCATATAACCACACTTCATTGTTATTTATATAACGACACTTCATTGTTATTTATATCTTTGTGTCCATATCATGATTACAACTTTACCAAAAGTTTATATTTCTTGCATAAGGGCCTTTTTTTATTCAAAATATTTTTGTTTACGGGTTAATTGCATTTAACCCCTATGAATCATGCCCAAATGCACTTAACCCGTTATCTATCCCATTAGTTGTCTCACTTCAAAATAATATTGACCCACATTATTTCCCATTCTCCCACTAAGAGAACTTCTAATATAATCTGTTCGTTCCATATGAATAGTCCCATTTAAAATGAACTGATTTAACGTTATTTTTTAAAAAAAGTAGGACAAGTAATACGGAACAGAGGGAGTACTTTTTGTTATAGTAGGAGGATAATGAGACAATCATGCCCGTAACTAGTGATATTGCAAAGTCAAGTTTGTTGCTGGAAATAGATTAAATACTCCCTCCGTCCAAAAATACCTGGCTATTCATTTTGGTTTTCTAATGAGGATAAGTATTTTTGAATGGAGGGAGTATAATCGATTTTCAATACTATTATTAAAAGTGAAGAAGGTGGAATACACAATTTCATGTCGTGCTCCAGACATTTTCAAGCACTAATTGGCAAAAAAATAAAAAAAATAAAAGGAGAATAAAAAACTTATGCAACAAAATTGATTTCTTAAATTCTTTTGATTTTCTTAAAATTGATTTCTTATGCAACACATGCTTGTTTTACTAGTAGTGTAAAAATGTAATGTGTAATCCCTTCACTGATACCAAGCAATGCATATATCAACTATACAAAGCATATTTTTTTTTTCAGCTACATAGTATGAGACTCCATCTGTCTTGTTTTAGATGCTCCGTCTGAAAAAGAAGACAATAGCTTTTAGATATTACATATGGTCAACTTACGTGGATTTTGAACCTCTTCTTCCCCCTACTAGTTGTGGTTTCCACCATCCAATAAAAATGAACAAGTTTTTTTTGGATAGAGTTACTAAAACAAGGCTTAGGGAGTACTTCAGTAGAAATAAGAGGACAAGTGGAGGTACACAAGAAAAATAATTTTTTTATATAGTAGGGACCAATCTATTGTAACAAAGGAAATCCATAATATTTCCATAGCTAAATTTCACGATATAAGATAAAGGGGGACTCATATTGAATTGTGTCCAAATATTTTACCCAAAAAATAAGGTTCAAATGTAAGGTTATCCAGTCTCTTGGATTCCATCTAGGGGTGTAAATGAGCCGAGCTGAGCCGAGCTTGGGCATGGCTCAGCTCAAGCTCAAACTCGAGCTCGCTTGGCTTGTTTACAGCTCGAACCCTTCCAGCTCGAGCTCAACTCGTTAATTATTCTCAAGCTCGGCTCAAGTTCGAGCTCGAGTGCCTAGTACAAAAAGGCTCCTCTCATGCTCGAATTTTAAGCAGAAAGAATACATTCTATATTTTGATATGGTCCTGATTTCAGACCAAAACACTGCTATACACTCTCTTAATTTGTTGCTCAATATATCACTAAATGATTGAATTCAATCTCTGCAAAAATCATTTGTAAATAAATTAACAGAGATCAACTCTAACATATCCATGCTTCAAACAAAAATCATTTATAAACACAAGACTTCACATTCACTTGTTTATGTCACACATAAAGCCATATAAGCTTCAAAAATAAAACTCTAATATTTATTTGTTAAAAACTAAAACTCCAATATCCCCTCTATGTGGCCAAATTAGAAAACCAAATAAAATATTGTGCAGTTGTACATATAAAATATCAATATATTTGTTGTATTTACAAAAAGATAAAGTTAGTATTCAGGCTATTGACATCTTTTATAAATAGATATTTATACATACTAATATATTTATCATATATTTGTATATATCTACGTGTATATAAATATATAGACAAAATAATGAGTCGAGCACGAGCCGGCTCATGAGCTTGTTCGAGCCGAGTCGAGTATCATTGTGCTCGGTGTGTTTGCTGTTTGTAATAGGACCAATGAACATGTTGGGCCACTAAACTTTTTTTTGGATAATTTTGTTGGGTCACTCACTAAACTTGGCTCAGCTCAAACTTGCCAGCCCCTTCCATCACACGATGTCACAGAAAATCCTCAATAGTGATAGGACATTGATAGCCCTACATCATTTTTCCTACACATTTCCATACACATTAGCTGTGTAGAAAAAGTGATGTACAAATATCATTTTCCATAGTGATATCATTTGATGGTGCAATCAAGCCGAGCCCGACATGAGTCGAGCCGAGCCGGACCATCTCCGACTCGTCCCGTTTACACCCTTAATTGCACCATCAAATGATATCACTATTGAGGATTTTCTATGACATGGTGTGATGGAAGGGGCCGGCAAGTTTGAGCTGAGCAAGTTTAGTGAGTGACCCAACAAAATTATCCAAAAAAAGTTTAGTGGCCCAACATGTTCATTGGTCCTATTACAAACAACAAACACACTTGGCCCCTCAGGGTACACTTACGTGGCCTACAATCACAGATCTGATCTTTTTTTTTGCATGAGTAGTTCAAGTTCACCACCCCAGCTAGCCAGCCCACCGCTCTTATATACAGACGGCCACCGTCTGACAATATAGGGCCTGAGAACATCATCCACCGACCATATAGGGCCTGAGTACTCATCCTTCTTTTGGTAAAACCACTGATTTGATCCTGAAGTTGGAACCGAGGCAAGTTTCATTAGCCTACCATGACCTGTATTTATATCTGACTCAGTGTGCTGCCCATACAACGTGCATGTATGTGAGTTGTTTTTCCAAGGAAATTTTTTTTTCTTCATTGAGCGAATGGAGCGAGGACACTAAGTGGGAAGAATTTCTTTCCACTAGTTTGTAGAGTAACGGGTATATGTAAATTATGTAGGTTTTTTTTTCTAGGTTAGCTCATGAGAAATGTACAAAAAGATGAATTAACAGGAAATGAAACCCTTCCCCTGCTTCCCCAAACCAGGAGGTGCAAAACTCAACAAGTTGAAATAAACTAAAGCCTAGACCCCAAATAATATACTCCCTCGGTACAATGAAGCATGTCTGCATTTAAAAATGAGTTAAATTTATTGGACTCTGCCCTTAGAAAATATAAAATAGTTATTAGTCTTAAAGAAGCAAAGTCAGACATATGATGATGGACCTGTATTTTTTCATATGCAAGCGAGTTTCATTGCACGAAGGGATTAGGCTTGATTACAAGGGACATATTCAAGCACCCATTGATCTAAAGTCAAGAAGATTTATGTATGCAATTCCTTCTATTACTTAGCCCAAAGGATTTTAAACATGTATTGCAAATCTCTCTTCATTGGCTTTTCATGTTGGTTGTTATTGAGACAACATAATGTACTTATACATGAATTCACTATCAGATAATGTACTTATACATGAATATTCAATTTAGGAAAAAAAATCAATGTTTATTCAATAAATATTCTAAATATTTTGTTTCCTCACATTGAGGCAGGAAAACCTATTGAGGTTTGCCAACATTAACGTCATGGTACTTCCTCCTAACCAAGGATTCATAATCATTCATAATCATAATTAATTAGTGCATTATTTCAACTATTTGGGGTCGGCGACACAAATCTTACTCCTCCATTTAGGCTTGTTTTGGGCTCCCTCTTTTGTAAGAGATAGTAAAACCAATTTTTTTTATTAACTCCATCAAAGTTCTCTTATGTCTCTCTCTCTCCCTCTTTTAACATCATTTACATGCATCACTTTTAATCTTCTCACAGGGGCATTTATTGGTCTTTTATGCATATGCCCATACCAACGTAACCTATATTCCTTCAACTTCTCCCCTAAAGGAGTTATCCTTAAACTCTCATGAATATATTCATTTATAATCCAATCTCTCTTAATATTTTACTCATCCACCTTACCATTTTCATTTCGACTACATTCAATCTATCTATATAATTTCTCTTTAGTGCTCAGCACTCCGCTCTATAGAGTATTGCAGACGTCTATCACACAACACTCCCGAAACTGTCTCCCCACTTTACCCACCCCGCATTTATTCTATGGACCACATCACTATCAATATCCCTGTTATTATAGATAATTGATCATGATAACAAAATTGAACACACCTTGGTACTTCTTGCTCATCTACTTCAACCAAGGCTCTACCTATAGTTCTACCTTCCTTAAAATTAAATTCTAAGTACTTTGTCTTAGTCCTACTTATTTTAAAACCTTTTAATTCTAGAGCCTCCCTCCATAATTCCAATTCAATTCACATTTAAACCTACTTTATTCTCATCTATTAATACTACACCATTTGCAAAAAAACATACACCATCTTATAAATATCTAATAAGTTCATCCATAATTAAAGAAAAAAGATAAAGACTTAAGGCTGACCTTTGATGAAGACCTATAGTAATCGAAAACTCATTGGTTTCCCCCCAATAGTTTGTACACTAGTCAGAACTCCCTCACATATATCCTTTATTATATCTATGTAAACTTTTAAGACTCATTTTTCTTCAAAATGCTCCAAATGAGCTCTTTCGACACTCTATCGTAGGCTTTTTAAATCTATGAAGATCATATAGAAGTCTTATTTTCTATCCCTATACCTCTCTACTAACTGCAGTACCATAAATATAGCTTCCGTTGTTGACCTCTTGTTGTGACCGCTGGGTCACAATGGCTCGAGAGAGAAGGGAATTGGGAAGAAGAAGGAAGAAAGGAGAATAACTTTCAATGCATAACTTCCATTAGGGGAGGACAACCTCCATTTAAAAGAGGAGATGGCGCTCAGGCTAGGGGCCAGCGCCATCTGTCAATCTGATGGGCCACTAATTGGCCACTAACTACGTGCTTACAGCCCATTACAACGTCAGTTGCCCAATTGGGCCTAATTACAATCAAGACTCTTATTTATCAAAGCAAATCTACTCCTAATAGATAACCCAGTTGCCATGCTGCTGGCGTATAGGTTGTGACGTCCTGGGCTGGCGTCACAACATTCCACCACGCTCCGCTGCCGCCTTGTCTTCAAGGCGTCCATGCTGGATAACGATCAAGAAACTCATCCTCCACAACCCAGGTGGCTTCATCCAACGGCTGCCCTTTCCAAGCCACCAAGACCTCGGTAATGAGACGTCCAGATCGACGGACACGCCGTTTGTCAATAATAGAAGCCGGACAGCGCTCGTGGGAATCCGTTGGATCCACAGCCGGAAGAGGAGCTATAGGACCGATCTGAGTAGGGTCCCCAACAAAACGCCGTAAATGGGATACATGGAAAACAGGATGCACCAAGGAATCAGGTGGTAACGCCAACCGATATGCAACTGGGCCAATGCGATCGAGTACCTTATAAGGCCCGTGGTAGTGCGGAGCTAGCTTGTTGGAACCGGTACGAAATAAGGACTTCTGACGGTGGGGCATGAGTGACACATAGACCATATCACCCACCTGATAGGTGCGATCACTGTGAGTACGATCATATATTTGTTTCATACGATTCTGGGCGGAGTGGATGTTGAGCTTAAGCTGTCGCAGTACTTCGTCCCGAGTCTGGAGCATGTAATCAATCTCGGCGATAGCAGAGCGCTGCGGCACATAGGAAAGAACCGTCGGAGGGGGACGGCCATAAACCACCTCAAATGGGGTAAAGCCAGCACGAGTATGAAAAGCAGTGTTGTATGACCACTCGGCCCATGGTAGAAGCTGAAGCCAACGCCGTGGCTGGTCCCCTACGAAGCAGCGTAGGTACTGTTCCAAGCATATGTTAACAACCTCCGTTTGGCCATCCGTCTGAGGATGATAAGCTGTGCTCATGTGTAACTCCGTGCCTTGGAGGGCGAAGAATTCCTTCTAGAATTGCGAAATGAAAACACGATCCCGATCAGACACAATAGTACGGGGCATACCATGCAGTTTGGCAATCTCTTTGACATATGTGTCGGCCACTGTTCGCGCCGTAAAGGGATGGCTGAGAGCACAAAAGTGAGCATATTTGGATAGTCTGTCAACCACCACTAAGATAATTGATTTGCCTTGAACGACAGGCAAGGCTTCGATAAAATCCATAGAAACATCATCCCAAACTTGCGCCGGAATGGGAAGGGGCTGTAACAAGCCCGCAGGGGATGTAGCAGCAGCCTTAGCACACTGGCAAATATCACAGGACGCCACATAAGAATGCATTGTGCGCCGAATGCCAGGCCATAGAAAACTCTGGCTCACCCTCTTATAAGTACGAAATTGACCTTCATGACCGGCAAGGGGGGTGTTGTGGAAGTGGGAGATAATCCTGGAACGCAAGTCGATGGCGTCTGGCACCCATAAACGATCCTTATAAAACAGCAGATCATTTCTCCAACTATACAATGGCAGAGAAAGGGGGTCAGCCTGTACCCGATGGACTAAGTCCTTAGCTGTCGGTTCTGTTAAGTAGGCTTGACGCAGCTCCGGAAGGAAGGGGCAGGCGGGTCCAGATAGCGTCATGCAAGTGCTCTCCATGGGCCTCCGAGACAGAGCATCCGCGACCGTGTTGTCGGAACCTTTCTTGTACATAATTTCATAGTCATAACCCATCAATTTACTGACCCACCTTTGCTGTGCCGGAGTAGCTACCCGTTGTTCCAAGAAGTACTTCAATGGTTGATGATCAGTACGGATAATGAATTTGCGGCCCAATAGATAGGGTCGCCATTTGGTGATGGCATGGATAATGGCTAGCATCTCCCGTTCATAGGCCGATAGAGCAAGTGTACGTTCAGACAAGGATTTGCTGTAAAAGGCAATCGGTTTGTTCTGCTGCAGAAGAACGGCCCCAAGGCCTGTGTCTGAGGCGTCGGTCTCAACTATAAATGGAAGGCTAAAGTCAGGTAGTCTCAACACGGGGGCACTAGCCATGGCCTGCTTCAGTTGATCAAAGGAAGCCTGCGCTGCCTCGGTCCATATAAAAGCCCCCTTTTTTAACAGGGCGGTGAGAGGGCTGGCGATGATACCGTAGTGGCTGATGAAGCGGCGGTAATATCCAGTCAAACCCAAAAAACCACGTAAGGCCTTGACGCTGGTAGGTGGTGGCCATGATAACATAGCCGTGACTTTGGAAGGGTCGGTGGCCACCCCTTCGCTTGAGATAATATGGCCCAAGTATTCAACCTGTGAACTGCCAAAGGAACATTTCGACCGTTTGAGAAATAGGGAATTATCACGTAGGATAGTGAAAACCGACCTGAGGTGATCCAAATGGTCTGCCCACGAAGCACTGTAAATGAGTATATCATCAAAGAAGACCAAGACGAACCGACGGAGGAAAGGTCGAAATAAATCGTTCATGAGGCTCTGGAATGTAGCAGGTGCATTTGTGAGTCCAAATGGCATGACCAAAAACTCAAAATGGCCATCATGAGTCCGAAATGCAGTTTTGGCCGTGTCTGATGCTCGCATCCGGATTTGATGGTACCCGGAACGCAAGTCTAATTTGCTAAAAACTGTAGCGCCTGCTAATTCATCCAGTAGTTCTTCGATGACAGGGATGGGATACTTATCTTTGATCGTTATGGCATTAAGGGCGCGATAGTCCACACAGAAACGCCACGTGCCATCCTTCTTACGAACAAGTAGCACAGGTGAGGAAAAAGAGCTGTGACTTGGTTGAATAATACCTGTGCGTAGCATGTCGCCCACCAGTCTCTCAATTTCAGCCTTCTGTATGTGCGGGTACCTATATGGCCGTATATTAGTGGGCTGGGCCCCCGGAAGAAGTGGAATGTGGTGATCATGGAGCCGCTGTGGGGGAAGGCCAGTGGGTTCAGCAAAGATGGCTGTATGCTCGTCTAGGAGGAGACGCATATCCGGAGGCAAATCCCCCTGGTCCACGTCCATAATGGCACGTTGCTGTAGAAAGACCCCCTGTGGTGTATACCGCGATAAAGATTCCACGGCCTGTGCTGAATGTAATGTGCCTGGCCGAAATCCCTGGATGCGCACTCGCTCTCCTTGGACCTCAAAGTCCATGATGAGGTCGCGAAAATTCCATGTGACATCGCCCAGCTCCTGTAGCCATTGTACACCCAAAACCACATCCGCTCCTTTGGTAGGCAAGAGAAATAGATCGGTAGTAAACGTGTGTCCTTGAATGGTCAAAGAGGCCTGAGCACACACCCCCGAACTACGCAGATGCTTGCCATCTCCAATCAACACGTCAAAGGGTTGAGCATCTGTCACATAACACCCAAGGCGCTGAGCCACGCGGTCGTTGATGAAGTTGTGAGTCGACCCACTGTCGATCAAGATGGCAACCTGTTGGCGTTTCAATAGGCCTTGGACCCTCATAGTCCGTGGTGTGAAGGAGCCAGTATAGGCATGCACCGAAATTTCGGGCTGCACAGAATCGTAGGGAGGAGTTACCTTGTCAGACTGGTAAGATTCTTCCTTTTCTGCCTCCTCAATGAGTAGACTGCCCCGAACTGAACAACGATGGCCTTGGACGAATTTCTCGTCGCAGTTGAAGCACAGACCCTTAGCGCGTCTCTCAGCCACCTGGGCTGGTGTCAGGCGACGGATAGGAAGCGGTGTTGCCCCTGGTATGTTGGAACGATTGGTAGGGGCTGACCCCGGTGCTGGTGCCGTTGCAGGGGGGGCGGAAGTATAAGGTCGCTGGTTGAAGGTGCTCCTGGCCCCCCTTCGCTGACGGGCAAGCTTCTCTTCTTCAATACGGGCATGCCGCACCACATCCCTCATCGTGTGGCAGGGAAATGGCGCATTTCATCCACAATTTCTGGTTTCAAGCCCCGCTTGAAGGTGCCGACGAGAACCGCTATCGGCCACTCCGGTAGCCTGTTGGAATTTTCATAAATTCGGAGTAATAAGCCCTCACCGAATTTGTCTGTCTCAGTGTAGACAACATCTCATTGAAGTCCTGAAACTAATTAGGCCCGAACTGCACGCATAGTTCGTCAGAGAAGGACGCCCATGTAGGAAATCTGATTTCTTTTTCGTATGCCTGGAACCAAATGGATGCATCCCCGTCCAAGTGAAAGGCTGCCACTCGGAGACGTTCTGCATCAGAGTAGGTCCCCTGATAGGCAAAAAACTTGTCCGCTTTATACAACCATTCCACCGGGTCATCTTCGCCATTGTATCGCGGAAACTGTAGCCTGGCCAGACGGGGCTCAGCGCTGCCTCTCAGGCTCCCGTGAGACCTCCAAGGATCCTCCAACTCTTCTTCGAACTCCGCTTGCATGTTTCGTTGAGGTGTGGTCATTGTGACATTTCGTCGAACACCTTGTGTGCCTGGGTTGTGAGCGCCCAGGGAGCCACCCTCTACGTTTGCGTTTAAGGAACCCAATTGTATGCCATGAGTGGGTGGTTGGCCAGCGCCAGGACCGAGCAAGGAGCTGCCCAGCGCTTGATGGCCTCCTGCTCGACTGGAGCTTCCCACGTTCATCATTGGCTGCGGGGGAGACACCATCGTTGCTTGTTGTGGAGATTGCCGTTGAGTCCGCTCCAAACGCAGTTCACGGAGTTCTTCATGAATGGCCGTCATGATAGACAGCATGTTGGTTTGTGTCGAATCAGTATCCGCCTGTGGGTTTGCTGTCTCTCTCGTCGCCTTCGTCTCCGGTGGGACGTGGAGGGCATGGCTGGTTGCTTACGAGGAGGCATTGCAGATCACAACGGCTCTGATACCAATGTTGTGACCGCTGGGTCACAATGGCTCGAGAGAGAAGGGAATTGGGAAGAAGAAGGAAGAAAGGAGAATAACTTTCAATGCATAACTTCCATTAGGGGAGGACGACCTCCATTTAAAAGAGGAGATGGCGCTCAGGCTAGGGGCCAGCGCCATCTGTCAATCTGATGGGCCACTAATTGGCCACTAACTACGTGCTTACAGCCCATTACAACGTCAGTTGCCCAATTGGGCCTAATTACAATCAAGACTCTTATTTATCAAAGCAAATCTACTCCTAATAGATAACCCAGTTGCCATGCTGCTGGCGTATGGGTTGTGACGTCCTGGGCTGGCGTCACAACACCTCTCCGACATGAAACCAAATTAATTTTTTTTTAGTTTAGTTACTTTTCGCAGCTGTCCTTCTATAGTTTGTACAACTTTGGATGCCTTATTTATTTTTATACAAGGGTATATGGGTACTTCTCTTCCACTCCTCTAACATCCTCTTAGACTTCCAAATCTTGTTAAACAAACTAGCCAATCAAGTTAAGCCAACACCTCCTAGTACTTTCCATACTTAATATAATTTTATCACTAAATCTCTTGACACCTACAAGACTTTGCCTCACGTCCTTATCAACCATTATGCCATTCTATTCCTATTTGAAATTTTACCTACATAAATTAGTTTAAAGCCTTCCCCCAATTCCTTAGCCTTCTCTCTTACAAACTTAGTCTCTTGCAAGCAAGCTATGTTAATCTTCATTTTCTTAAGTGTTTCTACTAACTACATACTCTTATCGTTCAAGGTCCCAATATTCCATGATGCCACTATAATCCTACGCTCTTGGATTATCTTCTTTACTCGCGCCCATCTAGACCAACACGAGAACCCTTGCTCACTTTTCATTGCAACCGGGCGCTCTTGGACTATCTTCTTTACTCGTGCCCATCTAGACCAACGCGAGAACCCTTGCTCACTTTTCATTGCAACCGGGCGTTGTTGCAATGTGTCGCTTCCTGAGAACGCCCTAGCTAACCCTTGCTTACTTATCATTGTACCTCTGGCACAACGCGTCGCTTCTAGAGAACACCCTAGCTCTAGTTAGAATGTGCGGTGTAAGATTCATAGAGTTTGACAAAGATTTTACGGCTAATTGTCAACCTGATGCTAACCCTCCTCCTTTTCCTCGGACTTAGGACAAGGCATTGTGAGCCAATGGTGGAGTTCCTCCTAACCAAGGATTGCTTAAATTAATTTTTAACTTTGCCATACATTAATAATGATGAAAACTTATAATTTAAGCACATCAATTACTTAAAAAACATAGCACAAAAGAGAAACAGAAATCATATGTCTGAACCAAAATAAAAAAACCAATCCGGCCCTCTACTTGGATAAAGTATCTTGAAAACAACATAAGCACTACATAAAAATTCTTCTAATTTGTCCGTCTAAATTATATTGACTAATAGTCACCTTCATCCAGACGCGTGTGTTTATCTGTTATACGTTCTCCATTTGACTTGTCTTTTGAAAAGAACAAGATATCTACTCCTTCCCTTTCTTATTGATAATTTGGGCAAAACTTTAAAAAAGGGGCTTTCATGGGCAATACCATGATGGTGTTCAGTTTTTATTTCAAAACACAACTAGCATGGAACATCAAGTTGCCATCAGAAGCAAATGCAGCATTCAATTGCTAGACTTTGCTTTAAGAGAGCACATGGGATACAAGCCCTTGATAGCAAGTGACAAGAGGAAAGAACAACCACCTGATTGGCTTTTGAAAGCTGTAAGCCAAACTTATCTCTTTGTTTATTCCTTCCAGTCTAGAAAATTGCCCCAGTGGACCATGCATCTGTCTCTCACTCTTATTAGAATACTTGAATATCCATCATCATCAACAACCCCCCCACACTTGCACTGTTTTTTCCTGTTTCATTTGGATTGGCTGTTTTTTAAGACACTTCTGGCCTCAACAATGGAATTGTGCCACAGTAAAAGCAACTGTGTACACGATAAATTATTAGGTACACTGAGAATGCCTCCTCTCATAAATGATAGCATAGAACAACATGATGAGAGAAAAGCTTGCCTTTTCTTTCTTTAATTATGTTGTCTGCCTGGCACAAAAATGCAATAACATTCACTCTTTAAAATCAAATTATAATTGCCGACCTCAAAATAAGGAGAAATTTTTTAGTGTATTTACTACACCAGGCTTGCCGTGTGTGTCAGCATTCCACGTTAGTGTTTTTTTCCAACAACCATTCCACTTTAGTTACAAGAGCCCGGTAATTTGTATCAGGGCCCAGATGCAGACCCTGGTCACTAACGTGTCAATCAGTGAATGGTGACACATGCGGCCAGCCTGGTATAGTAAATACGCTGAAAATTTTAGGAAATAATTGTTTACGAAATATGTCTGGCTAGAAAAGATGGTAGTTTTGCCACCCCATTTTTAGGCAGCCCACCCCAAATTGATACGATACTGTCATTGAGGTTTTGTTTTCTCTTTTCTTTTATTTTTTGGTACATCAGAAACCCCCCGGCCCCCATCCTGAAGCTAGCCCCTGGTGCCACAGGTTGTAATATCCCCTGGTACCCCTCAAATCCCCGGGGTAGATGCCCTATCCTACGACTAGGGATGGTATTGGACCAGACAACGAACCTTAGATAAAGATTGTCCGTGTCCATTAAGGATTATCTGCCACCATGCTGGTAGTGTCCGCGTTCGGTTGTCAAACGAACATAGATACGGTCAAAAACTGTATTTGTCTGTAGTTTGCAATAATATATAATTGATTCAAATTATAGTAACTTTTTAATTTAAAGGGACTGCCGGTCGAATCTCATCTATTCTATCAATAAAGAAAAGAATTCAAACCCTATAGCAAGGACAGATTGAAATAACAACGGTATAAATTAAGGGGCCGTTTGGGGGCATGATTATAAGCAAATAACCACAGTGGATTTTCCAGATCTACTGTAGGATCCATGTTTTTTCCATATCCAGCATGAAATAAGCTCACAGTGAGTGTGGTAACGCCGTGAGCGTGTTTCATGTTGGATATGGAAAAAACATAGATGCTACAGTGCAGCAAAACATCCACTGTGGATATTTTGCTTTTAATCACGCCCCAAACGGCCCCTAACAAACTGCCCTTGTTTGCAAATTCTTGCGCCACAAGCACACGTCGTTCGATAATTGCATAGCGTGTGGTCGCGACGAAGGCAGTGAGGATGCCGGAGGCCGACGTAGAGGCGTTGCAGCAGCAGTAGTAAAAGCCTGAGGCGGATGCGAAGGCACAGTTTAGGTGCGGGCTCGAGGAGCTTATGCGTGTCTCAATGCCCCCTGCAGCTCGACTGCTGTAAGGGATGGTGGGCCTACGACAGGGGTGGGGATGGATGATGAGGAAGGATAGGGCGTGTCGCAGTGGTGGTGGCGGTCGGATCTTGGCAGAGAGGATGTGGACATAACAAAACATAATAGGAGCAAGGAGGGAGAGAAGGGAAGTTTGTCTAATAAAATATACTCTCTCATTAGACAAAAAAAAATGTTAAGATCTACTACTAATTGAAATTCTCCGGTCTTATGCTTCAGACTGCATGGCAACCATAATAAATAAGCATGTACACTAATGGCCGTGTTAAAAAAAATGTTCAAACCATTTCGAAAAATGAAGTTTACTAATGGAGTTATAAAGTTATTACATCCCAATAGCAGCCACAAATTCTTCCATGACTTCATCCGAACTTCCTCCTTCTAGGTGGCACAGCTGACTCCCTCCATTTTAGAGCATTAGTCATCACCTTTTCCCTTGTTTCTCCTTCCATTAGTCCCCTTATACACCTCAACATCTCCTCTCTTCCAACAAGGCTCCTCTCATCGGCTCTAGCTCTAACTCCCACCTTCCACACATCCTCTATGTCTAATTTTACTGACAGTTTTAAATGGCTCGGACACAGCCACAGAACCTCGGATATGGGCGGCTTAGTGGACACGACTGTCTATGACCAACCCTACCTACCACCACGCTATTTGGTGGTCTGGCATACTGTCATTGAGGTTAATGAACCTACTTTCCCTCACTTCTCTTTATTCGTCACCCGATCAACACTCTTTGCACACTCCCTTTCCTACTTCCACATTACCAGCACGGCTACATCTGGCCAGGCTACTGCCATTGCGAGGAGGCCGTTTGTGACTCCCTAGTAGGGATGCCACCGGGGGCGGGTTTGGGCCGGTTCTTGGCAAACCCGGGTCCCGGAACCGTTGTAATTCTTCAAACCCAGAACCACCCCAGGCCCACTACGGGTCCGATTTTTGGACCCAGAACCGCCCCGCCCCGATACCAAATCATAATTTTTCTATCTATTTCTATTTTTTTCAAACTTGCATATTAAACTTTGATTATTTTTCACTCTTTCAAGCTAAAAAAGGGCACTAAAAGAAAAAAAATCAAAAAGAAAAGAGACCTAACTTGAGTTGAGTACCTATATATCGGGTCGGGTCGGGTTTTATTATAATACCCAAACCCGCCCGACCCGGTGCATCGGTTCCTCTTTCAAACCCAGAACCGGAACCGTACTGTGTAAAGATTCCCAAAATTGGCCCCAATAAGGCTGGGTCCGGTCGGGTCGGATAAAAACCCAGCCCCGGTGGCATCCCTACTCCCTAGCTAGGGAAGGAAAGGTGAAGGTGGAAAGAGGTATTTAAGCCGGACAAAAAGTAGCACAGGTACGAGGTATAGAAAGAGGGAACCCAAATTTTCGCCATTGCCCGAGCAAGAAAGAGGGAGGAAGCAGGTTTGTATTATTTGAAGGGGTGGATAAACCAATTAGTGGGCTGCGTACACAATGTAGTGGCAAAACTACGATCTGTCTGGAAAGGGAGAGAAAAAAAAAGCCATACCCTCGGTCATTTTAACAGACATTTTTTCCAAATATTCCTTCCGTTCCAAAAATACTGTATATATTTAAAAAAATCTCTTATTTTATTAGACATGAACTAATGATTCTCTCATATATCTCCAACTCGTATGATCGTTCATAACAAAATTCGTAGTAATTCCTTCAAGTATCTCTCAACTTTGAAGATCGTCAGTACAAATTGTAGAAAGTCACGTAATTTGGTAAAATGTACACAATATTTTAAAATAATAATATTTTTAAATATATATAGTATTTTGAAATAGAGAGAATATATTATTTTTAGTGTATTTAAAAAAAAACTGTATCGATTAAAATGAATGGAGGGACTGAGTACATACTGTGGATTCCTTATCAAAGACAGCAGGAAAGGACAAAGAAAAAAGTTTGTGGTTTTACTGTGGCTTTTCCGGTTCTTGTGCCCTAGATGACTAGATTGGCTCACATTTTAACCGGCTGACCTAATGCCCCAAGCCTTGGACCATCAAACTTTATTGTAATGGACGAGAGAGAACTGCATGCTTCTGTCACAGACTCTCTTCAGTGTAATTTTGCTGTGTGCAACTTGGGACTTGATGCAGGGAGAGGGAACATTTGCCCTTTTGCTGCCTGGCATGCCACATGCAAAAGACCGTCTAAAATTAGACCATCCCCATCGGTCTTCCCAGTTTTCCCCCCTTTTTGAACTCAAATTTCAGATAAAAACTAATTAGTCATCTCTAGAGCTGTTGGCTGATTCTTGAAGCATCCGCAAAACTAACTCGTAATATCTACGTATTCGATTTTTAGTTAGTATTGGTAGTTACTGATTTTATTGGAGATCTGTTGTGGGATCCATCACTTCTTTTTTTAAGAAAAAAAAAGTGATGGATGGACTAAATGAAGGATTGTTGCCTTAGGAAGCCTAGGAGTACAGTGATGATGTTGTACTTGTACATGTTTTAAGAGGCTGGTTGCCCTACCATCCTTCCTGCACTGTCCTTTCTGGTTGGGTGCTAATGAATCGAACCTCTTCTAGTCGGCCAAAAGCACTGCCTTACCGCACAGTTAATATGCATTACCGAACACACTTCAAATATGCGCAACCATACGTTATACGCCTTTGGATCAAAATTAAAGGACTTACGGCCCGGGAGGGTTAATAAAAACCCCGCCTACCGCCATATTGGAGGGCCCTATGATGTACTCAGCGCATATTAACACTCCTCATTAAGGCATACAAGTTGGTACCATATTTCAATTGGATATGATTTCAACGATTCAAATCAATCTAATTAGTTAGGCTGAAATCATGATTTAATTCAATCTTAACAAACCTCTAAGCCCATCAAAACAACATAACAATCCTTCAAATCCAAGATTAGTAGATCTGCGGGCTGGATGACACTCAAATGATTAGCCTTTCCAAAGATTTTTAAAAACTACTTTCCTCTCCCCAACACCCCTAATCTCAGAGCCCCCACTCCCCCCATTTACTCTCCTCAAGACATTCCCCTCTCTCTCTCTCTCTCTCTAGATTTTCTTTAATCGTTTGACTGCTTTTGCCCTGATGTTTCTGCCCAGTTTGGAGAGTTTGAAGTCTGTTCTGTTCTTGGTTTGGTCCACTTTCTTGGTTTTTTGAGGAGTTTGGCTCAGATGGGTCTCTCATCATTTGGGTCTTCTTGAAAGGGAAGGAAGGGAAAAAGGGTCGCCCAAGATGGGGTTGTTGGTGATGTTTTTACAGGTTCTTGGTGCCATTTTGACACTAAATGTTGTGGCATCCATTGGGCTTCCTCCTGATGAAGGTTTGATCTTTTTTGCTCACTGCTTCTTTGTGATCTCGTGGTTTTGGTGTTTTAATCTGGATTTGACTGTGATGTAGGAGCAGAAAGATTTATGTAGTGATGCTGGAAAGGGGTGTATACATTTATGGATTTTAGATGCCACGATGAATGGTTCTTGGACAGTTGTTTGGATCATTTTCAGTTTTGAGTTTTTATTTCAGATTTATTGTTGTAAAAGGAAGATTAACCAAAATGATGAGTTTTATAGTTGGCTGTCATGTTACCGAGTCAATGAGGATGCATTCACTCGATTATGCTTGGAATCGAGTTTCAAACTTATAAGGGAATGAATGAGTTCTAGGATTAGTATGAAAGTTTCATTATGTAAGCTTTGAGGCATTCTGGTGTCATTTAGACTGTAGTTTTCTATTTTGCAGTGTTATTGCTGTGGATTGGTCGTGATTCTTACTTCACTAGCAATTTTTTGTTGGATTCATGAATTACTTAGCGTGTGGAATTTTATGGTTTACAGTGGACCTCTGACTCATAGTAATACTGCTTATCATGCGATCCAGTTGATTAATATGATCCGATTAATCAAATTTAGCAGCAAAAACTTCTCATTATTTTCATCTGTGCAGGATGATGTATTAATTAATTGAAATTACCCAAAAAAATTGTTGTACTAATTGAGGTTTGTAACTTTTTTTTTCAGTTAATGCTCTCATGGCATTTAAAAATGGCATATACGAGGATCCATTTTCAGTTTTATCCAGTTGGAATGGTCTAAATCCTTGCAACTGGACGGGCGTGTACTGTTCAGCCACAAGTGACCATGTCATAACCTTGTAAGATTTTGTTGACCCTTTCTTTGATTTATCGATTTGTTAGTTCGGACCTATTATTATATTGGAATTCGTCAGCGAAGAAGATTCTACCAGGCCTTTTCTGTTTCAGAAACCTTTCAAGCTTATCTTTGAATGGATTTATTGCACCAGATTTATGCCACTTGACCTTTTTGAAGGAACTGTAAGTTGTGCACCTATTTTTCTTTTCCATGATATTTGTTGAACGCCTTATTTCTTTCATTCAATTCTACATGCTTCTAAAATTTGATCAGAATTACATCTTTTGCAGAATTCTCCACAATAACACTCTTATAGGAACTATACCTCAAGAAATTGGATTTTTGATGGAACTTAGAGTTTTGGATTTAAGCATAAATCGGCTTTCTGGCCCCATACCTCATCAGTTAGGGAACTTGACTAATATAAGTAAAATGTGAGTTTTCAATTAGTGCTGTTTGTTTTTTTTGACAGATAATTAGTGCTGTTTGTCCTTCCTTTGTCAAGCTGTCATGCTCTGTTCTAACACTATCATTATGATTGTTTTTCTGTAGAAATCTTCATTCCAATGGCCTTACTGGGGCTGTTCCATCCGAACTTGTTAATTTGAGAAACCTTGTAGAGCTAAGATTGGACCGGAATAAACTTCAAGGGATGCTCCCTGGAAACAGTAATGAATTAAACATCACATCCACTTCTCCTGGGATGTAAGTAGATCACACAGCTTGAAATTGTTGAATTTGCAAGATGATAATGATGTTCGTTTTAAATTCCTTTATTTGTTTTTTTTTCTTCCTTTTAGGTATGCCCCAGATGAAAATGCTCGTGGATCTTGTATGTCACCTCAGTTGTTAACTGCTGATTTTTCTTACAACTTTTTTGTTGGAGATATACCTATGTGCCTAAAGTATCTTCCAAGGTTACATTCCATCTTTTCTTGTGGTCCATAAATTTTTTATTTTTGGTTCTTACTTTTAGTCGATATGTAGGTCAAGCTTTCAAGGGAACTGCCTGAAGGATAAAGATGCTAGGCTCCAGCGCTCCAGCCAGCAGTGTTGTGCGTTTCAGAAGATACATTTTGTTATATTACCTTTTAAGATTTCTTATCTGATTTTCCTTGATGAAAATATTGGCATCTGCTATGATGGGCAACTGAACAGTTTAGCCTTGCAAACTTAAAATCTTCCAGTAGAATATGAAGTGGATCACTAATGCTAGACTTCCTATTGCTGATTACGTGACCACATTTTTTTCACTGAAGTAAAAAAATCACTATATCTGCTTAGAGTGTATTGGACAAAGTTCTTAAAGATACTATATCTTAAATAGAGTCCTGTTAGTATGCATGCTGGCTCATGTGCGTTGGCGTTCCTCCAGGTTCTCGGGCCATCAGATTTTGATCCAGCAGTGTACGTAAATAAGGGGGCAGGTGGGCATGAATCACCTGTTCACTCTCTGGATGAATTCTCACCATCGAATCTCGATCTGATGGCTAAATGCCCCCAGCCGCACGCCATCACATGTGAGCTGAGGCACATGTTAACATTTTCCTAGAACTTAAATATTAATACCTGTAAAAAATGAGATAATACACTGAAACATATTTTATCATCATACCCTATTTCCTTTGACATGAACAACCTGCTGCGAAAGGAAATTGCATATATATTTGGGAATTCTAGATGTGATGTATTGTTTTATTGTTAGTTATATGTTGCAGTCCATCACTAGTACTGTTGATTTCTGCTATTTTGGGATCTATTCTCATTTAGTGCATGTATGTGTGAGTTAAACTGTCAGGAAGTTGCCAGTTTACTTCAAATCACAGTGACTATTAATTTCACTTTTTTTGTTATCTTCAATTAGAGATTGAATAAGTATAGATGTTGGTAGTGCGAGGAATCCCTAGAGGTTATTGCTATGAAAGGCCATCTTTAAATTAAAGGATAAGGCCTGATCTTCCGCTATTTCCATCTGTATTAGTTTTCTTTTCCTTACCTGTTAATCAACCGATGCAAACAATTCATATCAGAAGAAAATTGCACAACTATTATGTGTTTGGATAGTCTTCCATTTATATGACCACTTCCCTTTTCTTTGGTACGTGGTGCTGCAGCTGCTAAAAACCATCAATCACCAAAACCAGAGAAGAAGCCAGCTAAGGGTGAAACCGTGCACCATGGTTCCTCAAAGCCCTCATGGTTGCTTGCACTCGAAATTGTAACAGGAAGCGTGGTGGGTTTTCTTTTATTGTTTGCAACCTTTGCTGCCATTAGAAAATGCCGGCCAAAGTCTTCTGTCATAATCCCCTGGAAGAAAGCAGCCAGCATGAAGGAACAAATTGTCTTATCTTTAGGTTGTAAGAATATTTGTTTTCTAACTTTGTTTTTAGCTCGGTTACAGCTCCCCCTCCCTCCCACACATGATATGCCCCTGGGAACTCAATCCCGGTATCTCTTCCTGAACTAGAAGACATTGACCATCTAGCTTGTGTTGCCTTGGTTGGACATCTCCCTGTTGAGGAAGAGGTCTGAGGTTGAGTACCCATGGCATATGTTTGGAGAGTGCGTGAGTTTGTACCTACATGAAAAATGATGATATATGTCCAGCTAACTTGGGTTGTATCTTTTCTCATTTTGCTGTGTAGACCCCGAGTTGCTGAAAGATGTCCTGAGAATAAATCGGCATGATCTAGAAGTGGCATGTGAAGACTTCAGTAATATAATTGGCACTTCTTCTGATAGCATTGTGTATAAGGGAACCATGAAAGATAGCGGACCTGAAATTGCTGTTATATCTCTCTGCATCTCAGAAGAACATTGGACAAGCTATTTAGAGCTATATTTTCAGCGTGAGGTAATTGATTTATAAACCATAGCATTTTTAATTTTGGAAATTAGTCAGTTATGTTTGTCTCACCAACCCTTTCTGGGGCAAAATGGACTTCATTATTTATTTTTGAATTGAATCATGCGAAGATAAGTATTTTCTGGCTAAGGACTAGAAATTAATATTGTGATTGGCTCGGCAAACTGATCTTTGGGTACACTACCTCAACCTGGAAGAGGTTGAATTGAAAACATAATCCAGGTGCCTGAGATGATAAGTAGCAATTGCCTTGTGAAGATAGAGCATGTACCTCCAAACGATTTGTATCTTGAGAGCCAAATTATAGACCGGCTATTTCAAAGGGATATGATTTGTCAAAATTGCTGAAAATGTGAATATACTGTAGCACGTAATTTTTTTACATGTGAAAAGCATCACTGGATAGTGTAGGGACACTAGTAAAGATCTAAGGGAACTTTTTTTAGTATGTGCATGGGAATCTAAATTATCCTAAAGACTGAAAAAACCTACCGTTCTTGACAATTGATGGACAATGTTCAGGTTGCGGATCTGGCACGGTTGAATCATGAGAATACAGGTAAATTGTTGGGGTACTGCAGAGAGAGCAATCCCTTTTCAAGGATGCTTGTTTTTCAGTATGCATCAAATGGCACTCTCTATGAACACCTCCATTGTAAGTGAAGAATGATGACAGCCAAATTCATTGTTTTTCTGTGTGAAATAATTTGATGAATCTGAAGTTCTGTTATTCGGCATGAAATAATTGTAGATGGCGAGGGATGTCAATTATCATGGCTTCGGCGTATGAGGATAATTTTAGGTATTGCACGTGGTCTGAAGTATCTGCACACAGAGCTTCAGCCCTCATTTACTTTATCAGATTTGAATTCAAGTGCTGTATATCTAACCGAAGATTTTTCTCCCAAGGTATGTGGTGTTTTTAATGTATAACTCGTCAATGTTTTTATCAGCATATATGAAGAGCATATTGACCCAGTAGCAGAATATTTGAACTGGTCGCTAACAGTATTTTTTTGACATTTTTGCTAGCTTTCTTCTCTGTAGATGATATATTTTTTAATAAACACCTTTGCCATCATATACATTATAGAGTCCATTGGATCATGAACCTCTTGGCCTTCTCATCTGTCGATATTCGGGTCGTATAAGAACAGTCTTATATTGATCTATCTGCTTTCATGATTTTTGGCAGCTTTACTGTTTTGTCTGCATAATCTATTGTATTTACTGATCCTATTTCAAAAATCTTTTATTTTTATATCTTAATCGCTGTAGTTTTTTGTTGATTTTCTTTGTGCTTTGATACAGCTTGTAGACTTTGAGAGGTGGAAAAC
Source organism: Houttuynia cordata (assembly GCA_039654745.1). Classification (NCBI taxonomy): domain Eukaryota; kingdom Viridiplantae; phylum Streptophyta; class Magnoliopsida; order Piperales; family Saururaceae; genus Houttuynia; species Houttuynia cordata. The sequence continues at coordinate 7,575,523 of CM077504.1, forward strand.
AATATTTTCCAGAAAGAATGCGGATTCTTTTTACAATGTAGGTGGGTTTGTTGGCCTATCAAATGTGGCAGAGAGATGTCAAATGGACGTCCATGGAAACACTTTTTCCTTTGGAGTTCTTTTACTGGAAATAATCAGTGGAAGACCTCCATATTGCAAAGACAGAGGTTACTTGGTAGATTGGGTGAGATATTATGCTCTCGTATGTATGAAATGCCTGTTTTTTTCTTATATACCAGCCTCATAGATACATCACTGATGTCAAAAGCTAGCTATCTTATATTTACTGTCGAATTAACTAAAAAATATTGGAACTTTGATACAGGCAAAGGAATATTTGGATTTGCCGGAGGTACTGTCCTATCTAGTGGACCCAGAGCTAACGTATTTCCGGTATGATGACTTAAGAGTAATATGTGAGGTGGCACAACTGTGCCTCCAAGATGATCCGACAAAGCGGCCATCCATGCAGTCCGTTTATGCATTATTGGAGAAGGGAATTGAGTTATCCCCAGGTGGGGAACTAAAAGAATCTCCATTGGCATGGGCAGAATTAGCAATTTCGTCGTAGAGGCCAATTATATTCTAATGTTGATCATAACAAATCCTTCACTAACTATCTGGCTCTGTTCATATGCCCATTGTAAATTTGAAGACTAGACACACTATATGTTTCTTTTTTCTTTCTTTTCTGTTTTTCGGTTCATCGAGGAAATGCTGGGTGAAAAGAATGTCGTCACCTGAATTGATTGTATATGTACTTGGTAGCTTGTTAGGAAGGTGAACAACAATAGGGAGGAAAATTTGTATCAAGTGCTACGGTTTGATTTGCGACAATGAAAATGAACTTGCTCTTATTGAATTAATTCATGTGCAAGTGGCCAACATGTAAAAACGCTTTGTAAAGTTTGCTCCTGTATGGGTAGACATATTTCGTGATCTTTTTGCTGTGAGTTTTTCATCCTTGAATGTATTTATGAGCTTTGTCAATAAAAAGGCCATTTGCAGATGAATTTGCGTATCAGCCACCAGTAGTACATCAACCATAAGACGGGAAAAAAATTTATCGTGGGCCTGCATTTTTCATAGAGGCCCGGTACTCTGCAACCGATTGGAGAGAGCATATCTCCAATCGAGTTGATCAGAAACGGTTAAATCATAATCCAAGGGTTATAACTAACTTGACCTTGACCCTCGTCAGTGACTAGGGCTGTTCTTGGACAGCCGTGTCCGTAGGGCCGGCTGTGTCCGCGCCGAGGAGGAAATGTCCGAGGACCACGGCCACGGCCAAGGGGCCTCGGACAGCCGTCTGTCCGAGGTCCGAGGAGGGCTATAGAAGGGAGGCAGCGGCCATGGCCATGGTTGGAAGGAGGAGCAGTGGGGTAGAGGAGGAGGAAATGCCCCTCCTTTTTGGCTTAGCTTGAGGAGGAGGGCCGCGGAGGAGGACTGTGGGGGTAGAGGAGGAGGAGGGCCGCGCAAAGGAGGAGGACTGCGGGGGTGGAGGAGCCGCAAACTTTGGCTTTTTGGCGGGCGGCGGGGTGGGGGTGGAAAAAGGAGGGGCGGAGGAGGAGGAAAGGCCCCTCCTTTTTGGTGGGCGGCGGTGTGGAGGAGGAGGAAAGCCCCTCCTTTTGGCTTGAGCTTGAGGAGGAGGGCCGCAGAGGAGGACTACGGGGGTGAAGGAGGAGGAGGGGCGGCGCCGCGGCGGGGTGGGGTGGGGTGGAGAGGAGGAGGAGGGGGCGGTCGCAGAGGAGGAGGAGGAGGGGCGCTCGCGAAAGAGGAGGGGGGCAGGGTCGAAGGAGGAGGGGCAGCGCCACGACGGGATGGAGGGGAGGACAGAGGGGCCGCTGGCGGGGAGGGGGGAGGAGGGGCCGACGGGGGCGGTCGCAGAGGAGGAGGGGCCGAGGTGGAGGAGGAGAGAGCGAGGGGGGAGGGTATAAAAAGAGTTGTTCGTGTCTGTGTCCGCCGGACTTCCGAACATGGACATGGACACGGACAACATACTGACAGACAGACTTTTATGGACACGGACACAGACAGCCTCTGTCCGAGGTTTGTCCAGTCCGTGAACAGCCCTATCAGTGACCAAACCTAAAACTTCTCTACATGTAACTTGATCACTTGCTGGTCGGGCACGACCTGGTAGCTCTTGGTGATGACGATGCCGATGCCCTGCATCATGGTAGGACCCGCCATAGGGATCTCGACATCAATTGGTCCTGTCTGGCGCAAACCGAAATTTGTTAAGGTAGGGCTTGCGCAGGATGTCTCAGTTTTTTTTTTGGTTAGCCCATTCTCTTCCTCGTCACTTGCCCTTGAGGTATTCCTCTCGTTGTTGTTGTCGTTCCCGCTGTTGGTCATGGCCCTCCATCTACAAATAGAGAGATCCATCTGGAAGGAGGAAGTGGCGCTGTTTGGCGAGGAGCCGGCAGCTCCATTTCTTCCATGAATGCCCCCTTTCCAAACTACTTAAAAATCAAACGATTTATTTCAAGAGATTAAGTTAGTTATCACTTAAACAACCTACAAGCTACTCTAGCCATCCAGAATTTTAGAAGACAAAAACAAAGAAAACAAAGTAGAGGCTTTGAGAATTTAGATGGATAGGAGATGAAAATTTGATTTTCTTTTTTAGACTGAAATTCGAGAAACGAAGATAAAGAGAAACTGATCTACAAATCTTCCACATATTTCTTAGATAAACGTTGTTGAAAAATCTCACGAGAAAGCCTCGCTCCTCTCTCGTCGTCGGCCATACTCTAAGCCCCATAGAGAAAATAAACACGTTGTTGCTGGCCATTCTTCTGGACATGTCGACAAAAGAAAACGCCTTTGAGCCTCGCCTAAGGTCAAGCCAAGCTCCATGGTCTCATTCAGGGCCCCAAATGTAAAGCAGGATGCACAGAAAGAGCTCGGCAGTCCAACACCAGTGGTGACAAGGGATGATTGGAAAAGAAAAAGCAGGCCTTTTATAGACCCCTTGTGATCAAAACGGACCCCCCTTTCTCCCCTCTATTTTTTCTTTCACCCACACCCTCTGGCACCGGTTTGCCGATGGCCTTGAGGAAGACCCGAGGTCCCGCTCATGGATCAGGTTCCTGAGTCTCCTTCTCCGCCACGCACACAGCACCCTACGACATCCCATCTTGGTCATCATCGCTGCCACCGAGACTGGTACCATCCCTGCCAACTTCTCGTCGCTTAACATGTCTTGATATATATTTGAATTATGCATTTTATTAACTTTTAAATTTATGTTTATGTTAGTATTGATTAGATTTAGTGATGCTTTAATGAGTTTTTGATCTTTTGTACGAAAGAGAAGACATACACTCTTTTTGGCCTAAGAAGAGAGAAAGAAGCAAAATATTTTCGCAAATAAACAGTAGCCGATCGATCACCAGACTTATGCGATCAATCGCCTGAACCAAAGAAGAAGCCGTGAATGAAGGGAACAATCGATCATCTTATTGTCGATCAATCGCATCTACAGTATCCGATTGATTGCATCACTTACGCGATCGATCACCACAATTCAGAAGAGCCACAAGATGAGTTCGCGATCAATCATCACCTTGTCGATCGATCGTATCTACTGGAGTTTTTGAATGAACAGTGCACGATCGATCGGCAGCTAAGCGATCGATTGGCGTATGAAGAGAATCGACCAAACGATCGCGGGAAAGAATGCAATAATGAAGGAAAGACGAGATCGATCTGGCAGCGATCGATCAGTGAATAGCGCGATCGATCGTCGTATTTGGCAAACTTAAAAATAGTCATTTTTCAAGATGGAATTGGAAGGGGGTTTCGTGGTTTGTCTTCACCCCTATATATATGCCTTAAAGAAGAACGTCTTGGGCATCTTAAGTTGTTTTGTGATGGCTAGAATTGGAGATGGAACGAGAGATAGAAGAGCAAGAGAAGGGAGAAGAAGAAGAAAAAGATGATGGTTTTTGTTTCTTTTCTAATGCTTGGCTAAATTTCTTTCTAAGGCGTAGATGAAACCCGAATAGATTGGTTGTATTGTTTTATTTCTCTCATCTTAACTTTTATCTTAGTTAGTGTATAGGTCTTTGTTATGTTTTCAAAGTTAATTTTTTTGAGGTTTATTCTATGTGCTTGAGAGAGATTAGAGTGAATTCTTGTGAATTTCAATCTGAGGAATACTTACGCATCCGAGAGGAACGTGAGTAGACTAATGTGTCATATATTAATAGAGTTTCATTGATTTATATTCGAGAGAGATAAATCACAGTTCCATAGTTTAATTGCTTTATGTGTTACGTTTGAGAGGAGTGCATGATATTTTGAATTGACGAGTATATACCCAAGAGGAATATACTAATCAACTAGGAATTTATATAAGAGAGAGAGAGACAGAGACAGAGACAGAGAGAGAGAGATGATAAAGCTAGTTTATTTCGTGGTAGATTCAAAGCATTGGTCATTTTCCGCATAAGTACAACTCGTTCAATTAGCTAAAGTTTACTGCTTTCATAGATTAAATCAAAATTAAATCTTTTCTCTTGAGATTGGTAGATTGTTCATCCGTCTCTAAGGTTCGACAACCCTAAATACTCACTGTAGTACAATTGCCTTGTGCACTTGCAAGGGTTTAATATTTAAACGATCATGTCTCTTCGTAGCGGCAGAGGCAATGGGACGATGTCAACAAAGTAGCAGAGGTAGGAGTAGCAACAACTACAGGTAGGCCTTCTGTGGGGCGTCGAACATGATGCTGACGACGATGTGGGCGGTGACGGCCACCCCAGCACAGGCAAGTGTTGGGGGCGGTGAGCTTTCTGGATGCTTGGGATGGTGTCCAATTCCCCCTATGTAGATGGAGATGGAGAGGGAGTTGAGGAAGTGGTGATAGGTGGTGAAAGTACGGAGAGTGGGGGGAGGGTAACCATGGTTAAGTTTGTTTAGAGTAGCAAGTTTGTTACTCTCCATTGGATCACAATCTGAGAGCCGTGGTCTACTAGGTTAGAGAAAAGGTCTCTCCAATCCGTTGGAGAGTACCTTTTGCCTTACGTTGGGGCCAATACAACCTTAGCCGAATTTGTCGAATGTACGTATGGACTATCTGCTTCCGTATGCATCATCGATCCGAGTGATGGTACAGTTACATCAAATTGTGACGTGAAAAAGTTACGTCCTCATTAAAACACCATTGATTGTTATCGGCCCCAACAATCAATGGTGTTTTAATGAGGAAGTAACTTTTTCACGTCACAATTTGAAGTAAAAAAAGTATTTTCCTCATCGATCGTGATAATTCATGGCATTTGGAACTCTGGTTTAAGAGTTGGATTGGTTGGATCTGTATAAGTCTTGGGCAAGGCCCACAATCGGATTGGAAAACTGATAACTGTACATCGATTCTGTACACCAGAACAATCGGCGGCCAAATTTTAACATTCAGCAAAAACACGGGTATATGGGTTCAATGTAGAGATACGATGTAGGATTATCATTTTCAACCTAATTACACATGCGTCCTACCTATGGAATTAAACAGCCAAATTAAGTCTCTAAATTTCCTTACTACACCAGTGAAGAAACAAAAATCTAGCTAGATCTGTTTATTTAATTTCCATTTTGCTGTTCCAATTTCATTTGGGGGGTGGTCCCACAAAAATATAAATCCCCAACAGCCATCCTTCAAACCCTTCAAGAGTCAATCCTCTCTCTTTAAACAGCCATTAATCAATTAGATTTAGTCACCTGCTGTGGTTGGTTCGTGAGGAATTGCCATTAGCAGGCCTCAACCTAGGTTCTCTTGCCAATAAAATGGTGTGTCGGCTGTTTGAGGGAATAACAATGCTCATTTCTGTTCTTTTACACTGAATGCTTTGCATAAAAGGACACTTTACGGCTTTTCATCTATTGCCGAATAAGAGATATACAAAATGGACTGAGAACCAAAGCCGCTTCGTTTACACCCACATTTTGGCCCCGTTGATCATTATGATTGACGGCGACTATTTATGGATGATATGTTCGCGGAAACAAGGTTAGAGGACCCAAAAATCTTCCATCCAACTGATGTAATTACGCAATGCCTAACTTAACTAATGGATCACACCTCCAAACCTGTCCTTACCAATTGTACATTAATTGCTTAGAGGACAATAGTACAATAGCATGATAAAGTACCAGGTTGTACAAAGTAGACCTCAGAAATCTGCAAAAACGCATATATACACACAAGACGGTAGAAGGGGTATTAAAATGAGATATTATAGTGGCCATCGTACTGCCAATTACAAATTACACATGGAAAAAAGTTAATGTGTGCCCCGCCTCATGCGCACCAACATGTAGAAAATCCTCCAATTCGATTGAAATCTAAAGGTGCACATTAATAGTGGAGTACTCTCTCTCTCTCTCTCTCTCTCTCGAATCAAGTACTAGAGCGTGTTCTGCCATTTATCACATTAAAAAAAGATTTGGATATTCACCTTTTGGGTACTCAATTTCACTCAAGTTACCCAAACCCACCCATCATTTGGGTACTCAGTTGTTGAAGAATTTTTCCAACTAAGTGGCCGTTTGGGGCGTGAAAAATAAAAAACTTCCACTCCCAAAAGTCTACCTAGTTGGTGGAAGTGGATTTTTTGGGATATTTTACGATCCAAACGGCCCCTAAGTACTCAAAAGTAGCCGTAGGTGCTGAGTTGACGGATTTAGATACTCGGCTGGAAATGTTCTAAATCGGGGTGCATTCTAACACGATTTATCTTAAGTTTTATTTTAAAAGTTGAAAGGAGGTTATTTGTCATATTTTCAAAATTAATTATTATGCCCGGAGAAGAGAACGGTTTAGATGAGATCGTTCTCATATGAGGAGCATGCGACTAATCTTTTGGGCCGTTAGATTTCAATCCGAGGGTAGGTATCAAATCAGTGGATAAGTGAGAGTGTCAAATCAGTGAGTAAGTAAGTTCATTATAGGTATTTATAGCCTTCAGATCAAGATCTAACAACTATAAATAATACCTACGAGGAATTATTGAATGCTGCACCAAGGCGTTGGGGAGCTATGGATCTCCAGGATCGACAGTACACACTTTTTATGGTTCTTGGAGCAACTACTACTCAGGTGGGGAGAGGATCGACATCTATTCCCTCAACCCCTACAAGAGCTTGAAGGGAATTTTCAGTTTTTCTCGCAGATTTATTGTACTTATTACTTCCATTTTAAGAGGGATTGTACGTCTATCTTCCCCTGAACTAATTAAGGTAGCTTCAAAACCCATATTATCAATTTTCTCACGTAACTGAATTGAGCTTATCAGCTTTGGGTTATATCGGACTTCCGCTCCTTGTGTTGCTGTTTGGTGCTCAACAGCTGGACGTAAAACATATCACCGCGAATCCTGGAAATCGACAGCTCCCCACCCTGGCAGGCATTAAAGTGACGTGATCAGGCCGTTGTATCCCATAATTTCTCCCCACTTGTGATCCCTTCCTTTAGTACAACACTTCTTAGTGACTCACATTTGACTTCTGATCCCTTCCTTTAGTACAACAGTTCTTACGAGCAGGTGACTCACATGTCAGAATGAGACCAAATTCTGTGGCCCACTATCCTAACTAATCCTTCTACATTTGAGAAGTTAATTGGAAACCAAGCACCTAACCACATCAGCTTTATGCGAGGGTCACGGGCATGAAATGTCGTATCCGATATCGGTCGGCCTAAGAGACGAAATATCGGAGATATATCGGAGATATTGCATAAAAAAATATCGGTCGTCAAAAACTAGTTTTTATCATATATTTTCAAAATCTAACTTCTAAAATGAGTTATACTAATTTAAACAAAGAATAGATTTCAAAATATGCATAAAAGGATAGAAAACAAACATGAAAGTTTTTTTTTCCCAAAAAAAATTTTTTTTTTTTAAAAAAATAACTTTTTTTTTCAAAAAAGGTTGGGAAAAATCGATACTTAATGGTATCGGAGTATCAGTTTGTGTCCGATACCGATATATCGGCGATATATCGCCGATATATCGGCGAGCTGGCATTCCATGGTCACGGGAGCCTCCGATCTTATCGATTGCGCACACCAGCTGTTTGAAGCAGATCTTGATCAACGGCTTATGTTGCATCATGATAAATATTCATCTATGCAGCCTGGTGCATGCGCCTTTTCTTTCACAGAACGATGGGACCATGGAATGTCGTATCGGATATCGGTAAAATATGAGTCAGCCAAAGAGATGAAATATCGGAGATATATCGGAGATATTGTGTAAAAAAATATCGGTAGTTAAAAACTAGTTTTTACCGTATATTTTCACAATCTAACTTCTAAAATGAGTTATACTAATTTAAACAAAGAATAAATTTCAAAATATGCCTATTAGGATAGAAAACAAACATGAAAGGTTTTTTTTTTCAAAAAATTTTTTTTTAAAATAATTTTTTAATTAAAAAATACCGATATATCGATCCGAAACCGATATATCGGCGATATTTAGAATTTTTTGAAAAAACGATATTAATTGGTATCGATGTATCGATTTAGGCCCGATACCGATATATCGGCGAGACGATTTTCCATGGATGGGACCAGATGATGGTGTATGCGACTCAGAAATGACCATATACAGAGCTCATATGAAGTATCAACTCTGTACATATAATCAGAGAGGTTTTGACAAATTGCTTGCCAATGAGGCCGGAATATCATATTACCTGGTTTTTTTGGTCTCATGCCATATTGCCTAGTTTGGGGACTTTGTCTTTCCATTTTGCCATCATGAACCATAACCATAAAGCCAAACCTCATTTTTCTATATTACCTAATTTCATGTTTCACATTTCAACGAATCATATCTCCTTCATTTCTGATCCGTTTTCGCTAATTTTTTTCTTGATTTTTACTGTATTTTCTTCTAATGATGATATCATAAGGATGTTGAGATAATATTTAATAAAATATAATAAAATTTATGATAAATAGTATGCTATGTTTCAACATAGTTAGGCGTTCATCATGATAAGAAAGAAGAGTAAAAATAAAGAAGAGCGTAAAAAAATCGGTAAAAATGAATAACAAATGAAAGAGATATGAATCATTAATTTAAGTCCCCAAAAAATAGTTATTGTGTCTTTACGCTGTTATCGTGTAATCGGTTACACGATAGCAGTGCTATCGTGTACTTGATTACACGATAGCAACCATTTTTTGGGGGGCATACTTCAGAATTACACGATAGCAACCATTTTTTGGGGGGCATACTTCAATGAATCATATCTCATTCATTTCTAATCCGTTTTCCCCAATTATTTTTTCTTCTTCTTTATTTTTCTTCCTCTTTCTTCTAATGATGATATCATAAGGATGTTGAGATAATATCTAATAAAATATAAAAAAAATCACGTTAATTAGCATGCCCTGTCTCAACATAGTTAGACTATCATCATGACAATAAAGAGGAGAAAAAGTAAACAAGAACGCAAAAATAATCGGTTGAAACAGATAAGAAATGATAGAGATATTATTCATTAAAATATATCCAAAAAAATAGCTATCGTGTGATCGAGTATACGATAGTAGTTGATAGTTATAAAATATACACATTTTTATATACCTTTTTGCCTATATTTTGGTCGTAATTTTAGTTGAAATAAGGATAATTAACTGTTGTGTACGTCAGCACAATATTGGAGCTTATCACATTAAGATTAGTTATTTAGTAGCTTTCCTTTTAATAATATTGTAATCAGACCCGTCTGGGATAACTAATATGTAATGGAGTAATTAGGGGTCAATCATGGCCCATTAGATGGCCCATTAGGCCGTAATAGATGGCGTGGCCTCCTAGGGCCTGCGCCATCCTTCGTCTCTATAAGGAGGCAGTCCTCCTCAATTGAGACTTATGCAATAAAGAACTTATCTTTTCTCTACTCCTCTTCTCCTTCTTCCTTCTTGCCGTCAAGCAATTCCTTGTTACCAGACCGGTCACAACACTGGTATCAGAGCAGTTTTGATCCAAGGGCGATCATGCCTCCTCGCAAGCAGCCAGCCATGGCCGCTGGAGCATCATTAGAGCCAGAGGCGACACAGGAGATGACTAGCCCACGAGCGAACGCTGATCCCACCCACGATCCTGTCCTCTCCCCACTCAGTTCGATAGACATACGATTGCGGAACGTCGAGCTCGTACAGACGCAAATGAAGACTGAAATAGACACGCAAACTGCTGCTATGACCACTCCGCCACAGTCAACAGGGGGGCTGGAGGCCATAGCCGACCAGGGGGTTCTCAAGCGCTGGGCGGCTCACTACTTGGCCACCCTACTGGCTAATCTGTTCCGCGTGGCATGCAATTCGGATCTGTTTACATGGACGCGCAGGGTCGCCGCCATGGCCTGGAGGCGCAAGGCATGGAAGGTGTTCGTGGAAATGCCCCAATGGCTCCACGACCACGAAATATTCAGCACGAGATGGATGATGATTTGGAGGAATTTTCTGGGTCTCGCGGAGGACAGAGGGCCAACGCTGAGCCCAGACTGGCTCAGTTGCAATTTTCGAGATAGAATGGTGAGGAGGATCATGTCGAGTGGCTATACAAGGCGAACAAATTCTTTGCATACCAGGGAACATATTCTGATGACGAGCGCCTCCGTGTAGCCACTTTTCACCTGGACGGAGATGCCTCAATCTGGTTTCGATCCTACTAGAAAGAGATGTGCTACCCCACTTGGGTGTCCTTCTCCGACGAGTTGTGCATCCAGTTCGGACCGAACGAGTTTCAAGATTTCAACTAGATGCTGTCTACTCTGAGACAAACTACCACGGTGAGGGCATACTACTCTGAATTTATGAAAATCGCTAATCGCTTGCCCGATTGGCCAGTGGTAGCCCTCGTCGACACCTTCAAGCGCAGGCTGAAGCCTGAGATTGCTGATGAGATGCGTCACTTTCCATGCCATACTATGCGCGAGGTGGTGCATCATGCTCGAATCGAGGAGGAAAAACTGGCTCGTCAGCGACGAGGGGGGCGTGGGGGGCCAAACATGCGGCCGTACAACAACCACCTACCTGTCGTGACTCCAGCGCCTGGCCCAGGCTCTAGTCAACCAGCCTTGCCAGGGCCTACTTCTCCTCCTGTCCGCCACCTAACGCCTGCCCAGATGGAAGAACGGCGAGCCAAGGGACTCTGTTAACTCTATTATAAGTGCGATGAGAAGTTTGTTCCCGGACATGGCTGTTCCGTCAGGGGTAGCTTGCTCATCGTCGAAGCTGAGGAAGAAGAAATGGTTGAGCCAGAAGAGGCAACCAGCCTCTATGACCATGTGCAACTGGAGATCTCTGTACATGCCTTCTCCGGCACTTTCACACCCAGGACCATGCGTGTCCAGGGCCAGCTCAAAAGTCAACAGGTCGCGGTACTCATCGACAGTGGATCGACCCATAACTTCATCAACGATAAGGTGGCCCAGCGGTTGGGATGTTATGTCTCCGACTCCAAACCATTTGATGTGCTGATTGGGGACGGCAAACACCTTCGTAGCATGGGCATGTGTTCTCAGTTTGAGCTGTTAATCCAGGGTCATTCCTTCGTCACCGACTTATTTCTCCTACCTACGAATGGGGCGGATGTGGTCCTAGGCGTCCAATGGTTACAGGACTTGGGTGATGTGGTTTGGAACTTTCTGGACCTAATCATGGACTTCGAGGTAGCTGGCCAGCGTATACGCCTACATGGTGCACAGCCGGGCACCTTGCACACGGCACAGGCTGTCGGCTCTCTTTTCAGGTTTACACCCCAGGGTATTTTCCTACAGCAGAGCGCTCTAGTTGATGTGCGCCAACCAGATTTGCCAGACGACATGCTCGACCTCCTTTCAGAACATGCTGACATCTTTGCTGAACCATCTGGCCTTCCACCAGCTCAGGGCCACGACCACTCCATTCCGATCACACCTGGGGCTCCGCCCACCAATGTTCGTCCTTATCGGTATCCACATGTGCAAAAAGCTAAAATCAAGAAGTTGGTCCAGGAGATGTTGCAAACAGGTATCATTCGCTCCAGTACTAGTTCCTCCTCCCCTCCAGTTCTCCTGATTTTCTGTGTGGATTATCGTGCGCTCAATGCAATTACGGTCAAAGATAAATATCCAATACCGGTGATAGAAGAACTACTGGACGAGTTAGCAGGGGCGGCCGTGTTCAGCAAACTGGACTTGCGTTCGGGTTATCATCAAATCCGTATGCAACCTCAAGACATGCACAAGACGGCCTTCCAGACTCATGACGGCCACTGAGTTCCTCGTCATGCCCTTTGGCCTGACCAATGCTCCAGCCACTTTTCAGAGCCTGATGAATGACTTGTTTCGGCCGTACCTCTGTCGGTTTGTACTCGTCTTCTTTGATGATATATTGATATATAGCTCGTTCTGGGCAGATCATCTTGTTCACCTCAGGTCCGTGTTCACTATTTTGCGGGCTAACACATTGTTCTTGAAGCGCTCGAAGTGCTCTTTTGGCAGTACGCAGGGAGTATTTGGACCATATCATTTCGTAGGATGGGGTGGCTACTGATCCATCCAAAGTGGAGACTATGCTATCGTGGCCACGGCCCACCTGTGTGAAGTCTCTCCGAGGATTCTTGGGCCTCACGGGTTATTATCGTCAGTTTATTGGGCGGTATGGGCTACTTGCTGGCCCACTCACAGTGTTACTCAAGAAGGGAGCTTTTGTATGGTCAGTCAAGGCCCAGACTGCTTTTGACAAACTAAAACAGGCTATGGTCCACGCCCCGGTCTTGGTTCATCCTGATTCCAATTTGCCTTTTGTCATTGAGACGGATGCTTCTGATGCAGGCTTAGGGGCTGTCCTCCTTCAGCAAGAACGCCCTATTGCCTTCTACAGCAAGGCACTATCAGGCCGGTCCTTGACTCTATCAGCCTATGAAAAGGAGATGCTAGCTATTGTGCACGCCATCTCGAAATGGCAACCCTATTTGCTTGGACGCAAGTTCCTCATATGGACAGATCATCAACCCCTCAAATACTTTCTCGACCAGCGAGCTTCTACACCTTCACAACAACGCTGGGTTAGTAAGTTATTGGGCTATGACTATGAGGTGGTATACAAGAAGGGTGTGGATAACATGGTGGCTGATGCATTATCTCGACGACCCACGGACAGGGCTTGCTTCGCTCTCTCTCTTCCTTGCTGTCCTTTTATTCCTGATTTACAGAAGGCTTATGTGACAGACCCGTCTACCTAGGAGCTGATTGCTCGACTGCAGGATGATCCGCAGGCGGAGCCGCATTTTGCTTGGCTTGACCAATTGATTTTCTGGAAGGACCGATTGTGGGTACCAGCTATTTCAAATTTACGTCGGCAGGTGATAGCCCACTTTCATGACTCTCCGGTGGCTGGTCATGAAGGCACATTCCGAACTTTTAAGCAAGTCAGTCAAAGCTTCATGTGGGCCGGTATTCGGAAAGAGGTGCATGATTATGTTGCTGCGTGTGATATATGCCAACGAGCCAAGGCGTCGTCTACATCTCCTGCAGGTCTTCTTCAGCCCCTTCCCATCCCGGATAAGGTTTGGGAGGACGTGTCCATGGATTTTGTCGAGGCCCTACCTGCAGCCCATGGTAAGACGGTTATTATGGTGGTGGTTGACCGTCTCTCGAAGTACTATCATTTTTGTGCTTTGAGCCATCCATTCTCTACTCGCACTATTGTTGAACTCTATGTGAAGGACATCGCCAAATTACATGGTATGCCTCGGACTATTACTTCTTACAGGGATCGGGTATTTGTTTCCTAGTTATGGCACGAGTTCTTTAAGTTGCTAGGTACGACGCTCCATATGAGTACGACTTATCATCCACAGACTGATGGGCAGACGGAAGTGGTCAACAGGTGTCTGGAGCAGTATTTACGCTGCTTTGTCGGAGACCAGCCCCGGCGTTGGTTGCAAATGCTTCCTTGGGCTGAATGTTCATACAACACGCCATATCACACACGTGCCGGATTCATGCCCTTTGAGATTGTGTATGGGCGCCCTCCTCCGTCCGTTCTGTCTTATGTCCCTCACCGTTCCTCCATTGCTGAGGTGGATTATATGCTGCAGACTCGTGATGAGGTTCTTCGCCAACTGAAGGCCAATTTGGCTTCCGCTCAGAACCGGATGAAACAACTCTATGATAAACACTGTTCTGATCGGGTCTTTCAAGTGGGCGATCTGGTTTATGTATCCGTTCTTCTGCAGTGCCAGACTACTTTATTTTGGGCTGATCATAAATTAGCCGCTTGATTTCATGGGCCTTATGCAGTTGTCGAACGGGTGGGACCGGTGGCGTATCGTCTAGCTCTTCCTTCTGGGTCACTGGTGCATCCTGTGTTCCATGTGTCACGACTCCGTCGTTTTGTGGGGGACCCTCGCTTGGTTGCCCCTAGTGTACCTCCACTCCTCAAGGGCCCTACTGAAGCTGATGCCCTAGTTTCGGCTTCTCTTGTTGACAAGCGTCGGGTGCGACGTGCTGGGCGAATTGTGATTGAAGTACTTGTGGCTTGGAAAGGCCAATCGTTAGAGGACGCCGAATGGATCCTAGAGGATGACTTTTTGGCGCGTTTTCCGTCATGGTCGCCTTGAGGACAAGGCGTTAGCGGAAGCGTGGTGGAGTGTTGTGTACGTCAGCACAACATTGGAGCTTATCACATTAAGATTAGTTATTTAGTAGCTTTCCTTTTAATAATATTGTAATCAGACCCGTATGGGATAACTTATATGTAATGGAGTAATTAGGGGTCAATCATGGCCCATTAGATGGCCCATTAGGCCGTAATAGATGGTGTGGCCTCCTAGGGCCTGCGCCATCCTTCGTCTCTATAAGGAGGCCGTCCTCCTCAATTGAGACTTGTGCAATAAAGAACTTATCTTTTCTCTACTCCTCTTCTCCTTCTTCCTTCTTGCCGTAAGGCAATTCCTTGTAACCAGACCGGTCACAACATTAACGGTTAATCATGATTAGGTGAGTAATTAGGAGTTTAATAAATAAATACGTTTAATTGATTAATATAGATGCGTTAATTGTATTTAATGAATTTATATTAAATTATGCGTCTAAGTTATGTTTAATTTTATTTATGCATGTTTTAAGAGTCCAAATGCAGATCGCCAAAGTCAAACAAGTTCAGATGAGATTCGATGGATGGGATGGTTACGACGGGTTTTAAAGAAAAAAAAAAGAGAACCAGAGCTGAACCGATTGGTTCAGTGCTCAGGTTTGGTTTGAAAGAAAAAATAAAAAGTAATCAAGAACCACCCGAGCCAAAGCTCGGGCATTCCAGAAGGTAGAGTGCTCGAGCACCAATGGCAGACGATCAGACGATGGGTCACGATGGCAATGGCGAGGGTGGTCTTGGGTGTCTCGGCCGGTGAAGCTCAACAATGGCAGAGCCTGCGATCGACGACAATGGAGAAGGCGATGGAGGACTGTGGTGGCCATGGGCAAAGCAGGCAAGAATGACAATTGTGGCCGAGCTCTGTTCTGAGTGACAGTGGCGGCTTGAGATGGAAGTGGACGACGATGGCGGTGAAAGGTGCACCAGTGCATGTGTTTGAGCCGGAAAAACAAATAAGAAAAGAAGTCGTGCTCGATTAGGAAAGTCCCTGATTCCGGCTCGATTTAGGAATTGAAGGAGGCGTGTTCGACTGTGAGTTGGCCAAAGTTGGAGTTCAAAATAGACAAGGATTTGATTTTGGAACCGCCTATAAAAACAGCAGTAGCCGAAAGGAGAGATAGAAGGAGCCACGGGAAAATAGAGCTTTTCACAGAGAAAAAAATAGAGCTTTGAAAAGAGGACTTTTGCCAGAAAAGCCAGCCCCTTCCGGAGCTGTTTCAGTTGGAAGAAGAGAGGATTTGGCCGGAGGGGAGAAGGAAGGGAAAAGGAGGAAGAAAAGGGAGGAGAAACGTTGGGTTTTGGGTTGATTTGCGAATTGCTACAGTACCGTAGCAGTGCTACAGTACTTTCGGGCTGATTGGAGGGGATGATGAATAGTAATCGTGAACAGTGAAAATGCTACCGTGAAGAGTGAATAGTGTTTTTGGTGAATCGTGCCAAATGACTCCAACGAATCAGGATATTTCTCTCTCTTATTCTATGTCTAGCTAAACTCTTTATCAAGGCTAGATGAAGCCCTAGATTTGTATTTGCTACTCTTGATTGTTTAATTTAGTAAAAATTGATATGATTTTTTATTCTTAATATGATTTCATTACTGTTTCTCTTAAGTGCTTTGACCGAGACTTAATGAATGATTAATGGAATTTGATCTGGATATTTCCTGTGCCTAGAGAATAACAGGATTATGATTGATTCTATGCCCAGCCAACGATAAAATTAATTGTATTAATTTATAGTGGATGAACTTTTCGTGTCTGGCCAAGAACGTGTAGTCCATACATTGGTAATTTTTTTGTCCGGCCAAGAACATAAAATTACCGTATCATATCAATTTGTGAAAATAATAATTAAGAGTAGTAATTGCATGTTTAGTGGTGGATTCGAAGCTTTGATATTCGCATTACTCTGATTTCTTATTAAAGTTTATTTTTAGTTAATTAAATCATTAAAATTTAATATTTTCTTTAAAATTGGGTTAATCAACCAAGTCCTTTGGGTTCGACCTCGTTTCCATTAGACTATATATGTAGTCTCGTGCGATTGCAAGTAAATAATTAAAAATTCAATAAATCAATTAACGCCGTTGCCGGGGACTTGGTAACGGTTTGACTTAATTCTATTTAGTCCATATTTTTCTTGTAGGATTTTGAACTTTGATTTTCTTGTCTCTGTAGGAGTCAATTTGGAGAGGCAGATAGTGACACTTGGAACTCGCCAATGTTGGAAAGGCCACTCCTTCCCCTCGTTTACAATCATCAACCTTTCTTTTTAAGTAGATTTGGGTGTTTTTAATATTTTTCTCTTGATTTCTGTGAAAGCATGCAGTGCTAGTTGTGGATAGCTAGGATTGCTAGTTATCGATATTTAGGACTGTTGATTGCCAGTCGTGGATATCTAGG
Source organism: Houttuynia cordata (assembly GCA_039654745.1). NCBI lineage: Eukaryota > Viridiplantae > Streptophyta > Magnoliopsida > Piperales > Saururaceae > Houttuynia > Houttuynia cordata. Next base: position 7,592,593 of record CM077504.1, read on the forward strand.
GTTGTTTTGTGTTGTGGATATGTGATAGTGTGGTTATGGTGTTGGTAATTACGTAGTGAAAGAGAAAAAAAATGTCTTCACTTTCCTATGGATTTAGCCATAAGAACTCATACATGTACTTTAATGAGTATTATTCCTCACACACACCTATTTCACCTCTCTTTGAAGTGTCATTCCCTCCATGTCACTCATATCTTGATATTTATAATCATGGGTCGGAGAATCAATCTAACTTTTGGAGTACATATCTTCCCTAGAATTAATTGTATTAATTTATAGTGGATGAACTTTTCGTGTCCGACCAAGAACGTGTAGTCCATTCATTGGTAATTTGTGTGTCCAACCAAGAAGATAAAATTACCGTATCATATCAATTTTTAGAAATAATAATTAAGAATAGTAATTGCATGTTTAGTGGTGTATTCGACGCTTTGATATTCTCATTACTCTGATTTCTTATTAAAGTTTATTTCTTTAGTTAATTAAATCATTAAAATTTAATATTTTCATTAGAATTACGTTAATCAACCAAGTCCTTTGGGTTCAACCTCGTTTCCACTAGACTATATGTAGTCTCGTGCGATTGCGAGTAAATAGTTAAAAATTCAATCAATCTTTAGTTAATTAAATAAAGAAGAATGTAAAAATAATGGGTGAAAATGGATAAAAATTAGAGAGATATGAATCGTTAAAGAATGTAAAAAGAAGTATAGCTATCGTGTAATCGAGTACAGGATAACACTACTATCATGTATTTATGTGCACAATAGTATTACATATTTCAATGAATAATATCTCTTTCATTTCTGATCAATTTTTGCCTATTTTTTTCGTTATTTTTTATTTTTACTACTCTATCTTATTATGATGAAGGATGTCAAAAAAGGGCAAAAATGGATCAGAAATGAAGGAGATATTATTCGTTGAAGTGTATAATACTATGCTATATACAAATACACGATAGCAGTGTTATCGTGTGTACTCGATTACAAAATAGTAATGCTATTGTGTACTCGATTACACAATAGCCAATTGTTTGGGACATTCTTTAATGATTAATATCTCTCTTTGTTTTTTATTCGTTTCCATCCATTTTTTATGTTCTTTTTTATTTTTCGTTCTCTTTGTTATCATGATGATAATATAATTATGATGAGGCACAACATGTTATTTATCTTGGATTTTTTAATATTTTATTAGATATTATCTCAGGATCTTTATGTCATCATCATTATTAGAAAGGAGACTAAAACTAAGGGAAAATGAAAAAATTGGGCAAAAGTGGATAAAAAATGAAGGATATATTATTCGTTGAAGTGTGTAATACTATCATGTACACAATTGCATGATTACAGTACTATCGAGTAATCGAATAGCCATTTTTTTGACATACTTTAATGATTAATATCTTTCTCATTTTTTATCCGTTTTCACTCATTATTTTTGTGTTCTTCTTTATTTTGCCTCATCTTTTTTATTATGATGATAACCTAACTATGTTGAGACACCACATGCTATTTATCGTGGATTTTTTTTATATTTTATTAGATATTATCTCAATATCCTTATATTATCATCATTAGAAGAAATATAAAAAAAATAAATAAGAATGGGAAAAAACGGATAGGAAATTATAGGAGATATGATTCGTAGAAGTATGTCCTAAAAAAATAGGCGATTAATCAATGACAAATACATAAGGATATTGAGATAATATCTAATGAAATATAAAAAAATTCATGATAAATAACATGCTGTGTCTCAACATAGTTAGGATAGCCACGACTATCATTTAATTGAGTAATCGAAGAGCCATTTTTTGGGGCATACTTCAACGATTAATATCTATCATTTCTTATCCATTGTCACCGATTATTTTTCCTCCTCTTTCTTATCATGATGATAGCCTAACTATGTTGAGATACCGCATGCTATTTACCGTAGATTTTGTTATATTTTATTATATATTATCTCAACATCCTTATGTTATCATCATTGAAAGAAAAAAAGGAAAAATAAAGAACGAAAGAAGAATGAGCGAAAACGGATAAGAAATGAAGGAGATATAATTCATTGAAGTATGTCCCAAAAAAATGGGGATTACACGCACGATAGTAATTGATGACATGATAATAGTGTATAGAAATACAAGATAGCCAGGTTTATCGTATAATCGAGTGCACAATAGATAGATTTTTTTTGGGACATACTTTAATGATTAGTTTTTCTCTCATTTCTTATACGTTTTCACCGATTCTTTTTACGTTCTTTTTTAGATTCTTCTTTTTTTTTATCATGATGATAGCCTAACTATTGTGAGACACATCATGTTATTTATGATGAATTTTACTATATTTTATCAAATATTATCTCAACATCTTTATGATATCATCATTAGAAGAAAGAATATAAAAAATAAAGAAAAACGAAAAAAGAATGAGCGAAAACGGATCAGAAATAAATGAAATATGATTTGTGAAGTATATATGCAAGAAATAGGCGATTACACGATAGCATAAATGCTATTGTATACTCGATTACACGATATCAGTGCTATCATGTAATTGATGACATGATAACATTGTACACATAAGCACGATAGCCAAGGCTATCGTGTAATCAATTACTGGATAGCTATTTTTTAAAATATTATCGTAGATTTTGCTATATTTAATTAAATATTATCTTAACATTCTCATTATATCATCATTACAAGAAATGACAGTAAAAATAAAGCAAAAAAAATGGGTGAAAATTGATCAGAAATGAAGGAGATGATTCATTGAAGTGTGAAACCTGAAATGAAAAAATGAGGTTAGGCTTTAGGTTAGGGTTTAGGAGGGCAAAATGGGAGGACCATATTCCCAAACTAGGTAATATGGCTTGAGACCAGAAAAACTAGGTAATATGGCATTCCGACCTCATTGGTCAAGTAATATGTCAAAACCTCTACAATCAGAATATGATTTAGATACATTCTCCTCTAGTTGTTGCCCTGGACGTATGGGGCCAACAGAAACTGTGAACTGCAAAAGAGCATTCTTACTTAGTTCAGATTTCAGTATAGGTGACAACTTTCTGCTTGCATTTATGCACCATAACAGAAATAGACATAGAACAAACGAATTTCTCCTGTATTAGGAGGCTATAAATATGACATAGATATTGTACTTATATTTTTTTCTATAAAAAAGGTGCTGGAGCAGCAAATTTGAAGGAGTTTTTTTAGCAATGGCTGTAGACCTAATTGACTCAGTATAGTACTCCATCTGGTCACTATTAATTGAGATCATCACACACTAGTTATTTTCATTGAGATGTGGGTTTCATAGTGCTTTCCGAGTTTGCAAGTCACCTTTCATCATGGAGATCTCTCGACCTCGACTTAGGATCCCTGTCAAGCGGCTGTCGTTATCATCTCCAACTGTCCAGTCGGAGAATAATTAGGGAATAATATCAACTAATATTGGTTGCTAATTGTCTAAATCAAAATTGACTAGAGGGAGTACTTATTCACATCAACTTCACCAAACTGGTAGGCTACTCTTAATTTTGGGCTACAGGACTGACCAGAGACCTTGTTGTTCTCAATGGATGTATTTCTGAGTCCGGATCTGCTGGTAAAACTTCACCAGCGAGGTCCGTCGATTCTACGGAATCGACGGCTGCCTCGCGGGTGAAGCTTCACCAGCAGATCCGGTTCCTGTATTTCTTGCTGCATTATATGTAATCGCCCCCCTCAACCAGACCGACAATGCAAGAAATGAATATTGTATCCACCATCTGAACCTCTATAAAGTAGACAGATGAGTTTTTATGGGAATTCAGGATCAGGCACTTATTAAGACTGTATCCCCTGTCGGATATCTTTAGGCTTTAGCAAAGTTAGACTAAAATCCAACAAAAACAAATCCTATGTTGCCAATAGCTAGGCATATGATGATCGGTTCGTGTCGGATGAGAGGCACTCATGCCGTATTTCTTGTCAGAGCCGAATCAACCATTGCCACTTGTGAAAATGCGTGAAAACTTTACAATTCACTTCTAGCGGTGGCAATTGTTGATTCGTAAGCTGTACGATGATGATGATGATTGTACTATCAATTTTTTTTTAAAAAAAGGTGATCGAGCAGCTAATTTGAAGAAGCTTTTAGACCTAATTAACATAATATAGTACTTGTTCTCCTCAACTTCACCGAACTGGAAGGCTACTCATACCTCGTAATTTTGGCTACCTAGAGTTTAGACTGACAAGGGGCCATTATATGAAATACAACTAGAACTATATCCACCTTATGGATAGGACGGGGGTGGGTTTGGTTCGGGTATTGGCATACCCAGCTCCATAACTATTTTAATTGTTCAAATCAGAACCGTGTGAAATCTACCACGGGTCGAGTTCCAAAGATCCGAAATCGCCCCAGTACTAGAACTTGAAACCCAGACTTCTTCGCCCCGATACCAAAACTTTTATATCTCCAATATTATATACAATATACACTAAACTAGCAATTCTTATTTTTATTATGAATATATATATATATATATATATATATATATATATATATAAAAGTTTACATGAGATCGTTCTCATATAAGGAGCATGAGGCCAATCTTTATTGCCGTTAGATTCCGATTGGAGGGTGGATATCAAATCAATGGGTAGGTAAGTGTGTTACATCAAAGAGTGGGTGAGATGATTATGGATATTTGTAGCCGTCAGAACAAGATCCAATGGTTACGATTCAAAGTGGCCTCATATAAGCAATATGAGAGCGATCTCATTTAAACTTTTTCCATATATATATATATATATATATATACCCGAGTCGGGTCCGAGTTTTCATGTAATATCCAAACTCACCCTGACCCGATGGGTCAGTTCTTCTTTCAAACCCGGAACCGGTCACTACATATGCAATCCCATAACCGGACCAATAAGGCTGGGTCAGGTCCAGTTGGGTTTTTCCATCCCTAATCCACCTCAACCAGACCAATGTATGAAGACTCTTTGGGGTGTAAAAAATCAACTCAATCCAGCTGAAACACCTCATGAAGCATTTCAGCTGCTTAGTGGATTTAAAATTCATAACCAGCTGGATTTTTTCAGCTGGATGGAGCTGATTTTTGACGCCCCAAACGGCCCCATAATATCCACCAACGGAACTAATTTAAATTCTGTTGGAAGATAGTCCATGATTAGATCTTCCTCACAGGTCTAGGTTTCAAAGTAGCTCAAGTATCAATTCGGCATTTGGAAAAAGACTGTTCCTCCTTGCTGCTGATGGCTAACTTGTACCTGCTCGTGCATTAGATTGATTGTTTTCTGTTTACTTTTTGATAAAAGCCTGGATAGTAAATGTAGATGTCTCTTGTCAAAAGGACTTTAAAAAGTGTGGGCTATCTTACTCATTGTTGTAGTTGGAAAGCTGTTTCTTATTTACTGTCCATTAATTCTCTAAAGCCTATATAGATCTGTAGTAAGATTGAACTTGTTTCTTGAGACTTATAAAATTTCTTATTTCTGGTCTCGTAGTTTCGAACACCTTCTATATCGATTTCATTTGAACCTGCCATGCCTGACTTGGGTCTTTCAAGATAATTTATAGTAGTTGCCCTCAGTTTTCTATATATCCTTCTTCTAGGTTTCTGGGATTCGGCGGTGGTTATAGCTGTATAGGATAGCTCAAATCAATATTATTCCACTTAGTTAATTGCCAATGAAACCTATCAAGGTGAGGTCTTCAGCCATGACCAGGTTACTCTCTCCCATCAAGCCTCCTTGTGCTGGATGCAAGTTGCTGAGGAGACGCTGCAGTAGGGAATGCATCTTTGTGCCTTACTTCCCTTCCTATGAGCCGAACAAGTTCGAGAGTGTTCACCGGATTTTTGGTGCAAGCAATGTCAGCAAAATGTTACATGTAAGGCCCTCTATACATGAAACCCTAGCTTACAAAGAATAACACTCGACTTACTTGTTGATAATGAGCACTTGGTTACTATTATTATTATTTAATTATTTTGGTTTTCTATAAGATCAGTCTTCTTCACATATTACCATGAGGCCCGTTAATAACCGCATTTCTGCAAATTTTTTTTGGATACACGCTATGCATGCGCAGCTTGCGCGCACACACACATGGGCATGCGGCTTCGGCCTCGGGACATCTTCCTCTAGGAGGAGAGCCCCATTGCAAGTGGTACATAATTGGGAAATCTTATTTATTTATTTATTTAATATTCAAACATTAATATCCAACTACAAGAAGAAAGACGTAACCTTACTCTTCTATGTTTGTTCTTTGTTAACAAACAGAAGATCCCAATGAACCAGAGGGAAGATGCAGTCAATAGTCTGGTGTATGAAGCAAATGCCAGGCTCAAGGATCCAGTGTACGGCTGTGTTGTTTCCATTTCTTCCCTGCAAGACCAAGTTTCTCAGCTGCAACTGGAGCTGGCAATGGCTTTAGCAGAGACTATCACGTTAAGAGCCAAGCTGTCCGAAGCACGATCTGCATTAGCTTGTGCCAAGAATAACGCACTTGAGACAATGGATGACTATTCTCTCTACTCTGCACTTGGCCAGTTTTTGTCCGGTAATTCCATTGTTCCATAACGGGACTGTCTATAGCAAGTCTCAAATGGGCGTCGCCGTTGTTTCCTTTGTAGTCCTGACTAAGTGGGAAACCAAGTAACAGGAAATGATGTCCTTTCAGAGAAAATAATGAAAGGTAGCAGTGCTTGATGATTTCCCCTGTCCTTTGTCTACGTGCATGGTCTTTTTTTTTTCTCTTCCAAATTTTCGTTGACTTAAACACCAAACCAAACAAAGCTAGCAGGGCATAAGATAAGGACTATCATACAGAATTGCCGCAACAATGAAATCAGGGAGGGAGTCTGTCCATAAGTTATCTTCAGAAGCCCACCTTCCTATCCTGGCCAGTAAAGGCGCAGCCCCATTTCCAGTTCGACGAACCTGAGAAAAAATGACTCTGTGGAGCCTATCCAACATCCCAAACGCCTCTTAAAAATGCCTTTTGTCCCAGGCCGGGAGAATAGTGCGACTATCGAAGGCCTTGATGACTTCTGAATTGTCACCTTCAGTAATCACCTCCTTAATGCCGCTAGCTGCTGCGAGAGAGATCGCCATTAAGGCTCTCGGCTTCCAGAACCCCATTTAGGATATTGATTTTTTCATCACAGTAAATAAATAAATAAATAAAATTTCTTTCGTAACAGCCCGAGCTATTGGCAAACTTGGTTATCCTACATGGTATCAGAGCTCAAGCTATTAGAAAATGGTGTCACAGTTCCTAAGTTTATCCGAAATAGAAAACTCAAACTCGATGCAATCCGAGGTGCCCTTTAGGACTGTTTAGAACAATTATCTAATTAGTCACAAACTAATAGGTAAGATTGTGTAGAAGTTACAAAATTGTTGATGTAGAACAAAGAATAGATAAGAATCAGCCCTTGTAATTATAAAATTTCTCCTTTTGAATACCAAATAATCCGAAATAGAAAACTCAAACTCGATGCAATCCGAGGTGCCCTTTAGTACTGTCCTTGAACGAATATTCGCTGCCTAGTACAAGGCTTCACCGGCAATAGATCAAGAGATACAACAGACTTATCTTGAATTCCTTGGTGCATTCCAAAGAATTCGATCACAAACCCGAAAAGAGTATATTGCCCACACACAAAATCAACGCAAAAATCCGACTTTAAGAACACCAATTGCAAACTAAAAAACAATAGAGAAAAGAGGATAGCAATTGGAGAAAAATAAGACCTTTTTTTTTAGATTTCTAAAACCCACATTCAAGAGGACAAATATGGAAAAGCTATGTCTTAAAATGGCTCATCTAATTGAGCCATTTTGTTTTGTTTTTCTTTTGAAACACATTTATTTCTAACATTGGATATAATAAATAAATAAAAATTTCTATTTTCTAATAGCTTGAACTTTTTGAAACTTGGTTATCTTACATTAGACACCTTCCCCTCGCTGTCCCTTATGCATACACCAATTCCACCTACATAGTGTCCTCCAAAACGGATGCATCAAAATTTGCTTTGCACCGCCACTGCTGAGGAGGAGACCATTTTATTTGTTTTATAGCAATTCCAATGTCAAGAGAGTTCTTGTTGTACCTCTTATAAAACTCGAGCATCACTCTACTCATATTAAGCACTGATCTTGCTGATCACCTTCCCCCTATTGCTTCTAACCTAATTTCTGTTTGTCCACGCTCCTCAAGGTCTAAGGCTGAATTCTTCGAGGAACATTGACGAGTTTCTCCCCAGCAATAGTTCGAACATATCTGCTGGAGATGTTGTTGGATTTTGTGGTGTCTAGAGGGTCCCACATTTATGTGTGATTTAGGATTTCAAATTTGGTTTGGGTCAGTTGTGTTGGTTTGAGTTGGTTCAGTTCATGTCTCTCTCTCTCTAAAGTGTAGTATAACTCTCCTATGGGGTGTGAATGGTCTTTGATAGACCATTCACACCAGAATAACGCACTTGAGACAATGGATAACTATTCTCTCTACTATGCACTTGGCTAGTCTTTCTCTCATAATCAAATCGGTTTATATCCGGACTGTCTATAACAAGTCTCAGATGGAGAAAATAAAGAAAGATAGTAGTGCTTGCAGATTTCACAATGGGAGTAGTGATTGTACACTGGCTGATGACAATAGTGAGTGTTAAAAAACCAAGTTTCCCATAAGCTTGAGCTAGTAGGAAATTGTTCTTTTTAATATTTAACTCAACTCAACAGCCCCCTCCCTTGCAAGTATCCACCAAAGCTTAGTAGCACATGGACATAATTAGAGAAGGGGATAAACCAACAGGACCTTAGGAAAAATTTGCCTGACCAAGACCTGGGCTCCGCTACCATATTAAATAACCTAAGTTTTCAAAAATCTGGAGTATATTTAACTCAACTCAACAATGAGACCATTGTCCCCTGTCCTTTGTCTATGTGCATGATCTTGACCAACGTTATCATGCTACATGATCAGACCCTTCAGTTCATTGAAAAACTTTTCCACATAATCACCTAATCCGCTGGTGAATTCAGGATGTTGATAGTTTCACGGGGCAAAATTGGCCAAATTAAGAGCAGATTACCCACTAGAGTTCACGAAAGTGGACTAAAGCAACTCCATCCATCACATATCATTTGTTTGAATTAGAAATCCAAAATGTACTAATTTTAGCACATTCTAAATTCCAAACCCAGACAATTAATATTTATATACGGAGTATTTGCATAAGTACCCAAGTACTCTTCTAGTTCTTATTATAGTTGTAGGTACAGATAATGAAGGTAAGAAGGGCAAAAAGAATAAACACACACAAGAAAAGAATACAAATGACTGAGTCCGTCAGCCTCATCTGATATGAGAAGGACAATCAACAATTGCAAACGTTGCTCTAAACCGCGAGAAGAGATAGTATAGTACGTCCATGGTGATTGAAAGCAAATAACAAAGAACATACATGAACTACAACGGCAACCTATTATAATCTGTCACGCAAGGTACTACGATATCCAAACTCAAGCAAATACCTTTAACACATTTAGCACATAGTTTCACTTCTGCATTAAAAGCAATGCCGCTTATACATATTAAAAAAAAAAAGGCAAGAGCAATTCAGTGTCCATAAAGAGGATCTCTACTTAACAAAGAAAAGCTCTGTTACCTCGTAGGTTTCAAGTTTACAATCACAAATAACCAACTAGTTCGACCTATAAACCAACTAGTTCGACCTTCACTATAGCCATCAATAGTCGGTAACATAAGTTACTAACTTTAGGGTAGAGCAAGTGAAGCACAACAAACAGTTTGTCCAAAGAAGTGAAGGACAGAGTGACAAATAACTAGCATTCGCAAAACATCCTCAGATGCAAATTTACTGTTCATAAGCTTCCCCCAGCACCTCCGCTTCTTCATCCTCGTAGTCATCTTCCTCAGCTGTAGCATCCTGATACTGTTGGTATTCAGACACCAAGTCATTCATGTTGCTCTCAGCCTCGGTGAACTCCATTTCATCCATTCCCTCCCCCGTGTACCAATGCAAGAAAGCCTTCCTCCTAAACATTGCAGTGAATTGCTCACTGACACGCCTGAACATCTCTTGGATTGAAGTGGAATTGCCAATAAACGTGGAGGCCATCTTCAGGCCAGTGGGAGGGATGTCACAGACTGTTGACTTAACATTGTTTGGAATCCATTCAACAAAGTAGGAAGAGTTCTTGTTTTGAACATTGACCATTTGCTCATCCACTTCCTTGGTGCTCATCTTGCCTCGAAACATGGCTGATGCAGTAAGGTAGCGGCCATGGCGTGGGTCTGCTGCACACATCATGTTCTTGGAATCCCACATTTGCTGGGTAAGCTCAGGGACAGTCAAAGCTCGGTACTGTTGTGAGCCTCGAGAGGTAAGAGGCGCAAAGCCAACCATGAAGAAATGAAGGCGGGGAAAGGGTATCAGGTTGACAGCAAGCTTGCGCAGGTCAGAATTTAGCTGACCGGGGAAGCGAAGGCAGCAGGTGACACCACTCATAGTTGCAGATATGAGGTGGTTCAGATCCCCAACTGAAAAAGTAATTAATAAAACGAAATGCAACTGTTTCAGATAACCAATGCAACATGGCAAAAACTATCAATTTCAGCAAAATGAAAAATATTAGTAGCAGAATAGAAAAGGGAACACCATGCTATGAATGTTTTGCTTGAAAACAAGTATGCATAACTTGCAATGCCACTCAGGTAAGAATATTCAAAAACTGAAACCCAGCCAAACCCTACAGTGTAGTACCTATGGAATGGGGGAAACCATTCATGAGGCAAAATCTAACGAGACTGGCGTCCAGCTTTATTAATACTAACCCCCCATCAGTAAGATTTTCTATCAACGGTTTGATCTAATAGGTGGTCTAGTTCATTCACTTTTAGAAGAACCAAACTTAAAACCCCCATTTAAATACCTTTTCTCCTTACTACAAATCTGTCTTAAAATCCACTTCCACAAACTCGTGATGATCAGAATGTAGCAAATAACAGAACAAGCATTTCACCTATTACACCAACGCTAAATCTCACTTAATGAGTATCATGGTAGCTACAAACGCATAAATCACAAAAAATATATATCAACGTGAATGGATGAGTAATCCCTGTGCAAATGACACAATTCTGTAAGAGATTCAATCACTGTCACAGTCATCACCAGTCCTCAGTGAAGAGATGTATCTGAAGGTCTATAGTTACTCTTAATATATAGTTACTCAGTACTCAACAGCAGCAGCTTTTAAAATTGGCAACCTAAAATGGTACCCAAAGCAAAGGTTAAATTCAATCTTTGCAAGATACTGTTTTCTGTTGAGTGTGCTCATATACAATGTTTAATTTACTTGAAAGTGCTGGGCCATGTTGATGTATTAATATGATAGCCATCCCCTGCCTCAGATCTAGATATTTTAATTGAAGTTGTTACCTATTAATAACAAAACAAGCTAGGGACATCTTAAAACTCATAAATTCATCAAGCATTAAATGTAATCAAAATAATTGGTAAAAACATGAAAAAGGTCCTTAAACAGACATCAAATCAAAAAGCCAAAGGATGTGTGTGAAACAATACCCATCAATCCCACAAACATATTACAGTGGACAATGATCCACATGCAACCAGCAGCTACAAAATGATAGTCCAAATAGGTATGCATGACATTCACAATACTTGAGGCAGAGAGAGAGGTGCACTTACAGGAGGGAGTGGTGAGCTTGAGGGTGCGGAAACAAATGTCATAGAGGGCCTCATTGTCAAGAACCATACACTCGTCTGCATTCTCCACCAGCTGATGCACAGATAAGGTGGCATTATAGGGCTCCACCACCGTGTCAGAAACCTTGGGGGAAGGGAAAACACTGAAGGTCATCATCATCCTGTCTGGATATTCCTCCCGAATCTTAGATATAAGTAGTGTACCCATCCCTGATCCAGTGCCACCACCCAGTGAGTGGCATACCTGGAAACCTGTAAGTGCCAAAAAATAGACGACCAACAGGATAAACAATCAGAGCAGGACTAGAAACCAATATCAAAACAAGGAACTAAAAATATAACTGAAATAACGAACATAAAAAGAAACTGAGGGGAATGGCCGCATGAACAATCAGGCAATAGAAATGATATTCAGATAATGATTAAAAACAAGAGCACCCAATTTCGACAACACGGCCAATAAATCATTTCAATACACGTATCACCTTATCAGTGCATCAAAATGGTCACAAAACAAGTACAGGGAACAATACATAATTCAGTGAAATAGAAAGCCCCTAATATAAATATCGCCATTATCATCATTTGCAGTGAATAACATCAGGAGAATAATCAGAAAGGGCTAAATAAAACTTGTTAAATAACATCACATTCGGTAAACAAAATCCATCAACTGCTAAAAAATGGCAAAACCAATTGCTAAATAATTGTACAATGTAGACATTTCAAGCTAAAACAGAGGTACAAGCGTAAACAACAAAGGCAAGTCAAAATAGACACAAGTTTGCATCAAACCAAGTAAGACCTCTATCCATGGCGACTTCAAGCCTAACAAAGATGAAAACGTAGAACTCAATAAGACAAATTTATCATCTAATAGCAAGAAAAAAAATTCCAAATTGACATTTATAAAGAACAACAACTTCAGGAAATAAAACAAGACATCAACTAAAAAATATACAAATACTAACGGATAACAATAAAGACAATAAACAGTCAGAGTAGATACAGGTCAAAATCAAGCAAAAGCAAAACCCGCATCAATGGTGGTATCAAGCCTTAGGAGAATCAAATCGAAGAATTTCATAAGCCACATATTATGCAATAGCCAAAAATATATCGCTAAAAGAAACATTTACAGAGAACAAACATATCAAATTTGAAACCCCACTCCCTCCGTCCGGAATTAGTAGTAACATTTGATTTTCCAAAATTACATAAATATCGGAAAAGCAAATGTTACTACTACTTCCGGAGAGAGAGATCTGAAAAGCGGAACCGATTGTATTACACCTTGGAGGCAGTCGCAGTTCTCCGCCTCCTTGCGGACGACATCGAGCACCGAATCGATCAACTCAGCGCCCTCCGTGTAATGCCCCTTGGCCCAGTTGTTCCCGGCACCGGACTGTCCGAACACAAAGTTGTCCGGGCGAAAGATCTGCCCGTACGGCCCAGACCGGAGGCTGTCCATCGTTCCCGGCTCAAGATCCATGAGCACAGCCCGGGGCACGTACCTTCCGCCGCCGGCCTCGTTGTAGTAGACATTGATGCGCTCGAGCTGGAGGTCGGAGTCGCCAGAGTAGCGGCCCGTGGCGTCGATGCCGTGCTCGGTGCAGACGACCTCCCAGAACTTGGCGCCGATCTGGTTGCCGCACTGGCCACCCTGGATGTGGAGGATCTCTCTCATGGCGGCAGAAATGGGAGGAGAGAGACTAGGGTTTCGGTGGGAAGGAGACGGAGTGGTGGGATGGGGGGGTTGGGGGCCCTTTATAGGGGCGAGGGAAGGCTGCCGTTAGAGTTGACGGCGTTTGGAGTTTTTAAATTTGGATTTGGGGTGGGAGGGAAGCGACGGTTCGGGCTTCGGTGGATGAAAGTGAAAGTGAAAGTTTTGGGGCTTTTTTGAAGTGGGGTCCGCCAGGAGAATAAGGGCCGTCGATCGTCAAGGAAAATCAAGTTTTTATTAGAGCGCACAAGGCATATCTATGCGCCGTTGATCTTGATAATCGTCGACACCCATTTGCTGGAGAAAATGCTTCCGTCGATCTGGGATTTTAAGGGCTCCCTAGTGCCATGGAGTAATGTGCTGGTTGTACCCAATAATTCATCCCGCTCAAAGCATGAGCCCATGAAGCCCTTATGCACATGTCCTAGGGTTGGGCTTTTTGCTCTGAGGCCATAACTAATGCCTGATTGTAGTTTTTTTAGGGAACGCTAGTGTGCCCAAGGTGCCACGAGTTATTGGATCCCCTGTGCATTCCAGCAAACAACAGATATGGAGGCAGGTTAAAGTCCAAGGGGGCCCAAAGTATATATAGTATGGGGCTTTCAATGATATTAGCAAATATTTAAACCAATTTATTAAACACTACTATTTGATTGTATTCTCACAGCAGACACTAGCAAATAACTAAACAAAATCACAATCCCTAAATGTAGTAGTTAATTTAGGGCTTGTTTTTCTTGCAAGGTTAACTGATGTGCAGAAAGCATGTCTTGCTTTACCAGGTAAACAAAGAGATGTTCCAAACAGTCGATGAGATGAATGGGTGCAACAAAGATCTGGCAGCCCGAGGATAAGACCGCCTGTCCTGCCACCTACTCAATTTGCAGGGGCCCCAATGCTATTGCCTTTTTTAAGTAAGTCTTAAAAAATTCATCTCTTTTTATTTTTTCTTGGGGCACCCATGTTGTGAGACCATGCTTTGAAGGGCACCAAACAGACCGTGTTTAATTTTGGAAGGGCAGTGATAACCCTACAGCAGATTCCTACACATTTCCATACGCAGCTGATGTGTATGGAAGTGAGTGGTGAACTGATGTGGGGTCACATCAGTTCACCACTCACTTCCATACACATCAGCTGTGTATAGAAAATGTGTAGGAATCTGCTATACAAATATCATTTCCCATTTTGGAATGCTAAAGTGGCACCATGATGGAAAAGCAAGGCCAGAATATATCATCTGAAACTTACTCAACCTCATTTCTGGAAGATAAGAATACAAATAAGGGTAGAATTAGAGCAGCCATGAAACCACTTTGTCCATCACCAAAAAATGCAAGGAAAGTCCATGCGGTTCGAACCCATTGTTGTTTATAAGAGTTTTATGATTTTGTTTGTGAAGATTAAAATGCATAAAGGATGATGCCTAATCAGGAAGCCAGAGATGAAAGAAGATGAGATTGATTATTCATTACTTTTCAGAATGACAGAGAGTCTTGTAGAGGAAGACATGTGTAGGGATGGAACCGGGGCGGGTTTGGGCCGGGTATTGGCATACCCGGCCCCGGAACCATTTTAATTCTTTAAACCCAGAACCGTCCCAGACCCACCACGGGTCCAGTTTCAAGGACCCGGACCCGCCCCGGTACCAGAACTTGAAACCCGGACCCGCCCCGCCCCGACCCGGTACCAGTTTTTTTATATTTTTAATGTCATATACATTAAACTATTAACTCCTTTAATTTTTTTTATTAATAATATATATCTATAAAAATCCAAACTACTCAAATCAAGAGATATGAGTGCTTTCGCCCAAAAAAATATTCATAAAAAAAAATAAATATGGGTCCAAGTATATGATATATATATATATATATATATAAATATATATATATATATATATATATATCTATCATATACCCGGGTCGGGTCCGGGTTTTACATGAAAACCCGGACCCGACCCGACCCGATGGGTCGGTTCCTCTTTCAGACCCGGAACCGGAACCGGGTATTGCATAAGCAATCCCAGAACCGGCCCAATAAGGCCGGGTCTTGTCGGGTCGGGTAAAAACCCGACCCAAGTTCCATCCCTAGACATGTGTCTGAAATGAGAACAACAATGCTGTGCTAGCAATTGGAGTGGATGGGTCATGGTATTGTAAAAGCAAGCGACTATGCCTGAAATTGAATCAATTAAATAATAATATTTCAAATAGAGTAAAAATTTTTGCATGAGGAGAAGTATTATATGGAAAAAGATGTAACATCAGGTAAATGACAATTGCCGGAAGGAAAGATTAAGAAGAGGATGGCAGATTTGAAAAGGCAAGTTACAATGGGCTCTATGGATCACGCATGAGGAGATGATGGCACAAAAACAGGGAGGCTTGTTTTGTGAGCATTTTATTGTTTGTTAAGGGTTCCCCTGAACTTGGTAATAAGCCGAATGGGGCCTCCATAATTTAGGGGCCCCTGCAAATTGGTTGGGTGGCAGGATAGGCGGCTGATGATCAAATACATTGGTTGTTTTGCCCTCAACGAAGAAACTTAATTTCTTTTTTAGGCTTTTAACACTTTTTTCTCTGTAGCAAGGCTTTGTTAGATTTTTTCCTTATATACTTTTCTCTTTTTTTTTTTATATTAAAAAAAAAAACTAATATGGCTAATAGGACTATCATCATCAGTCATGTGACTAATCTACAATGGGGTCTGCCATTTCCACGTCGGGAGGCCCGACGGCTGGAAAGCTAGACCTCATTGAGCTATATCCACATATATCCCACGTGGATATATCAAATGCTTACCTTTTGCTATTTATGGACAGATGTTTCCATGAAAAGGCTGGTGGATTAAAGAATATCCCATCCGATCATTTTTAATTGAGATTGTCACATATTTGTCAATTTTATTGATATGTGGGGTCCACGAAGAAAAGCCTATGCCTTTCTAAGCAAGTGATTGAGTGTCTTTCATCGCAGAGGCCTCTCGACTTTGACCTAGGGTCGCTACTAGGCATTAGAGCGGAGAATAATTAGTGAACGATATCATTTAATTTTGGTACACTTATTTTTTTAACTGTCTCGATTAAAAATGACAAGAGGGAGTAGTTTAATCCAGATTTTACTTCCACTGTCACGCTCCGAAATCCCATACCTCGATCGGAGTGCGGAAGCCAATCAATGGAATACAATTCGAGGTAGAAATCCTGGGCACGCGACCGAACAGTCAATTTCCCAACCGATTGCAATCATCTCAAAAGAATGTGTAACCGATTATGCCCCCAATCAGTGTAATACAATAACAGACATCAATAAATAATATGAAATGAATTTACTTAATAATAATCCATTTAAGAAAGTCAAATAAAATAAACCTATAAGTCTATAGCACACAATTGCCAATAATGTTATAAGCATCAATAAAAGCAAAACAAATAACTAAATAGTCTTTAAACTCTTCTCGGCGCCTGCAATCCGCCTTTCCACTACTGCACTTCCTATCTCAATTTTTATTTGCGCCTGCATCAGAGGATGTATGAGTATTTCATAGAAACACTCACTAGGATGTAAAAACCCACTGAATTAAAATAAGCAGTATGAAGAGAATAAGAATAACAAAGGTTATAGACATTCCATAACATCTGAACTGAACCGAGGTCGAAACACCTACCAGGTTAGTCAACAACAATTCCAACTCGCAAGTATAGGAAAAATATCAATAAGGCTCCGAACAAACATATGTGTAAGGAGAGAATAACCATCATATCAAATGCTACAGACATCTAAAGTGAAAGGAGTTACAATTTCTGCTCGCTAAACTGGTCGCTCGCAAGTGACTAAAATAATATACCAGAACCTCCCTAGGGGTCCTCTCTTTGGAACCCTGCCATGTGTCTAGGATGCTGGCCCCACCAGTACTGACGGACACGATGGGCAAAGACTGAGGACCTTCCATAATGTCCACAATCTAACGTACATATAGTGCTTCCCTTCGGACAGTATGGAATCACAACCCCACAAATATAAGTGACCTCGCAAGATTTAGCAATGGCTTAATTGAGCATACTATGAATCCACCATAGGGAGAGTCCCACAAGATCTCCAGTGGAAGAAACAATCATGAAATTAATATGAGCAATATCTCAAAGGAAAAGAGGTCGCAACACTCTCAGATCATAAGGTATCTCTTACCAGAATAGACTCTCTCACGGAGTATGGATAGAAGTGTCAAGGTCTTTGGCCATCACATAACTCACTCATTGGAGTAATATGGAATAATAAGCTTCTCAAAGGCATGTAAATCACTCTTGAAATAACAAAATAACCCAAACACTTCGAATAATAACAACTCACCGAAGGAGTAACATACAATCCATACATACCTTTCATGCTCTGCCCTAGATAGGAATTCCTTATACACATTAAAATTCTATAATACAAATATCAGAGATAAGAAATCAAAGAGTTCTTAGATAATTTGAATTCCAAGTGGAATTACAAACCGACATCAACGCTTCACAGTAGATAGTTATAAATCTCTTGATCAAAGGATTATCCCTCCTAATTAGATTACATCTAGCCCAATTCTTATTGTGATATTCTATAAATATATAGTTCAATTACTGGTATTGACACATTAACCTTTATCATATCATATTACATGATGTTATTTGTATATTTAGTATTTTCTCTCAGATTCAGCTCACTACCTCCTGCATAATAGTCCTTTTCCGATGGCTACTGTGCTTTGTACATTAAGAATTAACCTCTAAAAATTTTACTGATAATACCCTCGTGAGTCTAGTTTCTAACACCACTGATTTTATATTTTTCTGATTTTATTTGAATTAGTTATGAATTATTTTAGTACCAACTGTCAGCACAGAAATAGTTCTGGCCGAGATTAAGAATCTTAATTAAACTTGATTATCTCACTTAATAACACATTATAGATGATAATATATCATCAACATACCATATACTCCCTCCTAGACCAATTACAGAACCTAGGATTATCTGGAATTACTAAAGTTCACTCCTTTCTTGTGTTCTTTTACATATAATATAGTTTTTAAACATTAATACATCCCAACTAAGACAATTAATGCAAGACACACCTTAAGGCACAAAATTCAACATTGATCATGAACAACCAAGCAATATCAAAACTTTTAGTCTCTGGAAAATTAATAAAGCATCAGACTTTTTGTGCGAATTCCCATCTAGAAACGGAATATGAATGCACATATGATTATAATGCACTACGTATAGAAATAATGACACAATTCATGCATCTCATAAGAATCCACACAATACACTAAGGTGCTAAATCAAAACACTTGTCAATATCATATAATCAGAAAAGAGAAAGAGGGGAAACCATCCTACTTAATTCATCGAAGATTCCGCCTTTCTAAGCGTTGCTCATCTTCTCCGCTTCCTCCAAAGCTCCCGCTCCAAGCTCTTGCAAACTCCCACAAGAAGAAGCCTTAAAGGAGGTGGGTGAACGTAGGAAAGAGAAAGGGAAAGGTCTCTGGACGTTTTAGGGTTAGATTTTGCAATGGCACAAGCCAACTCTCTAGGGTTTATATAGAGTTGGGGGAGAATCCCTTCATAAACTAATTTTCCAAATTATGGACACTTCCAACCAATGGGAAGGCCCCAAGATCCCTCTAGAGACGTGCAAATCAAGTCCAATTGGGATTTGATATCTTTTCCAAGCAAATCTACCCAAAAAATAAGCTAAAAATCGTAAAACTGCAATTGGCGATTGATCGGCTATACGGCGATCGATCGTTGTATGCGTTGTTCTACACTACAGTGTTACAGCCGATCGATCGCAATTATTGCCGATCGATCGCTTTACCTGAAATAAAACAGTCAATAATCACAGTAACTACGATCAATCGTTTCGGTAAGGCGTCGATCGGTTCAATTTGTCGATCGATTGTTTCTTCTGGCGATCGATTGCAGCCACGCTCAATCAAAATTTAATTTCTCATATCTTTTCACTCCAAACTCCAAATCGCACATAGTTGGTGGCGTTGGAAAGCTCTTCTCACCAACTTTAATTCCCATCAGGCAAAATACGACTAAATAATTAAGAGGGTCAAATTTTGGTTTTAAAATACTTACTAATTTTTTGGGTGTTACATCTACCTCCCAAAAGTTTTAGGTAATTCTTTATCTTAAATTTCGGTGCCACTTTTCACAAAGATTGAAATAAAAGTTAAAAAATTTTAATTTAAAGAACTCCACTGGAGTTCAAGCATCTTTCATTCAAGCATCCTTCAATTGGTCACACATGCAATGGCTCACGTTAATTCGACCACGTGATCATTTTAAACAGCTCTTTTTGACGTACTCCATTGGAGATGCTCTCATCAGCCATCAGTAGACTTGGGAGTTAAGCCTTTCTTTATCATTATATTTAATAATTACTCTTCCTTTTATTTATTGTGAGCCAATGGAAAGTAGGGGGGCACTATTGTCCCAACTTACATCTGAAAACTTAATCCTACCAGTCTAAGTACTAAATTTTTTGAAAGTTTGGCCAATTCCATGACCAATGACAGCATCAGCCTAGCCCAATTTCATAACCAATTCTAATGCATGCCTTTGAAGCTATCTCAAATTTAACTTAATGAGCATTAACTAGCATTAATCTCAAAGTTTTCGCATGCCATAATGCTTCCAGTAGTATCCCTGGCCATAGTCCCAGCACCACCCTTCTTCACCTCCTTCCATCCACCATCAAAATTCTATCTTCAAACACCCCTCAGCTAGAGGATGCACATACAAATGGAGTTAGGAATGAATGAACTTTTAATCCCTCTTCTTGCATTTCTTATAAACTCCACATAGTCCTCTTCTGATTTCGAATGTACAATGAAGGCAAGTAATGTTTTTCACATGGATAACCAACTATGACATGGGAAATTAACTGTTAGTATTTGATGGAAGAGGGTGGATACAACACGGAGCCATTACATCTGGGGTGCAGGGGGCACCTTTTGCACAAATGAGGAAGAAACTTGTCGCCATCTGGTCCCATATAAAAGGGTAATGTAAATAGCCAATGTTGCATGTTGTTCTATGGGTTGCACCTTCACTGGCTGTTAGTGAAGGGGGTCCCCCCTGCAGCCATCGATGATTGCCCGATGGTAAGGGGAAATCAGTGGAGTTGAGTTAAATATTAATAAAATACTTTCCTAATAGCTCAAGCATTTTAGAGACTTGGTTATTTAACAATATGGTAGCATATTTATCAAAAGAAAATAATAATATGGTATCATAACCCAAATATCGGTTTCCAAAATTATAAAAAAATTTGGTTTCTAATCCCACAGGAAGCTCGAGCTCTTGGGAATCTTGGTGATTTAACAATCAACGCATTAGCCTAATTGCAACGCGGCCTACATTTTTGTATTTGGTAAATCCATATCCATTTGTATATTTAGTACAAAAAAAACCATATCCATATGTAAGTATGATTTATGAAAATATGTGCAAAAACATGATTTTATGAAAATGCTAAACCCTAAAACCCACCTCTATGATTGCAGCTCCATGTGTGTACTCCATGTCTGGGTCTTTGGATGCACCAAGTGGAGGGGGATAAGTTACTTAAACAACATAAACTTTTTGTGAATAAACTATTGCCTTCGTCAAAAAATTCCTAGCTGCATTTGAAAAATTGCACATCCAGAAATAGGTGACTGGATTTGCTCTACAGGCCAGTTGAACTTCATGAAAGTGCATGTGCAGGGGTAAGTGAAGAGTTGTGGGTGCTACTGGCCAATAAATTTAACTCATTTTCAAATACTGCAATGATTTTTTGAACAGAGGGAATATACATAAAGTTAGCTAACTAACCTCACAACGTTCCCGTAAACATCTTATGAATCAATAATTGATTTTCTCATTTGTTTGCAACAAGCAGCTCCCTTGCATCTTCTTTATTCTGCAAATTCGAATAGGTGATCTCCTGTTATAGTCTGGCCTTGGGCCGGGTTCGAATATGGACCCTCAAGAAAAAAAAAAGAATAAGTGATATGTTTAATAATCAACCGAAATCTGATACTAAATCCAAAAGAATGAGGTTTTGACATGTCGTACTTGTTTGAACACCTCAGAGTCTCTCAATTATGCTTGTAACTAGTTAATTGCTAGATTTACATTTTGATATCCTTCCTTTTTTTTGGTAAATGGACCTCCCGTTAAGTTCTATATTTAGAAATTGGGTTCCGTTGGATCATTATATCTCAGCTTGCCCCTTAAAATACACCAGCAAACAAGTATTTTAATGTGCTCACCAGCAGTTGATAACTTCTTGTCGACAGCGCACATGGAAATCATGTGCGCTCAGTCAAAATAGTCTCTTGGCTGAACGCACAGCTGCTTTAATTTATTATGATCGACAGCTGGTGAAATTTTACTAACGAGGCCGCACCAGCCACCAGCGCATTTGAACTCATCCGATGGCACACATTGTACCATGGAGGATATTCTAATATGCAGTTATATATGCACCCCTGTGCATAGTAATGTTTTTCCCAAGAAAGCTTATTCCCATTTTACATAACAAGAAATGTTATTAACTGCACATTTTTTGGATTGATTAACTAGCAGTACATTTGACTTGCAAAAGATACATCTTTACATTTTTTGGAAAGTTAAATTCTTCTATTCACTTTAATTACCAAGGAGATAGACGCCAAGCCCCAAACTACCACACGGTAAGTTCGACAAAAAATGAAGAAAATCAGGCTGGAGTCCAAAGGGAAACGTGTCAAGAGCAAAAGCGTAACAGTGCGAGATGAGAGGTGCAAATTTTGCTTGCTCCCTCATTTTCTCCATCAAAATCTCCCCTTCCACCAGCCTTTTCTGTTTCTTCTCCACCTCACCAACTGCCCAGGCTTTCAGATCATCCCCTTCTCTACATTGACCCTCCTCTTCCATATTCACTTTGTTCCATTATTCAGAGAAGAAAACATGGTACGTGTGTCTTATCTTCCTTAACATTTCTTTGCATTGTTTAAAAGACAAAATAGGGAAACCAGGAGAGATGGAGGAAAGATGTATTCCTTTCATTTGAAAAGATACTAACTAGGCGAGATTGTGAATGTGCACCAGGAAATTCAATTATGTGCCAATCATGCACATGATTAAACGCGAAATTGTCGATACATGGAGTGATGGGAGAAGCCAATCTATATGTGTTTCTTCGCCTTGTGTTGTGCACCAATTCGTTTCGAGTTTGATTGCATTCACATGATAATCGTCCAATAGATGTGAATTGACGTCATCATTGGCTCATAAAGTGTCAAAATTTCTGCTATTGAACTTGGCGTTTCATTTGATATAGATTTATATGATAACAAGGAGTTAAACTGCTTTCTAGTAGTCTTTTTGTTTTGATAAATTAGTAATGTTTCTAACAACGGCATTGTTGTGTACAATTTTTCTATAAAAACAGGCGAATTCGGCATCTGGAATGGCTGTGCATGATGAATGTAAATTGAAGTTTTTGGAACTGAAGGCAAAGAGAATTTACCGATTCATCGTGTTCAAAATTGACGAGAAGATCCAACAGGTGACGGTAGAGAAGCTGGGAGAGCCTGGTGAAAGTTATGATGATTTCACTTCTTGCTTGCCCACAAATGATTGCCGCTATGCCGTCTATGATTTCGACTTCACCACCGAAGAGAACTGCCAGAAGAGCAAGATCTTCTTCGTGGCTTGGTACCTCGATCAAACACTTCCTGTTCCATGTTTTTAAAGCTTTTGCTTTTTATCACCCTTGCATGTCCATGAGTGCAAAAAAAAATGGATAGGCTTGTCCATGTGATTTTAATTGCGCAACACAAGTTAAAGGGAAATGATATTTGTACAGCAGATTCCTACACATTTTCCATACACATCAGCTGTGTATGGAAATGTGTAGGAATCTGCTGTAGGGTTATCACTACCCCAAGTTAAATAGGCGCTAGAGTAGGTTTTCAATTGTCCGGTCAAATTTTTAAAACTTGGTTTGAACCCTCTTCTAGTTGGGTCCTAAGGACTCAAATACCCCTTATGCTATTTTTTAAAGAGGAATGAGGAGTTCACCACCCCGCAGTTTAGCCATATCACACCCCCAATGCACAGACGTTATACAGGACGGTGGATCCATCGAGGGTGTAATAGGGTGGCGAAGCCTCCTCTAAATGTTCCTTATGGTATTAAATGCAGTTGAAGCTTGGAAAAGGAAGGTTGGGGTTCATTTTCTGGTAATTATTTTGTATATAATGTTTTGCAGGTCTCCGGATGAAGCAAAAGTCAGGACTAAAATGCTGTATGCCAGCTCCAAGGATAGGTTCAAGAGGGAGCTCGATGGTATTCAAGTGGAGTTGCAAGCCACGGACCCCAGCGAGATCAGCATTGATATTGTAAAGGGACGAGCCATTTGAAAATGATTTTGAATATTTTAACTGGTTTTGCAAAAGGAATTATTGCTACGATATTCACTTCTTTCTCTCATTTCTTTTGATGGTGTAAGGGTTTTGACTGAAATTTCATTTGATGTCTTAAGGGTTTTGATTGAAAATAGAATCTAAAATTTCTATTACGCATATGGCTGGAAATACAGTGATATTAATTTTTGGTAGTGGTGTTAGTGTACAAGGAAATTCCCAATCAAATGAGGATGCGTGAGACTTCTGAAAAATAATTTCTAGCTTCTTTGTGAACGGAATAATATTTTTCCCTTGTCTATGTGGTATCTATTCTAACTAATTCTGCAATAAGATTTTTTTTCTTAAAAAAGTTAATATGCGTCATCATGCAATGCTGGGCGGCGTCACCAGCCTTCAGTTCAAGATCCGGAGCAGAAAAGTAACTCAATCAAAGCTTTGCCTAGTTTAGCATAGTCGACTTCTCTTGTTCTCAAATTATCTCCTCTCTCTTCTTCATCTAAACTAGTGTTAATCCTTCTTCCCAATCCATTTGCACAATCCCGCCATACTCCACTAAATTAACCACGAAAAATGGTATGGAACTAGCACAATAATTTTCATAACTACAACTCAACCACTTTAATTCTATGAACATGTAGAATACTATATATGAATATATAGAAGGAGTGAAAGAATGCGGGGGTTGAGTATGGTCGCATTTTGTGCCAGTTGATCTAGCAAGAAATCACGTCCTTATTCCTTAAACAAAATTATAAGGATGATATGAGGATCCTCCTTATACAACATCAGAAGGGTGTGATTAAAAAAATGTTATAAGGATGACAATATCGTATTAAGTTATCCTGCAGACTAAAATGTAAACATGGACGATAATTTATTTTCTTAACGAGGGGTGTTCAACTTTTTAGGATCTGACGGCCTCTTGGAGCACCATCTTTGCCACCAATCCCCTTGAACATGTCACACGTACAAGGCTTACCCATTATATGTGGTGGATAAATCAAGAGGGGCCGTTTGGGGTGTGATTATAAGCAAATATCCACATCCACTGTAGCATCCATGTTTTTTTCCATATCCAGCATGAAATACGACCTGAGGTGTTTCAGCTGGATATGGAAAAAACTTGAATGCTATAGTGTAGCAAAATATCCATCATGAATGTTTTGCTTTTAATCACGCCCCAAACGGCCTTTATTCCCAGGTGGGTGGCCAAAGGAGTGGGGTTGTGCTTTGTGAAACTTGTCTTGGCTATCACACCTTTTTTGCAATCGTCTAGAAACTGAACAAATCTCCATTGCTAAGACCAAAGTTTTAAATTCAAAGAAAAAAGCATAAGTTCTGCACATTCAGCTCAAACTATTGATTGGAATGTGCGAAACTCCATACTTCGGGTTTGGGCAGTCACTCGCTGGCCGGCGTTCTACTCCTCTCTTTTCATTCTTCCTCATTTCCGCTTCTCTGATCTCCAAATTCTAAGGCAGTTTGAGGCAAAATTGTTCGAGACGATTTGAAGGAAAATAGGATGGTAATTTTGTTAGAATTTATATTTCTAGATTGGAATAAAGTTTTCTTTGTAATAAAGTTTCATCCCTCTTCACGAGAGTTTTCGGTTTGACTTCTACATCCATTGTGAAATCTTTTTTGAGATTTTATGACTCTTTTATGGTTTGGTATTTGTGTTCCACTTATTGATATTTCGTTGGGCATTGTTTTTTTCATTTTTGTGGAGAGCCAAGACCGTTATGTGCTTCTTGTCCAGTCTCGTAGGCTTGAGAGCTAATTGAGTTGTTGAAGACTCGGTTAGTCGATTCAACGAAGCGAAAATGCAAGAGTTGTATTCTTCAAGAGTGTGAAACTAGAAGATGGAAGGTAGAGAAGTCTATTGGAAGTGTATTAGGCATGGATTGTTGTACTTCTTTTCTGTTAGTTGTTGTGGGGATTATGTATTTGGCTCTTGTTCTTGTGAAGATGTACCCTCATTTTAGATGAATAAAAACTCAAATATATTTATTTTTATATGACCAATGAGACCCAGGGTGTGCAATGCAACGAACATATCAAAGAAAAACAATATAAAAACCACTTAACATAATTTTATTAAAAACAAGTCTTGTTGTCAGAGAGATCAAGCATCACTAGACATTTACAAACCGATCAATGAAAATGGCAATTATTAAGGCAAGTACTACCGCACAATCGTCAAGATTAACCGAATAATTTCAATCTCCCAGACATTGGGTGCGTTTGTCATTGCAATTCGAATAGGGTGGGTGAGGACCAAAATGTCCAGGTGGCGGAGCATGCACTAAGTTGGGCACAATTCTCTTACTTTCTGGCAGTGAAGGCGTATTGGGAGCATTTCGAGCCTGAATCTGCTCAACAAGCAAGACCAAGGTGAGTAACATTAGGAGAGCAAACCAAAAGGCAGAATATGAGCTAGGGAGACGGTTGGCTGCCATTAGTATTGGAAGTGCCGAGCAAATATGTGGTGATGAATGATAGTATTTGGTTTCAAGTGTTTTTATAGAAGTAGATTGGCTCATTCAAAGTATGTAATTCATGTTATTGTCGCAAACTGCTGGAACTTTGATTGTAGAAGTCCAATGTATCGTGATCCATCCGTCATGTTGCGTTAACTTGGGATAATTGCCATTCAAACATTGAAACATTTAAAAAATAAAGTGTAGGGGAGGCTTGCCAAATGAGCATTGTACATACGAGCTGGGTTGCAGAACAAACAGGTGGCCCAGGTGGGGACTTTAATGGCTTCGTGAGCAGTCAAGTACCAGAGTTAGGGGCTGTTTGGGGCGTGATTAAAAGCAAAACATCCAGATGGGATGTTTTGCTACACTGTAGCATCTGGATATTTTATATATCCAGCTGAAACACCTCAAGACGTGTTTCAGCTGGATGTAAAAATCCACCTGGATGCTACAGTAGATATCCAGAATCCAGTCTGGATGTTTTGCAATAATCACGCCCCAAACGGCCCCTAATAGGATTTACTAGACTTTTTTTTTTATTATAGTCAAGTACATCCTATTGAAATCTGTCCGTCGCAGAAACCGTCGTGACACCCATTTCGTGGAACGAAAAGCCTTACTTTAAAAGCAGATCCGGGCCCATCCATCATATTGCGTTAACTTGAGATAATTGCCATTCAAACATTGAAAAATAAAGTGTAGCTAACTGGCCGATGAGAAGCGTGCTCACTTCTTCCATGGGTATGCAACTACCTCTACAGGTTGATAAATTATTCATTGTAGCTGGTGTGCCATGTTGACCTTACAGGAGCCATTGATGTTGAAAAGTGGAGGTGCACACTCTAGCAAAGTTAGTGTAAGCAAAAGAGTATGCCACTTGTCACAACTTGAGGTTTTAATAAAAACAAGTTTTCAATCAATATCGGAGATCGATGGAATTGAGGAATGTTGTTTTGCTTTGAAAATTTGAAATATGTATTTTGTTCTCATTTTTGGTTTCTTAGATTCCTATCAATGATGCTAGCCAAAAAAAAACTTATAACCTTGAATTCAAGGTTGAATTTCATGTCACATACTCCATGCAGCCACTTATAATTGAGACAATTAGTAAAATATATATACAAAAATTTGATGATACAGTTCCCTAATTATTCTTGGGCCGGGCGCCCGGAGAAGGCAACAACAACCTCCTGGCAGCGACCCTAGGTGGCAGTCAAGATGGAAAGGCCTCTGCAATGAAAGGTGAATCACTCACCCGAAAAGCCTAGGCTTTTACTGTGGACCCCACATCTCTATAAAATTGTCTAATTATGTGACATGCTCAATTAAAACTCATCGGAGGGAGTATTACTTTCAATCCCACATGTAAGTTGTTTTGTTGATTCTTCCCTTGAAATCTAGTGTTTCAAAATCTTCAACACTTCAGGTCCCACCTTCCAATCTTTGAACAACAATGTTTGACAAGAAGAAAGATTCAACAAAAGATAACTGCATATTCAACGGTATCAAAACTGAACACAGGGTTTTCCTCAAGGATATTGGAGATAAATTCCATAAAATTGTGCTCATTTAGGAGATTTGGCATAACAACTTCTATATATTCCCAATTTGCTCTCAATTCAAGGTATTTTTCTCACTCTTTCTCTCTCTAAATTGATCGTGTGCTAGAGTTTTTTAGAAGAGCTAAAAGGCAGCTGCTTTATTGTGGAAGAGTGAAAAAATTATCATAGCGTAATTCTCTTAATTAAGCAAGTGGTACTTTCTTTGTGATTTACTTATTTTGCTTAACAATATACATCTTTGTGATGTTGATTTGACCATCCAGGGGGTAAAGCCCCGAAGGTATTTCTCTGTGTCTCTATTATATGATTTATTTTTATGTTTAATTGTGTTTATTAGATATGTAATTTTGTATTTTGCAATCTATTTTTTGTGCAAGGATTGATTGATCAATGATCTTGGGAGGCAAAATGGCCGGACAAACCAACACGTTCTTCTTCCTCATGCTCTCGGTCAGAAATGGGTAGATACTATATTTAGGGGCCATTTGGATCGTGAAAAGAGGTGTTTCAGCATTTACAGTGAAAAATTCGGAAATGAATAGTGAAAGTGTATTTTTCACTGTAGATGTTTTGAATTTTTCACAATCCAAACAGTCCCTTACATTGGTGAGTCCCGTACTCACCATCTTTTTTCAAGCAGTTCAGTACCACTCTTTTTTAGAAGTCCTGTTCATAGGCTGCTATGCACTATGACTGATGCATACAGCCGTTGGATTTTGGTCGGCTATAGCGCATGTTAAAATGGGGCATGCAGTTGGATAAATTATTAGGTATGCCTTGCGTACGGGGAAGTCACCAACAGGTGATTGACATGACTCCCATCCATGTCATGAGGGCCCACGGGGGACCCATAAATTGGAAATCATGTCAATCACCATTTGGTGATGAGCAGAACCTCCGGATACATAGCGCGCACCTAAGAACTTCTCATGCGGTTGAGCATCATCCAAAGTTTAACGTGCATGAGTAGTTTAATATGAGTTGGACAGTAGAATTTGAAATATGCGCCTCACTTTGGGTCACCGCAGCACTGCAACCCAATGGCTCTGGTGTAGCGACAGGTAGGCAGAGTCTGTAAAACCTACAAGCACACCGGAAAATTATTGGCTACGCGCCGCGCAGGGGGAACAGTGTAAAACCAACAGTTTCAAGTTGGTGATTGGGTCTACGTCAATTTTCTTCGGACACGCCAGTCATCTTTATATCAACCTGCCAATGTTAAGTTAGCTCATCGGTTTCATGGACCGTACCAAGTTCTCGAGCGCATTGGTCCAGTTGCCTACCGCCTACTCTTGCCGGCTGATTCAACTGTTCACCCCATTTTTCATGTTTCACGACTCAGGCGTATTGTTGGCGATCTAGCCCTTTTGGTTCCTACTCCACCTCCTACGTCTATTTCTTCCGACTTGCCATTGATTCCAGCTTCCAAGGTGGATTCTCGTCGCGTTCGTCGTTCGGGGCGCATTGTCACGGAGATTATTATTGCATGGCAGGGCAGGCCTTTGGAGGAGGCTTCCTGGGTTTCCGAGGATGAGTTTCTGGCCCAGTATCCCGATTGGACGCCTTGAGGACAAGGCTAGCAGCGGAGCATCCCAGATTTTGGTTACTTCCTTTTTCTTTTCTTTTCATTTTTTTTGCCATCTACATTGTTTGGTTCGAATGTCATGTTCGTAGCAGAAGGAAAATCAGCAAATACAAGGTTCTGCAGCTACATTTGAAACACCAGAACTGGTAAACTGCAAATTTGATGAAAAAGATTTCTCGATTGTTAGTTTGCCAGTTTGGAGTAATTTTTTGTCTGTTTATTTGAAAGTACAGTTAAAGTCCTCTGCCATGTGAGGAGGGCGAAGGAATTCTTCTCAAGAATACATTAAGATTCATATGATAAATTGGCTC
Source organism: Houttuynia cordata (assembly GCA_039654745.1). Lineage (NCBI taxonomy): Eukaryota > Viridiplantae > Streptophyta > Magnoliopsida > Piperales > Saururaceae > Houttuynia > Houttuynia cordata. Next base: position 7,622,512 of record CM077504.1, read on the forward strand.
TTGATGGATGTTACTTGTTGTAGTGGCATTTTCTTTTGTGCTCTCCTTTATGCAATTCTACAGTTTTGAGAGAAGTTGTAGGATGATGAAAAAAACTTCTTGAGAGAGTAGAGAAATCAATTTCGGCTGATGCTTATGCGTTTTGAGATTTTTATTAGGCTGCTAGTACTCGTCAATTGGGTTGTAAGATTACGAAGTAAATAATGACTCTTACTCATAACGTATGCAAGTCCAGTTGATTGGACAAATTATTTGTGGCTTCCATTTTCTTTTCAAAATTACTGAAATATAAACTTTTAAAGGTAGATATTCTGCTTAAAAGTTTTGAGAGTTTACTTGCATGAAGAAATTTGTTGCTAATTTTTTGCTTATTTTGTTTCAAAATATGTAAAATATGTATAAATGGCATTGATAATATTACATATCATTACTTTTATTTGGCATGCCCTATCTACATGCTATTTGATTATGAGAGAACTAACAATAATGGGATCCAATTATCTTTAGGATAACATGGATATCATTTATGAAGAGGTGACACCATGGCCTCATGAAGTTATGGAAACAATATATTTCATTGATGATTTGTCCACCAAGTACAATGTTGATAATTGAACTTCTCACATGGAAGTCAACAAAATGGTCAAAGGCAAAAAAGTCCACAACAAAATTTTGAACTATGAAGTGGCAGAAATTAATTCAGAAAGCTTTTCATCTCCACTTTGGGAAGAAAATTTCCTGATGCTGCTGTCAAATATTGAGCCCCACCAGTGTACAAACAGTGACTTAGATATTGATATCGGAAAGAAAACTGAGGTTATCGACGTCCTACAATGTTTGTAAGAAGAGACTTCAACAGAGAACTTCCTTGCACGTCCACTCATCTCCCTCATCTCACTCCTAGAATTGGATTCTATGAAGCGCCCAAAAAAGAGTGAAGCAGATGGTCTCCCTTTTCACTTGCCAGTCACACTTCATTTTGATGAGGTTGATATATTTGACTTGGAGTGTTTTCAGACATTTGAGGATTCTGCTTCTAGTCTTGAGGCATCAGAACAAATTCAGGCAAAAGATACGAACTTTGCAGAGTGCGTCTATGACAATCTTGTAAATGCTGAACTAGCACTTATGGATGAGAATTTTATGTCGTTTCCTGTTCCTGCAGTCCATGACGCTAACGAGATATCTTCAATATCTTCGTCTTTATGTCTGATCATACCTGGCCTAAGGAAACATTCTGCCTCAGCTTCTGATGAGATATATCTAGATTGGCACCTTTTGCTGGAAAATTCATGCAATCGTTATATTCAGACAACCTGCAACAACATTTTACAAGAGTTGGATACCTATGAGTCCACTTTAAGCCTTGAACCAACTGATGAGGTGGTGCTCTTGGATCTTATCTTAGATGATGAATCACATGAAAAGCTAGCCATTTTGGGAATCAAAAGAAGTAAAAAACAAGCCTCCTGATGTTGTATCAGTGGTCAACAAGATTAATCCAAGAACTCAGGAAAGCCATTTATCTAAGGATAAATAGCAAACTGAGCCCACAATTGTCTCAGTAAATCCTCATAAGAGTTACATGAACTTAGATGCAATTTTGCGGTCAAATGATCTCAATTTTCTCCTCAGTGGCAGAGAGTGTTATAGCAGGAAAAACAGTTTCAATTATATGGAGGAGAGTAGTAATCATACAGTCATGCTTCCTGTAGTTCCAGACCCCATTCTAATATGTCATTCGCCTGAAGTAAAACGTCTTTCTTCGGATATCAAAGTTCATCAAGTTAAGCTATCTCAGAACATTTTGGATCTTGTGGACTACATGGCAAAGTTTTATTTGTGCATATTGAAAAATAATACGGAATTGCCAATTGAGAAGTAATGACATTTTTCAAGATGATTTGGAGTTACTAAGCTTTCCAAAAAAGGATATGGTTTGAGAAACACTCCTCACTTCATCTTGTGAGGACAAAAACCGTCATGGCATATGTTGGACTATATGTGACTAAACAGATGGCTTATTACATTTGTTTGTACGGGATTGATTCTTGTCACCAATATCAGGAACATATATGCCTTCATTTAAGTCCTTGATGATCACATAAAGACCACTTAAAAGCATGATTAAAGATGCATATCAGAAGGCTGAGGACAAGATAATTGAATACCACTCATCTCTATCTGCTTTTGAGGAAATCTTGCGTTCAGTCAGTTTCAGGGGCAAAACAAAACTGATTATTGCTGAGACGGTTGTTTGGTGTTTATTATGTAGGAAATTGACAGATATGGGTATATCATTTCACATAGTTAAAGATGGTGCTATATGTTTTAAAGAACTGGGTTCCACAAATCACAGTGAGGTGCCAGAGGAAGCTCTTAAACATTCAGACTGTTTGCTGCTATCTAATGAGTAAGTTTAATTTTTCTTAGACACCAACCTATATGTGGACTCCATTGACTGGAATACCTTTGACATGAATATTTCAAATTCCTAAGGAATTATGCCCGTAATAACTTTTCTGCTTGCTACATATCAGGTATATATCTCTGTCATTCCCTTTTGACTAGTTTGGCCTTGTAGTAGAATATGGAGGTGCCCTTGGTTCATCCAGAATACATACTAATTCCTCAAAATTACCTGGATTGGCTTGTATTCACTTTGTTAAAAGGTGGAGTTGGACGAATTTAGTGTCCCTAGTGCTCTTCGTGAAGGATCTAATGTGTTCCCACATCATAGACAAATGGTAAGATCGTCCTTCAGAGAGGGTTAGATAATGCACTCTTCCACCATGGTTTTGGTAACTGATAAATATTTGTATCGTGATTATTTTGGAAATAATTTCCTTTTGGCAATTGGGATCAAAAGTAGAAGTTAAACTACCTTCTAAAGCTGGAAAAACTGAAATGGCCTGATACTTGGATTGCTCGTTCCTTCTACTGCATGGTGATTACTTTAAAACTAGTTTCCCTTATGCAATTGTGATGGAGATTAGAAGTTAAGCTTTCTTCTAAACCTGACAAACTGAGAATTTGAATGGCCTAGTACATGTGCTACACGTTCCTTCTACTGCAACACATAGCAGAGACGTTTTCAAATTGGTCGGAAATGAGTAATGTAGTGTAATGTAATGTCTCGTGTTTTTACATCCTACTAGGTATTTCTTTGGAATACTCATGCATCCTCTGATGCAGGCTTAAAGAAAGAGTAGATTTGATAAAGTCGTAGTGAGGAAGAGCTCGAAGACTACGGACGATTAATGAAGTTATCTTCTGTCTTAGTTAATTAATGACAGTATTATTAGCATGTTGGCCAAGGATATTTTAATGATTTTGTTATTAGTTATTTTAATGACCTTTAATATGGAACAAATGTGTTTATGGATTTTCATTCCATATGTATTGACAATGTGATTTTAAAACTGAATGAATGAAAGGTGTTGATTACACGTCCTTTCGAGATATTGTAATCGACAGGTTGATCGAGTATTTGGTTGCGTGCCCAAGTTTCCGATTTCAAGAATATTATTTTGAGACCACTTTTGCACTCTGATGAGACTGGGAATTTTGGGGCGTGACAGTCGGTTTCATGTCCAAAATGAAGAAGTCTACCGGAAAGAAAAACTTATCCACTTCTACTAAGACATCTTTGATAACTCCCGTAGGCAAGGTGATTAACCCATATGCAGTTGTAAGGTTGCAGTGGATTGTTTCAGTTCCCCTAACCCTAAATTTTCATAAACAAAGTAAGGGATGAGGTTTACACTGGCTTCAAGGTCTAAAAGTGATGACCCCCAATCACACATGAAATGGTAGGGACTCCAAGATCCTTAAGCTATTGAGGGGTATCAAATTTCAAGATGGAACTCCACTCTCAATAAGAAAGACCTTCTTGGAAAGATGAGGTTAGACTTTCCTCTTATGTGTGTATAGGTCTTTAAGGAATTTTGCATAGGAAGGGATTTGTTTAATTGCATTGAGGAATGGAAGATTGATCTTAGCTTGTTTAAACACTTCCAAAGTTTCGTCCATCCTAACTTGCTGTTTACTGAATGGTAATGGGTTGTTAAGGGCTTGAGGAAATAGGACTCTAGGAACATAAGGTTGTTAAGGAGTTGTCTTAGACTGTGCTCTAGACTGGGCGAAGTGGTACAAAATGCTTCTCCTATGGTTCACACATTTTATCCCTAGATACCAAACGCTCTTGGTCATTCCCAACGTTGTTCCCTATGGTTTGCCCACTCCTAAGGGTAGCAATGGATTGGACTTGCTCATGATGGGAAAAGATACCCTCTAATCCACACTGACCCTTTGGGTTTGGATGTAGTTAATTGGGTAAGGCGCCTACCTTTCTTGTGCTAAGGGTGTGGGCTAGTTGTCCTAGTTGAGTCTCAAGACGTATTCAAATTGGGTATGAGAGTGGACAATATGTCCTTAAGCCCTCTGTTATATCCTTATCTCCTTGGTTTCAGCTTTAAGTTCTTTCAAGGCAGCTAAGACTTGGCTCATTTGATCGTCAATGGTAGGATCTCTATTGGGTTGGCAATATTGAGGTGGGCAGGTGGTTGTTGGTAGGGCAATGGTTGGGTATGGAGGTCTTGTTTTGGGTTTGGGTATAGGTGGTCTCTTGGTTGGGTTATCTTCAGGAGAAGTTTGGGTGATTCCTCAACCTAGGGTTGTACGTGTTGGAATAAGATTGTTAACAACCTTGAAAAGGATTGGGTAGCATTTACTTGTTCCTGGACGATCTCTGGGGACTGGGAAGCTGAGGGAAACTCTAGATTAAGTGCATGCATGGGGCTAGCAAAAATAGTGCATACATCATAGTGGGAGGGAGTAGGTGTAGGTTGCTGAGGAGGAGAAGGTTTGGTTAGTTAAATATCTAATTTCTTGGTCAATGAAACTTGAAACCACCAACAACCTTCAGATCATACATGCCTCCCCTAGAAGCCAAGGTACCCCTATTGGACATTTGACCTTCATTCATGCACAAGGCCGCACTATGTAAGGAATTTTCATTCAAATTCTCAATCAACTCCTAGGCATCCTCAGGTGTCTTTCGTATAAAAGTATCTCCACATGAGGCATCTATCAGAGTCTTATGTTGGTCACACAGGTCTTATGAAATCTCTAGACAAGTTGCTACTTAGGCAGAGTATGGTGAGGACACTTCCAAAAAAGGTCCTTGAGTCTCTCCCAACTCTCATGGAACTGTTTATTTGGCAGTTGGGTAAAGGTGATGATCTCATGTTTGAGCTTGTTGGGTCTACCTATCAAGAAGTATTTTTTCAGGAATTCAACTTGCAATTCATCCCAAGTGGTAATGGAGTTCCGTTTTAAAGAGTGGAGCCACTCCTTGGCCTTGTCATTTAAGGTCAGTGTTAGGCATGAAAAATACACATTTTTATATACCTTTTTATCTATTTGTTAGTCATATTTTCTTATTAAAATAAGGAATAAAGTGAGTTTTAATAATTAGTTTAATAATTAGGAATTAAATAAATAATACTCTCTAAATTGCTCAATTTAGACATGTTCTGTAATTTTATGAATATTTGGTGCGTCTAATTTGGGACATGTTTTATTTTGTGTAGGTTCAAGTGTTCGAACTGCAGAGCAGCCAAAGTGAAGCCATTGAACGTGTTTTGAAGTGCCGAAGTGACCCAGGAGCGGAGATTAAATGCGCAAAGAAGATCTAAGCCGTTGATGTTCACTGATGAAGGAGACGGGTAAAGGATGGGCGTTTAGATTCAATCCGGCGGTTGAGATTACTTCGACGGGTTTTATTTGAGAGAAAGAAAAAAAAGAAGAAACAGAAATGAACCGTCTGGTTCAATGAAAAAAAAAACAAAACAAAAAAACAACCCGACCCGGAGCTCGGGTGTTTCAGACGAAAAGCAGACAGCTTGAGCTCTCTGCTCGAGCGGAGGCGATGAGATCGGCGGCCCTGAGTTCCGGCGATGCCATGGTTCTACGACGGCGGAGCAACGACAGAGGCTGGCGGTGGTCACTCGAAGCGGTGCTCATGGTGACGGCCATGGGTCGAGAGAAAACAGAGGAGGAGCAGCTCGAGCGACGGGCTGGAACACCGGCGGACTAAGGGGTCTGGCCATGGAGCGACGGCGAGCACTCAACGGCGAGGTCACGGAAGACGAGAACCCAACTCAGAGGAGTCGAGGAGGAATCGATTGCGAGGAGTTCGTGAATAGAGCAACAAAAAAAAGGAAACTCACTCGATTTGGAAAGACCGTGTGCAACAGCGCCAAATTGAAAAATCAAACTTCTGCTCTGGAATCAGAATGGTACGCTGCTAATTAGGATTTGATTGAAGATTACAAAGAGTGTTTGAATTGTTTAAAATGGGAAAGCTTCACATTTGGGCGTTTTTAGCTCTGCTTTGTGGTTTAAAGTTGGAATATTTGGTACAAATTGGACGGGATTTGATGTAATTCGAAGGGCAAACAATTGATTTGGAAGGCAGCAGAATGGAAGTGTCTTCTACACGAGATTAATTTTGGAAAAAAGGTTTCTGTTTTGGGAGAAGAGGAGAGCTGTTTTGCAGTCTATATAAGAACAAAGTACTAGCAGAACAAAAAAAGGGGTCGACCACTCGAGAAACAGACGACCAGAGCATTAATTATTCATTTTGTTTCACAGTACTGTTTTCATTTTTCTCTGTATTTTTTTTCATTCCCGGTTCTGGCTGTTAGGAGCATGGAATGTCGTATCGGATATGGGTAAAATATCGGTCGGCCTAAGAGACGAAATATCAGAGATATATCGGAGATATTGTGTAAAAAAATATCGGTCGTCAAAAACTAGTTTTTACCTTATATTTTCACAATTTAACTTCTAAAATGAGTTATACTAATTTAAAGAAAGAATAGATTTTAAAATATGCATAAAAATGCATATTAGAATAGAAAACAAACATGAAAGTTTTTTTTCCCAAAATTTTTTTTTTTTCGAAAAAAGGCCGATATATCGGTCCGAAACCGATATATCAGCGATATATCGCCGATATTTGGAAAAAATCTGAAATCCGATACTTAATGGTATCAGTGTATCGGTTTGTGTCCAATACCGATATATCGGCAATAGGCGAGCTGGCATTCTATGGTTAGGAGTTGTATCACGTTGTCGAACTATTACTGCAAACAGTCGGCCAAGAGAAGAGGAATAGTATTTTATAATTTTTCTTTAATCTCAAAAATTCCTGTAAGTTTAATTTTATTTTCTTTTATTGAAATGAGTTTAATTATTCATTTAGTATGTGTATTTATTAATATGATTGGCTGGATTCATTGCTAAGGCTAAGATGAGGCTGTAGTAATTGTAGAGAATGCTTACATGTGAAAGTTGATATTTTTATTATAGAATTCTGCATTAATGTTATAGGTTCTTGTGATAATTGCTTAGTTAATTACGGATATAGTATCAATCAGGTTTTTGCTATGATTTGGAATTACTATTGTCAATGCATGCTTGTTTTAATTGATTAAATAACAAATCGGATACTAGTTGTGATTCTCTTGTAAGTGGATACATCTAGTGATTTGAGTTGTTAATTTAAATAGCATGAATGACACGATTTTTGTATGAGTAATTATGCGTTAAAGAAAGATATTCCATAACAACGTGAATAAGATTCTAGATTGTTACGAGTATTTTGAGAATGATAAATGATTGAAAAGGTTAGGGTTCTCTATAATTTATTGCATGCCGATTCCAAAGCTCTAGTATTTTATTAATTTGATAAATTTTATATTTTTATTACGTTAATTAATTTTATTAGTCGTTAGTTAGTTAATCAATTTCTCTAAATTCCATAATTTGTTCAAGGGTTTAGTTAGGGTTCAATTAGATTTCCGCCATACAAGTTCGTGTGGGTTCGACCTCGTAAAATTGTGTGATTGTACTCCAAATACGATTCGTACACTTGCGCGTAAAATTAAAAGATTAATTAAAACAACAACAGTAAGAATAAACAACCTAAGATAAACTTGTTCATCAGGAAGATTAAGTTTGAATGTTTTGTTGACTTCTACAAAGACTTCTAGATGTATGTAAGGGTTTTCATTCAGGAGCCCATAATAAGACAAATGCATTTGGATGATGTTGGGCTTGATATCAAAATTAGCTGCCACATGAGGTAGATGGATAAAGGAAGGGGTATTCGGGTTTAGGGATGGTCTTTTACGGTTCCTAAACAGTCCCTCAAGTTCATATTCAAAGGGTGCTAGTTCAAGGTTCAGGGAATCGCGACCAAGCATGCACATTCAAAAACCACACACCAAACCATACAGTAATAAGAAAGCAACACCCTTAATATCCACAACTAGAAAACATAAAAGCAACACCCTAATATCCACGACTAGGAAAAATAACAAGAAAAGAGAAAAAGTGAATGCAAACAGTGGGAAGATTTGGCCCATCCAATTGGCGCATCACAGATCCAAATGGTGTGTATCAATGTCTTTCTCTGAAGCTGCATAAGAAAAGAAACAATTAATCAACTACAATTAAAATCTAGAACTACTCTACGACTTATTGACTCTAAACTAATCCAAGAATTTGGTAAAGTTTTTGTTGTCGTCCCTGGCAATGTAGCAAAAAAATTTGATCGTTTCAATATGAACCTCAATAAGTTAACAGTGATTGTATAGTAAGATTCATACATCAATCAAGGTAAAAGTTAATATTGAGATAAAGAAAATGATACAACCAATTTACTCGGGTTTCATCTACGTTTTGGACGCAAATTTAGCAGGCCATCAGACGAGAATGCTGCTAATTTGTCGGAGTCATTTTGCAAAATTCACCAAAAATCACTGTAGAAGCATTGTAGCAAAATCAATGTTCAAGCGATCGGTGATATATGCAAAATATACACATTTTTTATATGCCTTTCTACCTATTTGTTAGTCGTATTTTTAGTTAAAGTAAGGATAATTAATGTTTATATGTGTTAAGTGAATAATTAGGAGTTTAATGAATAAACGCGCTTAATTGAGTTAATTAGATGCATTAATTGGATTTAATAAGATTTATATTTTATTAAGCGTCTAATTACATTTTAATTTTATTCATACAGGTTTTAGAGCTCCAGGTTTCAGATTTACAAATACGCGTTAATCAGCTCGTGTGAAGAGATCGAAGATCCGACGGACGTGGTTGGTACGACGGGTTTTAACCCTAGAAAAGAAAAAAAAAGAAAGAAAAAAAAAAAGAAGAAAAGAACCGGTTTAGCCGATGGCCCGGTCTGGTCGGAAAAAAAAAAAAGAAAAATCACAAGCAACCCGAGCCCGATGGCTCGGGCGCCTGTAACAAAAGAACAGAGCCTCGCTTGGAGGCTCTGCTCGAGCGGAGGGAGACGACGGCGAGAGGAAATTCCGGCGGGATAGGCGGTGGGTCATGCTTCCGACGATGCGACGACGACGACAAGGTCCTGTAGAGGGTCACGGTGGCTGGCGAGCTGGTGAAGCGACGGCGGCAACTAATGGGTTCGAAATCGACTCATGAACATGAGAAATGGTCGCCGGAGATGGAGGAGATGACCGGAAATCTGGTGAAGCGGCGACGGCGACCCAACAGCTAGACAGAGAATGCTGGATTTGGAAGGGCAGATGGACGGCAAGCTCTGATTTGGCCGATGTCTGAAAAATGGAAAAAATTCCTGTTTTGAAAAGCTTGAGGTTGCGCCCGGAAAGGAAGGTGCTGGGATTTCTTGGACTCGATTTTGCAACTATAAAAGGAAGAGCTTGCAGAAGGATTGTCTCGGGCTGGCGGTTCGAAAGGAGGTTGTTGTGGGTGGCGGCTGTGTTGAGAGACATCGCCGGCTGGGCTGCTCGAGAGGGGGCTCTGTTTTGAGCTTTCTAGAGGCCGGAGGGAGGAGCTTTTGACAAAGCAGAACATCTGCTCGTGGGAGAACTGTTTGGGCGTGGCTCTGCTTTTCTGGGTGATGCTCTGGCTGTGCCGGCTGTGTAGGAGAGGAGGAGAAGAGAACTGTGGTGGTGGCTCTATGCTGGAGTTGTTTTGTCTGTGGAGAAGGGAAGCTGGCTGGGCAAACGGGAGAGAAGAACCTTTTTGGTGTCTGCTGATGTGAGAACAAAGCTGCCGGAGGGGAGGCTATTCTGCTCGAGAGAGAGAAAGTCGATTGGTTTGTTGCATAAGGCTGGAGGAGAGGCTGCTTTGGCTCGAGAGAGTGAAGCAGGTTGGTTTTGTCTTCTGGCAGTCTAGTTGAGAAAGGAAGAACTGTTCTGTTGCTCGAGAGGGGGCAGAATTGCTGGTCGAGATTGGGAGTATAGTACTAGCTTTGGCTGGAATTGGGGACTGTCTACTCTGTTCAAGAGAAACAGTAGAACGGTTGAGGCGTGCAGTTGAGAGACTGTTGCTGAAGGTGGAGGAGAGAGCAAAGCAGGACGGAGAAGCAAGACAGACTGAAAGTAGAACACAGGCTTTTTCTTATTTTATTTTTACGTTTAGATAACTTCTGTGTTTTAAGATTAGTTGGATATTTGATTGCTTGAAAAGAAATTAAAATTAGAACTTTTCATTACATCGTCGCTTGTTACATGCTCTTAGAATTGGGTTAAATATTTTACTAAGTCTCTGTGGGATCGACCTCGTAGCCATTATTCTACATTAGATTCGTGCACTTGCGAGTATTATATTAAAATTTACATCAAGTTTTTGGCGCCGCTGCCGGGGACTATGTAGGATAATTTACCAAATTCTTAGAGTAGTTTAGTTTCAATTCAATTTAGTTTAATTTTTGTTGCTTATTAGTGTTTTGTCTTTTTGTAAGAGTAAGAGAAGACGCGAAATTCTCGCCAACGTTGGAAGGGCCACCCCTTCCCCTCGTTTGCTTTCTTTTTCCTTCTCTTTTAATTTTTCTAGGTGTTTAGTATTTTTATATTTCTTTCTGTGATTGCATGCTTGTGTTAGTTGCAATTTTTAGGTTTGTTCTAGGTATTTAATTTTTAGTGCTGTTAATTGGTGTATGCTTGGTCGTCGGTCACTGGGTGAAAAGCTTGCACCTCTTGACCTAAAAATTGAAAGAACTTTTAAGGCAAGACTCAAACATACAATGGAAATTACAAATCAAGTGGGTAACATGGAAAATGAGAATGTGAGAAAGACTCTAAAAGATTATTCATCCCCCATTCAATTCAACTCACCTTCCTGCATAGTGTTGCCGCTCACCACGGCACACCACTTTGAGTTGAAACCAGGGGTGATGCAACTTTTGCCCACATTCTATGGTTCCAATAAAGAAGATCCCTATAATCATGTTAAAGAGTTCCTTGACATTTGTGCTTCATTTAAATTCCAAAATTTCTCTGATGAATCTGTTAGGTTGCGCCTCTTTCCCTTTTCTTTGAAAGAAAAAGCGAAAGCATGGTTGAACTCTTTAGAAGTTGGAACAATTAGGAGTTGGGATCAATTAGCTGAAAAATTTTTGAACAAATTCTTCCCTGTTCATAAAACTCATGTCCTTCGTAGAGAAATTACAAATTTCATGCAGAAGGAGGGTGAACACTTTTACGAGTGTTGGATGGAAGTATTTGCTCCTTAAGTGTCCCCACCATGGATTTTTAAAGTGGCAAAGAGTTCAATTCTTCTATGACGGTTTAACACCTCAGAACCATCAAATGGTTGATGCCGCTAGTGGTGGGTCAGTTATGATGAAGAGTGCCGAAGAAGCATGGGATTTTATTGAGACTCTATGCGAGAATTCTCAGCAATGGGATTGCTCAAGTAGAGTTGACAGAACGTTTCCTTTTCAAAAGAAAGGAGGCGTATATGAGGTAGACAATAATGCACATTTGATCTCCAAGATAGATAGCCTGACACAACGTTTCGATGCGTTGATGTCTGCTGGTGGGCCCCAGATGCCATCACATGTCAATGTGTGTGCTATTTGCTCTAACCCCTCCCATGTCACACAAAACTGTCCCTCTAACACCTCTGGAGTGGAATACAATAGTGATCAGGCTAATGCTATAAATGCCTTTCCTCGACCTGGCAATAACCCATATTCGGAAACTTATAACCTAGGTTGGGCAAGGCATCCCAATTTTTCATGGTCCAAAGGACCGCATCAAGGAGGACCTCCAGGGTACCCTCCCAATCAATCTTACCCTCAACAAGTTCAAACATTCCCTACACAACCCAAGAAACCATCTCTTGAGGATACTTTGAATTTGTTCATGCAAAGCTCTCTACAATTTCAAAAAGATACCCAACATTCTTTACATGCCAACTCGCAAGCAATTGCGAAGCTGGAACTTCAAATGGGTCAATTGGCTTCTACATTAAATGAGAGGGAAAAAGGTAGGTTTCCTAGTCAACCTGTAGCTAATCCCAAAAGACAATTTGAAGTGGGATCTAATTCTTGTCAAGACCAATCTCCAGCGCAAGTTAAAGCCATAACTACACTTAGGAGTGGAAAACAGATTGACAACAATGTTGAACCACCTAAGACTGCCATAGAAACAATCGCTAGAAAGGGTGAGGACCAAGAGAGCACCACTAGACCAGACGTGAGTCCTGTTACATCGAAGAAAAGTCTAGAAGCTTCTTCATGTCCTGAGTCTAGCCATATGCCACCCTATATACCCAAGGCACCCTTTCCCCAAAGACTTGCAAAAACATCTCAAGGGAACAAACTTGATGAGACAATGGAAATTTTTAAGAAAGTGCAAATCAATATTCCATTGCTCGATGCTATTAAGCAAGTTCCCGCTTATGCAAGATTCTTAAAAGACATGTGCACCCAGAAAAGAAAATTCAATGCACACAAGAAAGTGTTTCTCACTGAACAAGTTAGCTCAATTCTTAAGTATAACACTCCCCCTAAGTTTAAAGATCCAGGATGCCCCACAATTTCATGCGTTATAGGAGACCATAATGTGGAGAGGGCATTGTTGGACTTAGGAGCTAGTGTAAATTTGCTACCATTCTCTGTTTATGAGCAACTTGGATTAGGAGAGTTGAAACCGACTACCATAACACTGCAACTTGCAGACAGATCAGTTAAAGTCCCACGCAGTGTTATTGAGGATGTTCTGGTTCAGGTGGATAAATTTTACTTCCCAGTAGACTTTATTGTCTTAGATACCCAACCTGTGCAGAATCCTGGTAGTCAGATCCCTGTGATTTTGCGAAGGCCATTCTTAGCCACATCCAATGCCATAATAAATTGTAGAAATGGGGTTATGAAGTTGTTTTTTGGCAATTTAAAGGTCAAACTCAATGTCTTTAATGTTAGACAACAACCCCCGGAGACGGATGATTCTTTTGCAGTGAATATGATTGAAAGTTTAGTAGAAGAATCTCTGCAAACTGTTTTCAATGATGATCCCCTCCAGACTTGTTTAACTCATTTTGGCTTAGACTTTGACATCGAAGGGTCCATTAGAGACGTCAATGCATTGCTTGACTCTACCCCTATATTGGACCCGACCAAATGGACAGCCAGGGTGGAACCTCTTCCAGTTCCCAAGTCTAAACTTGTCCCATCTATTGAAAAACCACCCCAACTTGACCTAAAGCCATTACCAGATACACTTAAATATGCGTTTTTAGGTTCTACTGATACCTTGCCTGTTATTATCTCTTCAGACCTTAATTCAGAACAGGAAGGCAAGTTGCTTAATGTTCTTCGCGAACATAAGACAGCTTTGGGGTGGACAATAGCAGACATTAAGGGTATAAGTCCTGCTTTGTGTATGCATCACATTTACCTTGAGGAGCATGCAAAATCTTCCCATGAAATGCAACGCATACCTAACCCTAATATGAAGGAGGTCGTCAGAACCGAGGTGCTAAAATTGTTAGATGTTGGCATCATTTACCCCATATCAGATAGTACTTGGGTCAGCCCAGTTCAGGTTGTTCCTAAGAAGTCAGGAATCACAGTAGTCAAAAATGATAATAATGAATTAGTCCCCACCCGAATGACCACTGGGTGGCGGGTTTGTATTGACTATAGAAAATTGAACTCGGTCACAAGGAAAGATCACTTTCCTTTGCCATTTATTGATCAAATGCTTGAGAGACTTGCTGGTCATAGCTACTATTGCTTTTTAGATGGCTATTCAGGCTACAATCAAATTCCCATTGCTCCAGAGGATCAAGAAAAGACCACATTCACTTGTCCTTTTGGAACATATGCATATCGCCGCATGCCATTTGGGTTATGTAATGCACCCGCCACATTCCAGCGGTGCATGATGAGCATATTTCAGATATGGTTGAGCGATTTCTTGAAATTTTCATGGATGACTTCTCGGTGTTTGGATCCTCTTTTGAGGAATGTCTACACCACTTGTCTCTTGTCTTGGCAAGGTGTAAAGAAACAAATCTTGTGCTAAATTGGGAGAAATGTCACTTTATGGTTCGTCAAGGGATAGTTCTGGGGCATGTTATTTCTAATAAAGGAATTGCAGTTGATAGGGCCAAAGTTGACTTAATTTCAAGTCTACCTCCACCAAAATCGGTGAAGGAGGTTCGATCTTTTCTTGGCCATGCTGGGTTTTACAGAAGATTCATCAAAGATTTTAGCAAAATTTCAAGACCTTTGTGCAATTTGCTTGCTAAAGAAACTGCTTTTGTCTTTGATGATGATTGCTCTAAAGCGTTTGATCAACTCAAGCAATTTCTCACATCTACACCCATCATCCAACCACCGGACTGGAATTTACCTTTTGAGCTTATGTGTGATGCATCCGATTATGCAGTTGGAGCTGTCTTGGGGCAGCGGGTGAATAAGATACCCCATGTCATCTATTATGCAAGTAGAACTCTCAATGATGCTCAACTCAATTATTCTACTACAGAAAAAGAGTTGTTGGCTGTAGTTTTTGCTTTAGACAAGTTCCGATCATATCTCTTAGGATCCAAGGTCATAGTGTTTTCAGATCATGCAGCTTTCAAATATCTTCTTTCAAAGAAAGACACTAAACCTCGTTTAATTCGTTGGGTCCTATTACTTCAAGAATTTGATATTGAGATAAGAGACAAGAAAGGTTCTGAAAATGTTGTTGCTGATCACTTGTCTAGACTTATTGACGAGTCTGCTGAGGAACACTTACCTTTGAATGAGTCATTCCCTGATGAACAACTTTTTGTTGTCTCTCAATTGCCTTGGTATGCTGATATTGTTAATTATCTTGTCACCACTCAACTTCCTGAACATTGGACAAAACAAGAAAAATCCAAATTCTTCGCCGAGGTTAAGCATTTCTTCTGGGATGATCCATACATGTTCAAGTATTGCCCAGATCAAATCATTAGGAGATGTGTGCCGGAGCATGAGGTTGATAGTATCATTTCTTTTTGCCATGCTCATGCATGTGGTGGCCATTTCGGTGCGAAAAAGACCGCTGCAAAATTTTTGCAGAGTGGTTTCTATTGGCCTACTTTATTCAAAGATACTCATGAATTTTGCACAAAATGTGACAGATGCCAACGTATGGGTACACTATCACGTAAGTCCATGATGCCCCTTACTAACATTCTGATTGTTGAACTTTTTGATGTTTGGGGTATTGACTTCATGGGCACATTTCCTCCATCGTTTGGTTATCTCTATATCCTTGTTGCTGTAGATTATGTTTCCAAATGGGTAGAGGCCATTCCCTGCAAAACAAATGATCACAAAGTGGTGGTTCGGTTCTTGAAAGAAAACATATTTTCTCGTTTTGGAACCCCTCGTGCAATTATAAGTGATGGTGGTACTCATTTTTGCAATAAAGCTTTTGAATCACTTCTGAAAAAGTACTCCATTACTCATGAAATTGCAACTCCATATCATCCGCAGACTTGTGGATAAGTAGAAGTTTCAAATAGGGAAATTAAACGCATTCTTGAGAAAACGGTTCGTCCCGACCGAAAGGATTGGTCTGACAGATTAAATGATGCATTGTGGGCTACCGTACTGCATTTAAGACACCAATTGGAATGTCTCCCTATAGACTTGTATTTGGAAAACCTTGTCATTTACCTGTGGAATTAGAACATCGTGCTTATTGGGCCATCAAAACTTTTAACTTTGATATGGACAAGGCTGGAACACTTCGCAAATTGTAGCTCAATGAATTAGACGAAATTCGTAATGAGGCTTATGAGAATGAGAAGATTTACAAAGCAAGGACCAAAGTTTTTCATGATCAGTCAATCATGAGGAAGTCATTTGAGCCCGGTCAAAAAGTTTTGCTCTATAACTCCAGGTTACATCTCTTCCCAGGAAAGCTCCGTTCCCGATGGTCTGGACCTTTCATTGTGCACAAATTATTTTCCCATGGAGAGGTTGACATTCAAAACCCTAAAGATGGAACTATTTTCAAAGTTAATGGGCAAAGATTGAAACCATATTTAGAGGGTTTTACTGAAAGAGAGGAGATTGTTCTAGATTTGGATGAACCTAATGCTCCTACATGATTTTTGGTTACGTCTGGCTGAAGACGTAAAACTTAGCGCTCTTGGGAGGCAACCCAAATTTTTGGTTCTTGATAGTTTTTTTATTTGTTTAATATTTAGGTTGTTGATTCATGTGTGGGGATGCTACAATCTAGGTTTGGGGGTGTATTTTCTTTTTCCATATTTTGTACTTACTCCTCATTCTTAGTTTGTGTGTTTCAATGCTCTACATCTACCCTGAGGCATCTCCATTCAGGTGATTTCTTTCCTTACACTCCTTTTCTTTTACTCGTCATTGTGATATTTATTTTGGTAAACATTGAGGGCAATGTTTCGTTTAGGTTTGGGGGTGTAGAAAAAAAAAAGTAGTATTCCTTTGGTTTCTACATTTTTTTAAAAAAAAAAAAATTGAAAAAAAAATTGAAAAAAAAAAGAAAAACCATAAAAATTTACTTAGTTTTAGGTCGTTTGTTAGTACTTTTTCTTAGGTTTTGATAGTTTATCCCTTTATGATGCATACTTCAATTTTTAAGAGATTAATTTACATTGGAAGTGTGAGTAAGTATACTGGAGGATAGATACACTTAACTGAGCAATATCTTTCTGTTACAGTCCTCTTGGAACATGTGCTTGAGCTAATAAAACTCACTCACACACACTAGTTACATAAAGTAATACCGTCTAGATATTTGTTGAATGCTAATTTACAGTGGGATATCTTTAGTCAGAGTCATTGGATGATATGTGGTTGTCTGTTGAGATTAAAAGATCATGATAGACCATTTACTTGGCTATGGCAAGGGATTGGAACCGGAAATAGGTTGAGAGTATAATACAGCCTGGACGGAATAAAGATTGCTGAAAATATGATTGCAGAAAAAATGAAAATGCGAAAAAATGAAAACAAAATGAATGTAAGAAAACGGCTGCTTGACTTTATAGGATTAACTTAGGCTGATGCTCGGGCCCGAAGCGGTCTACTTAAAACCTAATACCCTAAGCCAGATTGGCTGGGAGTCATTGGCCTGAGTCATTGCTAAACCTGAGCATCTTGAAGTCAGGCCTTACACAGTCCTAGCGGAAAAAAAAACAGAAAAAAAAAGTCTATGGTGTATTATCCTCTCAAATCTAGAATGTTGGACCCGAAGGAGGCGCGCAGATCTGTGCTATCATGAACCTAAAGATTACGACGACTGTGTTGATTCTGATGTTCTTTGGTTAATGGGTCACACTGGATCTGTGTAAAACAGAGATTTAGAATGTATTGCTACAATGTTCCACACTTTTAATATATAAAGTATCATGCTATATCATATTGAGCAGAAACTTCCAAGATGAAGGTGTAGAATAAAACCACTTACTTGAGGGCTTCTATATTCCAGTTGATTATAAATCCAAGTACATGTGGTTGATTTTCTTAAACATTGCAGTTTGCATTCGAAGGGATATTAGGATTGTTTGTTTTGTAGTGATTTTCTATTTCTTTCTACACTTAGATTAAATAGGTTGATTTCATAAATACATGTTTGTGGGTAGCATGGCTGCAAACCCTCACGAGACTTCACTCGTCCAGCCAGGGACACCTGGGGGTTTAAAAGGCTTGTTGCATGCGCTAAATGCAATCGCGATTTCCTGCGAAAGTGGATTAGTTAGATTTCTTTGCTTTGTTTTGTTTTGTTTTGTTTTGCTCGAGGACTAGCAAAATGTAGGTTTGAGGGTATTTGATATATGCAAAATATACACATTTTTATATGCCTTTCTACCTATTTGTTAGTCGTATTTTTAGTTAAAGTAAGGATAATTAATGTTTATATGTGTTAAGTGAATAATTAGGAGTTTAATGAATAAACGCGCTTAATTGAGTTATTTAGATGCATTAATTGGATTTAATAAGATTTATATTTTATTAAGCGTCTAATTACATTTTAATTTTATTCATACAGGTTTTAGAGCTCCAGGTTTCAGATTTACAAATACGCATTAATCAGCTCGTGTGAAGAGATCGAAGATCCGACGGACGTGGTTGGTACGACGGGTTTTAACCCAAGAAAAGAAAAAAAAAAAGAAAAAAAAAAGAAAAGAACCGGTTTAGCCGATGGCCCTGTCTGGTCGGAAAATAAAAAAAAAAGAAAAATCACAAGCAACCCGAGCCCGATGGCTCGGGCGCCTGGAACAAAAGAACAGAGCCTCGCTTGGAGGCTCTGCTCGAGCGGAGGGAGACGACGGCGAGAGGAAATTCCGGCGGCATAGGCGGTGGGTCATGCTTCCGACGATGCGACGACGACGGCAAGGTCTTGTAGAGGGTCACGGTGGCTGGCGAGCTGGTGAAGCGACGGCGGCAACTGATGAGTTCGAAATCGACTCATGAACATGAGAAATGGTCGCCGGAGATGGAGGAGATGACCGGAAATCTGGTGAAGCGGCGACGGCGACCCAACAGCTAGACAGAGAATGCTGGATTTGGAAGGGCAGATGGACGGCAAGCTCTAATTTGGCCGATGTCTGAAAAATGGAAAAAATTCCTGTTTTGAAAAGCTTGAGGTTGCGCCCGGAAAGGAAGGTGCTGGGATTTCTTGGACTCGATTTTGCGACTATAAAAGGAAGAGCTTGCAGAAGGATTGTCTCGGGCTGGCGGTTCGAAAGGAGGTTGTTGTAGGTGGCGGCTGTGTTGAGAGACATCACCGGCTGGGCTGCTCGAGAGGGGGCTCTGTTTTGAGCTTTCTGGAGGCCGGAGGGAGGAGCTTTTGACAAAGCAGAACATCTGCTCGTGGGAGAACTGTTTGGGCGTGGCTCTGCTTTTCTGGGTGATGCTCTGGCTGTGCCGGCTGTGTAGGAGAGGAGGAGAAGAGAACTGTGGTGGTGGCTCTGTGCTGGAGTTGTTTTGTCTGTGGAGAAGGGAAGCTGGCTGGGCAAACGGGAGAGAAGAACCTTTTTGGTGTCTGCTGATGTGAGAACAAAGCTGCCGGAGGGGAGGCTATTCTGCTCGAGAGAGAGAAAGTCGATTGGTTTGTTGCATAAGGCTGGAGGAGAGGCTGCTTTGGCTCGAGAGAGTGAAGCAGGTTGGTTTTGTCTTCTGGCAGTCTAGTTGAGAAAGGAAGAACTGTTCTGTTGCTCGAGAGGGGCAGAATTGCTGGTCGAGATTGGGAGTATAGTACTGGCTTTGGTTGGAATTGGGGACTGTCTATTCTGTTCGAGAGAAACAGTAGAACGGTTGAGGCGTGCAGTTGAGAGACTGTTGCTGAAGGTGGAGGAGAGAGCAAAGCAGGACGGAGAAGCAAGACAGACTGAAAGCAGAACACAGGCTTTTTCTTATTTTATTTTTACGTTTAGATAACTTCTGTGTTTTAAGATTAGTTGGATATTTGATTGCTTGAAAAGAAATTAAAAATTGAAACTTTTCATTACATCGTCGCTTGTTACATGCTCTTAGAATTAGGTTAAATATTTTACTAAGTCTCTGTGGGATCGACCTCGTAGCCATTATTCTACATTAGATTCGTGCGCTTGCGAGTATTATATTAAAATTTACATCAATCGGGTTACTATTCATCGTCTCTCCCGCATCACCGCAGTATTGTAGCACTTGGAACGGCACTGTAACAGTTTGAATCCAGCCCAAAAATCAGTCAGCTTTCCTCTCCTCCGGCCACCTTCTCTTCTGGCTTCTTCTCCGGCACCGAAAACGTGGTCCTTTGTCTCTATTTTTTTTTTCCGATCCAGCGTCCGTTCCAAAACTCTGTTTTATAGGCCTCGAATGAGAGTCCTCCTTCTCCCCTCCTCCGGCCGCCTTCTCTAAAGCAGGAGTCTAGTTTGGGCATAACTTCCAATTCCAACTTTGATTCGAAATTAGAGCTTCCAATTCCGGCACCTTCTTTCCTATTCCGGCACGTCTGTATTTGGTTTCCTTCACGATCATCGAGCTTCACCTCTCCGATGTCCATTGCCGCCGCCGTCGTCGTCGTTGTTCCGCCGTTGAATGGCCCCACTGGCGCTCAGCCCAGCCTCGCCGGAGTCTCACGCCACCTTGCCCCACCCCGGCGCTCGAGCTCTGCTCGAGCGCTGCTCTGTTCTGGACGGCCCGAGCTTCGGCTCGGGTCATTCTATTTTTTTTCTTTTTCTTAAACCGAACCGCTGAACCGGTCAGTTCAACTCAAATTTCTTCTCTTATTTTTTCTTTATTAAACAAAAACCCATTGTATCGATCTCATCCATCCAATCTCATCTTGACGGTTCTTCTCTTAAATCTTGTCTCTTTCGCGTACTATATTTCTAATGATCATAACTTTTTGCTCAGAACTCCGAATTGCAAATAGTCAGTGGCGTTGGAAAGTTGGCTTTATGTACTTTAACATGAAGCTTGAATCAGTCCCATCAGAGATACACAATTAAAGTAATAAATATTAACCATTAGAGTCACGTTTCACTGCATTTCTGTATCTTACTCTGGTTTCCTACAAAAATCAAAAACTATATTAAAGTAGCATTTATTCTAATCAAACGCTAGCATAATCATAAGTTTAGGAGATAATAAAATGCATAATTCATGTGTAGATCACTACTCATCTAGGGCTTCATCCTATTCTTGAAGAAGTTATTCGCTCATGGTAGAAGAGACTTGTGAATTGTTGTTGATCATCTATATTGAATTCTCCTTCTTCTTCCTTGAGTTTTGGCCTTTGAAATTAGGGATTGGGGTCTTTTAATTTATGCTTCAGAGTTTTCTTAATTAGGTCTCCCAATTATGGTTCAAATTAGGCTTGTAAAATGAATCCAAACATATCCAAATTCTTTACAGCTCCTCCAGCGGTCGGATGCTACCTAAGATTCCTCTTCCATGGGTGCCAACAGTTGACCACTTCTAAAACCTGGCCAATCGCTATTGCTTTTGTCTTCTTCATTTTGAACATATCCCATAGTATTCAACTGCTATTTTCCACAGGTCAGCCGGTACAACTTTTCTGCATTGGGCAATAATTTTCCAATGAATATAACTTCTTGCTCCTAACTCCAATTTATGAACCTTCGATGGCGTTGGAAAACTCCCCGAATTTTATATATAAATTTTATTCAAATCCAACATATGTGGAGGGAGTTATGATTATTCTATCATGGCAGTTGTGCATCTCCTTATGCAAATCTTAAGCTATTTCATGTTTCCTTAAGCCAATTGATGTGTAACCTTCAATATCATAAAAAAAACTATAAAATCTATTAATAAACACTAAAGCTCTAAAATACATAACAAACATAGGATTGAGAGTTAAACCATGTAACATTTCCTCACTTATCACCACCCACTTGGGTTTATATCCCAATTTACCCAGTGCCCCAAGGGATTGCCATGGGATACGACGCTCTAAGAGCCTGGTTGCCCTGCCCCTTTTATTCATGCCCTAACTCCTAAGGGCTCGCACTCTCCTTAATAAAAAAAATATTTTAAATCATTAAGAGATATGAACCCCATATATTTTTTCAATCACTGAGACTTGCAGACTTTATTTTAGTGTCAGTAGATGTGATTCACCCATAGCTTCATTTGTGATGAAAGTCGAGGTACTCCTCTTTTAGTTGGAGTATGCTTTACCATTGTAGCATGTAATGTTGAATTATCCATCAAGGATTTCCTTTCACAACAACTTGAACATTTTGTACACTATGTTATTTAACATGGAATCAGAGCTAAGATTCTGGCTTCAAAATCATTGCATGGTTTTAAAAATCAGACCGGCCCAGCCGGTTCAACCTGATTCAACCTAAGCTGGTCGGGTTTTCGAACGGGGTCGACCAAGTCAATTGACCTGGTCAACCCCATTTAACCTGCCTAGTTGAACCTGGTCAAACTAGATGGGCCGGTCCGGGTTTTTAAAACCCTGACCCATACCTATATTGGGTCGGGTTTAAATTCTTTCCAACATAATTTCTTCCTTTTCTTTTTCTTTACAACATCCTTTCATTATCTTTCTACATCGGTTGAATCCCCTACCACATATTCTTTTTCTTTTTATGTCTAAAAAAATATTCATTCTTTTTCATTTAAGAGTTTTGCTTTTTGTAATGTGGTTGTTTTGTTCATTAAATTGTTACACAGTGAACATTAGACTATGCAATATTTTTATATCATATAAAGTTTTGGGAAGGGGGGTTTTTTCCATTTTTTTTGTATTGATGATGTCAGCAACTGGGTCCAGTTTTTAAAACCTTTATTCGGTGAGGTACATGTGTAGTTTCAATCGTTTTCTATTCAAGGGTGCATATGTCCTCTAAATTATTTTCACGTACTGATGCTTGCACACAAGCTGAAGCTTTTGGGAAACTTGGTTATTTAACGTGTAAGCCCTTAAACATACATTTAATTATCAGCGAGCCATTGATAACGAGATTCCAATTAGTAAGCGGGCACATTCATTTCATTAAACCATACACCAAGCAATTGGCATGAAAACCATCAAGCGACAGATCAAACACCAATTACAGTTTCTAAACTTAAATAAGAAACTAGAGAAAAATTTGGTATAACCAGAACTCAACCACTTCAACTGATCTACAAACATGTAGGATTGCAGGAAACACTGTTGGGGTTACTGTAGCCTACTCTCTGCCCATATAGTCAAAGGACGGGGAATGTTCCAGAGGTAGTTCTCTTGCTCAGTGGCATCATCATCTCGAAAGCATTTTGGGCCTTAACACCACTAGTAAAAAGGAAATGGTGACTAAGATGAGTAGAGCCAGTGCAAGGCGTCTGACAAAGAAGGATGAAGTTGTGCCATTGCTTGCTTGCTAAGGAGCTAGGGATGGAGCAAATGCATGTTTATCTACATGAAGCCTTATGTTTTTATAACAAACTGGGGATGGAGATCAAGTCAACCTGCTCAAGTAGAATCTTGTGAAATGGAATGTTAAAAAAGAAGTGTCTAGTATATTGGCAATGCAAAATAAACTTCAAAGATGACTTTTCACGCGGTTAGTGGACTAGACCTTTGTATAAACCCATACTTCTGCACATGCAAAATGCTTTTTATTTTCTTTTACATTCTGATGTATATTGGACCCTTCAAACTAGCTCTGCATGGCATTAAGCTAAAATGGAACTAGTGAAACGGGAGTTTAATTACCCGGCATTATATTTAGGTGGGTAACGTGTTTCACCGGTTTAGTAAGTGAAATTTCATTAAAACACACAGGAGCTGCAATAGGAATTAAAAACCCACATCGAGACTTAAGAAAATAAAATTCACGTATTAAACGCCTAGGATGGGGAGCTGAAAGAAAATGACTCTGTACTAGCAAATTTTTAAGAAAATTGAGACTTGCTAGAGCTAGTATCATCAAACTGTACGGTAATTTTGCTCCCTCTATAGGAAGTAGATTATTGCTTTGAAAGCTATTTTAAATATAATTCCCATAGGGTGAAATTGATGCCAGAGATGAAGCAGAAAGTCAAGCGTAGACTTATTTGGAAATATTCGAATGTCTAACCTGTTTCGTCTATTAGTGAGTGAGTGGGAATCATAGTTACATGGGCTTTATTTATTTTCACACCTATAATGTGTGGAATCAAAATCACAATCAATGGGCTCTCCCGCTTTCTCCAGACATCCCTTTCGTTCTTGCCATCCATCTCTTATCCCCCTTATTTCTCCATAATCATAGGCAATGGTAAAATAAAAGGAGGGGGAAATGTAGGTGAGATGTGGGATTTGGAATGGAGAAATGTGCAATTTATCTTACGACACACACTGCAACGACTTTTCTTCAAGGTGCGATCAATTATGCTTTCCTAAAACTAATATTCGCCCCCACCACTTCCTAAATGTGGTGTGTAATCAGGATCTCTGTGAGTTTGTGGTCATGATACAATGAAGTTTTCTTCCTTGTTTGTAATTCACACCATCGAAGACAAGTCTACCTTCTAGCCTTAAAGAATTATAAAGAGGCAACTCAAGAAAACAACCTTCAAGAGTTTTAGAACAATGAAGACCAAAGAAGAACACTAAAAAACCTTCTCAATCTCTCTAATTCATCCTCTAATGGATGCTAGATGTAAATTAGGGTTCAAGGGGGTGAAAAATAGTGAAAAGATCCATTTACAACACCCAAGAGTCATTACTTGTTGACCAGAGCTTATTTCAGGTCGACCGGACATGGTTCTGTCCAGAACCAATTTTCACACATCCACTAGTGACTGGTTGACTGGACCATGTTTTCTCCAGTTTTGAAAAACCCAACAATTAATGGTCAATAACTAAACACCGACTTGAAGTCCTTTTGATCACAACATAGGTGTAATTGTAGGAATTTGCATGGGATGTGTTCACCACCCCACAATTTACCTAGCTCACCATTACCATGGTCTTTTGTCCATCGTCGTGCATTTACATACCATGGACAGGATACAAACTGTGTGTATATAGGGGGTACGTAGGCTGCCTAAACTAGGGAATGGTGAAGTACTCATCCAATATACATGTCTCCGGTGGATGGAGGAGAAATATGATCGACTGAGACGCGAATCATGGAGCCACATAAGGATTTCTCCACAAATATCGCATCTCAAATTGAGCAATTGCGTTATCCTTATGTTCAAACTAGAGTAGGGCTTTCATTTCAAGCAAAAAAGCCCTTATGTGGTTATTAATGGGGTATGGAACTATAGTTGCTTCCTGGATTGCCTTCCAATATCTAGAAGTGAATGTGGGATCTCTATCCGCCACAATTGAAGCTAGTGCTCCATGCAACCTTACAATTTCTTTCACATACAATTTGACAAAACTATGAGGAGTTTGCTTCCACCGAATAGGAATAAAGTGAGCTAACTTAGACAAACGGTCCACTACTATTGATAAACGCATAATTCACACACATTGTATACCCTAATACCTTAGTTTTCCAACCATAATTATGAATTATCTAGGTTAGTTAGTAATTATTTAGATTAAGCAAAGAATTAAGAGTTTACATTAATTTAATGGTTAATTGCACTTAATTGATTTATTTGGATGCACTAATTGATTTAATGGAAATATATTTCAATACGCGTATAATTTGAATTAATTATTTTTATATAAGTCCAGCTACGGAAAGTCCAAATGGAAGTATTGAAGCGGGTTTTAAAAGCTCTAAAATACATTAAAGCGGAAGATTGAGTGCATGGATAATCGTAGTTGTTGATTGTTACTAAAGAGAAAACGCATTCTGCTTATTTAAGTAAAGAGTCATCCAGAGGAGATCCAACGCTTGAGGAGGCAACAACGGATTTTAACAAAAGACCTAAAAAAGGGAAAAGAAGTTGGATATTTTCTCTCGACTCACTCTATCTGGTGCTCGATGAAGTTGGCCTAGCAGCTCAAAGCTCTGCTCAACTTGGAAACAACATAACTAGATTTGGAATGGGATGTACTCGAATCGGAAGGGCTAGATTTTGTTTAGTTTCGCTTGTCCTCTTGCTTGGATTGAAAACCAACTGAAAGGATTGGCTTGGATTTGCTGAGTTCGATTGGGACTCGATTTGGATTGGAAAATATGAGATTTGGAATCATCCCCAATCAAGAAATGACTAGACCATGTAGATACCCATAAAAGAGGAAGAGGACGACAAGCAGAGGGATTTTAGAGAATAGGGACGAGCAATATAGTAGTCTTTCAAATCTTATTTTCTCTTGTTCCTGTGATCTTCATGTCAATGGGGTTCCAATCCTCCATTAGGCTAGGGCTAGATGAAATTGTGATTTTCTTTCATTTATTGTTTCATGCAATTTGAATAGTTAGAATTATCAATAAGTTTGAATGATAAGCTTGTGACATTAATTGAAATTAAGTATTGCACTTTGATTAAATGTTATCTACAGATACATGTAATCCTTAGAATAATCATTATAGTGTTATACCTTGGATTATGTTAAATTGGAATGTGAGAGATTAATAACGTATGGAATTTTAATGGATTCGATGCCGAAGCATAATCTCTCAACATAATTCTTACACTCTTAAATTAGTTAGGCTTCTTATGCTTAATTTCATTTTTTCTATAGCAAAATTTGATTCATTCGCTTAGACTCAGTGACAAGTAATTTTAGATTGGATTTTTTCCAAACATATATGCTCCTCATGTATTTTAATTTCCCTCTAAGCCTTTGGTATTCTGCTTTCACCTGTTGACATGTGGGGCATGCTGCCACATACCTTGCTATATCTATCTTCATTCAATTTGACAAAAATCCTTTATTTAGATCTTGATACATCTTCATACTGTCAGAATGTATGAAATATTCTGAACTATAAGCTTCACTCAAGGGTCAGCCTTTATCTTCTCGCTTTAGTATGGATGAGCTTACTAGACATTTAGAAGATAATGTACCTTGGTATATGCTTTTTGCAGATGATGTAGTTTTAATTTATGAGAGTAAAGTAGGTTTGAATGTGAAATTGAAATTGTGGAGGGATGCTCTAGAATCAAAAGGTTTTAAAATAAATAGGACTAAGACAGAGTGCATGGAATTTGACGATATAACTATAGGTAGAGCCTTAGTTGAAATAGATGGGCAAGAAGTGTCAAAATGTGATCAATTCAGTTACTTAGGATCTATTATCTATAAGGAATGAGATATTGATAGTGATGTGGTGCATAGAATAAATGTAGGGTAGGTAAAGTGGAGGGCAGCCTCGAGAGTGTTGTGTGATAGGCGTGTTCCAAAAAGGCTTAAAGACAAGTTCTATAGGACAACCATTAGGCCTACAATACTCTATGGAGCAGAGTGTTGTGTACCAAAGAGAAGTCATATAGCCAAAATGAGAATGTTACGGTGGATAAGTAGGATAACTAGGAGAGATAGGATTAGAAATAAATATATTTGTGAGAGTTTAGGGGTAGCTCCTTTAGGGAGAAGCTGAGGGAATGTAGGTTGCGTTGGTATGAGCATATACAAAGAAGACCAATAGTGTAATACCCAAAAAATTTGTATGAATCACCAAACTGCTATTTTAGGAAATTGACTTAAATTAGGAATGTTTGGTTGCTTAATTTGATTTTTGATGTGTCATGTTATGTTATATGTTTAATGTGTATGTGATACATTAGAAATTGATTTAACAATGGACCAAGTTAGGCAGGTTAACCCGAGCGCGAGGACTAACCCTTGCGATGGGCTCAACCTGGTGCCAAGGCTGGTCTGGCACTAGGGCCTGAGGTCACCTATGCTAGGTAGTGGGGCCAGGCACCAGGGTGGATGCGAGACATGTATTAGGGCACGTGTGAGTGGGAGGAAGTAGTTACGACTCGTGGTAACATAGTTTGTTACGAGATTGAATTGTGTGTCACACATACTAGACGCCAGGCGCATGGACATCAAGCTCTTTGACATCAAGACACATGTGAGCATGTGAGTAAGTGCAAATCTTGGTTAATTATTCATAATAATTGAAGAAGATTATGGTAATAGAAAAGATTTGATTACTAGTTGTAAATCAGGAAAGTAACTAAAACAGTTATTGCTATTTATGATAGCCAATCAAGGAAGGGAATAGAATATTCCCAAGATCATTAGCAGTCAATCAGAGAAGGGCGACCAAATGGAAAGGACTTCCAAAAGTTTTGAGATAAGATTAGGCAGTTTCTAGAATTGGAAGAAGATTGGATTCTCAAAGATATAGAATCTTAACTAATTTGGAACGCCAAATTGGAAGGACATCCAATGCTTATTTTGA
The DNA here is from genome assembly GCA_039654745.1 of Houttuynia cordata. Classification (NCBI taxonomy): domain Eukaryota; kingdom Viridiplantae; phylum Streptophyta; class Magnoliopsida; order Piperales; family Saururaceae; genus Houttuynia; species Houttuynia cordata. Next base: position 7,650,637 of record CM077504.1, read on the forward strand.
GTAAGTTAGATGAAGGACTGAGATTAGAAAGGAGGAGAATTAAAGGGGAAAGTGAACCCAACAAGGATTAAGAAACCCTAGGTATTTAAACTCCAATTTGGAGTGCCAGCCCATTCACTTGACTGACCACCCCTTTTTCTAGTTTGGTTGGGTTTCTTCTTCTCTTTCTCCTTCAAGTCAGCACCTCTTCACCCCCTTCTCTCATCCAAAAACTCCATTAGTCCAAAGGTTGAGGGCGGCAACACGTAGAGGAAACGACAATCTTCGCGAGGAAGCAAGGAAGTACTTCGTTCATAACAAGTAGGATGATTTTTCCCTGTCTTTCATTTAAATTCCTTACTTCATATGAAGATCGATATTGTGGTGTCTTATTGCCATGGTTATTGTTTCCTTGTTGATATTAAAGTGATTCAAGTTTACAGTTTGAAATAATTGTCATTATGGAATGATATATGTGGAATTGCATATAAGTTTGTGCTCCAATTTACTTTTGTTACACATGCTAGCTACCAGATGGAAAACTTAGTTCGTCTTGATATGTTTTGATACTTCTTTGTTGCCTTATGGGTTCTGTTATTTGTTGTTGACTTCGTGTTGTCTTGATTTATTGATGAATCATGACAATTGCATAGCCATAAGACTAATAATTGGTTATTGTCACTAATTGGGATTAAAGTGAACTATTAATAGAGAACGTCTCATACATTGGTGTCATGACCTATAGGTCTTTCAAAAGAGTCCTTCATGCCATGTGTCTTCGAGTGTTCATGAGTCCCATAATAATTGTCCAGTTCATTACATATATTTAATATGAGAGATATGATGGTATGATTAGACAATGATAAGGAAGCAAACCCTAATCATTCACAATTTCTAAAATTTATAACTAGTAAGGTTCTGTAAGAAGCACAAGATATTGTTTCATTAAGGTTATGAAGACATTAGTGGTCATAACAGAGAGTAATTATACTCTTTATTCAAATGGAACTATGATTAGTGCTCTCGACTAGAACTGTTTCTGCTCTGATGACCTGTACTAAATTAAATGTAATTAATTATAGAACAATAAAAAAAATATGATGTCTATTGGATTAGAAATTAGACTCATAGGGGTAATCACATTACAAATTTCAGATTCAAAGCCATTGGAAGTCAACTGGCAGAAAACAGTACATTGTAATTAGGTTAAAAAGCCCTAATAACCATTAATACATGAGTGTAAGTTAAGATAAGTGTATAATATAATTTATTTATACATTACAAGACCTACCAATGACTATTATAGTAAAAGTGACTAAGTTATAAGAATTAGTATTGTGGGGTAATCCAAGGTGTCTTTGTATTCAATATGTCTTCAGTGCTTTGCTTGCAATGTTGATTTGGTTTGAGCCTCCAATTGGAGTTCGAACCCTCAAACCCTATTATTATGTATTATTGAGTATGGACAAGTGTCTCTTGAACTCAGTTAGATCTTGTGGTGTTCCTATCTAGGGCTACGCATGTGTAACATATCAGATGTATTGAAATCTCTATTGAACTCTTTTCGTGAGTCAGATGTTGAAAGAGGTATTGAAATTGCTGTTGAACTCCTTTTGTGAGTCAGATCTGGAAAGTGGTATTAAAATCTCTGTTGTACTCCTTTTGTGAGTCTGATGTTGAAATGATGCATTGAATTCCAGAGTGTTGCGACTAGGGGTGTAAACGGCGTATGGATGTCCGTGTCCATCTGTCTGTTTTGCTGTCTAAACGGACATAAAATTCTATCTGTCACGAACCCGGACACGCGGATAGATTTGGTCACCCGGTAGATGAGCGGACGCGACTACGGATAGAGTGCACCGCGCCCAGAGCCGTCCGTGTTTGTCCATATCTTTGTCTATGTTAAATTTTAAGGTAAAAGTGTCTGTGTTGACCGTGTCATTCCATGTCCGAAACGGACATATGCAGACGAACACATAGGGGTGTCCACACGGACAGTGGGCGGACGGACACCTGATTTTAAAGTAAGCGGACGGCTACAAACGTAGCTTGTCCGCGTCCATGTCTGTCCGTTTACACCCCTAGTTGGGACCTTTGTCTTGAGAAATATTGTTCATAATATGTTGATTGTTTCTCCACAAGAGTCCTTGCAATGATCTATCCAACAGAGAGCCATTGCTAGATCTTGCGAGATCTTCGATATTTATGGAACCTTGCTAGGCTCTCGCCCAAAGAGAGACATATATGTACGTTTTAGGCTGTGAGATATTATGGAAGGTGTTGCAGTCTTCGCCCATTGTGTCTGTAAGCACTGATGGGGCCAGTATCCTAAACACATGGCCAGGTTCCAGTAAGAGAACCTCTAGGATAATCTGACAAGTAGCCACTCGCAAGTGGTACGATCTGAGAGCAGAAATTGGATCTCCTTACACTTTTGATGTCTGGAGTCAATGATGAATGATAATGTCACGCCCCGAATTTCAAAACCTTGAATAATGCACGGAAGCACTAACTCATTTAAGGTCATGAGGCTGAAACCCGGAACGCGACCGAATACTCGATCACATATCGTTCTTATTCCAGAATGCTTAACCAATTTCCATTTTACAAAAATCTTGACTAATAAAACAAACTATGCTATTACAACAATTTAGTCTTAACAATCATCAAACATCAAATTTAAATTCAGCTCACAAGCTGATCAGTTCTCTTATGAATAAGAAAATTAAAAAGAAGGAATAGATCCACTTCTATCAACTTTCCACCATCGAGCTCCTTCGCACGTACCTTGTTAGTTCCTTTCCACTTTGAATCCTGCATCGAGAGATGCATGAGTATTTTGAAAGAAATACCCAGTTGGAGCCAAGAAAAACTCACAACAGAATAATAATAAAGGAAATGCTGACAACATGGTATAAAGACACGTTTAGAAAGATCAGGTTGAGCAAACACGGAGTTCACTTACCTGGACAATAATCATCATCAAAGACCATCATCGGTCGAGAATAAATAAGCATTAACTCAGATCCCTAACGTACAGAGCGTCGGCAGGAAATAATAATGAATACTGACTCCAAACATACAGAGTGTCGAAGATAACAATTTTTGCTCTCTGTTCAGTCCACTTCCCCTATGGACATCAATACCAGATCATCTTAGAGGTTCTACAGAGGAACCCAGCCATGCGTATAGGGATGCTGGCCCCATCAGTACTTATGGGCACAATGGGCTAAGACTGCAGACCTTCCGTAATATCATATAGTCTAAAGCGCACGCGTTGCCATCATTGGCTGAACTACAGAGGTTCATAATATAATCTGAGATCACAGAGGATCTAGCAATGGCTCGTGAACATACTATGATTCTAATCTAAGAGCATTCATCAAAACTCCTAGTGGAGAAACAGTTTACATGGAACTGAATCAATCTAGAATCAACCAGGGTTCTCTCATCTAGAGACCCAAACATCAATTAAAAATTGGATCTCAGGTTGATGCGAGACATTATCTATAATCAACGAATAACTTATTACAATAAATAGTTTCTGGCACACACACATGCCTATCAATTCTGAGAATAAATAAATTATAAAAAGAAAGACTCCTGCTCCTACTAACTTTTGTGCTATCGACTGCGTCCCAGTTACTCCTAGCTTATTCCTTTGCTCCTTTAGAATAAAGGTAAAGACGAGTATAGACTACCCTAAATATATAATACTTAAGATCACTCTCTTGTGGAATTCCCCATTAGCACACACTTTCTTCATTTTGACTCCTATTGGCCATGCCCAATAGATGAGTCTCGAAAGGAATTAATAGTTCCTCATGGTTTGGGTATGCGGGCAATATGAACTTCGTCACAACCCTGCATGTATTCATAATCTCTTGTGAAAGTTTGGGCCCCAAGATGGTCAATCATGGTCTGGGCTATTCTCAATTTGCTCTTGTGACAACGTGGATAATTTCCTATTCCTTCTCTGCTGGTCCATGTTTTGAACCATAATAATTTCTCATGTCTTTTCTCATCTCAATATTTCTTTCTATAGTGTAGATCGATAAGATATTATTCATACCTAAACACATTAATTCATTGTCCTAACTCTTATGGTTCGAAAATAATTCCCTAGTGATAGTGTCACATTACTTACTAGGTATTATAACCCTAGCTCCATGCTTTGTTTCAAAATTACTCAATTTTTTCTGCTGTTTTCCCCATCAAATACTGACCATCTACACCTTTTCATGTTGGCGAACTATGCCGGTAGTTCACAAAACAGAAAATCTATTCATTTTTTCTGCTATACCCACATTTTGTGAGCATTAAGGTCCTATTATCCCTATAATAAAACAAAAACATATCAACTACGTCTCTGCTACGGATCTAGGTCATCGACATTATTTGGTATTGGTGTGATGTGACGGTGCCCCCAGCAGATTTCCATCTGCCATTTCTTATTCTATTCTAATTACGTTCTTTTCATGCAAAGATTATCTCTTTAGCATAACAGTAATCATGAATCACTATACAAGTCATTATAGTATGATTCTACATTCAAATCATCATGTTTTCTCACCATGACCATATTATCATTATCACATCATTCAATAAATCATGTGAAAAACATACTATCCGTCAAACAACTTACTCATCCAATCTTTGTTGTAAAATCACGTGGCCTCATGAGCCAAACATGCATCAGTCTCTGTAGAGATATAATAGTGTAACTATAACATGGTAAATAACTATACAACTAATTAAATCATGATAAACCATTCAATTGTTCAAACAATCTTCAAAGAATCATGTTTTCCATTATTCATAACATATCACAGCAAAGCACATGTGAATCCCATGATTTGATCATAAGGAAACACAGAGGTCACTAGCTTTCCTCCCTGGATTCCGACAATTTGAAGACGAGATCCTCTTCTTCTTCTCCTAACCTCAAACCCTTGTCTCCTTGCCTCAATCTGATCCTGGAGCATGTGACTAATATTTAATTAGGGTTAAAATCCTTTTTATACCCCAGACTTAAGTCTAATATCAATAGAGAACCATATAGACTAAATTGCCCCGAACCATTGACGCATGACCATCGATAGAATTTCATGTCGATGCCTATTTGTCGGTGGTTTGCATAAATATAATTTTAGTTTTTCGTTTGAACTTATAATTTTTCTGGGTCTTACATTATCAGTAGTTTTAATCTACTTACAGCAAAGTGTAATGGCAATTTTTTTATCCAAAAGAAGGAATTACAATGTTAATGTAGCCCTTGGATGAGCCTCCTTGCTGCTTTATGACTATTGATCATAAGTGCCCAACCACTTTTATAAGGTATAACTGCAATTCAAGTGCTGCATGGTTAGCTCATGGATTATACCACGGTCTCCTCCAATGAAGCCTTTTTGCATTTGAAAAATCACAGGTCCATTATTACATCGTTGGCTTTGCTGCATCACAACAAAAAACATGAAAGCAGGAGGCTGGGGGACTCTATTTTCTTGTACCGCCCTTAGAGAGGGCGCTTGAACGGCATGTACTCCCTTCCTCCATTGAAGCCTGTGTCTATATATGAGCCCAAAATGAGTCCCCTATTGCAAGGGCTTCATGACAAAGGCCACAAGTGTCTTGTTAAAGGTCCACCCTTATAACCCTTTTACTGGCTACACTGCCCACTTCAATAAGGGGCTCTTCTTGGCCAACGACACTCAGGCATTTCCTTTCTCTGAGTGGCAATTTTTCACAATTGTGTGAAAGCTACAAATGCGCTAAGGTACTCAAAAGGTGAAAAAACACACCATTTCATGTTCTCTTTAAAAGGATCTTGTACACAGTTCCACACGGGAATTAATCCCCAATTCCTTGGTATAATCCATATATATAAAAAAAAAGTTAGCAAAAAAAAAAAGCTTGTGAATAAAAAAATAATAACAACTTCTGGCCACAAATAGAAAGTACAGTATATCAACAATCAGCGATTATTGATAAATCAAGCGTGACTACTTGGTGCAAAACTGCGGCGGTAAGGGACACGCGACCCAAAGTGCCCTGGCACTCTTGGTGACTCGCCATCTTCAGACCGTCCTTGACCCACGTCCTCTCCTATCCTTTTCACTATCTTCAACTTTTCGGGCAGAGGCGAGGCGTGACTGGTCGGTGGGGGAGGAAGAAGCTGAGCCATGGGTCGAGTTGCTTACTTCAGACGTAGTATAATGCAAGTTCATGCAAGATCATCTTATTTTTAGCACATATTCGGGCTTTGCTTTACCGGTCTTGTGGTTCAAACTTTAAAGTCTTTCGCTTGGTCTGCATCGGGGAAGTGGACTGCAACAGTCAATTCCACGCGCTAACAAAAGAGAGTAATCTCCTCACTACTGAGTGGATGCTGATTGATTGCTGGAAACCAAAAATTGTGGGAAGAGACAAGTGGTTAAAAACTGTACAGAAAACCCATTTTTTTAAACTTTATAGAAATTCCGTTAAAACCCACTGAAAACACACCGTTTCCCGTAAAACTAAAATTTGTCCCAAAATAATATTATCTTGTTGACCCAACCCGACCCGGACGGCCGCTCGTGTGGGCCAGCCAAACGGACGGCGGCGCGCGTGCGTGTGGGTTAACCCACCTAGGTGCATGGGTCCAATATCTCTCTCCCCCACAAAAGTGGGGTGACCCTTAGGCCTAACTTCAAAGACCAACCTTTGACTTTATATACTATCTACAACACCTCCTTAGTGTGGATGTGGGACTATTCAGCCTTCACTTAATTCACTCATTCATATCAATAGTAAGTGGGTTTTAATATGGGTTATTATACCCACTTCTAACAGCTTCACCAGCCATTTAATCAAACAAAATCAAGGTAAAAAAGACGTGGCTTTGACTGAGCGCACATAATTTCCATGCGGACCGTCGATGTGTACTTGTCAACGGTTGGTTTCACCCGGTTGGAGGAAGAAGCTGGGCAGGAGAGTTTCTTACTTCAGACGTAGTATAGTGCAAGGTCATCTTTTTTATAGCACATAGTCGGGCTTTGCTTTGCAGTCTTGTGCTTCAAACTTCAAAGTCTTCGCTTCATCCATTCCACGCGCTTATAAGAGAGATTCATGGCCGTTCTATTCTATGCTACGTTCTGAGTTGCTGCTGATTGATTGCTGGGGGACCCAAACTGTTTTGTTGCAAATTGGCCTGCCCTCCAATACTCCTCTCACTTGACTCTGGAATAGTTGACAAAGATAGGAACTGTACCACATTCGTAACTTAAGAGTTAGATGTGGAATCAGCACCTGCGATTTCCACCGGACTTACCATGAACGTACCATCAATGTAAATATACTCCCACCAATATTTCCTACGAACACAAAAGGAAGGCATACATGTACATTCTATACTCAGTATGTCATGTAAAGATTGAATTGTGAATAGAAAAAGTTTGATTTGTCTAATAAACTTCTCTTCTGCAAACACAATTTCACATAGGTTTACTTTCTTCCTCCAGCAATCTAAAACCTCATTATGAACTTTTGGTATTAAAAAATTCCTCAGATGCAGAAGTATGTCTCTCATAAATTAGCTGCTATCAGAAAATTAAGAATTCTCTGTATTGGAAAATGCACAAAACTTGAAAAACTGATATATATAAAAGAAATGTAGAATGCCCATTAGACGTACTAGCAAAAGAAATCACCACTACTGATGATTACACCTTGCATAGTTGCATTATGGAACATTTAAAACCTCAAACAACAAAATTTGTAACTCGCATATTTCAATTATCAAAGGGGAAGTCCTCAAATGTTTTTATATTTGGAGTACTGTGAGGATTCCACAAACCTTAATACGCACATTACGTGTTTAATCAAGATACAAGATTAACATTCAAACCATAGAACAGAGAGAAAGCATGAGAAAAACAAAGTCATGTTGCCAGCAGCTAATTCAAGTCAATAGGAGACATTATATGCATAGTATTCTAGATAAACTATGTCATTCAGGATCATATTCAGCTAAATATAAAGACATTTAGTCACTTAAAAAAAATTACTAAGCAATGCCATCTCCTTGGTCCACAATCCAGGAATCTCTCTCTCTCTTCTCTCTTTATATTCAGGATCCGAGTATCAATTCATTCACATTCCTGAACTCTTAGAGAACCTCTCTATGTTATGACTAGCAACAAATGCAGAGATGCATGCTAATAAGGTTCCATCTCTCAGACAATCTTTATGTTAGGAACTTCAAACTAGTTTCGACTTGCAACCCTCTCTTACCATCCTATTCCATAGCTCTAAATGCTTATTACTTGCAGGGATGTACAAACAGGCATCCAGCGGTGGATACAGGATTTTCAGGGATGGGGGTCAGGTCATTTTGAGATAGGGTCATGATCGTTTAAAATTAAACCCTTGCAAGTGCATAAGGCAATTGTGTACTGCAACGAGTATTGAGGAGTTGTCGAACCTTAAGGATGGATGAATACGTTACCAAATTCAAGAGAAAAGTTGTAGTATATATTTAATCTAAGGAAAGCAGTGAACTTTAACTAAACTAAACTGAGATTATATCAATATATGCAAGATACCAAGGCTTCGAATCCACCACAATAAACTAGTATATCGTCTCTCTCTCTCTCTTAGAAATAAATTCCTGATTGGCTAGCATATTCCGCTTGGACATACACTTGTCAATTTAATATATCGTGTTCCCCTCTCGAACGTAACACATAAATCAATTAAAACATGGAAATGTGATCTATCTCTCTTGAGTATAAACCAATGAATATTTATTAATATATAATATTTCAGATTACTCACGTTCCTCTCGGACACGCAAATACTCTTTCAGATTGAAATCTAATTAATTCACTCTTGTCTCTCTCGAGTACAAAGAACAAACTTCAATGAATTAACTTTAGTTGCATAATAAAGATCGAGTTATACACCAACTAGAGTAAACATAATATGAGAGAAAAGAAACTATACAACCAGTCTATTGGGCTTCATCTACGCTTTGGGAAGAAGTCTAGCCTCGCATTGGAAGAGAAACAAACATCATATTCTTCATTATCTTCTTCTTCTTCTTCTCCTTTGCTCTAGCCTCTAAAATAGATTTTTCAGTGTGATTCTTATACAATTTTGTTGTTTTAATTGTTTATATTGAACCATGATGAGAGAAATTCAAGTGAAATCCTTGCAAGTGATGGCATTTCACGTTAAGAATTATTATATTGTTTCTAGAACTCAATGTCATACTCCATTTGAAACTCCAATTGACAAGTTTCTATTTCTCACTTCATATAATTTGCACATCAAGGGTTCTAATTGAGGTATATCATAATGACAGGATCAAGTCATGCATACTTTTGCTAATTCTATAATAATTTTGTTCCACTTAATTTATTTGTATATATGTTGTGTATATATCACATGCATGGTAATTTGTTTCTCATGTCGGTGGATTTTAAATGGATTCCAATTGATTTTATAAGGTTATAAAAGGGCTAAATCCAATCCTAAGCATATTCTCTCTTGCACAGAAGTCAGATTTCCTTAGAGGGAGATCTGATTCTATTGGTTTGTGAGGAAAATGAGGCTTGGACTTAGGTAGAAAACTGGATTCCACATGAAATGGTTTTGATACGAAAAGAAATGTGGAAATTAGATAGGATCCGAACCTATATATGCATAGTTAAATGGTTTTAAAATGTTGTAGGATATTTGTTGAATGGTTTCCATATGGGATTGGTTAAAATTAGATTGAGCTTAGGTATATAATTATGATAAATGATGCTCTTTTGTAATTCTAATGACAATTCAAGAAAGAATGTGTAAAATAATTGATCTATATATCATGTGTATGTGGTCTAAGTTGTTTAAAATGATTGTAGAAGGTTTTGAACTGAAATGGACTTGAAATCAGTCTGGACAACAATTGTCAGTTAACTGTCGGTCACCTGCAAGGTAATCGACGGTATAATTCTTGTTTAATATTTAACCTAAGTTCTAACGTGTAGTGTTTAGGGTAATTGAACTGTGGGAAGTGTGTAAAAATAATGAGATATACATTGTAAGCTAGGGATAATGGTAAAAGTTTAATGGTTCTAAGGATAGGTCATAAATTAGCCTATGCTTGCATGTGTTATGAGGATGTATAATTGCGTGCTTTTTGTTTGATTATATTTGAATCAAATTTAAGATTGTGAATTGGTGGCTTCGGAAGGGAGACTCAACTCTAAAAGCTGGTGTCCAAGCATTTTCGATTGACTCTGCAGGAGTTATGAAAATGGTATACAATGTTAATAATGTTACATTATGAGATTCTAAACCCAGATTGAAATACAAACGCTTTACGTGTACATGAGCAAGGGAATTTGAGAGTAACATTAAAGTTTGACTCTATTGAGTAGATCAAGTAAATAGTAAAATGATCGAAGGAGTTGTTTCATCTCATGGGATTCGATCAAGGATTCCTGAAGGTTGTGTATAGTAGTAGTATGCATCCAAAACCTTAATTGTCATGGATGGTTTAGACTAGTTGAGCTAAGGTTGTGGAGCTAGTCAATACTTGTAAATAAATAGGTGTTGCTATTAGAGAGTAGATTGTGAATAGGTGAGGAATGAGACTTGTAAGCTCTTAGAACCGTAGGTAACAATTGTACAACTGCACTGCTCAGAAGCATTTCTAATGCCTAAATGTACTTTACGACTATAAATTTTTATAAGTGTTAGCTATGTAGGATTGCTAAGCTATTATACACCTAAGCATTAATAGGTGTTACTGGTGTTAAGAAAAAAGAGTGGGAAGAGACTTACATGTTCTCAGAACCAGATGTATTTCTTTTACAATTGTAAAGAATGAAATGCCTAAATGTGCAGGAGGGATGTAATTAAATGATTGTAATTGATATGTTACTTTTCATAACTTTGGCATGCGTGATGTGTGAAACAAACGAGTTGGTGGTTCGTAGGTTAAATTAATAGGATCCATTAGTGGATGATAGATGGGTCATCAGCCCAAGGAGACTAAAGATGCCCAACAAGGAGTTAACCCTTACACTCATAAAACCCTTCCAGAGGCTAAATACATGGATTCTCTTATGAGGATAATTCTGGTGCCTTATGTGGCAAGGTGAAGTGTCATGAGGAGCAGCCCTACATTTTTGAACTCTCATGCTTGCAATGCAGCAAAATGAAAGTTTGTGAGGGCACATGGAGTAAGGAGTCTCGAGGTGGTTGTGTGTTGACTCTAGAATTATATTCTTTTAATGAATGTTATATACATATTATCATTTAGGTATTTAGATTGGTAATTATTATAAGCATCGTTGCTTAACTTTTTTGTATTCATAGGCTTAAACCTCCTAGAGTATGCTTTATACTCATGCATCCTCTGTGATGCAGATCAAAGGAAGATAGCTGCAAAGAGGTAATTGAAGTCAACCACGATGAAAGGTTTCTCAGTACTACAGTTTGAATGGAGTATTACCTTTGTAATAGTGTTGATCAATATATTTACTTCCTATTTTCATTTAATTCTCATTTTGTAAGAGGTGGTAACCCTTAGGATGGATGTTGTGTAATAGTATTTATGAAAAAAGGTTTTTCAAGTATGTGTTCTAATGGAAAAAAACGAGTTGCAGTCCATGTATCTTTTGAAAAGAATTTGATTTTCATGGCCACTAACTTGAGGTGGTAACTTTGATGATTTATGGAATATTATTTATTTGATTTATGAAAATCTGGCTGTGACAAGTGGTTTTTTGGAAATTTGGTTATCTTACATGTTATCAGAGCTCCTGGTAAATGGTTATGGGAGGTCTTGGGAGCAAATTTCTTTGAAGACATTTATACTCATTTGTTTTGTGGACTATAGTAATCATTTACAAGAAATAATCTTATCTATACTACAGCGTAAACTATGGTATTAGGTATATGAACAATGGAAACTTAAGTAATCAGATATGTCTTCAAAACTAGCATTTGAATAGTACACTGTCATGATTCTACTGCATGAGTGATTAACGAAAAATTGTACATAAGATACATGACAATTTCTCATCTATGGATCATTATATCCTTCATTCATTAGTGTTAATTTAGGATGGTTTAGTGCATAATTTTGGTGTTTATTGAGTGCTTGTGTATTTGGGGTAGTTTTAATGAATCCTACAACTACATGAATTGTTTAGTATTACATACATTTGATTAATTGCCAAAAAGTACATTTGAGGGGTTGTTTTAATGAATCCTACGACTACATTAATGGTGTACAGGTTGGTATATTTCATGCATTGTCAATCCTTATCTTTAACATTGATCCATAGCATTATAAAAAGAGTAAAGGAGTGTTTAAGTTTCCTATACAAAATCAGCATGCTTTGACCAAATATGACCCAGTATATTTGCTAATTTTTGTTGCACATAGTTTATCTATGTTGGTGTTTGTTTGATCATGAGTAATTAATATGCAAATGCACACGAGTTACCCAACAATTTTCCACCTTTGGACCATTGTGTCCTTCATTCGTTAGTGTTAATCTAGGGTAGTTTAGTGCATAATATTTTGTGATTAGCGAGTGTTTGTGTATATGGGGTTGTTTCAATGAATCCTATGACTTCTTTAATAGTGTAGTGGTGGGTACATTTGATGCATTGCAAAAAATGTATATTTTAGGGGTTGTATTAATGAATTCTACAACTACTCTAATACCGTAGTGGTGGATAAATTTTATGCATTGCCAAAATCTTGAATTTAATAGAAAATCATTGATATTGCAAGCTAGACTATTCAAATTAAAGGCATGACTTGTACTGCATGCTTAAACACTGTTAAGTCTGCTCCATAGGTTCTTCAAGGTGTAAAGATAGCCACAATTACATTGACAACAGAAGGAGCGGAAGTCCACCGAAAGCTCATCAGCCCAATTTAGTTATGTGAGGAAATTGATAATATGGGTTTTGAAGCTACATTAATTAGTTCAGGGGAAGATAGAAGCAAAATCGAGCTTAAAGTGGAAGCAGTAAGTACAAATAATTTTGCGGGTAGTGATAGCCCTACATCACTTATCCTACACACTGCCATACGCATGCGTATGGCAGTGTGTAGGATAAGTGATGTACAAATATCGTTTTCCTAATTTTGTAAGAATAACTGAAAATTCTCTTCAAGCTCTTGTAGGGGCTGAGGGATAGATGTTGACAGGGGCGGAGCCAGGAATTTCGATGAGGTGGGGCATAAAATTTCTTCAAAATTTGCAAAACAAATGATAAAAATAAAGTATAATAAAATATATTATTTTAACTAAGACAAAGTATGTATTAAAATACAACTACATACATGTAGTTTTATAATCAAGACATACTATGAAAATAAAATGTCTACAATATCTTAAACATCTACAAATAGGTGTGTAAGATATAGCTATTTTTCGGAAGTGGTAGATAACATCTTCATTTTTTAGCTCACTAAACATAACTTTTTCAAATAGGTGTAACTAGACTGTCATTTCGAGCTCATCAAACCCAACTTTTTCAATAGGGATAACTAGATAGTTCAAATATCTGTTATTTTTTAAATATTAAACAAATAAATCGTAGTAGGAAGGAGGGAACATGTGCAATCGGTTGGCAAATTATAGTAGCAAAGATGAAATTTAACAAAAAATGTTGTAGCAAAGATGAAGGAGGTGTGTGGCAATAGCAAGAACGAAGGTAAGAACTAAGAAGTTGTGTTTATAGCCTAGAAGCCCTAAATTTTTACTACAAGTTAGAGTCGATTCTCTTCAAAGGCTTCCTACTCTAAGTTAATATCTTTCTTAGAGTAGAAAGCCTTTGATTTTAGAGATCTACAGCTCCCTGGCACACTGGCATAAATGTGACATTGGTCGGCAGTTTTACACGAAAAATTCTCGTAAACCACTCATTATACCTTATAGAGGTGAACAGGTCCTCCACATTGGAGATGGGCCAAGGCACTCTCTGGCATCAATTCGAACCTGGCGGTGCAGGGCAGGAGGATGATTAAAACCTGCCAAGCTTTTATATTCTGCAAACCGCAATGCGTTTTGGGCATATATAAATTGGGTTCTTACAATTTAGAATCAAACTAAAGCAAGTTTCTAACTAGAATGGAGGAGTAAGATTCATGCCACTGAAGCCAAATAGTTGAGAAAGGGCGCAACTTGGTTATAATTATGATTGTAAAGTCTTTATGAAATCCCGCATACCCTTTTTTATGTGGTTTAAGTAAAATCCTCTAACCCTTAATATATGGCCCTTAAATAAGGTTGCTGTAACATATGATGCTAGAATTAGGAAAGATGTCATGAAGTATGAAGTATGAACCCCCTGAGCAAGTCATTGCACTTTTTGCTAGAATCGAAAGACAAAAACGCCTCATCCCTTGTATAGAAAATAAAAAACTCCTCGTCCCTACCGAGCAAATCCACCAAGAAACAAAGCCCTTCCTCATACTCCGTCCAAAAAAACCAGGCAGTTGACATTAATGTAGTATATTACTCCCTTCTTCTTCCATTAATTACTACATTAATGGGAAGGTCAGCTAGCAATTGCCCCCAGCTTGCCCCCCTGGCTCCGCCAGTGGATGTTGATCCTCTCCTGCATACGTTTTGTTAGGATTCATGGGGGTAAGAATCCCCACCCGAGTAGTAGTTATTCCAGCAACAATGCAATTACTAGCAGAGCCTCATGCCTGATCATCTCCCTCACAAACCACTAAAATCACATCTCCCTTAGGAATTTGACTTTTGTCCAAGAGACCATTAGCTTAGTGTCTGATTTAGCCCATTTATAGCCTTATAAAATCAATTGGAATTCATTTCAAATCTACCGACCTTAACTTTATAAATTGTCAGACGTTGGTTACCTCCTCGGTCAGCCAATAGCTAGTTGACAACATGTTGTGAACGCCAATTCAGGGGCATGACTACGTTAGACGTATTACTTTTCATTTATAGGATTTGCTATATTAGGTTACTTTCCTTTTCAGTTGCAATTTAATAAGCTGTAATAAGGGGAGAATGAGAAATCATGTCATCATAGGAAATCATGTCGTCATTATGTCATCATAATTGTAACGGCCTCTTTATAAGGGAGTCATCCTCTCCTTGTTGGTTATGGAATAAGAAACGATATTCTCCTCTTCTTTCTTCATCTTCTCTTCCCTTTCCCACACATGAAGCTTGGTACTGTTTGTGTTCCCCATCGGGACATGACATTAGTATCAGAGCCTCAATGACCTGCCATGACGCTGATGGAGAACAACCCCAAACCAGCGGTCAACCTGGCTAATGCCGTTGTGATCTCCATGTTCGAAGCAATGTCCATCCAAATTCAGCAACTCACCCAGGCAGTCACACAACTTCAGGCAGCCCCGGTGGTGGCCCTCTTGCCCACACCACCGACACCCTAGGCTGAGATGGGTGTGCCTTGCCAGCCCCTTGGCTCTCGTGTTTCCGGATTTTCCGTGGTGTGGACGAAGGATGTGCACCCCTCCCCAGTCCGTTCACTTTGGCACCTCCGAGCAGTCCAAGGAAAGAGCACTCTTGCGACAACCGGACACCCTACAAGCGCCCTGCCGATGACAACACCAGTGACAAGGCCAGCAGCCACAGCATCCCTGCTCCTGCATCGATGGAACCCAGCAAGGCCAAGTTCCCATGACCATCATCCTCAGCTGCCCTGGACATAGCCCAGGCCTTCTTCAAGCCCATTAGCGAGGCCACCCTGCCATTCCCCACCAAGCGCTACACCAAGGTCTGCGTCATTGGCACCGGCAACGTCGGCATGCCATTGCCCAGACCATCCTCACACAAGACCTTGTCGACGGGCTGGCCCTCATCGATGCCAATGTCGATAAGCTCCACGGCGAGATACTCGACCTCTGGCACGCCGCTGCCTTCCTCCCCGGAATGCATATCCTCGCCTCCATCGACTATGCCATCTTCGACCTCTGCATCGTCACTGCCGGTGCTCTCCAGAAGCCGGGCGAGTCCCGGCCTCAACCTGTTCCACCGCAACGTGGCCCTCTACTCTGCCCACCCCACAGCTTCTCCGCCAAGTACATCCCCTTCTCCACCGACCGCTCTGATAGGTCCTACTCTCTCGACCATATCATCTACCGCATTCGCTCCGGTGGCCTCCTCGACGTCCAACATGAAATGGCCGCCCTCCACCACTATGATGGGGACTACTAGAAGGCGTTGTTTGACTCTTGTGTTGGTCTCACCACCTAGGCGTATGGCTCCAGCATCTAGAGCAAGAAGGAGTGGGTCCTGCTTGAGATCGCGGGCGACGACATCGTCTCTGCCTTTTAGGGGAACTCAAATCTCTTCTGGGTGGAGCAGTTCAGCAAGGAGGAGCTACAGATGAACGACCTCTGGGTCAAGCACTGCGGAATTAACCGTACCAGCAGCTTCAAGGATCTTGGCATGCCAGTCTGGGTCAGCCAGCTCAACCTCCTTCACAAGATGGACCGTCCGGTGGAAGGCGTCGGGTGCGCGTCCACAGGTGATACCTCTGCCGCGTTGTCCGCATTACTGTGCCTCCGCGGGCATTCCCACCATTGTTTTCCTACCAGTGAATCACATCTCCATTGTGCAGCTGGTTCAGCCCATTGCCAATGGGGCATTCATGCTGAGCTTGGACACCGATTTAGATAGCTGTATGAGGCTGATCCGCAAGGTGACCGCTGAATTGCCTATCTATTTGGCAAATTCGCTTAACAGCCTCAAGCTGGAGGGGCAGAAGATGGCCACCATGGAGATTCTGCCACAATTTGATTGGGAGGTGCCAGACTGGGTCATTGTCCTAGGTGGAAATTCCAGCAATATTTACACGTTCTACAAAGGGTTTAAGATGTGCCATGAATTGGGAGTGGTCTACCGAATGCAGAGACTTGTCTACGCATAGACAGCGAATGCGAACCCGCTCTATCTGTACTACCAATCAGGGTGGAAGGAGTTCAATCCGGTGAAGGCAAATAAGACATTTACTTATGCAATTCAGATTGGGGACAAAGTGTCCATTCACATAGTTGTGTTTGCTATGAGGAATTGCGATAGAATTGTGGAAGAAGCAACTGAGGAGGAGCTTATGGATGTCACCGCGCTAGCTGACCTGAAAGGAATGTTCATCTACCCGCATACGGGTGTCGCTCTAGTGGCTCTGATAAGCTCAGCACCGTTTTCGGGCCAAAATCAGGGCGGCTGAGTTCGGCGGCGATCAGGGTGATATACAGGGACAGATTGGGGGGCCACCACCGGTCGAGGCTCCGGGACAAGGGGGAGGTGATCTTCGACGCCAGTTCGCTAGGGAGCCCACAGCTGCTACTCCTCAATGGTGTTGGGCCCAGGGCCTACCTATCCTCTCTAGGCATTCTGTTGACCCATTACTTCCCCTACGTGGGCCAATACCTGTATCATAATCCCAAGAATAGGATCTTGATCATGTTCCCGGTCCCGCTCGACCATTCCCTCATCCAGGTGGTGGACATCACTGACTTCGGTGCCTATCTCAAGGCTGCATCCAACGTCCTCCCATTTTTCTCGTTGTCAAGCCGGACACTCATCCACATGGTGAAGGTGATGAGTTTCTGGATCGCTTCCCTACTTGGTTGCCTTGAGGACAAGGAGAAGTGGAGCGTGGTGGAGTGTTGTGATGCCAATTCAGGGGCATGACTACCTAGACGTATTACTTTCCATTTATAGGATTTGCTATATTAGGTTACTTTCCTTTTCAGTTTCAATTTAATAAGTTGTAATAAGGGGGAGAATGATAAATCATGTTGTCATAATTGTAACGGCCTCTTTATAAGGGAGTCTTTATATCCCTTGTTGGTTATGGAATCAGAAACGATATTATCCTCTTCTTTCTTCATCTTCTCTTCCCTTTCCCACGCATGAAGCTTGGTACTATTTGTGTTCCCCATTGGGACACAACACAACACTCTTGCTCCAATTTTTCTTATTCCTTTCCTTTTCTAATTATTTTAATTACTTTCTCGATAGTTTTAAAGCTTAAAAAAATATTAGGCTATTTCACTACCATGTTAGATAACCAAGTTTTCCAAAAGCTCAAGTTGTTAGGAAACAAACATATTTATTTATCTATTTTACATTCAACATAAATCAACAGGCATAGTTTTATCATTCCATAAATAGTTGTATACTACAGGTCTCGAGCTTATTATGATTTTCGTGGAGTACTATGAGCTTGTTTGCATAATGTCATTAGGTCATTATGAGCAACTTCCTATACATTTTCAATGTCTATGTTTTGCGTCATGTATCCCTGCAAGTAGTAAGCATTTAGTGGTTTGGAGTATGATGAAAAGTGACATATTTTTTGTCAAAACCGGTATGAGAAGTGGAGAGTTTTGTATCTTGCAATTGACATGTCTTCATTGAGCTATTGCTAGAACTAGCACCGAAGCTTTACTGCACCGTTTTTGGGCCAATTGAATATACCGTCCAAGCTTATTTTATTTCAAAAGGTATGTAATTATCAATCAAATGAATTTGAATAGAAAATGAATGGAAAAAATAAATTCCTAATAATTGGGTATGTAGTCTAGATTTTGTCATTTATTACGAGTCTTGTTTGTAGCAAATTACTATCATAATGTAGGGTCGGCGGTATGATAATGAAATCTTTTTTAAGTCAATACTAAATGCTAATATTTTGTTTCACACATCTAAAGTCATGAATTTCTTAAAAGTTTTAGTATGGTAGCATAATCACAGATAACATGAACTCTAGGGGTACTTTTGTCCTCCAAAATCAGGGATTCCTAATGATACATTTATGCTTGTGTAATGACTGTAGTAATCTTCCTAACAATGATCAACCACAAAATGAACTAAACATTATAGCAAGAAAAGTCTTATAAAACAACCAGTTAGGGCTGCCAGTGACAGCCTGTGACGACCTGGAAAATTGCATAAAATTAAAATTTGAATGATCGACCTTCACTAGGAAAGTAAATTTTAATTAGAATTCTTTTACTTTTGATTGAATAAATTTATTTGGAGATATCCTAATCTTTCATAATTATAGTTGGAATATAACCTAATAAGGCAATTAGACAGGTTTTCATGCTAAACCAGGACTCACTAGCATGAGGACTATGCTTGGCATTAGGGTTAAGTGAGAGATTATGAATTTATACAAATATCTTGGGAAGATACATTCCTAGTTGGAGATGACATAGATGAAGATTAGATGGGCAATTGAGATGAGACCTTATGATTGGGCACTAGGTACTTTTGGGAGAATCTCTTTTAGTTACCAGCTTATCTTATTTAGGATAATTCAAATTTAAAATAATATTTAGGTTTCCACTTGATTAGGCATCAATTAGGATGGGTGCCAGATATTATTTTTGGAAAGACTCTTGATTTGCTCAATTGATTGAGATCAATTCAAAATAGGAAAAGAGGTTAAGTTTTCATGTGAATAGGATGCCAAAAAGGAAGGAGGCGCCATGGTTTTATTTGAAAATATTCTGATTGTTTTAATTGATTTGAGATCAATTCAAGATCAGGAAAGTTGGGTGAATTTTTCAATTGACTAGGCACCAAATAGGAATGGACACCAGGAGTTTTTAGGTAAAAATTACAAGTTTCCTTGGATAAGTATGATTTCAATTAGAATTAATACAAAAGAAGGAAAACAATTATGTTTCCTTTTGGAGCTGGCTGCCAGTCAATTGAATTTGGCAGGATATTTTTTTAAGAAACTCCTAATTGGCTAATGGTGATTGAGATTGACTCAAATCAACAAAATTGGCTCGGTTTCAAAATTGAATTGGACGCCAATTACTTTGGGCGTTAGAGATTTTTTTTTAGGGAAGTATCTGATTGGCTGGTGGTATTTGGAATTAAGAGAGAATCAGTTATACTTCAATTGGGACTTGGAAACCTAGGACAACCAGTATATTTAGGAGTGTTGGCCGGCCCATGCATTGGCCGACCATTCCATCTCTCCTCTCTCGTGCTTTTTCTCTCTCCCCCTCTGTCTAAAACTCTCTTGACCTCTCACCTCTCTTACTCGACCTCATTATACTTGTTGGCCGACGTGTGTTGTGACAAAAGGAGCGGACATACGTAGCTGAAATTGTTGATAAAGCGAGAAGTATTTCATCAGAAAAGGTAGGATAGTTTTATATAGCCTCTCTCTAGATTTTCAATCCTTTGATGCCTAGTTTCCTCTTGATTTGGAATTCAGATGATGATGTTTTCGTGCTGATTGTTAATGACCTACATCTACGTTCATAATCCTTAATTGGCAATGTCATTCTATATTGTTATGTTCAATTGATTCGATTGCAGTTGGTGTTTAAATTCTGTTGAATATACTCGTCATGGATTGATGAGACTTATAAATTCGTGATGTTTCCCTTGCTCTTATTCTATTCTAGTTCACGTCCTTGTTGTCCTAGTATAATTGGCTTTTTTAGTAAAACTATTATTTGTGTAAAAGGTTAGGTATTCAGCCATACATCTGAATTTGAATAAAACTATGTCAGCCGACCTAAAATTGTTATGTTCCTCATACTTAATTCTGGACAGTAAAAAAATAGGTATTAGATGAGAAGTTAAGAGAACTATTACTATATTTAATTAATTAAAAATACATCAGGTTATAATGGTGATACTTGACCTTTTTACCAATTTCGCTGTGAAATCACACTTTATAGAAGCGGCTATAGTCATTGACGAGGTATAGGCCATGTCCCTATGAAGTCACACTTCGCCTCCTAATTCTTTGACGACCACAAATTTTAAAATAAAAATAAATAAATAAAAAGAAAACATAGTTTTATTTGGATGACCTGAATTAGGAAAGTATTGTTGCCTATTGGAATTTTGATATGGATTGTTTTGTTGTGTTGCATTAGTAAGTGGTTTACCAGAAGACTAGATTCAATCAGGTTACCCGGGCACTGAGGCTAGGCCTGACGCCAGGGTCTGAGAGCACTTGTTGCCAGGGTGTGGGACCAGGCGCTAGGGTAGGAGTGCAACATTTCGTGTGACGTGTGTAAACTTGGGTAACATGTTAGTTATGAGTTGTAGTAATGAGGGTAGTTACGGAGCAAGTTCAAATTTTAACTTTACTGGACGCCGGACTCACCTAGGAGCCAGAGCATCTGGACGCTAGGTCTTATGGCTAGGATCAAATCTTTGGGATAGTTATTTCTAGTAGTTGGAGAGATTACAGTAAAGATGAGGGTTTGAGTTACGAGCAGTAATTATGGAAAGTAACAAATAAATCAGGATAGTATTTTCACAATCTGAAATAGAAGATAATATTATAGACTTGGATACTACCAATTATAGGCATCAATTAGGAAATAGAAGATAATATTTCATAATCTGAACCGGCCAATCAGGTGAGGGTGCCAAAAGGGAAGTGACGCCAAGTGGATTTGTAACTAATTAGGTATCTACTAGATTTGGAGGTTGGGTAGATCTAGGGAGAAGATTTGATTTTGAATAGATATGGAATCCTAACCGAACTGGGCGCCAATTTAGGATGGACGTCAAGGCTTGTTTTGAGGAGGTTTCTAATGGACGGCGATGATTAGATTTGTGACTTGGGCATCATGTCACGTGGAAGGATCTCTTGATTTCCAATTTTATTAATTTTAAAGGACCTAGTTTGGAAGGAAGATCAATTTTTTTTTTTTGGAATCAAACTCAAAAAGGCAAAGGCACAAAGTCTTTATTGGGAAGGTCGGTGATTGATTTACTTGATTGATTCTCAGCACTAATCAAGAAAATCTAATGCTCTTGCAAATCAATTAGGACACCAAGAGGATTGATTTGGAGTATTTTCGGAAAGTATCTTTTTATATTAATCTAATTGATTCCTATTGAATTCAATTTAGATTGGGTGCCATGACTTATTGAAGGAAAGTTTAAAATTGATTTGATTGCATCATAATTAGTAATAAAAGAGGAAGGTAAGTCATCTTGTTATTTAATTAAGATGTCAGAAGTGGAAAGGGCACCAAGAGTTTTGTATTTCAATAGGCAATTACTAAGTTTAGTGGAGAAAATCTTGCTTCTCAATGGGTAGTTACCTAGTTTGATGGAGAGATAAGTATGGGAGGTGGCTTAATTGTAGGACACTAGAGATTATTAAGGAAGTTATGGATTGGACGGTAATGATGGAATGAATTTAAATTAATGGTTGAGATGCATCCAATAAGGACTAGGAAACCCTAGTGTATATAAGCTTTTGAATTCGGTTGGCCGGCCCACACTTTTGGCCGACTAACACCCTTCTACTCTTTTGTGTATTTTCTCTTCTTTTCATACTTTCAAACCAGAAAACCTTCTCCCTTCTCTCCCACTCTCATAATCCATTAAATTAACCGTTAAAGGGTGGTAAAGCATTGGGTGATCGACAATTTAGTTGGTGTAACAAAATACTACGACAAAATACTCAAGGTAGGATGATTTTTCCCACAATTCCTTGTGATTTCTTTCGACCATGTAAATGTCTTCTAAATGAATTTTGAAGTCAAATATAATGATTTTGTACTGGAATTGATGTGTGTTCAATGCCTATTCATGGTCTATTTATGATCATGATTTAGATGTGATGATTCATGGAAACAATTGATGTATGTTGTGTTTATACAATTGTTCGGTCTCATGGTTACATGCATTAGACCTAGATCCTGACCTGCTCGATTTGAAGCCTCTACCAATGTGATCTTAATGTGTCTCAGTTCTGTCCGGATTCAATTGTCCCAATGCTGGAAGATCTAAGTTGGGTTTAAGTGTCTAATACCTTGATATGTCTTCTATGCTCCAAAATCATGTTATATCTGTTTGCTGTCACTTTGAAGTCTGTAAATTGATCATGTGGGGTACTGACCAATAAGTGGGAAAGTTATATCAACCTTAATTAGGTGGTGGTACATTCTGGAGTGTCCAGGATTTACCGTCTCATTGTCCAATGGGTTCATTACAAGGGAAATTATAATGCTTTAAGGATTAGGTGGTGTGGGATACCAGTTTCACGCTAAAATTATTAAAATTTGGATGAACAAGGTGCTATAATAATGGAAAGACATCATGTTATCAGGTATATGAATTCACTGTGTTAGAAATTAAACAGAGTAGATGTTAATTAGACTCACTAATCAAATTGGATTAAAATAGTGTTCTCGGCCAGGACTGTTCCTACGCCGACGACCTGCACTCAAATGGGTATAACTAATTCTTGAAAAATCCTAAAAATATTACATCATATGAGTTTGAAACTAGACTCATAGGAGTATGTATAGTAAAAATTGAAAGGGTTAGTTCGAATTGTGTTGTCTGTGGGGATCATTTGAAGTCAACTGATATGTAAAAATAATACAATGCAATTAGACTAAAAGTCATTAATACTTAAGTAATACAAGTTATTATATCATAAGATAAACATGTGATGAACCTTATGTATATTACAAGACTTACAAGTAAGGATTCTAGTAAATTTGACTAAGTTATAACAACTATAATCATGGGCAGAGTAAGGGTGTTTCAACTATTCAATAAGTCTTTCGTGCCATGTATGTGGTGTCTATTCGATTTGAGCTTCCAATTAGAATCCGAATCCACTATTCTTATACCAATTCTGAGTATTGGAGTCTTGGTAAGGGTCTCTTGAACATGGTTTGGTCTCATGAGTTCTTATCTAGGGCTATGCATATGTAACGCATCTGATGTTGAATATCTCAGTTTGTACTCCTTTTGTGAGTCAGTTATCAAAATAGATGTAGGACCTTGCGACGCTCTCACCTAAATAGAGGCAATACACATACGTTTTATATTGGCAAAGATCATAGATGACTTGATGGGGTGCTTATTCTAGAGTCACTGTAGATTTCAAAGAGAAAACCCCTAGGATAATCGAGTATGTAACCACTTGGGAGTGATATTGATAAGAGATCAGAAATTGTATATCTCCTTACACTATGGTTGTTTTGGAGTTTGATGGTATTGGATATTGATGATTCTTATGATGGTGATATTTCTTGTCTTCCTATTGATGGTTTTGTTTTCGCATTGTTCAGATTTGTATTATTTTGCTTCCGTATTACTGTATCTTTCTTGAAACCTCTTTTATCTCTCTGCTATGGTTTTACATTCTACTGAGTATATGTTTAGAGTATCTATGCATCATGCTATGTAGGTATAGACAAAGATTACAATTTGAAGGCGTAGTCAGGATTAGTGGATAATTGAGAAGTTCGTAGATGGCTGCTTTATTTTAGTTTATTATTGAAACTTTGCAATAAATGGCATGTGTGCCAATAACAGACTATTTTGGAATTATTGTTTTCAGTTCTTGTGGATTTTTTTATTTAATAATAGTCCCATCTAGCATGAATGTTCATTTATACATCTTATTATGATTGTGTCAATGACGATGCGGTTTTCCACGTCGCGTCCCAAGTAATCTGCAGGCTTAATTATGTTCACACTCCGATGAACCCAAAAATTTGGGGTGTGACACAACTACTTAACCGCTCTATTGCCGCACCATAACCATTCCGAGTTAGGTGATTAGATTAAAATCGTTCGTTGGTTAATTATGGTTAATTTCAACCACCCGCTTCATAAGTGGAACGGTTAAGGAAAAATTATATCTATAACCACTTAACTGCTAAACGCTTGGTAAAATAATAAATGTTTAAAATTTCATGTCCTCTTTTGAAAGATACTAAGGAGTAAATATAATATGAGAAGGGTTTACATGAGATCGTTCTCATATAAAGAGCATGAGGCCAATCTTTATAGCCATTAGATGCTGATCGGAGGATGGATATTAAATCAGTGGGTAGGTGAGTGTGTCACATCAGGGAGTGGGTGAGATCGTTATGACTATATATAGATGAGTTTACATGAGATCGTTCTCATATAAGGAGCATGAGGCCAATCTTTATTACCGTTAGATTTCGATCGTAGGGTGGGTATTAAATCAGTGGGTAGGTGAGTATGACACATCAAAGAGTGGGTGAGATCATTATAGATATTTGTAGCCGTCAGATCAAGATCCAACGACTACGATTCAAAGTGGCCTCATATAAGTAATATGAGAGCAATCTCATTTAAACTTTTCCCATATATATATGGGAAAAGTTTAAATGAGATCGCTCTCATATAGCTTATATGAGGCCACTTTAAATCATAGCCTTTGGATCTTGATCTAACGGTTACAAATAGCCATAATGATCTCACCAACTCCTTGATGTGACACACTCACCTACCCACTGATTTAATATCCATCTTCTGATCGGAATCCAACGGCTATAAAGATTGGCCTCATGCTCCTTATATGAGAACGATCTCATGTAAACCCTTCCCTATATATCATCTCCATTCCTAATCTAGGCCTCTGAGCACTTCCCTATATACTTTATATCATCTCCATTCCTAATCTAGGCCTCTGAGCACTTCATTTCTGTCAGAGGACTTCTTGCAATGTAAGGAGAGACTTGTTTCTAAGATGGAACTTCAGTTAAATTTTAACTTGTCTGAGCACTTCATTTCTGTCAGAGGACTTCTTGCAATGTAAGGAGAGACTTGTTTCTAAGATGGAACTTCAGTTAAATTTTAACTTGTACAATGTGGCACAATTTATTATTACTAAGGATTCTTCTACAAAATCTCTGCATACTTTTATAAATCCAACTTTCTTTTTCTAACTATTTATGGGTCTTTTCAGCTCTTAATGATATGTTGTTAGCTAATTTTCTTTTGCAAGGTAAAACTAGATTATTGTAGAGAAAAAGAAAAAAATGATGGTTAACATAAAGTGAAAAAAAATCTAAAAATATTATATGGAGCGGCCAATAGTTAATGAAAAGGTTACAGAAGAGCTTATTCTATTTGTTAGTGGAAATGTTATAGTTAAATATTTTATAAATGGTTATGGTGATGGAAGAAGTCTTAACCATACCATAACCTCACCATTGGCACCCCTACAAGCAATAATATGAGCATACATCTAATATCTAATTGTCCCAACACAGGCATATAGAAGGATTCACAGTTTGTGTTTACATACTACTAAACTGAAGGGAGGCCACTTTCTTGTCAGCTGAAGGTGATACTTCATTGTTGCAATGACTTCCATTTTGGTTCTAAAAAATACTACAAAGATGATTCAGAGTTTTGTCCGGGTAGTTTGGTTTTTCATTGCATTACTCATGTAAAATTTATGTATGCTTGAATTACGGAAGGATACTTGCTAAATGTAAGTTAAGTGGCGGTAAAGCTGCTTTCCAAAGGCCTAAGTGGGTCCCTTTGAGTTCCAGGACCTCTGCTAATGTTCCTTCACTACTTGAAGAAAGAAGTCAAAGGAGATGTAAAGAGCTTGCATCTCTTTCCCTTTTCCGAGCTTTTTACGTCTGACCTGGCGCCAAACACGGGTTTCTCATATTACCCGGAATCACTTTCTTCCTTCCATATGACCCGAAAAGTACCCAAAATGCCTTTAGGTTTAGGTATAAGGCACCCACTCTTTGGTTTTCCATATTACCCGGAAAGGGAGCGACTACCCGGAGAAGCTGCCGTTAGTCGGAGAAGAAGGCGTTCCGTCCGGCCTCTCCGCCCATATCATCGCCGGCGCCGGCGCCGTCGAACTCCGAAAAGGTCATCTTCGCGGCAACAAGCGGGAAAACGAGCGGGAAAGATCGGGTATTGGAAAACAACTTCAACGGAGGCAAGGTACATCGAAAAACTCGTAGGTGAAGTTAAAATACGACGATTTCTATCATGAAAGTTGGTTCCAGAGAAGAAAGTTGAAAACTTAGCAAGTTTTCAACTATTGTTACAGTCGTGTCGTCGACAACACGACTGTAACAATAGTCATGTTTAATGAAACACGACTCATAGACGTTGCTTTTCACTCATATACGGTTTTCAATATATCGTGTCTCACGGATTTTTAACTTATTTCGGTTTTTTAATGGTAGGTACGGATGGAGAAGATAGTTCTTTGTTTACACTACGATGGAGTTTTGACAAATTCTGCTAAGTACGTGGGCGGGAAACGGAAGCTCCTGCCTATAGATACACGAGTAAAGTACCTGGAACTGTTGCAGCTAGTGGAAGAAAGATTACCGCTTAAGTCTACACCTGGTACATTAACTTTGTCATATCGTGTTGACTCTGAAGAATACACATTTCTCCTTGAAGACGATAAAGACGTGGAGTCAATATTTATACTTCACAAGAGCAAGCAAGGCACAAATGGACTACTCCGCCTGTACGTGGAGTGGACTTCTACGGGCAATAACATGGAGACTTCGACTCTCAATAAGGAAATAAATGCCAATGCAAATAAGGAGGAGGAGAGGCTACCAGAGGCAGAAGTGATGCCGGCCAATAACACACCGCCGGAGAGGCCGTCCAGCCCGGGCAATAAGACACCCGCATCAGCAGTCGAAGGAGGAAGAGATGGAGACTATGCGAGGTGAGACTTCTAAGGCGCGGATACAGGCAAGTCGTGTGCTATTATAGTCGACTATAATAGTACACGACTAAAAATTTTATCGTGCCGTATTGAACACGACTATATACCTAGTCGTGTTCCATAGTACACGACTATAAATCAATTCGTGTTGCATAAGACAATACCTCATAGTACGTGCTATCGTTTTCTCAAGTCCATTGATACATCTTTTTTTCCGCAGTTTCGGAGATGGAGAAGAAGATGAAGATGAAGAAGATGATGAAGATGAAGATTCCAGTCCAGATGAAGAAGAATTATTGGATGAAGATGAATTACCGTGGTCTGCAGATGAGTGGGATGAGCCTCTTACAGTACCACATTTCAGCCAGCCATATCACACGGGAACATCAACTTCTAGAGGTCCCACGGCAGGAGACACATGTAAAGGGAAATCTGTCGCGTCGGAGGACGATGACTATCTCAATATTGAGGGTGATGGTGGTTGGGATTGGGGTACCTATTCTGCACAGGCCGGTCCTTCAAAAAATTGTGAAGAGGAGACGATGTTGACCGGAAGTTTGCAAGCAGAAGACTACGAGGCACAACTTACCTTAGGGGCTAGATTCGAAAGCGTCAAGCAGTTCAAGATGGTTCTAACTGATCTGGCAATCAAGAGGAAGTTCATGTTCAAAGTAGCGGATGAGAGCAAGGACACATTCGCTGCAACGTGCAAGGTTTCGGGGTGCAAGTGGTACATACGAGCATCGAACAGACTTGATGGAGTCAGCGTAACAAGGAGGGAAGAACGGCATACATGTGAAACTTCTCTAAGTTCGAAAGATCATCCATTGGCTTCTCACCTCTGGATTGCGAGGAAGTGTCATGGCCTCCATAAGAATTCAAACTCCATAAAAATCTCAAATATCCAACAATACATTGAGAAGCATTGGGGCGTCACAGTCAACTATAAAAGGGCATGGAGGGCGAAAGAGGAATTGATCCGATTGATCGATGGCAACCCTGAAGACGCATATCGTATTTTGCCACATTACGGAAGGGAATTAGAGCGGTCTAACGCAGGTACACATGTGCTCATAGAAAGATCAGCTGATATACCTGATATCCCAATTGAGTTAGCCGGCTACGACTTCAGACGTGTGTTTTGGATGTTCGGCCCGGTCGCAAGAGCATTCCAAAGAACACTGAGACCGTTGCTCACGCTTGATGGAACATTCCTAAAAGGAAAGTACCCTGGAGTATTATTGGTTGCTACAGCAATCGACGGCAATCAACAATTAATGTGTCTTGCATATGCAATTGTGGATAAAGAGAATATCAAAACGTGGTAAGTTTAGAAGCAGGAAAGACGACTATTCTAAGAGTCGTGTTTTCGACGACACGACTGGGCACACATTCGTGTCGTCGAAAACACGACTACTCATACAGTCGTGTTTTGCTTATAGACGACCTTGTAACAACCTGAAGCATTCTGTGTTTAATATGCTTGTCTCTCACTTGTACAGGACGTGGTTCCTCACCTTACTTAAATGTTTTCTCTTTACGGATCCCCCGGCATCCCTGGACACTATTGTCTCTGATAGACAGAAGGGCCTTCTGAGAGCGGTCGCCGATGTCTTTCCCGAGGCTCACCATGGGTTTTGCTTACGGCATATGGCCGCAAATATGCTTAATACTTGGAAGGATAAGTACCTGAAGGAACTTCTATTCCGAGTTGCAAAATGCTTCAGGAGACCAGAATTCGATGCAACGATGGAGAAGATGAAGGAACACAATGAGGCGGCCTGGAAATATGTTGACAATATTCCGAAAACACATTGGGCGAACGTAGAATATCCGGGTAAAAGGTACGGCACTCTCACGTCGAACGCGTCAGAAAGTGTAAATAATATGCTTCTAAAGGCAAGGTTTTGGCCAATAACTCGGTTGATCGAGCAAACGCGGGCGACCACAAGCGTCCATTTTCAGAGACGCCGAATAGAAGCGGACGGCCTACCAACTCTGTTAACAAAATATGCACAGAATCATATCAATCAGATGAGGAATCAGAGTGCTGGAACAGTTCGAGTTCAACCGCTATCATTACGGCAGTTTGAAGTGACATCTTTATACCATGTGGTAAGCATACATTCGTTTTCTATAAGATACGACTATAACAAAGTCGTGTCGACGAATACACGACTACGCATACAGTCGTGTCGTCTCATGCACGACTAGTCATACAGTCGTGTCTTCGACGACACGAGTATTCTTGGAAGACACTGATGTTGTTCATGTTGTCTTATCAGGATGTTGTTGAACTTACGAATAGAACATGCACATGCGGCTTCTTCCAGAGCATAGGACTTCCATGCAAGCACGCCATGGCATGTATTGATGAGAGGAGTCTGGAAGCGGTAGAATATTGTGAGAAGTGGTACTGCGCAAGTACGTACCGCAACACGTACGAAGAAGTAGTGTTCCCTACTTTAGACACAAGTCAGTGGGGAAATTACGGGGTTTTATTTAAATGCGAACCGCCAAGGCTTGAAGCTCCAAAGAAGGGCAGGAGAAAGACAAAGAGAATTGAGTCATAGCCCGATCCACCTGCAAGGCCACGCTCGAAATGTGGGAATTGTCGTGAAGTTGGTCACAACCGTACAAAGTGCACTAACAGCCCGGTTCCAAAAGAAAATCGGACGCGCAGGAAACGAACACTTCCGCAACAAGGCAAAATGACTACGAACGAGACATCGCATGTACGCCGCTCCGGCTTACCTCAGCCCCCACCATTCTTCACTTAGGATGTAGTCAAATTCTTGTATAGCGCATATTAACTTCTACCGAAATTAACATCTATACTGTCGTGTATTGTGAAACACGAGTATATATAAAGTCGTGTTGCATTAGAGACGATTATATACGTAATCGTGTTGTATCAGAGACGATTATATGCGTAGTCGTTTTCCATCAGAGACGATTATATAAGTAGACCTGTTGTATGAAGGCCGTATTCACATTAATGCTTGTGATATTTTGTCTACATCTGGTATGAGTCAAAAAAAGAATTGGAATTATGTGAAAGAGAACTGTACAACAAGGTGTCAAAAATGAAATCGAATTATTTGAAAGAGTATGGTATTTACAGCAAATGAACTTTGTATAAAATAATGTGAATAAAATGAATTTCAATTTATTCTTTATCCGGAAGCCGCATAAAACCCGCAACTGTGACGGCATCTTTTGTGCCTTGTTCGGAATCGTCGTCAAACTCGCTGTTAATAACCCCCCGAATCAAGGTTGAAGCAATGACTGGTCGCCACAGTCGTGTGATTGTGGACTGATCAAACTCCGGTGGGTTGACATTGGACGCCAAATGCGCGACGTACATCATGATGAAGATGCCACAGTCTTTTGAGTTTTGTTGCCATGGCGCTTTGGCTATCTGAGTCATCTTCCAGTCTAGCAAACCAAACCACCCCAGCTTGCCTGCCATCACAACGTTCATGAACTGCGTGAATTTGTCAGCAGCTTTTCTGTGATGCGCGGGTTGTAGAAGCGCCATACACAGTGCGAGAAATGGACATACACGAGGCAGAAGTGGGAGCCGGTGCGGATTGGGAAAAATGCGTAGAACATGTTCCTGTTCAAGCCGTCGAGCATCCTTCCGAGCTTTTTAACCAATTTGGCATTATTTCCTCCTTCCTGGTGCTCCTGCGAAACCGACAGAAATTTAGACAACGATGCTCGTAATATCAAACTTAATTACTTATCACTCCTAAAGCAGGGAACACTTACATTGTCGAATATCTCTTTGAATGCGTGGCAACCAAAAAATGCCCAAGGATATTTCATCGGGTTTCTGTCATTGCGCTGCCTCAACAGACTTAAAAACGCATCTATAACCTATGGAAAAACATCCACAGGAGTCATTACACTCGAAGTAAGGCAATATTCCAATTAAAAGTCGATTATTCTATATATACGATTTTCATGCTAGTCGTGTCCTCGATAGACACGACTAGGCGTATATTCGTGTATTGCAAAGACACGACTACGCGCAAAGTCGTGTCTTCGGATACCGACTTTACGTCAACAAAAACATATGAGGAGCATAGGTTTACTTACATTGGTGTTTATTTCTGTTGTCTGTAGGAGGGATAAATAGTCCTCATCACATAGCGTTGGGATTGGATAAGCCTTCCTCGGATTGGCGATCCATCCATCTATTGCCACTCTATCCCGCTCTAACAATACCCCCATGTCGAAGCATAACTCCAAATCGGCATAGTTGTCGGGGAGTGCAATTACAGACTTACACTTTTGAGGGGTTAGGAGGACATCGACGTCAACCGGCTGTGATGCGGTTAAGCCAGTGCCCTCCGCCACCTCCTCCTCCTCCCTCGCCTTCTCCTCCTCAGCCTTCCCTTCCTTGACCTCCTTCGTCTTCTCCTCCTCCATCGCCTCTTCGTCGGCCTGCACCTCCTCCTCCTCCCCCTCCTTCTCCAGAACATCCGCCTTCACCTCCTCCTCGTCGACATCCCCGCCCTTCACATCCTCCTTCACCTCCTCCTTGACGGTTTCGATATCCGACTGGGGTAAGGAAGAGATGACCTCATCGATGATAGAGGTCGCTTGTCGATCGGATATGGTTTGTTCGGAGTCGGCTTTCGGCTGAGGGGACCTATTCCTTCTTTCCTGCTCCTCCGCCATTCTCAGTATATGGTCCTCTTCTCTAATCCTCTGCAATTCCCTCGCGGAGACAGTCCTCATTCGCTTCCTTACCACTACACCAGCGGGGAATAGGTCCCGTCTGTACGGAGGACGGGACTCGACTTCTGCACGCTCCATATCTTCGTTGAATTCTGGTTGGAGCTTCTTCAAAAACAACTTGGCAGAGGATCTCTTTGTAGCCCGTTGAATCTTGTCTTCCTCATCCGCGCGTTTGATGGGAGCTAAATTGACATTTTACTTATTCATGTCAGTAGTAGCAGCACGATAAAAAACATAGTCGTGTTGTATGAAACACGATAAACCACAAAGTCGTGTCTCATTAAACACGACAAATATAATAGTCGTGTATCATGGGGCACGAAAAAATAAATCATCGTCTACAACTTACCTTTACCTCATTTCGTCGAATCCAGATGTGACTTCCTTGCCAGCTCCTTTGTCCGCATACCAATAGGAGTGTTCTTCTTATGCTCCTTGTCACGGGGCCGCTTCTTTGGGTCCATCTGATGCACTGATAACTTGTGTGGCTCCATTTGGGGCCGCTTCTTTGGCCCCATCTGATGCACCGATGACTTCTTTGGCTCCATTTCGGGCCGCTTCTTTGGCTCCTTCGTCGGCTCGTCAGTCATCTCCTCCTTCGGATGCTCAAAGATCTGACCTTCTAACAGCATTGACGCTGAGGCGGCAGAGGCCTTCATAGAGTGGAGAATCTCTCGCACAGGTCCGACTCTCCTTCCCATCTCCTCATACGAAGACAGAGCTATCTCAATTAGTGACTGTATGCCCTGCAGGGCACCCTCCAATCGCCCCATTGCAGTTGCAGTGGATTGGGCAGCCATCCTCGAGGAAGTGGAGGCAGGTTGGTTGGTCGTCCTCTTCATTTCCGGCCTCTCCGGCCTCTGCCGTCGTGGAGGAGGGGCCCCTGAGGTTGACGAAGCAAGGAGAGATGCCTCTCCGGCCATGGGGCTGATTACGTCGACGAGTTCCTCCCCTATTTGAAGATTGTGGAACACTCCCGTTCAATAGTCGGCCATACGGTGCTTCTTCTGTGCACCTTTCTTCACTTCTGTAATGAGGGCCCCACTTCCTGGCCACCTTTTCGCCCGTGGGCTGGTAGGGCCCATGACAGGATGGAAGATTGTCGTGTGCTCGAAAAACCAAATCTGCATAGTAAACAGATGTATACATTATAACAATGCGCGGTTGCCTTAGTCGACTATAAGCTCAACACGAATTGAACTATGGTCGTCTCCTAAAGAACACGACTTTATACCTAGTCGTGTTCTATCATACACAACTATAAATATAGTCGTGTTCTATCATACACAACTATAAATATAGTCGTGTTCTATAATACACGACTATATATATAGTGGTATTGTATGAGACTTTTTCCCGATCGAGGACTATGAATGCTACATACCTGAAGGACATATGCGGCGCCATTTAGGCATCCACCGCCCAGGCACTCTCCTTGCGATCTCGCACCCACTAGTCTGCTGGTATGGGTTATACCAGAAACCAACATCTTATGTATAGCCCCAGCCCAATTGTATGACCTCAATCTTGGGAGGTCGTCAATGTAACGGTACAAAGAGGGATGAACCGCTCTAGTGCTGTGTGGAAACAGCACCGTGCAGAAGAGGAGGCAGATGATCATCCTCGCAATGTCCTCCTCTTCCATCTTCAGTTCGCCCGCGCTAAGCTTGTCTATGATTTCCTCAAGGTGTGGAATTTCCGCTCTCCTCGCGGCGAAGTACTTTCTGAAGAATTGACCTTCCGGTCGGCGTGTCAAGGAGGGGAGGACCTCAACTCTTTCGCCCTTTGCAGGCAATCCGGTGATAAGGACAACATCTTCCTCTGTGAAATGTAGCATCCTACCCTTGATATTGAAGACCTTCGCCGACTCATCCCAGTACCTGACCAAATGGTCGAGGAGGTTCCGAGATACAACTACGTCCTCACCTTCAAAAATGACAGCGAAACCAGCCTCTTTGATAACTTGGGCACATCTTTGGTGACGCTGTAGGAGGGCCGCACACTTTTTCATCGCTCCCGGTTGGCAACACGTCTTCAGCGCCGGTCGCGCATTATATGTTCTCTTCACTGGTCGGTCCATCGGAGCCTTCCTTTTCCTGCCCCTCTGATTTCGCTGCCGAGGTGCCAAGACAAAATCATGATCCTCCTCCTCTTCCGATGGTATTTCCTCCATAGACTCATCTCTTTTTTTATCCATCTGCAAGGAGTGAGGTATAGTGGTCAGTAGAAAAGTCTCCTCGGTGCAACACGAAAATATAAAAGTCGTGTCATCGCTGACACGACTAAATACAAAGTCGTGTCTACTACAGACACGACTTTATAGTTCATAGTAAAAATTAAAAATTCAAATGTCGGACCTTATGAAACTAAAATCAGTAAGGATAGTTGTAACTTACCGTAGTTTAGTCGTCTGTATGTGTATATTTCCTCGCAGGTGCCTTTCACAGTCTTCCTCACCGTCAACCGAAGCTCAATCCGGTCAATCCGCCTGTTGCATGCAGGCGGAGGGAGCCTCGGGGGTCTTCAGAAGGTTGAAGATAAGAAATCCCGACGGATGCGCTTCAAATCGCCGCCTTTGTCCACTCTCCCTCAGTCGTGTCGTAGAAATTCAGCAGGGGGGCAGCTCGATATCGAGATGGGGGACGCGAATAGGCTCGAACTCGTCCGTATATTCCACCGGTTGAATCGCCGCTCCAACTCGCCGGTCGCCGATGTATATCGCCGGAGAACTTCACCCTTTTTTCGTGTTGTACACAACACGCCTCTTCGCACAGTGTTAGCACGAAAAAATAGAAGAAAGGGCATTTTGGGTACTTCAAGTCCAGATTCCGGGTCATATGAGATTTCACGGGAAAAACCTGGTAATATGGAAATATTAAATTTGGCGCTAGGTAATATGGAAAAAACTCCCCTTTTCCACAATGTAGCTTAAGCGCCTAAAAATGTGTGAATACGGAGAACTACAGTTTTGGAGGCGAAGAAAAGGAAAATCATCTGTTACTAAATTCATGAAGAAGATTCCAAAGGAGGTCAAGCTGCCCCTCTATTAGAGGTCAAGCTGATATTTATATGCAAATGATGCAACTACCCCATAAGAAAGGGCTAACTTTTATCAGTAAAACTATTCATTAGCGTACCATTCACTTCTAGCAATAAGATTATGATATTGCGTATGGTACGTAACAAAAAATCAAACAAAACTCTTGGCTAGGAGAAGCTTTTCCGCGCCCTTTTGGGCCTATATAATCTTTCGTCTATGCTTGTTTGATTGGAGAAGATATGTAATTATCAATCAAACGAATCTGTCAGCTCGCAAATCAAACCTCTCTAACTCATGCAATTGGACTTCCCCTTCTTTGCACTATTGCTAGAACTAGCACCAAAGCTTTACTGCGCCGTTTTTTGCCCTATTTAATCTTTGATATGTCCTTATTTTATTGTTAAATTCATTTTCACTATTCATAGAATACATTGTTCACCAAAAACACTATTCACTATCTTTCTCAAGTCGTGGTTACTGTAGCAGTTCAAAAACCAGCCCAAAATCCTTCCTTTTTTCCCTCAATCTTTTCCTCTTCTCCCGGCGATCGACTCTCCCCTCCTCTTTGTTTTTCGGCCAAAAACACCACCCAAATCACCCAGAAACAGCCCCGGCAAACTGATGTTTTTTCCTCCAAAGTTCTCTCCCTGTCCTCTCCTCCTTGTCCCAACTGTTCTATGTTTTTATCGGCAGTTCCAATCCAAAAAGTCCTCTTGCTCCTCCGATTGCATGACCAAGTCCCAGTCGAACACGCCTTTGCACTGCGTCCAAACCGAGTCCGAAATCGAGTTTCTAATTCGAGTAGGAGTCCGTCTCTTCTGGCATTTCGCCGTGAACCCATATCCAATCGTCGTCTCGCCAAGCTCCGCCACAGTCTCCACTGGCCGAGGTCTACACCGGCGCTCGACAGAGCGCCGTGTGAATGGCCAGAGCTTTGGCTCGGGTCGATTCTTTTTCTTTTCTTTTTTACTGAACCGAACCATTCCTTTCTTCTTTTTTTCTATTCTCTTGGCAAAAACCCGTCGTAATGATCTCATCCGTCAACTCTCATCTGAACGGCTTGTACAATTATACTTTAATTCAGCGTCCGTCTAATGTGCTTTACTTTGGCTGATCTGCAACATGTGCTTCGAACAAATGAGGCTCTTTAAAACCCGTCAACGTGCCCTCAACCATTGGATCTTTGATCTCTTTGCCTAAAAACCCAATTGAAGTGCGATGAATCTATAATCTGTAACTCGAGCTCTTATAAACCTACACAAACAATCAAATTAACTTAGACGCATAATTTCTTATTAAAATAAATTAAAGTCCTAATTATTAAATTAATTCTAATAACTCATAATTATTCTTAATTATTATGAAATATTTATTAATTATTATGAAATGTCACTAATAAATTAAATATTAGAGGTATATAAATGTGTGTCTTTATGTGTATATCATATCCTCCACAATCGACAATGGAATCAGTCGTGCAAAACTGGGGCGGAGCAGCCTCGGCTGAATCAACCCACTCTAAGCTGGGATCAAAGTTTTTTATTATGAGTCTTGATTACGTGTTCAATCCAAGGATAGGGGTGGGGGATGGTTCTAGTAGGCGGAAAGGAGAAGCAGGACAGAAGGAAGAAGTAGGGAAGAAAGGAGGGGAGGGAGGAAAGAAAGCAAGGCCCGTGTTTTTTCGGCCTCCCCGACGTGTTTTCAGCCTCAAAATACCCTGTGGGTGTTTTAATCTTGAAAAAGTTTAATGATGGCAACTTGGTCTGCTCTTAAATTTGGAAAACCGGTGCCAAACAGGTTTCTAACCCCATTTTCATCCATGGTTTCAAAAAAATTAAGCGTTGCCAAACATGCTGTTACATTCTTGTTCTAACAATAGTGCACAGAAAGCGCATGATAGGATCCTTTCTCTTTGAACGACCTATCTTGACTGATTGGAGTTAAACATGAAGTAATTCCAAAAAGATTGGAAGAAGAAGAAGAATTGGGAAGATGCAGAGCATCAAAGTTTTCTCATAAAAATTCATCTCCCTCTACATCAGTTCTCCATACTTAGATAGAGATATCTGGGTGGTTACGGGAGTTACAAGTCTCAACCGATTGACAACCACTCCCATGTCTCATACAGACAGGTTTTATTTCACACATACAATACAACATATATTTACAACAGCATAACACATATTTAATAATTTACAAGGACTTAGAGTACTAGGACTCTACCAACTCCTCCCCCCTTAAACTGGGTTCTTGTCCTCAAGAACAAAGTCAGGGAACTGTTCTTTGAGGTTGGATGTATCTTCCCAAGTGGCGTCCGCTGGGGACAAATTCTTCCAGTGGATTAAAACTTCATTCTTGCCGTTGAGTGTGCGTGAATCAAGGATGGCCTGAGGGCGGATCACGGAAGTGGGATTGTCTTCAAAGATGTGAGGTAATTCTTGAGTGATATCTGCTTCTTTACCCAACTTCTTTTTAAGGAGTGCAACATGGAAGACCGGGTGGATACGAGCTCCAGCAGGCAACTGAATTTGATAAGCAACAGAGCTAATCTTTTTGATGATTTTATAAGGCCCATAAAATTTAGGAGATAGCTTTAGTGAAGTCCTGCAAGCAACACTTTTTTGACGATAAGGATGCAACTTTAGGTAAACCACATCTCCCACTTGATACTCAACTTCTCGATGAGATTTGTCATAAATCTGTTTCATCCTATCTTGTGCCATCAACATGTGGTAACGCAAGTTCTTGAGAATCTCATCTCGGGTCACCAATGCTTTTTCAACACCCTCAACACGTGTTGTTCCAGCAACATGGTCTAGAATAGTTGGAGGTTGACGCCCATATACAGCCTCAAAGGGAGTCATTTTAATTGAAGAATGCCAACTTGTATTATAACAATACTCTGCCCAAGATAAATACTTAATCCATTCCTTTGGTTTCCCACCCACAAAGCACCTTAAATACATTTCAATGGTCCTATTGACGACCTCAGATTGTCCGTCAGACTGTGGATGGTAGGCTGTTGAATAATTGAAACTTGTCCCATTTAAATTGAACAATTCTTTCCAAAAAACACTTGTAAAGATAGGGTCCCGATCACATACAATGGATTTAGGCAACCCATGGAGTTTGAATATGTTTTCAAAAAACACTTTAGCAACACCTTGAGCTGTATAAGGATGAGTAAGTGGAAGAAAATGTGCATACTTGCTCAAACGATCCACCACACTTAAGATTGTTGTCTTACCAGAAGACTTTGGTAGTCCCTCTATAAAATCCATTGATATGTCTTCCCAAATCCTTGTTGGAACAGGCAAAGGTTGCAACAAGCCAGCCGGCAATTTGGTCTCACTTTTATGTCGCTGGCAAGTGTCACAGTCTCTAATAAAATTTTTTAAAGACTGCTTGAGACCAACCCAGTGAAACACTTTCTTCAATCTGTGCATTGTTTTGAGATAACCTTCATGTGTGGTTCCATGAAATTGGCTAAGAATACCTTCAATCAAATCTGAGTCTGTAGGTAGATAAATACGATCCTTGTAGAAAACCAACCCATTCTTTATTGACCATGGTGGCTTAAGAGAGTTATCTGCAAGGGCCTGGTGAACCCGTTGAAGAGAGGGGTGATCTCGGTTGATTTCTTGGATCGAGGCAAGCCATTGAGGAACTGGAAGTGATAAAGCAAACAACTCAGGCTTGTCTTCCACATGTGATCGCCTTGACAGAGCATCAGCCACTTTGTTATCCTCTCCTCTCTTGTATTCAATTACATAGTCATACCCCATTAATTTAATGAGCCATTTTTGTTGGGCCACCATTGAAATTTTTTGTTCCAACAAATGTTTGAGAGATCTCTGGTTAGTCCTCACAATGAACTGCTTGCCCAATAAGTATGGCCTCCACTTTTGCACAGACAATACCAACGCCAACATTTCCTTTTTATAAGTCGAGAAGAGTAATTTATTTCCCTGTAAAGAGTGACTGAAGAAGGCAATTGGACAATTTTCTTGCATTAAAACTGCGCCAATTCCATTCCCATAAGCATCACATTCAATGACAAACTGTTTGTCAAAGTTTGGTAAAGCTAGCACTGGTGCGTCCGTCATTTTCTTCTTCAATAAATCAAAGGCACTCTCAGCTTCTGGCATCCACAAAAAATTATCTTTTTTAAGCAATTTTGTGAGAGGCCCCGCAATTCGTCCATAACCTTCTATGAATTTTCTATAATATCCAGTGAGGCCTAAAAACCCTCTGAGAGCCTTGAGAGAAGTAGGCTTAGGCCAATGAAGCATGGAATCAATTTTTTCGGGGTCAACAGCAACTCCATCTTCATTTATAATATGGCCCAAGTAGTGTACCTGCGATGTCATAAAAGCACATTTTTCTCTTTTGACAAAGAGTTGGTTAGTACACAATACATCAAAAACAATAGTCAGGTGGTGGATGTGGTCATCAAAATTTGCACTGTAAATTAGGATGTCATCAAAGAAAACTAGGACAAATTTTCGTAGGTATGGCTGAAAAATTTAATTCATGAGTGACTGGAATGTGGAAGGGTCATTTGTGAGGCCAAAAGGCATCACTAAGAATTCATAGTGGCCTTGGTGTGTTCGGAATGCAGTTTTGGGAATGTCAGGTGGATAAATCCAAATCTGATGGTATCCTGATCTGAGGTCTAGTTTAGAAAAAACCTTTGCGCCATGGAGTTCATCTAACAATTCATCCACCATCGGGATTGGAAATTTATCCTTCACTGTGATGTTATTTAAGGCTCTGTAGTCTATGTACATGCACCAGGAACCATCATGTTTTTTGACAAGGAGCACTGGGGAAGAATAAGGGCTGGTGCTTGTTTGAATTGTGCCTACCGCTAACATCTCCAATACAATCTTCTCAATCTCAGCTTTCTGAAAGTGTGGATACCGATAGG
Organism: Houttuynia cordata; assembly: GCA_039654745.1. Classification (NCBI taxonomy): domain Eukaryota; kingdom Viridiplantae; phylum Streptophyta; class Magnoliopsida; order Piperales; family Saururaceae; genus Houttuynia; species Houttuynia cordata. The sequence continues at coordinate 7,690,836 of CM077504.1, forward strand.
GTCTCATAGAAACAGGTCCGTTGTTGGGAAGAAGTGGTATTCGATGATCATGCTTGCGCTGGGCGGAAGGCTTGTGGGAGGCTCAAATATCTTCTTGTATTTTTTGAGGAGTGAGGCTAATATTGGAGATGTGGATTTTGGCGGCTTCAGTTCTGGGCTCTCCATTGTGATTGCATTTAAGATAATCCCATGCATTTGCTTTCTGAGATCTCTACATATTTGAAAGTCTTTAACAAGCTTATCTTTAGGTGCTTGTGAGCCCCACAAAATAATGTCCTTTCCATTTATTCTAAACACCATCTTTAATGTGTGGAAATCCCAAACAATCGGTCCAAGAGTCCTCAACCATTCCGTTCCCAACACCATCTCATACCCTGAAATCGGCAAAATATGGAAATTTATTTTTAATGTAAAATTTTGGACACTTACAGGGACCGCTTCACACTGGTCGACGCTCTTCATTTGATTTCCATTTGCTACTGTTACCGAAAACTGGTTATCTTCAATAAGGCGCAACCCAATTTTCCTTGCCAGCCTCTCACTCATAAAATTATGAGTCGATCCCGAGTCAATAAGCATTGTCGCTGCCACTCAATTAACATATACTTTAACTCGCATGGTTTGTAAAGAAGAAGTGTTCATCAATGCATTCAATGAAATAGAAGGCACTTCTTCATGGAAATCACCCTCATCATCTGTCTGCACTTGGCTATCTTCATTTTCCCATTGGGCTTCAATTAAAAACAATTTTTTACAGCGGTGACCGGGAACAAACCTTTCATTACAATGGAAACACAATCCTTTTGCCCTTCTCTCTTGAAGCTCTGCAGGCGTCATTTTCTTAATATCCATTATCTCCTTGGCAGGTGGATTCTGCATTTTTTTTACATCCATGGATGAAGGATACAAGTTTCTAAAGGCTCCACTCACTGAAGACTTGTTTTTAAGAACTCGTGCTTCATATAGACGGGCAAGTCCATATGCCTCCACCAAGCTAGCGGGTCATCCCGCTAAGACATCAGCCTTAATATTGTCTTTCAATCCACTTACGAAGCTTCCGACTTTCTGCATCATAGTCAAAACTCCGGCTTTGGGCAACAAGCGCTCAAAGGCCTTTTGATATTCTTGTACTGATCCAGTTTGTTGTAACCTTGTCAATTCACCAAAAAAATTCAGATATTGGGAAGGGCCGAATCGGGTAAAAATAGCCTGCCAACCAGGAACTCCTTCAGACTCCTTTAAATCTTGGAACCATAACTGTGCATCCCCAGAGAGATGAAAGGAGGCCATTGAAACTCTTTCTTCCATAGGTACAGAATAGAAGTCGCAGAATTGCTCGACCTGGCATGCCCAACTCGTGGGGTCTCCTTCACCATCGTACTTCAGAAATTGGAGTTTCAGATTTCGGGCGGCTTGAGAGAATGCTGCAGATTCTAGGCGTTCATGATTCTGATCAATCACCAAACGAGTGTTAGAATGGTGTTCCAGATTGTTTTGAGTATGAGAACTTTCCCCTCGTTCACGTTGGATTTGAGCAGAATTCTGGGTTGCCATTTTACCACGATCAGGGGGAATTGTCTCTTGTCTAGACACAAGAATTTGTAATTGTTTCAGGACTTCACCCATCTGGGACTGCAAGACTACAATATCACTGTCGGTTTTGCTTGGAGTGCCAGCAGATCTCAGAGGTGGAAATTCTTCATCAACCACGTCCAGATGATCCTCCATGCGAGGCTCCGATACCAAGTTGATAGGATCCTTTCTCTTTGAACGACCTATCTTGGCTGATTGGAGTTAAACATGAAGTAATTCCAAGAAGATTGGAAGAAGAAGAAGAATTGGGAAGATGCAGAGCATCAAAGTTTTCTCATAAAAATTCATCTCCCTCTACATCAGCTCTCCATACTTAGATAGAGATATCTGGGTGGTTACAGGAGCTACAAGTCTCAACCGTTTGACAACCACTCCCATGTCTCATACAGACAGGTTTTATTTCACACATACAATACAACATATATTTACAACAGCACAACACATATTTAATAATTTACAAGGACTTAGAGTACTAGGACTCTAACAGCGCACCAATTCAATGAGGTAGAGGAGTCTGATTTGCGAGTCAGCGTATTCATTCATCACCCCACTCCCGTATACACAGATAGACTACCGTCTTAATATACACCACCGACCATGTAAAGGGTAGATTGTCTAAATCGTGGGGGGGTGAACTACTCATCCTTTAACCTTTAAGTGTTCTTGTTTAAAGCATCCCATCCAAGCTTTTTCGTAGGATTTTTGGGGCTTTTTAGAATTAGTCAGAGAAAGCGTGTATGAAACATACAAATAAGGTAGCGAATATAAAAACTACTAAAATTATGGGCAGTACAATGTCATAATTCTATGTTATCTTACCATCTGACTCTGCATTGTTATAACAATATCATAAAATTCAAAATTGCTAATCGGCTAGAATCCTTTTTTGTATTCATATATGTCAGCACACAGCGTGATCTCCAAATCCCTTCTTTTCAAAAAATTCAAAGAAAAAAGAGAAAGAAAATAAAACTTATTAGTGGTAGATTATAATCGGGTCCCAATACCCGATAAATTGGACCCTTAGAAGGCCATGATCGGAGCTTCTCAAGTCTCTCTCACCGAGTCATCCACTTTTCATCATCGGTTCTCTAGTTCCAAGAAACCAAAAGAACCGACATGATGAAGTTGCAAATCTATGCTGATCGAATGTCCCAACCTTCCCGTGCAATCATCATCTTCTGCAAGTACATCCCCCATCTTTTCTGTTCTTTTTTCCATAATTTTAGCTATCTTATAGTGCAAAAACACTGCGTATCTGTTTTTCTTCATTCTTATAGAACCAAGGTCTGAATCTCAATTGGGTTAGTTCAATTTCTAACAAATACCATATTTCTCAGATATATTGACTCACTTTTCTTGTGTTTTATTTTTGGAATTAGTGTAGTAATTTAGTTGTTCTATATATATGTGAGTATGTTTGTAGGATAAATGAGATAGAATTCGAGGAGATTGCGATCAATCTCGGGAAGGGTGAGCATCGTTCTCCAGAATTTAAAGGTAAATCTGTGAATGTTCTGATATTTCAGTATGGTTCTTCAGATTTGTTGGGTATCTTTATTTGGATTATAGATTTGTGTTGAGATGATATAGATGTTATGAATTGATTCATGCGTTTCAGCCCTTTACGCATGTTAGCTTTGTCTATCGTGCAATAATTTCGTGCCCTCTAGACAGCAACATCCGGAGCTGATAAACCCACTCAATTTTATCCTCGTTTAGATGACTCATACAGTCGGTTCTCTTGTATGCCAATTACAGGTGTTGGGTATTATCAACAAAATACAGGTGTAGACCAATTTTCATTAATATTCATTATTGATAAACTTTCTATTATAAAAGGGCTAGTTTTTCTAAGTCTTCTTTATATGCACATCACCGTGTGTGAAATACTCTCTGGCTGTGCGATTTCAATCAGGCGGGGTTTGAATCACCCACCTGCCACGTTATACATGCAAGCTGTTGGAGTGCAATATGGTGATTATTAACATATCCATATTAGTAAATCTGTAGTGTGATTCACTAGGCATTTAGAACATTTTTACTCGAAGTAGGACACCACTTCGACATGCAGTTTTTGCTGTTCTTGATTTCGAAAACCATGGATGTTTTAACAAGTATGTTTGAGAAAAAGATGGCTCTGTTTCTTTAGTAGCTATAATTTTTTTCAAATTCACTTCTGTAGAAGCTCAAATTAAGTGTGAGATCTGATACAGGTAAATCACGCATCGTTTCATAATTAGATTATGTGATGCCCATTTGCTGCTGAGTGATGTGTTAAAACACTTTGAACTGTGCCCTTTGACGATGAAGCCTCAAGCTAATCACTGCAGCATTATACGACATCAGTAACCTCAACTGTTTACTGTTTGAATTAGAAAAATGGCATGTTATGAACACCTAGTTTCTAAGTGCATCCCAATTTGATTTCCAGAGATCAACCCTATGGGGCAGGTTCCTGCTATAGTCGATGGAAGATTGAAGCTGTTTGAGAGGTACTTTTTATTCCTTTATAGCCATCCAATACCTTTCCGCGCATATTTGGTTAGCAAGAAAGGAAAAGAACAAAAAAGAAAGTTAATAGTTTTCTTTTTTCCCGTTTTTGGAGAGCAAGAAAAAAAATAAGAGCAGAAAACATGTTTTCCCTCAAGTGGAGCCCACATAAGAAATGCCTTCATAACTTTTTCTTGCCTTTTCTTTCTCTAACAGCAATAGAGAGAAAATAACAATGAAGGGAAAATATGTTTTCTTTTCTATGCTTTCTATCCGAACACATGAAGGAAAATCGATTTTCCATTTTCTTGCTATCCAAACACAAGGGAAAAATGTACTTCTTTTCTAGTCTTTTCTTGCTTTTTCCATCAATTTTATCTTTTCATTTCTTTCTTTCTTTTACCCACTACTCAAACGGACCTTCCATATTGATTCTGGCGGCTTCACTTATCCATCCATTTCCAGAATAAATTATCTGATTGTCACTAAATAATTCTAAAACAAACAGGTGAAAAACGACTGTTGCCTATCAACTTTTGCTCTTTGTTCTACTTGTATTATTTTTTATGTATTATTGTTCTCATGTTTCTTGGTTATTGCAGTCATGCAATTCTAAGGTACCTTGCTTGTGCATTCCCTGGTGTTGCAGATCATTGGTAAATGAAAGCATGAAATTTTTCCCTTGTCATACATGCTATCGTAGGAATTTATGTTATTGTTACATGAAACATTTGGAAGCTTTAATTTCTAATATTTATATATATGTTCATACTGATATCTTTTTGAACGATTAAATATTCTTCAATGCCTAACCTTCTTTCTACTTTTCTCTTTGTGGCTTCCTTGTAAGGTATCCAGCGGATCTGTCTCGCAGAGCTAAGATAGACTCAGTCTTGGATTGGCATCACAACAATCTTCGTCGTGGTGCAGGTGTTTATTTATTACTTCTGGATACCTTTGCTGACTGATGTCCTATGACCTTACTTTTTGTTAACCACATTAATCTAGTTTCTTGTTAGTGCAACTGAGTCCTAAATTTAGTTAAATTAGCTTCCATGGCTTTTGAAATGTTTGAGGAAACTTCATCTTTTAATGAGCATATATGTAACTATCGATGCTGGTTTCTTGGTATTTTATCATCTAATATCGAGATAACCATATTAAAGAATAGACTTTTGTTGAGAATGGCTTCTTTTTGTCTTGTGCTTCTGTTCTTCTGTTTACTAAGTGTCATCTTCATTCACAGCTCCATTTGTTCTGAATTCTGTGTTAGCCCCTGCACTTGGTCTTCCTCTGAATCCACGTGCAGCTGCTGAGGCTGAGAAAATTTTGACTTCGTCCCTGTCTAAACTTGAATCCTTTTGGCTGAAGGGGAATGGTAAATTTCTTTTGGGTGGCCTCAAGCCCTCTATTGCAGATCTGAGTCTTGTCTGTGAAATCATGCAGCTTGAGGTAATATAAAGTGTCAAACATAGCTAGTCATTCAAAGTTCCTTCAATGCCTAAGAAACTTACACAGGATAATTTGCTGTCTCAGCTTGTTGATGAGAATGACCGTGATCGTATACTGGGCCCACATAAGAGGGTTTTGAAGTGGATAGAAAATGTAAAAGCAGCCACACAACCTCAGTTTGAGGAGGTCCATACTTTCCTTTACAAAGCTAAAGCTAGAGTACAAAATAGGCAGTCCAAGCTTTAGATAACGAAAAATGTATGTATGCAATTTATTTGTATTCATGTACTACTTTCGTGAAATGCTATGTATGCTTTGAATATATTGAATGTAATAGCTTTTGAGCAAATAAAGCTCTGGAGCAATAAAAGTCTTCTTTTGCTAAGCTTCTGATAAATTTGTTGTTTTTTAATACATTAGGTCCTTGTCTTTCTAGTATGGGCAATGTTGTCATCCATTAGGGTTTGTACATTCTAATTTGGGTTGCTTAGGTGGCAAAGAAGTAGATGAATTATTACTGCCAGAATTACATTTTTTCCCTTTTGTTTTGCTATAGCTAAAACAAAGAAGTTACATTTCATAGCCGGATAACTGTTCTAGTTTCCTTTTCTTTTGTTTGCTGCTATTTTAATGTTATTGCTTGTCTGATCGAATTATATAATCCTAAATTTGGCCCTATATTGTAAACTTGTGGTTTGTTTCATAAGATTCTGGATACTCTATGAAGCTCTCTAGTCCCCTTCCTGCCCATTTATCTGTGGTAAAGTAATCATGACCGTTTGAAGCACAAAAAATAGTAAAACACACCATGGCATGTTAAAAAGGAGGAAAAGCTGCAAGCTGCTCTTCATCGTATATCAACTGGTTCATCTTATCGCTGCAAGTAGCATCAGTCTTCAATTTTTAGGCTCTAAAGTGTCAATAAAATCTCATCTCACAATGGGAGAGAGGAAGAAAGGCAAGGAGTAAGGGTGTAAACGAGCCGAGCCAGCTCGCGAGCTTTTTTGGCCCGGCTCGGCTTAGCTCGACTTTAGGCTTGGCTCGTGCCGGGCTCGGCTCGGCTCGGCTCGGGCTCGTCCCAATACGAGCCGAGCCCGAGCTCAACGATACTCGCTCGGCTCGACTCGTTTTAAACTCGGCTCGAATAAGCTCACGAGCCGGCTCGCGAGCCAGCTCGAGCTCGAGCTCGGCTCGTTATATTATATATATATATTATATATAAATATAAAATAAATATATTTAGTATGTATAAATCTATTTCTAAAAGATGTCAATAGAAGAAAAAAAATCACTTTCTTGTTCATACAGGAAGATATAGTAACCTACTACTTAGGTGCGAAGTTTTGGAAGAGAAATACAAAAGTTCCAAGCTCAATATGCGCTTAGAACCATTTATCAGAATGTAGAATAATTAGAGATAATTAAATTATTTTACTATTTCGTTACTAATTAAGTGCCCTTATGAAGACAAATTTTGCCTTATACTAAACATTGAATTTATTTTTTTTCCACTTCATCGTAAGTTAGAGAAGTTGGTGTTCGATAATTATTTTAAAATATGATAATTGTTTACACAGTTACACTCCTAATGTCAATAGACTTAGTACTATTTTAATCTTTTTATAAATACAATAAATATATTGATATTTTATATGTACAAGTGTACGGTGTTTTATTTTATTTTCTAATTTGGACACATTAAAGGGATATTAGAGTTTTAGTTTTTAAGAACCAAATGTTAAATTTTTATTTTTGAACAAATTTAACTGTTCATTTTTGTTATTTTCCACATGTAAATAACTAAAACTATTAAATTGTAAAGTTATGTTTCGAATATGACACAATATAAATTAATCATTCTTTCAAGTTTTATTATCAACAAAAATAAAATTTGCACTTAAAAAAAAAACCATATCTTTAGGAAGCTATCAACTTCGGATTCCCCCCGCTGCGACTAAGCTGCCGGGGGGTGCTGGCGACGGGGATGGCGGGGGGGGGGGGGGGAACAGAGGAAGCTGGCGAGGGGAGAGGGGCCGCGACGGCGGGCGGGAACAGAGGAAGGAGGGGGGAAGTCGACGGGGCTGCCGGGTGAGGAAGGGGTGGTGCTGGCGAGGGGAGGGGGGCCGCGACGGCGGGCGGGAACAGAGGAAGGAGGGAGGGCAGTGGCAAGGCGACGGCGGCGGCGGTGCTGACTAGGCGACGGCAATGGCGGCAGCGGTGCGGGGCGTCAGGTGAGTTCGTCATCTCCTTCCTTGGCCGCCGCGACGACGGCGGCATAAAAAAAACTTTTTTTTTATTTGTTCGCCGGCGACACCGATGAGTGGGCAGTTCTACGCCGTTGACGGTACGTTCGACCATCGGCCGGTGATGCGCCGGCGAGCTTGTACCTCACGAGCCTGGCTCGAGCCTGGGTCGAACCTTACTGTGTTAGGCACTCGAGCTCGAGCTCGAGCCGAGCTCCAGATTCTTTAACGAGCCGAGCTCGAGCTGGGAGGGACCGAGCTGTAAACGAGCCAAGCCGAGCTCGAGCTCGAAGTTGAAATTTCGAGCTCGAGTTGAGACATGCCCAAGCTCAGCTCAGCTCGGCTCGTTTACACCCCTAGCAAGGAGTGATGAAAAGCATTTTTTCCATCTTCTTGGCCTCACGTAACCGGTAATAGAGAGGTAGCAGGACTGCAGGGTATTATGGCAGATTGAGTAATTGAAACATGAAGGAATAAGTACCTGACTGAGTCATTCCCAAAAAAAGGAAAAAGAAAAAAGTCAGTTCTAAGCTAGCGAGGTGAGGATTTTGCTGGCGATGGCGAGGGGAAGGGGGCTGCGACTAAGCTGCCGGGGGGTGCTGGCGACGGGGAGGAGGGACGGCGACGGGGATGGCGGGGGGGGGGGAGGGAGGAAGCGACGGAGCTGGCGAGGGGGGGGGGGGAACAGAGGAAGCTGGCGAGGGGAGAGGGGCCGCGACAGCGGGCGGGAACAGAGGAAGGAGGTTGGCGCTGGCGGCGGCGGGCAAGAACAGAGGAAGGAGGGGGGAAGTCGACGGGGCTGCCGGGTGAGGAAGGGGTGGTGCTGGCGAGGGGAGGGGGGCCGCGACGGCGGGCGGGAACAGAGGAAGGAGGGAGGGCAGTGGCAAGGCGACGGCGGCGGTGCTAACTAGGCGACGGCGATGGCGGCAGCGGTGCGGGGCGTCAGATGAGTTCGTCATCTCCTTCCTTGGCCGCCGTGACGACGGTGGCATAAAAAAACTTTTTTTTATTTGTTCGCCGGCGACACCGACGAGTGGGCAGTTCTACACCGTTGACGGTACGTCCGACCATCGGCCGGTGATGCGCCAGCGAGCTTGTACCTCACGAGCCTGGCTCGAGCCTGGGTCGAACCTTACTGTGTTAGGCACTCGAGCTCGAGCTCGAGCCGAGCTCCAGATTCTTTAACGAGCCGAGCTCGAGCTGGGAGGGACCGAGCTGTAAACGAGCCGAGCCGAGCTCGAGCTCGAAGTTGAAATTTCGAGCTCAAGCTGAGACATGCCCAAGCTCGGCTCAGCTCGGCTCGTTTACACCCCTAGCAAGGAGTGATGAAAAGCATTTTTTCCATCTTCTTGGCCTCACGTAACCGGTAATAGAGAGGTAGCAGGACTGCAGGGTATTATGGCAGATTGAGTAATTGAAACATGAAGGAATAAGTACCTGACTGAGTCATTCCCAAAAAAAGGAAAAAGAAAAAAGTCAGTTCTAAGCTGGCGAGGTGAGGATTTTGCTGGCGATGGCGAGGGGAAGGGGGGCTGCGACTAAGCTGCCGGGGGGTGCTGGCGATGGGGAGGAGGGACGGCGACGGGGATGGCGGGGGGTGCTGGCGAGGTGAGGAGACGATGGTGCTGGCGGGGAACGACGGAGCTGGCGAGGGGGGGGGGGGAACAGAGGAAGCTGGCGAGGGGAGAGGGGCCGCGACGGCGGGCGGGAACAGAGGAAGGAGGGTGGCGCTGGCGGCAGCGGGCGAGAACAGAGGAAGGAGGGGGGAAGTCGACGGGGCTGCCGGGTGAGGAAGGGGTGGTGTTGGCGAGGGGAGGGGGGCCGCGACGGTGGCGGCGGTGCTGACTAGGCGACGGCAATGGCGGCAGCGGTGCGGGGCGTCAGGTGAGTTCGTCATCTCCTTCCTTGGCCGCCGCGACGACGGCGGCATAAAAAAAACTTTTTTTTATTTGTTCGCCGGCGACACCGACGAGTGGGCAGTTCTACGCCGTTGACGGTACGTCCGACCATCGGCCGGTGATGCGCCGGCGAGCTTGTACCTCACGAGCCTGGCTCGAGCCTGGGTCGAACCTTACTGTGTTAGGCACTCGAGCTCGAGCTCGAGCCGAGCTCCAGATTCTTTAACGAGCCGAGCTCGAGCTAGGAGGGATTGAGCTGTAAACGAGCCGAGCTCGAGCTCGAAGTTGAAATTTCGAGCTCGAGCTGAGACATGCTCAAGCTCGGCTCAGCTCGGCTCGTTTACACCCGTAGCAAGGAGTGATGAAAAGCATTTTTTCCATCTTCTTGGCCTCACGTAACCGGTAATAGAGAGGTAGCAGGACTGCAGGGTATTATGGCAGATTGAGTAATTGAAACATGAAGGAATAAGTACCTGACTGAGTCATTCCCAAAAAAAGGAAAAAGAAAAAAGTCAGTTCTAACCCCATTGAGGATCCTACCTGATCAAACTGTAACTAGCTGGTGTGGAGGCTTACAATGACTACTACAAAACTTGATGTCGTCTAGAGCTTGACCTGAAAGTAACTCCTTGGGAATATATTGGGAAAAGTATTTGCTTGTCAGTTGTCACTGATTTATATGAACATATTGTTACGTTTTCTGTTTTTGTTTTGGTCCTAGCTAAATTTATTTTCCCTACAGCTTTATCTGCTATATTGATTTAACTTCATCTTACAAATTGCTTTTGCGTAATTTAGTAAAGGCAGCTAGCCATATTGCTTAAGCTAGGAAAAGACAGATATCCAACTTCGGTTCAGAATTGGAACCGAATAAGGGACTAGGTTCTTGGTTCCGGTCCTGTGTGCCTATTACTTATTCAGTTCCGGTTCGGTTCCAGCCAGCTACTCCCTGCTCAGTTTTGGTAGACTTGGCTGGTTGCACATCAATGAAGTGTCAGATTAAGCCACTGATCTATAGCAAAAGATATATTATCTTCTTTTGGTGGATCTTGCTTTTGTTGCTGTTCTTCCTTTTTTAGCTTTCGACTTCCTTCTTTAGGCCTGAGCATTCAGTTCATATATTTATAAAGTCTTGTGGTTGACCTCCATCGTAACCTCGTAGCATTAGATGTCCATGTTTCCTTTTCTCATTTGGGACTAAGGGGCTGTTTCAATGCACCTACAAAAGGACTTTTATGTTTTTTTTATCTTTTCTCCCGTAAAATTTTTTATGGCAAAGAGGTTCTTTTTACCCTTTAAAAGGTCTTTTTTTCTTTCTCCTAGATAAAAAAATATTTGGATAATCTTACCCCTCCACTACTCATCTACCTCGTACAGGAAAAAAATGGTTGCCAGCAACAGTGCCATGGCGGAGCTTCTGCTGGCGTGGTAGTGCAGGTGGCTGGGGCTGTGGCCCCGGCACGACGGCCAACGTATCCTTTTTGGCAGCCACGGGGAAGAGGAGGAAGTAGAGGAGGAGAAGGCGAGATGGGTTGCGGTGGCCTCAGCAGCGAGCAAAGGTGCCGCCTTTGGCGCGAATAATAAGGGGAAGAGAAGAAGGGTAGTGGGGAAGCGTCAACGGGGCTTAGACAGTGGTCGCCGACTGCGAATGGTGAGAGAAGTGGAGAGAGAAACATGCGGGAAGAGACTAAGAAGAGGTGAAAAGGAGAAGGGTGGTGGCCGAGGCCACCAAAAACAAGAGAAGGCCGCGGCGGCGCTAACCAGAGTTGTTGGTTGCGGGAGAGGTAGTGAAGAAGAGGTAGCAGAGAGAAGGTAGAGACTGTGGCTTGCCGACTGCCCTCCCACTCCCACACCATGGTCTCCTGCTGAGGATGACGGTGGCGATCAGTTATGGGGCTGGGCGAGGAGGGCAGCGGGACGTCAGCCTACAGGCTCCCAACCGTCAGGGAAAATGACATCAGAGTTGATGCGGAAGGAGACAGTGGATGCAACGACAGTGCTGGGAATTGGTCAGCGAGGAGGTGGCGAGCGCGGTAAGGGAGAAAGTAGAGATGGATGAGGGTAAGATGGATATTTCTGTATAAATTTTTTTTAATTTCGCTAATATAAAGAAAAAGGTAAAAGATTGGAAAGATGAACATAAAACATAAGCCTCCTTTTAATCCATTTAGCAAAAGGAAAATAACGGAAAAAGACTTCTTTTTTGTTCCAAAGTGCCATCCAGGCGCTGCTAAGTACTTGGACTTTTAACTTCACTTTTTTGCTTCCCTAGTAGCTTTTGTTTGTTCATACGGGATGTGTTAATTCTGTCATATTAGCTCTTCTTTTGGTATTTTGATTTGTTTTTTCTCTTGATGTTTGTGTTATCCACCGCTCACCGCAAGCAGTGAAGAATATTTTCTCCTACCAACATGGCTTTTTATGAAGTCCTACCAACATCTTCAGTCACTCTGTAGCCAAAAAAATAAAAAGACTTATGTTTTGCAACAAATATTAACCACCTGTTTTATACTTATTATAGCTTGATAACTATTCGAATTTTCATTCCTGATATGCTTCCTTTTCTTTGTTATCGCTTATTTCAACACAGCAACACCTTGCTTAATTTAATTTGCTCTTAGTATAATATGAGCTCTGTTTAATAAGTTTTGGGACACCTATGACATAGGGTCTCATTTCTGTTTTGATTTGTCTGTGATATTATTCATGGCAAGGAAAATAGAAATGGATACAAAATGAAATTGCACAAAAAATAGTAGAACACACCATGGCATGCTCAAAAAAGGATCTGCCATTGATGCTATAAAGCTGCAAGCTGCTCTTCATCGTATATCAACTAGTTCATCTTATTGTTACATGTTGTTAGACCAGCTTCCTTAAAATTTGACATTATCAGTTTATTTAGATAGCATCAGTCGTCAATTTTTAGGCTCAAGTGTCAATAAAATCTCTTCTCACACTGGGAGAGAGGTAGAAAGGCAAGGAGTGATGAAAAGCATTTTTTCCATATTCTTGGTCTCACCTAACCGGTAATAGAGGGCTAGCAGGACTGCAGGGCATTATGAAAGATTGAATAATTGAAACATGAAGGAATAAGTACCTGAATGAGTCATTTCCAAAAAAAAGGAAAAAGAAAAAAGAGGCAGCTCCAACCCCATTGAGGGTCCTACCTGATCGAACTGTAACTAGCTAGTGTGGAGGCTTACAATGACTATTTAAAGACTTGATGTCCTCTCGACCTTGACCTCAAGTAACTCCTTGGGAATATATTGGGAAAAGAATTTGCTTATCACTGATTTATATGAACATATTGTTACATTTTCTATGTTTTCCTTGCTAAATTTATTTTCCCTACTGCTTTATCTACTATATTGATTTAACTTCATCTTACAAATTGCTCTTCAGCTAGGAAAAGAAGGCTAGCCATACAGCTTAAGCTAGAAGAAGACAAATCTCCGACTTTGGTTCAGAATGGGAACTGAATAGGGAACTAGGTTCTCGGTTCCGGTCCTGCATGCCCGTTACTTATTCAGTTCCGGTTCGGTTACAGCCTAGTGGCTCCCTGTTCAGTTTTGGTGGACTTGGCTAGTTGCACATCATTGAAGTGTCAAATTAAGCCACTGATCGATACCAAAAGATATATTATCTTCTTTTGGTGGGTCTTGCTTTTCTTGCTGATCTTCCTTTTTTTAGCTTTTGACTTCCTTCTTTAAGCTTGAGCATTCAGTTCATATATGAAGTCTTGAGGTTCACCTTCATTTTAACCTCTTAGCATTAGATGTCCATGTTTTCATGCATGTTTCTGATCCTTTTCTCATTCGAGGCTAAGTACTTGGACTTTTAACTTCACTTTTTGCTTCCCTTTACCTAGTAGCTTTTGTTTGTTCATACCCGATGTGTTATATGTCATATTAGCTCTTCTTTCGGCATTTTATTTTGTTTTTTCTCTTGATGTTTGTGCTATCCACTGGAAGCAGTGAAGAATATTTTCACCTACAATCATGGTTTTTTATGGAGTCCTACCAACGTCTTTAGTCCCTCTGTAACCAAAAAGCAAAAAGACTTATGTTTTGCAAAAAATATTAACCACCTGTTCTATGCTTATTATAGCATGATAAGTATTCGAATTTTCATTCTCGATATGCTTTCCTTTTCTTTGTTTTCGTTTATCTCATTGCAACGACAAAGTGCTTAATTTTGGTTTCCTCTTAGTATAGTATGATCTCTGTTTAATAGGTTTTAGGACACCTATGAAGTCCTATGGGGTCTCATTTCTATTTTCGTTTGTCTGTGATAATTTAATCAAAGTAGGGAAAATAGAAATGGATACAAGATGAAATTGCACAAAGAATAATAAACACTGATGTAGACCGTAATCTACAGTTAATTCCATTATAGAAGAAAGGGGAGAAAGAGTAGGATTAAAGCTAAGAAAGACTAGGGGTGCGTTTGGAACCTAATAGGTGAAAGGTTGAAAATTTATATCAGCCTGAAAATAATAATGCTGATATTTTCTGATTGGTGACAACCCATTTGGAACCTGAAAGTAATAAGGCGTCAGGGTGAAAATTTTCAGGCCTGATTTCTAAAAGGTGAAATATGTTTGAGAACTGAAAATAAATCACGCTGATAGGAATATTTGTCAGCTTCGGCTATCGTGTAATCGATTACACAATAGAAAGAGCTATCGTGTAATCAATTACACGATAGCTTTTTAATGGGATAAACTTCAACGATGCGTTTCTTATTCATTTCTGATCCATTTTGGCTCTTTTTTTTCATTATTCTTCATTTTTAGTGCTCTTTCTTATAATGATGATATCATAAAGATGTTGAGCCACCACGTACTATTTATTGTGGATTTTGTGGGATTTTTTTAATAAAATATCAAGGTCATTAGGATATTATGATGATAAGAAAGAGCATAAAAAATAAGGAAGAACAAAAAAAATTGCCAAAAACGGACTAAAAATGAGGGAGACGAGGGAGATATGAACTGTTAAAATTTACACGATAGCACACTTTATAGTGTAATTGATTACACGATAGCACTGGTTATTGTGTAATCGATTACACAATAGCACTGGCTATCGTGTAATCGATTACACTATAGCACTGGCACTGGTTATCGTATAATCGATTACACTATAGCACTCGCACTAGTTATCGTGTAACCGATCACACTATAGCATTGGCTATCGTCTAATCGATTACACGCTAACTTTTTTAATTAGAAAAACTTCAACGATATATTTCTTACTCATTTCTGATCCGTTTTGACCTTTTTTTTTCGTTCTTTCTCATTTTTAGTGCTCTTTCTTATAATGATGAAAAAAATGTCCTGGACCAAAAATGAGGGAGATATAATAGGGAGGGGGGTACCTCCGCTTAACGGTGCGGCAGCGGAGGCGTTGGGGCAAACACCGGGGTGACCAGCTTTGGACGATCCGAGCAATTGCCTGGGAGGGGTGGGCACGGGTTCCCTCAGCTCAACGGGGCGGCGGCGACTGGGGGCACAGACTCTCTTGGCTCAACGGGGCACCGTCGAGGTGGGGGTACTCACCGGGGGAGACGAACGTCTGGGAGAGAGTTGACTTTTTTCATTGAAGAGGTGCGACGATCGATTCGTCAGCCAATTTTTCAGGGGTGAAAGGTGAAAATTGTTACCTATCACCTTTCAGGCCCACTTTTCTACCTTTCAGCAACCAAACACCTTTCATGCCTGAAAGGTGACAAGGTGAAAATTTTCACCTATCACCGTCACCGACCACTTTTCACCATTTCAGCTTCCAAACACTTTTCACCCTGATAGGTGAAAATTTTCACCTTTCAGGGCTGAAAAATATTTTTTTTCAGCTTCTAAACGCTCTAGATTAAACTAAATTAGAAAATAACTATTTCATTGATCATCCATTATGAAGTAGGGAAAACCCTTTATATATTTATAGACTCTAAACCATAATCCTAATTGGCATAGGATAGACTTTAAACTATGGTCCTAATTGACATAGGAGTCTAGTTCTAGGAATCCAACTAATGTAGGAAATTAATCATAACTTAACTAGAATAGGGTCATAATAAACACACCATAGCATGTTCAAAAAAGGATCTGGCATTGATGCTATAAAGTTGCAAGCTTCTTTTTGTCGTATATGAACTAGTTCATCTTATCGATGCACACAACTGATGAACAAGGTTCGGTCAAATCCTAGATAACAAAGATTATAACTTTTGTAGATAAACAATATATAATAATTTCAAGGATTGTGACATCTAAAACCATACAATAAGATCACATCTATGGATGGCAACAGCAAGGAAAGACAACACAAATTCTAGGTTCTTAACATAATACAATGCATGCAACGAATACGCGAATCAGATAGGTGATCACAATTGATCACTGCAGTTTCACTAACAACAACGATATATGTATCTCAAACAAGCTTTCAATCCCATACGGATAAGTGTGAGACTACTCAATATGAGTAGCTACAGCGATAGTTTTTTATTTTAAACAAAGAATAGCTAGGAACTGCAAAAACACAAAACCGTTGATATAATTGTGTAAAAGCGTCCTACCAGAATCATTCGTAGAAAACTTCTCTCTTCAGGCTTACTCCTGCCATCCCACGCTCCTGATCCTTTTGTTACTTCTCTTGGTCGGCCAGCAAGTAGGGAGAGACAAGAGAGAGAAGGAGAGAAAGGATCGAGAGAGAGAGATCATGAAAGTGAGAGAAAAGGGACAACATTTTCTATTTATTATGGCATCCAACAAGTTCTACTCCTGATGGAGTTAGGACTGCACTTTCCTATTCAAGTCAATCCTCATCCTAGGTCAAGTCTATCTGATCCCAACCATCTTCTTCCGTGTTAATCCTCTACCATCCATTAGGAACCAAGCCCGAGAGGATTCCTATTTGCCGTTCATCAAACTCCTTCTCTAATCCAACTCCATGTGGGAATACACAATCTCCGAAAGACATACCTCCCACACCCTTATTAGGAAGCCTTTACCGATCAGTTCTCTTAAAGTCCAAGTCGGCCAGGTTTCTAGATAAAAAAAATTATGCTATCAAATTTTTAGGCTCTAAGTGTCAATAAAATCTCACCTCACAACGGGAGAGAGGAAGCAAGGCAAGGAGTGATGAAAAGCATTTTTTCCATCTTCTTGCACCTACCTGGTAATAGAAAGCTAGCAAGACTGCAGGGTATTGTGGCAGATTGAGTAATTGAAACATGAAGGAATATGTAACTGATTGAACCAATCCCAAAAAAGTGAAAAAGAAAAAAGAGGCAGTTCCAACCCCATTGAGGGTCCTACCTGATCGAACTGTAACTAGCTAGTGTGGAGCCTTACATTGACTACTTAAAGACTTGATGTCCTCTCTACCTTGACCTGAAAGTAACTCCTTGGGAATACAACAAAGGTACTCCCTCCGGTCACTTTTAGTTTGGACCATCACCGCGTCATATATTTGGTCAATTATATTGAGATGTGGAGTTTATAGTAAAAGCCTAAGCTTTTCAAGTAAGCTAGTCACCTTTCATCACATAGGCCTATCGACTTCGACCTAGGGTTGCTACCGGGTGGCTGGAGAATAATTAAGAAACAACATCATCTAATTATGGTTCGCTATTTTTGTTAATTTTCTCAATTACAAGTGAAAGGAGGGAGTAGAAGAAAATTTGGCTAAAAGAACTCCCTACAATTTCTCATCTAAGTTGGGTATACTTTTACAGGGACGAGAGGCTGTGGTTTGTTGGAATTGTTTACTTAGGATGGCCCTTGAACTAGTAGATGTGTCATTAGTTACATTGCAAGATTTGTTCTATAACTTATCAGCTCAAGGTAATCACACAAGAAGCAAGTAAACATATATGTTGGAATGTGTCCATGACACAGGTAACATACTTTATTTGGCGTTAGTTGGTAAAAAGACCAAATTAATAGTTCCTCATCTTAAAACCACCCACCCTATCAATCTATAAATAAGGTTATTCCCTTGTACTTGATCCTCAGAAGATAAACGCTTCCAGTTTCCATTCTAATTGTGCTAGCATCATGAAGATGGCTCCATCACATCTTGTTCTTGCCCTCTTCTCTTTAGCTATAACTCTTACTTTTGCATCTGATCCAAGTCCCCTTCAGGACTTTTGTGTTGCTGACCGGAACTCTCCCGGTAAGTCTGCACTTACCAAATTGTAGCAATTTATAACTTCCTAGTCTACTTTTTTTTATGGGTAAATTAATACACCGTATACATTGCATTGCAGTTCGTGTTAACGGCTTTGTCTGCAAGGATCCTGTTATGCATAAAAAATACACATTTTTATATGCCTTTTTACCTGTTTGTTAGTTATAATTTCTAATTAAAATAAGGAATAAAGTGAGTTTTAGTAATTAGTTTAGTAATTAAGAATTAATTAAATAATGCTCTCTAAATGGCTCAAATTTCAATATGTTCTGCCATTTTATGAATTATGTGGCATGTCTAACGTGGGACATATTTTATTTTGTATAGGTTCAAATGTTCAGACTGCGGAATAGCCAAAGTGACGCCAATAGACGGGTTATCAAGTGCCAAAATGACCCAAGAGCTGAGATCAAGTGCGTAAAAAGATCTGGACCATTGATGTTCACTCATGAGGAAGACGGGCGCAAAATGAAAGTACACAGCATTCAGATTCAATCCGGCAGACGAGCTTTAAAAGAGTGAAAAAAAAAAGAACCGAACCAAACTGATTCGGTTGGGTCGAAAAAAAATAAAAGAAAGAAAGAAAAAAAAAACCTGAGCGATAGCTCGGGTGTCCTTCAGAACAGAGAGCGCTTGAGCTCTCTACTCGAGCGCTCATGGCGAAATCCAGCGAAGGTGGAAGTGAAACCCGACAGCGGCTGCTGGGTGAAGCCGACGACAGTTCACGGCAAGTCCAGTCAAAGCAACGGCATGATGGCGCGATCGTAGAGTCGACGACGGCTGTCCTGAGCTCACAATCGGGAGGAGTCACGGCGGTCACAGCAGAGCGATGATGGGCTTGAGCTTGCAAGGTTCCGGCGGGACGGCGAGGCCATGGGTCTTGACGGCGGACTGAAGTGATGACAGCGTTGGTTCCGGCGCAGCGAACAGAGCAGCAACAGAAGGAATGGTTGCGAATTGGAAAGTTCTAGATTTGGAAAAAAAAATGCCTGCAACAAAGTCGAATCGGAAAATCAATCTTCTGCTATAGAATCAGAATGGCAAGCTACTAATTTTCAACTGGAATTGAAGACTTAAGAAAGGCCAGATTTGTGCCCAAATTGAGGAAGCGTCATTTTTTCGTGATTTGGCCCTATTTCGGAATAGCTTAAAAATGGGATTTTTATTAGACACTTGGAGGGGATTCAATGTCAATCGAGCTGCAAAATCACTTATTTGGAAGGCAGCTAATTGTAGGAAGTTTTTACACGAATTTTATTTGGAAACGATTGCTGATTTGGAGGAAGAGGCTGACTGCAGTCTCTGTATAAAAACAAAGCGAGGAGCATAACAGAAGCGCCGTTCGAGAAGAAGACGACCGGGAGTTTTCTGTGTTTTTCATTTTTTTCATTTCGAGAGTAATTTCCAGTAAAAGAATTTTTGTGTTTTTTCTGTTTCGTTCAATTGGTTCTGCTGCTGTTGGAGCTGTGAACAGTAACTCTCCGAGAAGAAGAACAATACTTTTCTATTTTTCTTTATTCCAAAATACATGTAAGTTGATTTTATTTTAATTCAAATGAATTCCTTTAAGTTTGCAGTTAAATTCTTTAGTATGAGTAGTTAATTCCATGTCTAGGGCTAAGATGAAGCCATGATTAGTTGTAGGAATAGTATTCATATGACGCAATTGTTATATCTAAATTAATGCGTTATAACGATTGTTATTCTCAATTTAAATTGCATTGAGTTATATGTTTAATATGCTATTTGGATATTAGTTGTGATTTATCTATTGATGGATACAATTAATGATTTGAATCTCATCTGTTGATATGCAAGAGAATACAAAATTTTATTTAAAAATCTATATGCTTTAATGCTGAAATCTTCCGTAGGAGAATAGATTGAATTCCAATTCTCTACGAGATAATCGTGAGAACAATTGCTGATTTTAAAAGAAATATTCCTATGATTGTCATGTGCTGATTCTTATGCCCTAGTGTTTTAAATTCCTGATTAAAGTTCCAATTATTATTTATCAATTAGTTTCTTTTTCATAGATTACTTAATTGCTTTTAGATTAATTTGTTAGTTAAAGTTGTTTAATTACATTGAGTCTTTGATTAGTCGTAGTTGTAGTGAATCAAATCAATTTAATTCTTCAACATGGGTAATAATCTGATCTTCGAATTAGAATTCTAAAAACACAAGTCCCTGTGGGTTCGACCTCGTAAGAATTGTGCGACTATACGCCAAACACGATTCGTACACTTGCGAGTAAAATTAAGAAGATTAATTAAAACAACAACAAGTTTTTGGCGCCGTTGCCGGGGACTTGTAGGAAATCAAATTCTAAGACTAATTTTTCCCTTGTAGTTAATTTTAGGTCAAAAATTTTTTAAAAAAGTTTAAAATTCAAAAATTTAAACATGTGAGAGTTGATTGACGGTGGATGACCACGTGGACACGTGATCACACACTGCGTCTGGTTAGCAATAATTCCAATCCTTTAGAGAATAGTGAAACTAAAATTGATCTTTCATTCAAAATAGAAGATCAACCTGAGAAATCTCTGAGGGAGTTATTTTCTCCAATCTCAATCAACCCTCCATCTTGCATAGTGTTGCCTGCAACCTCTGGAAAGCATTTTCAGCAAAAACCTCAGATAATTCAACTTTTGCCTATTTATCATGGTCTTAACAGAGATGATCCTTACATGCATGTAAAGGATTTTCTAGAAATTTGTGCAACTTTTAGGTTCACAGACTTCACAGATGAGTCTGTTCATCTGCGCCTTTTCCCCTTCTCTTTGAAGGACAAGGCCAAGGCATGATTAAACTCACTTCCCGCTGACTCTATCACAACGTGGGATATGTTGGTGAGCAAATTTTTGTCAAAATTCTTCCCAATGGCTAAAACTAATAAAATAAATAGAGAAATCACTGACTTCATGGAAGATGAAAATGAAAAATTTTATGAGAGTTGGGAAAGATTTAAAGACCTTTTACTAAAATGTCTACATCATGGGTTTGAAACATGGAGGTTAATTCAACACTTCTACAATGGCTTAACTCAAACACACCGCAACATGATTGAATCAATGAATGGCGGTGCGTTCTTAGACTTAGGGGTTGAAGCAGCTTATAATTTCTTAGAGCGATTAGCTGAAAGATCCCAACAGTGGGATTTTGTAAGTCATAGGGAGAGACAACATCAAGCTCCTAAGAAGGGAGGTCTCTACGAAATCAAAGAGGACGTAGATGTTAAGGTCAAACTCGATGCGCTAACCAAGAAAATAGATGCCCTGAGTTTGAACCGAAGTATCAATGCTCTCAACATGAATGAAGCATGCTCTGTGTGTGCTAGCCCGATGCATACATCTCTGAACTGCCCTTCCATGAATACTTATCCAGAGTGTTATGCAGAACAAGTCAATGTTCTAAACAATTATGGGAAGCCGATAGGCAATCCTTTCTCTGAAACTTACAATTCAGGATGGAGAAATCATCCAAATTTCTCTTGGAGACAGAATCAACCACCTATGAATGTAGGTGGGCAGCCCATGCAACCCATGCATAATCAGTTTAGGCAGAACAACCCACCTTATCCAGCTTTGTCTCAACCTCCTACCCAATATCAACAACCAGCCAATCAATCTCCATCTCTTACACAAAAACAATCCTCGTTAGAGGACACTCTCAAATCTTTCATCCAATCCACAAGCCAAGTTATTCAGTCAACTAACCAAGCTATGCTTGAGATGAAAAACTCTACACACATGAACACTCAAGCAATTGCTAAGTTAGAGACTCAAGTTGGTCAATTGGCTACTCAATTAGCAGAAAGAGAGAGAGGGAGATTCCCTAGTCAACCTGTGCCTAACCAGAAGGGCCAATTCTCCATTGGTAGTAGCTCTAATTCTTCACAGAATGAGGAACATGTTCAATCAGTTATTACCCTTAGGTCTGGAAAACAAGTTGATAATAAAATTGAAATGGCTGAAGAAGAAAGTGAGAACACTAAGCCTAAAATAGAAACTAAAGAAATTAATTTTTCTCCAACTGTTGACAGTGATTCTCCACCTAGGAATTTTGTACCTAGGGCACCATATCCACAAAGACTAGTAAATCCTAAAAAAGGTGCACAATATGGAGATATTCTAGAAGTGTTTAAACAAGTACAAATAAACATTCCTTTTCTAGATGCAATCCAATAAGTGCCTTCATATGCAAAATTTTTGAAAGATCTAGTCTCTGTCAAAAAGAAAAATAATGTTCCTAAAAAGGCATTCCTAGCAGAACAAGTCAGTTCTGTCATTCAATGTAAATTTCCTATCAAATATAAGGACCCTGGCTGTCCCACAATTTCATGCATGATAGGGAAACATCAAATTGAGCGAGCCTTGTTAGATCTGGGGGCAAGTGTGAATTTATTGCCCTACTCTGTGTATGTGCAATTAGGTCTGGGAGAGCTAAAACCCACGTCAATGACACTTCAATTAGCTGACCGTTCGGTTAAAATTCCTCGAGGTGTTGTTGAGGATGTTTTGATAAACATTGATACATTTTATTTCCCTGTGGACTTTGTTGTCCTTGATACTCAACCTGTTCCGAACATAAGTGGGCAAATACCTGTCATTTTGGGTTGTCCATTTCTAGCTACATCTAATGCTATCATTAATTGCAGAAATAGAGTGATGCAAATTTCTTTTGGGAATATGAAGGTGGAATTGAACATCTTTGACATCAGTAAACAACCACCTGACATGGATGATGTGAATGAAATAAGCCTGATTGAAATACTTGTCCATGAAACATTTCTTCAAACACATTCCCAAGATCCTTTAAAGGCCTGCTTAACACATTTTGGTTGTGAATTTGATATCAATCAGTCAATTGAACAAGTAAACTCATTGCTTGAGTCTGTACCTCTGATGAGTACTGAACGGTGGCAACCAAAAGTGGAGCCTCTTGCCTTATCATCATCACCAGTAGTTCCATCTAGTGTTGAGCCACCTAAATTAGACCTGAAACCATTGCCTGATACTTTGAAATATGCTTATTTAGGTTCTGGTGAGTCCTTACCTGTCATTATTGCATCTGACCTAGATGTGGCTCAAGAGCGTAAATTACTTGATGTCCTTGTAAAGCACAAAGAAGCCATAGGGTGGACCATTGCTGATATAAAAGGCATCAGTCCCTCTGTTGTTATGCATAGAATTCATTTGGAGGATGATGCCAAGCCTTCTCGTGAATCCCAAAGGCGTCTTAACCCTGTAATGCAAGAAGTGGTTCGAGCTGAAATCCTTAAGCTTTTAGATGTAGGAGTTATCTACCCAATCTATGATAGTAAATGGGTAAGTCCTGTTCAAGTTGTACCGAAAACGTCTGGCATAACTGTTGTGAAGAATGATGCTGATGAGTTAGTGCCAACTCGAGTTCAAACGGGTTGGCGTGTCTGTATTGATTATAGGAAGTTGAATGTTTTGACAAGAAAAGATCATTTTCCCCTTCCTTTCATTGACCAAATGCTGGAAAGGTTAGCGGGACATGAATATTATTGTTTTCTTGATGGTTATTCTGGTTATAACCAAATCCCCATAGCCCCTGAAGACCAAGAAAAGACCACTTTCACGTGTCCTTTTGGTACCTTTGCCTACCGTCGCATGCCATTTGGGCTATGCAATGCACCTGCTACCTTTCAAAGGTGTATGTTGAGCATTTTCTCTGATATGGTAGAGCAATTTTTAGAGGTATTCATGGACGATTTTTCTGTCTTTGGGTCTAATTTTGATGAATGTCTGCACCACCTATCTTTAGTGCTAGTGCGGTGTAAAGAGAAGAATCTGGTACTTAACTGGGAGAAATGTCATTTTATGGTTCAAAAAGGAATTGTTCTTGGGCATATTATATCTAATAAAAGCATTGAAGTTGATAAAGCTAAAGTTGATTTGATTTCACACCTTCCACCACCACGAACTGTGAAAGAAATCAGATCATTTTTAGGCCATGCTGGATTTTAGAGAAGATTCATTAAAGATTCTAGTAAAATTTCAAGACCTTTGTGTAATCTTCTTGTAAAAGATACACCATTTATCTTTGATGATGCTTGCAATAATGCCTTTCAGAAACTCAAATCAGAGTTAACATCTGCACCTATTATTCGGCCGCCTGATTGGAGCCTACCTTTTGAGATCATGTGCGATGCCTCTGATTATGCTATTGGTGCTGTGTTGGGGCAGCGAATTAATAAACTTCCCCATGTGATTTACTATGCTAGTAAAACATTGAATGATGCTCAACTTAATTATTCTACAACTGAAAAAGAGTTGCTGGCAGTAGTCTTTGCTCTAGATAAATTTAGGTCATATTTATTAGGATCGAATGTCTATATCTATTTGGATCATGCTGCATTGAAGTATCTTTTATCTAAAAAATATGCTAAACCTCGTCTTCTCCGATGGATATTATTGCTACAAGAATTTGATATTGAAATTCGGGATAAGAAAGGTTCCGAAAATGTTGTAGCCGACCACTTATCTAGGTTGATAGTTAATTTTACTGATGAATCATTGCCCATAACTGAATCTTTTCTTGATGAGCAATTACTTGCAATGTCCCAATTGCTTTGGTTTGCTGACATTGTTAATTATCTAGTAACTGAACAAATTCCATCTCATTGGTCTTCCCAAGATAGGTCTAAATTTTTGTCCAGGGTTAAGTATTTCTTTTGGGATGATCCATACTTGTTCAAGTATTGTCCCGATCAGATTATTAGGAGATGTATTCCTGAACATGATCAACAAAGCATCATTTCTTTTTGTCATGATCAAGCTTGTGGGGGCCACTTTAGTTCTAAAAAGACTGCTGCAAAGATTTTGCAATGTGGATTTTATTGGCCTACTATTTTTAAAGACTGTCATGCTTATTGTTCAGCATGTGAAAAATGTCAGAAGTTATGAGCACTTTCTCGTCGTAACATGATGCCTTTAACCCCAATCCTTATTATAGACCTTTTTGATGTATGGGGTATTGACTTCATGGGACATTTTCCTAACTCTTTTGGCAATCTTTATATCCTTGTGGGGGTAGACTATGTCTCTAAATGGGTTGAGGCTATAGCATGCAAAACCAATTACCACAAAGTGGTGGTCCAATTTTTGAAAGACAATATTTTTGCACGTTTTGGTTATCCTCGTGCTATCATAAGTGATGGGGGTAAACATTTCTGTAATATGGTTTTTGAACAGTTAATGAAGAAATATAGCATAACCCACAAAATTGCTACCCCATACCATCCTCAGACAAGCGGTCAAGTTGAGATTTCTAATAGGGAGATTAAACATATTTTAGAAAAGACAATCAATCCTAATCGCAAAGATTGGTCACTGAGACTCACCGATGCTTTGTGGGCTTATCGCACTGCATTTAAAACTCCCATTGGAATGTCTCTATACCGTATTATTTACGGGAAAGCGTGTCATCATCCTGTTGAAATTGAGCATAAAGCTTATTGGGCAATTAAGCACCTGAATTTTGATCTGAATAGAATAGGAATTCAAAGGAAACTGCAGTTGAATGAGTTAGATGAGCTTCGTAATGATGCTTATGAGTGTGCGAAATCATACAAGGATCGCATGAAAAAGGTTCATGATCAAAATATTCTGCGAAAATCTTTTACATCGGGGCAGAAAGTTCTTTTATACAACTCTCGTTTACATCTGTTTCTGGGTAAATTAAAGTCTCGATGGACAGGACCTTTTATAGTTCGTGTTGTTTATTCTCATGGAGCAGTTGAAATAGAAAACCCCAAGAATGGTGATATATTCAAAGTTAATGGTCATCGTCTTAAACCATTCTTGGAATTGCAGCAACCTCAGATCGATGAATTGAGTCTGGGAGACCCGACTTATCATGACTAATGATTAATAGCTGTGTCTGGTTGAAGACGTTAAACTTAGCGCTACTGGGAGGCAACCCAAGTTTTTAGAATTTTTATTTTTGTGCTTATTTCTTCTTATGTTATTTTTGTGCTTCACTTATTCTTTTCATTTTGATAGATAATATAGCGTTTCAGTGGAGTGCAGGTACTATCTTTCCTTCCCTCTTCTATTTCTTTTCCTCAGTACTTATTTCATATCTTTTTACATTGAGGACAATGTTTCATACAGGTTTGGGGGTATAGGAAGATATTTGTTTAGGATATCTTAGTTATTTTCTTGCTTGTTTTGAATTTTGTAAAAAAAAATTAATTAAAAAAACAAAAAAACAAAAAAAAAATTTGTAGTTTTTAGGTTGTTTGTTAGTATTTTTATAGGTTTTGGTAGTTTATCCCTTCGTGATACATACTTCAATTTTTAAGAGATTAATTTACATTGGAAGTGTGAGTTAGTATATTGGAGGATAGAGACACTTAACTAAGAAATAGCATTCTGTTACAATCCTCTTAGATCAAGTGCTTGAGCTAATAAAATTCACTCACACACACCAGTTACATAAAGTAATACCTTCTAGAGATTTGTTGAATACTAATCTTCAGTGGGATGTCTTTAGTCATAGTCATTGGATGATGTGTAATTATCTGTTGAGCTTAAAAGATCATGATAGACCATTTATTTGGCTATGGCAAGGGCTTGGAACTGGAAATAGGTTGAGAGTATAATACAGCCTCGACAGAATAAGATGCTTGAAAATATATATGCTGAAAATGAAAAAAAAATGGAAACGACAATAAAGAAAAGGGCTGCTTGACTATTATAGGATTAACTTAGGCTGATGCTCAGGTCCTTAGCGGTCCATCTTAAAACCTGATGCCCTAAGCCGAACTGGCTGGGAGTCATTGGCCTGAGTCATTGCTAAACATAAGCATCTTGAAGTCAGGCCTTACACAGTCCTATTGCAAAAAAAAAAAGTCTATGGTGTATTATCCTCTCGAATCTAGAATGTTGGACCCGAAGGAGGCGCGCAGGCATTTGTGCTATCATGAACCTAAAGATTACGATGACTATGTAGATTCTGATATTCTTTGGTTAATGGGTAACACTGGATCTGTGTGAAACAGAGATTTAGAGTGTATTGCTACAATGTTCTACACTTTCTATTATTTAAAGTATCATGTATATCATATTGAGCAGAAATTTCCAAGGTGAAGGAATGGTCGCGAATTGGGAAGTTCTAGATTTGGAAAAAAAAACGCCTGCAACAAAGCCGAATCGGAAAATTAATCTTCTGCTATGGAATCAGAATGGTAAGCTACTAATTTTCAACTCGAATGAAGACTTAAGAAAGGCCGAATTTGTGCCCAAATTGAGGAAGCGTCATTTTTTCATGATTTGGCCCTGTTTCGGAATAGCTTAAAAATGGGATTTTTATTAGACACTTGGAGGGGATTCAATGTCAATCGAGCTGCAAAATCACTTATTTGGAAGGCAGCCAATTGTAGGAAGTTTTTACATGAATTTTATTTGGAAATGGTTGCTGATTTGGAGGAAGAGGCTGACTGCAGTCTCTGTATAAAAACAGAGCGAGGAGCATAACAGAAGCGCCGTTCGAGAAGAAGACGACCGGGAGTTTTCTGTGTTTTTCATTTTTTCATTTCGAGAGTAATTTCCAGTAAAAGAATTTTTGTGTTTTTTCCGTTTCGTTCAATTTGCTCTGCTGGTGTTGGAGCTGTGAACAGTAACTCTCCGAGAAGAAGAACAGTAACTCTCCGAGAAGAAGAACAGTACTTTTCTATTTTTCTTTATTCCAAAATACCTGTAAGTTGATTTTATTTTAATTCAAATGAATTCCTTTAAGTTTGCAGTTAAATTCTTTAGTATGAGTAGCTAATTCCATGTCTAGGGCTAAGATGAAGCCATGATTAGTTGTAGGAATAGTATTCATATGACGCAATTGTTATATCTAAATTAATGCGTTATAACGATTGTTATTCTCAATTTAAATTGCATTGAGTTATATGTTTAATATGCTATTTGGATATTAGTTGTGATTTATCTATTGATGGATACAATTAATGATTTGAATCTCATCTGTTGATATGCAAGAGAATACAAAATTTTATTTAAAAATCTATATGCTTTAATGCTGAAATCTTCCGTAGGAGAATAGATTGAATTCCAATTCTCTACGAGATAATCGTGAGAACAATTGCTGATTTTAAAAGAAATATTCCTATGATTGTCATGTGCTGATTCTTATGCCCTAGTGTTTTAAATTCTTGATTAAAGTTCCAATTATTATTTATCAATTAGTTTTTTTTCATAGATTACTTAATTATTTTTAGATTAATTTATTAGTTAAAGTTGTTTAATTACATTGAGTCTTCAATTAGTCGTAGTTGTAGTGAATTAAATCAATTTAATTCTCCAACAAGGGTAATAATCTGATCTTCGAATTAGAATTCTAAAAACATAAGTCTCTGTGGGTCCGACCTCTTAAGAATTGTGTGACTATACTCCAAACACGATTCGTACACTTGCGAGTAAAATTAAGAAGATTAATTAAAACAATAATAGATCCGAAGCAAGTTGTGGCTGAGGACTTCTTTTTTTAGGGGCTTCAGATACCCGGCAATACTAAAAACAATTGGATCAAATGTGACAACGTTGAACGTAAATCAAATACCTGGGCTCAACACTCTGGGCATCTCGATAGTCCGGATAGACAATGCCCCATATGGCCTAAACCCACCTCACACTCACCCAAGGGGCGGCGCCACCGAGATTCTGACTATCCTGACAGGAACACTCTATGTTGGCTTTGTGACATCCAACCCTGATAACAAACTTATAAGCAAGGTCCTTAACAAGGGAGATGTGTTTGTCTTCCCAGTGGGACTTATCCATTTCCAATTCAATCCGGGGCACACAAATGCAGTTGCGATATCTGGTCTGAGCAGCCAGAACCCAGGAGTGATTACCATTGCTAATGCTGTGTTTGGATCAAAGCCACCAATCAAGGATGAGATATTGGCTAAAGCTTTACAATTGAACAAGAAAGTGGTTGACTACCTGCAAGCTCAGTTTTCGGTTGATAAGAGCTATAAGGCCACATAAAAATTAACCCATGTTTGTTATAGTCTATCCTAGTTTCACTAAGAGGATTATGTGGTTTTGGTGCAATAAGTGGAGAATTTGTTACCCTTTTGCATTGCATTTGTATGGATTTTAGATGATACGGTGTGTCGCATTCTAGAACAAACTTCACAATATAATGCTTACGATATTGCATATATTGCTCTCTTGAGATACGAGTGCATAGATTCAGGGTACCAACTGTATAGTCCCGCATATTTTTTATTGCTAAAATCCCTAAAAGTGTGGCTATAATAAGTTATTAACTAGGACCTCAAAAAAAAAGTCCCGTATTGATCATCCTGCTTCATATTTATATCCCTCATAGTATTTTTTCTTCATAATATTCTCTCATAATAATTAGTGAATAGAGAAATTTGGTCAGATGGAATAAACAAATCCATTAGCTTTAACCAAATGGACATAAAAGAACAAAAAAGAAAGTTAATAGTTTTCCCGTTTTTAGATAGCGAGAAAGAAAATAACAGCAGAAAACATGTTTTCCCTCAAGTGGAGACCACAGGAGAAATGCCTTCATAACTTTCTTTCTTTTTCTTTCTCAAACAGTAAGAGAAAGAGAAAATAGCAATGAAGGAAAAATATGTTTTCTTTTCTATGCTTTCTATCCAAACACATGAAGGAAAATCCATTTTCCATTTTCTTGCTATCCAAACACAAGGGGAAAATGTACTTCTTTTCGAGTCTTTTATTGCTTTTCCATCAGTTATGTCTTTTCGTTTTTTTCTTTTATCCACTAACCAAACAGACCCTTCATATTGATTCTGGTGGCTTCACTTATCCTTCCATTTCCAGAAAAAATTATCTGGTTGTCACTAAATAATTAATTTTAAAACTAACAAGTGAAAAAACACTGTTGCCTACCAACTTTACTTCTTTGTTCTGTCCGCTACTTGTGTTTCTTGGTTATTGCAGTCATGCAATTCTAAGGTACCTTGCTTGTGCATTCCCTGGTGTTGCAGATCATTGGTAAATAAAAGCATGAAATTTTGCTCTTGACATACATGCTATCGTAGGAATTTAGTTAATGTTACATGAAACAATTAGAAGTTTTAATTTCTAATATTTATATATATGTTCATATTGATATGTTTTTTATCGATTCAGTGTTTTTCAATGCCTAACCTTCTTTCTACTTTTCTCATTGTGGCTTCCTTGTAAGGTATCCAGCGGATCTGTCTCGCAGAGCTAAGAGAGACTCAGTCTTGGATTGGCATCACAACAATCTGTGTCGTGATGCAGGTGTTAATTTATTACTTCTGGATACCTTTGCTGACTGATGTCCTATGACTACTTTTTATTAACCTCATTAATCTGGTCTCTTCTTGGTGCAACTGAGTCCAAAACTTAGATAAATTAGTTTCCATGGCTTTTGAAATGTTTGAGGAAGCTTCATCGTTTAATGAGCATATATGTAACTGTCGATGCTTGTTTCTTGGTATTTTATCATCTAATATCGAGATAACCATATTAAAGAATAGACTTTTGTTGAGAATGGCTTCTTTTTATCTTGTGCTTCTGTTCTCCTGTTTACTATGTGTCATCTCCATTCACAGGTCCATTTATTCTGAATTCTGTGTTAGCCCCTGCACTTGGTCTTCCTCTGAATCCACGTGCAGTTGCTGAGGCTGAGAAAATTTTGACTTCGTCCCTGTCTAAACTTGAATCCTTTTGGCTAAAGGGGAATGGTAAATTTCTTTTGTGTGGCCTCAAGCCCTCTATTGCAGATCTGAGTCTTGTCTGTGAAATCATGCAGATTGAGGTAATATAAAGTGTCAAACATAACTAATCTTTCAAACTTCCTTCAATGACTAAGAAACTTACACAGTATAATTTGCTGTCACAGCTTGTTGATGAGAATGACCGTGATCGTATACTGGGTCCACATAAGAGGGTTTTTGCAGTGGATAGAAAATGTAAAAGCAGCCACACAACCTCAGTTTGAGGAGGTCCATACTTTCCTTTACAAAGCTAAAGCTAGACTACAAGATAGGCTGTCCAAGCTTTAGATAACGAAATAAGTATTTATGCAATTTATTTGTATTCATGTGGTCCTCTCCTAATCCTACTCGTGCTTATGCACCTCAAGTGCTTATGCAATTTATTTGTATTCATGTGGTCCTCCTAAACATACAGAGTATTTCATGTACTGCTTACGTGGAATACTCTGTATGTTTTGAATATACTGGATGTAATAGCTTTTAGCAAATAAAGCTCTGGAGCAATAAAAGGCTTCTTTTGCCAAGTTTCTGATAAATTTGTTGTTTTTTAATACATTAGATCCCTGTCTTTCTAGTATGGGCAATGTTGTCAGCTAAAACAAAGTAAGTTACATTTCATACCCGGATAAGTGTTCTAGTTTCCTCTTCTTTTGTTTGCTGCTATTTTAATGTTATTGCTTGTCTGATTTAATTAATATAAAGCTAAATTTGGCCCTATATTGTAAACTTATGGTTTGTTTCATAAGATTCTGGATATTCTATGAAACTCTCTGGTCCCCTTCCTGTCCATTTATCTGTGGTAATGTAATCATGACCGTTTGAAGCACAAAAAATTGTAAAACACACCATGACATGTTCAAAAAAGGATTTGACATTGATGCTATAAAGCTACAAGCTGCTCTTCATCGTATATCAACTATTTCATCTTATCGCTGCTAGTTGTTCAAGCAGATTCCTTGAAATTTGAAATAATCAGTTTATTTAGATAGCATCATTCGTCAATTTTTAGGCTCAAGTGTCAATAAAATCTCATATCACAATGGGAGAGAGATAGAAACATTTTTTCCATCTTCTTGGTCTCACCTAACCGGTAATAGAGGGCTAGCAGGACTGCAGGCCATTATGAAAGATTGAATAATTGAAACATGAAGGAATAACTACCTGATTGAGTCATTTCCAAAAAAAGGAAAAAGAAAAAAGAGGCAGCTCCAACCCCATTGAGGGTCCTACCTGATCGAACTGTAACTAGCTGGTGCGGAGGCTTACAATGACTACTTAAAGACTTGATGTTCTCTCTACCTTGACCTGAAAGTAACTTCTTGAGAATTTATTGGGAAAAGTATTTGCTTGTCACTGATTTATATGAACATATTGTTACATTTTCTATGTTTTTGTTTTGGTCCTTGCTAAAAAAAATTTTCCTGTTGCTTTATCTGAGAAATTTCTTTAACTTCAACTTAGAAATTGCTCTTGCGTAATTTAGAAAACACAGCTAGCCATACAGCTTAAGCTAGGAAAAGATAGATATCCAGCTTTGGTTCAGAATTGGAACCGAATTAGGAACTTGGTCCTCCGTGTCTATTACAATGTTCTGGTTCGGTTCCAGCCTAGTGGCTCCCTGTTCAGTTTTGGTAGACTTGGCTGGTTGCATATCATTGAAGTGTCAAATTAAGCCACTGATCCATACCAAAAGATATATTATCTTCTTTCGGTGGATCTTGCATTTGTTGCTGCTCTTCCTTTTTTAGCTTTCTACTTCCTTCTTTAGGCTTGAGCATTCAGTTCATATTTGAAGTCTTGAGGTTGACCTTCATTTTAACCTCTTAGCATTAGTTGTCCATGGTTTCATGCATGTTTGGGATCTTTTTCTCATTTGGGACTAAGTACTTTTAACTTCACTTTTTGCTTCCCTTTACCTAGCAGCTTTTATTTGTTCATACCTGATTTGTTATATATGTCATATTAACTCTTCTTTTGGCATTTTGATTTGTTTTTTCTCTTGATGTTTGCGCTATCCACTGGAAGCAGCGAAGAATATTTTTTCCTACCAACATGGCTTTTTATGGAGTCCTTCCAACGTATTCAGTCCCTCTGAAGCCAAAAAACAAAAAGACTTATGTTTTGCAAGAAATATTAGCCGCCTGTTCTATGCTTATAGTTACAAGAAATATTAACCACCTGTTCTAGCTTGATAACTATTCGAATTTTCACTCTTGATATGCTTCTTTTTCTTTGTTTTCGTTTATTTCATCACAACGCCACGGTGCTTAATTTAATTTCCTCTTAGTATAGTATGAGCTCTGTTTAATATGTTTTAGTACACTTACAATTTATAAAGCTCTATGGGGTCTCATTTCTGTTTTCATATTTTAATCATGACAGGGAAAATAGAAATGGATACAAAATGAAATTGCTACTGCTAGTGAAAAAAGCTGGTAGCTGCTTTTCCTAATCTTTCAACCACCTCATCTTATAGATATTGCCAGTAAAAAAATGGTATTGCATTCGACACTTGGGCAGCTGAAATGCCTTCCAAATTTTGGCTGTTCAACCATCTAGCTTGTTTAATTGATGGGATTAAAAGTTAGCTTCTCATTTATTACCACATACATGGCATGTAGTTAGGT
Source organism: Houttuynia cordata (assembly GCA_039654745.1). Classification (NCBI taxonomy): domain Eukaryota; kingdom Viridiplantae; phylum Streptophyta; class Magnoliopsida; order Piperales; family Saururaceae; genus Houttuynia; species Houttuynia cordata. Next base: position 7,724,132 of record CM077504.1, read on the forward strand.
ATCTGATCTTGCTAAGGTGACTTACTTTGATGCAGTCTGCCTCTAAATTTGGAGAATTGATCGTCGTGTGACTCCTGTGGCCAACCTTCCTCCTGAGGCATTTATAAAAAGAAAAAGAACAAAAACCTCCTCAGCCCAATTTGTCAGAAAGCGAGAATTGATGGAAAAGCAGCCTTTCCGTATGAAGCGAGGATTCACAATATGCTATCATTTTCTAGTTACTACATATGTTATTAATGGCTCCTCTTCCCCTTCCCTGAACCTGATCTTGCCATTTAGTAAAAGTCACTATATTTTTCCCGGTACACCTACTAATATTGGACGAACTGAGTTTTAGACAGGCGCAATTCATATGCTTTAAAACAGTATGAAAAATGAGCAGGTAGCTGTTTTTTTATATGGCTCTTTCGGATGGACCCTCGGTTGAGAGGTTTGGTAGGTGTGTGGTAGTTGCATTTTGCTAAATTTGGCTGTTCAATATTAGTGGAAAGATAACTTTTTTTCTTATAATACTTCTTTACTTATTTCTTCTCTGTTTTTTTCTTCTAATATTTCTTTAATTATTTCTGATCTGGTTTTTTTCTTATAACGTTTCTTTACTTCTTTCTTATCTGCCTTATGTCTTGGATAGGAAAGAGATGAAAGGGGTGGTTGAGCCTTGAAGTGAATTTGACATTCTTTTACTCGTTTTGGATGTGGAATTTAGAAAGAGATGGTAAATTTAGAAGCTAGTGATGGTGCTCTTGTTTTGTTCCTTCTGGATGTTGAATTCCAATGCCTTCTGGGCTTTTGTGGAAAATTGGCCTTTTGGTCTGAAATGGAGAGTTTAACTGCTGTCCGGGTTTTAAATGGGATAGCTTGTACACGGAAAGACTGTCCTTTTAATCCCAAAAATGAAACTTGTTAAAACCTCAACTTTTAAACTCATAAAGGTAGAGTACATAGTCAATCGAAAATAATAGCTGAAGGGTTTTCGTTTATTAACAGTTTGCCTTGTTTTTTATCTTCTCCCTAATTTGAGGTGGTTTTTTTAGTTGTTTTCTTGTAAATGCCAGATTCCAAAGTATATTACGCCAATGCGTGCTATCTGATGGTGCACATTTAAACTTTAGTACTGGTTTTTAGGTGTTCAGCTTAGGGGCCGTTTGGGGCGTGATTATTGCAAAACATCCAGACTGGATTTTGGATATCCACTGTAACATCCATGTTTTTTTTTTTACATCCAGCTGAAACACGCACACGTCCTGAGGTGTTTCAGCTGGATATATAAAATACCTGGATGCTATAGTGTAGCAAAACATCCCATCTTTTAATCACGCCCCAAACGGCCCCTTGAGCGCTGGCAGGAGGGAGGTTGTGTATTCTAAAATCCTTTGTCCCTGATTTGAAGCTCGCCGTGCAATTGAAATTGGGCGGCTTGAAAGAGCCTTAGCATGCCAATGCCAGGCACATATAGACAGGAATCTTCCAAACATAAAAGCTGATGTGCCTTTTAGACTGTATGGGAGTACAAAGCAGTTCCGAAAATTCCTATTTGGACAATTGAAAGTGAAAAGGTTCAATTTCATCATCATCATCATCATATGCCTTATCCCAGCTATCTGAATTCGGCGGCATGGATTATATACCGCATTTGACTCTTATCGGAATCAAAATGGTACAAAATCCATATAAAGAAACACAGTGCCAAGTTTTTACACCGGATGCCCTTCCTGACGCAACCCTCCGAAAAGGGGACAATGATAAAAAGATTCAACATCATCATATTCATCATACACCTTTCCAAATATGTGGATTGGCTTCACGACATGATGGTTGCACATGAAATATTAATGTAGCCATCTTCCATCACAAAGTTGGTAACAATGAAAACCAGTCTGCTTTTACATGGGAGCATGGCAATGAAAAGGTTCAATTTACAAAAGAAATATTTAGGCAGAATCAAGGCCCTCCTGTATTATTGCTATATTTGTTGCTTATGTACCTTCTTGTTAGTTATGGACAATTGGTTGTGGTTACCTTTGATCCATGCATTATTTTGTCTTTTTCTTCTTTGGCACCTCCCACTTTAGCCATAAAGCAATTTTTGCCAGGGTATTTGACAAGTGCTTTGCAATTCTGCTGAATGGCCTCACAGCAAGCTAATAATCTTTGGAGCATTTGCGCAGCAATTCCTTAAATGTGGTGCTTTTAGGATAATTTTCAGTTGGCATTTATTTTATCTCTCTGCCGTCAATGTACAAATTGGATTTGGAGTTTGATAAATTTCATTTCACTTCAGCATGTCATTGTTATAAATTAAGCAATGTTGTCTGATTTTTTCTTACACATACACTTTCTGAACTTTTAGTTTCAAAATTTTCTTTTGTTACATTCAATGTGCATTTTTAGTTTTAAAGAATTTTGAAATGCATTTCCTCTGTAAGTGAAATTTACATTCATTTTTTGAGGGAATAAAAGTATACTCCTGTAGTCTTACATTAATTCAGGACGTATCAGTAATATACAACGAAGGCACTCGCTCCAATCAGCGTTTGGAAGCCAAAAACTCTATCTTTCAGGCCTGAAAAGGTGAAAATTTTTACCTATCAGGGTGAAAAGTGTTTGGAAGCTGAAATAGTGAAAAGTGGCCGGTGACGGTGATAGGTGAAAATCACCTGTTGTTGTGTTTGGTTGGTGAAAGGCTAAAAAGTGGGTACTAACGGTGAATGGTGAAAATTTTTCACCTTTCACTCTTGAAAGGTTGATTCTCCCTCGAGTGAGTATTAGCCTGACGAAAATCACAGGTTGCCCCAGCTCCCTCTCTTTTAGGGTTTTTTTTCCCTTCCTTTCCATTCATTGCTCCTCTCATCCCATCCGCCATCACCCCCGCTCTCATGGTACTCCACCATCCTCCTCTAACTCACATCCACCGCCTCATGTTCTCTACATATAGATCTCACGCGACTCCCCCCCAATAAACTCTCGTCCACCTCCTAGCAAATCCTAACGCCGCTTGAATCCCCTCCCCCCGCGTCGCCACTCTATGCCTATGACCGCGTCACCATATCCGTCGCCAGCTTCCCCGCCCTACCTTCATCCATGACTTTCCCTTCCCGCTGACGTGCTGGTAAGAAAAAGGTTCAGAGTTTTGAATGTCATATAATTTTGAATTTTTAGGGATATACTTGGATGTGTTTGTATCCTTGAAAAGTGTATGGTTTTCAGTTTCTGTTTCCTGTATATGTTAGCATGAGTCTGCAGTTGTGCGATCTCATGGCATATTACTCAATTTCTGTTAATATGAATGCCCTTTCTTGACATATTAGCAAAAACTACGTCAAACAGTACGCACCTCTATCGTGTAATCGATTACTCGATTTCCATTATTATCGTGTTTCACGAGAGCCTTCACGATCGTGTAATCGATTATACGGTACGCACCTCTATCGTGTAATTGATTACTCGATTTCCAGGACTATCGTGTAATCAATTAAACGTTAGGCACCTCTATCATGTAATCGCAGGCTATCGTGTAATTTTAGTGTCATGTTATCGCGCAGTCCACATCTCTCACTCTTATATGGTTCTTGTTGTGTGGAATAGATGGCAAGCCCATGCAAGAAAGGAAAGTACGTCAAACAGGTTGAGTGGAAGAAGGAAGAATACTATGCATTTAACAGAACGTATGCAGAAGCACTTATGGCTAGATTTCGAAGGGGTAAGGGTCTTCAACCCGCAAGATACGAATTTGTATGTCAGGAGTTGAAGAAGAAGGGTAGAATTGTGAATGAAGAAAAAATACGGAGTCACTATGACAAGACTAGGTACCTCTACAATGCATAGAGGTGGATGTCAGAGTACACTGGTTGTGGGTATAACGAAGCAACACAAACACACACCTATGGAAATCCTGATTTTTGGAAGATTTTTAGACACGTGCGTATCGTCTAACATTCTTTTGGAACTGTTAAATTCAATTGCTTGTACTTCGAACACACGATTACACATTGATTCAACTTACTATCATCTCTTTATGCCGGAGAAACACCCTAAGGTCATGCGATTGAAGTCTTGGGGATACACAGAAGAGATGGAGGGTCTATTGGCGATAATATTTGATGACAACCATGCTACTGGGCAGAATGCTTATAATGGACATCCAAAAAAAAGGATGGCCCCCCTACAGAGCTGCCGACAGATAATTCACACGGTACTGAAGATGATCAAACAAGGATGCATCCCAATGATTTTGATTAGTACTTGGGAGAGGATATTGGAGATAACTCATACTATCAATCATTCTCCAATCTCCTTGCTGAGGATGTCCATGCCCCTTCTCCCTGGCTCATCAAGACGTCTGTTACACATAAAAAATACACATTTTTATATGCTTTTTTACCTATTTGTTAGTCATATTTTCTAGTTAAAATAAGGAATAAAGTGGATTATTAGTAATTAGTTTAATAATTATGAATTGAATAAATAATGCTCTCTAAATGGCTCAATTTAAATATGTTTCGTAATTTTATGAATTATTTGGTATGTCTAATGTAGAACATATCTTATTTATGTAGGTTCAAGTGTTCGGACTGCAAAGAGAAGCCATCAGGCGGGTTTTGAAGTGCAACAGTGACCCAAAAGCCGAGATCAAATACACAGAAAAGATATGAGCCGTTGATGTCCACTTAGGAAAAGATGGGCGCTGATTTAAAGTACAGAACGTTCAGATTCGATCTAGCGGATGAGGATGATACAACGGGTTTTAAGCAAGCAAAAGAAAAAAAAGAGAAGATTGAACCGAACCGGTTCGATTAGAAGAAAGAAAAAAAAGAAACCCGGGCTTACGCTCGGGCGTTTCAGCCAGAGCGGAAGAACAGATTCGAGCTCTGTTCAGGCGACCGACGGCGGCGGCAGCTTGGGGTCATGGCGGGATGAGGCACGCCGACGGCGAAATCAGACGGTGAAGAACCGACGGCAATCGATCGATGGGGAGGAACACAGGCGGACTGAGGGGTCTGGCTATGGACGACGACGAGGCTTGGGCTCGGGAGCATGATTCCGACACGACGATAGGAGCTCGAGCACGCCTATGGACGACGGAGAGGAGGTTCTGATACAGAGGTTTCCGGCGAGCAATAGGGCGCGATCTAGAGGAACAAGGAAAAGTGCTCGATTTGGAAGGTCTCAGTTTGGAAAATGCTGAGTTAGGAAAAACGAATTGCAGACTTGTTTCAAAATGGTAAGTGCCCAAATTTCCATTCGAATTGAGATTCAAAACGGGGCGGATTTGGCTAGATTGGAAAGCTGAAATTTTTGGATGTTTTTGGTGCTATTTCGAGAGGATTAAAGATACAATTTTTACTAAAAATTTGGGCGAGAATTGAATTGTAAATCTACAGATTTGGAAGGGCAGACAAAAGGAAAGATGTTTGTTATCTGAAATTGATATGGAAAAAGGTCTGGATTTGGGAGGAAGAAGAGGACTGTTGCAATATATATAAACAGATACAGAGACCAGTTGACGACTGGAGAAGACGACCCGACAGTTCCTTCTCGCAATTTTTTTTTACAGTTTCAAATTTTTATTTCAGTTTTCTCTCCTTTCATTCTGTTTCATCTTAGCTGATGTATTAGATTGAAGTTGTATCAATTTGCTTGGAACCGTTGCTCGAGACAGACGACCGAGAGCAGCTTTCATTTTCATTTTCGTTTCAGTTTTTTTTAATTTTAATTTCAGTTTTAGTAGTTTTATCTACCACTTGTGTAATTTAATTTAAATTGTAATTCCAAATATTCAAGTGCAAGGAGTGACACTTTGTGGCTGATTTAAAGGAAGATCAAAGTTGGTATTTTTATTTAATTCATCAAGTCAAGTAAGTTATTCTTTAGTTGTAATGAGTTTTATTATGAATTATTCATGTGTTTTAGTTACTATGCTTGGCTAGATCAGTTGCTAAGGCTAGGATGAGGCTGTAGTAGTTGTAGAGAATGCCTGACATGTGAAAGTTGATATTTTTCTTCTTAGAATTATGCATTAATTGTTTATGCGTTCCTGTGTTAATTGTGTAGTTAATTACGGATATAGCATCAATCATGTTTTTTCTATGATTTGGAATTACTATTGTCAATGCATGTTTATTTTAATTAGTTAAATAACAAATTAGATACTAGTTGTGATTCTACTGTAAGGGGATACATCTAGTTATTTAAATTATTAATTTAAATAGCATAAATGACGTAATTTTTGTATGAATATTTATGCATTAAAGTAAGATCTTCCGTAACAACGTGAATATGATTCTACATTATTACGAGTATTTTGGAGAATTATAAATGATTGAAAGTATAAGGTTCTCTATAATTTACTGTATGCCGATTCCAAAGCCTTAGTATTTTGTTAACTTGATAAAGTTTAGATTTTTATTTTGTTAATTGATTTAATTAGTTGTTAGTTAGTTAATCAATTTCTCTAAATTTCATAATTTATTCAAGGGTTTAGTTAGGGTTCGATTAGATTTTCGCCATACAAGTCCCTGTGGGTTCGACCTCGTAAAATTGTGCGACTATATTCAAATACGATTCGTACACTTGCGAGTAAAATTAAGAGATTAATTAAAACAACAGCAACGTCCTACTTGCAACATATCCCAAGTGCACGAATATGAAAACTTTATAATGTTATACCATCATCCACGTTTATGACATGTTAGTGTTATATATCAGCATACGTGTATTCGAGAAGTATTTGTACATTTATTACATTTTTTGACATTTATTATTCGAGTTCTTGTGTGTAGGTACCTCCAAATGCTGACTCTCCTGCTTCCTAAACTCCCATACAGATGCCTCCACATGCCCACACTGACCCCTCAGGCCTACCCTTGCTACCCCAGTTGACAAGCATAATCGTTCGAAGAGGAAGACTTACTCCTCATCAGAAATATCAATTGGCTTCCAGACACTGTCTGACGCTATGCTTGCAAGAAATGCGCTTGCCGAGAAGCATGTAACAATCTTATTTGAGGAGAAGCAATCAAAGAATGACGAACTCGCTAGATCTTTGCGTCTACTACACCGCCTCTCTAGGTATGATGTCGGTAACCCAATGTACAGTTATGCGATATCATTATTCTCGAATCAGCATAATAGACGAATGTGGCTGCGCCTCGAAGATGATCCCACACTTGCTGAGGAGTGGTTGATGAGACTGTGGGATGGGAAGACCACCCCCCCTCTAGGCCCGTCATGATGCGACTGTTTCATGAATCATTAAGCTATTATATATGCATGTATGTCCTGTGTGTGGTTAACTATTATTTCCTTATCCTTGACGGCACATTACTATTATTTGCCATGTGACTACACAATTTGTGAACTATTATTAAGCATGTGACTCCTGTGTATGGTGAGTTATTATTTTCTTATCCACTACAGCACATTACTACTATTCTCCATGTGACATGTGATCTGTGACTATTATTAAGCATGTGACTCCACTTCTGGACAGTCCAAGCGCATGTGACTTGGGAGAGCTTATATAAATGAGCCTAGTCTTGAGGTTTATATCAGTGTTCCAGTTCATCTCACGACCACCTTATACATTGCTATCGTGTAATCGTGTAATCGATATCCACTCCCATCGTGTAATCGATTACACTACTACATTCAATTTGCCCATATTTTCCACATTAGCAAATTTTGCTCCTTCAATTGACGGGAAACAATGGACCTTCGGGTAAGCAAATCAGTTTCCCTACCTAATTAATAAATATTAGTCAATTAGAAGTATCATCTGGTAATCGTTATTTTCCTTTTGTAGAGGTGAATGTACTTTGGTGACGATGATGAGGATGCTGCAATAATTCAGCAGTGTGCTATAGCTATGGAACATTATTCAAACTCTCCCCCTCGTAATGTTGTTCACTTCGCCACAGGGGAGAGGAGTTAGTAGGTGACATGTTATATAATGTTACGAATGATAGAATGTGCAGGGATGCCTATCGAATGAACAAAAAGACGTTTGTTGAATTATGTACACAGGCTAGAGCATCCGGTCTGCAAGATAGCCGAGGAGCATCTGTTGAGCAACAACTCATGATTTTTTGTCAGCTGTTGGGGCACGGTACTTCGGTCCGTAAGTTAAGGCATGAATTTTCCCACTCAGAAGAGACCATACATAGGTATGTGTATAATGTTTAAGCCACATTAGAGCAATGGTTCCATGCTATCATATGCCCTATGTTCCACTCGACTACGTACCATCATACATTCGGAATAATAGAAAATATTATCCATTTTACAAGGATTGTGTGAGGGCAATAGATGGCACACATGTCATGGCGAAGGTGAAGTCTGAATTGTCAGATGCATATAGGGTAAATAAAATGTGACTACACAAAATGTCATCTGTGTGCGATTTTAGCATGCATTTTACTTATGTCGTTACAGGGTGGGAGGGGTCAGCCCATGATCAAAGAATTCTCGACTCCGTCTTAGACGATCCTTTATCTAGTTTCCCACGACCACCTTCAGGCAAGTATTACGTAGTTGATGCAGGATATGCGAACAAGGTGGGGTTCCTAGGTCCATATAAGGGACAAGGTCGTAGGTATCATGCTGCTGCTTTCCAACAATGACGGCTGAGTGGAAGGCATGAGATGTACAATTACATACATGCGTCTCTACGGAATGTAGTTGAGATGGCATTTGGGGCATTCAAACAACGTTGGCACATTATGGAAAATATGCCCGCTTATCCAATTGAGATGCAAGCAAAATTTGTGTATGCTTGTGCCGCATTGCATAACTTTATTCAAGAGCAACACAATAGTGCCAGTGACCCTGACATGAGAGATTGGTTGCTGCTCGATTACGAAATAGATGAAGTATTCCGAGCATTGGTACAATCAACTAATGATACTGATCCTTCTGGTAGTGATGGAGATGACGGGGAACGGTCGGGGCCAGATTATGGATTAATGGTGCGGCTGCGAGATCGAATCCGGGATGAGATTGGGAACTCACTTTCTAAGCCTCCTGATCTGCCACCCAGCCAGCAACGTCGTCGATGGTAAGGTTCTCCAATTACTACTACATGTTGTGTTGTAATCTGTTATTAATTGTCTCTGACTTAATTGTGAACTTACCAAATATCTGTTCCATGAGTAAACATCTCCAATCCGTGTTGGATGATCTATACATGAATTATGCATTTTATTATCCATAAACTTATGTTTCTGTTAGCATTTGATTATATTTCATGATACTTTAATGTTGTTTTTGATCTTTTGTAGGGAAAGAAGACATACACCCATTTTGGCTTAAGAATAGAAGAGAAACAAAATAAAGTGACAAAGGAACATTAACCAATCGATCACGTCACCAACACGATCGATCGCCTGGCGCAGAAAAGAAGACACCAACATTCCAGTAGAAATGATCGATCACTTCATTTCCGATCGATCGTATCTAATGGAGTTTTTGAATGAACAGTTACCAATCGATAGTTTACAAACCGATCGATCGTCAGATGAAGACAGCCTGCTGAACGATCGCGAGACGAAGTAGAAAATACACTGGAACTAGGCCGATCGATCGGCAGCAGCGGTAGAAAAAAATACCTTTTTCATTAGGTTTTGATAGGGGTATTTGGGGTTTTTCTTACCGATCTATATAAGTCTTAAGGTGGGCAAAAAGAAAGATGTCTGGGGTCTTAGAAAGGTTTTGGGGAGAGCTATTTTGGGGGATTTGGGTGAAGCCATTGCAAATGAGAGAAGAGGAAGATGAAGATGAAGAAGATGGTGCGGGTCTCTCCTCCAAGGCTTAGCTAAACCACCTCCAAGGCGTAGATGAAGCCGGGATAGATTGGTTTTGTTGTTTCTTTCTCTCATCTTGAGTTTGATTTTGGTTGATGTATAAAACTTTGTTATGTTTTAATGAAAACTCCAAGGCTCTAAGACTTTCCGAAACTCCTGGAGTATCACGACCACATGCTCCTCTTCAGGGTCCTCCTCCGGGTCTTCTTCCGGATCTTCCTCTGGGTCTTCCTCCGGATCCTCTTCTGGATCTTCCTCTGGGTCCACCTCATCTGGTTCTTCTTCTACATCAATCAAGTAAGGCTCTTCCTCCGTTCCATGTCCCATGATCTCCAACTTCCAGTCGTTCAGCCATTGACGAGCCACCTCCTGTTGGTCCTTCTCGTAAGTCCGTCCGCTACGCGTTAACACCATAGCCTAATGAAAAGGGTTTATTAGTTTCTAGGTTCTCTCTTTCTAAGGTTTCAAATTTTTACACAAAGTTATCCTAATCTTTGTACAGTAAACAATTATTTAAGTCATTATGAAGCTCTGATACCAAGCTGTCACGCCCCAAATTTCCAAGACCCAATTTACGCGGAAGCGTCAATCCAATGACGGTTATAGGGTAGGAAACCTGAGACGGACCGAATACTCGAGTCTACGCTTATCCCATTTAAATATTATGGGACTTGCAGGATCATCATGACTTAAACAATATTTACTTACAAAAGGTAGAATAACAGAAAGAAAATCTAATTATCTATTACAATATCCGAAACACACTTAAATTGTTCAACAAAAAGCAATTGGCACGCAGGCCGCAAGTTCAAATATCAAAATATAGCAAAACATAAAAGACGAGTCTTCTAAGCTCCAACATCAAATCACGCCGCTGGGTGCTATTACTTCAGCTCCGCTTTAATTCCTGCATCAGAGGATGCGTGAGTATTTCATAGGAAATACCCAGTATGATACAGAAAACCCACACTGGAATAATAAGAGAAGACTCCAATAGGTAAAGATTAACAGACTCAGATTTAACAAGGACTGAGTTCACTTACCAGAAACCATCTGTCATCCGAGACACATCAAGGTCAAGGAAAAATAACTCAAAGACTCCAAACTTTCATAGTGTAGTGAAGGTAATAAGCATCGGACATCTAAAGTGTCAAAGTACAATTTCTGCTCTCAAATATTCATCAATACCAGAACATCCTAGAGGTTCTTCAGAGGAACCTAGCCATGCGTCTAGGGATGCTGGCCCCATCGGTGCTTACGGGCACAATGGGCGGAGATTGCAGACCTTCCGTAATGTCATACAATCTAAGCGCACGCGGTTGCCGTCATCGGCTGAACTACAGAGGTTCATCAAATCTGAGATCTCACAAGATCTAGCAATGGCTTATGAGCATACTATGATTCCGACTAAGAGCTCTCATAAATGCTACTTAGCGGAGAAACAATTCTTGGAAACGACTAGCCCTATTATCAAAAGGCTTAGAACAAGACTTTCTAAATTTCGACTCTTCATAGGAGTGAAAAGCAAATGGCAGACTATATCCGAAACGACTCACTAAGAGTGTTAATATGAAATAGTCTGGAATCTCAAATGAGACCCGACTATAAAGAGACACATCACAAGGTTTTTCAAAAGTTCATATCTGCCGTCATCAAAATCGTACCTAACCCTAGAATTGATAATTCCCGACTCAGAATAATTTGAACGACATGTCTAAGATAGACCACGTCAGAGACATCGAATACAACTTCAAGTTTGAATACTCTTGAGTCATGAATAGACCAAGAGAAGAACACAAAGGACTATTATTATGAGACACTTCATTTGGCTCTAAGACCCTTAATATACATTTAGGGTTACTGTTCTCAGTATCCCATAAATCATTTTATATATGATTTAAGTCTTAAATATCAACTTTAATTCAAACTCCTTAAGTTTATTTAGATTTTAAGTCTTTTAAATTCAGAAAATTGTGTTCTGTCCAAAACAGAACAGCTCTCTTTATCTGGTTACTGCGTTCTGAACAAATTGATTCAATCTATGAAATTTTAATCCTGAATAGCCTCAGATGTCTATTTTCAGATTGATAAACTACTTAATTTTCTGATTTCTGTATAATTAGTTATCATTTTTCGAATGAGGTCTGTCTGTGCAGGATTACTCCTGGCCGAGACCAATTAACTTATGTTATACTTAATTTACTAATGCATAAACTTTAGTAACTCCTTATTAGCCTTTTCTGACTTTAATTTACTATTACTTAAGATTTTTACAGAGCCCTATTGGTTCTGAAAACTCAGCTTATGATTCAGCTTTTTCATAAACTTTACAACCCGATTACTAAGTTACTTTCTTATCTCAATATTGAAGTGATACTAACATATAATCATGGACAACATTAGAATTCGAGACATACTGACATTAAGTTGAACCATAACTAAAAACACAGAGAAAAGATCTTACAAGGAATAATCTCGTAGTTACAATATTCAATTACCTATTTAGTTGATATTTTTCAAGTAGTAATAGCTATAACAACACATGTATAGATCATGAAATATAAGACACGGAAATGCACCGAAGTGCCCAAAGATCAAACCTTTATTCAAGAAAGAGCATGAGTATGCATTGAATAGCATCATCACATGCGAATGGAATACGAGCTTGATTTAACATAGAAATCCAAAACTAACTTTCGTTGGACAACATACGTAGAAATAATTGAGATGAAACACTAATACTATTGAGTCATGAAACAAGAGGGAAATATCAATCTAGGTTCGGCATTACAAATTCTAGGTAAACACAACTTCAAGGCATCAACATTCAATCATACATTTCAACAATATCTTTATCAAAGAAGAAAAGTAGTGGAAAAAAGGCATCCTACTTGGTTGAAGATACCGTATTCTTCCCGAGCACTCTTGACTCCGACAACGTCGCACCACCACCACGCCGGTCGACCTTGCTTGGACTGCCACGAACCACCGGAGATGGGAGAGAGAGAGAGAGAGAGAGAGAGAGAGAGACTAGGAGGTGCTTGAATGGCCTAAGTACCCAAGCCAAAAACCGTCCCCCCTACTAGGCCCTATTTATAGATTTTCTAGTTGATTTTCCACCCTTGATCAACCCCTCAAATCAGTGGCTCAAATTGCATCAGAAAATTCCAGAATTTCCAACTTTCAAAGTGACTCTTGGGTTTACAAGAAATGAGTTAATGGGGTCAATTAGTGTTATCTTTCAACCACTTCCATTAACCCATCTCTCAACCACCTCCACTAAGGCCAACTCGACCCAAGCACAAATAGGTTAGGTTGTTAGAATTTCCATTAATCACCACTTACCCACTTAGGTAATATCTAATTCATATTTTTGATTAATCTCAAATTAACTCTATTCCCAAAAATAACACAAACTTCACATATACCTATCCAATATTCTTAGGTCAAATGAAGCCAAACCAACATGCCACGCCAACCATGAATCATATAATCCAATAAAATCTCCGATCAAGATCAATTCAAAAAAATCACAAATTTTATGGTGATCGATCGATTCTGGCGGGAACTTGAATTTTCAAAAGATTTTCGAAAACTTAAATAAATGCATACCTTTGAGCAAAGAAATTCCTCTTTAAATACTATAAAATTTTCGGTCGTCACAGTATTCATCCGTCTCTGAGGTTTGACAACTATTAAATAATCATCGTAGTACAATTACCTTGTGCACTTGCAAGGGTTTAAATATTAAACGATCATTGGACATGAGTAAATATTTGTAATCATATGTAAACGGATATTGTGTAATCGATTTCACAATAGAGCACCTCTATCGTGTAATCGATTACAGATAGAGGTGCACGACGTGTCTATCGTATAATCAATTTCACAATAGAGGACCTCTATCGTGTATTCGATTACACGATAGACGATGAGCTATCGTGTAATCGATTTCACGATAGAGCACCTCTTTCGTGTAATCAATTACATGATACATACTTGAATATCTGATTATAAATGAATGTCTATCTGTATATAACTTACAAAAATCATGTGTACAATACAACGATTTTGCAATTTGCAAGTAGACTACAATCGTTTTGCAATAAGAGAAATGTCCTGTAAACTATTAATGAGGGAATTAATACCCTGAAGAACACCCTGCAAGGATGTGACATGATGGTGGACAGTCTTCGGCAGCCTTGTCCTCAGTGATGACGGAGTATGGGGTTGCTGTTGGGCGATGAGATATGATTCTTCTGACAATGGGGAGATGACATCCACTACGTCTGTTTGGACATCCAACTTCTTTTATTAGTGGACATAATATGGTCAAAATTGGTGATGTACTTTGATGCCCTTATTTGCTTCCACCACCAGTACCCCAGATACAGGCCACCTTCCAACTCTCGGACTACATGGACCCGTGTTGGAGTGAAACAGAGTTGTGTGCTCGAACAACCATATCTGCATAATGAAATAAAAATCATTAGACAATGAAGGACTAGTACATTTTCTTCAGATGCCCACAACCCAGTGATGAGGGCAACATCCTGCTCAGTGAAGGGTAACCTTCTCCCCTTAATATTGAACACCATAAGATGCTCATCCCAATATTCCACCAAGACATCAAGCAAATTCCTAGTGACCACTACCTCACGGCATTCGAATATGATGTCAAAAGATGTCTCTTGCAATCGGTCCTTACAATGTGGGTAACGCTCTGCAAGTTGTAGAGACTTGGTGAGAGCTCCTGGTGTACACTGGGTATGGCCGAGTGTTATATCTCGTGGGGGTCTGCGAAGAGCTCCTCTCTTGGGTAGAAGAAGGTTGTTGAACCATCTGTTCTGGGATATGAGAGTCGGGTCTCCTATTAGACGATATGAGCAGTATCGTGTGTCAGTGACATGATATGAGGAGGCAATCGTGCAATCGGACACATGACATCAAACATTATAACCAAAATTTACCAATGAAGAAATAAAACCTCAGATTTTTAAATCTTACCAGTGGGGAGGCGGTGTCTGTGGGTGTATTGTCAGCTAAAGCGAACCCGAAACCCTGATTTCGTCTCCGGCAAATCTACCGAGCTATAATCATCGAGGAGCCTGATTCCACCGCTGACAATCCCAAACCCCGATTTCCGATCGTGCAATCGCAAACTCTAACCCTCTTTCGCAGATGAGCGTTTATGTTCAAGAGACGAAAATGGTATAAATACTATTTCGGAAGTGAGTGCATTTTGGGAAAGTTGCCGTCGAAGGTTACACAGCACGCATGCATACTGACACAAATGAAGGTTACACGACACGCATGCAGGCTGACACGAATGACATGCCAGTCGTGTAATGGATTAATAAAAAGTGCCGCTATCGAGTAATCGATTACACGATAGCAGAACACATGATGAAGTGGATAACGTGCAATCGATTAGACGATGAGCGGGGCTTTCGAGTAATCGATTACACGATAATGGAACAAATAAATAGGTGGCTATCGTGTAATCGATTAGACAATGAGCAAGGCTTTCGAGTAATCAATTACTCGATAGCGGAACACACGAATAGGTGGCTATCGTGTAATCGATTAGACAATGAGCAAGACTTTCAAGTAATCGATTACACTATAGTGAAACACACAATGAAGTGGATAACGTGTAATTGATTAGACGATGAGCGGGGCTTTCGAGTAATCGATTACACGATAGCATAACACACAAATAGGTGTATATCGTGAAATTGATTAGACAATGAGCAAGGCTTTCGAGTAATCGATTACACGATAGCGGAACACACTGCGAGGTGGCTATCGTGTAATTGATTATACGATAGGCTAAGTTATCGCGTAATCGATGAAACGATATCGCCCCTAGAGGATTGTAATCTATTAGATGATAGGTCAGGCTATCATGTAATCGATTACATGATGGCCAACTCGATCGTGTAATCGATGACACGATAGCCGCCGACCATCCACTAGGCGAGTGACCAAAGAAGTCGCTGGCAAGAGGAGAAAATGATGTGAGAGGCACAACGAATTTGTTGTTGTTGCGCTGCAAAAGACTGGGATCGTCCGCCCACCCACCGAGTGGGGGCGTAGGAGAAGTCGATAGTAGAGGAGAGAATGATGTGAGAGGTGTAGCGAAGCTCATTCCGGGCGCCGAGAATTAGGATTCTCCGCTTTCTATGGACGACATCCAGTTGATATGAGCCGCCGACCAGCCACCATCTGCCACTTTCATCTTCTCCTGCCACGAAACCCTATGTCATATGTCGGGGATATTTATTGGCAATCCAAAGATAACACAAGGCTATTTTTGTACATTTTTACCCTGGAAGGCTGTTTCTTATTTTTGCTTCCCAAACATAAATCAAGCTGATAAATTTTTATGTTCCCAAACAGAAATTAGTTGAGCCAAATCACTCTGAAAATTTTCACTTATCAACCAGATGGAATTTCAGCTTCCCAACATAAGTCACCAATCACCCATGATAATTGTCACCCTGACAAAAAATCAGACTGATTTTTTTCAGCTTCCAAACGCACCCTTAATTTGTAATGTCAATGCGTCACATAATTGGTCAATTTTATTGAGATGTGGGTTTATAGCAAAAGCCTAGGCTTTTTGAGCGAGCTAATCACCTTTCATCACATAGGTTCTCGACCTCAACCTAGGGTCACTGCCGAGCTGCCTGAGATTGAATTGTGATCGATTGGAGCCTACCCCTAATCGATCTGAATGCTATTTATATTTACAAAAATGACTAAGGTTAAGTGTGAGCGATTGGAACCTACATGCAATCTATCATTGGAATGCGGTTTCTCAAGATAAGTAAAAATCCTGGAAGATTTTCTTTCCAGCTGAAGGATAAACTAAAGTAAGGTCTTGAACTACTGCATAAGCCTATTTTGTGCACGAAATTGAAAGAGAAAACAAAGAGAGAAAAAGCCCTATAGAGTTCCTGAAACCCTAGTTGCATAAGTACTTTTCTTTATATGCTTTAGTACTTCTAAGGCATCAGCTTTTCCCATTGATCTTTTATTGTATTTAATATTTGATATATTTAAGAGAGTTTGAGATCATACTTCGAATTCACTAGAGATTGATCTTTTGTTGGATTAAGTATTTGATGCTTAAGTGAGTTTGAGACCGTACTTCAGATTCATAAGAGCACAAGAACTCAAACTCCAAGCTTCTTCAAGATTGATGAAATGAGGATGGATCATGACAGTACTTTGATCAAGTTGATTCAAATGAGAAGAGATTCATAGAGTTGCCCCTTGCATAAGAAATAATCTCGAAGTGGTCAACTGTACTGGACCTCCTCATTCAAACTGCCTAAGAAAGCAATTCGCCAACTTGAAAGTATGATCCGGAATCAATAAATCCTTGAATTTCTTAATGAGCACAAACCAGTTTTATCCACAGGAAATGATTCATATGTTCAAGTCAGCTTGGAATCATGCGCGAACTCACTTTCCAGCAATTAACTGGTATGGTATTATTTGGTATAAACACAGAGTGAACCGTTACACATTCTTCTCATGGCTTGCACTCAATGTAGGTCTACTGACTAAGGAAAATTTGGCTAAAAGAGGTTTCCAGATACCTGCTCCTTGTGTTTGTGTGAATCTAAAACAAACGATCAATTATTTTTCACTTACCTCTACTCCAAACAGATTTGGAAGTCTCTCCTCGCAAGGTGTAATATAAACAGAGTGGTGCTTGATTATCATAGTGAAATTCGGTGGATTCTGTTCTTCATCAACTCAAACAAGTTTGCGTCCATCCTGCTTGAGGCTTTGTTGAATGTTTATGTCACTTATATTTGGCAGGAAAGAAACAAATGTATTTTCTAGGATCGCAGAACTACCATTCCAGGACTAGTTTCTGCCATTACTTCTCAAGTGCAAATAATCATTGGCAGTCACCTCTTGCCAGAACAGCTCCTCTCTCACTGTGAATTCTTCTCAGGCTTCTGGAGTTAATGTAGGAATTTTTTTCCAGCTATGCTTTCTGTTTTTCATGCTCTTTTTGGTACACAAGTAATAGGGCTTGACTTCATTAATAGACAGTAAGCTCTTAACTGGAGAAAGTGTATAGGGAAGGTTCAAAATAAATAAAGTGAAGAATGCACCAAGCTATAAGAGTTTGAATCAAATGGCTGAATTATTGCCATGTGTAAGGAGCATTTGGTTTGTAGTCAAACCAAGGAAAGTTTTCTAGCTTCATCACAACGTACTTTTCATTTTTAACCCCCACATCATACTTTTCATTTTTCAGCAGAAAAAAGGAATAGATGGAATCAAGGAATATAGGTATTTTGTTAAGTTTTCCAACAAACACAAGAACGAACTTGATTTTCGGAAATAATTTCCATATTATAAAACACAAAAACATGGAAAGAGATCAGAGTAGAAAAAACGTTAACAATTTTGTTCTCCTCTACTTGTTCTCCAAAAAAATGAAATTTTGAGTTTTGTACTTGTTCTTTCACTCATACTACAAAAATGAAAAAGAGGAAACAAGGGAGCAGACCTAGGAAGAAATTACCTCTAACATTCTCAATTTAGGGGTTGTTTGGATAGTGAAAGACCAATGAATCATAATCATAATCTAAGTAGCATCTTTTCCTAACTATTTGGGGTAAGTGACATAGATCTTACTCCTCTATTCAGGCCTGTCTTATGCAAACTCTTTTGAAAGAGCAATGAATGTGAAAACAAATTCTTGTGAAAAAATTTACTGACCTTCGTGATGAATGTAAAATATGTTTAGATAGTGAAATTTTTATATGAATATAATTAGCAGTGTGTTTGGATAGTGAATGTGATACAAGGGTGGGGATTTTAGGACGTGACCACTTTACCCTTCATCTAAGCTCCTTCTTCTCTTACTCATTACAACAAACAGATGAAATACATATGAACAAAAGGAAAAGAAACTTATCAAGCTAGAAAAAATAAGAACTTTATCAGGCTTGAAGAAGATTGGGAGAAGATGGTTACAGGACGCTGATTGGCGACCAAGGCTATTGTCGGGGCAAACATCACCATCCTCCCCAATACTAGGTGGAGTAGGGAAAGGAGCAACAGAAGAATTCATCCGCGCGAGGGTTCTATCGGAGGTGAGGCCCAGATGGTGAAGAAGTTGCCGCTGCCACTCCTACACTCAGGCGGGCTTGGCAACCCAACATCATACATGGACAGTGCGGCCATGAAGAAGCGAAGACCCGATGCCGCATCTGAATCCCTCTTCTTCCCCCCCCCCCCCCCCCCCCCCCCACAACTACCACAGTAGTGTGGCAGCCCATCGTCGTTATCGGAAGAGCAGCTCCCGGGACTACTAGTTGTCGATCTTCTTGTCGGAGGAAGGGCCGGCGAGCAGGGAGCTCAGTCAAGAACCAACCTTTCTTTGCCTCTTGAGGCTGAGGTTGCTCACTCAAGAACCAAGACAACTTCGTACTCATCTCAAATGAAAGAAAAAAAACCCACCTCGGGTTCCCGAAATGATGCATCACATTCTCCTTCCTTCCCGTGAAGAAATTGTTCACCACAATCACGTCGTACCCTCGCGCAATCAGACAGTTCACCTAGTGGCACCCCGTGAACCCTGCCCCGCTGGTCACCACGATCCTCAGCCCCTTCCTCTTCAACACTAGAAGGATTCCCCCTCCCCCCTGAGTTCATCCCTCCTGACATGCCGATTGGTACAGGAACCTGTAGGGCAACAACCATGAGGAAGACGGCAGCATGTCATTTGCCGGTGCTATGAAGCTACCACGGGTTGGGGAGGAGGATGAAAGCAAAGGTGGAGGATGCCGGTGGGGGGAGAAATAGATGAGAAGTATCACATTCACTATCCAAACACACTGAAAACTACATTCATCTAAATAATTTTAATATTCAAACGTATTTTACATTCATTATGAAAACCAATGCATTTTTTTAATTGAATTTGCTTTCACTTCATTACTCTTTCACTATCCAAACAGCCTCTAAGTGTCCAAATATAACTCTACACATTGTCAACATTGATTTAACAAGTTTACTAAAAAAAAGGTAAACCATGCTACTACATCCTAATCTCGGTGAAACTTACACTACCTCTGTCCAAAATTACCTGTCTGAATTAAAAAGAGTTCCATATAAAGCTAAAAAGAAAGGAAGCAAAAAGGAAAGAGATAAAAATGTTGTGTGCCGTGAGGAGAAAGAAGCTTTTAAAATCAAATAGCTATAGAAAACTTCAATTCATTTTTCTACAAAATTACCTGTCTCCATGAGGGGTAGAAATGTCAATCCAAAGTGAAGATGCACTTTAATTGCGTGTGACATGCCTTTCGTGGACCGCAACTTGACCGAGGAGGATATGAGTTGGGTCAACTACTTCAGCCTGTCACCATCATACGCGTTGCAAGATCTTAAGCCCCATTTAAGCTGCAGCTTGGTGCTTGTGGCTTTTGAGCCTGTTTAAGAAAGAAATCATAATAAGGTTAAAGTATGGTTTAAATCAATCAGGCCTGGAGCTACCCTTCTTTGGGAGAGGGTGAATGGGGGTAATAGAATAACTCATGAGGAAGTGATAAGTAAAGCATTGAAAACAATAAAATAATCATAACAAAAGGCATTTAAGTATGATTAGGAAGGTTTGATTTATTACCAATTACCCGTATTCAAGAATGACATGCTCCATTGTATAAAAAAAGATTGACATGCGCTGCCTCCATCCCATATTCACACTTCCATTCGAAAAAATAACTCCCTCCATCCAAAACATCCTGGTGCATTTAAAAGATTACACGTCCAGAAATAGGTTATCCTAAGGGCCAATAAATGCTCATGATCATGCATGTGCATGAGAAGTGGAGACTTTAAGCGCCCAGGATTTTGTTTGGCTTGTAAAATACTCCCTCTATGACATATTAAGATCAGCTTTAAACATAAAATACCGCTCGTATATCTTGTTTTTTAATAGTAAATACTTCTCGTATATCTAATTGAAGGTATGTAGTTATTGACTAGCCTTTTTTTGTGAAGAAACATTTGAGGGCCCTCTGTGAACTTGATATATGGTCAATGGTCATGTTCTTAAGGATCTAAAGAAGCCAGTAAACATGTTGTGAAACGACTAGGGGTGCATTTGGAAAACTGAAAAACCAATATTTCAACCCTAAAAGATGAAAATTTTTACCTTTCAGGGTGAAAACTGTTTGGAGGTTGAAAGGGTAAAAAATGGTCGATGACAATGATTGGTGAAAATTTTCACTCTTTCACCTTTTAGTCCTGAAAAGTATTTATTTGCTAAAAGGCAAAAAATTGGCCCTAAAAGGTAAAAGGTGACAATTTTTCACCTTTCACCCTGAAAGGCTGATTCTCACCAGAATCAGCCTGACGAATCGATCGTCGCACCTCTTCAATGAAAAAAGATCAACTATCTCCCTGAGATTCATCCCCTCGGTGAGTACCCCCACCCCGATGGTGCCCCATTGAGCTGAGAGAGTTTGTGTCCCCCGTCCCCGCCGTCTCTCGTTGAGTCCTCCTCCACCCCGGTCGCTGTCGCCGCTGATTGAGGCCCTCACCTTGTCGCCGCCACCCCGTTGAGCTGAAGGAACCTGTGCCCACCCCTCCTGGGCAACTGCTCGGGTTGTCCAAAGCCGGTCACCCTGGTATTTGCCCCGACGCCTCTACCGCCGCACCGTTAAGCCAAGGGACCCCCCCCCCCCCTCCTGCATCATATCTCTATAATTTTTAGTCCGTTTTTTGACATTTTTTCATCATTATAAGAAAGAACTCTAAAATTGAGGAAGAATGAAAAAAAAATGGGCCAAAACATATCAGAAATGAGTAAGATACGCATCGTTGAAGTTTGTCCCATAAAAAAATTATCGCATAATCGATTACTTGATAGCCGGTACTATCGCGTAACCAGTTACTCGATAGCCAATACTATAGTGTAACTAGTTACTCGATAGGCAGTACTATCGTGTAACCAGTTACTCGATAACTAGTTTTATAGTGTTACCAGTTACTCGATAGGCAGTACTATAGTGTAACCAGTTACTCAATAGCCAGTACTATCGTGTAACTAGTTACTTGATAGGCAGTAGTGTAACTAGTTACTCGATAGCCGGTATTATAGTGTCTCGATAGCCAGTACTATCGTGTAACCAGTTACTCGATAGCCAGTATTATTGTGTAAACTTCAACAGTTAATATCTCCTTCATTTTTAGTCCGTTTTTGGCAATTTTTTTTTATTCCTTATTTTTTATGCTCTTTCTAATCATCATGATATCCTAATGACCTTGATATTTTATTTAAAAAAATTCAACAAAATCCACCATAAATAGTACGTGGTGGCTCAATATCTTTATGATATCATCATCATAAGAAAGAACACTAAAAATGAGGAAGAATGAAAAAAAAATAGGCCAAAATAAATCAGAAATGAGTATGAAATGCATCGTTGAAGTTTTCCCCATTAAAAAGTTATCGTGTAATCGATTACACGATAGCTCTTCATGTCGTGTAATCGATTACACGATACCTGAAGCTGACGAATATTCCTATCAACATGATTTATTTTCAGTTTCCAAATATATTTTACCTTTCATAAATTAGGCCTGAAAATTTTCACCCTGACGCCTTATTATTTTCAGCTTCTAAACGAGTTGTCGCCAATCAGGAAAAAACACCCTTGATTATTTTCAGGCTGATATAAATTTTCACCTTTCACCTATCAGCTTCCAAACGCACCCTAGATGTGTAACAAGTTCTGTAACTTTCATTTGTACCTAGGAATGCCGCCTCATAGGTGCTACGATACACCCTATACATAGGCCCATGTCCTCATTCAGTCACTCGAGCCTTACGGTTTCATCATGATGCGCATAGAGCGAGCCTTACCTCAACTAATCGCACTTAGCATTTTCTTTTTCACTAAATCACACTTGGCATTTTCATTAATAAAAAAACAGCATCTTCATTAAATAAAAACACCAGCTTAGACGTTTAGTAGAACAATAGAACTAATTCTACCAGAGTAAGCTTTCCAGGCGAAAATTCTTAATAAAAAAAATACTTCCCTCGTCTCAACGATAAGTTGGCTTTTTTAGTTGAGCCAAAGAGGAGTAAGCTAACTTTTGATAATTTCAGCAAACTGTCAAGGGTGCAGTCAGTCATATTGAAAGCCTTTGTCAGTTCCCTGCTTAATCCCATGTTTGATAGCTTAAATTACAGTTTTGAAAGGGTTTAAAGTTTAAACTTTAAATACAATAATTGAATGATTACCAAAGGCGGTTCCAATTTAATACTGATAATTTTCTTATTGTTCACATACACGTGCGACGTTACATTACTTCCCACGTTTTGCGCGAAGTTTCGGCCCGTCCTTCTCTCGTTCCAAGAAACCCAAATTTTAAATTACATTTGGTGAGGACATTGATGTCCTCATCTATATATATCTCCTTTCTTTATCTCCATGCTGACATGTCACTATATTAGTCTACCTTATATCATTTCTTCTTAAAATTGTCTATTCTAGGAGAAATTGTACTGTACTCAATATACCTACGACGTGTAGGAGTTGTCTCTTAAAATGTGTTTGTATAGGGAGAACACCTAGTTTGAATCTTGACCATGGTTTTCAAAATCAAACCGAACCGACCTGTCCGACCATGGAGGACCGGAACCGGTTGAAAAAACTGTCCGAGTAGTCCGATTCAAGACGGTCTGGTCCATTCGCCGATTTTATTAGAAATTGGCCGGTTCACTGCTAAATTATTTTTTTATTTTTTTAAATTATATTTTAAATAAGAATTTGAAGTCAGGATTAACTCCTCAATATTTTAACCAAAACAAAAAATTTACACTAAACTAACATAGTTTAGTGTTGTTTTTTTATGTAAGGGAGAATTTTTTTAAAAAAAATTGTGTGTCAAACCGTGATTGGTGAGATGCACAACGGGGACATGCGCTCCAAATGTTAGCCACTATTGTGCCCCAACTGTCTCCATGCAATGGCATGCAAATTTTATTTATAAGATCGAATGCACACGTGTTACCAAAGCACATCCCACATTGCATATCGGGCGTAGTGGATGATTTCTACGATTATACGCGTGAAAAGCTAGTTCTATTTAATTTTAATCAAACAATGATTAAAAATAAAAATAAAAACCTTGTTCTATGTACCATTTTCGCCTTGCTACACGTAACGGAAGATTAATGAGTGGACCTTTATGGGTGTATCATTTACTTTCATCATTGAGAAATTAATCTCATAAAAAATTCGAATCTTTGCCCTCGTTCGATACGTTCTCCCTCTCTCCCCTCTGTTTTCTGCCGAAGTTGGACGAGAACCATCTGGGAAGGCAGCACTTCGCACCGTCCTTCCTGACCTTCCTCTGCTTCTTCTTCCTCTTTTCACGCCATAAAATGGGTTGCTTTGATTTGGCATGATCTTGCAGCCGATAACAGCAAAAAAAGAAATTTTTTTGAGCATGGAGTATGACAAAATGAGCAGAAAACTGATGACTTCTTGCATGTAGACAAGGTAAGATTCCTCTTCTTAAAATGGTTGCATGACTTACAATCATATGTTGTAGCTCATTGGTTTATGGATTCTGCGTTAGAACTTTGATAGATGAGTTGGATTGTTGTATTTGTTTGATATTTCGTTGAAAAATGGTGAAAATGAGTAGTAGCTGATCTTGTTATGGTTTTTTAGATGACCTTTGATTGTGGCTTTTGTGATGTGGGTTTATGGGTTGTGGTTGGGAGGTTTGGTGGAAGTTTGTTGTGCTGATTTTGAAGAAATGTGATGTTTTTTTTTTGTTACATGAAGAAATGTGATGTTGATTATTACTAAAAAGGTGACTTTTTTAACAATGATTTTATCTGTATTCCAAATTTTTTACGTTGCTTTATCTTGGCGGACTTTGTTTGAGAAATGTGACGGAAGAGATGAGATGGGTGGCTGTGTCAATTTTTAAATTTTTTTACTGCTTTTGGATGTGGAATCAAAATAGGTAGATATGGTAAGACTGGAAGCTAAGGGCGGTGCTCGTGTTATTGCGTTCTGGAATTCAAATTCTGCGGGTAGCTCAAGTTTTTTGAGTTTGCGTGTTGCAAAATGATCTGTTGGGTGACTTTTTTGGCTTTTGTGGAATATTCTCCTTTTGAATTAAGATGGAGTTTGACTGCTTTTCGGAGTTTACATGGGAGGATAGCTTGTACACGAAAAGTCTATCCTTTTTTTCCTCTTTTTGGGAGCAAGCTTTTTTAGTGATTGAGTTTTAAATTCATGAAGGTTGCGTGTATAGTAAATGGAAAATACTAGCTGAAGAGTACTAGTTTTCTTTTACCTTTTCTTTATTCACAGTTTGTGTCTCTTTCTTTTTGCTAAACAGTTTGTGGTCCTTAGCTGCTTTTGTTGGTGATCTTCTCTCTAAGTGGTTTATTTGCTTGTTAAATGCGAGATTAAGAAACTAAAAGTTGGTGTGCCTTTTTTAATCTTATGGACTTAAAATATTTCTGAGGAGAAAGGAAAGTGAAATAGTTTAGAATGTGTCTGGAAGCAATAGAAGCTGATAAAAAAGAGACAAATAAGTCAGAATGCCTTACGTTTATTTGGATTTAAAACATGCATTAATTTTTTTTCCTTTTCTTCTTAGGCCTCTCCACTTTAACATTAATGCAATTTGCCATAGTAGACAATCATTTTTGAGATATTTGGCAAGTGCTTTGCAGTTCTACTGATGGTCTCACAGCAAGTTGATCTTATTTTGTTTGCAGCGCTTGTGCAGCAATTTCTTAAATCATAGAGGAAGGTGCTTTTTGGAAAATTTTCCCTTTGGCATCATTTAATCTTTTTGTTCTCATAATACAAATTAAATTTGAGTTTGATAAATATTATTTCTCATAAGCATGTCAATGTAATAAAAATATATAACATTTTCTAGATATTGCCGTGCAAATTAACTTTTAAACTTGTAGTTTCAAATTTTTTACTTCTTTTTATAACATTCAGTGTGAACTATTAGTTTTGAAGAATTTGGACATGCATTCCTTCAATAGGTGAACATATTCTTTGTTACAAGTATTCAACATCTGCAACTTTGTATCTAAACGTGCTTTTCATTTTCTTTCAATCCTTAGCAATAATTATGTGACCACCAAGATTTTATATATCAAATGGGTTTATTCTGCATCTTCCATAAGATAATGAGCCTGCATAATTCTTCTGTAGATCTTTTTAAAAAAATATCAATGATGCCTGGTTGAATATTCAAACTATATTCTGTTGTGATACTACTAATTGTAATGTGTGTGGAAGTTTTTAATCACCTCTGTGAGAGAGCATAAATCTCATTTTATGCTGCCTAATTGCCTCAACTTTAATTTGGAATTTTAGGTGTTTCTTCACTGGACGGGAGTTTCCAAGTTGCGATTTTTCTGTGAACAATTCCCGACTTTTGTAAGTTCGGTTATTAACTCATATCTGTGTTTACATTATTGGGTCATTATCCGGCGTAAAAACTTGCCACTATGTTACTTTGTATGGATTTTGTACCATTTTGATTCCGATAAGAGTCAAATGCGGTATATAATCCATGCCGCCGACCCCAGATAGCTGGGATAAGGCGTATGATGATGATGATGACATTATTGGGTCATTATAGTACTTTTATTTGAGTAGTTTTTGTAATTTTATTAGTTGCTTATTTTTTGGCTTTAGTATATAAAGCCATTGAAACTTCTATAATTTTCAGTTTTGGTTGAATAAGAATATCATTTTCTCCAAGACTCAACTTTCTCTCTGCTTGAGCGTGCTCTCCCCCTTCTTTGTACTGGTTGGCTATTCATCGTAATGCAGAGGCTTTCCTTGAAGTCCTCCATCATTATGTGTATGATTTAGAATTTTGGTTATCAATAATTTCCTTTGCATTTGGCAAATACGTTTGCATGCAATAGAAGCTTCTATATCGTTTATTGAATGAACCATCTTGTTAAATAAACAAGAATATTTATGGCCTAATGTGCTTTTTTCATGTAATCTACTATCGCTTCAACAGTGAGACACTATGATATTATTGTCAGAAGTACAATATAGTTGCATCCATTTTTTTATTTCATCTGGATGAGCATTTTCGTTCAATAAGCAGATTCAAGAAAACACCTTATCATTGCTTTCATACCAAGTTACTTTAAGTAGCTTCATTACTTGATTCACAGCAACAGAATGTGATTGACTTATTAAATTGGGATATTATGCTGAACAAAAGGTAATTGTTATAGTTATATGGGGAGCCAATGTGGAAGCAACATAATGACAATTGTAGTTTTTAACTAGACAGCACAGAGGAAAGCATGGTCATGTCGACCTTAAAGTTTGCTCTATCCCCTCGCTCATATCACAGAGTTCAAATACTTTATCTTCTTTTGTTCATAATTCTACTTAGCTTTCTGATTTAAGTATTCCTTAACCTTGTCCAGTTTTTTGGTGCAAAAAGAAAGAAATTTTTTTTGTCCAGTCCTTTTTTATGAAAATGTTCATTTCAAGTAAAAATTAAGTCTGTGCTATAACTTTTTTTTGTTGTGACAAATTTATACGAAGTTGTATTATCCTGTCCGAAACAAAAAGGTCTTTGTGCAAGCACGAAACAGAGATGCAAAAAATTTATTCTTTCTGAATTTGTTTTTCTGTTTTATTTTATGTTACAGTTTGTAAAGTGTTCTAATTGTTTACCATGCTGATCTTTGTTTTTTATTTTCTTTTGTGGTAACTTTCTTGCAGGTAGTTGAAGTTCCTTCAACAAACTCACCTACCAGAAGCTCATTAAATATAGGCTAACTTTTAGCAATGAGCAACCTCAAATTGGGTGTGGAGGTAGTAAGCGCCCACAACCTTATGCCCAAAGATGGCCAGGGCTCTTCCAGTTCATTTGTAGAACTCCACTTTGATGGCCAGCGGTATCGTACTACTATCAAAGAGAGAGACCTTAGCCCTGTCTGGAATGAGCGGTTTTTCTTCAATATATCTGATGCCAGCCATCTCCACAATCTTGATCTTGATGCGTATGTGTACAACAACATCAAAGGGACTCAGTCTAGATCCTTTCTTGGAAAGGTCCGCTTGACTGGTACATCCTTCGTTCCATATGCTGACTCTGTGGTGTTACACTATCCTTTGGAAAAACGCAGTATATTCTCCCGGGTTAAGGGAGAACTTGGTCTTAAGGTCTACCTGACTGATGATCACTCACTGAGATCCTCTTCTAATCCACTACCTGCTGTTGATACTTCTCATATGTCAGTCCCACTCTCAACCCTCCCAAAACAATCGCATGCTCAAATCCAAAATACAGGTCCTGCCCCCACTCCAGTTAGACAAAAAAAAGCAGAATCTAGGCATACCTTCCACCACCTTCCTAGACACGATCACCACCAACAGCCGATATATAACTCCTCAGCTAGCATATCTGAACAAGCAGTAAAATATTCTGAATACGAAATGAAGTCAGAGCCTCCAAAAATTGTTCAGATGTATTCCTCTGCATCCTCCCAGCAGCCAGTGGATTATGCTTTAAAAGAGACAAGTCCATTTCTTGGTGGAGGCCAGGTTGTGGGAGGTCGCGTTATTCGTGCAGAAAAACCTGCCAGTACATATGATCTTGTCGAAGAAATGCAGTTTCTGTTTGTTCGAGTTGTGAAGGCACGCGAGCTTCCCACAACGGACATTACTGGCAGCCTTGATCCATATGTAGAAGTAAGGGTTGGAAACTATAAAGGAATTACCAAGCATTTTGAGAAGAAGCAAGATCCATTGTGGAATGAGGTGTTTGCTTTTTCACGGGACAGAATGCAGGCAACTTATCTTGAAGTTGTGGTGAAGGACAAAGATCTTGTGAAGGATGACTTTGTTGGGATTGTTAGATTTGACCTGAACGAGGTTCCAGTACGGGTTCCACCAGACAGTCCCTTGGCCCCTCAATGGTACAGACTTGAGGACAAGAAGGGAGACAAAAGAAAAGGTGAGCTTATGCTTGCTGTTTGGATTGGAACCCAAGCTGATGAAGCATTCCCAGATGCATGGCATTCTGATGCTGCATCACCAGCTGTTGAT
Source organism: Houttuynia cordata (assembly GCA_039654745.1). Lineage (NCBI taxonomy): Eukaryota > Viridiplantae > Streptophyta > Magnoliopsida > Piperales > Saururaceae > Houttuynia > Houttuynia cordata. The sequence continues at coordinate 7,753,053 of CM077504.1, forward strand.
GGATCTGTTGCCGCTGGAACCCATATAAGGTCAAAAGTGTACCATGCACCAAGGTTGTGGTATGTTCGTGTTAATGTAATTGAGGCACAAGACTTGATTATTTCTGACAAAACTCGTTATCCTGATGTTTATGTGAAGGTTCAAATTGGCAATCAGGTGTTGAAAACAAGAACTGTTCAGGCACGAACATTTAACCCGATGTGGAATGAGGACTTATTATTGGTTGCTGCTGAGCCCTTTGAAGAACATCTTATTCTTACAGTTGAAGATCGTGCTGGTCCCAATAAGGATGAGATCATTGGGAGAGTTATTATTCCTCTGATTGCAATAGCGAAACGTGCAGATGACAGGCTCATAGATCCGAGATGGTTCCCCCTAGAGAAGCTCATAGCTGTTGATGTTGATCAGTTGAAGAAAGAAAAGTTTGCTAGTCGTCTCCACCTCCGTGTCTGTCTAGATGGGGGCTATCATGTACTTGATGAATCGACACATTACAGTAGCGACCTCCGACCCACGGCAAGGCAGTTATGGAAGCCATCCATCGGTGTTCTGGAACTTGGCATCTTGAACGCAGAGGGTCTACATCCAATGAAGACCCGGGATGGGAAGGGTACATCAGATACCTACTGTGTGGCAAAATATGGTCACAAATGGGTTCGAACACGAACAGTAGTTAACAGCCTAAGCCCCAAATTTAATGAACAGTATACATGGGAAGTCTATGATCCAGCTACGGTTATCACTGTTGGCGTGTTTGACAACTGCCAGATTGGTGAGAAGGGTCCTTCTGGTAACAAAGACATGAAGATAGGAAAAGTGCGTATACGTTTGTCTACGCTCGAGACAGGTCGTGTGTATACACATTCTTACCCCATGCTAGTCCTACATCCCTCAGGAGTCAAGAAGATGGGAGAGCTACACTTAGCTATTCGATTCTCATCTACTTCTATAGTGAACATGTTGCACATATACTCGACCCCTCTTTTGCCAAAAATGCATTATGTAAGGCCACTTACTGTTGCTCAGCTTGATTTACTACGGTTTCAAGCGGTAAACATAGTGGCGGCAAGACTGAGCAGAGCAGAACCTCCATTGAGGAAAGAAGTAGTGGAGTATATGACTGATGTCAATTCTCACTTGTGGAGCATGAGAAAAAGTAAGGCAAATTTTTTCAGATTGATGTCAGTGTTTTCGGGATTATTTGCAGTTGGCAAATGGTTCGGAGATGTTTGCTACTGGAAGAACCCAGTTACAACTGTTCTGGTTCATGTGCTTTTTGTGATGCTGGTCTGCTTTCCTGAATTGATACTGCCTACCATATTTCTATATATGTTCTTGATTGGCATATGGAACTATAGGTATAGGCCAAGATACCCGCCACATATGAACACCAGACTTTCACATGCAGAAATGGTTCATCCTGATGAATTAGATGAAGAGTTTGATACTTTCCCAACTTCTCGTAGTCCTGAGCTGGTTAGAATGAGATACGACAGGCTGAGGAGTGTTGCTGGGAGGATACAAACAGTTGTGGGTGATATTGCAAGTCAGGGTGAGAGGGTCCAGGCACTACTCAGTTGGCGCGATCCCCGTGCAACGGCAATATTTGTGATCTTCTGTTTTCTGGCAGCAATGGTTCTGTATGTGACTCCATTTCAAGTAGTGGCAGTAGTTGCAGGGTTTTATCTGATGAGGCACCCAAGATTCAGGCATAGGTTGCCGTCTGTTCCGCTCAACTTTTTCCGGCGACTTCCGGCAAGGACAGACAGTCTTCTGTAAATGATATATGAAGTTTGGCAGTTCTCTTCTGGGATTGCTTTTGTCCTTGATACCATATTTAGAACTCTTCCTGTGTACTTTTTTGTTGTTGTTTCACATGCAAATCTGCTTTGTGGAATACAGTATGCATGTAACTTAGCTTTCTTAATGTGCTACTTGGATCTTGTTTAGGCTTTGCACTTATATATTAAATAAATTACTAAATGCAATCACTTTTATACCCATTTTGCATTGCTGGCATGGTCATGTTCTATTTGGTAATTTGAGATCTCATGTCCTTGTGCTAAATGTAGATGTTTTAGAAAGCCCTCAGGAGTCAGGTTTATGGGTTCAAAACAATTGTAAGATCTGTTTGACCAAGTTTCATGCCTCTGTCTTTTTTAACAAGCCAACAAAAACCTTACCAAAACAAAGAAAAAAAAACTACTCCGGACAGAACTCTAAGCATACATAAATAACTGTGGACTAATTATTTGTGCATGTCCATTGAGGATACCTATTATTGTATTGGTAGAAGGTCCGGTCCATGGTTAAACCAGTTCAATTAGCTAGGCTAGTAATATAGATAGTTCCCCTCTTGAATACTTCAAGTCTCCGACCATGAAAAGCAGCAAAAGTATGGGATGTTCAGAAGTTTTCCACTTCCTTGAGACTGAAGTTTGCCTTTTGAAGTATTAGATATAATTAGGATGTCATCAGCAATTTGCCGAAGCGGTTTCATATCAGTGCCTCCAGAAAATATTTATATGTGTTGAGATCAGTGACCGCCATTTCGATATATGTCTATTATAGGAAAAGTGTACTCTACTAAGATTTATTTTACAATATGAGCTAATAATAAAAAAAATTTAAATTGTGATTGCATATGAACAAGAATCAGAGCATAGTAATCACAAGATTTCTCATTTCTATTTCAAATTGGAATCAGAGAGTGTGAGTCCCCATATACTGTTCCTGTCAATGAAAGGGCAATATAACCAACGCCAATATCCTTGAACTAGCAAAAGAGAAGTGCAAGGTGTTACTCTTCTTGATATATCTTGTCTGTCATCTCTATCCTCATCTTCTGTTCCATGTTTAGAACTTATAGCCCTCATCCTCTCTTTAATAAGGAAAACCTCCTCGTCAGACTCCATTTGTTAATCTGATAGGTTTGCGAACGAATAGAGAAACTGCTCCAATACTGGTTCATCTTACTATCTACAATCTCTGTTTAGCAAATTCAGCTTCAACATTATGTGTCATGACTCATAGTTGATCTTGACAGAGATTCTCTAATGGTATGATCTGAATGATTTGGGCAGAGATTTTCTAATGGTATGATCTGAACCTGAAAGCTATCTCTGCATACAGGAATCTTGCCTTCCAAGAACAGAAGATAGGATCAGAAAAATATGATGTTCAGTTCACCACTAGAGACATAACACTCTCTCTTCTATAAAAACTGTCCTGTCTGATATCTCCTTCACACTGCCTTCTTCTTCTTCTCCAACATGGCTCTCCCAGCTCATCTTCCCCCAGTTCTGCTCTTCTTCCTTGCCATCTCTTCTTCCCCATCTTCCTCCCTCCCACCCCAAAGCTCTCTTCTTACATAATTCATACATACCAAGATGTCAAGCCTTTTCACTTCACTTCCTCTAGTGATTGATATCATTCCCTTCTGCAATCTGTTACCAATGCTACCATCAATCAAGTGTCAGCACTGGTCAGTCCAGGATTGAGTGGCTTTTCTGCAAGGCTAACTGATCAAGAAGCTCAGGATATGGCCAAAGCACGAGGTGTAGTTACAGTCTCTAAAAGCATCAGGATGAAGCTCCACACTACCAGGCACCCAGCTTCCTCGGTCTAGACTTGGACCACGGCATTTAGCTGGAGAACGGCATGGGCGACGGTGTGATCATTGGACATATCGACTCTGGCATCTGGCCAGAGCAGCATGAGCTTCCATAATCTATGCCCACCTGGCCCACGGTGGATGCGAAAGCAGGACGCAGTTCAAGTCCTCTTTGTGCGACAAGGTACTTCGTTGACGGATATATGGCAGAGGAAGGAACAATCCCTCCAAATGAATTTCTGTCATCCCAAGATGTGTTTGTCCACGGCTCTCACACCACCTCAAGTGCCACCGGTGCTGCTGTTGCAAATGCCAGTGTCCTTGGTTTTGCTAAGGGGACTGCCCGAGGGATTTTGACCAGTGCCAAGATAGCCATGTACAAGGCCTGCTGGTGTTCTGGCTGCGATGAAGCTGACATTCTTGACCGGTCCTTCCCGGTGCAACTCCAACTCAGATATGGCGCTGAAGGGTAATTGAGCCGCAACGGAAGCGAATTTAGGATTTGAATCCGGTTGATGTGGGTTCTCAAAAATTGGGTTTTTCCTAAAATCAACAAATAAAGCTCAAAGATTATGAAATTAGAAACACCAACCTTCGGCCTTTGTGCCTACGAATCACTCCACAGATTTGAATATGTCCGAGAACACCAAATCCTTCACCGATCGAGTGTAGAACCTTGTGAAAAGCTATATTCCCCGAATTAGCTTTTTCACCCAACGAAATCAAGATCACCAAACTCAAATTGATTTCAACCAGAAGTCGCCTTTTTCCTTGGCATTGAGGGCGTCCCCTCTATTGCCCTTAATAAGGCATAAATCCGTTACAAATCATGCCAATTTCGGTTTCCCGAAATTGCTCAACAGAATTTCCAAGATGGTGACTAATATTTGACAATTCCATTTTGGTCGTACCAAAACGGCTAATTCCAAATATGTGATTTCCGGATCGGTGATGATTACAGTGTCTCTTCCAATTTAGTGTGGACCGGGCCCACGGAAGCCTAACTACTCCACATGCCTACACGCGCACGAGAGAGCCGACTCCTCTCAATCAAGACAAGTAAAATGGGACAAAGAACCCATATTTACTTACATCCCCCACTATGGGTTCTTTGTTCATATTTGCGATCCACAGTGACTTGTGCACTAGTCCTGTCGTAATCCAAAACTATGAACATGTTTTACAAATAGATCCGTCGTTAAGGCCTTCGTTAACGGATCAGCTAACATCTCAACCGTAGGAAGATGACTCACTGTCAACTTTCCCCGTTGTAGCATGTCAAACACATAAAAGTAATGCACCTCTATGTGCTTAGCTCTTGAACTGATCTCCCCATTACGGAGTGTCGACACAGTTGCCAAATTATCACAATAAATTTGGACAGGAGCATCAGTCCACTGTTCTAGCTGTAACCCAGCTAGAAACTCTTTAATCCAAACTGCCTCGGAAGCTGCTAAACTGCATGCAACAAACTCAGCTTCCATCGTGGACTTAGTAACGCATTTCTGCTTCTTACTAGCCCATGCCACGGCGCCGCCACCAAGCATAAAAACATAACCGGCAGTGGATTTTCTGTCATCCTTACATCCGGCATAGTCTGAATCACTATAGCCTTCCAATGACAGGTTCTCAGCCTGATATGTGAGTTTCATATCCTTGGTACCCAGCAAGTATCTGAACACCCGCTTTATAGCTTGCCAGTGTTGCATACCTGGGTTAGCCTGATATCGACTCACAAGGCTTACTACAAAAGCCAAATCAGGTCGAGTGCAGTTCATGGCATACATCAAGCTGCCAATAGCCTGCGCATATGGCACAGATTGCATCTTCAGACGTTCCTCGTCTGATGCAGGTGCCATTCTTTCGGACAAAACTGTCCCTTTATAAATGGGTGAATCTATGGTCTTCCAACCAATCACGTCAAAGCGTTTCAATACACTTTCAATGTACGATTCTTGAGATATACTTAGCCTCCTCGCTTTTCTATCTCTCTCAATCTTCATCCCGAGGATGTAAGATGCTTCACCCATATCTTTCATTTCAAATTGGGTCTTGAGCCATTCTTTAAGACTGAGAATCATACTAGTGTCATTCCCCATTAATAATATGTCATCTACATATAGTGACAATATCATAAATCTACTCCCATCTCTAAAGGAGTATACACAATGGTCATAGTCATTGGCCACAAAGCCATATTCACTTATCACCTTGTGAAAAGTGAAATACCATTGTCTTGGCGATTGTTTCAGTCCATACAATGATTTAATAAGCTTGCACACTTTAGTTTCCTCTCCGGAAACAACAAACCCCTCGGGTTGTTCTATGTAAATCTCCTCCTCTAAATCACCATTTAGGAAGGCAGTCTTTACATCCATCTGGTGCAACTCTAAATCTAAGTATGACACAATTGCCAACAAACATCGGATCGAGATGAACCTGGACACTGGAGAATAAGTCTTCTTGAAGTCTATGCCCTCTACTTGTGTGAAACCTTTCGCCACAAGTCTAGCTTTGTACTTCTCTATTGATCCATCAGCTTTGAGCTTCTTCTTGAAGATCCATTTACACCCAATGGGTTTCCGTTCATCTGGTAAGTCAACAATCTCCCAGACTTTGTTCTTCAAGATTGAATCCATTTCCTCTTGAACAGCCTTCTGCCATTCCTTGGAATCTGGACTACACATCGCTTGCTCAAATGTGACTGGATCACTAAGTACAGGTTCATCTATCGATATCTCATCTTCACCAAGCATGGCATAGTAATCCTTCAACAAAATTGAAGGTCTACGCTCTCTTGATGCTCGAATTTCAACATCCTCATTGGATGTGTTACCTATCACTTGTTCATTACTAGTGACAGTAACTTTCTCTTTCTCAATTTCAAAGAGTTCCACTTTCTGACTAGGAGTTTGTAGGTCTATATCTTCCTCAAGAAAATAAGCATCTCTAGACTCTATAACCCCCACTGTCCCATCATCATGGTGTACTACAAATCGATACCCTTTCGAATGGTCACAATAACCTATAAAATTACATTTTATGGTCTTGGGATCCAACTTAGTTCTTAGTTGATCAGGCACCCTGACATGGGCCTTTGACCCCCACACTTTCAAGTTCGAAAAGTTTGGACGTCTTCCCGTCCATAACTCATATGGGGTTAATTTGATCGACTTAGAAGGTATCCGATTTAGTACATAGACAGCGGTGTCTAGTGCTTCACCCCAAAACTGCGTTCCTAGTTCAGAGTGGTTTAACATGGACCTTACCATGTCCATCAATGTCCTATTACGTCTTTCAGCGACTCCATTCTGTTGAGGGGTATACGGTAAAGTATACTGATGCACTATTCCTTGGTTTGTACAATAGTCCTTGAACAAATCAGATGTGTACTCACCACCTCTGTCTGTTCTCAGAACTTTAATCTTCCGTCCTAATTGGTTCTCAACCTCAGCCTTAAATTCCTTGAATTTTTCTAAGGCATCGGACTTTCTCGATAACAAGTACACATAACCATATCTTGAATAGTCATCTATGAATGTAATGAAATACATCATACCCCTTTGAGTCTTGACGTTTATAGGCCCACAAATATCTGAGTGAATGACCTCTAAAAGGTCAATTGCTCGTTGTCCTTTCGGAAAGGGTAGCCTAGTCATTTTGCCAGATAGGCAATCCTCACACGTGCGCAAATTATCACTTATTCTAGGTAGTAACCCACTACCCGACATTCGGTGTAATTTTGTCGCATTCACATGACAAAGGCGTAAATGCCACAACAATGCATTATCAACAACAACACAAGCAACATACTCAGAATCAATCATTTCATTATTAGCAAAATCATTGGATACATCAAGTTTGAATAAACCATCAACTAAAGAAGCAGTAAATAAAATATTATTTTTCTGCCCCACAGTTCCCTTGCCACCCTTGAACCTGACTTCAAATCCCTTTTGAGTCAGAAGAGGGATTGAAATCAGATTCCTACGAATAGTAGGTGCATACAAGACATCTGTGAGGACCAGGGTGTTTCCTCCTAAGAGAGGAACACGAACAGAGCCAATCCCCAGCACGTCACAATAGGTGTTATTCCCCATGTAGATCTTGTGCTCTCCGGGACTAATCTCTTTCATCTCAGCAAAAGACTCCTTTGTCATTGCCACATGACGGGTTGTAGCCGAGTCAAGCCACCAACCTCTAGTGTTAGTGTTCACAATCAGTGCCTCAGAAATCATACAAACTATGTCCTTTCCTCCACCCTGCTGTTTCTTTTTCTCGTTGCCCTGGGAGCCATTAGGACAGTTCCTGCTAAAGTGACCCATCTGGCCACAAGTAAAGCAGGCTCCCTTCTTCTTGTTCTTCGCCTTGTCTCCACCCTGGAATTGAGGCTTCTTTCCTTTCCTCTTGAAGTTCTTCTTTGAAGTGCCAGCATAGGACCCACCTTTCTTAGAGCCAACATGGTGAGCAAGGTTGGCAGATGCATTAGAGGCCCTCATATGCTCTCTCCTTTCCTGCTCCAAGCCCAGCTTGGCAGTAAGGTCATCGAGAGTGAGTTTCTTGTCACTCAGGTTCAACGCCACCACAACTGCTTCCCATGATGGAGGGAGGCTAGTGAGTATCGTAGACACTTGGACCCCCAATGAAATTGGATCTCCAAGCATCTCCAACTCACTAGCAATAATAGTCATGGCATTTATGTGCTCAAGCACATTCTTGCCCTCCTCCATCCTCATGTTGGTATAGCGAGTGTGGAGCAACCTGATATGTGCCTCAGTATGCTCTCCATACCTCCTCTCAATGGCCTGATACATTTCTTTGGCCGATTTGTGCTTCTCAAAAAGCAACTCCATAGAAGGCTCCATAAAGGTAAGCATCGTGGTCCTTGCTCGTGCATCCTCCTTCCTGAACTTCTCGTACTCTCTCTTTTGAGCAGGAGTACTACTTTCACCCGAAGGTTCAATAACTTGGTCTAGTACATGACCCAAGTCGTCAAGGAATAGAATGTGACGGATGCGCCTCTTCCAGGTAACAAAATTGGTGGCATTCAACTTCTCAGTCTTTGCCAACTCACTGGAGACCATACGGGAAGCCATTGCAACTTTTATGAAATCAGCAAATGTTTCAATCAAATTGAAGATAAAAATCTTCAATCAATGGAACAGGACAATCAGTGTAAAAAATAGCACAGTTTGAATCACTAATTACTATCAACAATTATATAATCAAGTGGCACAAATACTGCTTCAATATTAATTAGTTTTTCAAATTTTATCCCGCCGATCGATCATGTCAAATACCCGATCGATCGCAGCTTTCCGCTGTCAATTTTGTTCAACTTCCAGTAGATACGATCGATCGCAATTCGTGCCGATCGATCGTTTCCCTTTTTCAAAGCAAATCAATGATCGACGCCGATCGATGCCGAACGATGGCGATCGATGCCGATCGAAGCCGAACGATGGCGATCGATGCCGAACGATGCCGAACGATGCCGAACGATGGCGATCGATGCCGATCGAAGCCGATCGATCGTTTTCCCTTTTCAAGAGACTTAACGATCGATGCCGAACGATGCCTGTCGATCGTGACCAGTCGTCTTCTCCGATTTTACCTTAGCGCGATCGATCGCTCTTGACGCCGATCGATCGCGACTGTAAAAAATGAGATTTTCAGTCGGCAAAAACCGCGAGGAAAATTCCCACAAATTTCTTGGAACCCTCACACCACCACGGAATCAAGGCTCCGATACCAATGAAGGGTAATTGAGCCGCAACGGAAGCGAATTTAGGATTTGAATCCGGTTGATGTGGGTTCTCAAAAATTGGGTTTTTCCTAAAATCAACAAATAAAGCTCAAAGATTATGAAATTAGAAACACCAACCTTCGGCCTTTGTGCCTACGAATCACTCCACAGATTTGAATATGTCTGAGAACACCAAATCCTTCACCGATCGAGTGTAGAACCTTGTGAAAAGCTATATTCCCCGAATTAGCTTTTTCACCCAACGAAATCAAGATCACCAAACTCAAATTGATTTCAACCAGAAGTCGCCTTTTTCCTTGGCATTGAGGGCGTCCCCTCTATTGCCCTTAATAAGGCATAAATCCGTTACAAATCATGCCAATTTCGGTTTCCCGAAATTGCTCAACAGAATTTCCAAGATGGTGACTCATATTTGACAATTCCATTTTGGTCGTACCAAAACGGCTAATTCCAAATATGTGATTTCCGGATCGGTGATGATTACAGTGTCTCTTCCAATTTAGTGTGGACCGGGCCCACGGAAGCCTAACTACTCCACATGCCTACACGCGCACGAGAGAGCCGACTCCTCTCAATCAAGACAAGTAAAATGGGACAAAGAACCCATATTTACTTACAGGCGCAACTTATGTGGGTCAATCCCTCTACAAGCACAAGGTCGAATTCAGATCCATGGTTCCTCTTGTTTATGGTGGATCATGCTTCCATATGAAAACCAGATTGAGAAATATCACCGGAAAGATCATTGTCTGCAAAGGCGGCAGGGCGTATGATAGAGACATGGTGAAGAACACTGGTGGCGCGGGAATAGTGACAGTGAATCCAATGGGAAATGGAGTTCTTGCTTCCATGATCACACTCCCTTCTTTGACAGTGGAGGAAAAGGATGGCTGGGATATCGTTTCTTACATAAATAATACCCACAACCCCGAGGCTGCCATCAAAACAAAGGCCATTATGGTGGAAGGGAGGGACAGAGCGCCGGAGGTGGCCTTCTCCTCCCGCAACCCTAACCCTCTCGTCCCAGAGCTGCTAAAAGCCGGACATGAGACATCGTGGCACAGGGTTGAATTTCCTTGCGGTGGTGCCATCAGAGGATTCAGACCACCCTTAGATGTCTTTTGCCATCCATTTCGGCTAGGGTTGTAAACGGCGTCTGGATGGCCGTGTCCGTCCGTCCGTCCGTCTATTTTATAGCCAAAACGGACATAAAATACTGTCCGTGGCGGCTGCGGACGCAGCCACGGACAGTTTTTTTTTGTCCGTCATATAAATGGCTCCGGCTGTGGACAGACTCCGTCCGGCATGTCCATGTATATAAGCCTAATAAATCCCTCGAGGGTTTCACTGTTGTGACTGTGGCTACGGCCACGGCTGCGGCCTGACACTTCTCTGCCTCCGTTCTTCGATTCCCTACTCGCGGTGCCGCGGCACCTCTATGGCTCTCTTCCTCGAACACTGTTGGCAGCGCCCCGATTGAAAGATTGTTTCTGCCATGTCCCTCCCATGGCTGCCGGCCACCGACTCCTCCCTCCCCACAAACTTCTACACATCCTTCATCCTTCATGGCCTCACTGCTTATCTCCTCCAACCAGGTCTCCTCCTCTGCTCCCTCACCCTCCCTCCCCATCTACCGGTAAGTAACACATCTCAAAAATGCACTCAAAACTAAAACTCTCCTGCTTCTTGATTGTGTGCTTCGATGGGTACAGAATGATTCTGGGATGTTGCATGGGAGTGCCACGGCCGCCTTGGTTGAGTTGGTTGGATTTGCTGCCATTGATTCTGCTGGATCTACTGCCATTATTCCTCTTTGCTCAAATAAATCAGGAACTTGTTTGTACCTTGTAGCATTATTATGGAATTATTTATTTTCGATGTATAGGATTATGTTCACATATTGATGCTAAATTTATTCCAAGTAACAATGATAATTCTGATCTTCTGTCATATAATAAAAAACCTTCTACACATACAAATGTGCCATTCATTTACTGTTCAACAAGAAAATTGGATGTGTCTAAATATGTATTGATATACATCTGGTGTCCATGTCCGTCTGCGTCCGTCACGGACACATGTGGACGGACACCTAGAGGTGTCCGTACGAACGGCGGACGGACGGACAACTGTTTTTAGTGTGAGCGGACGGCTACGAACGTAGCTTGTCCGCGTCCGTGTCTGTCCGTTTACACCCCTAATTTCGGCACCTCCATGGCATGCCCCCACATTGCTGGAATCATGGCTATGCTCCGGAAGGCTCATCCGGAGTGGTCTCCTGCGGTGATTCGGTCGGCAATGATGACGTCCGCCACTGGGCTGGACAACGGATTCCGTCCACTAGTTGGCGACAAGTATGAGGAGGGTGCCGCCACCCCCGTTTGATTACGGGGCTGGGCAAGTGCAACCACAAATGGCCCTGCAACCCCGGCCTAGTGTATGATACTACCATTGATGAGTGCGTTTGGAAGCTTGAATATGTTTTTCACCTATCAGGCGTTAGGGTGAAAATTTTCACACTGATTTGTGATAGGTGAAATATATTTTGGAACTGAAAATAAATCACGCTGATTTGTGTTTGGAAAAGAATATTGTCAGCCTTGGGTATTATGTAATCGATTACACGATAAGATGGGCTATCGTGTAATCGATTACACGATAGCTTTTTAATGGGACAAACTTCAACGATTAGTTTCTTACTCATTTTTAATCCATTTTGGCTTTTTTTTCATTCTTCTTCATTTTTAGTGCATTTTTTTATAATGATGATATTATAAAGATGTTGAGCTATCGCATACTATTTATCATAGATTTTATGGGATATTTTTAAATAAAATATCAAGGTCATTAGGAAATTATGATGATTAGAAAGAGCATAAAAATAAGAAAGTAAAAAAGAGTAAAAAATGGACTAAAAATGAGGGAGATATGAACTGTTAAAGTTTGTCCAATTTTAATGGGGGATTACATGATAAAGTGTTCTATCATGTAAGATTAAGATTACACGATAGAACACTTTATCGTGTAATCCCCCTTTAAAATAGGACAAAAATTCAAGAGTTCATATCTCCCTTATTTTTAGGCCATTTTCGGTTTTTTTTTCATTATTTTTAGAAAGAGCATAAAAAATAAGGTAAGAACAAAAAAAATGGTAAAAAATGGACTAAAAAAGAGGAAGATATGAACGGTTGGAGTTTGTTTCATTTTAATGGGGGTTACACGATACAGTGTGCTACACACTAAATAGTGTAATCGATTACACCGATAGTTCACTGTATCGTGTAATCCAACGCATAAAAGCCTATCGTATAATCCGATGCACGATAGCCTAGTTATCATGTGTTGGATCACATGATAGTTTAACTATCTTGTAATCGATTACATGATAGCACTGGTTATCGTGTAATAACCTTTTTAATAGGACAAATTTCAATGATGCGTTTCTTATTCATTTATGATCTATTTTAGTCAATTTTTTTTTATTCTTCCTCATTTTTAGTGCTATTTATTATAAAGATGAAAAAAATGTCCGAAAACGGAATAAAAATTAGGGAGATATGACGGGGGGAGGCTCCCTTGGCTCAACGGTGCGGTGACGGAGGCGTCGGGGTGTAGGCAAATTGACTGACTTTGGACGACCCAAGCAGTTTCCCGGGAGGGGGGGCTCCTTGGCTATGACAAATGAACACATGGGGGATGAGAGCTGATTTTTTTTTTGAAGAGGCGCGACGACCGATTCGTCAATCTGATTTTTGTTTCTGAGTTTGTCAGGTTTTCAGGGGTGAAAGATGAAAATTGTCATCTTTCACCGGTCATCGACCATTTTTTCACATTTTTAGCTTCTAAATATTTTTCAGCGCCTCTGATAGCTGATTTTTCATGCCTGAAAGGTGATATCTTTCAGCTTCCAAAACGCACATGTTTTGTTCTTGTGCAGTTTGAACTTTATGGACCAGCTGTGACGGTGGCACCCTGGAACATCAATTACCCTTCGTTCTCAGTTGTTTTGATGAAATGATGACAGTGACCGTGCTGCGCCGGACAGTTTGTGGCTGATCTACCAGAGAGCTTCCGGGCGAGGGCAAGTAACCCCACTGCCAGACTTGTTCCAAGTGTCGGTATCTCCATAGATAATGGCATTCCATTAGGACGAAAGAGAAGCAGTCTTATAGTGTGGTGTTCAAGGGCATGAGCAAGAACAAGAGTTTGAAAGGAATGAAGGTGTTTGGGAATGTGATATTGGTGAACAAGAAGCGGGTTGTAAGCCCATTTTCTGTGATTTGGAAGTAGAAGCCTTGTGAGAGAAGAAAATAATACCATATTTGAAATATTTTCACTTTGGTTTATTTGCTTGAAAATAAGAACATTAGGTAACTGCTTATGTGATCCTTTCGTTCGTAAATTATGATTGTGGTAGTATATCATGGAGAGTATGACGGTGAAAATCTTGAAGCTAAGTAAATTTGGACTTCATATTCATGTACTTTTTGGAGTTCAGATTAGTATCACTTATGAAATTTGGAAGCTTGGAGTGTAGGACATACATTTGGTTTCTATAGCTATAAGATTCAAGTGATATAGGTTTGGTTAGCAAAAAAAAGGTTGTGGAAGAAGTGGGGACATGTTGCCTATGTCCAAGTCCACGTGTTATCAGTCCAGGATGATCTACTCTTATGAAGCTGCCATGAATGGCTGCTCTGCAAGTCTGACCGATCAAGAAGCTCAGGACATGGCCAAAGCACGAGGCGTAATATATAAATTAAAATACAGTTATAAGAGAAACTTACGTACTAGAAGAACTAGAAGGGACAGAGACAATCTCAAAGCTCCTTCTTTGACTCGGAGGTTGTAAGAACGATATTTAGACCAATGCTTCAACATGCCTTAAGCAATAGCAAGACGTTGATGCCACAAAATATAAAATCTAGAAAATAAAATATTGTTAAAAATATAAAAAATATAAAATAAATCATTAATTTTAAATAATGGCATAATTTCAAAAGGGAGGGCTCCACCAACCATTACTGGAGCATATTTTGCAGAGTCACTCACATCACCATCACATTATTAAAGGAGAGGGCTTCACATCTTTATTATTGTTTTCGACGAGAGCCATTCACGTCACCAATGCTTTATTAAAGGAGAAGGCTCCACTGCTTTATCCTTGCTTTATTTCTTTTTTACTTTATCGGCCATAAGAGTAATGATAATACCCCAAATATCTCTATTAGAAGGTCTATCTGATAGAAGACTGACATCTTTATTTCTTATATTCTCCGGCTAGAATGTGTGAACGAGAAGACTGTGAATTATTGTCTTCATCTATATCCACAAAATTGGTACAAAATTGTTCTTTAAATTTATTCATGCACTTGATCAATATTTCTTGATCTGAAGCTTAAGGGTATTTCCTCTTGAACATATGCTTCCACATTTTTACTCAATTATGACGATACGTTTAAGAATCATCGCCATCACTTGCATTGACTAAATTGATACCAATAGTCTTGTGAATTTTTCAATAGCATCCTTGATATCAAACTTGTCTTACCATTTGAACAAGAATTTGTGAATTAAAACAGGGATGTTAAGATCTTTCCAACCAACTATAATGGTCTATTTTCATATTCAAGGAAGTCTATGCAGAGCATAGAAAGATAATATATTTTGACCTTGAATTAGGGTGTAAGAAACAGGAAGACAAACTGGATTAGAGTCTACCCAAGGCTCGAGCTTTAATTTTTTAAGGTAAGAGATTTAGATCATTCCCAAATTTACGCCACCATAAAAAAAACCAAGTTAGAATTTCATGTTGGATTATTGCAGGGTCAAATTGATTAGGCACTTATTATAATTAATTATAGATTTATCACGGGGACTGTGATAAGTATGGCGGCTATCCACCAAACCAGTCAATTGAAGGATTTCTTCAAGAACATTACGATATTGGTCATATAAAGGTGGGTAACTTTGGCGATCTAAATATTTCTGGAGAATGTGCCATGGATCATTTTTCTATTGAAGATCAAAAGGCCGATGAGGGGTGGGAAGAGGTTGTGGAGGTCGAGAAAGAGGGGCTGAAGTGGAAGGGGGCCAGATGGATGGTGAGGGAAAAAGAAAGGCGGCACCTTTGACATGGGGGAGGGCGGAGGGGCATGCGGGGGAGCTGGTTGGTGGATAGGGGAGAATGAATGTCGTCGACATGAGGGCACAAAGGCCACTAAGGTGGCGGAGATGAAGGAGGGTGTGGCCGGAGGAGAGACCCACCGCCTGGCAAGGGCTGCCCTGTGGGTTTTGCCCTGACCAGAACCCCCCACTGTCGCGCTGTTCCCTTGGACAACATCCTTCCCCAGCCGGCCAGGGCTGCCGTGCTAGCCGGCTTGGAAAAAGCTTTGCCCAAAATCTGCTGGTGGCGCTCTCCTTGGAACCCTAGCTCCAGTAGAAAAGCACATTATATTTTCTTTGTTATAAGTATTAGTATACGTACTTCCATATTCATAAACAAAAATCTTTAACAGCTAGCTCTAAGTAGTTCATTGCTGAATTCAACTCCAACCTAGTACCCAATATTTAACGTGCATTTGGGTACTCTTGCTTGGGTAGCCAAATTTAACAAATATTGAAAAGAGAAAAAAAAATTACTATTCGGTTGGGGTGTACTTAAAACTTGAGTACTTAAATTGCCACACCAACATGTGTATTCTCAAATATTTGAGTATTCCAGTGGAGATGCTCGAGCAATTGCAACGTTTTGCAGCCTAGGTTGCGGCAATTTATGGAAAAATCCTATTTTTGGGCGGTTTCTTCCGGGAATCTTCTCCTAATAGTCTAGGAGATTTGTGAGCTCCAAGGAGTTTATATAAAGGGTTATGAGGTTCCATAACATTTATATATGTGTTCTCTCATGAGCGATTCTAGGGTTAGAGTTTATGCTCCAGGTCTAAGAGGGTTTGGTATTTCGTGTTCTTGCAATCCAGGAGTTTGAGAGAGCACTGTTGCACTCTTGTTTTCTACAGGATAGTGGAAAGGAAAACCAAAATTTAGCAGGGACCATCCAAAATTGCTCATTGTGTTTGTTTATGTTTTTCTTTTGCATTGTTTTTCTAAATTTCTTATTTTTCCATTTCTTCAACAGGCTAAGCCCCAACAGAGACCCCAGGAGCAAGAAGCCAAGAATTAAAGAACTCATTATGTTTGTTTATGTTTATGTTTTTCTTTTGCATTGTTTTTTCTAAAATTTCTTATTTTTCTATTTGTACGACAGGCTAAGCCCCAACAGAGACACTAGGAGCAAGAAGCCAAGAATTAAAGAGGCAATAGGTCTATGTAGACCACATTAAACTCAGTTCCCCCCGCCCTATTTTAATCTTTTTTGTATCACTCATATCCCCCACCATTCCCCTACTAAATTTCTCACCATCCCCCGACACACCAAACTCTTCCACTCCTTTTTTTTCCCTCCAACATAGCCACTGGTGGCCTGATGGCAGTGGACCTCGGTGGCCTCATCAGCTAACCTCCTCTTCTTTTCTCTTCCTCCTCTTATTCTTCTTCTTACTCCTCCTCTTGTCCCTTCTCCTCCTCCTTTTATTCTCCATTTCCTTCTTGCTCTTTGGCGGGCCATGGTAGGGCAAAATGTCTCACATTTTCGGCTGTGTTGGCCGTGGATAACCCTTATCTGGTGACGACTACGCAAAATCTGGCAATTCACTCCAGTCAGAGAGTTTCGAGTATTGGTCTCTGCCAAACTACATAAGCATAATGGGGTTTTATCCCCGACAATAAGTAACCAATAAGAGAGTGTTTTAAGCAAAGGTTTAGGGGACAAAGCCCCAAAAGGTTACAAAATCGCAACTGGGATCACTCCCCATAATGAGCCAATCAAAATCCAAGAAGGGGGCTAGAGAAGATTGGGTCGGCCACCCAACTTGGAAATTTCGTACCAAGATAGTTAAGAATGTCCAATTGTTTGAGATTTGGATGGGGTCAACAAACAACTGAAGAAGAGAAGGCTTGACCATTTATTTTCTACACATAGAAAACCCACAAGTTTATCTAGATGGTAATCAATTGGCTCTCAACTCAATTGATCTTTCTAATGACCATTCTTAAGGACTTCTTAAAATTAAGCATAGGCCTACACACTTATTTATGTATTTCTTTGGCATCTTCCTTTGGTGTATAAAGCAAAAGGAATATTTTTTTTTTTATACTTATTAATTTGGCTTTTTCATTCATGGCAAGTATGTCTTACTTTGTCTCCAGTACAAAGTTCTTCACGTCCTTCTCGAGCTGCTCCACCACCTCAACCCCGCCTTCCCTCAACAACCAGACCAGCCTCTGTTGTCGGTCTAGCAAAAGGTCCCCATCATAGCAGCACACCATGAACCTCGATCGGCAGCTCCTGTATCGGCCGGTTTCCTGACCACGGATTGCTGAAATTGGGATCCCAGTCCGAACCCTCCGGTAGGGCAATCTCCCACGTCATGTCCATCATGGCCAGGGGCTCGACCAAACTAGCCCATATTTAAACTCCATGTGGTCCTCTAGACCCGCCAAAGAAGGGTTAGTTCAGGATCACCCCGGCTATGTAACACCTTAGAAACTCAGAAACTCAGGTATTATTTTACTTAATATTTGGGAGATAGCTTCACCGACAACCATCCACCGGCAACTGACTGTTGTTGGTGAGACGGGCAGCTTGGTCAGTTTGCTTTTAGCACGTCCTTTTCATTTACTAGGTATAAATACTTATTGAACATGAACAAAATTTTCACTTAATAGGACAATAATTAAGGTAATTTCAAAGCCCAATCTCTCCCATTTCAAATTCATTTATTACTAAATGCTAATTTTAAAATTGACAAAATAAATCGAATACAAATTCACCGTTCATTCGGGAATTTACAGTTGGATGTAAGTGGTGTAATTTTTCTAACATCTTCAATTTACATTGTGCTTTTCTTCATGAAACAAAATTATCTCAACCAATTAACAAGTCAGAGTTTTTATGGATGGTTATAGTGGTTCAACGAGATGGACTACAAATTGATAGATATATTTATCAAACCAAAAGAAGAGCCATACAAATCCATTTACCAATTTCATCAATAATATAGAAAATAGAAAGATCAATGTCAATTTACACTTTATCTCGTCCATGATTAGCAGCAATATATATTCTGCTCCATCCTTATCTCAGGCCTTTTCCCATCCACTTCACAAGTGCATGATTCTATTTCTTCTATCTTCTTGTAAGTCATCTTTGTTTTTTCTCTCATTAAGAAAGATTTTCGTTTTTTACTGTTTTTTTCTTTTCATTAGACGCCTGCTTGAAAAACAAAAAAACGTAAAGAAAGTTTTATGTATATTTTTGTGTGATTGAAAAACAAAATTACATGAGTATAGACCAACTTACATATCCTAAATCTAAGGAACTTAATCAAGTAACAAATCAACTAAATCCCAAACCAATGAGATTACAATCAAAAAAATATATGGAGATAATTAAGTATCTTTTAACAAGATACTTTGACCTTCAAATACATGATTCAAGCTAAATCAAATCTTAACATTCCTCCTCAAGTTGGAGCGTGTATGTTAAGAATGTTCAACTTGCATATTAAGTTCTTAAAGATATTTATTCTTAAAGCTTTCTTGATGACATTAGCCAGCTGTAGAGATGAAGGGACAAACTTAGTGATGATCTGTCTTGTTTGAATCTTTTCTCTTACAACATGGCAATCAAGTTCAATATGTTTTGTACATTCATGATATACGGGATTTGTAGATTTGCAACAATATGAAGAATTGTTTGATTGTCACATAATAATTTGGCAGGTCTAAGTGGTTAGAGTTTATGTATGTGTTTATATAAAGGGTTTATATAAAGGGTTATGAGGTTATATAATAATTTATATATGTGTTCTCTCATGGGCGATTCTAGGGTTAGAGTTTATGCTCCAGGTCTAAGAGGGTTTGGTATTTCGTGTTCTTGCAATCCAGGAGTTTGAGAGAGCACTGTTGCACTCTTGTTTTCTACAGCATAGTGGAAAGGAAATCCAAAATTTAGCAGGGACCATCCAAAATTGCCCATTGTGTTTGTTTATGTTTTTCTTTTGCATTGTTTTTCTACATTTCTTATTTTTCCATTTCTCAACAGGCTAAGCCCCAACAGAGACCCTAGGAGCAAGAAGCCAAGAATTAAAGAGCTCATTGTGTTTGTTTATGTTTACGTTTTTCTTTTGCATTGTTTTTCTAAATTTCTTATTTTTCTATTTGTCCAACAGGCTAAGCCCCAACAGAGACCCTAGGAGCAAGAAGTCAAGAATTAAAGAGAGAATAGGGCTATGTAGACCACATTAAACTCAGTCCCCCCAGTACCCCCCGCCCTATTTTAATCTTTTTTGTATTACTCATATCCCCCATCATTCCCCTACTAAATTTTCTCACCATCCACCGACACACCACCAAACTCTTCCACTCCTTTTTTTTTCCTCCCACATAGCCACCGGTGGCCTGATGGCAGTGGACCTCTGTTGGCCTCATCAGCTAACCTCCTCTTCTTTTCTCTTCCTCCTCTTATTCTTCTTCTTACTCCTCTTGTCCCTTCTCCTCCTCCTTTTATTCTCCATTTCCCTTCTTGCTCTTTGGCGGGCCGTGGTAGGGCAAAATGTATCACCTTTTCGGCTGTGTTGGCCATGGATAACCCTTATCTGGTGACGACTACGCAAAATCTGGCAATTCACTAACAAAAGTACAAAGAAGTAACCTGAGCCGTATAACCTTTCCAACGGTACACAAGGATTTTAAAAAAATCACACCTTTAGGACAAGAGGCCAATAAATTTATATATGGCCTCTTCTTGCCATCTGAGAAACTTGCAAGTCATTAAACAAAAATTTGAGTCAAGTGAGTTCACAAGTTGCAGCAGTCATAGGAGTTTTGCCAATTGCCATGCATTTGAGCACAACCATTGCCTAGGAACATGCTTTTGGCTCGTCATTGCAAGTGGCATCCAGCAATACCTTGCTTACATCCTCTGTTGTCCATTAAAGCCTCCATCGATTACAGCGCTACCCCCCTAGGAAGCATAGATACGAATATGGCGACACGATATAGACACAGGGACACGACATTTTTCCAAAAAATAGGATACGACACGGCTAATACAAAATTATTTATATAAATTTAAATATATTTTTGGTATTGTAGCACCATATTTTTTCTTTTAAACCTTGTAAAAATTACAACTACAAACTTGTGATTAAAAAATTATTTTTTGTTTATAACTTCTAGCCAACAAGAATGCCACAAAAAAATTAGTTATCCGTTTCCAACGACTCAAAATCTAGGTCTGTTGCTTGAAAAATAATTACCCTTACCATGTCAGGCTACTTCTGCGAAATAAAAATATATATTTTATAATACTACAAAAATAATAGTTATGTGTTTACAGGGACTTGAATCCGGGTCTGTTACTTGAAAAATTATTACCTTTACTGTTAGACTACAAGCACTTGTGAGGTTACTTATGCAAAATAAAAATATATATTTTATATTGAATATAGTAGGGCATGCTACCGTATCTGTGTCCGATACATAACGGATACGAATATGGCAACAATTTTGCCGTATCCATGCTTCCTACGTACCACAAGTCCCTCTGTTTTTTTTGGAGTAGCCATGGGGCCTAGCTGCCCAGCTGCAACTTGGATTTACCTAACAATATGACTTCTTCGTCTTGGAAAAAAAATAAAAAGATAGCATATTCATAATTTAAAAAAGTGCATTCGTGCTAATTAAAATAGCTTAATCAAGCTATTTTGTGAAAGCCCTATCATCATGTTCTGAAAACCACAAACTGCTTCTGGAGAGGCCTCACATTTGCTAGAAAATTGAGGCTTTTTGTTACTAGGGGTCCGTTTGTTTGACCTGAACCTGAATCTGAAAAGCCTTCTGAAAATTCTAAAAAACTATTGATCCGGTCTGTGGACTTCTACCTGAGCCGGGGTGGGAGCACGCGGGATTCGGAGCTAGCAGAGGACCAGGAAAGAGTTTTCAAAAGAAAATTCATGGAGAGAGAGAGAGGGGATATATGGGATCCCAGAGTTTTTAGAAAATTCAGATGGGTTTTCCCATCTGAATTTTTAGGCCCTTTTGCATATATGGCTGAATTCATGATGGAATTCAGACACCCAAATGTTGGAGATTTGGGGCTTTTCAGCCACTTACTCAGTTCAGATCTTAGTTAGTAAGGGTAAACAAATCGCCCCCTAGGTCAAAAAAAGGGAAAGGTTGTTCTTAATTCGGGTTTTGGTGTCAAGGTGGATATAATGTTCCTATATGGGGTGAAAGGTTGGAGATTTGGGCACCATTAACGAAGTGTTAAAGGTCATATTGATATTAGATGTCTAACCATGGTTGGATTTAGCTAGCTGGAAGGATGGGAACCTTCATTTCAAAGGGCAATGGTGGGTGGGGTGTGGATGACATTAGAGCCGGCGATACTAGCAGCAGCGACAACGGAGGAGGTGGTGGGTGGAGGCAACAAAAATGTATTGGAACTTGGAACGAGATAAGGTGGGGAGGACGTGGAGGAGGGAGGGAAGATGGATTATAAGGGCCGTGGCAGTTTTAGGATTTAGGGCCGTTTGGGGCGTGAAAAATCGGCACCATCCAGCTGAAAAAAAATCCAACTGGTTAGGATTTTTGGGATAATCTACTAACCAGCTGAAACACCTCATGCTGGTTAGTGGATTATCCCAAAAATCCACTAGCCAGGTGGATTTTTAGGAGTGGGCCGTTTGGGGCATGATTAAAAGGAAAACATCCACATTATCTACACTGTAGCATCCATATTTTTTCCATATCCAGCTGAAACACCTCAGGTCGTGTTTCACGCTGGATATGAAAAAAAACATGGATGTTACAATGGATGTGAAAAATCCACTCCGGATATTTGCTTATAATCACGCCCCAAACGGCGGCCCCTTAATTAAAATAGATTAGGGCTGATGACTGTATATGTATTTGAAAAAAATGTTATAACAGTTAATTTGAATGAAAATTTTAGAAGTTTAGTTATCTGAATTAATAATATTTTTGTGACTATATCTAAAAAGGGATGAGTTTACATGCGATCGTTCTCATATAAGAAGCATGAGGCTAATCTTTATAGCCGTTAGATTCCGATCGGAGGGTGGATATCAAATCAGTAGGTAGGTGAGTGTGTCGCATCAAAGAGTGGGTGAGATCATTATGGATATTTATAGCCGTCAGATCAAGATCCAACGGCTACGATTCAAAGTGGCCTCATATAAGTAATATGAGAGCAATCACATTTAAACTTTCACGAATAGAATACGTACATGTCTCTCAGTGAGAGACCCTAATGAAGTCATTCCAAGACAAGATCTTGGAAGACGCGTATTCTTATCGTCCCACGTGTCGCCTACATAATCTACAAACCCGCGAACCCAAGGATCATCATCAGCCTCCGCGTCAGCAACAACATCACCACTAATCGCGCGCGTCGCCACAAGAGAAACCAAACGCTCACAACTCGCGTCGCATTTTCACACAGCGTTGACAAAAACATGGAGATTCGCCGACTCTGACTTCACTCGCGAGTAACGCTTGTTCATCTCCTTACAAATATCCGTTGCTCCTGAGGCCCAATCCTCCATTGCCAAATCAGTTTCACTTCAACTTTTTCTGAATTGTTTCAATCGCATCGAGTCTTGAGGTTGCCTTGTCTCTGCTTGGCGGATTGGCAGTTTCCTTTTCTAGATCAAAAGCTCAGATTTTTGTCTGGAAATGGCAGGTTCAGTGCATGATTTCACTGTCAAGGTTAGTAGGTTGAATCGAACATCTGATTATGTAATACTCCATCCGTTCACTTTTAATAGATACAGTTTTTTTCAAATATACTAAAAAATTAGTTCATTTGAAAGAAATTGTATCGATTAAAGTGACCAGAGGGAATATGTGATTTGGACTGTTTGGTGATATGGGTATCTGCTTTTTGGTGATTTTGTGTCTGTTTGGTAGTATGGAATATCTGATTTTGGTATGTTTGGTGTGGTATTGGTGACGCTTTTGGAGTTGTGGTGTTTTGTTGGTTTCTCATCGTTTATGACCATTCTGACTGATTTTATTGCAGAGAAGTTCTTTTAAGTGTTTGTAAAGATGGATCTTTTTAATGAATTGGTATAGAAATTGGTAAATGATATGAGAGGATATGGTGCTTCAGCTTTATTGGTTGAATTCATTATAGTTTAAAATAAAAACAATGATCGGGTAATTGAATGGAGCACCCGATGTATTTTGGTCAATCATGGTTGCTTGAGCATGAACTTGGTAAAAAGTTTTACTACAAAATTTTTTATCACAATTTGTGCACTGACCTTGCTGTACTCCCTCCTCTCCATATAAATAATCCTATGTGGGTTCATTTTGAAGAACCAAATAGGATTATAATATAGAAACAGAGGGAAATATACAACTTTTTTCTGTATCTATAATATAATTTATCTTCCGGGAAGGATTTTAGTATAAAATACTTTATTCATTTTTCGTAATTACTTGCAATAGGTTGTGATATTCTCATAACTATTCTTATTATCTCTAATGACTAGCATGGTGAGGTTCATTCTTTTATTGATCTTTACTTCTCCTATATTCATGCATCTAGGATACTAACCATTCTACTTCAAATTTCAGTCTTTAATTTACAATATAGAAACCTATCCGTATTGTACTTATAGCTGGATATACATTGAGAGTAGTCATAGCTCTATAAGTATTGTGGGAGATACGTTAACTTAAAGAGTCCAGTATTAACAATTATCAAGAGTCTGCTAAGCCAACCAAGGTTGGATCTCTAACTCTTGCTCTTGGTCTCTCTCTCTCTCTTAATGTTCCAGCTTCGAATCCTGGTCTGTGGCATGGAGTGTGTGAGTAGTAGCTACAGAAAAAAAACAATTATAACGAGTCTGATATGAATCAAAGGAGAGTCTTTTTTATCTGTGCTCTCAAATGCCAATGAAAGACATTTTCATCATTGTTTCGATTTTTTTATGTGAGTGATTCCTTTTAATCCATAAGACTATACTAGAAAGGATTGTCCTCTAGAGTCGGGCCCACCGTTTTCTAAAAGATGGTGATGGGAGTTGAAAAACTACTGTGAGTGGTAATGTTGTAGTTTTATTTCTTGATTTACTATGGTTTCCGTTCTTCATTGGATATTACTGTGTTTACTTAGTATTCTGTCATGGTACTTGAAATCTGCCTTCATGATGAGGTTGAGATATTTTATTACCATTTTGTGTGTAATAAATAGCTTGAGGCACTTACTAAAGCTTCACCAATAATTTACATTCATAGAGTAAATCACAGTATTTTGCTAGCATTGCTACTTATTATGTTGAAATCTGCCTCTATTAATCAGCTTGAAAAATATCTTTGTTTAATGAGTCAAGAGTTCTCGATTCTCTGAACTGCATTAATGTAAAAAATCATCTATACATAATGCCTCCATTCTTTGAAGGTATTTCTGAGGGAGAAACTTTTGATGTGAATTAGACAATGCTAAGCCAATTTGAATAATGTAGCTTTGAGTCCTTGGGAACATGGTTTTTAAAACCGGACCAGACCGGCCGGTCCGATCTAGGAAAACCGGAACCGGTAGACAGACCGGTTCGGTCAGGGCGGTTAGCCCCAGTCAGTTGACTGCCGGTTCGGAAATAAACCGGCAGTTGACTCGCTAAATCGACTAACCGGACCGGTTCGGTTCGGAGTTTCAATGGGTCAAATCAATATTTTTTCTGTAAAAAAGACTTGCTTTTGCCGAGATTCGAAATCAGGATTGACAACCGTCGTTTCCAACACCTTAACCACCGGACTACTTAACTTTTTTATGTTTATTATGCATAATATATATTTATTATATATAAGGTGGGCATTAGTACTGTTCTCTCCTAACATCTATCCCGGGTCAAACCGGTTTGACCACGGTCCAACCGGTTTGACCACGGTCCAACCGGACTGGCTAAATTTCAGGGTCGATGGCCGGTCCAGTTTTAAAAACCTTGCTTGGGAACCATTCGGTACATTGAATATCGTAATGAGTCATAGCTTTCACGTGGTCCTTAGAGTGTACATCCTGGGTTTTCGTGCATAATCTATGGTCTTTTTTCTGTTGATTTCTTACTCAGATTGTTCTTTTTATTTTCTGACTCATGTTCTTCCAAATATAGTTTATATTCAGCCTAGTTTCAGCTTAGAATCTGACTTGCTTAACCAAACTGGCAGGATGCTAGGGGAAATGACGTGGACTTGAGCATTTACAAGGGAAAAGTTATTTTTGATTGTGAATGTTGCATCACAATGGTGAATCTTATAGCTTTCTGCTGCTTATAAATTCCATTGTTCATCTTAATAATGTAAGTTTATTTAAGATTTTCCTTCCTGTTTTGGGGGCAATGTATCTATGATCTTCCTTAGCTTCATTATGATTCTTTTTTTCTGAAATATTGATCTCACGTGGAATTTATATTCATAGTATCTATCTTGTCTTTCCTCGTTTGTTGTAAATTTTGACTCTTGTTGACTTAAATCGAGATCTTGTGTGTATATAGTAATATAGTTTCTTGATGTTCTTTAATCCGATTGTAGTGGCCTGACTAATTCAAACTACACGGCGCTCAGTCAGCTGTATCCGAAGTACAAAGACCAAGGTTTGAATGTGACTGCTATTTATTCTTCAGTATTATAGTTTTGGTTGATTCTAAAGGAATTTTTATTTCTGGACCCTCAAATTTGATGATATCAAACGTGAGTAAGCAATCCCTTTTGCAGGATTTGAAATTCTCGCATTCCCATGCAATCAGTTTGGCGGACAAGAACCGGGTTCAAATGAAGAGATTCAAAATTTTGTTTGCACTCGATTTAAAGCCGAGTACCCAATCTTTGACAAGGTTGCTTTATCTTTTTAGTCCATTTTCCGATCGCTTATTATTTTTTTTAATATATATTATTTGGTGAAATCCCCTTTACATTATCTCTCCACTAATAGTTTTTTACTATTAGCTTATAAATTTTGTTTTGACTCCTTAGGGCGTCTGGGTTCGAGGTGCCTAGTTACTGATACTGTGAATTTTGGTTATTACAGGTTGATGTCAACGGCCAGAACACTGCTCCTATCTACAAGTTTTTGAAATCGAGCAAAGGAGGCCTTTTTGGAGACAGTATCAAGTGGAACTTCTCGAAGTTCTTGGTGGACAAGGACGGCATTGTAGTTGATCGTTATGCTCCAACAACTTCCCCCTTCAGCATCGAGGTGAGTGATTTTCATGAATTGTCATTCTTCTTGAACACAGTTCATCATGGGTCATTGCCAAAATTGATCTTTTTAGTAGCCCATATTTTTTGAAGTGCCTTATCTTACTTTGCCTCTGCATCTTGACTCGGCTAATATTTTTCATCCATATTGCAGAAAGACATAAAGAAGTTGTTGGGTGTCTCGTGAGTTTCGGAGGACCTGAATGCAATATATTTCTCTTGTCTGGGCAATTGAGGATGCTTTTATTTCTGATACATATATGTAATTTCGCACCTATTCTACTTTATGGAAGATATTTGAGAGTTCTGAGCTCTGATCCTAGTCTATTTGTGGATTGAAGTCTTTAATATTGTTTACATCGATGGAGAAAGTGATGTCTATAGAGCTCACGTAAACCAAGTGCCATGTTTTGAATCCTCCTTAATTGTGTTGTATGTGAAAACTCTCATTTTTTTTTCAATACATAAAAACTCTCTTTAATTAAATTAGAAATGCATCCTTATTTTCTCATTAGTTAGTAGGTTTGGTTAAAGCGATAGAAGTCTCTAGTGTAAATGAATAAAGTTTCAAATGTTGTTTGTTTTTTGGGTAAATTCTTATATTTGACTTAAGATTTTGTTATAAGCTGCTCCGCTTCTTTGCGTAGATGTATGCTTTTCAGCTACGAATTAACAACAACCATAAAACTTGTAGCAAAATCGATTAATTACCTCATGGTCAGAATTGTAGTAAATTACAGTGCCAAATAAAATTTTTAAGTAAGTTAGCGTTTACCTGCCCAATCAATATAACCAGCAGGACCATGCTTTACGAAGCACATGTCTTGAGTTCTAGCACTCTTATGGACTCCATTAGGCTTTCTTAGTTCTATTAGGAATCAGATTCCTTATCTACTTATGTTTTCTAGTTAATAATTACTACTTGCCTATGGCCAAAATGGGATAACAGATGAAAAACACAGATTAGTAATATTTTGTTTATCTTGTTCTAGTTTAGTTTTTATATTTCCTTTTGATCCTTTCCGTTGTAGACAAGAGTCTACATTATTGGATCAGAGCCGTTTTTGACCCTGGTTCCCACCTAACCCACCCTTGTTGCCGCTATGACAGGTGACCGTCGGAAGAGCCCCAACCCACCGCCGTCGTCCTCTGGACCCTCATCCGTGACGTGATATATGCAAAATATACACATTTTTATATGCCTTTCTACCTATTTGTTAGTCGTATTTTTAGTTAAAATAAGGATAATTAATGTTTATCTGTGTTAGGTGAGTAATTAGGAGATTAATAAACAAATGTGATTAATTGATTAATTTAGATGCGTTAATTGGGTTTAATGGATTTATAATTTATGATGCGTCTAAATTATATTTAATTATATTTATGCAGGTTGTAAAAGTCTTAAATCGCCAAAGAGAATGCACGTCAAATGGGTTCTGTGCCGAGATCGGAGATTGGACGCGCGAGATCGATACGGCGGGTTTTGAATAAGAAAAAGAAAAAAAAGAAAAAGAAAGGAAATGAATTGAAAAGAACCGGTTCCGGTCTGGTTCAGAAAATGAAAATAAGAAAAAAAAAGAAAACTGAAAGCGACCCGAGCCCGATGGCTCGGGCGTCGGGCGCTGGGAGCCTGGAACAGAACAGAGCACGAGGCTCTGTTCTGCCGGAGAGTGAAGAGGAGTGGAATTCCGACGACCGCCGGCGGTGGGTCTTGTTCTGGCGACGATGGCGGTCTGTTTGTGACGGCGGGACGACGACGATGGAGGAAATTCCGGCGAAGTGAGGTTGCAGTCAGGCGACAAAAAAAAAAAACGAAGAGGCTTGAGCAGGGGATCGACATAAATCCGGCGAGTTGACGGCGTTTCCGGCGGTGGGTCTCATTTCCGGCGATGCGACGGTGACGGTCTTGCCTCGATTTGGCTGTGTGGAAGGATGACAAGCTCTGATTTGGCCGACGTCTGAAAAATGGAAAAAATTCCTATTCTGAGAGCTTGAGGTCGCGCCCGGAAAGGAAGGTGCTGGGTAGCCCTCGACTCGATTCTTCGGACTATAAATGGAGGAGGAGGCTTCGTGCTGAAGGGGGAACGGTGGAGGCGGCTGGGTTGAGGGAGAGAACTGGTTTTTGCCGTGCTGTGGTGGGCGTGTTCGATCTGTTCTGTCTGCTGGAAAGGAGAAGTGGGACGGGGAGGAACTGTGGAGAGCGTGGTTGATCTGTCGAGAGAGGCCGGCTGTTGAGAAGGGAGGTGTCGGCTGTGGCAGGAGAGCGGCTCTGTGCTGACGGTGGTTTTTGGGTCTGTGGCGGCCGGAAGAGTGGATTGGAAGAGAGGGCCGTGCTGTTGGTGCTGTTGGAGGAAAAGACTCGTTTCGGCTGCTCTGTGCTGGAGGCCGGCTGGGGATTGTTCGTGCTCGACCGGAGAGGAGGAGGAGAACTGTTCCGGTGGTTCTGTGTTGTGCTGTGCAGACGGGGGACGGTTTTGTTGGGTGGAGGTGCTGTTGGTTCTGAAGGAGGTTCTGGGCAGCCGTGGTTTCTGGATTACTGCTACGCAAAGAGAAGGACTGTTCAAAGTAGACTTTGTCGAGAGGCAGAGAAGGGATAGAGGAATTGTTGTGGGTTCGTGGATCCGACTAAAGAAGTTGCTTTTGCTCGAGAGAGGGGTAGCATAACGGAGGTTTTGGGAAAGCTTTGCTTTGGCTGGAATTGGGGACTATTCTGTTCTATTCGAGAGAAAGATCAGAACGGTTGAGGCGTGCAGTTGAGAGACTGTTGCTGAAGGTGGAGGAGAGAGCAAAGCAGGACGGAGAAGCAAGACAGACTGAAAGCAGCAAAACAGGATTTTTCTTTATTAATTTATCTTTTGTTTAGTTAATTTCTGTGTTTTTAGTTTAGTTGAACAATTGATTGCTTAAAAAGAAAATAAAAATTAGAACTTTACATTTCATTACTACTTGTTACGTACTCTAGAATTAGGTTGAATATCTCACTAAGTCTCTGAGGGATCGACCTCGTAGCCACTATTCTACATTAGATTCGTGCGCTTGCGAGTATCATATTAAAATTTACATCAAGTTTTTGGCGCCGTTGCCGGGGACTACGTAGGATAATTTACCAAATTCTTAGAGTAGTTTAGTTTCAGTTTAATTTAGTTTAATTTTTTATTGCTTATCAGTGTTTTGTCTTTTTTGTAGGAGTAAGAGAAAACGCGGAATTCTCGCCAACGTTGGAAGGGCCACCCCTTCCCCTCGTTTGCATCCTTTTACCTTCTCTTTTAATTTTTCTAGGTGCTTAGTATTTTTATATTTCTTTCTGTGATTGCTTGCTTGTATTAGTTGCAATTTTTAGGTTTGTTCTAGATATTTGATTTTTAGTGTCGTTAATTAGTGTATGCTTGGTCGTCGGTCACTGGGTGAAAAGCTTGCACCTCTTGACCTAGAAATTGAAAGAACTTTCAAAGCAAGATTAAAACATACAATGGATGTCACACATCAATTAGGTAACATGGAAAATGAGAATGTGAGGAAGACTCTAAAAGATTATTCATCCCCCATTCAATTCAACTCACCTTCATGCATAGTGTTGCCGCTCACCACGGCACACCACTTTGAGTTGAAACCAGGGGTGATGCAACTCTTGCCCACATTCTATGGTTCCAATAAAGAAGATCCCTATAATCATGTTAAAGAGTTCCTTGACATTTGTGCTATATTTAAATTCCAAAATTTCTCTGATGAATCTGTTAGGTTGCGCCTCTTTCCCTTTTCTTTGAAAGAAAAAGCGAAAGCTTGGTTGAACTCTTTAGAAGTTGGAACAATTAGGAGTTGGGATCAATTAGCTGAAAAATTTTTGAACAAATTCTTCCCTGTTCATAAAACTCATGCCCTTCGTAGAGAAATTACAAATTTCATGCAAAAAGAGGGTGAACACTTTTATGAGTGCTGGGAAAGATGGAAGAATTTGCTCCTTAAGTGTCCACACCATGGATTTTTAAAGTGGCAACAAGTTCAATTTTTCTATGACGGTTTAACACCTCAGAACCGTCAAATGGTTGATGCCGCTAGTGGTGGGTCAGTTGTGATGAAGAGTGCCGAAGAAGCATGGGATTTTATTGAGACTCTATGCGAGAATTCTCAGCAATGGGATTGCTCAAGTAGAGTTGACAGAACGTTCCCTTTTCAAAAGAAAGGAGGCGTATATGAGGTAGACAATAACGCACATTTGATTTCCAAGATCGACAACCTGACACAACGCTTTGATGCGTTGATGTCTGCTGGTGGGCCCCAAATGCCATCACATGTCAATGTGTGTGCTATTTGCTCTAACCCCTCCCATGTCACACAAAACTGTCCCTCTAACACCTCTGGAGTGGAATACAATAGTGATCAGGCTAATGCTATAAATGCCTTTCCTCGACCTGGCAATAACCCATATTCGGAAACTTATAACCCAGGTTGGGCAAGGCATCCCAATTTTTCATGGTCCAAAGGACCACATCAAGGAGGACCACCAGGGTACCCTCCCAATCAATCTTACCCTCAACAAGTTCAAACATTCCCTACACAACCCAAGAAACCATCTCTTGAGGATACTTTGAATTTGTTCATGCAAAGCTCTTTACAATTTCAAAAAGATACCCAACATTCTTTACATGCCAACTCGCAAGCAATTGCGAAGCTGGAACTTCAAATGGGTCAATTGGCTTCTGCATTAAATGAGAGAGAAAAAGGTAGGTTCCCTAGTCAACCTGTAGCTAATCCCAAAGGACAATTTGAAGTGGGATCTAATTCGTGTCAAGAACACCCTCCAGCACAAGTTAAAGCCATAACTACACTTAGGAGTGGAAAACAAATTGACCATAATGTTGAACCACCTAAGACTGCCATAGAAACAATCGCTAGAAAGGGTGAGGACCAAGAGAGCACCACTAGACCAGACGTGAGTCCTGTTACATCGAAGAAGAGCCTAGAAGCTTCTTCATGTCCTGAGTCTAGCCATATGCCACCCTATATACCCAAGGCACCTTTTCCTCAAAGACTTGCAAAAACATCTCAAGGGAACAAACTTGATGAGACAATGGAAATTTTTAAGAAAGTGCAAATCAATATTCCATTGCTCGATGCCATTAAGCAAGTTCCCGCTTATGCAAGATTCTTAAAAGACATGTGCACCCAGAAAAGAAAATTGAATGCACACAAGAAAGTGTTTCTCACTGAACAAGTTAGCTCAATTCTTAAGCATAACACTCCTCCTAAGTTTAGAGATCCAGGATGTCCCACAATTTCATGCGTTATAGGAGACCATAAGGTGGAGAGGGCATTATTGGACTTAGGAGCTAGTGTAAATTTGCTGCCATTCTCTGTTTATGAGCAACTTGGATTAGGAGAGCTGAAACCGACTACCATAACACTGCAACTTGCAGACAGATCAGTTAAAGTCCCACGCGGTGTTATTGAGGATGTTCTGGTTCAGGTGGATAAATTTTACTTCCCAGTAGACTTTATTGTCTTAGATACCCAACCTGTGCAGAATCCTGGTAGTCAAATCCCTGTGATTTTGGGAAGGCCATTTTTAGCCACATCCAATGCCATAATAAATTGTAGAAATGGGGTTATGAAGTTGTCTTTTGGCAATTTAAAGGTCAAACTCAATGTCTTTAATGTTAGACAACAACCCCCGGAGACGGATGATTCTTTTGCAGTGAATATGATTGAGAGTTTGGTAGAGGAATCCCTGCAAACTGTTTTAAATGATGATCCCCTCCAGACATGTTTAACTCATTTTGGCTTAGACTTTGACATCGATGGGTCTATTAGAGACGTCAATGCATTGCTTGACTCTACCCCTATTTTGGACCCGACCAAATGGACAGCCAGGGTGGAACCTCTTCCAGTTCCCGAGTCTAAACTTGTACCATCTATTGAAAAACCACCCCAACTTGACCTAAAGCCATTACCAGATACACTTAAATATGCGTTTTTAGGTTCTTCTGATACCTTGCCTGTTATCATCTCTTCAGACCTTGATTCAGAACAGGAAGGCAAGTTACTTGATGTTCTTCGCGAACATAAGACAGCTTTGGGATGGACAATAGCAGACATTAAGGGTATAAGTCCTGCTCTGTGTATGCATCACATTTACCTTGAGGAGCATGCAAAATCTTCCCGTGAGATGCAACGCAGACTTAACCCTAATATGAAGGAGGTCGTCAGAACCAAGGTGCTAAAATTGTTAGATGTTGGCATCATTTACCCCATATCAGATAGTACTTGGGTCAGCCCTGTTCAGGTTGTTCCTAAGAAGTCAGGAATCACAGTAGTCAAAAATGATAATAATGAATTAGTCCCCACCCGAATGACCACTGGGTGGCGGGTTTGTATTGACTACAGAAAATTGAACTGGGTCACAAGGAAAGATCACTTTCCTTTGCCATTCATTGATCAAATGCTTGAGAGACTTGCTGGGCATAGCTACTATTGCTTTTTAGATGGCTATTCAGGCTACAATCAAATTCCCATTGCTCCAGAGGATCAAGAAAAGACCACATTCACTTGTCCTTTTGGAACATATGCATATCGTCGCATGCCATTTGGGTTATGTAATGCACCCGCCACATTCCAGCGGTGCATGATGAGCATATTTTCAGATATGGTTGAGCAATTTCTTGAAATTTTCATGGATGACTTCTCGGTGTTTGGATCCTCTTTTGATGAATGTTTACACCACTTGTCTCTTGTCTTGGCAAGGTGTAAAGAAACAAATCTTGTGCTAAATTGGGAGAAATGTCACTTTATGGTTCGTCAAGGGATAGTTTTGGGGCATGTCATTTCTAATAAAGGAATTGCAGTTGATAAGGCCAAAGTTGACTTAATTTCAAGTTTGCCTCCACCAAAATCAGTAAAGGAGGTTCGATGTTTTCTTGGCCATGCTGGGTTTTATAGAAGATTCATCAAAGACTTTAGCAAAATTTCAAGACCTTTGTGCCATTTGCTGGCTAAAGAAACTCCTTTTGTCTTTGATGATGATTGCTCTAAAGCGTTTGATCAACTCAAGCAATTTCTCACATCTGCACCCATCATCCAACCACCGGACTGGAATTTACCTTTTGAGCTTATGTGTGATGCATCCGATTATGCGGTTGGAGCTGTCTTGGGGCAGCGGGTGAATAAGATACCCCATGTCATCTATTATGCAAGTAGAACTCTTAATGATGCTCAACTCAATTATTCTACTACAGAAAAAGAGTTGTTGGCTGTAGTTTTTGCTCTAGACAAGTTCCGGTCATATCTCTTAGGATCCAAGGTCATAGTGTTTTCAGATCATGCAGCTTTGAAATATCTTCTTTCAAAGAAAGACACTAAACCTCGTTTAATTCGTTGGGTCCTATTACTTCAAGAATTTGATATTGAGATAAGAGATAAGAAAGGTTCTGAAAATGTTGTTGCTGATCACTTGTCTAGACTTATTGACGAGTCTGCTGAAGAACACTTACCTTTGAATGAGTCATTCCCTGATGAACAACTTTTTGTTGTCTCTCAATTGCCTTGGTATGCTGATATTGTTAATTATCTTGTCACAACTCAACTTCCTGAACATTGGACAAAACAAGATAAATCCAAATTCTTCGCCGAGGTTAAGCATTTCTTCTGGGATGATCCATACCTGTTCAAGTATTGCCCAGATCAAATCATTAGGAGATGTGTGCCGGAGCATGAAGTTCATAGTATCATTTCTTTTTGCCATGCTCATGCATGTGGTGGCCATTTCGGTGCGAAAAAGACTGCTGCAAAAATTTTGCAGAGTGGTTTCTATTGGCCGACTTTATTCAAAGATACTCATGAATTTTGCACAAAATGTGACAGATGCCAACGTATGGGTACATTATCACGTAGGTCCATGATGCCCCTTACCAACATTCTGATTGTTGAACTTTTTGATGTTTGGGGTATTGATTTCATGGGCCCATTTCCTCCATCGTTTGGTTATCTCTACATCCTTGCTGCTGTAGATTATGTTTCCAAATGGGTAGAGGTCATTCCCTGCAAAACAAATGATCACAAAGTGGTGGTTCGGTTCTTGAAAGAAAACATATTTTCTCGTTTTGGAACCCCTCGAGCAATTATAAGTGATGGAGGTACACATTTTTGCAATAGAGCTTTTGAATCCCTTCTGAAAAAGTACTCCATTACTCATAAAATTGCAACTCCATATCATCCGCAGACTTGTGGACAAGTAGAAGTTTCAAATAGGGAAATTAAACGCATTCTTGAGAAAACGGTTCGTCCCGATCGAAAGGATTGGTCTGACAGATTAAATGATGCATTGTGGGCTTACCGTACAGCTTTTAAGACACCAATTGGAATGTCTCCCTATAGACTTGTATTTGGAAAACCTTGTCATTTACCTGTGGAATTAGAACATCGTGCTTATTGGGCCATCAAAACTTTTAATTTTGATATGGACAAGGCTGGAACACTTCGAAAATTGCAGCTCAATGAATTAGACGAAATTCGTAATGAGGCTTATGAGAATGCGAAGATTTACAAAGCTAGGACCAAAGTTTTTCATGATCAGTCAATTATGAGAAAGTCATTTGAGCCCGGTCAAAAAGTTTTGCTCTATAACTCCAGGTTACATCTCTTCCCAGGAAAGCTCCGTTCCCGATGGTCTGGACCTTTCATTGTGCACAAAGTATTTTCCCATGGAGCGGTTGACATTCAAAACCCTAAAGATGGAACTATTTTCAAAGTTAATGGGCAAAGATTGAAACCATATTTAGAGAGTTTTACTGAGAGCGAGGAGACTGTTCTAGATTTGGATGAACCTAATTCTCCTACATGATTTTTGGTTACGTCTGGCTGAAGACGTAAAACTTAGCGCTCTTGGGAGGCAACCCAAATTGTTGGTTTTTGATAGCTTTTTATTTTTTGTTTAATATTTAGGTTGTTGATACATGTGTGGGGATGCTACAATCTAGGTTTGGGGGTGTATTTTCTTTTTCTATATTTTTGTACTTACTCCTCATTCTTAGTTTGTGTGTTTCAATGCTCCACATCTACCATGAGGCATCTCCATTCAGGTGATTTCTTTCCTTACACTCCTTTTCTTTTCCTCGTCATTATGATATTTATTTTGATAAACATTGAGGGCAATGTTTCGTTTAGGTTTGGGGGTGTAGAAAAGAAAAGTAGTATTCCTTTGGTTTTTATTTAAAATAAAAAAAAAATTGAAAAATTAAATTAAAAAAAAAAAAAACATAAAAATTTGATTAGTTTTTAGGTTGTCTGTTAGTACTTTTTCCTAGGTTTTGATAGTTTATCCCTTTATGATGCATACTTCAATTTTTAAGAGATTAATTTGCATTGGAAGTGTGAGTAAGTATACTGGAGGATAGAGAACTTAACTGAGCATATCTTTCTGTTACAGTCCTCTTGGAACATGTGCTTGAGCTAATAAAACTCACTCACACACACTAGTTACATAAAGTAATACCGTCTAGAGATTTGTTGAATGCTAATTTACAGTGGGATATCTTTAGTCAGAGTCATTGGATGATATGTGGTTGTCTATTGAGCTTAAAAGATCATGATAGACCATTTACTTGGCTATGGCAAGGGATTGGAACCGGAAATAGGTTGAGAGTATAATACAGCCTGGACGGAATAAAGATGTGCTGAAAATATGAATGATGAAAATAAAAATGCGAAAAATGAAAACAAAATGAATGAAAGAAAGGGGCTGCTTGACTTTATAGGATTAACTTAGGCTGATGCTCGGGCCCGAAGCGGTCTACTTAATACCTAATGCCCTAAGCCAACTGGCTGGGAGTCATTGGCCTGAGTCATTGCTAAACCTAAGCATCTTGAAGTCAGGCCTTACACAGTCCTAGCGAAAAAAAAGGAGAAAGAAAAAAAAAAGTCTATGGTGTATTATCCTCTCAAATCTAGAATGTTGGACTCGAATGAGGCGCGCAGATCTGTGCTATCATGAACCTAAAGATTATGACGGCTGTGTTGATTCTGATGTTCTTTGGTTAATGGGTCACACTGGATCTGTATAAAACAGAGATTTAGAATGTATTGCTACAATGTTCTACACTCTTACTATATAAAGTATCATGCTATATCATATTGAGCAGAAATTTCCAAGATGAAGGTGTAGAATAAAACCACTTACTTGAGGGCTTCTATATTCCAGTTGATTATAAATCCAAGTACATGTGGTTGATTTTCTTAAACATTGCAGTTTGCATTTGAAGGGATATTAGGATTGTTTGTTTTGTAATGATTTTCAATTTCTTTTTACACTTAGATTAAATAGGTTGATTTCATAAATACATGTTTGTGGGTAGCATGGCTGCAAACCCTCACGAGACTTCACTCGTCCAGCCAGGGACACCTGGGGGTTTAAAAGGCTTGTTGCATGCGCTAAATGCAATCGTGATTTCCTGCGAAAGTGGATTAGTTAGATTTCTTTTCTTTGTTTTGTTTTGTTTTGTTTTGCTCGAGGACTAGCAAAATGTAGGTTTGGGGGTATTTGATATATGCAAAATATACACATTTTTATATGCCTTTCTACCTATTTGTTAGTCGTATTTTTAGTTAAAATAAGGATAATTAATGTTTATCTGTGTTAGGTGAGTAATTAGGAGATTAATAAACAAATGTGATTAATTGATTAATTTAGATGCGTTAATTGGGTTTAATGGATTTATAATTTATGATGCGTCTAAATTATATTTAATTATATTTATGCAGGTTGTAAAAGTCTTAAATCGCCAAAGAGAATGCACGTCAAATGGGTTCTGTGCCGAGATCGGAGATTGGACGCGCGAGATCGATACGGCGGGTTTTGAATAAGAAAAAGAAAAAAAAGAAAAAGAAAGGAAATGAATTGAAAAGAACCGGTTCCGGTCTGGTTCAGAAAATGAAAATAAGAAAAAAAAGAAAACTGAAAGCGACCCGAGCCCGATGGCTCGGGCGTCGGGCGCTGGGAGCCTGGAACAGAACAGAGCACGAGGCTCTGTTCTGCCGGAGAGTGAAGAGGAGTGGAATTCCGACGACCGCCGGCGGTGGGTCTTGTTCTGGCGACGATGGCGGTCTGTTTGTGACGGCGGGACGACGACGACGGAGGAAATTTCGGCGAAGTGAGGTTGCAGTCAGGCGACAAAAAAAAAACGAAGAGGCTTGAGCAGGGGATCGGCATAAATCCGGCGAGTTGACGGCGTTTCCGGCAGTGGGTCTCATTTCCGGCGATGCGACGGTGACGGTCTTGCCTCGATTTGGCTGTGTGGAAGGATGACAAGCTCTGATTTGGCCGACGTCTGAAAAATGGAAAAAATTCCTATTCTGAGAGCTTGAGGTCGCGCCCGGAAAGGAAGGTGCTGGGTAGCCCTCGACTCGATTCTTCGGACTATAAATGGAGGAGGAGGCTTCGTGCTGAAGGGGGAACGGTGGAGGCGGCTGGGTTGAGGGAGAGAACTGGTTTTTGCCGTGCTGTGGTGGGCGTGTTCGATCTGTTCTGTCTGCTGGAAAAGAGAAGTGGGACGGGGAGGAACTGTGGAGAGCGTGGTTGATCTGTCGAGAGAGGCCGGCTGTTGAGAAGGGAGGTGTCGGCTGTGGCAGGAGAGCGGCTCTGTGCTGACGGTGGTTTTTGGGTCTGTGGCGGCCGGAAGAGTGGATTGGAAGAGAGGGCCGTGCTGTTGGTGCTGTTGGAGGAAAAGACTCGTTTCGGCTGCTCTGTGCTGGAGGCCGGCTGGGGATTGTTCGTGCTCGACCGGAGAGGAGGAGGAGAACTGTTCCGGTGGTTCTGTGTTGTGCTGTGCAGACGGGGGACGGTTTTGTTGGGTGGAGGTGTTGTTGGTTCTGAAGGAGGTTCTGGGCAGCCGTGGTTTCTGGATTACTGCTACGCAAAGAGAAGGACTATTCAAAGTAGACTTTGTCGAGAGGCAGAGAAGGGATAGAGGAATTGTTGTGGGTTCGTGGATCCGACTAAAGAAGTTGCTTTTGCTCGAGAGAGGGGTAGCATAACGGAGGTTTTGGGAAAGCTTTGCTTTGGCTGGAATTGGGGACTATTCTGTTCTATTCGAGAGAAAGATCAGAACGGTTGAGGCGTGCAGTTGAGAGACTGTTGCTGAAGGTGGAGGAGAGAGCAAAGCAGGACGGAGAAGCAAGACAGACTGAAAGCAGCAAAACAGGATTTTTCTTTATTAATTTATCTTTTGTTTAGTTAATTTCTGTGTTTTTAGTTTAGTTGAACAATTGATTGCTTAAAAAGAAAATAAAAATTAGAACTTTACATTTCATTACTACTTGTTACGTACTCTAGAATTAGGTTGAATATCTCACTAAGTCTCTGAGGGATCGACCTCGTAGCCACTATTCTACATTAGATTCGTGCGCTTGCGAGTATCATATTAAAATTTACATCATGACGCCTACGCCCTCAGACTTTCACGACATTCCTATTACCACCCTCACCCATGAGACTACCCGAACTATACAATTGGATGTGCAATTCAAGCGAGAATTTACCGATTTGAAGTATTCACTCTATCGTCGCTTTGAGGAGATCATGTTGTCCTTGCATCGCCTGTCGGTGTCGACTCCTCCTCCGAGCTTCGGCGCCTCTTCGAGCCTATTTCCGCCTCAATATTTTCCCGTTGGCACACAATTACCGTCGGCCGGCATGTCGCCTTCACAGGGCCTAGCGCCGTCGGGAACCTTTGCGACGGACTCAGCTCCGTCTGGGTTCGTCCAATCGGCTGCCTTCAGCTCCCTGGCGCCACTGATTTCTGTTGCGTCCTCTCTCCCGACCTCTGGCGTTGTGGCTGCCACCTCCTTGCCGGTGCCCTCTCTGTCGGAATTGTCGGAGACCGTGGCGGTGCCCGGCTAGACCCTTGCTACCATGGAACGGCCTTCCCCTTTGACGGCGGTGACAGTCCTTCTGTTGTGAACGTCAGGCCTAGGACGTCAGCACACCGGACATCACGATGGGCTATCTATTATTAGGATTAGATTTACTTTCATATCAATTAGTAGAATAATGCTTGTAAACCTGGCCCGTTAGTGGCCCAATTAGTATTATACCATATTGATGGCACGCGCCCCTAGGGCTCAGCGCCATCCCTTTCTTTATAAGGAGGTCTCCCTCCTCTTGTAGGTTTTATGCAATTAATCAAGTTATCTCTTTTATTTTATTCTTTCTTTCTCTTTGACGATCCGATACCTTGTGATCCTTTCGGGTCACAACATTGGTATAAGAGCCGTTCCGATCTGTGACGGAGATGCCGCCTCGCAAGCAGCCGACTATGGCTGCTGGGGCACAGCCAGAGCCAGACGCGACCAACGTGGCCGTCAGTCCGAAGGCGACCGAGTGGAACGACATGGCCGAGATCAAGTCCATGCTTGCGGAGCTGCTTCAATTGCAGACCAAGCAGGCACAAGCCGTGGCCAAACAAACAGGGGGGCGCTGACTTCTCCGCTGGCCTTTTCCGCAGGAAATGGTGAAACTTCATAGGTGGGTGGTTCGAGGGGTTTTGGCGGATCAGGAGCATGGGTTCCTCCGCTGAATTCCCACATGCAGGGGGTCCAATTTGGATCCCTCAATCAGACCGCGGATGGAGGCCGTATGGATGGAGGACCACGAGGCATACCAGGTGTTTGAACAAATACCTCTATGACAACACCTCTTTGGAATATACAACAGGATATCGATGGTGACTAGGAGGAATCGTTGGGTCCTCAAGGGGGCCTGCGTGGTAGGGAAAGCCCAAACTGGCTCGTCTTTAGTTCCCACGTTACAATGGGGAAGACGACCCAACGGAGTGGATCTACAAGGCGGAGAAATTTTTTGACTACCAGGGGACCAATTCGGAGGCCGAACGACTGCGCATCGCCGCGTTCCACTTGGACGGTGATGCCTTGGTGTGGTTCCGCTATTGCGAGAAGGAGGTTCGCTTTCCGACATGGGCGTCATTTGCTGATGAACTCTGTGTTCAATTTGGTCCCAATGAATTCCAGGACTTTAATGAGATGCTATCCAACCTACGATAGACCACAACAGTGCGAGCATACTATACCGAGTTTATGAAAATTGCCAATCGCCTGCCTGATTAGCCAGTGGCAGCATTAGTGGGTACGTTCAAGAGGGGATTAAGGCCGGAGATATCGGACGAGATAAGACACTATCCTTGCCACATTATGAGGTATGTGGTACGCCACATCGAGGAGGAAAAGCGAGGCCGTCAGCGAAGAGGAGGGCATGGGAGTATGCCACCAAGGGCCCCTAACAGCTCAGCGCTGGGCTCATCGCTAGCACCTGGCTCCCATGCTGGCCGGCCTATTCCTGCAGGGGCTATGGCCCCACCTGTCCGTCGCCTGACCCCAGCCCAGGTGGAGGAGCGACGAGCTAAGGGGTTGTGTTTCAAGTGCGACGAGCTAAGGAGTTATGTTCTATTCCGGGAAGTTTACTCGTCGAGGAGGTTGAAGAGGAAGTGGCGTACCCTATTGAGGAGGTGACCCACATGTATGATGACGTGCAACCCGAGATCTCTGTGCACGCCTATTAAGGCACCTTTACTCCACGCACTATGCAAGTACAAGGACTCCTCAAGCGCCAAGGTGTAGCTGTGCTGAT
Organism: Houttuynia cordata; assembly: GCA_039654745.1. Lineage (NCBI taxonomy): Eukaryota > Viridiplantae > Streptophyta > Magnoliopsida > Piperales > Saururaceae > Houttuynia > Houttuynia cordata. The sequence continues at coordinate 7,794,405 of CM077504.1, forward strand.
TGACAGTGGGTCTACCCACAACTTCATTAACGACAAGGACTTAGGGACGGATGTCAAGCCCTTTGACGTCCTTATTGGGGATGGCAAACATCTTCGGAGTTCTGGGGTATGTGCCCAGGCCGCCCTCACTATCCAAGGTCACACCTTTATTACTGATCTCTTCCTATTGCCGACCAAGGGAACAGATGTGGTCTTAGGGATCCAATGGCTTCAGGACTTAGGGGACGTGGTGTGGAACTTCAAGGACTTGATTATGGATTTCGAAGTCCATGGATAGCGTGTGTGCCTGCAAGGGGCACAACCTGGCACATTACACACAACCTAGGCGGTGGGGTTTTTCATATTTGCGGCCCAAGGGTTGATGCTGCAGCAACGGGCCAGTGTGAATGTTAAACAGGTAGATATTCAAGATGACATGCGCCTCATGTTGGATGAGCATCAGGATCTCTTCTCCGAGCCGACCGGCCTACCACCGGCCAAGGACCATGACCACTCTATTCCCATTCTTCATGGTGCTGCTCCGGCTAATGTACATCCATACCGCTACCCACATGTCCAAAAGATAGAGATTGAACGATTGGTACAGGACATGCTAAAATCAGGTATCATCCAACCAAGTACTAGTTCATTTTCTTCGCCTGTTCTGTTGGTGCGCAAGAAGGATGGAACGTGGAGGTTCTGTGTAGACTATCGTGCTTTGAATGCTATTACTATTGAAGACAAATATCATATCCCGGCCGTGAAATGCAGCGCTCCATAAACGGCACGAAAACGGCATGCTCGACACTTGCATGAAGGATGACCTCGATGTGTAAAATTCCACTGACTGGAACCATCAGTATCTGTAAGCTCTGGGAGTTGACCCATGCAGTATTAAATACTGTGTTTTTGCAGTCTGGTAGAATGCTAACAGACCAAGGAGGAAGATTAAAGTGCATTCCTTCAAATCTGACCGACCTATATTCATACCAAACGAGGTTGGTTAGGAAAGCAGCACAAGCTCTTGACTTCGATCGGAATACACGAGCCGTGTGACCAGGTCCAGACATGGACACAACACGATCACTGACAAGCAAGGCAGGTTCACACATCTTGATGACACTAGGCAAATCTTTCAAATGGCCCCATTTGGGTTGCCTCAACATTATGGCCTCATCAATTGGAGCATCGTAGTCATAACTCGTTGCAATAAAAATTCCACCAGCAGTTCGTCCAAAATTTGTGCCCTCATGATACAAGTAGTAATTAACAAACGAACCTCCTTTAAGTATGAACCTTGCAACTGAAAACACCATGTCTTCTACTGGTCAATGGGGAACTGGACTGTCAAGCCCCGAAAACCATCCAATCCAAGCTCCCGTCCACATCTTGGGTTTATAGTTCTTGTTTCGGGAGAACCAATCGCAGGAAAACCATTACAAGCATTAATAACTGAATCAGGAGCATCTTCTTGGTTGCACATGACCCATGGAACTCAAGTGCCAAGGCCAACAGCCATACTTGCTGCCCATTGCGTGTAGGCATCTTTGATAAGGTGTTAATAAGGTGAAGTATGCCCACCTCAATCGGCAGCACCACCTCGCCAAAGGTGGCACCTTTATGCTTCCCGAAGCTTCCCTACCTTCCTCTAGCCAGATTCCCTCCTCCAGCCCTTCCCCGCCAGCTGTCTCTCGTCGGGCCTCCCCAACTACTTCGAGTCGATGCTCTCCCTTCGATCTGCGCTTCAGGGGAGCTCCTATGGCCACCGTCGCCCCCGCTGTCAACATCGCTTCCTCTCCGTCTCGCTGCCGCCGCCCCGATCGCTCTTCCCTCCCCTGCCCTAGTTCCTCCACAACAACAGTTGGGAGCGGGAGTGCCTACAGGTTCTGTTTATGCGGGTCTGGACGAACCTGTTATTCCAGGATCCGGCCTATTCCCCAGGTCTGACCCTAGTTCCTATGTGGACATGGCACCCCAACCTGTTTCCCAGATCCGGCCCGTTCAACCATCGGGTGCCCTACCTCGTCTCGTGGGTCCAGCTGTGGGCCCCCCTCTATATGTTCTGGTGCATCCTGGGTTTCAGGCCCCACAAGCATCTACTTCTGCTAATGCAGATGATTATTATGCGTCTGGTGACGAGTTTCCTAATCATGTTGACTATCGTGGACGTGGAGAGCGCAATTGTGGTCATGGTTGTGGACGTGGAGGGCGCAATCGTGGTCGTGGTCGTGGACGTGTAAACCGTCGATACGCATATGGCTCTATTGACCACGAGGGCAATGTCCAAGCTTAGCTGGTACGTCTCACGTTTCATGTATTTAATGGACGCGATCTAGATGTGTAGTTTTCACGTGCCAAACGCTTCTTCCACTTTCATCGGACCCCCGCTCATGAGTGTTGCGAATTGGCTTCCTTTCATATGGAAGGGCTTGCTATGCATTGGGTGGACCAGTATTTAGAGTGTCACCCAGATTCTACATGGGACGAGTTTGAGCAGGCCCTTCGTCTACGCTTTGGCCAAACTGCTTATACAAATTATAATAGCCTACTTCCTTAGATTTGCCAGCGTGGGTCAGTTCAAGACTATCAGGATGAGGTTGAGCGATTGGTGAACCGTGTACAAGGATGGCCTGAGCATACACTTATGGGAGTTTTTGAAGCAGGCTTACGCACGGATATTAAAGCTGAGTTGCAATCTTTTCCACGAGTATCTTTGACGGAAACGATGAGTATGGCTCGTGTTTATGAGGAAAAGCTAACTCAGTTGGGGCGTTCTTTCTCTAAGTCTTCTCCTTCTCCTTCCCACCTGCCTCTGACATCTGGACAGCCACATGCTACTCAACCACCCGGTAATTCCTCAACTCTTCCTATTACTCGACTTACTCCTTCGCAGATGGCCGATCGACGTTCAAAAGACTATGTTACAATTGTGATGAAAAATATGCCCCTAGACATCGCTGCACTATGCGTCAATTATATATACTTGATGAGTGTTATGATATTGATTATGAGGATGACACATTTGTTGTTCTTGTTGAGGATGATTTGACCCCTATGGAGGCTTGTGAGATGGAGATTACTTTGTAGGCTTTTCTCGGTACTTTTAATCCATGTACTATGCACGTCAAAGGGCTGATTAAAAAATAACCTTGTTTCAGTTTTGATTGATAGTGAAATACCCATAATTTTGTTAATGATTGTGTTGCTTGTCGCATGGGCTATCCTATACAAGACTCTGAGCCTTTTGATGTGTTGATTGGTGATGGTAATGGTCTCAAGAGTTTCGGTGTTTGCTCTAAGGTTGAATTGCAGCTACAGGCCAGACTTATATTATGGACTTATACTTGCTTCTCACCAAGGGGGCTGATGTGGTCCTCAGTGTTCAATGGCTTGAGGATTTGGGCTCTATTTTTTGGGATTTTTGACATATGACAATGGATTTTACTTATGGTGGCAAACCGGTTCATATCACTGCTCAACCATCGAGTCGTCTTCAGTCTGCAAAATCTGCAGTGATACTTTATCATTATCATCATCATGGCTACTTGTTGCAGCCCCGTCCGGTAGTTGATGTTCTAGAATCCATGGCTGTTTCACCGGCTTTGGCCACCTTACTCGTGGACTGCCTCCTCCTCGTGCATATGATCACCATATTCCTATCCAGCCTGGTGCACCTCCAGTCGAGGTCCCCCAGCCAGGTCCACCGACCATGGTGCCTATGGATCTGTCAAAGCCGCCATCACCAAAGCTGCTACCTCCTCCAAAGCCACTACCTTCAGCTCGGCCGCCAAACCTTCTGCAAGCTACGAGCTTTCTACTTCCGGTCGAGCCCCTGCACCACCTCGAGCCTACCCCTTGGGCTGGTTCAAACCTGCTGGTTCCAACTTGGTTCTAGTTCTATCCATCGGGTTGGTTCAGCAGCCAAAAAAAAAAATCAAAGGACTATATATTTGTGTGGGCCTATTTTCTTATCCAGAGCTTTCTCCATACGCGGACTCTTAGCGACTCGTCTACTGGAATATTGGTGGTCCCGCCATATTTTGTTAAAGTTGAGTCTCCCGCATTTTCACTTTCGATGCAAAAGAAAAGAGCACCCCGAGGACGAGGTGATGCGGAAGCGTTGGTGGAATGTTATGGACTCCATTAGGCTTTCTTAGTTCTATTAGGAATCAGATTCTTATCTACTTATGTTTCTTAGTTAATAATTACTACTTGTACTAGGATTAGGTTATTTTCACTCTTTAAATATGTGAGGCCTATGGCCAAAATGGGATAACAGATGAAAAACAGAGATTAGTTTTGTTTTGTTTATCTTGTTCTAGTTTAGTTTTTCTATTTCCTTTCACTCCTCTCCGTTGTAGATGAGAGTCTACATCATTAGTCTACATCAAATACCCACCGCCCCTTAACCAAATTATATCCAATGTATCTGGTGCGTATGATGTGAGGGCCTTATAAGTATCCATTAAATGGGCAAACGGGCTATAATGCTCTAAGAGGCTAGTTTCCCTGCACCTTCTAGTGGGCTCGGGAGGATTCAAGCACTCCTAGTTAACCCAAAAAAAAAAAAAAATTGACCAGTTGATACAAAATTGAACCTCTTGCAAGCTCTATCAGAGGTATTGGAATGCGGTGGAGAAGGAGGTGGTGGAAGCAGTGATTGAGTGCTTTTGATAAGGTGAGATCCCAGCTGCCCTCAACAAGACCCATGATGCTCATCCCTAAAATTAAAAATCCCCCAAAACTGTTGGATTTTAGACCTATAAGACCATCAAATGTGGTTTATAAGATTCTATCTAAGGTTTGGCTAATAGACTTAAAAGGTTCCTTTTGGAGATCATTTCCCTCACTCAAAGTGCCTTTGTCCCCGGGCACTTAATTATGGATAATACCTTGGTGGCCTTCAAGATTGTTTCCTCATTGAGAAGGAAGGGTTGGTGGGCTCGAGTAGTGATTAACCTAAACATGAGCAAAGCCTATAATAGAGTGGAGTGGGCTACTTGGTGGAGGTTATGAAGAAATTGGGTTTTGATGAGAGATTAAGTTGTTTTTGGCTTGTGTGTCCTCCGTCAATTACTCCATTTTGGTGAATGGTACCCTTCCCCCTATGGTGTCTCCCTCCACGGGTCTTTGGCAAGGGACCCCCTATCTCCTTACTTTTTTTGTTATATGCAGAAGGTTTATCTACCCTCTTGGAGGATGCAGTGGAGAAGGGTGAGTTATTCGGTGTGGCAGCGGGTAGGGGAGGTCTAAAGATCTTTCATCTTTTTTCACCGATGATGGCATCAACTTTTGCAAGGCATCAGCAAGGAACACTCTAAGGTCATGGAGGTTTTGAATGCTTATGAAAGGGTGGTGGGGCAAAACATCAACAAGGAGAAAACCTCCCTCTTTTTTAGCTTTAGTACCCTTGACATTACTAAAGTTGCTATCATGATGTGTGTTGGACTTGGAACTTATGAAGTCAAAGAGCATGAAAAGTATTTAGGGTTGCCAACTTGGGTGGGGAAGTCAAAGGTGAAGTCCTTCAAGGACATTCGGGACAGGATTTGGAAAAAGTTGAGATGATGGAAAGAAAACTTCCTATAGCAAGCAGGAAAGGAAGTTCTTATTAAAGCGGTAGTTCAAGTATTGCCGACCTTCTCAATGAATTGCTTTAAATTACCTATATGCCTTTGCAAGGAGATCACAAGAATGGTCAATGAATTTTGGTGGGGGGAGAAAAAAATTCATTGGGAGAAGTGGGAGGCTCTTTGGAAGTCCAAGGAGTACGGAGGCTTGGGTTGAGGGACTTCCACTCTTTAAATTTAGCCATGTTAGCTAAGCAAGGATGGAGGATTCTTCAACATCCAAATTCTCTTCTTCCTGTGTCCTTAAGGGGAAGTACTTTGTTGAGGTGGCAGGATCTTCTTTGGGGCAACCATCTAATAAGAAGAGGATGAGGATGGTGTATAAATTAGTGTGGAATTTGAAGCTACCGACTAAAGTTAAAGCTTTGGGTGGAAACTTTGTCGCCAAAAGCTTCCTACATAAGAAAATTTACTTAGGCTCCATTTGATTAGTCTGATTAAGTGCTAAAATTGACGGCCATAATCTGCTTATCAGCGTGTTTGTTATAGGCTCTAATTAAGTAGCTGAATTAATGGGTTTACAAAATGGACCTAAAAAAAATAGAGGTTAAAATAGGTCTTATTTTCTTCTGAAAAGAACCAAATCCTCTTTGACCTCCAGCCCTCACACCTTCGCCATGGCGATGGTGATCCTCTCCTCTCTTCGCCTCCCCCCTCCATCGTGACCCCAAGTCCTCTCCGTCTCTCTTTGCTTCAGTCAGTCTCACCTCTCGTCTCTCTTTCTTTATCTCTGGTCTGATCGGGGATTGATGCCCGTCTCTTCTTCCGTCCATCCCTAACCTCCAACTCGGCGAGAAGATTAAGAGAAGGGTGTGAAGATCCGGCCGCCGGCGATTCCTAGTGAGATTTTCGTGCCTGAAGGAGCACGGTCTCTTCTACCCTGAAGCAGGTATCTTCATTTCTTGTCTTTTTTTTTCTGCTTGTCCTAATGCTATGTTACTTTGTTGCATCTAGTTTATTTATATATGCTTTGTTGCTCGTTTCTTTGTTATGGGTTTGTTTCATTTATATTTTTAGGTAGATTGGTTTTTCCTTCACTTTTTTTCATTTGCTTAGTTTGCTTAAAAATGAACTTTAGTTTTGTTGCTTGTTTAAAGCGTATGTGTTATTTTTGTCTCATTCCATGTGTTCTGATGTTTTTGATGATAACAGTAGGATCATATTAGGAAAAAAATCTAATCTTTGTAGTATTCACTAGTTCGGTTCTTTTTTTTTGTTTGTTGTGAAAGAACTACAGTCCTCCAATTATTTAATTTGTTTTTTTATAATTATTATTTAGATTCTTTTTTATAATTATTATTTAGTTTCTTGAAGTAATGAGCTATAAATAAATTGAAAATTTAAGTTGGAGAAGCTAATGGGGTGTTTAGCAATGGAACACTTAATATGGGACATAGGGATTAACATCTATTGTTGCATGTTTTGAAATTATCGTACAATTTATGAAAAAATTAGAATGTTAACAATTCCTAAGCTTTTGATTAAGATCTACAGGGGCATATAAGTTATATTATGCATAATGTGAAAAATTTTCTTTTGTTTTTTGGTCATTGAATATTGGTATCCTTTTGAAATGCCATCTACTTTTACTTCTTTACACCTACTAATCTTCTTGTATGAATGCATAGGCATGACTATAAAAGATCCACCTGCGTTTAACTTTTTTTTGGAGACTTGCGTGGCTGAGATTAATGAATGGGGTAGATGTGGTGGTGGTCTAAGACTTGATTCTTGGAATAGAATAATCCAAAAGCTTAAAGATAGTGAGTTCAAGATAACAATCGGGCAAAATAATTTGAAAAATATGTGGGATTACAATAACAAAAAGTCCAAAATCAGAAGTGAGATGGCTAACAAATCTGGTTATGGGTACAATTATGAGGCCAACAAGTTTGACTGGCTAGAAGTTATTTGGGATGACTACCTTAAGGTACAACAGTGTACTTTGCTTGGTCTATATAGATAGTTAGGTTAATTTCTTTTATTGGTATATTTACACCTTATGTTTAATCAAAACAGATACAAGCATATTAAAAAAGAGTGGACTCAAGCATCCATAATTAATGAAAGTTTGTTTGAGAACACTTATGCAACTTGGGAGGATGTTTGAGCTCCTATGTCAGACCACCCAAGACCTACAAATTCTATTTGTGACACTTCCCACACATAAGCTTCAAATTTTGTTGCAGTACCAAAGTCTAGAAAGGTTTCCTCGCGTAGGAAGAGGGCAAGGGAGTCCTCAGATGATCTTGAAGAGAGCATTAAAGATTTGGTTTTGAAGATGGATGTCTTCTGCTCCATCTCATAAAGCGTGTAATGAAACATTAAAGGATATGGGTCTTGCACAAAATGACCCCTACTCAATGGCAGTAATATGTTTGTTTTCTGAGACAGACATGGTTAAAGAGCAATGGATGTCCATTCAAAACATGGACATGGATCAGGTGAAGTTGGAATAGATCAATTTAGGAGAGAGGGAAATGGATCAAGAACATGTGCTGTTAGAGTATATGACAAGTAGCAACATTTCTATTACACTCTTGACTTTTGGAATTATTTGGAGCATTTCTAGTGTAGCTTCCATTTCGAATATTTCTAGTGTACTCTTTTCCTACAAACACTAAGGATTGCTTGTGAAGATGGGTTGTCATTAGAATATGATTGATTGATCTCAATTATGAATTGCTTTTGAATTGGTTATTATCAGCTAATTTTGGATTTAACTATAAATTTCTAAAATAAGTGATCCCAATTATGTTGATTTTCTGTTTGGTAAATGCTGAGAACTTTTGTGCAATTAGTTCCTCCTTTTTCTTGTGATTTTATATTTTTAAGTCCTTAATATTAGTATCTAGTGTCTAGATATTTGATAGATTCGAGTCATTAAACATTTGAATTATGTTATCTCCTAATTTGGTAGAGTTGAGTCACTGATATAACATTGATATCTCTCATCCAGAATTTCTTATAAGCGATTTTGCATTTCCATTCATATGATCTAGTGGTCGGGCCCTTCTCTTCAATGTATTGGCAAATCATGTTGGCCTTCCTTGTAGACTAGTTAAAGGAAGTCACTACACTGGGATTGAAGATGATGCAGTGAATTAAATCTGAAAACGAGAGGTTCTATTCTAGTTTATCTCTTAATTCAATTGTTGTATAAGTGTATGCATTTGATAATTAGTTCTAAATAATAGCGAATTTGTCATGTTCTCAAACTAACTGTACTAAGAATGACAAGTCAAGTCTGTTAGTAGCTACTTTTTTATACAAACTAAAGTTAGATCTTAAGAAACTTCTATTTGGGTGGTTAACATCGAAATTCAGTTTGTAAATAATTTTTACCTGTAAAAGTTAGTGCTTTGGTTGAGAGGTAGTTGTTGTCAATTTTTTATGTATGCAATGCTCTTCTGTCAAATGTGAATCCTGGCTGTTTCTTGATTCTTTCATGTAGTTTTTCATTTTTTTTAAGTTTAGGATTTTATATTTCCTGTGTTTCGAAGGAGCATGTGATCCTTGTTCTATTTCCTCTTCGAGTAATTTTATTAGCTTGTTTAAGAGGCCTCTAGTACATTATCAAAGAAAGCCTATGATTTGAAGATAAAATTTCTTGAGTTCTTCTGCTGATTTAAGATTTACCCAATCATTGCTCATGTTGTGTTGATGTTATTGTTCTCTAGTGTTGATTCCAGAGACATTGTACCTAGTGTTGTTATTTAAACAATAGACGGGGATAGATACAAAGATGATGGAGATTGCTTTCATTGTCCTTATTTGGAAGTGGCTTAAATTATGTAAGAAGCCCCGCCCCGCATCCAGGACAACACTTCAACCCCCATGCGCAACTCGCATTGATGACGCTCCACACTTGGGAAGTTAATACTAATGGTCCATTTGTTTCAGCTGAATCTAAATCTAAAAAGTCTACTAAGAATGGACCCTTAGAGTCAAAATTCTCAGTAGACTTTTTCAATTCCCAGTAAATAATGTTAGATGAGTTATAAATCAATTGCACAATTACTTTGTAAATGATGTCTGAAAACAATCCAAGGGAGGATCCTTTTCTTCTTTGGCTCACTGGAGAACCTGGTTGCTTTGCTCTTAATGACTTTGTTTATGAAATAGGTATGCAATTCAGTATGTCTTAACCATTTGACTTTAATGAAAAGACCTTCATGCAAGAGTTCCTCTAAGAGTGTCATTTATTTTGAGGTCCTTTATACTCTAAGAAGTTAAGGTTTCATGGGGAGATTCCTCAAGAATTTAAGGTCATTTCATGGGTGTAGCAGTTCATTGTTTTATTGGCCGGCATGAGCTAAACAAAGAAACAAGTTGGTGATTTTAGTAGGCTCCCACGAAAATATTGTCCCCTTTTTTTTTGGTATTAAAATTCTTGAAAACAGTGGGGTAGACATGACAAAAATATTGTCCTCATTTGTCTCGTGAATCTGAAAAGTTCCATTTGTTCATCTGAATTTGAATCCAACTTTTCAGACTCAGATTCAGATTCAATTTAGAGAATTTCAGTTATATGACTTTTCAGAATTCTCATTAGACTTTTCAGATTTAGATACAAATAGACCCTTCGAAGAAAGGTGGTGGAGAACTCTTTGTGTGAGGGCTGTGGTGACAAGGTTGAATCTCACATTCATGCTTTATGGGCCTACGAGACTATCTCGGGGGTGTGGAGTCATTTGGGAAATTTTGGTATGGATTCTTATTGTGGTCTCTCTTCCCCTGTGGACTGGTTTGAGCAGGCTGTGGAGAATGACATAAATATGGAAGACTTCCTTTCCTTGGCGTGGTCGGTGTGGAATAATAGGAACCGAAGGCAGGTGGAAGGAAAGTCTAAGAGTTGCAAAGGGATTATCGTGGCGGTCAGTTCTTTGGTGGAATCCTTCGGGAGATGCACAACAACAAGTCTTGAGGAGGCCTTGATTGAGTCTGATATTAAATGGAAGCCTCCCCCTGAGGATTTTCTTAAGGTAAATTTTCATGCATCTTTTCAGGAGGAAGAGATGATTTTGTGTGGTTTGGAGGCTTGTATTCGGGATGGTAGAGGAGATGTTATTGCTTGATCTTTATCTAAGAGTGTTGCCAGAGCTGGCATTGATGAAGCCAAGGCGCTTGCTGCCGCAATGGCGTTGAGATGGCGTTGAGAGATTGGGCCATCTCGCATTTTTCTGGAAGGTGACAGTTCTCCAGTCATTAATGCCTTCCAAGAAAATCGGTGGTGCCCATTGGTTCAGTGTGGAGATCAAAGAGGCGCTTGAGTGGTCTTCTTGCATGTGCCCAGATCAGGGAACGGAGTGGCTCATGTGTTGGCGAGAGTGGGAAGATTTGCTTCTGAGTATATATAGTTTGGGTGGAGTCTACTCCTTTGTTTATTGTGCAGGCTGTCCTGTATGACAAGCCGAGCTAATTGCTTGGTCTCTGTTTTTGTGTTTGCCTATTTTCTGGCAGGTCTTTCAGCAATGAAATCTTATTTCGAAAAAAAAAAGAAAATTCCATTTCAGGTACTATTCTCTGGAATGTGGAACATTCTAGAATCTAACAAACTTTTTGCCCTCTTAAATCACTGGTGGCCACAAATGTCAATGGTACATAGGTGGTAGTAATCGTCGCCACTATATCAAGGGGGAATGCAAGTTGGAAGCCTGAGATGGGGAAGAAAGTGGCATTCACAATGTGCATCCTTGGAACTTCTCATATGGCCTTTTAGAGGGGGCTCTCATGTTTTGAGGAGGTTAAATCATGGAAGGCCTAAAAGAAAGATGAGAGAAAATTTTTAGCAGCTTTAGATCAAAGACCAACTCAAGGCAAGTGAGAATTTTGTATGAGGTTGGGTGTTTAATCAGAGATTTTGTAGACAAGGAGTCAGAATGAAGTGAGCTCAAGTAGGAAGCATTCATTATCCGCATCAAGGATTTCAACCATGGACACAAGCCATCGATCATCAGGATCCATGGCGCACATGCATCACCTGTGCATTTTTTTTTTGCTGGAGCGCATGTCAATCCCAATAATCGAAGGCTCCTATATGATGGCAGATTTCTAGGCGGAAATCCTTGAGGCAGATAAAAAATGCTTCCATGCATCAAGTTTAGCGACTATAGAAGCCTGTAATGGCCCAAATCTTTTGTGAAGTCAGGTGAGTAGTCCAGTCTTCATTTGTTCTCGCACCGTCCTAAAAAAAATAGTACAGTTCTCTTTTTTCTGCGTCCAAACAAATAGGTACAGTTAAACTCATTTCTAAGCTACGAGGACTTTTCCCACTTGTGGTTTCACTGTCGCTTAAAAAATTCAGTTCTCCACAATATGCCTATCTTTTTCAAAAAGGAGGGAGTACAAGTTTGACATGTGCAACATAATCCCTGTAGTGCTAACAAAATGATAATAGTCTAATAAATATATTGTTTTACCGATAAAAAAAATAATTTCTTCCTATGACACTAAAATGTAAAGTAGTCTCTAGATTACCATCAAACCACTCCACTCCATTTATCTGTCTAGGCTCAAATTTGAACATTTTAAGGGCCAGCTAAGCTTATATAGTTTCATGAAAAACTCGGTGCAGCACATATGTCGTCAAACTATTATACAATGACATATAATTGGTTCATTTAGAAAACAAATCGAAAACTTGTACAGGAGAGAGGGAGTATTTTTTCAAATTGGTTACAATTACATATATTTACAAACAAAAATGCAGTAAGTGTGAAATTGTTTAACAACCTTTACCTACAATTACTAAAAAGTATAAAGGTTGAGAGAGTACAAACGCAGAACTGATGCTGTGAATGCGGTTGCAAATGATTAACATTCTAAATAAACACACGAGCAGAGGAAGCTCTCTTGGAGCAGGTGGCACTGGAAACTCAGATGAAGTAAGGAAGGTAGAGAACTTCCATACAGGGCTCATTGGAGAAACAATGTAACACTTTATGTTCTCCAATGCCTAGCAAAGTATTGCATTGTTGCTGACATTACATACAAATGAAAACATGGAAGAAGTTATATGAGGCTTGATTTACAAATATCAGATATAACTAATACCAAATTCCAGCTACTTAATAATGCCACAGATATAGGTAAGTCAATTAAAATGCATTCATATGTTGAAAACATAAGATTAGCAAGAAGCTTGTCATATACAGAGAAGAAAAGCTTTTATGTCATAACTTTTCCAAAGAAGGACAAAAATTCATGGTAATTATCAATATGATATATTGAATAAATCGACATAATCTTCAATGAATAAGTACTTATAAGACCATGGGTGACAGTCAAATAGGAGAAAAACAGAATAAGCTAAATATGCATTACATAATTTAGTTTGCCATCAAGAGGTAATGGAGCCATGAGAGTCAGAAGAAAAAAGTTCCTCTCTTAAATATGAAATAGCAATAATTGTTGTACCTTACTCCTTGAGGAAGTGGTGTAGAAATGATACTGACGATGTCTTCGAAGCTAAAGTTTCAGCCATCCAAGGGTCAGAGACCATAGTTGGAATTGGCTTAGGAGAAGTAGAGATATCAGAAGACGATCTCTTCAAGAAAAGAGGAAGAAGAAGTGGAGTTAAATCCTCGATGAATGAAGGAGAAAAAAACATGAATTTTATTAAACCAAGTACCGAGTTTCATTAGTAGATGCATTAAATTAACATATGCCCCAAATCGATGATAGGGGGTAATAAAACTTGTAATTAACATGAAAATGTTCTCCAGTGTACAGTTAGCATTATTCAACTGGATTCAAAACCACAAGCTAACAAAACTACATAACCACCCTAATCGAGTCAGTCTCAGGTATGTGGTGAAAAATGGAACAGCGAAACCAAGTTATCTTAAGTACTTTAAATATATTGAAATTAGTAAATTCCGAACAAAAGATACCAAGCCTGGATAAGAATATGGACCGAATTCATGCATGCTGCTACCCAGTCTAGATACTGCAATTGCTTTAAACTCAGTTCATGTCATTCAACCAGGAAAAGCAAAACACTTGAAATAAGTACTAAAGCAGAAAATGACCATAGTAAGTTATAAAGCTATTACATGGAAATCAAGTTCACGAACAGCATTGCTTCTTATGCTGATTGGTCCAATCCCAAGATAAGCAAACAAATGATCTTCAGATGGAAAATGTAGCATATCATTTTTGGCATCATACTCAAAAAATGGTTCATCAGGTACCTGAGCCAAAAGTTAAAGAAAATAAACTATAAATCAACTTAGCACTATCTCATACAAATGATGCAAATAACCAGAGTGTCAATACCAAAAAAAAAAAAAAGGAAATTGGATTTCAGCAGCTATAACGATTAGCTCTTCAACCGTGCAATTAATTGCCTAAAAGTCACACCTTAGTTATAGAAACCACATTCTTGTTTTCCACAAGTGGGTCTTTGTAGTCTACATGACATTCCCCAACTGAACACCTCCCATGGCTTGCACTAGAACTTTCATGGATGGAAACGACATCTCCATCATCAGACCCACAAACAATTTTGCTATTTTCAAAATACTTTTCTGCCTCCACAAAATCACTGAACCCTTTGAAAATACAACCACTATATCCAGTAACCTGCACAAATTTCAAATGTTAAAACTATGCCATGAAAATCAACCAAGTCAAAAATTATTAACAAGAAACCACATACCATCTACTGAATTCAACCCACATTGTAAAAACAACAAAAAGAAAGAGTGCAAGAAAATTGGAATAATTGAACTTCCATAAGATGAAAGAGACCTGATTGCTGCAGTCAGCCCAGGAGGTGTAGATGCCGGGCTTCCTGCCCTTCAACACCACATAGTAACTCTTTTTGCTGTTGCCCATTACTTCTCTTGGATCTTCTTCAACAATGAATCAAGATTTTCAGCTATTTCTTCTTGACAGACTCATCGGAAGAAATGGGATCAAAGGGTAAGGTTAGACTTGAGTGACAAGCAGCAACGAATAAGATGATCGGATGATGATGGGCTTTGGATTCGGAGCGGGCCTTGTATGCAGGTGAGCCAAATTTTGGGCCTTGAAGCTGACCCATGATTCTTTTGTCATTTATTTTTTTGTAGCAAGGAAGGTTACAGGATAATGGCACTGAGATGTCTGGTTTCTTTTTTCCTTTTATATTATTTTCGTTTTTGGCATAAGGACCTGTGTGTTGAAAACAATGGATTTATCAAAAAAAAAAAACACATTCTATGGAAGTAGCTTAAATGAAATTTTAAATGATAAGGGACTGCAGCTTCGATTCCAATCATATGAATCTAAACCTTCTTATACTAACTGTAGTCTGAGTTCCACTGAAATTAATTGTTCTCCACTCCATTTTGATTCAAGTTTTTTTTATAATTTGTTTTGATTTAAATTCAACTGGGTAAGTCATTCCGGCAGAAGACCGATTAGGGCTTCAACGAGACACATATGTGAAACTAACACAAACACTTAATCCTACATCAATAGTTCGATCGGCTTTTGCAGAATGAATCCATTTTGAAAAATCAATGTGATATCATTTTTGAAAAGAAATAAAATTGGACTATTAATGTGGAACGGAGTTTTCGATAGGAGTACTTGAACTCTGGCCAAATTGATATCATGTTAGGTATCCTGTTCACCACACCAACCAATTTGCCTCCACACCTTTTGAAACAAAATCGGCTCTCTGCCATTTGAAATGGAATTTGTGATACCATGGTAATGTGTCCTAGGAGTTGAACCATTTCCCACAAATGATTGAAAAGAATTGAGCTCACAAATCTTGAATTGATTTCATATGCCTGACGCAAGTATGGTTCACTAATTTGGGCTTTATGTGTCACTCTATACATGTGTGGAATTTAAATGTACCCTCTCAAATAACATATCTCAACTTGCATATGATAGGGGAAGATTCATTCATCTTCTTCAAACAATTCTAGGGTGCGTCTAGAAGTTGAAATATTTTTTTCACTTATCAGGCGTCAGGGTGAAAATTTTTACACTAATTTTTGGAAGGTGAAATATGTTTAGAAACTGAAAATAAATCATGTTGATTTGTGTTTGGAAAGGAGTATTTATTAGCCTTAGGTATTGTGTAATCGATTATACGATAGGATGGGCTATTGTGTAATCGATTATATGATAGCTTTTTAATAGGACAAACTTCAATGATGCATTTTTTATTTTATTTTTGATCCGTTTTGGCTTTTTTTTTTCATTCTTCCTCATTTTTATTGCTCCTTCTTATAATGATGATATCATAAAGATGTTGAGCCACTATGTATTATTTATCATAGATTTTGTAGTATTTTTTTATAGGATATCAAGGTCATTAAGATATCATTATGATCAGAAAGATCATAAAAAATAAGGAAGAACAAAAAAAATGACCGAAAACGGATTAAAAACAAGGGAGATATAAACTGCTAAAGTTTGTCTCATTTTAATAGGGGATTACACGATACAGTGTGCTTACGTGATAGCTCACTGTCAATTACACGATAGCACATTGTATTATGTAATCGATTACACGATAACTCACTGTATTGTATAATCAATTCCAGGATAGCCGAGCTATCGTCTAATTCAACGCATGATAGTTTATTGTGTAATCCAACTCACAATAGCCTAGTTATCATGTATTGGATTACATGATAACTCAGCTATCGTGTAATCGATTACACGATACGATAACACTTTTTTAATAGAACAAACTTCAACGATGCGCTTCTTACTAGTTTCTGATCCGTTTTGGCCTATTTTTTTTATTCTTCCTCATTTTTAGTGCTATTTCTTATATTGATGAAAAAATATCTAAAAATGGACTAAAATGAGAGAGATATGACAGGAGAGGAGCTCCCTCGGCTCAACGGTGCAGCAGCGGAGGCGTCAGGGTGTAGGTAAACACCGGGGTGGGGGGCTTTGACCGATCTGAGCAGTTGGCTGAGCGGGGCATAGGCTCCCTCGGCTCAATGGGACGCCGACAACGTCGAGGAGGGGGGCTCAATTAAGCGACGGCGACGGGGGAGTGGAGGGTTCCTCGGCTGTGGCAAGTGAACATCGAGGGGAAGTACCTCTAGGAGAGAGTCCTATAGAGCTGATTTTTTTTCGTTAAAGAAGCACGACAATCGTTTCATCGACCAGAGTGAGAATCAATTTTTTAAGTGTAAAAATTTTCACCTATCACCGTCACTGACCACTTTTCACCCTTTCAACTTTCAGACATTTTTCACCTTAATCGGTAAAAATTGTTGCCTTTTCAAGCATGAAAAATGGGTTTTTTAACTTCTAAATGCACCCCTAGTCAAACCGCACGTTCAAAATGCACAAGCTAATAGGACTACAATGCACAACTGTTATTTATTACTCCCTCCGTTCCAAAATACTATGTATATTTGAAAATATTATTATTCCAAAATATTGTGTACATTTTGCCAAATCAAGTGACTTCGTCTTTCCAAAATTGGAGAAGAATTAGATGGATTGACTAAAACTTTGTTCATGAACGAGCATACAAGTTAGACGGGATATAAGGGAGAAGGAGCTATGTAATTTTCTTTTGATTTTCATGGTCCAATAAAAATAAAAATTTTCTTAAATGTACATTTTGGTATGATATTATATTATCATAATTTTCAATCATGAAAATTCCATAACAAGTTGACTGGGGAGAACGCTCCAGTAGAACATACTATCTTAGTAATTTTCACAATTAATTACTAATCTATTGGGATTCCTGATTACTTGGAAGACTAATCTAATTGATATTATTTTAGACTACAAATCTAACAAAATGTTGAGTTGTACTCTTTTTTTTTTGGATAATTTGTTGAGTTGGACTGCTTCCATACTAGAAATTGCCCATTTATACACCTCTTCGCCTTTCGTTATTTTTTTTGTCAACATCCTTTGTTCAGAATATTGCATCCATAATCAGGTTTAACTTCAATCTGAGGTAGCCAAGCACGACAGCATGCAGTAATGCCACCGAGCAATAACATATGGAATGCATGTATCCTCCAATTCCGAGTATCAAACTCGTGGATATTTTTCACAAGAGGGAAAGCAGGGGAACAGAAAAGAAACTAACACCAAGCACTAAAAATTTTCCTGCAAAAAATATGTTAGCTAAAAACTCCACGTCTATAATTCCAATATACACAAAGGAATCCTCGCTTGTCTGATATAAGTAGCGAAACTCTTCTATCCGCGCGTCAAGTCAATATCTATGGGGGCATTTCTCAGATCCATTGGCCGCGAACCAGGCCATCCCCCCATCAGCGACGGGGGAGGAAGACCTTGACTGGCAGCCCCACTGGTTGTAGTGGATTTTTCATTAGCTGATGGTTCCCCTTCAACACCAGATTCTGGGCCTGCGTTTGATTTGTTTTTTGACTTTGTACCTCCGTAGGTAAAGCTCCCTACGATAACCTGCAGTGATGTTATTCAGCACCTAGCAGAACTGGAAGATTAAGAACTGAAGATTTCTTTCTGCAGAATAAAAGCGACCAAATGTAAAAGATGCATGTCACCTGCACTGGAGTAGCTGCAATGAGCAATCCACCAACTCCTCCACCAATGACACGACCATCTGGGCTAGAAAGGGCAATACTCAGACCACCAGTGCGACTTCGTGATCCACCACTGTCTGAGAGCAGGTAGGATCCAGATAAGCAGAGTATTTCAAATCGACCCTAATACAAGATTAAGAAAAATCCATTAAGCACATCTCAAAGTTAAGTTAGCAAAAAAAAGGTGCAAGAGAACAATTTGGCTCCAACATATTCATATGCTAAAGGTAATTTACTAGGGGACATATAATTTAGTCATGAGTGATACAAACAGATGTAAACTTTGCATATTACCATTAAGAATTTTTCAAACCAAGAGCTCAAGGTTTGCGTGCAAGAACACCTGAGATGGCATTTCATTCACCATGTGTTGTCAAGCAGCTAGAAATTTTCATAATTTTATTGTTCAGAAATTCGAAGGACAAGCACATTTATTTGCAGTTAATAGCATATCAAAAGTCGATGGAAGTATAAAAACAGGAACACAAAATGGAGAGGCCCTTCTCAGGCAAAGACAGCACACTTGTGACATCTGTTCAATTGATGTATGGATAAAAGCAGCATGAACTACTACATGTTTGGTCAAATCTCCATCTTCAGACATGTTACTCATTCAGACGCGACAACTAAAACAAACCATTGCCCTTCTGCACAATGATGATACATCTTGATAGTATTGAACTTGACTTGACTTATCATTGTTTAACCACTAAGGAATGACCCTTACAGCCAAAAATACTTAATCGAGCAATAACTGTGGGAAGATTACTAAAAGCCTCTCATTTAATGCATGCTTACCTATGGTGTAAGAAAGATAGAAAAAAAGATGGAAAAACCATTTCTCTAGAATCATTAGAGAAAATTAACATTCTCATGTTATAAATATAATCCCTTCAGTAACTTTTAAAAGATACTGTCGGTTTTCAAATGAACTAGAAATTAGTTCATTTGAAAATCAACGCTATCAATTAAAAGTGACAAACAATTTAGCATTTTCAAAGAAGGTAGCAATTCCAGCATTAGCAATCAAAGAGCAACCTACTTTAGCAACTACTTCAGCAAATAAACAATCAGGCCCATTTTAAAGCCAAAAAAGAGCTTAGCTCTATTTGGCTCGATTTGAATGGGTCAGTAGAATTAAGAGAGCAAAACGAGAAATAAGGAAATCCAGAACCATCTAGACAATTTTTTAGTGTTCTATAAATTTAAAACAACAAAAACAGACACATTGCAAAGGTCAGCAACCTAAAGGCAAGCTATACTGGCCAGACGTCCTCACGTGTAGATAAACAGGTCAAAGCAAGAGTGTATATCATTCTATACTAGTTACCGTAATTTCACACTGACGAGACAAAGTACCAGCGCTCTAATGTATGCTAACACTCAAACATTACATCAGTGGCAAAACTACAGACGTATTCATCGGTTATCCTCAGGATCAGCAAAATCAATTAAGAAAAAAATCTGCAACTAAAGATACAAGCAAATTTTAGACCTCATATGTAACAGTGCCACCAGAAGTTGCAGGTTGACGAAGTGTCACTGTAGAGACAGCACCATTAGCTGAAAGGATGCAAATTGCCCTTGGACCCTGCTGAGAGAAGGACATAATCTTTGCTGCAATGTCCTGTCAGGGAAGAGAGAAAGACTAAGGTGTAGCTTCAAAAACAAAAATTATGCTATTCACCATTATGTAAGAAAGAATCAGGAAGACAGAGAATCAGGTAAAATAGAGAATGCATCATAAGCAATGCACTAATAGAAAATTTTAAAGATTGTTAATCACATTCCGAAACCATGCCCACCTTCAGCCTCAGTGTATTTATAGATGATCAGGAGCTAGACATAAGCACCTTTTTTAAAAATTCCAAATCCATTCTAATAAATCAGAACTTTGTGCTCCAGCAGTACAAGTTTTCAAGTAAAAAACTTAATGATCATATGCATTTAAAAAGATCAAGTTCTCTATACTCAGAAGGAACTTTTTCCAAGAACACCAACAAAATACACTCCATCCTGGCCCCATAGAGATGTATTTTCCAACTGACAACAGTGGTAATAAGCCATTGGACTTAATTTCACGCATCGTATACTGTCTAACCTGAATCTTAAATCCTTATTTATACACATTCACATCATCTCAAACAGCCAAGGAAGCATACCTCTCCAACGGAAATAGTCACAACGTGTGGCGTAAACCCCATCCCAGCTGAACCAGAAAGCCATTCACCTGGCAACACAACTAGCTATTAAAAACAGGAATTCACTCGACAACTCAAAAGTGCAATACTCCTCTTAATAAATGTCATCTGAAGTATACTCTTCAATACATTAAATTTTACGAAAGAAAAGCACCACATTAAATTATACCCAAAAAATAAAGCATTAAAAATGACAGGCATACATACCAAGGGAAGCTAATTGTTGCTTCTTGCCAGACCCAGGCGGCCGCCCTCTACCTCGTTTTTGCGTCGAAGGGGCCGAGCCTCCGCCTGCCGCCGCCTCAGGCGGCCTAGACGACATGGGAGACAATGCCAGCGATACACCTCCACCATCAGGCCCATATTTCCGAGGCCTGCCCCTCTTCCTCTTCACCGGCTCCCCAGAAGACATGCTGCTTGGCGCCGGGCTAACGTTACCTCCATGAGGCGACAATGACGCTTCCACAGGGAAGGCAGACCCAACGGAGCCACCTCCGGCGTGCGACTGCACCGGCAAGCCAGGACCGCTAAATGGCCGGATTCCAGCAGACCCATGCAGCCCACCAGCCTGATTTCCTGATCCAGACCCTCCCATGCCTCTCTGCATGTAATACGCCATGGCTTCCCTCCCATCCATTCATTTACTTCCTTCAACTCTCCCAACAGCCAAATGCTCAAAACTCAAACCTTCTTGAAGAAAACAGAGAGAAAAAGAGAGAGAACAGACTATCAAAAGCAGAAAAATGGCAAAAGATGGAAACTTTTGACAGAAAATGCAGAAATCACAACAGAAAAAGAACTTTTCAATGAAAAGGATGCTTACTTTGAACTCTTTTTGGTAAAATGCAATGAACTCAAAGATATCCAACACAGAGCTTGATCAGTTACTGCTAAAGAACTCAAATTTGAAGTTCAACTCTACAGAAACAGCAGCAGCAGAAGAAGAAAGACTGGAACTTTCAAGCAAATGGCAACTCGAGAACACTCCAGAGACCAAACCCACAAGCAGAAACCTCACCTAACATGCCCCAAGCCACAACCCAGATCCAAAAACCGGCTTTTTACTCCACACACACCAAACACCATCACGACTTTCAACTTCCAACTTTCAAGCAACCACTCCACTTCCCATCGACCAAACGGTTGAACAAGATGGGAAAACTCTGCAAAAATTTAAAAAAAAAACAGAAAGAGGGAAGAGAGGAATCAAATCAAAGGCCGGTCTGGCGCAGCAGCAGCTGGTTCACATGGGGGTGAGAGAGATATTGCGGGAAAGGGAGCAGAGGGGAGGGCCAATGGGAGGAGGGGAGGGGAGAATTTAGGGAGGAGGAAGACAGGGCATTGCTGCCGTGCATTTTCTGGGGCAGAGAGCTGTTCAGCAGCAGAAGGGGTGCTTTTAAGCCCAGCGTCAGGGGCCAGAGTGAAAGGATTCAGATAGCAGAAAGAAGGCCAAGAGGGAAGGGGAGAGAGAGGAGAGAGATTTTTTGGGATAAGCACAAAATACTGCCTCTCAAGAAGGCCAAGGTGGGATAAAATGGAATAGTGTGGGTTGGGAGAGTGGCCTGTTGTGAGAAGCCTGTAGGAGATGCTTGGTCATGGGGAGGGGGAAGAAAATGGTGTGATTGTGTTGTGTAGAGATATCTTATCAGAGCGTTTCACCAAAAGAAGATATCTTATCAAGTGGCCCATGGGAGTTGAAAAAAGGCACTTGGAGAGGTGTCACAGTACCTTTTACCAATATGGTTGAAAATAAAGAGCTTTTTTTTTTTGTTTATATAATGAGGGGTGTTCAAGTCCTTAGTTATTAGCCCAAAATCCCATTGGAGTGGTGGCAAAATTCCTGCTTTGAGAGGAGAGTTTTTCGATAGCGAAATGGGTTTACTTTCCTAGCCCCTAGGTAAGGTTAGGTCACTACCTGTGGGTGGTGGTTGTTGAAAAAACAAAAATTCCTTACTCCTTAGGACTCAACTTGAAGGGTTGGGCAACTGGCATGCCACCAATTCACTCGGGCATGTACAAGGCCCACTAATCAATGGCATCGGGAAAATGGTCATATTTTGGGAGAAGTTATTAGCGCGCCGTCTATAGGAACAGTGTGCTCATTACCAATGGTGATGAAACGACCACTGTAGGGACCATCCCAAACCAAAGTTAGGGGTTTGTCTGGCAAGTTATTTATGAGGTAATATTTTTGTCATTTCTTTGTCTGTTAAAGCCTCAAAATGTGTAATGTAATGATGATAAGAAATGTCACTTTAAGTTTTAGGCATCCCCGCCAGTCTTTTTTTCTTTATGGGCCGTTTGGGGCGTGATAAAGCCGAAAACATCCAATGTGGATTTTGGATGTCTACTTTAGCATCCATGTTTCGGCTGGATAGGAAAAAAAGTTGGATGCTACAGTGTAGCAAAACATCCACACTAGATGTTTTACTTTTAATCACGCCCCAAATGGCCCTAAACTTATTTAAGTTTTTTTAATATTGTCGTAGATTTTAAGGTCATTTATGAGACTTCTGAAGTAAGAACAAAATATTTTATAGGCTTAAAAGTTATTTGGCAAAGATCTTAAAATAGAAGATTTGAGGAGATGTTTTGCTCCCAAACATGAATTAGCCTTAGGGTGAGTAGTTAACCACACCATCTTTTAGCTAGCCAACCCTACCATACACATTCAATGTTCGTGTTAAAGAGTTAAAGGGTGAGGGTTGGCCAAGTGGCCTGCTCATCCTTAACCTTGAATGCCCTTACATGACCTTTATGTCAGGTGTGAGAAATTTACACATTGGAAGTTTGATTTATCCATATTGCATGCTTCTCTTTATAATTTAATATGTTGCATGTTGATATCTATAAAATATATACATTTTTATGTCTTTCTACCTATATATTAGTCTTAATTTTAATTGAAAGTAAGGATTAATTTATGAGAATTCTAAGGTAAGAACAAAATATTTTATAGGCTAAAAGGTTGTTTGGCAAAGATCTTAAAATAGAAGATTTGAGATGTTTTGCTCCGAAACATGAATTAGCCTTAGGGTGAGTAGTTAACCACACCATCTTTTAGCTAGCCAACCCTACCATACACATTCAATTTTCGTGTTAAACAGTTAAAGGGTGAGGGTTGGCCAAAGCAAGCAGTGGCCTGCTCATCCTTAACCTTGAATGCCCTTACATGACCTTTATGTCAGGTGTGAGAAATTTACACATTGGAAGTTTGATTTATCCATATTGCATGCTTCTCTTTAGAATTTAATATGTTGCATGTTGATATCTACAAAATATATACATTTTTATATGCCTTTCTACCTATATATTAGTCTTAATTTTAGTTGACTGTAAGGATTATTAATGGTTATTCATATTATGTGAGTAATTAGGAGTTTAATAAATAAATGTGCTTAATTGAGTAATTTAGATGCGTTAATTAGATTTAATGGATTTACAATTTATGATGCATCTAAATTATATTTAACTTTATTTATGCAGGTTTTAAAAGTCCCAATTGCAGATCATCAAAAGTGAATGCGTGCCAAACAGTTTCTGAGAAGAGATCAAAGATCCAATGGTGGAGATCGCTACAACGGGTTTTACCCGAATTAAATTCAAGTGGTTCAGTGGTGCCGGTTCGATTCAGTAAAAGAATAAAAAAAAAGAAAAAAAAGAGAAAAGGCCCGAGCACAGAAGAGGCGGTGCTCTGTCGAGCGTCGGTGTCAAGCACGGCGACGGAGATGTGATAGACGACGGGGCTGGGCTGAGGCCAATGGTCTTGACGGCGATGGGCTCGAACGACCAAAGACAGCGACGGTGAGGCAAGACTATATGAAGCCCTGCTGAATTGTTTGACTCTTGATGTTTATTTACAATTCTAAAGTAATCATTTTTATTCCATGTGCTTAATAAATTTTGCTATGATTATTCTGTTTATCGAGAGAGAGTAGAGAAATTGTTAGTGAAATTAAACTAAGGGTTTGTTAATGTTCGAGAGGTCTTAGCATATTCCGAGGTACTATTTGAATAAAGATTGCGTTTTTATATTTGATCTTTGCTCGAGAGGGGGAGATTAATTAAGTTAGATTTATTTGTTTAGTTGTATGTTTGAGAGGGCTGCACACATTACGATTATTCGGGACTTCGAGAGGGGCACGGATAATTAATCACTTGGAATTGTACGGGTTAACGGAGAGGATAACTATTTATTTAGGGTGGATTCGAAGTCTTAGTATACTTCTCATTGGATTATTTTCTTCACGTAAATTTTCTTGCTTTGTTTAATTAAAAATTAGAACTTTTCATTATGTTATAACTTGTTACATAAAATTCAGATCTTTAATTAGAATTAGGTTAATCAACCAAGTCCTTTGGGTTCGACCTCATTTCCACTAGTCTATATGTAGTCTTGTGCGATTGCGAGTAAAAAGAGTTAAAAATACAATCAATCAATTGGCGCCGTTGCTGGGGACTTGGTGATGGTTTGATTTAATTTCAATTGATTGATATGATGTTTAACTCTTTTTACTCGCAATTGCACGAGACTCAGTATAGTCTAGTGGAAACAAGGTCGAACCCAAAGGACTTGGAAGATTAACTTAATTCTAATGAAAGATTTGATTTTTATATAACAAGTTATAACAGAATGAAAAGTTCTAATTTTTAATTAAACAAAGCAAGAAAATTTACGTGAAGAAAATAATATAATGAGAAACATACTAAGACTTCGAATCCACCTTAACTAAATAGTTATCCTCTCCGTTAAGCTCGTATAATTCTAATTGATAAATTATACGTGCCCCTCTCGAAGTCACGAATAATCGTAATGTGTGTAGCCCTCTCGAACATGCAACTAAACAAATAAATCTAACTTAATTAATCTCCCTCTATCGAGCAAAGATCAAATATAAAAATGTAATTTTTATTTAAATAATACCTTGGAATTCGTTAAGACCTCTCGAACATTAGCAAACCCTTAGTTTAATTTCACTAACAATTACTTTACTCTCTCTCGATAAACAGAATAATCATAGCAAAATTTATTAAGCACATGGAATAAAATGACTACTTTAGAATTGTAAATAAACATCGAGAGTTAAACAATTCAGCAGGGCTTCATCTAGTCTTAGTACAATAAAATTAGCTAAACATGACAATAAGGGAAGAAAAAGTCTGATTCGTCGAAGAAGTCATTTGCAGGAACACTGTTCACAAAAGCATTGTTCACGCGCACTGTAGCAGAAACACTGTAGCGCAATTACTATTCACTATGCACTATTCGTCATCTCTCCCATATCATCGCAGTTACTATAGCAGTTTGCGATAATCCTCCAAATCATTCGCAAAATCTGAACTTTCTTCTTCCTCTCTTCTTCTCTCTATCTTCTAGCCTTGATGCCACCGAAATCCGGCCAAAAACCACACCGGAAAGCCCTTGCTTTCCGGCGAAAAATATCTCTCTAAAAAATTCTGTTTTCCTGATGACTTTCTCTCTGTCAAGTTCTATTTTTTCTGAGAAAAGCTCCGTGTTTTATAGGCCTTCCAAGTCTAAATCCGAGCATGATTCCAAATCCGTAACTTCCCATATTGAGCATGCCTCAATTCCGTTTCCAAATCAAGTAGGAGTCTGTCTCTTCCCTTTTCTGGTGTGGGAATGTATCCAAATCGAATCCAAGCATCGAGTTTCCTATTCGATCACACCTCTTCCTGCCTTTCGATTCCGGCACGATCCTATTACGGCATGTCGCTCTTCTACCTCACCGCCGCCGTCTTTGGTCGTTCGAGCCCATCGCTGTCAAGACCATCTGCCTCAGCCCAGCCCCGTCGTCTATCACATCTCCGTCACCGTGCTTGACACCGACGCTCGACAGAGCACCGCCTCCTCTGTCTGAAATGAAGGCTCGAGCTTCGGCTAGGGTCTTTTCTCTTTTTTTCTTTTTTTTATTCTTTTATTGAACCGAACTGGAACCACTGAACCACTTGAATTTAATTTGGGTAAAACCCGTTGTAGCGATCTCCACCATTGGATCTTTGATCTCTTCTCAGAAACTATTTGGCACGCATTCACTTTTTATGATATGCAATTGGGACTTTTAAAACCTGCATAAATAAAGTTAAATATAATTTAGACGCATCATAAATTGTAAATCCATTAAATCTAATTAACGCATCTAAACTACTCAATTAAGCGCATTTATTTATTAAACTCCTAATTACTCACCTAATATGAATAACCATTAATAATCCTTACTTTCAACTAAAATTACGACTAATATATAGGTAGAAAGGCATATAAAAATGTGTATATTTTATAGATATCACATGTTTCTCAATCTAAGTACCCTCCATCGCTAAAAGAATGTAATGTGAAAACTTTGAACTCCAAATCCACCCCCTTCACACACAAGCTCTTATCTACTTCAAGGGTAGCTGGCCCATAGCTAAGGCCACTCGCTTGTGGCCTTAGCTAGATTTGATGGAAGCCGGATAAAAAGATCTTACTTCATAAAAAAGTATCAAATTGAAAATGGAAGTTAGTGGCTCTAAAGCCAGAGAAGAAGCTAGAGCGAGAGACTTCTTTTCTACTCCACTCTAGGCACTTCTCGCTAGAGGAGCATACATAAATTTGGCCATATTTTGTTGGAGTCAAAGATGAAGGTCTAGTGGGAGTTAAAGAAAATCGTTATAGAATCAACTAGCATTGAAATCGTAGGAACAAAGTATTTTACAAATATGTGTTAATGTAGAAGTGCTTCTGAGATATACTATAATAGATGTTGAAATCGAACAAATTGCATAGTAAAGAAATCAATCTTTGTTTCGCAATATAAGTTGAGGGCTTTGCTACTCATCCTTAAGCATGAATGGCCTTAAATGACATTTGTTGGGAAATGGTCATCTAAACAGCCCCTTACATTACAATGTCAGGTGTGAGAAATTTACAATTTGGGAAGTTTGATTTATCCATGTTACTCCTTAGAATTTAACATGTTGCATGTTTCTCAATGCAAGTGCCCCCCATCCCTAAAGTGAGGTAATGTGAAAAGAAATAGGAATGTTCAATGAGTATTTTTGTTGGAGTTTTCGCTAAGAGGAGATGCAAAGAAATAGGTTGTAACATCTAAGAAATGATCATGTACCTTTTATCCTCAGAAGTGTGGTTTTGATTTCCACCTACAAGCTCTTGCCAACATTGGGAAGTGTGGTTTTAGGCTCTCTCTCTCTCTTTCTGAAAGGAGGCAAGGCTTTGTGATCCAAAGAGGAAGATCAACTTTTGTAGGGTGTTTTGGTTTCAATTAAGAAGTAGGAAGCATATTCTATAATTCATATAGGTAGGCCCTTACTATTGGCAACCTCATGGCATGTGGCTAATTGAGATCCTTTTTGCATGCTTATGTGATGACAATTTTCGAATGATTATCATGTATCTTATCCTAATTGTGTGTATTGATGTTTGGTGAATGCGAGGAGAAATGTATGAATTCTCTTATGCTCGATGATAGATTTTGATGGATGAATGAAGTTGAGCAATCTTAATTGAACTATATGCATGCTTGATTTTTAAGTAGAACACTATTCGCACATTGTTGGGAAGCTAGGGATTTTATTGTAAAGATGTTGACTTTATCACCGAAGTGATTGATGTTGAAATTGAATGTTTTCTAGGAAGAACAACATTAAAAAGTGTATGGAATAGTCCTATGTCTAGGTGGCTCCTTATGTTGAAGATCTAGCGGCAACATTCCTCGATTGCCATGGGCGGTCGATGGGAGGTTGTCGTGACTCCCCCAAACAAGTTTCCCTGATTGCCATTAGTAGTTGGTGAGAGGTTGTCAATGAAACCCAAATCTTCTAGAAAGGTCAGACTCAGGCAAGATTCCCCGATTGCCATGAGTAGTCGGTGAGAGGTTGTCAATGACTCCTCCAAATTACAGTAAAGTTAGCCTCCACTGACAAGTTTTCCTTATTGCCATTAGTAGTTGGTGGGAGGCTATTGGTGAAGCCTAAATTTCTAGAAAGGTCAGGCTCCACTGAAAGGTTTCCCCAATTGCCATAGGTAGTTAGTGGAAGATTGTCGATGAGTCC
The DNA here is from genome assembly GCA_039654745.1 of Houttuynia cordata. Taxonomy (NCBI): domain Eukaryota; kingdom Viridiplantae; phylum Streptophyta; class Magnoliopsida; order Piperales; family Saururaceae; genus Houttuynia; species Houttuynia cordata. Next base: position 7,822,845 of record CM077504.1, read on the forward strand.
CCTAAAATGACAGATTGTCTAGTCCACCGACAACCTTGACCAAATGCAATGGGTAGTCACTGGAAGATTGTCGGTGAGTCCCCTAAAATTACAAATCGTCTAGTCCACCGACAACCTTGACCGACTGCATTATGAAATCAGTGGTAGGCTGTTGTGATATGTGAAGGATAGCATGTACTTATAACAATTACATTGTGTATTTTATTTGGTGAACCTCATGCATAAGTTTATGGGTTGAGGGTACTAGTGTCTAGTGAGACAACTATGTGGTGGTAGGTAGTATACCAGTTGAAGAGACAAGAGTCTAGATGTGATTCAAGCAGATGACCTCTCCTGGTTTAGGACAAGAACCATATGATTGTCGCGACCTAAGATAACAGGGTCTAAGGAGAGTACTCTGACTTTTCCACATGCCCATGATTAGGATGATGTCAAGGCGTTTGGACACTAGTTGCAGTGTACTTCTAGTGTCCAGTCCACAAGAGACATGCACATGCATTTATGCAGCTTCAGTTATTCATGGCATGTTGGAGCTCGCAGTGGAAACCATAAAATTCCCCTTGTGATCTTGCTCATCGGGCATGACCAATCGGGTCAAAACTAAAAGGACATCTAAAAGAGTATGTCACGCCCCAAATTTCTAGCCACATATCGGAGTATATATTTTTAAATACTGAAAACTTGAGGCATCACAGATTTGCCGCCAATCACACCAATTCAATAAAAAGTATGTAATGATAATCATATAGGATAAACTATTTGTAAATAAATCCAGAATGAAATATAATAACCTAAAGTTTTATGTGGTCCGTTGCCATATTTTATGAGTATATGAATAATCAGAAAGATAAAAATCTAAGCAACGAATGTCCTTATTGCGCCCATCTCTAATATGCTATCTTCTATTCTTTATATGCTAGTAAACCTGCATAAGAGGATGCATGAGTACTCCTAGAAATACTCAGTAGAATGTAAAACCACAATAGGAATGAAGTAGAAAAATCAATTATGTTGTAAGAGGATATACCACAAATAACATAAAGATCAAGTTACGGTAACATGAACTGCCAACCTCAACTCTAGCGCCAAGGGAACACCAAATTCTTGGCGAAACAATTGGACTCCATAACATGAAACACATTAAACAATGCTAGGAGTAATGAATTTTTGCTCTCAATTAATTAGTTGTCATGTAGTCAGCTTAGCCCATATGCCTCTAAGGGTTCTCGTATAACCCTATCATGAGTCTAGAAACATGGGTATCATCAGTGTTTGTGGACATAATGTTTGAAGATTGAATCAGCCTTCAATGATGCCTAACAACCTGGTTTAAACTCATGGGGTATCACAAAAGGGTTGGGAACAACCTCCCATAATCATGAAGACCACATAGGTCTAAGTCACGGTCATGGCTTTGGAATGGGCATACTATCATGCACTTATCTTATGTTCAATAGAAGAGAATATTCAGCAATTATTCATGAAACTCTTCAAGAAAGATCTCACATTAAATCTTGTCTGTGCACAAACCACACTGCAGATGCTTCCACGTTAACAACGAAACATGGAAAAGAAGTAGATCTCACACGAAGGGGACAAGACAATAGTTCTAACCAGCAAACACTACATAGATAACGGGAATTTGTGTTAAATCCTTAGGAAAATAACCTTCGGTAATAATGAAAACAAATTACCAGAGCACTTGCCAATTCCAAGTAGAGATAAAATAAACAAAAGGATTGAATAAGGAAATATATGAATTTGAATAAGCAAAAATCTAGATTACGATTTATGAAGCCACAACATAATGCTGCTTAACGATAGGATTAGAGAAGTACAATCGTAGGTTTTGTTATACATCATAAAAGTAGAGAAAACAGAAAGATAGAAAAGTAAGAAAAGTGACAGTTTCCCAAATCTAATAACATGATCGTGGTTAGCATACTAATATTATAATAATACAAGGTATAATAGGGTATCTCATGTTGGTTATATATATATAGTTTGTTGAAATCAAGTCATACAGGGTCGAACAAGTATTTGGAACTCGACTGCAATATACCAAGTTCTACCCCTGCATTATACATAATATGATATATATACTAAATCAAAGGGACATACACATGGTCGGGCATTGGGATTCTATAGGAATATGTAATATATATAACTGATATGGAATCCCAATGCCATGCTAAAGTGTATCTCAATCTCATATGGAATTGTGTATCTATACAAATATATCTCATATGGAGTTATGATCTATACAAATATGTGACCATAACAAAGGGGTCTGACCATTCTCATGAAAATAACCAAAGAATTATGATCTATACAACTATGTGATGCATCATCTCTTATAAATGGTAACAGCTAATACTGGATAACAAATAGGATACATAAGGAAAAATAAAATAGGTAAGACACTTAACCAAAACAAAGGGGTCTGACCATTCTCATGAAAATATCCAAAGAATTATGATCGCTATAAATATGTGATGTATCATCTCTTATAAATAGTAACAACTAATACTAGACAACAAATAGGATGTATAAGGAAAAATGTAGCAGGTCAGACTCACGATTTCTAGGTTTTTAGTATATTTCAAAGCATCAAATAATCAGATCAAAATATGTGACCACAGTCGATCATTGCAGATGCACCAAAAAACACATGAAATTTTCTCTACATATGTACCTCAAATAGGGCTTTCAAAAACGCATACAGAAGTATGAAGTCAACAAAAGTGCAGATTTTCAATCACAAATGACTCATTACGAAGAGTACTAACTCAAAAGATCGATTGCACAATCAGAAGAACAGAAAACTACAAACTGCAGTCGAAATATTGTGTAAAAGCGTCCTACCTTGAGTCATTCTTTGAAAACTCACACTTCAGCCTTGCTTCCACCGCCCCAAGCTCCTCCGTAGTCCTTGCTTTGGTAGGACCTGCAGGGAGAGAGAGAGAGAGAGAGAGAGAGAGAGGAAAGAGAGATTTGAGAGAGTGAGAGATTTTGGAGTCGACAATTGAGAGGAAAGAGGGGCCCGACTACTCCTTATATAGACTTGACTTAAGAGTCCTACTCCTAGTAGAGTTAGGATCACACTCTCTCATACTCATGCCGATCCATTCATAATCTAACTATATCCCATCCTAAAGTGGGACTACACAATTCTCTATCAAGCTTATCTCTCAACGTCTTAGCAATTCCATGCTATTTAATTCTCTTCTAGTATCTATCCTACATCATCTATTCAAATTCATGTTATACAATTCTCTTCTTGATTCTATCCCAAGTCTAATCCGACCCAAAGAGATGCTATGCAATCTTTACAAAGCTTATCTCCAACATCTAATAGTAATCCTAGCTGCCCATACTCCAAATCCTTGTGGAGTCCTAATCTTGATCAACTTACTCATGCTGATCCTACCAATGACCAACACCAAAGCAACCTGATCGGGTTTCTAAAAAAAATTCCTATACAACTTTAGGGACCTCACGAGTCCTAGGATTTGGTGTGTAAATCCACATATGAGGTATGTGATAGAGTAAATCCTTATGAGAGTAAGATGATCTAAGGTCGCCCATAGGCTGAAAGGTTAGGAAGTCATGTCAGTCTTATAGGAGATTTGTGATTTATGCTTTTGACTTTGATCTTTTATGTTATTCTTGTGTTGTTGCATGCTATTGCTTTATAGTTATCCTTCTTATTGGGTAGTATGTACTCAGTTTGCCTACTTTCTAGGTTCTTCTGAGGAGTAGGCATTAGAAGTGAGGAGCGGGCAATAGCATCAGAAAGTAGATGTAAGAGTTACTTTTCCTTTCAAATGTTTTAAATATGGATAAAACTGTAGGCATGTGTGTGTATCAGACTCTTTGTTATTGTAATAGCTATACGTTGGTATAGAATTGTGCAATGCTTCGACCGTGATCTTGTTTAGTCCTGAAATTCCTATCGGATAAAATACTATTGATTTTCAATTAACTCTATATATGTTCGGAAGCCCAAGCTTAATGCTCTAGATTTACTTTGGATGTGATTTGAATTCACGGGCTAACAAGGTGTTTTATGATCGAAGTATTGATTTATCACTGTAAGTCTACTCTGATTGATTAAAAACCGTTTTATAATATATGGGTTGTTACATATTTTGTGTCAAAGCTATAAACAAAGGGGTTTAACACAGGAATATAGTATTGGGTTTTGATTGGCTACTGACTAAGGTGGGGCCCAAGGTGAGTGAATTGGCAAGACCTGGTGTTGGTTTAATATACGGAAAAATAATGCACTAGCTTGTGAATATTGGATGGTGAATGCTTTTAAAAATAAAAAGGTACAAGCTAGTTTGCTCTTTGGCTTACTCATCATCATGAGAGTTGTAGATGCAGCTGGGACCCACTGACAATTAGAAACAAGAAGGCTCGGTCTTTGGTTGAAACACAGTAAAGATAGTCCAATTCCTCTAGCATATTGAAGGTGGGCCAACAATGTTTTTTAGCAATCCAACGGAGTGGATGAAGACTACGGGTTTCAAACTCAATTGGAAGGCCGTCTTTAATGTCTCTCGCGACCTAAGTTCTGGGTATAAAAGACGAAGCTTCAGAATGCTAAGGTGGCTCTCTCTCGGTTTTGTTCTCTCTAGGGGAACAGGTTGGGGGCTAGAAGAGGGATGAACTTGAGATTGAAGGCACCCTTGCTCTCAGATTTTTTAAGAAAACAAGGGCTAGGAACCATTTTCTTACTCTCACGACCTATTTTTGTTGATGGGCAGAGATTGGGCTATCATTGGGGACTGATTTGAGCATCAACAATGAGTAAAAGGATGACAACAACAAAGTGGAGTGTTGGCAGTTTATATAGAGGGGGGAAAATATCATGCTTATCTATCGATTTTTACTTTTATCCACTTGTATATTGATATGGATGCGAACAACTATTGTTCAATGCTTGAGTTTGTTCTATGCTTGGCTAAACCCCTAGTTAAGGCAAGTGGGAATCTATTAGTTGATACTCAATGATTTAATCAAATGTTTCAAGCTTATAAATTGATTGCTTGATTTTTTTTTTGTGTTGAAAAAGTTTTTATCCTAGGAAGTCAATTGATTTGTCATTAATTATTGGTATGATTAATGCTTTGGATTCCTGGTGGTTAAGTAACTAGTGTTTGGTTAGATAGCGACAATCAATTACCATGCTATTTATGAATCTTGGCTAAGTTTAAGGGCCTCTTTGGTTGCCACTACAAAGCCAGCTTGCTTTTAGGAGAATCGGCAATTCTCTAGGGAAATCTCTTCAAAATGAGATTTTTCAAAAGAAGTGAAGAATCACTTCTTTAACTTTTTAAGTAGCATATCTCGTAATTCCAAGGATATATAAAAAACAAAAAAATGCATTTTTCAGAAGAAAATGCATTTTCTGCTATTATGTGCCCCTGTCTTCTCTATTTATTTACAAAATATACCATTGAACCCTAAATTATTATCTAAAAGTAGATTCTTCTCAATCAAATGCCCATTTTCCATCCCTCTAATTTTTTCTTAGAATCTTGCTTTCCCCAAGAATCTGCTACCAAACAGCCCTAAGTGCTATACTTTCCAATTAGATCAAATCTGTATTTGATTATAATTGAGTGGTAAATTTAGAAGACATTCAGTAGAGGTTATTAGTGGACCCCCAAAGCCTTGACATGTCTTTGCTCTATATCCTTTCCCTTGATTCTCTAGTTTGTATCAAAGTCTGCAGTTAATTGATTTTAATCCCTCGTCAATCTTTTTTAAAAAACCTTGTTTGAAAAAATAGTATAGAATTTGTGATAGAAGTGGCTCATAGTTTATGGTAAACTAGATGAGTTCTTACCATTCACTCCTTGAGGTTCGTCACTCAAGACTTTCTGAGAAATATGTTACGATTGGCAACCTACTTTTGGGTTCGATCATCCTTCGTAAAGGTGGTTGTAGACATGGCCAAGAGAGGGAAGAGATCGAGGTTGTGGGATTAGGGTTGGGGTCATGGCCTAAGGAAAAAGAATAAGAAAGAGATGAAAGAAGAAGAAACTAAGGATCTATTTGATTCCCTGGAAAGATAGAAAAGGAAAGCAGAATCCCCTAGTTTCCATGTCCAACCAAACATGGAGAAAGTTGGAGGGCGGAAAGCAAGAGGATTCTGGGTGGATTGTGGGAGAAATTTCGGCCCCAAATTTTCCATCTAGAAATGGGGGGATTCTTGGATGTTTGGGAAGAAAATCATCTGTCATTTCAAAAAACAAAAACAAAAAAGAGCCCTAAACCCCATCGACTTGTGTTACCCGCCCATATTCTCCAACCTTCTTCTTCCAAGCCACCACCACCTCCGAAGCTTGACCACCACCAGAGCCTTCGAGAGTAGCTCCCCCCTTGCCGGAGCCTTTGATGCTGCCACCATAGCTTCCAGGATGCAACCACCAGATTTGGTCGCAGCATACATCACTATTGTCGCGCCATCGCTGCAACGACCAGAGCTGATTGTGTGACCTTTCACCATGGACTGGTGTGACCGCCAAAGCACCTGTGGCAAGATCTCCTATGGCCTCATTGACCGTCATGGTCTTGAATATGGCATGGAATGGAGATTGGGGTGTTATAAATTATTGTTATCAAAATCTTATTGTTACTGTCTTAAGCATAATAACTGTACCTTCATTAAGATGATAATGGAATTGTTAGTAGAAGAGTTGATGATCGAATCAAGTAAAACACTTTGTCCTTAAGACAGAATTCGCCCTCCCTATGGTGCTTAGGACTCTTTGGCGTCTGCCTCCCAGGATAAGACGATCAACCATGCGCTGCAGGAGCACTCCAAACAGCACACGCAGCGAACCACAGTGTGCAATGTTTTCACAGAAAGAAGGAAGAGAGGAAGAAGACGAAGTGGTGTCAAAAACCATTCAGAAAAACCCGTTTTTCATGACTTTATAGAAATCTCGTTAATGGCCCATTGAAAACACTCTTTCCCGTTAAACGGACGCGTCCGTCCATTAACGATCATAAGAAAATAAACCATGCCCGTTTTGGTTGAAACAAAATAAATTAGAAACCAAACCAATTAAATTTGTCCCAAAATAATATTATCTTGTCGACCCGGCCCAGCCGGCCGTGCGAACCAACCGAGCCGAGCCGGCCGGCCGGACGGCGGCACGCACACGCGTGTGGGTTAGCCCACCTAGGTGCATGGGTTCAACATCTCTCTTCCCCATAAAAGTGGGTTGGCCCAATGGCCTAACTTCAAAGGCCAAACTTGGGCCTTATATACCATCCACAACACCTCTTTTGTGTGGATGTGGGACTATTCATTCCTTCACCCAATTCACTCATTCAAAACAAAGTGGGTTTTAATGAGTTCTAATACCCACTTCTAACAATCCCCCACATGAATGAGAATTGGCTGGATAAATATGCAAAACAATGCAGATAAATCGTGAAAGCAAATATTGAGAAGATCATGCATGGAAGAAAGGTAGCTTTTGGCTTTGAATCTTCCCTTGTGTAAACTATCGGGTTTACTGGCTAATCAGTGAATGTGATGTCTCGAACTGTTCAGCCGTTTGTGTAAACTAAGACAATAGAATTCACACAATCACTTCTCAGACATATTATGTTTCTCATGACTTTGTTAATTTCGGCCCTGAACAAACCTGATTTTCATGAGTGCTCTAGAAGGTTTAGCCTTAAAATCCTCATAGAAGTGGCCCCTTCACACTCATATAGGTGATTCTCATTAAGAGTATCCTGCAATACCCCACTAGAGCTAATTCAAGCTTTAAGAACCATTAAAAGCAAAGCTTATCCTGATTCATTCTGCCGGCATCACTATCTCATCATAGGAATAGGAACGAGATTTTATCTCTATAGTGATTCCCCTTGAATCCCCCACAATTCGGTTGTCCCTTTGAACCTAGATCTTGGGATCTCCAGCCAACTAGGTTGGGTTACCATTATGGTGATTCTTAATGCATAGGCTTCAAGCCCATTCCCCTCGATGAATTGCTCACTTGTTCTTTGGTCAAACCCTTTGTAAGCGGATCCGCAATATTTTCTTTTGACCTAACATACTCAATGGAAATTATTCCACTAGAGAACAATTATTTTATGGTATTATGCCTCCGACGTATATGTTAAGACTTACCATTATACAAGTACTTTGTGCTCTTCCTATAGCAGATTGACTATCACAATAGATACATATAGGTGGCATTGGAATATATTCTAAAAATGACAAAGCCACTCAGCCTCTTCGCTTTTATCGAGTGCAATGAATTCTGATTCCATTGTGGATCTTACTATGCATGTTTATTTAGAAGATTTTCAAGACACTGCTGCACCTCTAAGAGTAAAGATATATCCGCTTGTGGATTTGGAGTCTCTTATATCAGATATCTAATTTGCATCACAGTACCCCTCTAGTACTGTTGGATACCTTGTATAGTGCAGTCCATAGTTCAAGGTATATCTTAGATATCTAAGAACCCTGACTAGAGCCTTCCAGTGGTCTTCCCATGGATTACTATTATATCTACTCAGTTTACTTACTGAGTATGCAATGTCCGGTCTCGTACAATTCATGAGGTACATGAGACTTCCAATAATTTGAGAATATTGAAGTTATGATATGCTCTCACCCGTGTTTTTGCTTAAATGCAATGTCACATCCACAGGTGTTCTCGCTAGATGATTATTATTCTCATTAAATTTGTCTAGGATTTTTGTAATGTAATGAGATTGAGATAACACATATCCATCATATGCTCTAGTGATTTTCATCCCTAGTATAACATCTGCAACACCCATATCCTTCATGTCAAACTGTTTGTTTAACATCCTCTTAGTAGCTTTAATGATATTATCATTGCTACCAATAATGAGCATATCATCCACATAGAGGCATACTATACATAGCCATCAGGTCTTGCTTTGACATAAACACATTTGTCACATTCATTGATTTTGAATCCATTTGACATCATCATTTTGTCAAATTTTTCTTGCCATTGCTTAGGTGCTTGTTTAAGCCTATAAAGAGATTTAACAAGTCTGCACACTTTGTTTTCTTGACCCGGTATAGCAAACCCTTCAGGTTGTTGCATATATATTTCCTCATTCAAGTCACCATTCAAGAATGTTGTTTTCACTTCCATTTGATGTAATTCAATATTATACAAAGCAGCCATAGCGATTAACATCCTAATGGAAGTCATTCTTGTGACTGGTGAATATGTATCAAAATAATCTTGACCTTCTTTTTGCTTGTATCCTTTGATAACAAGTTTTGCTTTATATTTGTCAATTAATCCATCAGCCTTCATCTTTCTTTTGAATATCCACTTGTATCCGAGAGGTTTACTCCCTGGTGGTAGATCTACCAACTCCCAAGTGTGATTTTACATAATGGATTCAATTTCACTATTTACAGCCTCCTTTCAATATTGTGCTTCAGGAGAGGATATGGCTTCCTTAAAGCTTTGAGGTTCATTTTCTAACAAATAAGTTAGAAAGTCTGGACCAAAGGATTTTGATGTTCTAGCACGTTTGCTACGTCTAGGTTCATCATCTTCTCCTTCTTGGTCTTCACTAGTGTCCTTTGCAACATCCAAAGTTCTTTTAAGAGAACTTTTCTTTTGTGTAGAATTCCACAAAAAAATATGTTAAAAAATGAAGCATTCCTAGATTCAATCACAGTGTTTATATTTTCATCAGGAATATCCGCTTTATGAACAAGAAAGCGATATGCACTGCTATTATTGGCATAACCAATGAATACGCAATCAATGGTCTTTTGTCCAATTTTAATCCTCTTGGGATTAGGGACCGCCACTTTCGCTAGACACCCCCACATTTTTAAGAAGTTGTAGGAAGGTTTTCGACCTTTTCATAATTCATATGGTGTCTGTAGGGTTTTCTTATGAGGTATTTTGTTGAGAATATAATTGGCTGAAAGCAAGGCTTCCCTCCACATGTTCTGAGTAACCCAGAACTTATTAACATGGCATTCATCATTTCTTTTAATGTTCTATTTTTCCGTTCAGCAACTCCATTTTGCTGAGGTGAATAAAGTGCCGTTGTTTGGTGTATAATACCATGTTGTGAATAGAATTCACCAAAAGGTGATTCGTATTCCCCACCTCTATCACTTCTTAGAACTTTCATTTTCTTACTAAGTTGATTCTCAATCTTTTTTTTATATAATATAAACATGTTTATTGCCTCATCTTTACTTCTCAGCAAGTATACATAATAATAACGAGTGCAATCATCAATAAATGTAATAAAGCACTTTTTACCTCCTCTTGTTTGAGCAAGTTTTAAGTTACAGACATCGCTGTGAATTAACTCAAGAGGTTCAGTACATCTCTCAATACTTTGGAATGATTTCCTTGTTAATTTAGATTCCACACAAGTTTCGCATTTATGATTAAAGTCAATATTAAATTTTGGCAGATATTCCATATTAATCAATCTTCGTAAATCATCATAATTAACATGTCCTAATCTACCATGCCACACATCACATGACTCAATGATATAAGAGGAAGAATTCTCATTCATAATATTAGCAACTGATACAATAGGTAATACATTGAGCTTGAAAAGCCCTTCATTCAGGTACCCTTTTCCCACAAACATCCCACCCTTAGTCAAAATAAATTTGTCTGACTCAAATACCAACTTGAAGCCATTCTTGCTCAACAATGATCCAGATACTAAATTCTTTCGAATTTCTGGCACATGCAGCACATTATTGAGCGTGAGTTCCTTGCCCGAAGTCATCTTGAGCAGCACCTTTCCAATTCCTTCAACCTTTGCTGTAGAAGAGTTGCCCATAAATAGTTATTCACTATTTTCCACGGAGTGATAAGTGGAGAACATCTTCCTGTTTGAGCACACATGACGGGTAGCCCCAGTATCTACCCACCATTCTCTATCGTTCGTGACCATATTGACTTCCGAAATCACAGCAGAAAGGTTGATGTCATGCACATTGGTGGAGAGATTCTCCACTTTGGTCATGTGGGCTTGTGCTTTCTTCTTCTTGAAACCATCTTGTTTCTTCCATTTGTGACAATCCTTAGCCTTGTGGCCCACCTTGTCACACACATAGCACTTGTCCTTGAACTTAGCATTGTTGGAGTCATTATTTGACTGCCCCCCGGGATGCTTCCTCTTTTTGTTGGTGAAGCCATTGCTTTTATGCCCTTGTTCTACAACATTGACTTTGGCTTCCATGCCATGACCCCCGGTTTTTTTTGCAGAAGAACGGTTGCCCTCTTCAATCCTTAACCTCACAATCAGATCTTCCAAGTTCATCTCCTTTCTCTTATGCTTTAAGTAGCTCTTGAAATCCTTCCAGGACGGTGGTAGTTTTTCAATTATTGCTGCCACCTGGAAAGGCTCACTTAAAGTCATGTCTTTTGGATGAATTTCATGCAGGATAACTTGGAGATCTTAAACTTGATTGATCACAGTCTTAGAGTCCACCATTTTGAAGTCCAAAAATTTGTACTTCTTGTATAAAGACTCCCACAGTGCCTTAGCACTTGTCATCGAACTGTACACATTATATAATGTATTGTCCAACCCGTTAAGGATGTAATTACGGCATAAGAAATCTGCATGTTTCCATGCATCTACTGCCGCAACAGCCATTTTATCTTCTCGTTTCTCCTCAGTGAGAATGGGTATTTCCTCTTTAAGGAATCGGGCCAAATTCAACGTGGTAAGATAGAACAACATTTTCTCTTGCCATCTTTTGAAATCCACACCACTGAACTTTTCTAGTTTTTCCCCTTTAACTTGAACAGGAGCATTCACCGGAGTGGAAATAAGTACCGGAGTGAAGTTGGTACCCTCAGTAGCCATTTCTGTAATATGCAAATTACAGAAGATTATCTCAATTAAATAAAATGACAGTACAGTAATTAAAATAACAGTAACAAAAATTTTGTCTTAAGATTGTTATAAATGATTGTTATCAAAATCTTACTGTTAGTGTCTTAAGGATAATAACTGTGAACCTTCCTTAAGATGATAATGGAATTGTTAGTAGAAGAGTTGATGATCGAATCAAGTGAAACACTTTGTCCTTAAGATAGAATTCGCCCTCCCTTTGGTGTTTATGACTCTTGGGCATCTGCCTCCCAGGATAAGACGATCAACCACGTGTTGTAGGAGCACTCCAAACAGCACGCGCAGTGAACCACAGTATGCAATGCTTTCACAGAAAGAAGGAAGAGAGGAAAAAGATGAAGTGGTGTAAAAAATCATTCAAAAAAACCCGTTTTTCATGACTTTATAGAAATCCCGTTAAAGGCCAGTTGAAAACACTCTTTCCCATTAAATGGATGAATCCGTCCGTTAACGATCATAAGAAAATAAACCGGATCCGTTTTGGTTGAACCAAAATAAATTAGAAAGCAAACCAATTGAATTTGTCCCAAAATAATATTATCTTGTTGACCCAACCCAACCTAACCCGACCCGGCCGGCCATGCAAACCGAACCGAACCGAGCTGAGCCGGACGGACGGCGGTGGCCCGCGGGTTAGCCCACATAGGTGCATGGGTCCAACATCTCTCTCCCTCACAAAAGTGGGGTGGCCCAAGGACCTAACTTCAAAGGCCAAACTTGGGCCTTATATACCATCCACAACACCTCCTTTATGTGGATGTGGGACTATTCATTCCTTCACCCAATTCATTCATTCAAAACAAAGTGGGCTTTAATGGGTTCTAATACCCACTTCTAACATGGGGACCATGGTAGAGAAGGTTGTCGTTGCAGACACCGAAGGAGAGAGAAAAGGTGGAGAAGAAGAAGAAGTAAATAAGAAGAAAATCCAGAGAAGAGGAAGAAGAAAAGCCGAGAAGAGAAAGAAGAAAACCCAGAGAAAGAAAAGGAGAAGAAAAAATGTAGTCCAAAGAAGATGAAAAGTGAAGATGTAAGGGGGAGAAGAAGAAGAGAAAGGAGAAAGAGATGGAGAAAAGGAAGAAAAAGAAAGATACAAAGGAGGAGAACAAGGAAAGGAGGAGAAGGAGAAGGACAAGAAGAGGAAGTGACAAGAGGGAGAAGAAGATGATGATGAAAAAGAAGGTGGAGAAGATGTTCGGGCGGAGGAAGAAGAAGAAGGGAGAAGAAGAAGGAAGAAGGAGGAGGAGGTTAGGGTTGCGATTAGGGCTTCTAAGAGTCCAATGAAGAAAATACAGGAGTTTTATACTCTCAATGAAGACGGTGAATTCAATCATGTGCAGAAGATGTTGAAGTCTCGTATTAGGATGCATTTCTTACCCCTATAGAGTCAAAACAAAAGGATGACTATTATAGATGAAAACCTAGCTATATGTCTTTATTGTTTAAATGCAACCGAGTTTGCATCATTTGGAGATCTGGATACCGAGATATGACAATTTTACAAAGGGTGGTTTGGCAGATTGAAGGTAGACCCTTATGCTGATTTTGTGTTATCCTCAAAGATTCTCTAGAGGCTTTTATTCATTTAATCAAGAGTCATGGACCAACAAGAGAAAGATCTTGGACCCCAAAACGGCGAAGCTGGGAAGGTCGCTTGAGAAGCAAAATGCCTTGTTTGTCAACACCAGCTCCTAATGAGTGCTCGTTCTTGTCATCACCTTCTACGGCACAAAACTTCCATCTCCAACCATGTCCTCACCAGAAACATCACCTTCTTCTCTTTCTCTCAGTGTAATGGTTTCTCTCCCGTGTGAGTATTGCACTACTTTTTTTTCCCTTAGTGCTCTCTTATCTTTTTTGCGCCTTTTTTGGCTCCAAACTAGGGTATTCAGCCTTTTTGTATGAGTTTACATTTATCATGGGTATACAACCTTCTCCATCGGATTCCACTACGCTAGCCCTCCTTCCTTTCTAGCTCCGCCCCCACCTCATTTCGTAGGACCCTCCATCAAGGCACTCGTTTTTTTTTCCTTTCTTGTTTTTTGTTGAGAACTTTTTCTCTTCTTTTGGAAAAAGTCAAGAAAATTTGCATTTATCCCTTGTCCTCATAGTTACTTTGCTTTTGCTTTCCACAAGATAAAATTATACTTGGAATTAGCTTTAGATCATATGGGAACCATTTTAAATTATAGGGTCATACATTCCTATTTTTCCTTTTACCAAGGAACCTTTGTTGGATTATTGGGTCATTTCTCTTTTCAAAAATGATAGTATAATCTTTTCTTCTTTTTTTTTTTTTCACCCCCACCAGACACGACCACCCTTTATAATGGCCTCAGCTGACTGCTGAAGATATGTCATTCACAAAATGATGGGGTACAAAACCCTAGTTTGTAACCTACTAATATACCTAATGGTTTTGACTAATTCTAACCCAACAACTCAAACTAATGCAACCAAAATAAGTAAAGACAACTTACTAAGATTATAGAAGGACAAGAATTTCATTCTCAGTCCTTTCGAACAAGGTTTGATGCAACAATGTGGAAATAAATAGAATGGGTATGTAAACACTCAACGAATCCTTTTGTTAACGTTGTAGAGTAGGGACGTTGGGGGATTGGCATTTGAGAGAATGTGGAGTTAGTAAGATTATTAGTTATTAATCTTTTTGCTTTTCATTCTGATGATGTAAAGCTTGTGAGTGCCTATGACGTGTCATTTGTTGTAACCTAGATGAGACAATTGTAGTTTGTACAAATAGACGGGCCCGGGTTTGGGATATTGTTTGGCCGAAAATAAATATACATTGTTATACCCTGATGCATTTGGAGAATCTGTTTGTAAAATCATTTGGGACACTCTCGGGTGCATTTTCCATGTCTTAAGATGGATTTGTTGCATTTCAATGTCTTCTTTTTTTAATGATAAAAATGATTTCAATAACTTGGGTGTGAAAGAGGTCATTAGAATAGAAGCATTAATATATGGTGTTATATGCACATTGAATGACGTTAATACCCGAGTTAAAAAGGAATCTAATACCTTTGTGGTAAATTGAGTTCGTGGGCTGATGAAGATACCAATGGAATTGAAATGGTGATGTTGGACCAAAAAATATCTACATACTTGCAGGTTGTATACCTGTAGGTGGAGCTGTCTAGAGATTGTACAAGCAAGAAGGGTATCATGAGCATCATCGTGATGTGGATGAGGTTGGTGAATATAGAAGTGGATTGTGTGATTGCTTATTCGCAAGTCAGTAGTAGTCATTAGGATAGTACTAGTACTGTGGCTTAAAGAATTTCATATCATATTCCAGATATGGAAATGGAGTATGGCTATGAGGACTTGAAGGAAATTGCCTTGGACATCTCATGTGATTGTGAGGAAAATACACATAAGGCACTCAAGCTCAAAAGAAGTTGGGCTTCATCAATTCATCGTAGAATTGAAGAGTATGGTTCACCCAATTGGTATGAGGAAGGTTACGCTCAAGGCGTAGAGAGTAGGGGGTGCGGTTGGCTGGGAAGAACATGTTCAAGCAGACTTGGGAGTTTAATTCAATGTGGAGATACTTAGGGGGTGCCCTTTAACTCTGGAGGAAGGTGCAAGAGCAACATGAGGAAGAAGGAGAGGACCAAGGGTAGCAATCGAATAAAGAAAAGGGTATTGGCAACTGATCAGTAAGTTGTATTGGTCGATCTATGGTCATACAACTGATTTGGATAGTAAGGTCACCCATCGATCAGCAAAGATATTGCTACAACTTTAAAAGTGTTTGCCCAAGTTCAGGTAGTAGCGAAGTAATAAACACGGTGAGTCCGAGAACAATTCAGGGGGACAGCGTATTTAGAAAAAATTAGAAACTGCAATTACTTGTTATAACTAATTTATGAATAGTTTTTTTGTAGAGAAAATGAAATTAAACTTAAGAAGCATAACTAAATTAAAAAGTGTAAGAATTAAGTTGAGAGATTAGGTTTAGGCATCAAATCCGTTGAAATTCCACATGTTATTATTTCAATTTAACATTATCCAAGGTATAACACTATAATGATTGTTCTAAGCATACATGTATTGATAGATAACATTTAATTAAAGAGCAATATTTAATTCAATTAATAATACACACTTAGCATTCAAACTTATTGATATTTTAACTATTCAAAGTGCATGACACAATAAATGAAAGAAAAATTCAATAAGTAGAACTATAAAAATATTTCATTGAATAAATTTAAAAATAAATAACATTTTTCATAACAATTTCATCTAACCCTAGCTTAATAAAAGAATTGGCTATTCATGATAATAGAATGAAGACTCTGATTTGGAGAACTCATCGGTGAATGCATGAGATAAAAACGCTGTTCACAGCACTGCTCACCAAGCACTATTCATAGTACTGCTCGTGGTACTGCTCATAATATTATTCATTATTTCTTTGTCAGAATTTTTACTGTAGAAGGACTGTAGCAGCCGGCCAAAAATAGCCAAAAGCTGTCCCTTTGGCCGACTCTTCTCCTATGTTTTCTACCGTGCAAAACACGGTCCGACTATTTTCTACTTCAGTTTGGTTTTTTATAAGTGTCCCAAATTAAAGAGTCTCAAATCAAATCGATTCCTTTCTAGGTACGTGCTGATCTAAATCCATCCAAAAATCCATTGCCAAATCCAAATATGATTCGGGCTTATCCAACCTGTACGAGCATGCCTCTGTTCCTGATCGCAAATCTTCCCATTTTTTTCTCTCTTTTCAAACGCCCAAGCAGAATTGCTTTGGTTGTTTCCTTTTCTCTTTCTTTTCTTCATTTAGATTTAAGACCCATTATATCATCCTCGTTCATCGGATCTCAGATGTACGTCTTCTCACTTTATAACTCAGAACCCGTCTTCTCTTTAGTGAAAATCAACGGCTATGATTATTCATGCACTTGATCCTCCACTTTAATGCATTTTGGAGCTTTTAAAACCCACATAAATTTTTCTAATCGTCGGATCCTCTACGACTTGATCTCTTTGCATATAAATCCAATTGACGTGCAATAATTCAACGATCCATAACTCGAGCGCTTGAAATCTATATAAAAACAATTAGATTCAATTTAGGTTCACATTAAAAATATTTCTATTCAATAAATTAAGTTCATCTAAATTACTTAATTAAGCATAATTAACCATGTAAACTCTTAATTTTTTACTTAACCTAAATAATTACTAACTAACCTAAATAACTCATAATTAGGGCTACAAAATTAATGTATTAGGTATATAAAGTATATAAATTATGCATTTATCAGATGTTCGAATTGATTGGCACGTGCGATTTGGAAACAGATACTTCCATTTTGGTCCATTTTAGCTTCATTCTCGGGATTTCTTCTCCATAGGCCTATAATAGGTCCAAGAGTCATATATAAGGGGTTTAGGGCTTCCTCAGGGTTATTCTATCTCTTGCATCTCTCATATTGTGCTCTAGGGTCTAGGGTTTGAATGTTGAGAGACTTGAAACATAAGGGTTTTTATGCTCATGGTTGAAGTAGGATTTGGGTAAGAGCGCTTGTATCTCATGGGATTTCTAAGAGAGCATCGTTGTACTTTATTTTCTATAACATGCTCAAAGGAAAAACCTTTTCTTGGTGGTAAGGTGATTTTGCCAAATAACGCTAGTTGTTTGTGCTTGTTTGTTCGCCGTTTATTTTCCATGCCAATTTCTCAAATCCTAGACCACTCGAGCGTAACATCTCCATGTTTCTATATGCACTTTTTAATCAGGTAGTTTGCTCAAATTGTGAAGTATTTAGATATGTTGTTTTTTCAAAGAATTTGCATGCATGCTCAAATTGGAAATTGGTGGGGCTCGATCGATCGCGTCTAATGACGATCGATCGTTCTTGCGGGAAATCTCGTTTTGTGTGTTTTCGAATTTAATTTTTTTGTAATCTTTTCTATTTGATTTTAGTAGGCACATGGTGATGTGGACTACCTATTTAGCCCATGATTTTGGGGAATCCAATCATGGGCCAATTGGATTTGAAATCCCTAATTTAAATCGGATTTGAATTTGAATTGAAATAGGATGTTGCAATTTTGGGAAATTGGTGTAATTAGAGGAATGGCAATTAGACGTGAATGGAAGGATGATCATGGCACATTCCATGTGAATTGATGGTGCCATGTGTCAAGGGGGGAGATCGTGTCAATTGATGTCAATTAGGGAGGTTACCTAATTGGTTATGGTGACTAACCTAATTGGCTTAAATCCCTACCTTATTGGGTGTGTAACGGAATTTTGAATCAAGGTTGACCTCGCCCTTGACTGAGATCTTTCATTATGATGGACAATTTGTGGCCCTTTGATGAGAATGAGATCAAGGGTGGTGATTAAATGATGGGATTTAAGGCTTTACCTATTTAAACCCAAACATGGAGGAGCCAACATCTCTTTTGGATCGTGTGCCAGGGTTTTGGTGCTCTCGTCCTCTTCTTTTTCCTTTCGGTAAGAGACAACTCTTGGTGGTTCAAGCATTGGATCGTGGGAATTCGCAAGCAAAGGAGGTGGTGCGAGGAAGAGCCGAAGCGCTTAGAGATTCTTCGGTCTCGTCAAAAAGGTATGATGCTTCTTTTTCCTACAAACTTTATTCTCTGAAAAATTTGATGAGATAGATCATATTATATGAATGATTTTTGAATGATTCAAAAATATGTCTATGCGATGTTCGCATGGGTTTCGTTTCATATCATGTATTATAACGATATTTGATGCATGCTTGAACTATTTCACTCGGTTAAGTGTATGTTTCTAATTCTCTCTCGTCCTAGTATCTAGATGGCATCCCCGCCTTGTTTGATGTGTAAAGTTGTGTCTTTTATTACTCTCAAACATCATGTTGTGATCTGTCCATTTGGTTTGATACATCTCTTGTCCGATTTATATAAACTCTGTGGTAAGCTCGTTGAATTTCATGTTATTAACCCTAATTGATGATATCACGTCAGATACCTCACTAAATTGTTGGTAATTTCCATATCCATGCTCTGATGTTGCAAGGCAGATTGTTGGAGTCATGTCACTGCGTGGCTGATTATTTTTGTATATGGTATTAAGTGCCTTCTTTGGGTATTGTGAGTCATATGGAGTGAGTTACTTAAGGTATTAATCAATCGGGTAGTATAAAACACATTATGATGAAGGAATTGTAGAATCCCAGAACCAATTGGGATCTGTAATTATGTAAGGGGTGATTAGGTAATGTCAGTGAGAGTGATTAAACAATTAATTATGCTTATATCGTCAATTTAATTGAGATATACAAAGATGTTTGCTCTCGGCCGGAATTATTTCCTGTGCCGACAAGCAGTAATCGGAAAATGATAATTAATTGTACGAACATCGGAAAATTATTCCGTTTATTGGGTTAAAAACTAGACATCCATGGCTATGTGAGATAAAAATTTCAAAGTGAAATTCATGCTGCGTAGACTGTGGTCAGCGATGAAAGTGGTCTGTTGTGTGTGGGTCAGAACACTATATTAAGTACTAAAACCCTAATTCGTATTAACACGATAAGTTATGCGTAAATATGGTATTAATGACCTTATTTTATACTGTAAGACTATGAGAGTGCTGATTATAGCAATACTAAATTATGAGTAT
Source organism: Houttuynia cordata (assembly GCA_039654745.1). Classification (NCBI taxonomy): domain Eukaryota; kingdom Viridiplantae; phylum Streptophyta; class Magnoliopsida; order Piperales; family Saururaceae; genus Houttuynia; species Houttuynia cordata. The sequence continues at coordinate 7,842,442 of CM077504.1, forward strand.
GGGTTGTGGAGCTGAGTCCTCCTGTCCAAAATTAAATGTCTCAAGTTTCAAGAGTCTTATACGGTTTCAAGTCCAAGGAGTTTCCCGTCGAAAATTCTACACCTTGTATCCTATTACCTGACCTACTTTTGCCCATATGGATCTTGTGTCGGTGTTCTTGGGGATTGTCATATCTAGGGCTATGTACAGTGACGATGCTCAATATGTAAATCTTCGATGAGTCTCAGCCTGAGTTCTCCAATGTTTGATCATTCAAAATCGTAGTGTACTCCGATGTGAGTGCAAGGACCCTCATTTTGAACCGGTGTATGTTAATGTTATATGTCGGTTAGAGTGTGGTTTAAGCGTTTTTCGATTCAATTTAGTGGTTTTCAAAAAAATAAATGGGGTTTATAAAGGTTTTCATCTGAAACAACTTCACAATCATGAGTTTCAAATGATTTTGAATCAAACGTGAATTTTTGAGGTTTTTTTGATTTTTCACCAATTTTATAAAAAATTAGGGTTTGACGGGATCCCTGTGGACCCCACTGACAAAATTAGGTTTTTGTGACCAAAATTCCCCAGACATCAAAGGAAGATACTATAAAAAATTTTAGAATTTTTCTGAACCTAGTTTTGGGTTAAATTGCCAAATTTTCTAATTTTAGCCAAAAACCCTATTTCTACCCCACATTTTACTTAGGTTTACCCCAGCCCTTTTCTATAAAAGAAAAGTGTTTTCCCAAATTGGGAATAGGCTTGACCAGGAGATTTAGAGCCTCTTCCCCATTATGATTGAAGAGGAAAGGATTAGAGGTAATTAGCTTAATCTCTTCTTATTTCTTTAGGTCTTTCTCAAAACCCTTCTTGATCTTGAATTCCCCATTGTTTTAATCCATTTTGAAAGCATAAAAATTACTATTTTATCTTTCTTTTCTAAGCCCTAATCTTCAAGATCTTGTTTTTATGCTTCCAAAGCTATAGATTTAGGGTTTACTTTTGATTTTCAAAGCTAAATCGAGATTAGTAGTGTATTAACATAAAATCATGTTTTTAGAAGGTGTTGGAGGAGGTTGAAGGTTCATTCTCAACAAGAAAGGTAATAGGTTCTTCAATCTCAGCTTTGGGTAGTAAATGGTTTGTTTTCATGACTCTATTTGAATGGGTTATGCTTGCTTGTACTCTAATGGTGGGTTTAATAAATGCTAATCTCTGGCCTCGTGCGAGACATGATCCATAATCAACTGATAACTTATTATAATAAATAGTTTCTAGCACACACGTGCCTATCAATTTTAAGAATAAATAAATTCTAAAACGAAAGACTTCTATTGCTGCTAGCTTCCTCTGCTATCGCCCACGTTCCAGTTAGTCATAGCTTATTCCTCTGCTCCTATGGATAAAAGATAAAGTTGAGTATTGACTACTTAATAGGAAAGTCTATAACAAATAACATGCAACACCATACAATTCATATAAGAGTACAACAAGCATTAACTGTGATGACCCCAAAATTTGTACAAACAAAATTTGTTTTGGTCAACCTAAACTAGGAATGGGAATTGATTTGGTTTCTTTTATGTGTTGTTTGGATAAGTATGATGAAAGTTATCATGTTTTCCTACTTGAATTAGGATTAGACGGAGTATGTCACAAGGGGTTAACCTAGAACAGGACTCCTCAAGAAGCTGGGAGTCTGGTCAACTAAACCCGGCGCTATAGACATGCTTGGCGCTAGGGTAAAGTGTGTAGAGGAGTGGATTGACTCAAATCTTTACACTCTTAAATAGGGCACTGCCTATTTAAGAGTGTAGGCCGGCGTCCTTCGTCTCTTTCTAATTCTCTCTCTCTCTCTCTCTCATATCTCTCGACTCTATGCTTTGTCTCATCCCTCTCATTGTCGTCCGACCAAAGATAAGGCAAGGAGGAGTTTGGATGCAGGAGTCCATGCTGAAACGAGGAGAGTGCTATGAACGATTAAGGTAGGTTGCCTTTATGTAATTCTTTCTAAGGTTCTGTTTTCTATAGTGCCTATATTCTTTTGCATTTGAAGTCATGTGAATATTATTCCTATTGATGATGTGTTGAATTGTATTCTAGTCTATGCTCTTGAAAGTTGCCTAATTATATGCATTGTTGTCATGTTGAAAGTGTAGTAATCGATTGAGATCGTTTACCATATTTGTGTTTCCATTACTCGTATTGAATATCGATAAGAACCCTGATTTGCTTGTTATTTCTTTGTTACTGCCATCTCTACATACTTGACCTTGTTGTCCTGTCATAATAGTCATAATTCATGAAGTTATTATTCATATATATGAAAGTAAGTGACCCGGTACATGCTTAATGTTAACCGAACCTTGTCAATCTAAAGAATCGTCGACCAAAAACTCTTATGCTCAGTCATGTACCTTCCCGGCCAGTATATGTGTGACATGTTGTTCATGCCTTAACCGCTTGTTGTCTAAGTTGAGGTATTGTAAAAAATATTATATGAAGTCTAACATATAAGTTGTTCTTGTCAAGTTACAAAACTATTGTATGAAATGTCTAACCCTACCGGCCTTTGCATAGTCTTAAATCCCTATTATGAAGCATTCATACCATGCTGATAAGTTTCTAAATAATTGTAAATGCAATATATTATACCTCGATAAATCGGAACCTATACAAACTGCAATCAGGTTTGGCTAATATTTTGTCGATCCATAAGGAAAACCCTCATTCTCTAATATTATAGAGTTGACCATGCTAATAGAATAATTAGTGTGCTGAAAGTGTATTCAGTTCATTAAAATTGTACCATAAGACATCCTACTGTAGCAATAAGACTAGACTTAATTGCAGTCGGTTTGCTTAAAGTTCAGGCTGACCTTTGTATCAACCTAGAGTAAGTACTGCCTAATGCTTAAAACCGACCTTAGATTAACTTCAATTTTAGTATTACGTATACACATATAACTAATCTGGAGATACTATCATATTCTAATTAAAAGTCTTCCAGAACTGACTGAGTCATTAGGTCTAGAATCATATTGTCTTATTGACCTTTCAGTCTTTCTGGTTCATACACTAATTACCTGATCTAAAATTCGAGCCAGATAACACTCCTAGAGTCATGATGGACAGTTATACCTTGATGTCTTCTTCAGGGGTTCTTACTCAATTTCAATTAGTGTAATGCATCATTGTCGCGTGAATGCTCCTTTAGTTCTATTGTTACTTAGTCGATTAGAATCAGGAAAGTTGATTTCCTCAGGGACTGTTGCGACATCTTTATTTTGCATAATAATTGCCTAAATAAGTTTCCATAGGGACCTTGTGAGGCCCCCTATCCGTGGAAATCATAGTATGCTCAAGAAGTCATGCCTGAAATATTGATCTTGAGAGGTCTCGGTATTAATTTTAGACCATGCGAGGTCCCTACCTTATCGAGGCACCACATGCACAATTTAGATTGTTAGGCATCATGGAAGGCTTTCACAGTCTTTGACTATTGTGTCCATGAACATCGATGGGACCCATGTCCTAGACCCATGGCAGGGTTCTTATCAAAGACCCCTAGTGGTGAATGCGTATGTTGTTTGCTTGCGGACGATGATGACTCGAGAGCAGAAATTCATTCTCATTAGCATTATTAATGCATTTGGAGTTCAATTGTTTTGTCTGGATGATAGTAATTCCTGACATCTATATTGAAATTTTTTTCTATTGATTGTAACATATTTGCATATTCATGTTACATTTGCTTCCGCTGACTGTATTGTCTTTAAACATCATATTACACTCTATTGCGGTTTTGCATCCTACTGAGTATTTATATGGAATACCTATACATCATGTGATGCAGGTTTAGTACAGATAACGCGTGAATGAATAACTAGATTGAGTGGGTTAGCATGAAGAAGTTCGTAGCTTTAATACTATATTGCAGTTACTATGATGATATTGTAATAAATGCCTTTTGGACCATTGGAGAATAAAACAATTTATTATCTATTGTTCATTTATGATTTTTCATTTATAAATAGCCCATCCTTTGAGAGTTTGTCACTTTACACTTCTTATTATGTTTGTGTGAATGACGGTGCGATTACCTGTGACACCTCAAGTATTCGGCATGTTTAAAAATATATGTACTTTGATGATAACTAAAAATTTGGAGCGTGACATTAACTCATTCATAATATTCCTGCATTTTTTTAAAACATTTTAATAATGGATTTATTCTATCACTTAGTCGATCTACCCTCAAGATTTAATATTTATGATCATTCTCTTGTAAAATTCCCCCTTAGCACACGGATAGCATCATTTTGATTCCCATTGGCCATGCCTAACAGACAAGTCTAGAAAGGAATTCATAGTTCTTCATAGTTTGAGTATGCATGCACCATGAAATTCGTTGCAAGCCTGCATGCATTCATAATCTCTTATGGGTATGGGCCTATTCTCAATTTGCTCTTGTGGCAGCATGGATACTTTCCAATTCTTTCTCTGTTGGTCCGTATTTTGAACCATAACACTTTCTCATCTCACTATTTCTTTCTATAGTGTAGATTTATTACATATTATCAATGCTTAAACACATTTGTATGATGTCCTGGCTATTATAGTTCCAAGACAATTCCCTAGTTATAGTGTCATATCAGTCACTATGCATTATAACCCTAGATGAATGCTATGTTCCGAAATTACTCAATTTGTCCGTTGCTTTGCCCATTGCCACCTTTTCATATCGGTGAACTGTGTCAGTGGTTCACAGAACAGAAATTTTATTCATTTTTCTGCTAGACACATAATTTATGAGCATTAAGGCCCTACTATCCCTATAGTAAAATAAAAACATACCAAACACATCCCTGCTACTGATCTAGGACATCAACACATTGCCATCATAAGAGATTATGAATAGTGGGGCATCGATATTGTAATGAGTTGTATAGTGTGATTCATGATTACTGTGATGTTAAAAAGATAATATTTGCATGAAAAAATGTAATTGAAATAAAATAAGAAACAACACTAGCAATGTGTCGATGAGAATATTTACATTTTTCATGCAAATATTATCTCTTTAACATAACAGTAATCATGAATCACTATACAACTCATTACAATATGTTTCCACATTAAAATCATTATGTTTTCTCACCATTAGCGTATTATCATCACATCATATAATAGATCTTGTGAAAGGTATACTATCTATTAAATAACTCATTCATCCAATCTTTGTTGTAAAATCATGTGGCCTCATGAGCCAAACATACATTAATCTTTTTAAAGACATAATAGTGCAACTATAACATGCTAGATAACCATACAACTCATTAAATCACGATAGATCATTCAAATAATATTCAAATGATCATGTTTTACATTATTCATAACACATCATAGCAAACCCAACATGAATCTTATGTTTTGATCATAAAGAAATATGGATCATAATTAGCTTTCCTACCTAGATTATGATAATTTGAAGTCAAAATCCTCTTCTTCTTCTCCTAGCCTCAAACTCGAATCTCTTTGCCTCTTTCTGATCTTGCAACATGCAAAGAATGGCTCAACTAGGGTTAAAATCGTTTTTATACCTCATACTTAAGTATAATCTAAATAGAGAATATACAGAATAAATTGCCCGAACAGTCAATACATGACTATCAACACAATTTTGTGTCGATGTCTTTGTCAATGGTTTACTTAAATATAATTTTAATTTTTTTTAACTTATAATTTTTATGGGTCTTACAAATAGTGATTCCTTTAGTTGCTCATTACATGTTAGGAGCTTAATTGCATTATGTTGTTTTATTATCTTATACCTGGATCAGCCCACTTACATTTGGCATGCCTCTAATAGAAAGTATCTTTCTTTTAAGGGACCCCTGGTACCATACAAACAATTTAAAAGAGACAAAAGTAAAACTTGGACTTCAATCTCTACATAAAGTACTGCATTTGTGAAAAATTCTACACCCGCTCGCCTTTGCCCCGCTTTCTTGGCAGCTCTCCGATAATACAAAACCTGCACAAAACCCAATCACACGTCTCCATGATATTTTTCTTATTCCTAATTCACCCTTGAAAACTCTTCGACTATTAGGTGTCTTCTCAAACGAGGGCATCTAACGTAACGTGACCAATTTTGGGACCAGATTGTAGGATTCCATGCCACATTGACATGGGGATCTGCCTCATGCACAATTGCAGGGCCGTGGCATAGGGTCCTGCAATCTGGTCCCTAAAATCGGTCAGCAAAACATTTTCCTTCTCAAACCGTTCCAGAGGCCAGGCCGCCAGAGGCTTTCCTTCTACCTGCACAGTACCCCGACATCCTCCAGGCTCCAACTCACATCTTCTGCCCCAACCCAGTTGAGTGCCATTCCTGTGTCTTAAGATGGGTTTTGATAGATCGGTTTCGAGAATATCCTGTGCCATGCATGTGTCCTGTCCGGCCTGAGCTTCCTGTTCGGTGACCAGCTCATCGAATCCCCTGATAGAGTTGTCACGATGCCTGTAGCTTAAGATGGGCTGCGATGGAGTCTCCAGCTCGTCAACAGCTCTGGCCTTTAGTGATCAACTGCATAGTGGGGCATCAAAGGCGGAAGATTGGCGTTGTCCTAATCGTCTTCTGTAGACGTTACCGAGGGACCTACTGAGCGGAGCATCTGGCTTGCGCATGTCCATGAATTAGAGATATTTTTTTTTACGGTGAGTGGAGACTACTATGCTATGAGTGATAACCGACTCATAGTTGTGTGGGGTTTGTGATATAAAAAAGGGTCAGAATACAACCAATTATTAACAAAATAATTGATAAATTATTATATAAAAATACCAGAGAGAGTAAAAGAGATTAAAACCCAGTTCGATGCACGCTATGCACTGTCATTGAAACAGATACGCCGCCCTCAGTGTACAGGCAATCAAAGGCGTTCTATTCCCGAGATACAACGAACCACTCCGTCAATTTAAAAGTTCACTTTAAATTAAACTGACTGGATCTCGATCAGAGGAGATCGCGTCATTTTAGCCTATCGATCTCGTCATTTTAGCCTGTTTCAAGCCAATCGATCGGTTCAAATGCGACAGAGTTTCTGAAAAATTCAGTAGATACGATCGATTATTTTTCAGGCGATCGATCGGTACCAACACGAAACAAATTAAAAAAAACACAGTAAATATGATCGATCGGTTCAAGCCCCGATCGATCGCGTTGTCAAGGCCGATCAATCGCCTCATTTTAGTTTAATTTCAAGTCAATTTTTTTTTCAACCGGTTGCGGTCACCGGCGACTCCTGAGCAGTTGCTTGTTGTACGGTGGGGAACTCGTGAGCTCAGACATAGGGTGCGTTTGGAAATTGATAGTGAAAGGTCAAAAAATAAAATTAGGCTGAAAATAATCTAAGTGATTTTTTTTATTATAGAAAACCTGTTTGGGAACTTAAAATTAATCATATTTTTAGTCTTTCACCATCAGCCTGACTCTTGATTGGTGACTTGCGTTTGGGAACTTAAAAAAAAATCAGGTGTGATTTGTGTTTGGCAAAGTCGGTGAAAAATATATGTTTTAGACGGCGGGTGGCGGCCGTGGGCGGCGGCGTTGGTGGTGGGTGGTGCCGACGACGGCAGCGATGGTGGTGGGCGGAGGCCGGCGGCCGATGGGTCACCAGCGACGACGACGGTGGTGGTCGGCGGCGGTAGTGGGCGGTGGTCTACGACTGTCATGAGTGGTAGTCGGCAGCAGTTGGGTGGTGGTTGGCGGCGATGGCCGGCAATGGACAGTAATGACGGCAGTGGGCAGTGGGTGGCGATGGTGGTAGTGGTCGGCGACTGTGGTAAGTGGTGGTCGGCGGCGGTTGGGTGGTAGGTGGCAGCGGTGGCCGGCGATGGGCGGTGACGATGGCAGTTGGCAGTGGCCGGCGATGGTGGTGGGTGGTGGGTGGCGACGGTAGTGGTGGTGGGCGGTGGTGGTGATCGACGACGATGGTAGGTGGTGATCGATGGCGGTTGGGCGGTGGGTGGTGGCGGGTGCGGTGGCTGACGATGGACGGTGCCGGCAGCAGTCGGTGGTGGATAACAAAGGGGTAATTTACTGATTTTTTTCAGTTTTCACCGTCAGGAGTGAAAATTGCCCAAATCAGTAACCAAACACACTATTAGTTGATAAGTGAAATTTGAAAAAACAAACACCAATAAGAAGAACAAGGCACTTTCAACCTGATTTTTTTCATATAATCAGTTTCCAGAGGCACCCATATCCTCATGGAGTAAGTAATCATTGAAATTGACGGAGCATCTGTTAGGCTTCTGTTCGACAAAGTGGGTAGCCTGTTGAGGTGCTGTTCGGAGCATTTCTCTTTATGAATTATTTTAAATGTGCACCTCTCTTTTCAACACGTACCAGACATCAAAATGCAGTATGAGTATTAAGAAATAATTACTCCCATGTGACTCTGCTTAGGCATTAATGATTGGGTACTGGTTAGTGAATAGTGATTGAGAATGTGTTGCTTCATTTTTCAGTGGTGAGGCTGACCAACCAGTTTGGCACACTTCAATTATGTGCTGTCTCTCTATTTCTTCAATTGATACAAGAAAGAAATTAGGGAAAAGTTTAAATTAGACACGGCTCACGCATGTCTGCATGATCTGAATCACCAAGAGCTGTTGGATTTTGATTCAATAGTGCAAGGGGAGGGTGATTTCAACCCATATTTGATGATGTCGTCAGATCGAAATCCGATAGCTCAAGGGGTCTATGCTCATGCAGCCTGCGTGAGCTGTGTCTCATACAAAACTGTGTTTCATACAAACGGGATTCAAGATATTAATAGTATATTGAACACTAATTGGCACCATCCTGGAATTATTCCGGATTTAACAGGCTCATATGATGGGTGGCCTGTGCCCTAGGGGCTTGGCAGCGGGCTACACCGGTCTAAGAGCCCGGTTGTCCTGCCCCTTCTCGTCGAGTTGCCCTACCCTGCTAGTCAAGTTATACCCTTCTTATAAAAAAATGTTGTTATTAACTAACAACAATTTTTTTATTCAAAACTAACCATCTTGATCTTGAGGATAGTATGTATGGCATAGTGTTACAGCTTCAGACGTATTTCCCTCTTAATAAGATACTTTATTGTTTTTATATATTAAGGGGCTATTTGGAGCGTGAAAAATCAGCACCATCCAGTTAAAAAAAATCCAAAGTGGTTAGGATTTTTGAGATAAACTACTAACCAGGTGGATTTTTTAGATTGGATGAAACTGATTTTTCATGCAGTGGAAAAAAAAACCAAACCACCACCTCACAGGCATCCATGAAGGTTGTGTGGAGCCTCTCATGGAAGGGAACTTTCCTATATTTAATTCAAAGCAGAAATCTGAACAATATACATGTTCACATTAAAAGCCAAGGACCAGACATAATATGTCATGTCATTCAAGTCAAGTCAAGTACAATTGATTGAAAGGGATGGCTCCTCTTTTCTGTTTGTCTATATTTCTAATTTTTCTGATTTTGATCACTTTGGCCCCATCTAATCAAATTGCACTCCTCGAGGAAATGGATAGTATCAGAATTGTCCATTTTTTCAATTGGCAATGTCCAATTTTTTTGTTTGGTGTCATAAGTGTACAATACTCTAATACACCTCCAACCTTCCGTTTATGCTCTTCTTAAAAAAGTTCGGTAAGATTTGCTCTTCAAGATGAAAAAACAGTACTTTCACCCTCTTGGGCTCATCCTGCTTAACTCCGCTCATGTTTTTGGAAATAACCGAAGTTTGCTATTGATGAACTTTCTTTTTTGTTAAAATCTTTTTGATGAACCAAACTCCTAAATAACATGTGTCCGAATTCAAAGAGAGTGCAAACATTTTTTAAGTTTGTAGGCAGTGGTCTACATGAAAATCCATTATAGCAGAAAGGGAAGAAAGAGTAAAATTAGGGCCAAGAAAAAATAACATTAAACTAGTAAATAAATTTCATTAATTTTTTTGGTGTGAATTATGGAACCTTTACATATTTATAGACTATAAACTATAATCTTAATTGACATAAGAGTCCAATCTTAAAAATCTAACTAATGAAAGAAACTATTAATCATAATCCTAATTAAAATAGGATCATAACATTCCACCAACGCTTCAGCATCACCTCGTCCTCGAGGTGCTAGTGTCTTTTTGCATTAAAGATGAGAATGCGAAAAGCTCAATGTCATCAAAATATGGTAGGACCACCAACGTTCCTGTAGATGAATCGCCATAGCACATGACTTCAATTTTTTTTTTAAAACGGTTGAACTAACCTAAAACAGAGAAAATAGGGGTGAACCCAATATGAACCAACCCAAGGGGTAGGCTGTTGAACCATCCCAGTCCGGTCCATGTTGGACCAACCCAACAAAAGATGCTCTTTCGTCTTCCTCAAACAAGAGGACGGAGCGGACGATCGGAAGGATGGGGTGGAGGTGGTGGTGGGCGATCTCTTGGGGAAGGAAGTCGTGGCCTGAGGGTGACGACACCGACGCCGATCTTGTTGGCCGAGTTAAAGGTGGCACTGGTGGCGGTGGAGGCAGATCCACCTGGGAGTGCCACGGCGGGGGCACTGGCATCAATTGGGTGGACGGAGTGAGGCTCGAGGTGGTGTGGCGGGAAGCAGAAAGCTCGCAGCTTTGCAGAAGGTTTGGCAGTCGTGATGGATTTTGAGGAGGGTGATGGAGGAGGATGAGAGTGGGTCGAGAAACCCAACAGGAACAATCATCTGGAAAATCCTCCAGCCGCTGCTTCTTCCTGGATCCTTCATCTGCGTCCGGTGAGGTGGGCCTTGTCTGGCCGGATTCGTCCTCACTGTCGCTACTGTCGAGGTCGAAGACGATGACCGCCGGCACCATCGCCTCGGCCTTGAAGGACTTGGGTGGTGTCAAAGACGGGAGCTTGGGTTCTTGCTTTACCTGGTCAGATGCCATCTTGCGTGAGGGGGCCGAGTGAGGAAGACGGCGTGGGTGGGCCTGACGGTACAGTAGCAGCCGACGATGAGGGAGACAAGTCGCCGACAGCAGTGGTTTGGACGACAGCAGCCATGGGCTCCGACAGACCCGATAGAGAAGTCGTCGAAAAGGATGTGGCAGCCATGGCACCAGCGAACTGAGGGATGGGTACGGTGTGGATTGGCGGCGCCAGCGAGCCAAAGACAGGTGATGGGACAAGCCCCGACGATACTGAGTTCGCCACGAAGGTGCTCGACGATGCTATGTCCCACCAAGGGGACATACTAGGCGGCTGCAATTGTGTGCCAACGGAAAAATACAGCTGCAGAAACAAGGTCGGAGAGCCACCGAAGCTCGGAGGGTAAGCTGACACCGAAAGGTGATGCAAGAAAAGTAAGATCATATCAAGGCAAAGGGTGTCCTCCTGTTGACGCACGACGATGAGATGGTTGGACTTTTCAATCGAATTCTTCAAATCGGTAAGTTCTATCTTAGTTTCGTCTATAATTAAGCAGTCCGGAAAGTCTTTTGTGTGAGAGTGTCAGACATAGTGGCAACAAGGGTGGGTTGGGTGGGAGCCGAGGGTCGACTGCTCTGATACCAATGATGTAGACGGTGATCTATATGAAAATCCATTATAGGAGAAATGGAAGAAAGAGCAAGATTAAGACTAAGAAAGACTAATATTAAACTAGTAAATAATCTTAATTGATTTCTTTGGTGTGAATTAACGAAGACCTCTTTACACATTTATAGACTTTAAATCATCATCTTAATTGACATATGAGTCTAAACATAAGAATCCAACTAATGAAGGAAACTACTAATCCTAATCCGAATTAGAATAAGATCATAACATAACAATAAGTCTATTGTTATCATTCATTACTTCCCCTATTTAGGCTATTCAGATCACATTTCTTAAGTAGTTAACAACAAGCCCAAATAGCAATATCTTTGAAACAAATCACGATTTCAAATCCCCTTCTAGTCGTGTCCTAATGACTAGACGCCCCTCACAAAAAAAAAAATCAATTTTATTATATTGTTGTTGCAATGTTCAATAAAGATCAGATATTCCAACTGGGCCATACACTAGATTGCCTTGTTTGCGAAAAAGAAAACACTACAATATCAACAGGTTATACTCCATCTCTTTCTTTCTTAGCCTTTTCTTTGACCAGACAAGTTGAGTTCAAAAAACTTTTCAACCAGCTAATGACTATCCTAAGGACATGTAGCCCCAGCAATTGGATTGAATTGTCGGACAAAGACGGGCCAGGCCTATATATATTTGGATAAAAGTGCGATCAGCTGACTATGTGGAATATGAAAATGGACCTCGTGGCTGGACCATTGGAATGCCTGTCCAATTACATTGAATGAGCAAATGCAAACTTGCTGTTATTCTCATTTGAATAAAATCCAGCCAGTCAAACAATCATTCCTGGAGTTGATTATAACGTAGACACGGCCAATTATGCCCTATTTCAGTCTTGCTACTACAAATTCTCTCTTAACTCAGTCTTCACCACGTTTTTTTAAGATCAGTTGTAATACACTAAAAGCTCCAAGAGCAAATTGTTGTATGCAAACAGAGAAAATAGAGCACCAATGGCCTTCATAAGAAAATAGACATTAAATCTACTGATGTACAATAATAATATGAAGTGAGGGCAAGAAACATCACCCATGATACATACCCATGATGTTTCTTGCCCTCGCTTTATATGATTATTGAACATCAATGTCTATTTTCTTATGAAGGCCATTGGTGCTCTATCTTCTCTGTTTGCATACAACAATTTGCTCTTGGAGCTTTTAGTGTATAACAAAACTGATTATAAAAAAAAACGTGGTTAAGGCTGAGTTAAGAGAGAATTTGCAGTAGCAAGACTTAAATACAATAAAACATCATATAAAGTGAGAATTTAAATCTACTGATGTTAAAGAGAGAATTTAAATCTACTGATGTACAATAATCATATAAAGTGAGGGCAAGAAACATCATGGGCAATAATCAATTTGCCCTCGAGTGTTGTAACAAGGTTTCTGTTCTTTGTCATACAATCTAGTATGAATTACAACACTCAATGTTTTGCTACCATGTTTAACATTTCTCTCGCCCTATAATTAATTTGTTTCAAAGTGTTTTTCAATTTTAACGTGGGCAGTTTGAGTCCTCAGACAGGGCAACTTCATTTTTTTTTACAAAAAAAAAAAGAGAAAGGAAGGGCAACTGGCCTCTTGGTTCCTCTCATCCTGCTGCCAATCCCTTCAGTTTACATAGAAGGCCCACCCATCTTAGGTACGAAGCAAAGCGGGATAGAATCTTGTATGGCTGCCCAACTATGAGTATTCAAGCTCATGACCTCCGCTTCCCAGGCATGGTGCTGCTCCTGATCATATTAAAGATTTGGCTAAATTGTTTCATTATATCTAAGTTATAATGATTCAAATCTCCCTAGTGACATCCTTCTTATTCGAAGGTGAAGATTTAAGAACGATTAGAGGATGACTAAATGAGAAACAATTGGGATTGCTTATTGCTATTGAGCATCGCATGAATAGATCAATGATCTTAAATGATTGGTGAAATTAATGAAAAGAGGGAATTTATTGAATTGTTGTAAAATAGGAATATTGTTTGGTTGCTGAATTGAAAACTCACAAATCAGTCTTAATTTGGTGAATCACCTCATGAGAAGATTCACAAATTAAGCCTGAATTGAGGGGCAATCCTCTTTTAGGCTGAATTTTAGCTGAATTTAAAATTCAGCCCAAAATCATGAACCAAACATGATTCAGTCTTGTTATCTCCAAATTCCAGATTCATGAACCAAACTGCCCCTAAATCCTCTCTTTTTTTTTTTACTTTACATTCTAAATCTTAAACAAGAGAAAACAAACCAATTAAGGAGGATCCCACAATTCAATTAGAAATTTTATACCACTAATCCATCAAATTATCCCCTCAAATCTACCATGCCAATTCCCAACCCCCAACGTGTATAGTACTTTTTTAACTAATGGTTTTAGGGATCACACCACTCAAAGGCCCATTCCCACTTCTACTATCAATCCCGCAAGAGAAAGTATCCAGCCCACTAAAAATGAGCCCCAAACCCCATTTAAGCAAATGAACTCAATCATCACCTCAAGCAAGAAGTCCCAAAATGCCTTGAACATGCCGTTCTCCCTCTGACACAAGTCATGAACAAAAGAAAAAAAAAACAGAAACTTTTTCGTTGATTTCCTTCCATCTTCTCCACCTTCGCTTCCTCTCAAGTATCCACCGGTTTCCTGCTTGATCCTTTTCGCCTTTTTCCCAACACCCATATCTGCGATTCATCAAAATCTTGCACATTCTCTCTTGCTGCCGCGATTGCCTTCTTTGCATTCTCTCTTGATACGTTTGGTGAGCTCTCTTAGTCACCGGGCAGATAAAAATAGGGCTCCTGACAATATAAATTTTTTATTTTCATGCTCAAACTAGGAATTGCTAGAGGCAATTTTGTTTCTTTTATTTTGTTTGAAATGATTCATAGCTTTTGATATGTGTTTGACAACATTTTTCTGTTTCTATGGTTTGGTCATGCATAGGTTGTTCAATGTGGATAAATTGATACGAGTTAGACCTGCTATTACTTGGTTAGCAGCCATGAATTAGTTTTTATCATTGATGTAATTAATTAATGTTGTAAGAAATATGCACAGTGGTAACAATGTTAAATGAAAATATTGATTAGAATTGAAGTCATGGAGAAGCCCTTGATTCGTTCAAGTGTTTAAGCAATTGATTAGTGGTTTGAATAATATGGAGAGAGGAGCAATTCATACTTCAGGTTAGATCAGTATCTTGCGTCTATTACATTGATTGCCTCCTTTAGAATTTAGCGGCTTTAAAGTGTATTTATTGGTCATGCATTCTCTAGAGTTTTTTTCCTCTTTTTTTTTCTTTTTCATTTATATGTTAAGTTGTACTATTGATTTCTTACTTGGAACTTTTTGGCATTGTACATGTGTATCCCTTCATACTGGCAGGTTTCAAAATATTGACAATGGGGAAAAGGAAGCGCGTGCTTAATAATAAGAAGTTAAAAAAATTAGAGGGAGGTGAGGGCACTGATAATACTAGCACGGCTGCGCTAGTTCATGTAAGTGGAACTTTGACTGCATCTAAAGATAGGAGTGAGGATGTATCTACTAGTGAAGAAAAAAATTGTGAAGAAGTCAAACCGGGTGCTTCTCTTAATAATAATAATAGTAATCCACTTCAGAATGAAAGAGAGGATATGTTGAATGAATCTGAAATGAATAGCTTTCCAAGAAAGAGGGGAATTCGAAGTAAGAAGCTTAGAAAGGTCAATGAAGCCGAGAAGGCTGCAGAGGTTGAAACTGCTAGTTTGTGTGGTAGTGATGCAACTGAAGCTGCAAGAAAGAGTATTAACGAGGCTAGTTCTTATGGTGAATTCACGGAGAAGTCTCATACTGTTGAAGCAGATGATGCTAATGTTACTACTAAGGTTATTTCTTCTGGTGAATCTATGGAGAAGTATCCTACTGCTGAAGCTGATGATGCGAATCTTTCCAATTTTATATCTTCTGACGAATTCGTGGATAAGTCTCCTACTGTTGAAGCTGATGATGCTAACCTTACCAAGGTCATATCTTCTAGTGAATCCGTGGAAAAGTCTCATATTGTTGAAGCGGATGATGTTAATGCTGCCAAAAATATATCCTTGGGGGAATTTGTTGAGAAGTCATATACCGTTGAAGTGGATGATGTTAATGTTACTGAGGCTGTTGCAAAGATGGAGAATAAGGAAATGCACTCTGGTGAAAATGGAATTGCAGGGTTCATTTTCATGTGCAGCGAAAAGACAAAATGTGACTGCTACAGGTTTCGTGTGTTTGGGCTTCCTGCTGGGAAATTGGAAATTGTAAAAAAGATTAGGAAAGGCACAAAGCTATATCTGTTTGACTTCAATTTGAAAATCCTATATGGTATATATACTGCAATTGGTGAAGGCGACAAGGGCTTGGAACCAAATGCCTTTGGTGGTGCCTTCCCTGCACAGGTAGCCATTAATTTATTGACATATAAAACTTCTTTCATGGAAAATGATCCACTAGAAGCGATCTTCTGCACAGAATTCTCTATAATGGAAAAGGATTTTACATTTTCTTAATTCTATATCACAACAGTTTATACTTGTATATGCTTTCAATTTCCGTGATTTGCGAATCAGAATTAGAGATATGCTTGTCCTTTTTTTTAAAAAAATTCCTGATCTATCATTGTCCACTTTGAATTGTTCTGTTTAGATCATACATTTGGTTGATCACATTCTTTTCATTTACTTGAAAGATTTGAAAAAATGAAGAACAACATCAATTGAAGATGGAAGGAGCTGGTCAAAAAAGGATATCAAGAATACGTGAAACATTGTGAAGAATTGCCTTGACATTATGGGAAAGGATTTATGTGTCAACCATAGTGATTACTTGACTGTGATCATGACCTGGCTGATTTGAAAATTTTGTTTTTTAAAGGACATGGAAAGCCTTGGTGGTTGTGGAATATGGAGAAAGAGTGAGATTGGTGATGGAAAAGGGAATAAGAACAGAAATAAGCGGTGAGGAAATGTAGGAGTAGATGGAGAGTTACAAGATTGTGGAAGGGATGTGAGGAGATGAATTAGAAAAGAGAACAAACAATGAAGAAGATTATACGGAAATGTAGATAGGAAGAACGGACAAGATAAGCAGGTTAAGAGGAAGGGAATGGGATGAAAGATATGAACTGAAGGTTGTGCATTGCCCAAAAGGAACATAAGCTGGCATTTTTTGTATGTTTATCTCAATGCAAACTTACTCATTACATGATGCAGATATCTATAGTAATTTCCTATTTTAGTAGGATTCTAATATAATCAAATTACTCTTTTAATTGAGTCCTAGTTTAGGTATATTACTTTATTTAGGAAAAGATTTTTTATCCCGTTTTTTATTAGGGTAAGACTTTGATTGGCTTGTAGCTTTCCTTTTCACAAACATATTGTAAGCCTATTTAAAGGCATGAAGATCAATGAAAAGGTAGTCAATGTTTTGGTGAAAAAAATACCTTGTGTCTCTGTTGATGGAGATTTTTCGTTGGTGCTGAAGCCAACAAAGCCCGGTGGTGAATCCGGTGGTTACTGTGCGGTGGTGATTCCGGCAGTGCCTTCTGGTGGTGATTCCAGAAGATGTCTTACCGCCCTCCATATCCTTCTGTCCGCTATGCTATCATCTCATCTC
This sequence comes from Houttuynia cordata, assembly GCA_039654745.1. Lineage (NCBI taxonomy): Eukaryota > Viridiplantae > Streptophyta > Magnoliopsida > Piperales > Saururaceae > Houttuynia > Houttuynia cordata. Next base: position 7,859,723 of record CM077504.1, read on the forward strand.
CTAAGTTTATTTGTTCCATATTATTTTGTTGACAATGTGGACACCTCCTTGCTGTACTATACTTTGGTACTTCTTATGGACTGCTAAAAGTGATTTGTAGTTAAATGATGGCGACAAAATATATATTTCACCAAGCATAACAACCTCACAACCAGGAATATGATTGCTTTTTTTTTAATTGATTGATACTGCTTATTGCTGGAGTATATAACTAAACATTACTGTACTCTGCCTTATCTTTAGTTCTTCTATTTGTAATCTTTCCCCGTGGTTGGACCATTGATGAGACAATTATATACACAACAGAGGACAGCACAAAGTTTTGTTACTGATCCCATATATTTAATTTATTATGATACTCTCAAACTCTAGCCGGCTGGTGGTACTTTCTCCTAGATTGGCCCTGCTCTGTCTTTTTTCTTGGGCATATGGTCTCTCGATTCTTTTTATGAATAAGCTGACTTTCTCCCAGATTGGCCCTTGCTGTCTTTTTCTGAGACATAAATTCCCGCCTATATAAAAAGTTATGATAGGATGAACCCCACAACTGGGATCAACCTAATGTCAGTTGTTGTGGCCATTGGTTAGATTTTTGTTGCTCTGTTGATGTTATTCGAATGCTTATGTATATATTTCTGTTTCTAAGTGTGCTGTGTGTATTTGACTAAATCTTGAACTTGAAATGGACAAGCTGAGCTCGAGCTACATTTTACCATGTGATATAAAGAATCGTATTTTATTAATATTAATTTTCATGAATATTAATTTATCATCATAATATTGCAAAGATGAAGCATTGATAGGAGTATAAGGGGATCCGAGTTGAGATCGAGCTCAGCTCTACTTTGACTGAGCTTGACTCAGTTTTCTGAATTGATATGAGCTTAAGGGGGCCAAAATTATGCTTGATTCAGCTTTTTGATGAAGTTTGATTGTGCAGACAATTGAAGTGCTATCTGACAATGATTTCTACTGATATTTATTGAAATTACAACATGATTTCTTGACTTTGTCTAGGTAAAATTTGAAATTTGTAAGGAGTGTATACCGCTGCCAGAGAGAGTCTTTAAGCAGGCCATTAAGGTGAATTACTGGGGAAACAAATTCAATCCGGAGCTCAATCATGAACAGGTGATCTATGTGTGGTAGTGTGAATTTTACATATTTATATGTCATAGCTAAACAGATCAAAGCTTTGGATGCAGCTATAAATTTTATTCAATATGTTGCAGGTGAGAAAACTGTCTGCATTGTTTCAGCAAATTCCTTCTCCTCAGAGGGCATTGTCACCTCCTCCCTTGGGTACCAGTCAACATTTGGAATCTCAAATTGCACCTCGAACAGGATTGCCACCTCCAGATGGCACTGGACAGCATTTTGCACAATCACATATTCTGCGTTCATATGTTGCTGGAGTGCCTCTTAGAAGGAGAGGGTCTCCTCTGTTGAGTACCAATCAACATGTGGAACCTCACATTGCACCTCAAACAGGATTGCCACCTCTAGATGGGGCGGGGCAGCATTTTTCACAGTCACATCTTCCTCACCCATATGTTGCTGGTGCGCCTGTTGGGAGAACAGGGTCTTCATCTTTGGGTACCAATCAACATTTGGAACTTCAGATTGCACCTCAAACAGGATTGCCTCCTCTAGATGGGGCCGAACAGCATTTTGCACAGTCACATCTTCCTCACTCATATGTTGCTGGAGCGCCTCTTGGGAGAGTAAGGTCTTCTTTTATGGGTACCAGTCAACATTTGGAACCTCGGATTGCACCTCAAACAGGATTGCCTCCTCTAGATGTGGCCGGACAGCATTTTGCACAATCACATCTTCCTCAACCATATGTTGCTGGAGCGCCTCTTGGAAGGGCAGGTATTCAAATTATGCCAGAAGGCCGACGCCCTGTTCACCCTTATGTATCTGCTGCGAACCTTGCTTCGTCTCGACGATTTGAGCCACGTCATATAGTGATCCGTGATCATGGGACTTTACAGCATGATCCTTACCATAGGTATGTCAATTGACTTTTATGAAGTTTAATGGAAGAAAATCTTTACCCTTTCTGTGATTGAGACCACATGCTGCCTTGCTGAAGTATGCAGGATGTAGTCGCACAGCTTTGGTTCTTTAACTGTGTTGTTTTGGAGAGTAAACAGTGATCTGCTAAACGCCTTTTCTTGAAGGAATCAGGGCCTCCAAAGTACCCCGATGCCCTCTTTTTAAATCTTTTTTTTGGTGGTGAACTGATGGCCCTTCTACAGTTCTACTTGTGTTTTTTTCTTTCCTTTTCTTACGTTCTTCTTTACTTGTTGAAATGTGGGATTTAAATGGGAGCATGGGACATAGAAGGGAGCTTTCTAGGTATTAAAAGGAGTTGCATGGAACATTACCCGGACTTGGTTATTACAAAGTTCAACATTGTTGTCTTTTTCTATCATCTCTTATAATTTTCGTTCCCTGCTTCTATTCTCAAAGGTATGGAACTGAAGTGTCTCAAATTGGCGCGAGGGGTTATACGGTTGCTGTTGCTGAAGGGCTACGTCATCAGGCATATGCTGGTGGGAGGGGGAGTGAAATGATCATCCCTAGAAATGGGCAACCTCAAGTTGGTTTCCAAGTGCCACTGTACGATAATTCCAGTCTGCAATATCCAAGCACTGGTCTTGCCGCTCAATCATCCATCAACATGAACAGCACGCAATCAAGAGGGCCTGATCCGTCTCTGAATTACTATACAGGTGCTGCTCCTTGGTACCAGAGCAGATGACTGCTTCAGCATAAAGAGCCCTGCATCAAGAGGGGTCCGATTTTGTTTTTCTTGAAGAGAATGGACTTCTCGGTTGACAAAAGATCAACAGAGATGAAGCTTCCAAAGAGCGTCCTCGCAGTCGGCATTGGTGAAGGCCCGTTGAGGAAACAGTCTGTGTAATAGTTCCAAGTAGATTGCAAATGCTTCCTTGGCTGTTCTTTGTAGAAGCTTGTTTTGTTTGTTCTCAAAGTATTCAGAAATGGGCTCATTTTTTGTGGGGAGAAATTCACTTTTTAAACGTGAACTTCACTTCTATTCCCTTGTACATAATTGTGTCATGCGACGCCCACTTTCTGAACAGCCTGGCTTGTTGCTTGCCTGGGCAAGCGCTGCAGTCTTTTTCAATGCGTTAAACTCTTCCTTAAACATAACATATCCATTATTCTGTTGAATCCTTATCACTGGTATGGCCTTGTGTTTATAAAAACAAACGACTGACCGAAAATATCCATAACATAGGGATATGAAAGGCTTGCTGAAAATAAAAGAAAGAAAAATCAGTACTTTGAAAGGAGTTAGTCATTTGACCTGTAAGGCTGTAACATCAAGGTTAACCAAATTAGATTAAGCGTTTATTGTACACACCTCCATCCAATGAAGCCTGACTGCATTTAAAAAAACACCGTTCATTTAATGGCTTACTTTGATCTCTCACGACCTACCATTACTTTATAAACAGAGAGAATGAAACAAATTCCCATAGTCCAAAAAAACAAAGTATAGATAAAAAATGAACTTACGAAGTACTTTACAACCTTCAATACTGTGTCTTGTACTCTATCCATTAAAAAAAATAGAAAAAACTTCTTTGTACACAAAAAAATGAGATTTTTCCATATTACCTGGCCAATGAGCCCGGAATGCCATTTTGCACTCCCGCCCAACCCTAAACCCTTTATGTTTTACCCCCTCTGTGCCACACCTCATTTTACACAAGTAGTGATCATACGACGAGGAAGTTCCTTTTCACTGGCAGATACGGCTGCCACAAACATTTTCGATAGCTTTCTTGGGTTAGGCGACCTCTTCTATTTGCGAGCAGGCAGAAGAAGCTCGCCAACGCTGCCCGAAGAAGCACTTTCATAACCTCCTCATTCTATTGTGGAAGTGGTTCGACAGGTTAGAATCATTATCTTTTTTCTCACACGTTTTAGGAACGAAAAATATTGAAATTTTGCACAGAGAAGTACTTGTGACCGAGTGGCAAACTACTCTTTGCAAATTTGTTATCCCCATAAGAAGGTGTCTTAAGGGATTTGAGATATCTTCATAGGGAGAAAGAGGAGAAAAAATATAGAAGAATGAAAAAAAAAGGGTCAAAATAGATCAGAAATGAGGGAGATATGACGAAATTGAATGTTGCACTCAAATCGTGTATTTTAAATACACGATAGCATTGTTATCGTGTTCTCAATGTCACGACACCACTGCTATCGTATCCTCAATGACACGACACCACTGCTATCGTGTCGTCGATGACATGATCCCACTGTTATTGTGTAATCGAGTATACGATACTATCATGTCATTGAGAACACGATACCACTGCTATTGTGTGAGTACATGATAGTAGATCAAAATTCAATGAGTCATATCTCCCTAATTTCTTATCTATTTCTGCCCATTCTTTTTGCGTGCACGATATTTGAATTATAGATATTATGTGTTCTTGACAATATTTCGTGTTTCTATCTTAGGTGGTGACTGGTAATAATGAAAAAAATAGTTGTTTGTCTACACTACGTTAGATTATTTGGAAGTCCACATGAGTACGTAGGTGGAAAAGTGAAGCTGATAACCATTGACATACGGGTAAAGTTCTTAGATATGTTGATTCAAGTTGAATAAAAATTAGGATGCAAGTCTACAATGGGTAACCTATCCCTCAAATATCTAGTTGCATCAGCATCTCCACGCATATCATACGCCCTGGGGGATGATGAAGATCTGGAATTTGTCTTTAACATTCATAAGAAAGCAAGTAGGGAAGTGTTGGAGTTGTATGTAGAGAGGACTTCTAGTGTCAATAAGGAGAGGATATCCCTACCAGATCAACCCATTCATTTGACATATGATGATCAATCTGAGTATGAAGAATTTCTAAACGTGGCTGCAACAAAACTATCCACGTGGAAAGGGAAGAATATTGTTGTATATGATAACCAGGAATCATTGGGTGTAGAGTTTATTCATATTGAAGAAGATGGAGGTTGGGATTGGGGGATTGAGTATAATTGGATGAGGAGGCAGAGACATACGAGGGCAAGGTGATGTTGAACGGTAGTTTGCAAGCAGCCAACTATGGGGCTCAACTTGTGTTAGGGGTTCGGTTTAAAAGCATAAAATCTTTCAAGAGAACTCTTGTTGATTTGGTAATAAAGAGGAAGTTCACTTATACTGTGGTTGATGAGAATAAGGATACATTTGCTGCAAAGAGCAAGGAAAATGGGTTCAAGTGGTATATTCGGGCGTCATAGAAGTTAGGCGTTGTTAGCGTCATAAGGAGGTTGTGCAACTTTTAGGTTCACAGACTTCTCAGATGAGTCTATTCGTCTGCGCCTTTTCCCCTTCTCTTTGAAGGACAAGGTATGGTTGAATTCTCTTCCCGTTGATTCTATCACAACATGGAATATATTGGTGAACAAATTTTTGTCCAAATTCTTCCCAATGGCCATAACTAATGAATTAAAAAGAGATATCACTGACTTCATGGAAGATGAAAATGATAAATTTTATGAGAGCTGGGAAGATTTAAAGACTTGTTACTAAAATGTCCACATCATGAGTTTGAAACATGGAGGTTAATTCAGCACTTTTACAATGGTTTAACTCAAACACATCGCAATATGATTGAATCAATGAATGGCGGTGAGTTCTTAGACTTAGGAGGTGAAACTGCGTATAATTTCTTAGAACGATTAGCTGAAAGGTCCCAACAATGGGATTTTGCAAGTCATAGGGAGAGACAACATCAAGCTCCTAAGAAGGGAGGTCTCTACGAGATCAAAGAGGACGTAGATGTTAAGGTCAAACTCGATGTGCTAACCAAGAAAATAGATGCCCTAAGTTTGAACCAAAGCGTTAATGCCCTCAACATGAATGAAGCATGCTCTGTGTGTGCTAGCCCGATGCATACATCTTTGAACTGCCCTTCAATGAATACTTATCCAGAGGGTTATGCAGAACAAATCAATGTTCTAAACAATTATGGGAAGCCGACAGGAAATCCCTTCTCTGAAATCTACAATTCAGGATGGAGAAATCATCCAAATTTCTCTTGGAGACAGAATCAACCACCTATGAATGTCGGTGGGCAGCCCATGCACCCATGCATAATCAGTTTAGGCAGAACAACCCACCTTATCCAGCTTTCTCTCAACCTCCTACCCAATATCAACAACTTGCCACTCAATCTGAGGGTCTTATATAAAAACAATCATCATTAGAAAACACTCTAAAATCTTTCATGCAATCTACAAGACAAGTTATTCAGTCAACCAACCAAGCTATGCTTGAAATGAAAAACTCTACACACATGAACACTCAAGCAATTCTAAGTTAGAGACTCGGGTTGGTCAATTGGCTACTCAATTAGCAGAAAGAGAGAGAGAGAGGGAGATTCCCTAGTCAACCTGTGCTCAACAAAAAAGGTCAATTCTCCATTGGTAGTAGCTCAAATTCTTCATAGAATGAAGAACATATTCAATCAATTATCTCCCTTAGGTCTGGAAAACAAGTTGATAATAAAACTGAAGTAGTTGAACAAGAAGAAAGTGAAAACACTAAGACTGAAATAAGGACTAAAGAAATTAATTCTTCTCCAATTGCTGGCAGTGATTCTTCACCTAGGAATTTTGTACCTGGGGCACCATATCCGCAAAGACTAGTCAATCTTAAAAAAGCTGCACAATTTGGAGATATTTAAGAAGTGTTTAAACAAGTGCAAATAAACATTCTTTTTCTGGATGCAATTCAAAAAGTGCCTTCATATGCAAAATTTTTGAAAGATCTAGTATCTGTAAAAAAGAAAAACAATGTTCCTAATAAAGCATTTCTAGCAGAACAAGTCAGCTATGTCATTGAGTGTAAATTTCCCATCAAATATAAGGACCATGGATGTCCCACAATTTTATGCATGATAGGGAAACATCAAATTGAGCGAGCCTTGTTAGATCTGGGGGCAAGTGTGATTTTATTGCCCTACTCTGTGTATGTGCAATTAGGTATGGGAGAGCTAAAACCCACTTCAATGACACTTCAATTAGCTGACCGTTCGGTTAAAATCCCTCAAGGTGTTGTTGAGGATGTTTTGATTAAGGTTGATAAATTTTATGTCCCTGTGGACTTTGTTGTCCTTGATACTCAACCTATTCGAAACATAAGTGGGGAAATACCTGTCATTTTGGGTCATCCATTTCTAGCTACATCTAATGCTATCATTAATTGCAGAAATAGAGTGATGCAAATTTCTTTTGAGAATATGAAGGTGGAATTGAACATTTTTTACATCAGTAAACAACCACCTAACATGGATGATGTGAATGAAATAAACCTGGTTGAAACACTTGTCCATGAAATATTTCTTCAAACACATTCCCAAGATCCCTTAGAGGCATGCTTAACACATTTTGGTTGTGAATTTTATATCAATTAGTCAATTGAACAAGAGAACTCATTGCTTGAGTCTGTACCTCTGATGAGTACTGAACGGTGGCAACCAAAAGTGGAGCCTCTTGCATTATCATCATCACCAAGAATTCCATCTAGCGTTGAGCCACCTAAGTTGAACCTAAAACCATTGCCTGATACTCTAAAAAATGCTTATTTAGGTTCTGCTGATTCCTTACATGTCATTATTGTATTTGACCTAGATGTGGCTCAAGAGCGTAAATTACTAGATGTTCTTGTAAAGCACAAAGAAGCCATAGGGTAGACCATTGCTAATATTAAAGGCATCAGTCCCTCTGTTGTTATGCATAGAATTCATTTGGAGGATGATGCCATGCCTTCTTGTGAATCCTAAATGCGTCTTAACCCTGTAATGCAGGAAGTGGTTCGAGCTGAAATCCTAAAGCTTTTGGATGTAGGAGTTATCTATCCAATCTCTGATAGTAAATGGGTAAGTTCTGTTCAAGTTGTGCCAAAAAAATCTGGCATAACTGTTGTGAAGAATGATGCTGATGAGTAAGTACCAACTCGAGTTCAAACAGGATGACAAGTTTGTATTGATTATAGGAAGTTGAATGCTTTGACAAGAAAAGATCATTTTCCCCTTCATTTCACTGACCAAATGCTGAAGAGGTTAGCGGGACATGAATATTATTGCTTTCTTGATGGTTATAACCAAATTCCCATAGCCCTTGAAGACTAAGAAAAGACCACTTTCACGTGTCCTTTTGGTACCTTTGCCTACAGTCGCATGCCATTTGGGTAACGCAATGCACTTGCTACCTTTCAAAGGTGTATGTTGAGTATTTTCTCTGATATGGTAAAGCGATTTCTAGAGGTATTCATGGACGATTTTTCTGTCTTTGGGTCTAATTTTGATGAATGTTTTCACCACCTATCATTAGTGTTAGTACGGTGTAAAGAGAAGAATCTGGCACTTAGCTGGGAGAAATGTAATTTTATCCTTCAAAAAGAAATTGTTCTTGGGCATATTATATCTCATAGAGGCATTGAAGTTGATAAAGCTAAAACTGATTTGATTTCACATCTTCCGCCACCGCGAACTGTTAAAGAAATCAGATCATTTTTGGGCCATGCGGGATTTTACAGAAGATTCATTAAAGACTTTAGCAAAATTTCAAGACCTTTATGTAATCTTCTTGCAAAGGATACACCATTTGTCTTTGATGATGCTTGCAATAATGCCTTTCAGAAATTGGAGCCTACCTTTTGAAATCATGTGCGATGCCTCTGATTATGCTATTGGTGTTGTGTTGGGGCAGCGCATTGATAAACTTCCCCATGTGATTTACTATGCCAGTAAAACATTGAATGATGCTCAACTTAATTATTCTACAACTGAAAATGAGTTGTTGGTAGTAGTCTTTGCCTTAGATAAGGTTTGGTCTTATTTATTAGGATCGAAGGTCTATATCTATTCGGATCATACTGCATTGAAGTATTTTTTATCTATAAAAGATGCAAAACCTCATCTTCTTCAATGGATATTGTTGCTACAAGAATTTGATATTGAAATTAGAGATAAGAAAGGCTATGAAAATGTTGTAGCTGACTACTTATCTAGGTTGATAGTGGATTTCATTGAGGAATCATTGCCCATAACTGAATCTTTTCCTGATGAGCAATTACTTGTAGTGTCCCAGTTGCCTTGGTTTACTGACATAGTTAATTATCTGGTAACTGAACAAATTCCATCTCATTGGTCTTCCCAAGATAGGTTCAAATTTTTGTCTAGGGTTAAGTATTTCTTTTGGGATAATCCATACTTTTTCAAATATTGTCTTGATCAGATTATTAGGAGATGTATTCCTAAACATGATCAACAAAGCATCATTTCCTTTTGTCATGATCAAGCTTGTGGTGGCCATTTTAGTTCAAAAAAGACTGCTGCAAAGATTTTGCAGTGTGGATTTTATTGGCCTACTATTTTCAAAGACTGTCATGCTTATTGTTTAGCATGTGAAAGATGTCAGAAGTTAGGAGCACTTTCACGCAGTAACATGATGCCTTTAACCCCAATCCTTATTGTAGACCTTTTTGATGTATGGGGTATTACTTTATGGGACCTTTCCGTAACTCTTTTGACAATCTTTATATCCTTGTGGGGGTGGACTATGTCTCTAAATGGGTAGAGGCAGTAGCATGGTTGTTCCCATCCCATACATTTTTTTCCCAGAGAGTCTAGGTGGGAGATATTGAAGAGAAGGCTGGGAACATTAATTTGCAATCCTCTGTGGTCTCACATTAAATCCTTGGCAGAATCTGCAACATCACCTAATGAGTGAACTAATAGCTGTGTCTAGCTGAAGACGTTAAACTTAGCGCTGCTGGGAGGCAACCCAAAATTTTTGGAATTTTTAGTTTTGTGTTTATTACTTATTTTTCTATTATTGTGCTTCACTTGTTCTTTTTCTTTTGATAGATAATACAGCTTTCCAGTGGAGCCGCGGTACTTCTTTCCTTCTCACTTCTATTTATTTTCCTCAGTACTTATTTCATATTGTTTTACATTGAGGACAATGTTTTATGCAGGTTTGGGGGTGTAGGAAGATATTTGCTTAGGATGCTTAGTTATTTTCTTACTTATTTTAAATTTTAAAAAAAATAAAAATAAAAAGAAATATATAAAAAAATATAGTTTTTAGGTTGTTTGCTAGTATTTTCACAGGTTTTGATAGTTTATCCCTTCGTGACGCATACTTCAATTTTTAAGAGATTAATTTACATTGGAAGTGTGAGTAAGTATATTGGAGGATAGAAACACTTGGATCAAGTGCTTGAGCTAATAAAACTCACTCACACACATCAGTTACATAAAGTAATACCTTCTAGAGATTTGTTGAATACTAATATTCAGTGGGATGTCTTTAGTAAGAGTCATTGGTTGATATGTGGTTGTCTGTTGAGCTTAAAAGATCATGATAGACTATTTACTTGGCAATTGCAAGGGTTTGGAACCAGAAATAGGTTGAGAGTATAATACAGCCTGGACAAAATAAGATGCTTGAAAATATATATGCTGAAAAAATTGTGAAATAATGAGAAAACAAAAAGGAAGAAAGGGGCTGCCTCGGGCCCGAAGCGGTCTATACTTAAACCCTAATGCCCTAAGCCAATTAGCTGGGAGTCATTGGCCTGAGTCATTGCTAAACCTAAGCATCCTGAAGTCAGGCCTTACACAGTTCGATTAAAAAAAAGTCTATGGTGTATTATCATCTCAAATCTAGAATGTTGGACCTGAAGGAGGCACTGATGTAAATTTTAATATAGTACTCGCAAGCGCACGAATCTAATGCAAAATAATGGCTACGAGGTCGATCCCTCAGAGACTTAGTAAGATATTCAACCTAATTCTAAGAGTATGTAACAAGCAACAATGAAATGAAAAGTTATAATTTTTATTTTCTAATTAAGCAATCAGATGTTCAACTAAACTTAAAACACAGAAATTGGCTAAATAAAAGATAAAATAATAAAAAGCCTGTTTGCTGTTTTCGATCCGTATGCAATCCCGTCCTACTTTCCTCTTTCCTCCATCTTCTACAACAATCTCTCGATTGCACGCCTCAACAGTTTTACTCTTTCTCTCGATTGCACGCCTCCTACCCTTCCGACGTTGGCGAGAATTTCGTGTCTTCTCTTACTCCTACAAAAAGGCAAAACACTAATAAGCAACAAAAATTAAACTAAATTAAATTGAAACTAAACTACTCTAAGAATTTGGTAAATTATCCTACGTAGTCCCCGGCAACGGCGCAAAAAACTTGATGTAAATTTTAATATAGTACTCGCAAGCGCACGAATCTAATGCAGAATAATGGCTACGAGGTCGATCCCTCAGAGACTTAGTAAGATATTAAACCTAATTCTAAGAGTATGTAACAAGCAACAATGAAATGAAAAGTTTTAATTTTTATTTTCTAATTAAGCAATCAGATGTTCAACTAAACTTAAAACACAGAAATTGGCTAAATAAAAGATAAAATAATAAAAAGCCTGTTTGCTATTTTTGGTTCGTATGCAATCCCGTCCTGCTTTCCTCCACCTTCTGCAACAATCTCTCGATTGCACGCCTCAACCGTTTTACTCTTTCTCTCGAACAGAATAAAATAGTCCCCAATTCCAGCCAAAGCAAAGCAGCCCCGAAATCAGATCAGTCAATCCTCTCCAGCACCAGTTCCTCTCAAATCCAACCCAGCAGTTCCTCTCACCCATTTTGACTCAGCTCCTTTCTCTCTCCTCCTTCAACGAAAACCAGTCAGTTTTGCTTCACTCTCTCGAGCAAAAGCAATTCAGACTTATCTGCAGCAGCCCTTTCCTCAGCACGAGCAGATCAGTTCCTCTCTACTCTGCCTCTCGACAGAAACTGGCTTCCCTTCTCCACAGCCGGCCACCAAGCCCGATTGCAGCAGCTCCTCCTCTTCTGCATAGCCGGAATAGCGCCCAGAAAACAGAGCTCCACTTCTCCTCCTGCCCAGCCAGTACCTTCTCTTCTCTGCCTCTCTTCTCTGCCTCTCGACAGAGCTACTCCACCAAAAGTCCTCTCTTTTTTTTCGTTCCCAGCCAAATCGAAACTCTTTTGCTCAGTAGACCTCCAGAACAGAGCCCAGCCTTACCTTCTCTGCTCAGTCGGCCTCCAGAACTCCTCAGCACAGTCTTCACCTTCCGGCCTCCCTGTCCTCTCAATTCCGGCCACCAACAACCTCTCCTCCAACCACCACAGCACAGCCGCCGACCCTCTTCCACAGACAGAACAGCGCCACAGCACGAAGCCGCCGACCCTTCTTACAGACCTCCTCTTTTCCTTCAAGACCCCCCTTCTCTCGAACTGTTCTGTTTTTTTATAGGCGGCTAAGCCAACCAACATCCCCAAATCGAGCACGATTCCAAATTGGAACTTTCCAAAGCAAGAATTTCCCAAATAGAGACATTTTTTTCTCTGTTCAAAATCCTCACTTCGCCGGTTTGTTTTTCTCCATCGCCGTTGCTCCGCCGTCTCAATCCACCACCACAGTAGCCTCGCCGCCGAGTCGCCTCGCCGCCGAGTCGCTGGAAACGACGTCACATCGCCTCCTCTTCCACCGGTGCTCGAACAGAGAGCTCGAGCTCTCTGTTCTGGATAACGCCCGAGCCATTGGCTCAGGCCTTTCTCTTTTTTTTTTTTTTTTTTTATTTCCTCCGAACTGAACCATCGGCTAAACCAGTGAACCAGTTCTCTTTTTTCATTTTTTTCTTTTCATTGGGTTAAAACTCGTCGTAGTAATCTCAGCCACTGGATATAATCTGAACGGATCTTCACTTAAAATCAAAACCCGTCTTCTTCCTTAGATGTACGCCAACGGCTTAGATATTTTCTGTGCGTGATGTCACTATTTTAACTAAATAGGCTCTTCAAAACCCGCCAGCGTCTCCTTAATCATTGGATTTTCGATCTTTTCACAGAAGCTGTTTGACGTGCGTCACTTTTGGTGATGTGAATTTCGAACCTTAAAACCTGCATAAATAAAATTAAATCTTACTTAGACGCATAATAAAATATAAATCTGCTAAATCCAATTAATGCATCTAAATAACTCAATTAAGCGCATTTAATTACTAAACTCTTAATTATTCACTTAACACTGATAAACATTAATTATCCTTATTTTAACTACAATTACGACTAACATATAGGTAGAAAGGCATATAAAAATGTGTATATTTTGCATATATCAAATACCCCCAAACCTACATTTTGCTAGTCCTCGAGCAAAACAAAACAAAACAAAACAACAACAAAGAAATCTAACTAATCCACTTCCGCAGGAAATCGCAATTGCATTTAGCGTATGCAATAAGCCTTTTAAACCCCCAGGTGTCCCTGGCTGGACGAGTGATGTCTCGTGAGGGTTTGCAGCCATGCTACCCCCAAACATGTATTTATGAAATAAGCCTATTTAATCTAAGTGTAAAAAGAAAATAGAAAATTACTACAAAACAAACAATCCTAATATCCCTTCGAATGCAAACTGCAATGTTTAAGAAAATCAACCACATGTACTTGGATTTATAATCAACTGGAATATAGAAGCCCTCAAGTAAGTGGTTTTATTCTACACTTTCATCTTGGAAATTTCTGCTCAATATGATATAGCATGATACTTTATATAGTAAAAGTGTAGAACATTGTAGCAATACATTCTAAATCTCTATTTTATACAGATCCAGTGTGACCCATTAACCAAAGAACATCAGAATCAACACAGTCGTCGTAATCTTTAGGTTCATGATAGCACAAATCTGCGCGCCTCCTTCGGGTCCAACATTCTAGATTTGAGAGGATAATGCACCATAGACTTTCTTTTTTTTTTTTCTGTTTTTTTTTTCGCTAGGACTGTGTAAGGCCTGACTTCAAGATGCTTAGGTTTAGCAATGACTCAGGCCAATGACTCCCAGCCAGTTGGCTTAGGGCATTAGGTTTTAAGATGGACCGCTTCGGACCTGAGCATCAGCCTAAGTTAATCCTATAAAGTCAAGCAACCCCTTTCTTTCATTCATTTCTCCGCATTTTTTCAATTTTTTTTCTTTTCAGCATTCATATTTTCAGCAATCTTTATTTCGTCCAGGCTGTATTATACTCTCAACCTATTTCCGGTTCCAATCCCTTGCCATAGCCAAGTAAATGGTCTATCATGATCTTTTAAGCTCAACAGACAACCACATATCATCCAATGACTCTGACTAAAGACATCCCACTGAAAATTAGCATTCAACAAATCTCTAGACGGTATTACTTTATGTAACTAGTGTGTGTGAGTGAGTTTTATTAGCTCAAGCACATGTTCCAAGAGGACTGTAACAGAAAGATACTGCTCAGTTAAGTTCTCTATCCTCCAGTATACTTACTCATACTTCCAATGCAAATTAATCTCCTAAAAATTGAAGTATGCATCATAAAGGGATAAACTATCAAAACCTAAGAAAAAAATACTAACAAACAACCAAAAACTAAGTAAATTATTATGGGTTTTTTTTCAAAATTTTTTTTGATTTTTTTATTTGAATTTTTTTTTTGAAATGAAAAGAAACCAAAGGAATACTACTTTTCTTTTCTACACCCCCAAACCTAAACTAAACATTGCCCTCAATATTTACCAAAATAAATATCACAATGACTAGTAAAAGAAAAGGAGTGTAACGAAAGAAATCACCTGAATGGAGAAGCCTCATGGTAGATGTAGATCATTGAAACATACAAACTAAGAATGAGGAGTAAGTATAGAATATGGAAACATAAAAGACACCCCCAAACCTAGATTGTAGCATCCCCACACATGTATCAACAACCTAAAAATTAAACAACAAAAAAGGAAACAATCAAGAAACAAGAATTTGGGTTGCCTCCCAAGAGCGCTAAGTTTTACGTCTTCAGCCAGACGTAACCAAAAAATCATGCAGGAGCATTAGGTTCATCCAAATCTAGAACAATCTCCTCCCTTTCAGTAAAACCTTCTAAATATAGTTTCAATCTTTGACCATTAACTTTGAAAATAGTTCCATCTTTAGGGTTTTGAATGTCAACCGCCCCATGGGAAAATACTTTGTGTACAATGAAAGGTCCAGACCATCGGGAACGGAGCTTTCCTGGGAAGAGATGTAACCTGGAGTTATAGAGCAAAACTTTTTGACCGGGCTCAAATGACTTCCTCAGGATTGACTGATCATGAAAAACTTTGGTCCTCGCTTTATAAATCTTCGCATTCTCATAAGCCTCATTACGAATTTCGTCTAATTCATTGAGTTGCAATTTGCGAAGTGATCCAGCCTTGTCCATATCAAAATTAAAAGTTTTGATGGCCCAATAAGCATGATGTTCCAATTCCACAGGTAAGTGGCAAGGTTTTCTAAATACAAGTCTATAGGGAGACATTCCAATCGGTATCTTAAATGCAGTACGGTAAGCCCACAATGCATCATTTAATCTTTCAGACCAATCCTTTCGGTCGGGATGAACCGTTTTCTCAAAAATGCATTTAATTTCCCTATTTGAAACTTCAATTTGCCCACAAGTTTGCGGATGATATGGGGTGGAAATTTTATGAGTAATGGAGTACTTTTTCAGAAGTGATTCAAAAGCTTTATTGCAAAAATGTGTACTACCATCACTTATAATTGCACGAGGGGTTCCAAAACGAGAAAATATGTTCTCTTTCAAGAAACGAACCACCACTTTGTGATCATTTGTTTTGCAGGGAATTGCCTCAACCCATTTGGAAACATAATCTACTGCAATAAGGATATAGAGATAATCAAACGATGGAGGAAATGGGCCCATGAAGTCAATACCCCAAACATCAAAAAGTTCAATAATCAGAATGTTTGTAAGGGGCATCATGGACCTACGTGATAGTGTACCCATACGTTGGCATCTGTCACATTTTGTGCAAAACTCATGAGTGTCTTTGAATAAAGTAGGCCAATAGAAACCACTCTGCAAAATTTTTGTAGCGGTCTTTTTTGCACCGAAATGGCCACCACATGCATGAGCATGGCAAAAAGAAATGATACTATCAACCTCATGCTCCGGCACACATCGCCTAATGATTTGATCTGGGCAATACTTGAACAGGTATGGATCATCCCAGAAAAAATGCTTAACCTCGGCGAAGAATTTGGATTTATCTTGTTTTGTCCAATGTTCAGGTAGTTGAGTTGTGACAAGATAATTAACAATATCAGCATACCAAGGCAATTGAGAGACAACAAAAAGTTGTTCGTCAGGGAATGACTCATTCAAAGGTAAGGGTTCCTCAGCAGACTCGTCAATAAGTCTAGACAAGTGATCAGCAACAACATTTTCAGAACCTTTCTTGTCTCTTATCTCAATATCAAATTCTTGAAGTAATAGGACCCAACGAATTAAACGAGGTTTAGTGTCTTTCTTTGAAAGAAGATATTTCAAAGCTGCATGATCGGAAAACACTATGACCTTGGATCCTAAGAGATATGATCGGAACTTGTCTAGAGCAAAAACTACAGCCAACAACTCTTTTTCTGTTGTAGAGTAATTGAGCTGAGCATCATTGAGAGTTCTACTTGCATAATAGATGATATGGGGTATCTTATTCAC
This sequence comes from Houttuynia cordata, assembly GCA_039654745.1. Classification (NCBI taxonomy): domain Eukaryota; kingdom Viridiplantae; phylum Streptophyta; class Magnoliopsida; order Piperales; family Saururaceae; genus Houttuynia; species Houttuynia cordata. Next base: position 7,876,333 of record CM077504.1, read on the forward strand.
CCGCTGCCCCAAGACAGCTCCAACCGCATAATCGGATGCATCACACATAAGCTCAAAAGGTAAATTCCAGTCTGGTGGTTGGATGATGGGTGCAGATGTGAGAAATTGCTTGAGTTGATCAAACGCTTTAGAGCAATCATCATCAAAGACAAAAGGAGTTTCTTTAGCAAGCAGATTGCACAAAGGTCTAGAAATTTTGCTAAAGTCTTTGATGAATCTTCTGTAAAACCCAGCATGGCTAAGATAAGATCGAACCTCCTTTACTAATTTTGGTGGAGGCAGACTTGAAATTAAGTCAACTTTGGCCTTATCAACTGCAATTCCTTTATTAAAAATAACATGCCCCAGAACTATCCATTGACGAACCATAAAGTGACATTTCTCCCAGTTTAGCACAAGATTTGTTTCTTTACACCTTGCCAAGACAAGAGACAAGTAGTGTAAACATTCATCAAAAGAAGATCCAAACACCGAGAAGTCATCCATGAAAATTTCAAGAAACCGTTCAACCATATCTGAAAATATGCTCATCATGCACCGCTGGAATGTGGAGGGTGCATTACATAACCCAAATGGCATGCGGCGATAGGCATATGTTCCAAAAGGACAAGTGAAGGTGGTCTTTTCTTGATCCTCTGGAGCAATGGGAATTTGATTGTAGCCTGAATAGCCATCTAAAAAGCAATAGTAGATATGACCAACAAGTCTCTCAAGCATCTGATCAATGAATGGCAAAGGAAAGTGATCTTTCCTTGTGACCGAGTTCAATTTTCTGTAGTCAATACAAACCCACCACCCAGTGGTCATTCGGGTGGGGACTAATTCATTATTATCATTTTTGACTACTGTGATTCCTGACTTCTTAGGAACAACCTGAACTGGGTTGACCCAAGTACTATCTGATATGGGGTAAATGATGCCAACATCTAACAATTTTAGCACCTCGGCTCTGACGACCACCTTCATATTAGGGTTAAGTCTGCGTTGCATTTCACGGGAAGATTTTGCATGCTCCTCAAAGTAAATGTGATGCATACACAGAGCAGGACTTATACCCTTAATGTCTGCTATTGTCCACCCCAAAGCTGTCTTATGTTCGCGAAGAACATTAAGCAACTTTCCTTCCTGTTCTAAATTAAGGTCTGAAGAGATGATAACAGGCAAGGTATCAGAGGAACCTAAAAACGCATATTTAAGTGTTTCTGGTAATGGTTTTAGGTCAAGTTGGGGTGGCTTTTCAATAGATGGGACAAGTTTAGACTTGTTGGGAACTGGAAGAGGTTCCACCCTGGCTGTCCATTTGGTCGGGTCTAATATAGGGGTAGAGTCAAGCAATGCATTGACGTCTCTAATGGACCCTTCGATGTCAAAGTCTAAGCCAAAATGAGTTAAACATGTCTGGAGGGGATCATCATTTAAAACAGTTTGCAGAGATTCTTCTACTAAACTTTCAATCATATTCACTGCAAAAGAATCATCCGTCTCCAGGGGTTGTTGTCTAACATTAAAGACATTGAGTTTGACCTTTAAATTGCCAAAAGACAACTTCATAACCCCATTTCTACAATTTATTATGGCATTGGATGTGGCTAAAAATGGCCTTCCCAAAATCACAGGAATCTGACTACTAGGATTCTGCACAGGTTGGGTATCTAAGACAATAAAGTCTACTGGGAAGTAAAATTTATCCACCTGAACCAGAACATCCTTAATAACACTGCGTGGGACTTTAACTGATCTGTCTGCAAGTTCAGTGTTATGGTAGTCAGGTTCAACTCTCCCAATCCAAGTTGCTCATAAACAGAGAATGGTAGCAAATTTACACTAGCTCCTAAGTTCAACAATGCCCTCTCCACAGTATGGTCTCCTATAACGCATGAAATTGTGGGACATCCTGGATCTTTGAACTTAGGAGGAGTGTTATGCTTAAGAATTGAGCTAACTTGTTCAGTGAGAAACACTTTCTTGTGTACATTCAATTTTCTTTTCTGGGTACACATGTCTTTTAAGAATCTTGCATAAGCGGGAACTTGCTTAATAGCATCGAGCAATGGAATATTGATTTGCACTTTCTTAAAAATTTCCATTGTCTCATCAAGTTTGTTCCCTTGAGATGTTTTTGCAAGTCTTTGGGGAAAGGGTGCCTTGGGTATATAGGGTGGCATATGGTTAGACTCAGGACATGAAGAAGCTTGTAGGCTCTTCTTCGATGTATCAGGACTCGCATCTGGTCTAGTAGTGCTCTCTTGTTCCTCACCCTTTCTAGCGGTTGTTTCTATGGCAGTCTTAGGTGGTTCAACATTGTTGTCAATCTGTTTGCCACTCCTAAGTGTAGTTATGGCTTTAACTTGCGCTGGAGATTGGTCTTGACCAGAATTAGATCCCACTTCAAATTGTCCTTTGGGATTTGCTACAGGTTGACTAGGGAACCTACCTTTTTCTCTCTCATTTAATGCAGAAGCCAATTGACCCATTTGAAGTTCCAGCTTCGCAATTGCTTGCGAGTTGGCATGTAAAGAAAGTTGGGTATCTTTTTGAAATTGTATAGAGCTTTGCATGAACAAATTCAAAGTATCCTCAAGAGATGGTTTCTTGGGTTGTGTAGAGAATGTTTGAACTTGTTGAGGGTAAGACTGATTGGGAGGGTACCCTGGTGGTCCTCCTTGATGTGGTCCTTTGGACCATGAAAAATTGGGATGCCTCGCCCAACCTGGATTATAAGTTTCGGAATATGGGTTATTGCCAGGTCGAGGGAAGACATTTATAGCATTAGCCTGATCACTATTGTATTCCACTCCAGAGGTGCTAGAAGGAAAGTTTTGTGTGACATGGGAGGGGTTAGAACAAATAGCACACACATTGACATGTGATGGCATTTGGGGCCCACCAGCAGACATCAACGCATCAAATCGTTGTGTCAGGCTGTCTATCTTGGAAATCAAATGTGCATTATTGTCTACCTCATATACGCCTCCTTTCTTTTGAAAAGGAAACGTTCTGTCAACTCTACTTGAGCAATCCCATTGCTGAGAATTCTCGCATAGAGTCTCAATAAAATCCCACGCTTCTTCTGCACTCTTCATCATAACTGACCCACCACTAGCGACATCAACTATTTGACGGTTCTGAGGTGTTAAACCGTCATAGAAGAATTGAACTTGTTGCCACTTTAAAAATCCATGGTGTGGACACTTAAGAAGCAAATTCTTCCATCTTTCCCAACACTCATAAAAGTGTTCACCCTCCTTCTACATGAAATTTGTAATTTCTCTACGAAAGGCATGAGTTTTATGAACCGGGAAGAATTTGTTCAAGAATTTTTCAGCTAATTGATCCCAACTCCTAATTGTTCCAACTTCTAAAGAGTTCAACCATGCTTTCGCTTTTTCTTTCAAAGAAAAGGGAAAGAGGCGCAACCTAACAGAGTCATCAGAGAAATTTTAGAATTTAAATGTAGCACAAATGTCAAGGAACTCTTTAACATGATTATAGGGATCTTCTTTATTGGAACCATAGAATGTGGGCAAAAGTTGCATCACCCCTGGTTTCAACTCAAAGTGGTGTACCGTGGTGAGCGGCAATACTATGCAGGAAGGTGAGTTGAATTGAATGGGGGATGAATAATCTTTTAATGTCTTCCTCACATTCTCATGTTCCATGTTACCTAATTGATTTTTAATATCCATTGTATGTTTTAATCTTGCTTTGAAAGTTCTTTCAATTTATAGGTTAAGAGGTGCAAGCTTTTCACCAAGTGACCGACGACCAAGCATACACTAATTAACACCACTAAAAATTAAATACCTATAACAATCCTAAAAATCGCAACTAACACAGGCATGCAATCACAGAAAGAAATATAAAATTACCAAGCACCTAGAAAAATTAAAAGAGAAGGAAAAAGAAAGCAAACGAGGGGAAAGGGTGGCCCTTCCGACGTTGGCGAGAATTTCGTGTCTTCTCTTACTCCTACAAAAAGGCAAAACACTAATAAGCAACAAAAATTAAACCAAATTAAATTGAAACTAAACTACTCTAAGAATTTGGTAAATTATCCTACGTAGTCCCTGGCAACGGCGCAAAAAACTTGATGTAAATTTTAATATAGTACTCGCAAGCGCACGAATCTAATGCAGAATAATGGCTACGAGGTCGATCCCTTAGAGACTTAGTAAGATATTCAACCTAATTCTAAGAGTATGTAACAAGCAACAATGAAATGAAAAGTTTTAATTTTTATTTTCTAATTAAGCAATCAGATGTTCAACTAAACTTAAAACACAGAAATTGGCTAAATAAAAGATAAAATAATAAAAAGCCTGTTTGCTATTTTTGGTCCGTATGCAATCCCGTCCTGCTTTCCTCCACCTTCTGCAACAATCTCTCGATTGCACGCCTCAACCGTTTTACTCTTTCTCTCGAACAGAATAAAATAGTCCCCAATTCCAGCCAAAGCAAAGCAGCCCTGAAATCAGATCAGTCAATCCTCTCCAGCACCAGTTCCTCTCAAATCCAACCCAGCAGTTCCTCTCACCCGTTTTGACTCAGCTCCTTTCTCTCTCCTCCTTCAACGAAAACCAGTCAGTTTTGCTTCACTCTCTCGAGCAAAAGCAATTCAGACTTATTTGCAGCAGCCCTCTCCTTAGCACAAGCAGATCAGTTCCTCTCTACTCTGCCTCTCGACAGAAACTGGGTTCTCTTCTCCACAGCCGGCCACCAAGCCCGATTGCAGCAGCTCCTCCTCTTCTGCACAGCCGGAATAGCGCCCAGAAAACAGAGCTCCGCTTCTCCTCCTGCCCAGCCAGTACCTTCTCTTCTCCGCCTCTCTTCTCTGCCTCTCGACAGAGCTACTCCACCAAAAGTCCTCTCTTTTTTTTCGTTCCCAGCCAAATCGAACCTCTTTTGCTCAGTCGACCTCCAGAACATAGCCCAGCCTTACCTTCTCTGCTCAGTCGGCCTCCAGAACTCCTCAGCACAGTCTTCACCTTCCGGCCTCCCTGTCCTCTCAATTCCGGCCACCAACAACCTCTCCTCCAACCACCACAGCACAGCCGCTGACCCTCTTCCACAGACAGAATAGCGCCACAGCACGAAGCAGCCGACCCTTCTTACATACCTCCTCTTTTCCTTCAAGACCCCCCCTTCTCTCGAACTGTTCTGTTTTTTTTATAGGCGGCTAAGCCAACCAACATCCCCAAATCGAGCACGATTCCAAATTGGAACTTTCCAAAGCAAGAATTTCCCAAATCGAGACATTTTTTTTCTCTGTTCAAAATCCTCACTTCGCCGGTTTGTTTTTCTCCGTCGCCGTTGCTCCGCCGTCTCAATCCGCCGCCACCGTAGCCTCGCTGCCGAGTCGTCAGAAACGACATCGCATCGCCTCCTCTTCCACCGGTGCTCGAACTGAGAGCTCGAGCTCTCTGTTCTGGGTAATGCCCGAGCCATCGGCTCGGGCCTTTCTCTTTTTTTTTTCTTTTTTTTATTTCCTCCGAACCGAACCATCGGCTAAACCAGTGAACCGGTTCTCTTTTTTCTTTTTTTTTCTTTTCATTGGGTTAAAACCCGTCGTAGTAATCTCAGCCACCGGATATAATCTGAACGGATCTTCACTTAAAATCAAAACCCGTCTTCTTCCTTAGATGTACGCCAACGGCTTAGATATTTTCTATGCGTGATGTCACTATTTTAACTAAATAGGCTCTTCAAAACCCGCCAGCGTCTCCTTAATCATTGGATTTTCGATCTTTTCACAGAAGCTGTTTGACGTGCGTCACTTTTGGCGATGTGAATTTCGAACCTTAAAACCTGCATAAATAAAATTAAATCTTACTTAGACGCATAATAAAATATAAATATGCTAAATCGAATTAATGCATCTAAATAACTCAATTAAGCGCATTTAATTACTAAACTCTTAATTATTCACTTAACACTGATAAACATTAATTATCCTTATTTTAACTACAATTACGACTAACATATAGGTAGAAAGGCATATAAAAAATGTGTATATTTTGCATATATCAGGCGCGTAGGAATTTGTGCTATCATGAACCTAAAGATTACGATGACTCTGTAGATTATGATGTTCTTTGACTAATGGGTCACACTGGATATGTGTAAAACAGAGATTTAGAGTGTATTGCTACAATGTTCTACACTTTACTATTTAAATTATCATGTTATATTATATTGAGCAAAAATTTCTAAGATGAAGCTGTAGAATAAAACCACTTGCTTGAGCGCTTCTATATTCCAGTTGATTATAAATTCAAGTACGTGTGGTTAGTTTTCTTAAGTATTGCAGTGCGTATTTGAAGGGATAATAGGTTGTGTGTTTTATAGTGTTTAGTTTGATTTCTTTTTCACTCAGATAAAGAATAATTTTTTTTATAATTACATGTTTGTGGGTAGCATGGCTGCAAACCCTCAAGAGACTTCACTTGTCTAGGTAGGGACACCTGGGGGTTTAAAAGGCTTGTTGCATATGCTAAATGCAATCGTGATTCCCTACGACAGTGGCATTTATCTTTGAGTAATTTTATTGTTCTTGTTTTTTATTTGTGTTTTGCTCGAGGACTAGAAAAATCTAGGTTTAGGGGTATTTGTTACGCATGAAAAATACACATTTTTATATGCCTTTTTACCTATTTATTAGTCTTAATTTCTAGTTAAAATAAGGAATAAAGTGAGTTTTAGTAATTAGTTTAGTAATTAGGAATTGAATAAGTAATTTGCTTTAAATGGCTCAATTTAAATTTGTTCCGTAATTTTATGAATTATTTGGTGCGTCTAATGTGGGACATATTTCATTTATGTAGGTTTAAGTGGTCGGACTGTAGAACGGCCGAAGTAAAGCCATTATGCGTGTTTTGAAGTGCCAAAGTGACCTAAGAGTCGAATTCACGTGCAAATAACGATATGAACCATTGATGTTCACTTAAGCGACTACGGGTTTTGATTTTAACGTTCAGATTCGATTTGACGGATGAAGATGATATAACGGGTTTTAATTCAGCCAATTGAAAAAAAAAGAAGAACATGAATTGAATCGGTTCGGCCGAAAGAAAATAAAGAAAAATAAGACAACCCGACCCGATGGCACGGGTGTCTAACAGAAGAGCAGAAGCACTGATCTGCTCGAGCGATGAGTCCGATGGCGACGACGGACTGGAGGAGGTGAACCAGCATGGCAATCAAGCGCTTATGGAGAAATCAGACGGCGACAACAATCGATGGCGGCCACGGGCTGAGGAAGGATGACGGTGAGACGGCAAGGTCACGGCGGAAGATCTGAGGTGAAGGCTCGAGCTGGCGAGCGATCGACGGTGAGCACTCATGGTGACTGATGGACGGCGAGCATGTGGATGACGGCCATGGCGAAGAGAAAGCAGCATGGGACGACCTCGACGGCGGATTGAGGAGCCCAAATGTCATGAGGGCTATGGGTCGAGGGAGCAAGGCACGACGACGGCAGAGGTTCTGAGACAGGCAGAGCTCGAGCTTGGCGGTTACGATGGACGGTTGGTGATATGAAAGTTGATATTTTTCTCAGACTTGTGCGATAATGTTTATGCGTTCTTATTTTTAATTGCTTAATTAGTTACGGATATAGCATCAATCATGTTTTTGTTATGATTTGTGATTACTATTGTTAATGCATCCTGATATTAATTGATTAGAGAACGAATCGGATACTAGTTGTGATTCTCTTGTAAGTGGATACATCTAATGTCACTCCCCAAATTTCTAAAACCTCGATGAGAGCGCGGAAGCACTAATCCATTAACGGACAAGAGGTAGGAGATCCGGGACGCGACCGAATACTCGATCTATCTCATTCCCATTGGACATGATGTGGGATAAACACATGATCTAGAATGACGAACAACATGCACGTACTTGAATTTTAAATAACAAAGTCAAGATGCTGCTACTTAAAATATTACAGCACAAAATAATCCATCAACAATAAATTAACATTCAGGCACAAAGGCTATAAAATAACAAAAGTTCCACACTGAATATATAATAAAGCAAAAGTCTTCAACAGCCAAACTGTAGCCGTCCAATCTAGCAACAACTCTTACCTGCTCTGCTTCACTCGAACGAAATACCCAGTAGGATGCCAAAACCCCACCGATATAATAATAAAGGAATAACAGACTCCAATAGCAACAAAATATCAAATACCAATAAGTAAATATGGAATTAGAGATTCAATAATAAACTCACCGGAATATCAGCAACTCATGCTAAGCAATATGGATCAAACACTGAACAACTCATTTGAATGGGTATAGATAACAATTAAAATAAACTCCAAACATACAGAGTGTAAGAAATCGTCAATTTCTTCATAAAATATCTGAGATCACGGAGTATCTAGCAATGGCTCTTGAGCATACTATGATTTCCACTCGAAGAGTTTTCATCAATCACTCTTGTGGATTAAGCAGGTTACAGAGAACTGAAAATAATCTTACAACGATAGAGGCTGTATTATAATCATGGAAAATTCTCAATATTTAAGAATGGACTCCCATAGAAGCACCATTGAGATTTTAATACCCCAAGGAACAAACAATTAAATATAGGGATGAGAAGTCAATACTCTTCATCAACATTTGACTCATTAAAGGAGTAACTGAAACAAACACTTTCCCAGGCTTCACCCGATCCATCAGGGTAATTAGTAACTTTACTCATCTAATAATTTCGCTGTGCAAGGCCCTATATAAGAATTTCCGAATCTGACAATAATCCCTAAAGGTTCAAGGCAATCGAAGAATTAAGGTTCGAGAGTACAAACCCTAATCGAAATCTTTGAGACCACTTTTAACGGTAAAACTGCCTAACGCGGAACCTTAACTCGGTTTGACTTGACTCCAACCCAATACATGATTCCAGAAGATTAATCTTTCTGAGTTACCTATTACCCAAGTCTTTCTGATTTTATTTAATATTATCTTAACTTCTAACCTTATTCAACGAATGATATTAACTAATAGTATGAAGTTTCTCTTAATTTTATGCACTGGTATTTGCACAACAGTTCAATTTTTACCTTTACCATAATTTTTACTGTTCGTATTTAGTTATAAATTTTTTACTGTAGACTACCCCATGAGTCTGCAATCCAATCCAACAGACGACTCATTTTTATGAGCTTTGTATAATTAGTTATGAATTTTTGACTGACGACTGTCTGTGCAGGAATTCTACTGGCCGAGGTTTAAATATACTGATTAAACCCGATTATACTAATCATATATGGTTACAATTAAATTTGTGTTATGATTAACTATCTATCAGTCCTACAGTGATATAATATTAGCATAATCGTATCAATAATCAGATCCAATGATTTAGTTAAAATCATCAACCCGAACCCTGTTTATGCACTCAATTGCGTTTAACTAGCTTAACCCCAATTAGGACCACTAACTAGAGAGAAGATCATGCAATATGGGTACTGATGACACCAAAGGAATGACCTTTTCACAATCAGAAGTGTCACGGATCTGGAATACTAATAATTTGTAATCAATTAGCCTTTATCTTCATTATTCTTCTAGGAATTGCCCAAATTGACACATGTTCACTGAGAATATTCCATCGATACCAAAAACTGAGACAACAATTCTTCAACAACAAATATCAAAATCAATTGGGACTCATACTCAAGTATTTCAATACTAGAATTTAGAAAAAAATTCATATCTAGGCCATTGCACATCGAATAGAGCATCAAGGAATATCAAGATCCATACGCGTTTAAATAACGTATAAAAATCCAATCTTTACCACCAATGTATCATACCGTCATGGAATTCATAAATCAGAGACTTCAAAGGTCAATATATCAGATCATATCATGATGATAGAGTGGAAAGAAGTAGGTAAAACACATCCTACCTTAAGGAGAAACCGATACAATCTTTGCACGTAAATCGGTTCTACGCGTATGACTAACACTCCTCTTTGCGATGCCTTCTTTGCTCCGACGATCCAACACAAATTTGGTTGAATAATAGGAGGAATTAGGGTGCTGACTTGTGATAATAGAGAGGAGAAGATGGAGAATAAAACACTCACAAAACAAGAGGGCGTGCAAAAGAGTAGCCGGCCCCCAATTTGGAGCGCTTAAATAGGTAATTTCTTATTCTTCCACTTCTCTCTCCATCCTTGATCTAACCTCTATTCAATGGTCAAGATCGAGTCTAGTCCAAGCACTTCCACAACCAAGACCTGGTCCTCCTTTTTCTATTTCAGTTAGGATTCCCAAAAGATAGGCATTAAGGTTAATTGAGTTGGTTACCAAAACAAACTTGGTAACTTCCTAATTGCATTCAAATTTTGGAAAGCCCGTCCTTGCCATGTGGCACCCTCAATTTGAATGGGAAACTTCATGCAAATCACTCCATTAATGCCTAATTGAAATCCCTTCAATTTAACCAATTTACCATAAGTAAACTTACCTTCATTAATCCATCACTAATTAGGATTCAAATTAGGGATTAAAATTCCCATTACTCCATGATTCTCTCTCCACTCCACTACAACTAACCAAATCTTATCATGCCAACCACGTGCACAATGCCCAAGGCGCTATGTCCACGTGGCTCTAGCTCTCAGTTGCTCCTGCATCTGGTGCGTGGCACCCAGATAGACGGCTCCGATGTCCCGCGAATGCAATGTGCTACACCGCACTGCACAACTCTTATACCACACCACCAATTCAACATAATAAATCAAAATATTCAAATGAGTCTCAACACATTGTACTCACACCCTGGCGCTTGGCCCCCACTCCTGGCATCAGGTGCACTCAGCCCCTGGCACCCGGCCAGCCTTAGCGCCAGGTTGAGCTAGCGCCAGGTTGAGCTAGTCCTCACGCCCTGATAAACTGCGTAATCTGATTTATAGATTCCACACTTTCAAAAGCATCACAAAAACAATTCAGCACACCAGATTATAAGATTTCACCAAAAATCAAAACAGGCAACAAAACTTTCTTATTTTAGAATAGTTTCCTAAAATAACAGTTTTGGTAAACTCACCGATTTTTCGGGTGTTACATCTGGTAATTTGAATTGTTAATTTAAATAGTATGAAGGACATGATTTTTGTATGAATATTTGTGTGTTAAAGTAAGATTTTCCGTAACAACGTGAATAAAATTCTAGATTGTTACGAGTATTTTGGAAAATTATAAATGATTGAAAGTATAGGGTTCTCTATAATTTACTACAAGCCGATTCCAAAGCCTTAGTATTTTATTAATTTGGTAAAGTTCAGATTTTTATTCCGTTAATTGATTTCATTTGTGATTAGTTGGTCAATCAATTTCTACAAATTTCTTACTTAGTTCAAGGGTTTAGTTAGGGTTCGATTAGATTTCCGTCATACAAGTCCATGTGGGTTCGACCTCGTAAAATTGTGTGACTGTACTCCAAATACGATTCATACACTTGCAAGTAAAATTAAGAGATTAATTAAAACAACAACAGCCACCATCGACTCTGCTCCCGAACCCAGTTGTTGACCTCAATTCTTCCATCGTCGTGTTGTGTTCCCGTATGGAACACGAACAAAATCAAATGCCATAGTGAAAGAGGGAGAAAAGAAGAAGAAGAAGAAAAGAGAATAAGGAAAACTGGATTCAATATTGCATGAACAAGAAGGAGGAAGAAGACCTCCTTATAAAGAAAGAGAGGGGGCGCGTCTTCCTAGCCTGATTACAAGATATGACCTTTTAGCTTCCTAGGTTGATTACAAGATATGACCTTTCAGGTTCCTAGGTTGATTACATGACCTTTCAGCTTCCTAGCATAATTACAAGATATGACCTTTTAGTTACCAAGGTACGGTTCTGCGTGCTGACCTTTCACTTACCAAAACGGGAAGGATTACAAGTTGTGGTTCCGCGTGTGCGCGTTGACGTTCACAACACTCCACCACTCTTCCGCTATCGCCTTGTCCGCAAGGTGAGACAGGCTCGAACTGCCGATGATTCAATAGCTTTGGGTAAGGCCTAGTTATTGTTTCATCACGAGCAGATGGCCTGGTTGTAGCAGCAAGTACAAGTATGCGTTCACCAGCATTTGTCAGCTTTCCATCCCATTGCGTAAACTCATTCATAATCTTTCGCATCACTTCTTGCTCAGTTGGTTGATGGGAAACTGGACTGCCAAACCTGGAAAACCATCCAGTCCAAGCTTCTGTCCACATCTTGGGTTTATAGCTCTTGTTTGGGGATAACCCATCGCTGTAAAAGCCATGACAGGCATTAATAACTGGATCTGGGACATCTTCTTGTTTGCACATGAACCATTGGCTATGATCTGATGTCTCAAAAAAGTCACGCAAGAAATAGAATGCTGCATTAGGTTGTAACCAATCCTCATTCCCAGACAAAAACTTTTGGAAGGAGCTAGACAGAAGCACCGCTTCCTTTGCAACTGAGAAAATTTTCTTGTCAATTGATAGCTTAGCTTCCATAGTGACCTCATAGTCAACATTCTTTCCACCGAGGCACTCCTTCGCCTTCATGATCTCGTCCTTCACATCTTTTGGCATGTTGTGTGAAAGTGCATGCACTCTCAGGTACAACGAATGAAGTACGAATACTGAGAGGGAACTGTAAGGATATGAATCCCACCACATGCCACGCACAGAGGTGTCATTAACTGGCAAAAGCTGAACCAAATGGAATCCAGAGTCAATTGCCAGTCAACAAGTAGCTTCAAGTCGAGAAATTCTCCTACACCAAGGTCATCATCTGACCTAACTAAGAACATGGGGATATAAGCACCAGCACCTCTCCATGGCAATTCCTGATATAACCCATCAGATAAGCAAATATATTGAGAAGTCTGTGATGTTCGATCAGTAGTAGCCTCCCGAACAGATCCCACTTCTGAGGAAGCACATCCAGCCTTCCCGTATTGACAGTACTTATACTTCAGGGAAAACTCCTCTTTCCATATTATGCAAATCTGCTTGCCACAAGGATTCACCCACTTTGCTAAGTCTAAGCCCAACTTGAGCTTTCCAGTTGCCCAATTGAGAGGAACTGCCAGTGACATATACCGATATTTTGTCTCCAATAAACGGGCAATTAATTTTGAACTGGACAACAATAGAATCTATTTCATTTAGCTTCTTCTGGAAGGTCGATAAAATAGCTTCTGAACTAGACAATAATCCTCCACCAAAAATGACATTTGTGAACGCATTTGTTAAAAAAAGATTCTGATGTAGTCTGCCAAAGATCATGTAGCTCAGCAATCTCTCCTTCTTGAACGCACTCAGGAAGAAGTACTTTTCGTCGCTTTCCAGCTTCACATCTCAACACATTTTTAGTATCATCCACCAAATAATAGCTGTATTCGTAGTCGAATCCATACGGGACAGCAATCCATCCATACCAAATAAGCTCATTACCTTGATGGGAAAGGTGCAAGAGCAACCCTTTCTTGACATCCCACGACCCAAGCAAGGGTTGGAAGCTGGAAACAAGAATACCTTGCCCCCACTGAGTATAGTAAGGCAACCGGAAGCTCAAATTCACTGTCTTCATACCGTTGTCCTCCATACCACTAAACCATTCCAGAACTTGCCGGCCATACCCAGTACGACAAAAACTAGTGAAAAGAGCATTATAAGAAACACAGTTCTGTTCTATTATATAATTGAAAACATCAGCAGCTGATTGCACCAAGCCAAACTCCATATCCCGAGACACTCTGGGTATGATTAGTGCAAAATCCTCAAGGAAACAGAAGGACATATATGCCAGAACCTTAAATACAAACTGAACGTAATCTGCTCTTACCGTTGGTGGAAGAAGACCAATTCGAGGTTGTACCTAAGCTTTCTTCGTCCCAGAATAGACTTCAAGAGACATCTCTCTTGGTCCGGCTCTCTGGATCGGAGGAGAAGGAGGTCGAGCTTTTTGAGATGGAGGAGAATTATGTGCTGCAGACTGCGACATTGTAGCCGAAGGAACTGTAGAAAAAGCATCCATTTTCCACTTAGGCATTTCGTCAAACAGGTAACAGCCTGGGAGGTCCATGGAAATACTAAGGTTACTGAGGCGGTGGCAAAGCTTGGCGAGGTCACGCATGGTGATGTCCTGTACGGCCCAGTGAGGGGGGCCGCCATCAGCGGTGAGAGGCGTGAAGAAGTCAATGTGGCCATTGAAAGTGGAGAAAGAAACTACCTTGTATGGTCGCTTGAAGGCGGCGGGGAAGAGCCTGGAGGAGACGACTGCAGTTGCTGGATGCGGCGGGGGCAGGACGCCAGTGGGCTTGGTCCCTTGGGTGAAAAGAATGGAGGCGGCGGCAGAGGAAAGGTGGGAGCTTTTTCGGTGCTGGACTGTGAGAAGTCTGGATTCGTCGAGGGAATGTCCGGCTTGAAGGGCGATGGAGGCAGAGGCGGTAGCGGCTAGTACTGGTTTGTCATGACCGGAGGAGATACTTGAGCGACGGCGCCGGAACCTCGGATGGTTGGATCGATGGGGCTTCTTGACGCCGCCGGTGATCGGAATGGGATTGCGGGCGGTGGTCGGCCGACTGATAACCTGCGATTGAATGGCGATGTCGGTGATTGGGGCAAAAGGTGGGCTGCATGCCCTTGGCGGCGGGAGGCTCAACTTTGCCGGGAGGAGGATCGCGGTGGTCATGGCGGCGGCAGGGACTGAAGGAGGTGACCATGATGTCGACCACGTAGAGCACGTGGGTGATGCTCCGAGCGGCAGTCGGGAGTAAACCGGAGGAGAAGGATCTGTATATGAAGAACCTACCCATTTTCCATTGCAAACGAGAGTAGAGATCTGAGGATAGTGCGAACGCTCGAGGGTCGGCAAAGCGGAGTACCAGGTGGAGGGGCTCGGTAATGGTGTTGGCGGTGGCGGGGCCGTTGGCAACCTGGCCGGTGACTGAACTGCTGCGGAGGTATAGGCCTCCTCAATTCGTTGAACCCGCCTGAGTATATCGGCACACATGTCTAACACATCGTTCCTCGTTCCAGCGGATCGGAAGTGCTCTGATACCAATGTTGTGTTCCCGTATGGAACACGAACAAAATCAAACGCCATGGTGAAAAAGGGAGAAAAGAAGAAGAAGAAGAAAAGAGAATAAGGAAAATTGGATTTAATATTGCATGCCCAAGAAGGAGGAAGAAGACCTCCTTATAAAGAAAGAGAGGGCGCGTCTTCCTAGCCTGATTACAAGATATGACCTTTCAGCTTCCTAGGTTGATTACAAGATATGACCTTTCAGGTTCCTAGGTTGATTACATGACCTTTCAGCTTCCTAACATAATTACAAGATATGACCTTTCAGTTACCAAGGTACGGTTCTGCGTGCTGACCTTTCACTTACCAAAACGGGAAGGATTACAAGTTGTGGTTCCGCGTGCGCGTTGACGTTCACAACACGTCGCACAAGCCCAAGCCTCACCTTCGGCATCGCTGTCGCTGTTGATCGTCGACCTTCTGTTCTTCCTTAGCAGCACTAGAACCCATGGCCGCGCCATCGCTGTCACTCGACATTCGCCGCCATCTCCAGAGCAGGACTGTCTCTTGTTCCTCTGTTAGACACTAGAGCCATCGGCTCGGGTCATCTTTTATTTTTATTTTTATTTTTCTTTTTCTTTTTCTTTCTTCATTCTTTCTTCTCTCTCTTTCTCTCTCCTCTCGAGTAAAACCCGTTGTATCAACCTTATCCGCAAGATCGAATCTGAACGCCCGTATTTTACTTCCGCACCAGTCTTCTCTTGAGTGAATCATCGACAGTTCAGATTTCTTTACGCACTTGACCTCAGCTCTTGGGTCACTTTGGCACTTCAAAACCCATCTAATGGCTTCACTTTGGTCATTCCGCAATCCGAGCACTTGAACCTACATAAATAAAATATGTCGCACATTAGTTGCAACAAATAATTCATAAAATTATAGAACACATTTAAATTGAGCCATTTAGAGAGCATTATTTATTTAATTCCTAATCACTAAACTAATTACTAGAATCCACTTTATTCCTTATTTTAACAAGAAAATATGACTGACAAATCGGTAAAAGGTGTATAAAAATGTGTATTTTTCATTCGTAAAAATACCCCCAACCTAGAATTTGCTTGTCCTCGAGATCCAATTTTGTAAAAAAAATTCCATCTTTAGCATTTTCAAACGAGAGCCAAATAGCCCAAATGTCAATCTTTCTAATTCAAGCCAAATCCGATCTTTTTTGAACCTCAATTCGACTGGAAATTGGATCTTACCATTTTTAAACAGGACTGCTGATAAGCATAAAATATACATATTTATATGCCTTATTTACCTATATGCTAGTGTAGTTTTTGTGATAAAATATGAATAAAATGGATTATTTGTGATTAGGGTAGTAATTAGGGGATTAATAATTAAATTACTCTAATTTACTATTTTAGATGCATGAAAGAATTTAATGAATCATATTTTTATTATGCGTCTAATTTTAGTTTGGTTTTGTTATTGTAGGTTTGAAATTGCGAATTGCAGATCACTAGCAGACGTGCACATTAGACGTGTTTTGAAATGCCAAAGTGACCCAAGAGCTGATATGACGCGTATTGAAGAATCTGAACTGTTGATGATGTATTTAAAGGAAGATGGGCGTTTATTTTTAAAGTACGGACGTTCGAATTTTAATTGGCGGTTGAGATCGTTACGACGGGTTTTATTTGATTAAAAGAAAAAAAAAGGAAAAAGGAATTTAAACTGGCTGGACGGTTTGGGTTCAGAAAAAAAAGAAAATAAAAAAACCCGAGCCGTCGGCTCGGGTGTCGAAGGAAAGTTGGGCGCTCGAGTTTCTGCTCGAGCGCCGGTATCGAGTGCAGGCGGCGGACCTCACGATGGCGGCACTAGCGTCGGAAGGCCGGCGGAACAGAAGCGGCGATCGTGTTGACTAGTGTCGACAGGATCAGACGGTTGGGCGGCGAATGAGCACGACGACGATGGGTCACGGCTGGGCGGAACAGAGATGAGCTGAAGGTGATGACGGCGGAAGACTCCGATGGTTCTGGGTACCGGCGAAAGGACGACGGCGGAGCTTAATAAGGTAGTCAAAGACGGAGAGGCTCACGGCAAACAGAAGAAATGGTCGCTATTTGGAAAGATCCGGATTTGGAAATTTGCGTATAACAGAGCCGAATCGAAAGGCGTCGAGGCAAATCGAGTTGCAGACGTGTTCCAGTTTGGTAGACTTCCATATTCAGTTCGATTGGGGCTGCTCTCGAATTGCTATAAAGACCAGAACTTTTGGGCTGAGAAGGGCTGGTGGATTTTTGGGGGATTTGGAGACTGTTCTGCTACTCTGTTTTTCAGAAAAAACAGAGCTTTGTTCTTGCTGTTTGGGCCGTGTTCTTCGTCGGGATTTGGCCGGAAATTGAAGATGAGGAAGAGGAATCGAGAGGAGAAGATAGGGAGAAGGAGAAGAGAAGAAAAAGTTGGATTTTTGCATCTGCTACAGTGATATCGAATTTGCTACAGTACTGTCAATTTGGAGAAGACGATGAACAGTGATTTGCTACAGTACCCATGAATAGTAAATCGTGAATAGTGTTCTGCAACAGTATTTTTCCGATGCAATTTCTTCCAAATCTAAATCTGATTTTTCTCTTGATTATGAATAGCTAAATCTTTTGTCAAAGCTAAAGATGACGTTATTTGATTGATATTTTTACGTCTATGAAAAAGTGTTTAATGCTTATTTGATTGAATGCGATGTTTTGATAAAGTCATAATCTATATAATTATTTGATTTGTCGTTAACGTAAGGTACGACGAATGCTTATAATTCCCTGTGATTAGTAGACTATGCTTGTTAATGATAAATATTCTATCGATATTTTTATGTTAATGGATATGATGAACGTGAATGAAATATCTTCCGATTAGGTCAAATCATTATTTGAATCTAATTGCGTAATTAAAGAGACGTAGAGTATTAATTAAATAATTGATCCTTGAAGCTTTGATATCTCCCAATTGATTATCTTTGCTATCTTTAATTAGTTTTACTTGAATCTTTAATCGTCATTTTAGTAGTTAGTTAAATTACAATTTCTCTACAAAATTTCCAGATAAGAACTTTAATTTGCTAAGCTAAATAGTGTTTAAATTAGTTTAGAATAGAATAATCCTACATCATTCCCTGTGGTTTGACCTCGGACTTACCGAGTATATATTACAATTTGTCAACCTTCTCTTGGGTTCGATCAAATTTTGGCGCCGTTGCCGGGGAGTGAAGTTTAGGATTAATCTTCCAATTAGTTTATTTCTCCTAGTGTAGTTTAGTGAATTCCAATTATTCTTAGTTTAATTTAGCTTGTTTATTTTGCAGGAATTTGGAGTCCTCTCTGGAATAAAAAGGCTTTTCATTGAATTTTTCTTCAAATTTGGTAAACTCGTTCCATCTCTCTTTGAAATTTCTGTTGCTTGTGCATGCACCCGTGGAATAGAGATACCAGTGGACGATTGGTTAGAAGTAATTCTATTATTTTGATTGAGAATCCTTCGTTTGAATTTTCTGTTCCATCACACACACATAATCAAATGGCTGATCAGGGTAGTAACCATGATATTAATGAAAATGAGATTGAACATGATGCACCAATGCGGCCCTTGCGTGATTATCTGCAACCTGCACGCACTAGCACACCTTCCTGTATTATATTGCCTCTACAAGCACATCAATTTACTTTTAAGCCTGGAATGATAAACTTGCTTCCCAAATTCCATGGTCTAGATTCTGAAAATCCTTATTTGCATTTAAAGGAATTTGAGGAAGTATGTGCAACTTTTGAGCAAGCTTGTAGTGAAGACATTATCAGGCTAAAATTATTTCCTTTCTCTTTAAAGGACAAAGCCAAGACTTGGCTAAATTCCCTTAAGCCTAGATCTGTAGGAACTTGGAAAGAACTACAAACTGAATTCCTTAAAAAGTTTTTTCCAGTTCATAGGACAAATGCTCTGAAAAGGCAAATAACAAATTTTGCCCAAAAACAAAATGAATCATTTTATCAATGTTGGGAGCGTTATAAAGATTTGTTAAATTCTTGTCCACATCATGGGTATGAGAAGTGGCTCACCATCAGTTTCTTCTATGATGGGATGACGCCTTCAATGAAACAATTTGTTCAAACCATGTGTAATGGGGAATTCTTTGATAAAGACCCTAATGAAGCTCTTGATTTTCTAGATCAAATAGCTGAAGACTCAGATTTTTGGGATCCCACCGATCCCTCTGATGTTTCTAATAAGTCGAAGTCTTCAACTACTAGTGGGGGTCTTCATTATCTTAGGGAGGAGGATAATTTGAGTGCTAGGCTAGCCTCTTTGGCTAGGAAGGTGGAGGCCATGGAATTAGGGAAAGTTAATACTGTTAAGTTTGTTGCTACAGAAGAGGCCTGTGGAATTTGTGATGTCATGGGACACCCTACTAATGAGTGCCCTACCATTCCTGCTTTCAAGGAGGTGTTGCATGACCAAGCAAATTCCATGACCCCTTTCAAGAGGCAATCTCCTTATGGAGATACTTACAATCCAGGATGGAGGAATCACCCCCACTTTAGTTGGAGGAATGATAGTGCTGCACAAGCACCACCTCCTCAAGCATCTTCCAATTATACTCCATATGTTCCACTTCACAGGAAGACACTTGAGGAGACACTACAAACTTTCATGCAAGGGCAAGCTACTATTAATCAACAAACCTCACAAGCCATTAATGACACAAAGAGCTCTCTCACTAAATTGACATCTTCTCTAGCTGTTCAAGAGAAAGGTAGGTTTCCTGCTCAACCCCAACCCAACCCACATGGGCAAGTTCACATGATGGACACAAAACCTTCTGATTCACAATTGGAACATGCTAAGTCTATTACCACTCTTCGTAGTGGAAAAGAAATTGACAAAACAATTCCACGTAAGGCCCAAAAATCTTCTGAGAATGATGAATCAAAACATGATAATGAGGAAATTGATAAGTCTGGTCAAGTGAAGATGTGAGATGTCCTATTCCAGCTCCTTTTCCACAGAGGTTGAAACCACCTCAAAAGTTGAACCAAAATGCTGAAATTTTTGAACTTTTTAAGCAGGTGAAAATTAACATTCCTTTGTTAGATGCAATCAAACAGGTACCTTCTTATGCTACTAAGTTCTTGAAAGATTTGTGTACTATTAAGCGTAAGTTGAATGTGCAGAAAAAAGCCTTTTTAACTGAACAGGTAAGTTCTATAATTCAACACAAAAGTCCACCCAAATATAAGGATCCCGGATGTCCAACTATTTCATGTGTGATCGGGAACTTTAGGGTAGACCAAGCCTTGCTTGATCTTGGGGCTAGTGTTAATCTTTTGCCTTATTCAGTATACACTCAGTTAGGTCTTGGGGAACTTAAACCCACCACCATTACTCTTCAACTTGCTGATCGTTCTATTAAAATTCCAAGGGGAGTGGTGGAAGATGTGCTTGTTCAAGTAGATAAATTTTACTTTCCTGTTGATTTTATTGTTTTGGACACACATCCTGTTATAAATTCAAGTGCAAATATTCCTGTCATATTAGGTCGCCCATTTCTTGCTACTTCAAATGCTTTGATTAATTGTAGAAATGGTGTGATGAAACTTTCATTTGGTAATATGACTTTGGAATTGAATATATTTAATGTCTGTAAACAACCCCCAGAGTCAGATGAATTTTTTGCAATTGACATGATTGAAACTTTAGTGGAGGATGCATTCCCATTTATCTGTCATGATGATCCACTTGCGGTTGCTTTAATTAATCCTGATGTGCGGAGTAGGACCACAGGTGGAATGAATGTTGGGTTAAAAGATCCTGGATGATTTGAAAAACAAAATGGGGTTATGTCTGGCTGAAGACAAGAAACTTAGCGCTCCTGGGAGGCAGCCCAGCCTTTTCTTTTGTTTTAGGTTATTTATTTGTTAGATGATGTTTTCTGGTTGGATATTGTGATTGCTCTCATCTTTTTATTTGTTGATGTTTTTCACTCGCATGGGATTTTAGCAATTTGCAGTTCTCCAGGTAACATCTATCCTTTATTTTATTTATTTATTTATTTTATCTTTCATTTCATTCTTAACATTGAGGACAATGTTTAGTTTAGGTTTGGGGGTATATAGGAATAACATTGTTTATTTTAAAATAAAAAAAAAACTAAAAATTAAAAAAAAAATTAAATTGTAGTTTTTAGGTTGTTTGTTAGTATTTTTTATAGGTTTTGATAGTTTATCCCGTGATGATGCATATTTCAATTTTTAAGAGATTAATTTTCATTGGAAGTGTGAGTAAGTATACTGGAGGATAGAAACACTTAACTGAGCATATCTTTCTGTTACAGTCCTCTTGGATCATGTGCTTGAGCTAATAAAACTCACTCACACACATTAGTACATAAAGTAATACCCTCTAGAAATTTGTTGAATACTAATCTTCAGTGGGATGTCTTTAGTCAAAGTCATTGGATGATATGTGGTTGTCTGTTGAGCTTAAAAGATCATGATAGACCATTTACTTGGCTATGGCAAGGGCTTGGAACCGGAAATAGGTTGAGAGTATAATACAACCTGGATATGATAAGATTGCTGGAAAATATGAATGTTGATGAAAAAAATAAATAATGAAAACAAAAAGCTAGAAAGGGGCTGCTTGACTTTATAGGATTAACTTAGGCTAATGCTCGGGCCCGAAGCGGTCTCTTAAAACCTAATGCCCTAAGTCAACTGTGCTGGGAGTCATTGGCCTGAGTCATTGCTAAATCTAAGCATCTTGAAGTCAGGCCTTACACAGTCCTGTTGAAAATGAAAAAAAAAAGTCTATGGTGTATTATCCTCTCAAATCTAGAATGTTGGACCCGAAGGAGGCGCGCAGATTTGTGCTATCATGAACCTAAAGATTACGATGACTATATAGATTCTGATTTTCTTTGGTTAATGGGTAACACTGGATATGTGTAAAACAGAAATTTAGGGTGTATTGCTACAATGTTCTACACTTTTAATATTTATATTATCATTTTATATCATATTGAGCAGAAATTTCCAAGATGAAGGTGTAGAATAAAACCACTTACTTGAGCGCTTCTATATTCCAGTTGATTATAAATGCAAGTACATGTGGTTGATTTTCTTAAACATTGTGGTTTGCATTTGAAGGGATAATAGGATTGTTTGTTTTGAAGTGTTTATTTTGTTTTTACACTTAGATTAATAAGGTTAATTTCATAAGTACATGTTTGTGGGTAACATGGCTGTAAACCCTCACGAGACAAAATTCGTCCTACTAGGGACACCTAGAGGTTTAACGGCTTGTTGCATACGCTCAATGCAATCGTGTTTCCTACGAAAGTGGCATTTACTTTTCTAGTTTAATTTACTTTAGTTTTATTTTGTGTGATTTTCTTTTGTTTGTTTTGCTCGGGGACTAGCAAAATATAGGTTTGGGGGTATTTGATAAGCATAAAATATATATATTTATATGCCTTATTTACCTATATGCTAGTGTAGTTTTTGTGATAAAATATGAATAAAACGGATTATTTGTGATTAGGGTAGTAATTAGGGGATTAATAATTAAATTACTCTAATTAACTATTTTAGATGCATGAAAGAATTTAATGAATCATATTTTTATTATGCGTCTAATTTTAGTTTGGTTTTGTTATTGTAGGTTTGAAATTGCGAATTGCAGATCACTAGCAGACGTGCGCATTAGACGTGTTTTGAAATGCCAAAGTGACCCAAGAGCTGATATGACGCGTATTGAAGAATCTGAACTGTTGATGATGTATTTAAAGGAAGATGGGCGTTTATTTTTAAAGTACGGACGTTCGGATTTGAATCGGCGGTTGAGATCGTTACGACGGGTTTTATTCGATTAAAAGAAAAAAAAAAGGAAAAAGGAATTTAAACCGGCTGGACGGTTTGGGTTCAGAAAAAAAAGAAAATAAAAAAATCCGAGCCGTCGGCTCGGGTGTCGAAGGAAAGCTGGGCGCTCGAGTTTCTGCTCGAGCGCCGGTATCGAGTGCTGGCGGCGGACCTCACGACGGCGGCACTAGCGTCGGAAGGCCGGCGGAACAGAAGCGGCGATCGTGTTGACTAGTGTCGGCAGGATCAGACGGTTGGGCGGCGAATGAGCACGACGACGATGGGTCACGGCTGGGCGGAACAGAGATGAGCTGAAGGCAAGGTTTTTAAAACCGGACCCGCCATCGACCCGGATTGATGGCCGGTCCGGTTGGACCGCGGTTTGACTGCGGTCAAACCGGAATGACCCGGTTTAAGAGTGAGAAATAGTAAATATATAATAAATATATATTTTGTATAAAAGTAATACGAAACCACTATAGCTCAGGTGGTTAAGGCGTTTAGTATCCTAATGGGGGGAGGAGATTCGAATCCCCCCTCCAGCAGAGAAAATTTTCAAAAAAAAAAAAAAGTGATTTTGACCGGTCTGGATCGGTCCGGTTTAAGATAAAACCGTCCGGTTCAACCGGCCGGTTTACAAAAAATCGGCCGGTTGAGCGAAGGGGTGAACCGGACAGACCAAACCGGTTTTCCGACCGGTTCCGGTTTTCCGCGGTCGGATCGGCCGGTCCGGTCCGGTTTTGAAATCTATGGCTGAAGGTGATGACGGTGGAAGACTCCGATGGTTCTGGGTACCGGCGAAAGGACGACGGCGGAGCTTAAGAAGGTAGTCAAAGACGGAGAGGCTCATGGCAAACAGAAGGAATGGTCGCTATTTGGAAAGATCCGGATTTGGAAATTTGCGTATAACAGAGCCGAATCGAAAGGCGTCGAGGCAAATCGAGTTGCAGACGTGTTCCAGTTTGGTAAGCTTCCATATTCAGTTCGATTGGGGCTGCTCTCGAATTGCTATAAAGACCAGAACTTTTGGGCTGAGAAGGGCTGGTGGATTTTTGGGGGATTTGGAGACTGTTCTGCTGCTCTGTTTTTCAGAAAAAACAGAGCTTTGTTCTTGCTGTTTGGGCCGTGTTCTTCGCCGAGATTTGGCCGAAAATTGAAGATGAGGAAGAGGAATCGAGAGGAGAAGATAGGGAGAAGGAGAAGAGAAGAAAAAGTCGGATTTTTGCATCTGCTACAGTGATATCGAATTTGCTACAGTACTGTCAATTTGGAGAAGACGATGAACAGTGATTTGCTACAGTACCCATGAATAGTAAATCGTGAATAGTGTTCTGCAACAGTATTTTTCCGATACAATTTCTTCCAAATCTAAATCTGATTTTTCTCTTGATTATGAATAGCTAAATCTTTTGTCAAAGCTAAAGGTGACGTTATTTGATTGATATTTTTACGTCTATGAAAAAGTGTTTAATGCTTATTTGATTGAATGCGATGTTTTGATAAAGTCATAATCTATATAATTATTTGATTTGTCGTTAACGTAAGGTACGACGAATGCTTATAATTCCCTATGATTAGTAGACTATGCTTGTTAATGATAAATATTCTATCGATATTTTTATGTTAATGGATATGATGAACGTGAATGAAATATCTTCCGATTAGGTCAAATCATTATTTGAATCTAATTGCGTAATTAAAGAGACGTAGAGTATTAATTAAATAATTGATCCTTGAAGCTTTGATATCTCCCAATTGATTATCTTTGCTATCTTTAATTAGTTTTACTTGAATCTTTAATCGTCATTTTAGTAGTTAGTTAAATTACAATTTCTCTACAAAATTTCCAGATAAGAACTTTAATTTGCTAAGCTAAATAGTGTTTAAATTAGTTTAGAATAGAATAATCCTACATCATTCCCTGTGGTTCGACCTCGGACTTACTGAGTATATATTACAATTTGTCAACCTTCTCTTGGGTTCGATCAACTGCAACACGTCTTTCCCGATTCAAAAATTTCCAAATTAAAATCTTCTAAATCAATCAATTTCCTTTTTTTGTTCGTGCTGTTCATGCCGGATTCTTCCCAATCGAGCTCTTCCGTCGCCGTCGCTTCCAACGTCGTCGAGCTTCGCCTTCACAAACCTGTCGTGACCGTTGCCATTGACTCTGCTCCTGAACCCAGCCGGTGACCTTGATTCTTCCATCGTCGCACAGGCCCAAGCCTCACCTTCGGCATCGTCGTTGCCGTCGATTGTCGACCTTCCTTAGCAGCACCGGAACCTAGGGCCTCACCGTTAGCACTGCCGTCGCCGTCACTTGACAGTCGCCGCCATCTCCCAAGTAGGACTGTCTCTTGTTCCTCTATTAGACACCCAAGCCATCGGCTTGGGTCGTCTTTTATTTTTTTCTTTTTCTTCTAACCGAACCTACGAACCGGTTCGGTTTTCTTTCTTCATTCTTTCTTTTTTTCCCTCTCTCGGGTAAAACCCGTTGTATCAACCTCATCCGCAAGATCGAATCTGAAAGCTCGTATTTTACTTCTGCACCAATCTTCTCTTGAGTGAATCATCAACAGTTCAGATTTCTTTACGCACTTGACCTTAGCTCTTGGGTCACTTTTGTACTTCAAAACCCGTCTAATGGCTTCACTTTGGTCGTTCCGCAATCCGAGCACTTGAACCTACATAAATAAAATATGTCGCACATTAGTTCAACAAACAATTCATAAAATTATAGAACACATTTAAATTGAGCCATTTAGAGAGCATTATTTATTTAATTCCTAATTACTAAACTAATTACTAGAATCCACTTTATTCCTTATTTTAACTAGAAAATATGATTAACAAATAGGTAAAAAGGTATATAAAAATGTGTATTTTTCATGCGTAACAATAGTTGTGTTCACGATGACACATTACTATATTTTTTATAGTAGAGGGATACACAAACAACTAAAACTCAAGAGAAGACTGTGAAGAACAAGAGGAGATATAACCTTCGGCCATGTATCCAGACACATTATAACCCAGGAGCTCTTAGTAAAGGTATGAAAGTTGTAGTGCAGTACCCACAGTGTAAAAAATGACTACAACATACGGATTTAACTTGCTTCTTCGAATGCATAGAGGTAGTGATACTTAGAAACCTGCTTGATGTTCTATTGGAGTATTGTGATGACTCTGAGAAGTTGTTTAACATTAAGGGGAGAAGGTTACCCCTCACTAAGTAGGATGTTGCCCTCATCACTGGCTCGTGAGCATCTGGTGAGAATGTGATATTTTTAGCTCATGATTGCAAAGTCCTCTGTGCGAAAGGCGAATTCTACGAAAAGATTTTCTCTGCGAGAAAACCCAAAAAGCAATACATTGAAGAGATCCTAGAGCAAATATTAAGTAGCGAGAAATCTGTTACAGAGGATGGTATAGTACAGTTGATCATCCTCCACATGTTTTATTGTGTGTTCTTTGTACAAGCCACTAGATTGGCAAACCCGACAAGCTTGCTAAAATCATTTTTTTATACAGGTACTATAAGCAATGCTATATACTAACCATCATAAATTATACTATTTTGTAGGAGTTTTCCCTGACGGGGATAATTCAAAGTTGACATCTAAGTTGGTAGAGAACTTAAGGGAATCACAAAACACATGTACTATGGTTTATTCCCAGTCCATACTTCGAACCATTTTCGCTTGTTGATTCTAAACTTCCCCACACAACGTTGACATTTCTACAATCCTCTAAGGGGAATCCAGCGTTGCACCCCCACCACAAGGAGGCTACATGAGTTGTAGTGGAATTCTTGAATGAACTGCTCCAAACACATTTTAAAATCAAGGGAGCTAAGCAATGGAAGTTGTCCTAGATCAAGGATATATCCTTCCAAAAGAAGGGTCATCGAGTACACGATAGCAATTCCATCGTGTATTCGAAGATATGATACCAGTGTTATCGTGTGTTCAATATATACTTAATTCCAGTGTTTAATTTGCACACTGTCTGTTATTTGTAATTCAAAATACACAATACAAACTTAAAATTGGACGCTTGAATTTCTTCTACTCTGTTCATATACACAATACATTTGAGGGATCGTGTGATCTTGTGTTCTTCTTTATTTTTCCACCACTATCTTCTCATGATGATAGCTTAATCTTGAGACACCACCTTGTGGAGATGAACAATTTTAAAAGAATAAAGAAGAAAAAACGAAGCGGAATAATAGTGGTTTCACCACATGCTCCCTCTTTGCAATTTAATCTTCCCCACTAGATGTGGTTGTATAATAAAATTTTATGTAATAACATTTTGGGATGTCTGTTGGCGAAAGGGAACTTCCTCGTCGTATCATCACTGCAGGGAAAGCTTGTGTGAAATAGGGCGCGGCTCAAGGCAGGTAAAACATGAAGGGTTTAGGGTTAGGCGGGAGGGCAAAATGGGAAGACTAGGTTCCGAATCAAGTTATATGGCATGAGACTAGAAAAACCAGGTAATATGGCATTCCGAGCTCATTGGCCAGGTAATATAGAAAAATCTCTAAAAAAAATACTTACCCTGTGGTTAAAAAAATCAATCTATCACAACTTTTTATTCATATGGAGGGAGTATCACATATAACACCAGTCAATAGGAGAGGAAGCCGGCTTGGAATGGCTAGGCTCCTAGACTCCTAGTTCTTCATGGACAATGCACCATTTTCTATTCTCTGTCAAACTATTCTTGCTGCCGAGACTAAGAATTAATTAAGAAGTAATTTGAAACCAATTTATCTCCTAGGCACACCTTGAGTTATATAAAAACACTCTTAGTTTGGTTTGGGATGAAACTGATTACTGTCCGACAAAAAGATTAAATTAAATACCTTAACTCATATATTGGGTCGGAACTTGGACTTTTACAGATTCGAAAGGGCAAAGTGCAACATTGGCTATAACTTACCATATGCACTTCTCATAATACATGACTTCAATTTGACGAAAACTTGAACCTAAATTAAGCTATTGTGAATTGGTTTAGGCAAGTTGCCGTGACTGTAGCACTCGAGTTTCATGCTACGTAGAGCTTTTCTACAGCTTTTTCTCTATTTTCTTTCTATTCTTGTCGTCTTCTTCTTTTACATGTCATCATCTTCTTCTTCTTAGATTTCAAACCTGAAAGACCAACAATAAGTCTTTGTTAGATTAAGGAACTAAAGTGCCCATTACTTTCACACCTCAATCATTGATATTTTTTAAGAAGGATCCAAATTACACATGTACATTTTTTGGTAGGAAAAGGTCAAAATACAAATTTGAGAATTAATAGGCTTGTTAGCATGTGCATGGCAGTGTGGAATAGTTATAAAAGTAAATTACTACTTCAAAAAGTAATAGCTAATCCAGGATTATGGGAACTATCTTAGTGAAAATGCTAAAACATCACAGGAGCGAGGTCTCTATTGGGCCTGTCAGCCGTCGGGTTTCCTTGCCCGAATGTGGTTATTGTTGTCATGGTGATCCGACTTCAAGTGAAGTGCTCTTCCCACTATCTTGATTCACAAAATCTTGTTGTCATGATCTCACAAAAGATCAGCAAGAAACATAACTCAGATAGCCATGAAAAGCTATTCTTTCCGTTGAACCAAAAGGAGCCAGTAGCTAGGTTTGGGTTCTCATCCAGAATAAATTGCAATCACTAAAGATATATTTTTAAAAAATTGTCTCACTTTTTCGTTGTTTTAATGCCACTTTCATTCCAACCAAAATTGAACTGTTTTGCATAAGATAGCCTGGAGTCAATAACAAAAAGAAAGAGATTCAAAGGAAAAAAAAAACAAAAATTGATGTGACACTAAAACTGAACCCTTGTATACATGTATATGAGTTGCTACACCTTTTTTCGTGATGCATTCTCTGCACATTTTTGATCTGTTGCCCCAATCAAAACATTTTGCAGGCCAAGATTTAAGTGGCTGCCTGGTAATGTTTAGACAGTTAGATGCTTATAGAAATATTGTGTAGTGAATTTTGCAATCTCAGTTTAAAAATTTGTAAACAATTACATTTTAAACAGGTTCTATATATATCCACAGATGAGAATCAAAACAAAACTACCCGAAAGTTCATTAAGGAGGCATTGGCCTTGACTTTCCCCTGGCCACACGATGCTTGTTGAATGAATTTTTGTGAACAACATCATTTCCTCGACTACTTAATTGACCATCCAGCTAACTTGAACCTTTTGTAATTTTGCTAGGCTGAGACATGATGCATACAAATTCATCTTTAGCTGCAAAGTTTGGCTTTTCATGACTTAACCTTACAAAACCTAACCAAATGTAATTAAACTCTAATCAACTAGTACTTATTAATATGAAAGCAAGAATGAAAAACTAAAAGTAAGGGTATACAATATTACACTTCATGTATATTGATATGCATAAAATATACACATTTATATGCCTTATTTACCTATTTGCTAGTGTAGTTTTAATGATAAGACATGAATAAAACGGGTTATTTGTGATTAGGATAGTAATTAGGGGATTAATAATTAATTTACTCTAATTAACTATTTTAGATGCATTAAAAAATTTAAGGAATCATATTTATATTATGCATCTAATTTTGGTTTGCTTTTATTATTTCAGGTTCAAAAATGCGGATTGAAGATCGACAGTAGAAGAGCGCATTAGACGTGTTTTGAAGTGCCAAGTGACCCAAGAGCTGATATCACACGCATCGAAGATCTGAACCGTTGATGAGTCACTTAAGAGAAGACGGGAGCGAAATTAAAGTACGGACATGCAGATTTGATCTGGTGGATACGATTGATACAAGGGGTTTTACCCGGATTGAATTGAATTGGTCCAATTGGGTCCGGTTCGGTTCGGAAAAAAATAAAAAAAATAAAAGACAACCCGAGCCATCAGCTCGGGTGTCTAACAGAAGAATGAAGCAGAGCTCGTTCGAGCTCTGCTCGAGAGACGACGGCGGCTTTGGTTTTCGGCGGCAATGATGATTCACGGTGGCCTTGGTTTCAGCGGTCACGAGCAGTCGATAGAGACTGAGGAGAAACCAGAACGGTGGCGGGCAGATGAGCTCAACGGCATTCGAGCAGCAGAAGGGCTGAGGAACGACGGCTGCAGAGCTCGAGCACGAAAGGGCATGGGTGTGAATGAAATGATGGCGGATGAGCTCACGACAAAAGTGGAGGCCACAGCGTGAAGGGATTAGCTCGATTAGGAAATTGCAATTCCGGATTTGAGAAGGCGTCTGCAACTCGGAAACCGAAATGGAAAGCAGCGTGCTTGACGAGGATTTGGCCGGAGTTGGAGTCCAATCAGCAACAGATTTGGGATAATCTTCAAGGAGATTTCGGAGGATGAAAAGGACTCTTCTGTTGTCTATAAAAGCAGCGCAAAAAGGAGGAGAACAGAACGGTTTTTCTGAGAAAAAAAACAGAGAGCTTTGTTTCAGAAGTTGGGTCGTGTTTTCGGTGGGATTTTGGCCGGAAATCAAAGAGGAGGAAGAGGAGAATCGACGGGAGCAAGAAGAGGAAGAAATCGAGAGGAAAAAGGGAAGTTTTTGAGCTGTTTTCGCACTTGCTACAGTGCTGCTACAGTGTTTCCGAATTGCTACAGTAACCGGGCTGTTGGGGAAGATGAACAGTGCTCGATAAATAGTGTTTCTACTACAGTGATTTCTCATATGCAATTTCTTCCAAAATCTGATTTTTCTTTTCTCATAAATATGAATAGCTAAATTGTTTGTCAAAGCTAGAGGTGATATTATTTGATTAGTATTTTTTATGTCTATAAAAAGTGTTACTTATTGCTTATTTGGTTGAATGAGATGTTTTGATAAAGTCATAATCTATAAAATTATTTGATTTGTCATTAACGTAAGGTACGGCGAATGCTTATAATTTCCTGTGATTAGTAGACTATGCTTGTTAATGATGAATATTAAATCGATATTTTTATGTTAATGATTATGATGAATTTGAATGCAATATCATCCGATTAGGTCAAATCATTATTTGAATCTAATTGTGTAATAAAATAGACATAGAAGTATTGATTAAATAATTGATCTTTGAAGCTTTGATATCTCTCATCGATTATCTTTGCTATCTTTAGTTAGTTTTAATTGAATCTTTAATCATAATTTCTTGATAAGAACTTTAATTTGTTAAGCTAAGTAGTTTTTAGATTACTTTGAAGTAGAATAATCCTACATCATTCCCTGTGGTTCGACACTTGGATTCACCGAGTATATATTACAATTTGTCAACCTTCTCTTGGGTTCGATCATATATCACCTCCCTTTTCCATCTCTACCTTTTCCCTTGATCTTCTTCTTGCTCTCTTTCATCTGTTTCTTCCTTTTCATCATTGTTTAAGTGATGTTCTTTGAAAATCGTTTTTCAAAGCAAGATTGAAAAACTAAAAGTGGTATACAATATTAGACTTCATGTATATCACTTCCCTGATCAATCTCTACCTTTTCCCTTGATCTTCTTCTTGCTCTCATTCATCTGCATCTTCCTGTTCATCATTGTTTACATAATGTTCTTTCAAAGTCTCGTTTCAAACAAGCACTCTGAAATTTATTCTTGACAAAGTAGGCACTAAGGAATCAAGGTTGAAAGGATTAAAGCCATGTGACCAAAACACTATAAATGCCTATACAACATAATTAATGCCAAATTGTGACAATCTACTCTTATTTAGTCATTCCAATATAAATATACGGGGAGAGAGGGGGGAGAGAAAATAGAAACATGAAGAGAGAGAGGATGGAACCGTGTAGAGACGGAGAGAAAATAGTAATGGGAAGAGAGAGAGAGAGAGGGAGAGAGAGAGATTGAGTTAATACCCAACTCAATCTCAAGGGGCCCACCTCTCCTAACATGGAAAGAGACGTATTAATGCGATAATTGAGATATTACCTTAATTAACTTATCATTCCCCCTATTTACCCTCAATTTGAAATGATCACTTGTGATTGTAGTCAATTGACTAATTTGGTGTGGAATTACTATTCTGTACATGTGTTTTCGAAGGTTGCCCTTATTAATTAACAAATTTGATTTAATTAATTAAGGGTAAGCCAGGGAAGAAGACAAACTACGAACAACGAAAAATTTAATTAATTAGGTATAGATATAGATAGAGATAGAGATATACATGTGCATATACATATACATATACATATACATATCTTGATGCTGGACCATAGAATGTGTATCGGCGATATATCAATATCGGGCCCCACCCGATAAAATGATACTTTCAAAATTTTTAAAATATCGCCGATATATCGATTTCAGACCGATAACACCACGTGGGACTTTAACTGATCTGTCTCCAAGTTGCAGTGTTATGGTAGTTGGTTTCAACTCTCTTAACCCAAATTGTTCATAAACAGAAAAGGGCAGCAAATTTACACTAGACCCTAAGTCCAACAATGCCCTCTTTATAGTATGGTCTCCTATAACACATGAAATCGTGGGACATCCTGGGTCCTTATACTTAGGTAGAAGGTCACGTATTAAGAAGGAACTCACTTGGTCAGTCAGGAAAACCCTTTGGGTCACATTGGATTTGACTTTATGTTTCTGAGTACAAAGGTCCTTCAAAATTTTAACATAAGCATGAACTTGTTTAATAGCATCTAACAGTGGGAGATTGATTTTGACCTGCTTAAATACCTCTAACATCTCCTCTATTCTTTGGTGGGATTTACTAAATGGGGAAGGTTTGTCAAGGCATTAAGGAAATGGTGCTCTAGGTATATAGGATCTTTCATTCTTGGCCTTAGTTGGGGCTTCCTGATGGATTGGAGAACTAAAGGGAACAATTTTGGTTGGGATAGGTTCTCTAACTGTCTCAAGGATGGACTTCTCACTTGGGGTGCATGTGGACAAGTCCTTATCTTGATTGTCAATTTGTTTGCCACTCCTTAGAGTAGTTACTACCTGTACTTGCTCACTGGGATATTGAGAACCCTCAACTACAAATTGGCTTCTAGGATTTTGTTGGGGTTGACTTGGTAAGGTGCCCAGTTCTCTCCTATTCATGGACTGAGCAAGTTGTCCTAACTGTGTCTTTATTTTAGCAATCAACGGGGTATGAGAATGGACAAGTTGGGCTTGAGTCTGTAACCCTTCTCTCAGTTCCTTTTGTTCAGTTTTAATTTCTGTCACGACAGTAAGGAGAGTAGACTGGGTAGCTAACAATTGGCTCATTTGATCCTCCAAGGTAGGTCGCCTAGAGGGCTGGTCAAAGTGAGGGGCAGAGGATTGTTGGTAAGGCAATGGTTGGCTTGGGAGATCCTGTTTAGGTGCCTGATTAAAAGTGGGCCCTTGGTTAGATTGCCTCCATGAAAAGTTAGAGTGATTCTGCCACCTAGGATTATATGTGTTGGAGTATGGGTTGTTGGTGGCCCAAAGAAAGGTTTGTGTGGCATTGACTTGCTCTTAGACTAAGTTTGGGTATTGAGAAGCTGAAGGATAGTCAACAATGGAATACATGGGGCTCGCACATATGGTGCAGATGTCTTGAGGGTAAGGTGAAGACTGAGATAGGAACTGATCAAACCTCTCTATTAAGGCTGCTACCTGGTGCTCTAGGCTTCCTGTGGCTTTCATATCATACATGCCTCCCCTTGAGGCATTCCTATTAGATAAATGACCTTCGGAACTATATAGAGTCGCACTATGAAGGGAGTTTTCGCTCAAGTCTCAGGCATCATCCGGTGTCTTTTTCATAAATGTGCCTCCACACGAAGCATCAATTAAGGTTTTATGTTGATCGCACATGCCCTCATGGAATCTCTGGACAAGCTGCCACTTGGGCACATCATGGTGAGGACAAGTGCTAAGTAGGGCTTTCATTCTCTCCCAACTCTCGTGGAACTGCTCATTGGGAAGCTGAGTGAATGTTATAATTTTATTTTTGATTTTATTAGTCTGCCCTACTGGAAAGTACTTTTTCAGGAACTCAGCCTGCAGCTCCTCCCAAGTGGTGATGGAATTGTGTTCTAGGGAGTGAAGCCACTCCTTATCTCTATCCTTAAGGGTAAATGGGAATAACTGAAGTTGTACTTGGTCATCTGATAATGTGAGCTTAAAGGTTGTATTCACTTCTAGAAATTTTTGAAGGTGCATATAAGGGTTCTCGTTCAAAAGGCCATGAAATGAGGGGAGCATTTGAATAATGTTGGGCTTGATTTCAAAGTTGGCCACATTATCAGGCAATAGGATGCAGGATGGAGAGGTGTAGGCAGTAGGACGGTAGTAGTCTTGTAAGGTGCGAGCATGAGGCACTACCGGGTTTTGGTTGAGGTCATTCTCACCACCATTGTTCATGTTGTTAGCTATGGTAAGGAATTCTGGGATAAGGTTTCTACGAATTCTATAAAGGCGCTTAGGGTCGGGGTCGATCAAAGGCTGCGAGGTCAGGGTTCAGAGATCGACGACCATGCATGCACAATCACACATAAACAAGCAAGTATCTGAAGCAATCTTAATATCCACAACTAACAAGCATCGATCCTACATAACAACAACTAGCACCCTAATAGCCACACCTAGCACAAGCATGCAGTCAAAGAAAGAAATTAGAAAACACAAAACACCCAAATCTAACTAAAAGAAGCGGTAAGAGAATGCAAACGAGGGGAAGGGGTGACTCTTCCAACGTTGGCGAGAACTTCACGTCTTCTCTTAGTCCTACAAAAAGGCAAAACACTAGTAGGCAACTAAAATTAAACTGAAACTAACTATTCTAACTGCACTAAGAATTTGGTAAACTATATATTGTCGTCCCCGGCAACGGCGCAAATAACTTGATCGTTTCAAATGTACTACCCTCGCAAGTATACAAGGCTATGTTAATAGGCGAGTATAAAAGATTTGTCGAACCTCAGGGGCGGATGGATTATTCTACCAAATTCAAGAGAAAAAGTTGTTTTTAATCAAATATAAAAAAAGCAAGTAATTATAGCAAGTTTACTAATGTAGAGAACTTCCAAGGCACCGAATCCACCACTAATTAAACCAATTATATCATCTCTCTCTCTCTTATGAAATTCGTAGTTGATGCAATTAACGTATTCCTCTCAGACTTACGCTAATTAACATATTTCTCTAGGACATATGCTAACAATTCAAAATAATTATGCAAACTCCTCTCGGACGTATGCACTTAAGACAATTAAAGCAATTGAACTAGAAATGATCTCTCTCGAACATAGAATTAATAAAAGTAAGAACTTTATTAATAAAACAACACCTTAGTTTGCATACATTCCTCTCGGACACATGGGTATTCCTCGGATTAAGTTCACAAAATCTATTCTACCTTCTCTCGAGCGTATAGAATAAACTTCAATAAAACTAACAATAATTACAAAATAAAAGTACATACATCAGCTAAATAAAATTAGAGAAAGAGATGTAAAACTGATATAATAAGGACTTCATCTATGCCTTGGACGAGGTTTAGCCAAGCATCGGACGAGAAGAAACACTGTTCATCATCTTCTTTGTTGAGCAGTGGTACTGTAGCACTGCGAGAATACTGTAGTAGTACTGTTCACAGTTCGAAATCCCCTGTTTTTCCTCCTGAATCACAACAGTCGGCTTCCCTTTTATAGGTTGCTCACAAAACACCCAAAGTCAAGCCCTTTTCCAGTTCGGATTGCTCCCAATCTCGTCCAAATCACCACGACTCTATCTACGGTAGGAGTTCAAATCTATCTAAATAATCCACGGCCAAATCCATTTCTAAATCGAGTCCTTCCAATTCACGTTTCAAATCCAAAATCCAAGCAAATTCAAATCCGCATCTATCCATATTCGAGCCTATCTATTCAAGCAAAGAGTCCAAATCGAAATTGATTCTAACCTTCCAAATCCCGCACGACTTCTCTCCACCGTCACTCCACCACCATCCGTTCCTCGTTCGGGTTCTCCTTGTTTCGGTCGCCATCTCCTCTCACCGTCAGCCTCTCGCCTCCGAGCTCGAGCCCAACTTCTCATCACCGCCATCACCACCGGCAGCTCTCGAGCAGACTGTTTGGAATTGAACACCCGAGCTTCGGCTAGGGTTCTTTTATTTTCTTTTTCTTTTTCCTGACCGAACCAGACCCACTGAACCGGTAAATTGGGTCGGTTTTCTCTTTCTTCTTTTTTTTTTTCTTTTGATTGTTTAAAACTCGTTGTAGAATCTTCATCCGCCGGATCTAATCTGAACGGCTCTTCATTTAAGTCAGTGCCCGTCTTTTATTTAGTTAAGATCAATGGCTCAAGATCGCTCCTTCTTTGATCTTCCCGCTTTAATATTGTAAATTGAGCTTTTAAAACCCACTATAGCTTTCTCAACCATTGGATGATCAATACCTTGATCTCTTTGCATATAAATCCAATTGAAGCGCGATAAATCATGATTTGCAACTCAAACTCTTTGAGACCTACACAAACAATCAAACTAAATATAGATGCATAATAAAATGTAAATCTATTAAATCAAATCTATACATCTAAATTGTCAATTGGGCACAAATTATTTATTAAACACCTAATTGCTAACTCAACAGTAAACATCCATAATATTCATTTTAACAAAAATTACCACTTAAAAATTAAGTAAAAGAGATATAAAAATGTGTATATTTCATGTATATCAATAATCATGGGTTAATCAAGGGGTTTCAACTATTTGATAAGTCTAAGGTACCCTATTAAAGTGTCTATTCGATTTGAGCTTCCAATTGGAATCCAAATCTTCAAATCTTATTATCCCCAAATTTTGATAATTTGAGCTTTAATAAGTCTCTTGAACACGATTGGGTCTCATGATATTTTTATCTAGGGCTATGTATATACAATGCATCTGATGTTGAATATCCCAGCTTGTAATCCTTTCTTGAGTTAGATATCTGAAGAGAGGTAATAATCCTAGAGTGTGTTTGATACCTATGTCATAAGAAATACTGCTCATTTATTGATTGTTTCTCCACAAGAGGCCTTGCGAGGTTTTATCTGAGGTGGAATCAAAGTATGCTCAGAGAGCCATTTCTAGATCTCTTATATTTTTAGAACCTTGCGAGGCTTCCATCCAAAGAGAGGCATATATGTACGTCTTTAGGTTGTTGAGACAATATGGAAGGTCTAGTAGTCTCCCCCATTGTGTTTATAAGCACCGATGGGGCTAGTATTCTAGACGTATAGTCGGGTTCCAATAAAAGAGCCTCTAGGGTAACCTGGTAAGTAATCACTTGCGAGTGGTGATGTCTAAGAGCAAAAATTCTATCTCCATACACTTTCAATGTTTGGAGTCTTAGTGAATGATGATCTCTCCACATACTTTCGATGTTTTGGAGTCTTGGTGAATTATAATATTCCTCAAGTAAAGGAAATCTTGATGTTCAGTTCAAATATTGTTGATTTCTCAATTCTCCATTAAATCCTATTCCGTGTCATATATTATGTCTTCTATTCTTGTGTGGGTTTTTGCATTCTACCTATTGGGTATTTCTTCGGAATACTCATACATCATGTGATGCAGGCGTAGATAAGGAATAGACCTGGGAATGTTATAGTTACAGGAAACCTTGAAGACTGCAATTAGAGAGATATAGATCTTTATATTATTTAAACAGTCATGGTATTAATGGCGTGTTTGCCAAAAAAAATTAATGATTTTATTATTGAATATTTCTAATGACTTCTATTGTAGAGTAGTTTTAGACTTATAGATTTTCATTTCATGATATTAAAGATAGTTATTTTCAAGACTGAATTGGATCAATTATACGTCATTTTGTAATTGAATGGAAGATCGAGTATTCGGTCGCGTCTCCGAGGTTTATAACTTCAAGTATTCTCGTAACGGGACGTCTTCGGCACTCTGATGAGGCCGAAAATTTTGGGGTGTGACACATAAAAACACTCTTAGTTTGGTTTGGGATGAAACTGATTACTGTCCGACAGAAAGATTAAACTAAATACCTTAACTCATATTGGGTCGGAACTTGGACTTTTACATATTCAAAAGGGCAAAGTGCAACATTGGCTATAACTTTACCATGTGCACTTCTCATAATGCATGACTTCAATTTGACGAAAACCTAAACCTAAATTAAGCTATTGTGAATTGGTTTAGGCAAGTTGCCGTGGCTGTAGCATTCGAGTTTCAAGCTACGTAGAGCTTTTCTACAGCTTCTCTATTTTCTTTCTATTTATGTCGTCTTCTTCTTTTACATATCATCATCTTCTTCTTCTTCGATTTCAAACCTGAAAGACCAACAATAAGTCTTTGTTAGATTAAGGAACTAAAGTGCCTGTTCCTTTCACGCCTCAATCATTGATATTTTTTAAGAAGGATCCAAATTACACATGTACATTTTTTGGTAGGAAAAGGTCAAAATACAAATTTGAGAATTAATAGGCTTGTTAGCATGTGCATGGCAGTGTAAAATAGTTATAAAAGTGAATTACTACTTCAAAAAGTAAAAGCTATTACGCAAACATTAGAGTGCAGGATTATGGGAACTATCTCAGTGAAAATGCTAAAACATCACAGGAGCGAGGTCTCTATTGGGCCTGTCAGCCGTCGGGTTTCCTTGCCCGAATGTGGTTATTGTTGTCATGGTGATCAGACTTCAAGTGAAGTGCTCTTCCCACTATCTTGATTCAAGTGAAGTGAATGTGTGTGAAGTGAAGAAACACACAGATAACCCCACATGATC
Source organism: Houttuynia cordata (assembly GCA_039654745.1). NCBI lineage: Eukaryota > Viridiplantae > Streptophyta > Magnoliopsida > Piperales > Saururaceae > Houttuynia > Houttuynia cordata. Next base: position 7,915,014 of record CM077504.1, read on the forward strand.
TCACAAAAATTCAATAAGAAACATAATTTAGATAACCATGGAAAGCTATTTCTTTCCGTTGAACCAAAAGGAGCCAGTAGTTAGGTTTGGGTTCTCATCCAGAATAAATTGCAATCACCAAAGATATATATTTTAAAAATTGTCTCATCTTTTACGTTATTTTAATGGCAACTTTCATTCCAACCAAAATTGAACTGTTTTGCATACTATAGCCTGGAGTCAATAATAAAAAGAAACAGATTCAAAGGAAAAAAAAAACAAACTGAACCCTTGTATACATGTATATGAGTTGCTACACCTCTTTTCCTGGATGCATTCTCTGCACATTGTTGATCTGTTGCCTCAATCAAAAAACTTTGCAGACCAAGATTTAAGTGGCTGCCTGGTAATGTTTAGGCAGTTAGATGCTTATAGAAATTTTGTGTAGTGAATTTTACCATCTCAGTTTAAAAATTTGTAAATAATTACTCCATCCGTTCCAAAATACTATATACATTTGAGAAAATTCTCATTTTTATTGGACCATGAAGCCCACAAGGAAGGCACATGACTTCTTCTCCCTGATATCCCGTCCAACTCGTATGCTCATTCACGAACCAAGTTCAAGTCAATCCTTCCAAGTCTCCTCCAATTTTAGAAAGAGGAAGTCACGTGATTTGGCAATACACAGTATTTTAGAACAGTGAATATTTCCAAATATACATAGTATTTTGGAGCAGAGGGAGTACATTTTAAACAGGTTCTATTTATATCCACAAATGACAATCAAAACAAAACTACCGAAAGTTCATTTTTGCCAATCTCGGAGAGCTTGAAGGAGGCATTGGCCTTGACTTTCCCTTGGCCACACGATGCTTGTTGAATGAATTTTTGTGAACAACATCATTTCCTCGACTACTTAATTGACCATCCAGCTAACTTGAACCTTTTGTAATTTTGCTAGGCTAAGACATGATGCATACAAATTCATCTTGAGCTGCAAACTGGCTTTTTCGTGACTTAACCTAACAAAACCTAACCAAATGGAATTAAACTCTAATCAACTACTTATTAATATCAAAGAAAGAATGAAAAACTAAAAGTAAGGGTATACAATATTACACTTCATGTATATCACCTCCCTTATCCATCCCTACCTTTTCCCTTGATCTTCTTCTTGCTCTCTTTCATCTTCCTTTTCATCATTGTTTAAGTGCTGTTCTTTGAAAATCTTGTTTCGAAGCAAGATAGAAAAACTAAAAGTAAGGGTATACAATATTAGATTTCATGTATATCACTTCCCTGATCCATCTCTACCTTTTCCCTTGATCTTCTTCTTGCTCTCGTTCATCTGCATCTTCCTGTTCATCATTGTTTAAGTAATGGTCTTTCAAAGTCTCGTTTCAAACAAGCACTCTGAAAGATATTCTTGACAAAGTAGGCACTAAGGAATCAAGGTTGAAAGGATTAAAGCCATGTGACCAAAACACTATAAATGCCTATACAACATAATTAATGCCAAATTGTGACAATCTACTCTTATTTAGTCATTCCAATATAAATATACAGAGGGAGAGAAAATAGAAACATGAAGAGAGAGAGAGAGAGAGAGGATGGAACCGTGTAGAGAGACGGAAAGAAAATAGGAATGGGAAGAGAGAGAGAGAGAGGAGAGAGAATTGAAATGGGAAGAGGGGAGAGAGAATAGGAACGGGAAGAGAGAGAGAGAGAGAGAGAGAGAGAGAGAGAGAGAGTTAATACCCAATTCAATCTCAACAGGCCCACCTCTCCTAAAATGGAAAGAGACGTATTAATACGATAATTGATTATATTACCTTAATTAATTTAGTATTCCCCCTATTTACCCTCAATTTGAAATGATCACTCGTGATTGTAGTCAATTGAGGGTGTGGAATTACTATTTTGTACATGTGTTTTCAAAGGTTGCCCTTATTAATTAACAAATTTGATTTAATTAATTAAGGGTAAGCCAGGGAAGAAGGCAAACTACAAAGAACGAAAAATTTAATTAATTAGGTATAGATAGAGATAGAGATAGTGATATACATGTGCATATAGATATACATATCTTGATGCTAGACCATAGAATGTTGTATAAGCGATATATCGATATCGGGCCCCATCTGATAAAATGATACTTTCAAAATTTTTAAAATATCGCCGATATATCGCTATTTAAAAAAATGGTTTAAAAAAGTGGGGATTTTTTTAAAAAAGAAAAAAAATAACTTTCTCGTTTGTTTCCTATCCTAATATGCATTTTTATGCATATTTTAAATTCTATGCTTTGTCTAAATTACTATAACTCATTTTAGAAGTTAGATTGTGAAAATATGTGGTAAAAACTAATTTTCGACTATCGATATTTTTTTACACAATATCTCCGATATTTTGTCTCTTTGATCGACCGATATTTTACTGATATCCGATGCGAAATTCCAAGCCCGTTTGCATTGGCAACTGTAGGAATGTAGAGTTTTTTTAAATTCATTCTCATAATTTGCATGAATAATGAAGCTTTAGGAAGATAGCTCAAGACAGTAGTCATATGCTCTTTATTTGGAGGCAACGTAATGCACATGTTTTCATTAGCGTTCATCAGCACAAGACTATAAGAGTACTCTATTTTTGGGGCACTGATAAGACGTATTCTGCCTATTAACCATAATAAGTTAGTAACATAAGCACAAACTACACCAAAAGGTAATCAACGTCTTTTTAAAGCTTTTAATGGAAGCTGTCATTGATCTTCACAATAAAATGGAAAAGCTATATATGTAACACCTGGCCACTTTGATTGGCCAGGTGTGCACAGTGGCAACCCATGGGAAGAGCGGGGGGTTAAAGGGGAAGCAGCCTGGCAATGGTGAAAAACCACTGACGGGTTTGAAGAGACGACTTTTGGCGACCACCAGTGAACTTCGGCGACTTCTGGCGCTCCTCGATAACCCTCCGGCGACACAAGGTAGGATCTCATACCCTCTCATCAAATTTTCATTTTTCTTGGGTATTCGTCAATGGAGGCGACGGGACGACGAAAGAGGAGGCAGGGGCCGTGGCGGGTCACCGGGGGTCGATTCGACCTCCGCCAGGCCATCGGCCGTGGTGAAGGAAGCAAAGGCAGTAGCTTTTTGCTGCTGCCAGTCGATATCTCCTCCACCAAATTTACCCGGACCACGGGCAAACAGCCAGTGGAGGATGGGAGGAGAAGGGAGGGCGGCGCTGGCTAGGTGATGGCAGCGCGATGACGGCTGTCGTGGTGGTCGCCTTCCATGGCACAGACAGAGGGTGACCAACTGGTCGACCAGTTTGGTCCAATGGCAAGCCGGACCGGGCCAGTCTATTATTATACCGAACCGGTCCAGTAAATCGGCTGGTTCAGGCAGAGACCGAACCCGGTTCGGTCCAGAGTCGGGCTCGGTTCACCCTCAGACCAAATCCTGTTCATAAGCCGGTTTGGATTTTGAACTGCCAGTGGACCTCAACCGACAGTTAAAACTGCTTACAACTGACGGTCGAACTTGACCGTCTGTGTATTTATGTGCAGTATAGTACATACAGAGCCAGTATAATACATAGGCTTCTTTTAGTGATTTTGGGCTATTTGATAAATGATTTTAAGCCCTAATTGGAGTATTAGATTTACATGTTTGATATTTCTATATCTAAGGGCATTTGTCCCTGATTTTATGCTGAATGATAGCTGAGGACTTAAATGATAAGGAAAAAAACCCGACTAATAAACCTAGTTGGTTTAGAGAGTTAATTATTTTATGAAAGATAATAAAAATGATGACATGAGGGCTAAGTTTGATAAAGACTAATTAAAATAAAGACTAAAATGCCCTTGAGATTGGGAGTCAGTGTATGAGTGTAAGGGACTTCCGATCATGCAACCGAATGACTATTAAGTCAAAGGTCAGACTATCTGTTGAGCTATTGAGCCAGCAATTGTGAATTATATGTTATAACTCTAAGAGGGGTTCATACTGGTAATACCGTGATACCTGTTAAGGATCACAAGGTATATATTGGGGTAGTGTTGCATCTTCCGACTGGTGAAAGCTCTGCCGTCTGTATCTTCTCTATGGATTTTAGAGAGCATTCACATCTTTCCATTGGTGGAAGCTTTGTGTCATGATACCTAATGAGGACCAACTTCTATTGGCCAGACTTAAGTTGTTGTATCTTTCTATGGATTTTAGAGAGAGCATCTACATGTTATTTTGGCCCATGTTTGCATCTTTCTATGGGAGAGCATTACATATTCTATTGACCAGGCTTAAGCTGCTACCTCTTCTCTATGGATTTTAGAGAGAGTTTTTGCATCTTCCCTTGATGGAAGCTCTGCACTCATCCTGAGCCGTGGTTGCTATGTGGTTTACTGTGCACATTGAAGGCACTAACATCCTGGAAGGCTGCGTTCTCCGGACCCATATCGAGCCCAGGAGTTGATGTGGAGCCAGACCCTTCTAACGGTCATACCTTCTAAGGTAAGGAATGGACGAGGCAGTTACCCTTGAGGGATTGAGGGCGTGCCGTGATTACCGGTATTAACCGGAGTGATAGTCACAATGTTTTCGTATTGTCTGTCATATAGGTATGACATTCAGTGAGTCCGTCTATATGGGACAAAGACTTAATTATTGAACTTGAACTTGGGAAGCAATAAAAAACTTTGCTTGAAAAAATAATGAAAGATTCAAGTGGAATTCTGTAATAGGTTGCATAATATGTTAATGCAAATCCTGGTTTATTGTAATATTGATGGGTGTGTTATGGTATCCTACTTAGTATTTTTATACTCAGCATTTTTATGATGTAGGTGCTATTGTGGAAGATTGATTTCGCACGGCATTCGGGGATTTCGTGGCTTAGCCGTGAGGATGTTCAGGAAGCTACATAGTACTTCTTCACTATCGGGTTTGTTCTAGACCTTGTTGTAAGGCGTGAGCGTCAACTATTTTCTAGTGTATTTTGAGATGGATGACAGACTTGCACTTAGAGGACTTGCATTGGTTTAATCGACTTTGCATCTTGTAATACTATATGTATATATGGTTTTGTATCCATATTTGTGAACCCTAGCTATCACGGCCTTAATGCTTAGTCAAAAATTTTGAACTAATGATTTATCGCATAGAGGAATAATCCTCTGAGTTTCCGCTACTACTCTGATTTAAAAATGGTTTTTAAAATACGGGCCGTGACAATATACATGATTGTTAAACTACCTGGGTTTACAACGTGAGAAGATAGAGAAAAGTTAACATCACAAGATGCCTAAAAGAGTTGGATCAAAGCCATGAATAGGTATCTATTCAAAATTAAACACCGGATCTAACGGAGAAAAAATACTCAAATTGTGATGATATTATGAAGAGCGCATTGGAACTGTTACATTGGTCTACTCTGATGGCTACAATTCGCAAACTGTGAACAGATGAACGTTTTCATAAGGCATATATAGCCTAAGACTTGTATCCAGGTTATCAAACGATATTATCAATTTACCATCGAGCTACCAGCTTAATTGTCAACCTCCATCGCCTGCGCTGCTTTTGCCTTCGCTAAGGCTGATAATTTAGTCTTAACCTTTCTCTTCCCAACTTGAAACCCACCACTGCTTTTGTTCTTTTTTCCATTGCCATCGATCTAAAACAAACCAAAAGATAAGAACAAATGAGTTAGTCATATAAAACCTGCAAATTCCGAGAGAATGAAATCTGCTTCTAGTTCCTTTGATTTTACAAAGTTGAAACTTTTTCTTTTTAAATAAACAGGTTTTATTGATGATAGAATTGAAAATGATTGAAAAACTGCATAAATTAACATGTACAAGAATTCTTATCAATTATGGATCAAATCCAATAAACATAAAAAAAAGGTAATAACGAAAATAAAAAACCATAAATAAGTAAACGAAATAACTTCGAGCCAAACTTCAAAAACAAACACAGTACAATTACAGCACATAGCTGATACAAAAAAAAAGATCAAATAAATTAAGTACATCAAAACTTATCCAAAAGAGAAGATAGAACACCAAATATATATAAGATAAAAGACAAATAGTAAAAATCTTATCAAAAGAATAACAAAAAGAATTCAGAATTCTTATCAACTGTCTTAAATCCAATAAAATTACAAACACGTACTAATGAAATAAAGACCATATGTATCAATACTAATCAAACAAAAAAGATGGAACGTAAAAAATAAGATAGAATGAAAGAAGAATAACAACTGTATAAATTGACTTCTTATCCATTATGGCTCAAATCCAAATAAAAATAAAAATAGGTAATATGAAAAACAAAATAAAGATCAACTTATAAACATCAAATAGAAGAAGGAGAAAAATAAAGCCACCTTCATCTTAGTCTTGTTTGCTTGAAGCTTCATAGCCTTCTTTCCCTTCTCTTGCTTCTCCTCTAAATTAATTGCATTCCAAAAAAGTACTCTATATCAGATAAACCCAGGTGAGAATAAGTTCATCAAAAAAAAAGTAAAGAAGAATTGATTACTCTGGAGCTCGAATTCGTGCTGTCTCTTCCTCCGGGCCAAACTGTTCTTCTTCGACATCTTCCTCCCCCTCAATTTCTTGGTTCTCAATATTCAGCTTCACCCGGATTCCAGAAACCCTAATTTTATGAGCGTGAGTTCGGTTGGTACTCTTGGGACAAACGTACGGACGGAAGAACGGAACGGGCATAACCGGACCCAATTGGTTGGTTTGACCGGCTGGGCTTGGTCCTGGGCTTAAACTATAAAAAAGCTTAATCCCTTGGACTGTGGTCCTCACCAATTGCAGCCCATTTGTGGAACAGGGATACGAAAGTCTCCGTCCAGGGCCCGTAGAATTACAGCTGGAAGGATGGATAAGTAGGGCTCCACGGGTTAGCCATTCTAGCATCCAAAAATGTTTTCCTAAATAGCACAATATGACCAGCAAGCAGGACCAAGGGACACGTGGAGAGGGCCCCTGGAAACTTAGGTAAAGTCACAATTTTTCCATATATTCAGCCCCTTTCTTCCTCTCCTCTGATGACGTGGCAAACTCTCATTGGTAGTGATGTGATGCTGGAATGGAAATTGGTCAGGCTAGACGAACTATCTAACGTTGCAATTGAAAATGAGTTAAATTGATTGGCATGTGGGGCCCACAACATTTCAAACCTTGGCTTACCCCAACACATGCACATTCATGAGGATTTATTGGCCTGTGGGGCAAATCTAGCCACCTAATGCAGGAGAATGCATTGTAGATAGGTAGGTTAAAATTGCCGTTTTATCCAACTAGTTTTAACTGGAGCAGTTAAGTGATTATTATAACCGTTAAACCAATAAAATGTTAAAGGAGAGAAATGAGTAGAATTTTGAGTCTTCCACTTTCGTAGAGGTTGAAAGCCATGAAAGGAATAAAAGAAATTAATTTAGGGAAGAATAGACTTTTGTTATCGGCTAGTAGATTTTGACTAAGGGTCCATTTGATTGGTCTGAATCTGAATCTGAAAAATCTATTAAAAATTCTAAAAATTCATATATCTAAATTTTTTTCCAACTCGTCCATTTGATTGGTCTGAATCTGAATCTGAAAAATCTACTGAAAATTCTGAAAAGTCAGAAATTTTTTCAACTGAATCTGAATCTGAAAAGTAAAATTCAGATGAAACAAATGGAATGGGCTTCTTCTTTCTTCCAAATCTGAAAAGTCGGTACTTTCCATTCGGGCTGGAGCCCAGCTGCTTGGCACCATCGGAGAGTGCCTGGCGGAGTGTCTGAGGGGAGATTTTGAGGGAGAAGACGATGGTGATGACCGACATGAGGAGACCGGTCAGGCATCCAAAGAGGACACCCAAGAGAATCCGCCGAAGTAACTAACTTAGCATCATATTTCAGAAGAATTATCAAATGAACATGTATGTAAATCAAAGAAGCATAAGCTACTTAATTATCAGTTCCTTGATGCATATAATCTCCCTTATAATATTCATTTTGTCGATGGAATCTCCCCAGGTTACTGCTTTCCTGATGCGATTATTTGTGACAACATTCGTCAAAAAAGTTGCATAGAGAGACTCTACCATGCCATTTGTAACTTCAATACTCTTTGACACTTTAATTCCTAACCCCTTTTGCGGTTCTTCAACAACTCCAATCTTCTTCCCTTCCTCATTTTTTATTGACCAAAGGGCGTCCTCCTCCAATGCAACTCCAGTAACACAAGCCAACCAGTAGGTTATTCCATATCTCTGAAAATCATCAGCAGACTAGGTTTTAAGCTCTACAAGATCAGAATATCTATTTTTTGGTATTGTAGCACAGGGAAGAATACCTCTATTTTCCCTGGCCGGCTGGTGGCTTTTGCCACTGCCGGACGGGCCTTGTGTCTACTCCTGGTCAGCCGGGCCTTTCCTCTTTTCATTTTTGATAGAGTTTTTGTGAAAAAGGCTAAATCTTTGCCTTCTGCATCCGCTTCTTCTCCATTTTCTGGGCTTGCTTTGGTTGAGCTTTGATTTGCTAGAAAGGTGAAGCTTTGGTGCTTGAGAATCACAAACTTGGTCCTTCTGGTGCTTGACCAAGATGAACTCGCCGGAGTGGCCGGGCGCTCTCATTGCCGCAGTCGGCTCTGTCGTCTGTGGCTTGATCAACACCCTCTTTGCCTACGTCCTCGCCTGAGTCATTCTCCGGCGCTCCTTCCTCGATGACCACCACCTCCGCCGCTGTGCTGTTCTCCGGCACAATGTCCCACCAGGAGGTGGATTTAAAGGTGGAAAGAGGGGATTTGAACGGGGAGGAGATGGTGTTAAGCTGGAGGGGGATGAAATGGGTTAGGGGGATTCCACGAAAGTTTTCAAAAAATTCAGATGGTTTTCCAAATTTGAATTTTTAGACTCTTTTGTATGCATGGGCTGAATTTAGGACTGAATTCAGACACTTATACAAATGGGCTGAAAAGTCCAAAAAGGCTAGGCTTTCCGGACACTGATTCAGTTCAGATCTTAATAAGTGTAAACAAATAGCCCCTAACCTTAGAATGGAGAATTCTAGTTACTCCAAAATTTGTACAACTTTTGTGTGGTTTCAGCTTTTTGTATATAGAAAAGATCAGGAGGACCATGAGGATCTCAACACACAAGATGGTAATTGTACAATTGTTGTCAACTAATAGTTTATGAAACAGGTAATAGTTAACCATTAATGCGAGGCTTCAAAGCCACCAAGTTCATTATCTATGTCTATAAAGAAGCAAAACCCAATGCCCAATGTAAATCCCATGGATTAACACATACACATCCATACTCGAATCAAGCGCGATAACTAGAATAAACAACAAGGTACAAGCATACATGATGACTTTTTTGACATGTCCAATCCCTTCATGAAATTTTAGTCCACGTTATGTCGAGATTCACCATTGTGGCCAATGGGACTCAAATTTCGTTAGACCGTGACTTTTGTGATTTACCATTAGTCCACCATTAATGGAAATTCACCCCGTGAAGTTTGACTTTTCCTACTCTATCTGTAACATCTCGAAAGTTCTATTCCGTTTTTCAAAAATACTATCATTTTAAATTCGTTTTGAAAATTAGGCCTATTAAGGGGCCGTTTGGATCGTGAAAAAACTCAAACATTGATGGTGGATTTTTCACAGTGGATGTTTGGGATTTTTCACGATCCAAACAGCCCAAGATGGAACATAGGGAAACTTGAATGTAAATACAAAAAAAAGATTCTAAATATAATATACTCCCTCCATTCAGATTTCAGAAGTGCTCTTCCCATTTGATAAAAAAAATTCATTTTACTCATCTTATTTGAGGATTCTCACATGAGAGGAGATATAGAGTTTCATTATTAACTGCTTTACGGAAGGGAGAACCAAAGAATTGGTAGAGAGTTGGAATATATTACAAGAATGCCTATTCTTAAGTGTTTCATTTTTTGAGAAGTCACGTGACTTATCAGTGAGTCCCATAAACCAATAAAAAACAGTGACTTTTTAAAATCTATAGTGTAAATCTGAACAGACGGAGTATAGTATAATTATAATAGGCATATTGGAGATCAGGCTGAGTGCAGACATATAGATACAAAAAAGGATTCTAGTCGATTGGCAATTTTGAATTTTATAATATTGCTATAACAATGTAGAGTCGATGGTAAGATAACGTAGAATTATGACATTGTAATACCCAGAATGTTAGTGTTTTTTGTATTTGCTACCTTATATGGATGTTCCACACTCAAAAGAGTCCATAGTATAATCCTACGTACGCTAATGTAAGGTTTGAAATCGCCTAAGATGATAAATTATGATGATCTTCCTTGCTTTATCTTGTGGGATTGTAGAGTGCTCAATGGAGACTGATTCATTCATATTATTGACTTCTCCAAAAGCAATCAACGAAACTTGAATGGAAAAGGAAAACAACACATGTTGCAGGCATAGGGTCACCATACAGGCCTAAAAAATCTGATTCTGCCCTGCTCCACAGCCATTATACAGGCAACTAAAGATGCATTGGACTGAATTTGTGGCCTCTTTCTTCTCTTCTTCAGATACTCAGTGACAGGAGAGAATCCCCACAAGGTTGACAAAGTTGTAAAGCTTCATAATCAGAAAGCAAAGCTGATGATGTCCCCATTTCTAAGTGCTCTCTGGAATGCAAGAATTGTTGACAGTGTGGGACCATTGGATATGCCGAATCAAGGAGACAGCGTGGTCTAGGTGCATCTGCTTGAGATTTGGGCATGCACAGCTTGTGGATTTTGGCCAATACCAACTGCTTCAATGTCTTATCACAGTGGCTCCCCTCCTCTCCACGCCAGCAACATAGATCACTTGAGCATGGAAAGACTTTTAATTTGCTGCTTCCTGAAAGTATAAGCCCAAAATGTGCCCCCTATTGCCGGAGGATGCACGGCAACCGCCCGTATCCGGTTGAGGGCCTACTCTTATCACCTTTTTACGGGCTATTGCCGGTTGCCCGTGCCATGAGGTCCCATGCAATTGGGGATCATATCCTTGTGGAGCAGAAGAAAAAATTCCCTTGAGAGAGTAGGGGTTTCTATCATTCTTTTCGTTTCTAGGGGACCATTTAAATGGGGAGCTTTTGGGGTCTTTCGCTTGTCTGACCTAGTGTTTCCTGCAAAGGAGGAATATGGGCACCACTCAACTTCCACTTCAAAGCATTAGCGGCAAAAGCCATCACCTCACAAATAGTGTGGTTTCCTATTATGGTTGCTACACTACACATTTAGTAATTTGCAATACTCTCTATCCTTTATTTTCCTTGAAATATTTAATTTCTTGGTACAAATTAATGGGTAAAAGAAATTGAAGCATGACATGTAGCATTATTTTGAAAAACCCTATTGAAGGGAATTTAGTATTATTTTGAAAAACCATTATTGAAGGGAGCATCTCAAAAGGTCGAGTCCATAGGACTACATACACATGTACCACTCTCCATAGTTCGACAAAATTTTCATTTACACGCCAACTTCGACATGTTGGTAACTTATGTTTAAATGATTGCGTCCATAAGTCCAAAATTTTCTTGTCTGAAATTCACTATGGCAACATCGAACTGTCAGATCCTACATATCAATATGTTTGCACTGTTCATCACAAGCTCATGTTCATTTGGAACGTTCAATTGAGTACTGATCGAGCCAGCTTCGTAACCTGCCAATCAATGTACAGCAAATGAATACTGGTGGGTCACGCCTTTGATGCCTCACGGACCATATGAAGCAACTGAATGATGGAGGTGGGTCTTATTTAAGGAGGTTCAAATGAAAATGTCAAAGAAAATTATAATGTCAGGAAATAATGTTCAATACTGAAGATTTGTTTCATGACGAATCCACTTTCTTGTCATTTTTATTTTGGATTTATATTAACATTAATGCAAACAGAAAATGTCATTTTCTGGGATGGAGGAAGTGCTGTTTGTCTTCCTATCAAATTTAGCTGTTTGATTGCTACTCATACCAACCTTATGTGCTGGGAAAAGAACTCTCCCTCTACATTCTCTCCTATTACCAAAATGCCATATATATCTTTCTATAAAAAAATGTCCCTTACTTTTTATAATCGAAAATTACTGGAAACAGAACAATTCCCTTCCATCAAAGTTCTTAGATATGACTCACATGGAAAATAGCGAGGTCCTGAGTTCGACCCGCACTCCATTGGCCACTCACCTGAGATTATATCTCCATTAACCCGTGCATTTGATATGGTGCTCTAATAGCTAGGCTGGTTGCAGTACCGCTTCGAACCGGGTCCTAAGGACTCGGTCACCCGTTGTTAAAAAAAATGATTTACATGGAAAATACAATCAACTTGTCATTTAATTTTAATAACATCCCACAACATGAAAAACTTTGCTATTTTTTGCATTTTATATTTTATGATGTTTTAGCACTTTATAGTACTCCAACTTGCTCTCATGAGTCATTCAGAACAGAACTAACCATTATTATTGTAGACTGAATGTTATGTGTTCAGCAGTTGTCGTTGCTGTTATTTCTCTTGGAAAAGCGTAGTGCTATTCTTCCCGCTTTTTTATAACGGCTAAGTGGCTAACCTCACATGCTAGTGTAGTGAAAGGAAATGAAATACAGGCCCACAGCATTTCTACGAGGGGCGCGTGAGGTGGCCGTGAGAATAGGGCGGGAGAAGAAGCATTCCTGTCTGCTAGAAAGGAACCAGCCCCAGACAAGCTGCAAACATTCATTCCTGTATGCTAGAATGACCAGATGACAGTGACGGGTACATTTGTTCCATCACCTAAACTATCCGCCCTCACACCAAATAAACAATCGGGCTGTGATCCATTTGGATCTTTAAGTGAACTAAATTAAAATGGGTCTACTTATGCCAACCAATCTTATATATCAATGTTTAAGATTTTTTTTGTTTCGTGTGAAGGATTATTCGATTAATGGTCCATAATGTTGGGGACCACTACATGAAAAAGTAGCCCTGCAATTTGATTGATATTTTAGTGAGAAGTTTGACTGTTGGACAGCTAATGATATTAAGTTCTGCTATAACCATTTGCTAAACATACATTTCATTTGTAATAAGAACACAATATAGAAGGTCTAGTGAAAGTGTCTGCGTCTACTAACTAGGGTAGGAGTTTCATTGACAATGTACAATAATACACTGGCCGGCTTGGACTAGGAGAATGGCTTTTCTTTGGTTTTATCATGAGTCTGGTTTATATGAGATAAGTCTCATGCAACTTGCATGAGCCGAGTCATCTCGAGCTGTCCGATTTCGACCACGGGTGTCAAGTCAGTGGGAAAGCAACACTGTCCCTGGTGCCATCAGATCAAGATCTGATTGCCCGAGATTACTCAGGCTCATGCAATCTCGACCAACACTGGTGTCAAGTCAGTGGGAAATCAACACTGCCCCTGGTGCCATCAGATCAAGATCTGATTGCCCGAGATTACTCAGGCTCATGCAATCCGCATGAGACCATTCTCATTTAAACTTTTCCCTTCTATTATTGCTTTTAATATACATCTTAGTTCATGATACTCCTTTTGGCTTTTTATTTGAAAAGGCCTTATGGATTTATCACTTCACCAGTTTACCTATGTTGTGGATCTATATAGCATGTAACTGCCCCCTCAATACCTTATTAATTGTCTGGATTTTAAAAACCCTGACCTATATGTATTGTCATATTTTTATATTTGTTTCTCATAGTAATTAGTGGATGGAGCAAATGTAGTCATATGAAAAGGGTTAATGTACTGAGTAAAATGGTTAATAAATTGACTTCCTTGAAAATTACAGTTTCTCTTTAAAATGTGGATAGTGGGAACTTTTTTCATGTTTAGAATCTCTTAGAATGTTTCAGAAATTGTTAATATTTGTTTTCTTCCCGAGTTAGTAGCCCAATATTTCAAGAAATGATACAATTTTAGATAGTATAATTTGATTATAATTTTAAAAGTGGATAAAATATAACCAAAACAACAAATATGTTTAGTTGTTAGGAATCTTGTAATTTTCATGATTACAAATTTGCAGCATAGGTTCACATGTTCATATATACATATTCAAGAAATTATCTACTTTATCTTGTAGAAAAGTAGTTTGTTTTTTATGCAGGAAGCACTAAAAATCACATAATCCATCGAGTCCCAACTCCCAAATATGTTATCAATTAAAAATTTCACCTTCTTCGCAGTCTGGTCTCACTTTATGCTGTAGTCTTTCAATTTTCCAATTCCTTGGATAATTAGGTATATATGGGAGCAAATTCCAGCAGTACTGAACGTTTGTCCCACATAGAGAGGGATTTGGGGTGTAGTGGAAGCAAATAATAAAAGCAAGGTGAAGTTATTTATTAAAATAAGAATGAGGAGGTTCTTGGGTTTGGGTGAACAAATGATGGGATGCAAAAAGACATACTCCCTCCGTCCAGATTTATAATTATCACCATAAGGTTTTCCAACATGAACTAAAATTAGTTCATCTGGAAAAACCATTTGGCAATAATAATTTCTGGTATTTACCGAGCAAAAAAAATAACAATAACGATTTTGGATGGAGGGATCATACGATTTAACGTTGTAACTATGAATCTTTGACAATGTGTGCTTAGGCAATTAAAATAAATTGGCAACCTTGTATAAACAAATGGCGACCATGTATTTTCTAGTACGTTCTTCTCTCTCTCTCTCCCTTTCTCTCTTTCTTGTAACCATCATTATTGCTTATGAAAGATTACTTCTTTTTATAATGAAGGACCCGATTAGAGGGGTCAGGAAATGTCCTCTTAGAGCATCATATCCCACCGTCAATCCCCTCAGGCACTTGCAAGATCCACCCACAACACACACCCTGTAAATTGAGATATAATCCCAGGATGGTGGCCAACAGAGTAGGCATTCCTATATTTTATTCACAGAAAAAATTACTTTAACTTGGTGATAATAATTATAATCTTCAACCAAGTGTTCATTTATCCCTCTCCTCTTTTCTCTATCAAGATTTATACTGTCCTTGCAACAAAAAACTGGCTTTGGGAAAGGTATTTTGGAGGTAGGAAAATGATTATACTACACCACATCTGCACTCCAAAACAATACAGCCGTTTTTATTGGTAAACAAAAAAGTGGGCCATGTGAGGCCCACTTCAAATGTTCAATAAGAACACGAGTGTATGAATTTGTTGTATCCTTGGAAATGACCTAAACAATGTAAACCCCTTCTTGTCACTTCCCACTTTCAATGGCCATTTTTTTTACCATTTCCTTGAAAACTTTCTTAGGCCCACAAATAGACAGTTCGCATAGAGCTCCCAATGTAAAGGTTGAAAGCTATTGAGGATATTACAAAACCCCCATTTTAACTCAAGTGGCAAATCTCCTACCTCTCTTCTATTTTTAACATCCACTCAAAAGCTGTAGACGAGTATGATAAGCTAAGTATGAGCCACACTTAGCTTCCCTGACAATTTGTATGTTCAATGTTATGTTCATCATGGCTATATACTATGTAATTATTAGAAGAGTTAATCTTTCAATATACTCCCTCCCTCCTGTATTAGATGTGCTATCTGAAAAAATGTTATTTTTTATTGGATAGTAGAAACCACAATAAATTAGGGGAAGAAGAGGTTCAAAATGCACTGAAATTAACCAAATAGGGCATCTAGAAAAAGGACTGTCCTCTTTCACAAATGGAGCATCTAAAACTGGATGGAGGGAATATAAATGTTTTTTGTGCTTGCATTGCGCTTTCATTAGAATGTCCTGGCTCCACCCTGTGAAAAGCATTTCACTTTGTAGAATAGAGCTATAATACTAACTATTATTGGTTGGTGGGATGGTGAGGACCACTTCTCAGCACTTTGTTAGCATCCCACAAGGATTATACCCAGACTTATCCAATGCGTATGTGTCACCATTGTACATATGCGCAAAGGGATTTATGACCTGATACAGGGTCGGGCCCCTTATAGTCCGATCCTAAGAGGTAATGTTAATTAAACTACAAGTTTCTTATTCAACCAATCAAATCTAATGTGTACAACTCCCTCAACAATAAATAAAAGGAAACCATTATGATTTAGAGCAAGTAATACCAAATAAAAGATTGGAATTAACAAGCATAAACTACTTTCTATCTTAGCACAAGTAGATATTCAATACTGTGCTTTGAGGGGAAAATATGCAAAATTATATACTCTCTCCCATCCAATGAGAAGCCTGTTTGCATTTTGAAAAAACATAGTTCCATCATTACAGAGCTAACTTTTCTCCCTCGCCATGAAAAACACATGGAACAGGGTAGGAAAACTTTTTTTTTTTCTATTCGCGAGTCAAATAATTAACTTTCACTCATTTTCAAATGCATACATGCTTCATTGCACGGATGGAGTGGGCCTTTTATCAATACAACCAAACCAGAGATTTTGGCCCACCTTCAAGGTCGTTTTAGTAATTTGACACTTGTAGGATCTACCTTTTTAACTGACCCCCCTCTCTCCCGCTAACTTCCCGCCTCCCAAACCCACACCCATCGCGTGCCTGATCGTAACGTTCGCCGTCAACTTTAACGACGATCAGTAGACGGCAAACCTCCTCCTCCGTCATCTTCTTCTTCCTCTCCAACTTCTATAAAAGACTCCTTCCATCATCCTAGACGCCAAACCTCAGAAAACTCTCCCCAAGGCCGTTGTCCGTCAGCCGCCATTCTCATCAGCATCTTATTGGCTGCATCATTGCGGCGGCAGACAGAAGAATTCCAAAGGGATCGCATTGATCCGGTGAATTCTCCGGCCACTTCATCGGATCATGCGATCCCTCGGGAATTTTCCTTCCGTCGCCCTTTTTGGTTTTTATCTTTTCATCTGAGTTCCTTCTGAAGAGCTTGGTTGGAGGTATGTTGAATCAGCTGAACTAGGCCTTGGGTTGAACAAGATGTTTTTGGGGTGAATTCTCCTTTTTAATTTTCTAGCTTTTTCCTTCCTTATTTCACATATTCTTACTTGTTCTTGTTCTTGATCTTGAGAAGCTGGTTATGATTATTTTTCTATTGACCAATGTTTTTGTTCTTAGTTTGGTTGCATTTTGTGTGTAGATTTTTTTTGCTACATTGTATAATTTTTCTTATGTTTTGAGATTTTTGGAGTGTTGATTTTTTTTCTTTTTGCATTAAGTGTGCTGTGTTTGTCTTAATGTTGAATTATTGTTAGATACTGAAAAGAATGTAAAGAGAAAGCTAAACATGAGAACATTTTCTTTTGCTGGAAAAAAAGAATGAGAAGCATGGCCATATGGATCTTGCTAAATTCTTTTTAGTTCCAATAAATCCTTACTAAAATACTTCATACTTGGCCATGAAATTTAATTAGCTGTATCAGATAAGTATGTATATCTTTTCTTTGTTCTCTCGCGATATTTTTGGATCAGTTTCAGGAGTTGTTTTGTTTTAAACTAGGGTTGATTCGTAACATACTGTGAAGTCTCTTTTCCTCTCTTCAACGCATGGTCCATTTGAATGTGTTATTTATTTTTCTCAATATTTTCCCTTCTTTTATGTTCACTGTGTCTATTCGTAAACATTTTGCTGATAATCTATTCATTTGGACCAGTCATCTAAATTTTTAAAAATTGTGATTAATTTCTAATTTGATTCAAGTTTTATTACACTTTTTGGTTCTACCAATTCTATATCTTTATTTATTAACCTGATGGTCCAGATAGGTCTCCTATTAAACTCTGATTCTGATTTGCACTCCCTTTTGTAATGTGTACCTTCCTATGTTTACTAAGCAGGATTGGGGACCTAAATTCTTCTTCTTTTCTGCTGACCTAGAAGTTGTGACATAATCCGGTGATGCAGATCAATCATTGCATTCTGTCTTATCTATTAACAAAAATATAATGCTTAATATAGTGCTAATCTCTATTTTATGCATTGCATCTTTCCCAAAGAATAAATGGACTGCAAGAATCTATCTTTTCATTTCCTTTTTATCATCAATTTGTATATTAAAGTAAAAGTAGACGGAATTTGGACAGTATATGCTTCAGCTGAGATTAACCTCACCCTTCATGATATTTATCTGTTTCATTATTCATCATTCCTTTTACATGCTACCACAAAATAAGGATATGGAATGCGGTTCATATGACTGGCCTGAGAGATTTCTAACGGTCCATTTTGTTCAGGTATTTTTTTCTTTTTCTTGGGTAATAAAATTTGATCCTTCGTGATAGAAAAGCAAAATTTTAACATCCTGAAAGAACAAATATTGTTGATCACAAACAAGACTAGAGTAGTTGTTTAATTAATGCCAGTGTGATGGCAGAAGCTCATCTCTTTCGATGTTAGATGTGCATTTATGTGCTACTAGGAAAAGATAGGCCAAAGCCATCGGAGAAAGAATAAAATCATAATGGTTTGCCCGTATCATAATTGAAAGAATAAATTTTAGATATAAAGTGCACCATACCAAAAAAATTTATTATTTGAAAGCTTTTTTCCATGAATAATAAGCATACAAAATAATTGGGATTATTTTTATATAAAACACAAAAGGAAGTTAAGATACAATAAGAAATTTGACCTAAAATTTAAATCGTGATTGATATCCAAATTTTATCCACAAACCTTAAAAAAGTTTTTTAGATTGTGCATTTTATAGTAAACTCGATGAAAGTTTATCCACAACTCTTCCATCTTCCCTAAAGAATATAGCAACAAACAAAAAACTATGAAAAAAAATAAAGCATTCAAATTTTTAGCTGGAAGTTTTAAAGCCCACTAGCAAAAATTTCCCTTGTTTTCTTAGAAACGAAAAGGAACCATAAATTTCATAAAAAAAAAGAAGAAAAAGAAAAGAAACCGTAAAATTTTTCTATAATAAAAATTAAAGCAATGAATTATTTTAGTAAGAAGGTTTTGAAGCGCACTAGTGAAAATATCAATGAATACATGAAAAAGGAATAAAAACCGGCTTCACATGAGTTATTGCATGAGCCAACGTTTCTTCAAAAAGCAAGAACAAACCAACCGCCCCTGGCCAATGCTTATCACCACTACCACAACAATTGAGACATGGGTCGCTACCAAGTTACATCAATGGCGGCTCTGTGGGGAACAAAGGGATGGAGTGTGGATTCCAAATACTAACTTGGAATTGTCAAACTTTATCATTCACATGTACAAGAGGGCCCTAAATTTGGCTAGTGTACAATCTCCCTTTATCATGGGGCTTGTTGAACAATTCTCCCTTGCCTGTACAGGCTTATGGCTGATTAACCCCAGTGTTTAGTATTAATTTTCTAGGGTTTAATTTGCCCTATTCATGGGATTAGCTCCTTCATTGAATATAAGCATGATTTGGCATTTGTAAGTGACCCTATTTGCCTTGTAAGTCATGACAAATTTTTCATAGGAGTATATGAAAACCCTAGTTTGGCTTTACTAAATCGCAATCCAAGTGGAACAAACAGCATGTACAAAGATCCAAAGTGTTTTATTAATCTATGTACAGATAACTTAGAAACAGCATCAGAAGCGAACATCTGAACTAACCAAGTGCATGTAAAAGGACAATCACTCTTTGCTTAACACTGGTTGTAGTGCTTTCCTTGTTTGTGTATAGATGCATATGAGTACACAGTTATTCCTTGTTTGTACAGGATAACCTAGAATGATGGCATGGCACTCATATTTAACATTTTCGTTTTCAAAGAGTGACTTATATCCTTTTGGTGATTTGAATCAAGCATAGGTGGGTTTAATAGGATCCATCCACTAGACCACTATATATTCATTCCCATCTACCACCACAAAAAATAAATTCATTCCCATCCTTTAATACATCTCAACCACTATAATTTTTTAATGCTAATTGAAGGGACCCAATTGTTACTCAATAGAGCAATCCAGTTTAAAAGGCTTACATGTTATAGCCAAAAAAAAAAGTTAAAAAGGCTTCAATGTATCCCAAAAAAGAAATAAGGGTTAAAAGGCTTACAAGCTGAATGATCAGAACAATCACAACAAAGAGCTGAGAGAATATGTCATCTGATATGAGAAAAATTTCAAAGAGGAAAATCCACGTGGCCCCCTTTTCCTCCGTCCAACCAAATCCCGCTGATCTACTGACTCAACGGTAGCCAAAGATCTTTAACCATGTGTAATGGGCCGAAAGGGCCAACCTAAGTTGAACTTGGCATCTAAACCAAAAAATTGAAAATCAAATGGTTTGTTTACATAAACTTCTTATTACCTTGGACCACTCCCAGCACTGGAGAGATACAACTGGCCCGCATAAGATTGGATTGGAGAATTAATAAATTATTAAAATTAAAACATATTAAACATCTATACCGTCTCCATTTTTTGCGATAAAATACTTTCCAATATTGATTGCCTTGGATACATCGTTAAAGCCATGAATTGAGAATCATAAACTAATTAAATGCATGTAAAACGACAATCGCCCTTTGCTATACAATAGTAGTAGGGATTTCCTTGTTTGCACAAAATGAACTAGAATCATGTTGCACTTATATTAACCATTTATGTGGTTGAAGAGTGACCTCTTAAATTTTTGTGATTTGGAACTAGTAAAGTTGGGTTTCATGGGGTCCAGTGATACATCCCAATTCCCAACCAGTCAACCACTAGTGTTCTAGTGTTAGTTGAAGTGGATCTGATTGTTTACCAAACACAATGGTTCAGGTTAAAAAGCTTCCAGACTGAATAGGCATGGACTGGAACCAATCACACAAAGAGGTCATGATAGTGTATTGGCAACTTGACATTGGTCCCACATAAACCACATAAGGAAATAAAGCTAGAATGATCCAAATTCGCTTTTGTGAAAGGACTAGATGAAATTTAATTGCTGCCACCACATTACAATTTTTTTCATCTTCACGGCGGCCTATGATCGTCTTTGAAGTACTAAAAACGTCGCTGCTGTTAGGGACGCGTGCGCCCATCGCTGTTGGTACTGTCGCTGAACCATCGCAGCGTTTTTGTCCCTTTCAGCGACGCTCATGTCCGTCGCCTAGAGTATATGAACAGTAACGAAGAATTGATTTACAATGACAGTCAGCGACGGAGATGCCCGTCGCTAATGATAAACTAATTTATTCTAACGGCCTGCTGGCAGTGTTTAAACCTGATGTTCTGTATCCTTTTTTAATAAAAAAAAAATAATGAAAACAAATTTACCGTTACAATAAGAACATAAATACAAAAAACATGCATTTGAAATATCCAAAATATATAATGTTCACATCATCTAGTTTTCCACAAAAAAAATGTTTTACATAAAAATCCACAAAGTTAGGACGTTCACATTATCCACAAAAAACCAATAAAACTCACATAATCTACTCTCCATTAGGCTGGCCCGATGGTGGAGGCGGATGACACTGCATATTTAGCCGGCTGCATCTTGGGTCGGGCTGTCTTAGGTATAGTAGAACCCGACCCTACCCGAGATAAGACCCGGGCTACTTAAATCCGACCCTACCCGAGATTCCTAAAGCCGGCCCTACCCGAGATAGATTCCGCAATACTCGAGAACCCGAGATAGGAACCAAGATTTTAATAAAATAATTAATATAATTACAAAAATATTTAATAAAATATTTTATAAAATTATAATAAAAAAATTATATATATTAAAAATTAGGAGTTTAAATGGTATATCTGGAGTAGGGTCGGTTCTTGGGTATTTTAAAACCAAACCCGACCCTACTCGAGATAGAAGCGGGTTTTTAAATCTTGGAACCGACCCTACCCGAGATAAGACCCGACCCGACGGGTCAATGTCGGGTCAGTTCCATTCGGGTTGGGTCGGGTCAGGTTTTTTAGTGCAGCCCTACTCCCTAAGAAGTCTCACCTCCTCCTTCAAGTGATCAATATCCGATTCCATTTTTTAAACAATTTGCGGCGTGCTCGGTTCTTCTTCTCTTGCTCCACCTCCCAGCTGACTCTTCCTGGGCCAAACTTGTGAAGGTGTTGGTCCGAGTCCTAAGCCTTGTACTTGCCCACATCTCTCAGGCCGATTAATGACATGAGAAAATATGTCGTCTGGAGCTATTATGTCCTCGTATCCTTTCGGTTACTTACCTCTAATCTCCTTCATGGCTTTCTACATTCATGGAAAATCACAAGAAATGGCTCAGTTGCAACAAAACAACACTTTCAATATTTATTAGCATAACTGAATAAACAAGGATAACTGCTGAATAAATTTAAACGAAACTCAGAAATAAACAATAGAAGCTAAAAGTTAACATTGAACTAACACGGAAGAAATGCTAACAAACTTAGCAACAGAACCAGTTCTTAGTAATAATCCTGATCACCAGTCAACAAGCGAACTCTGCACAAAAGAAAAGGACAGTGACTACATTACCTGAATCTGACATAACATTAACCAGTCATAAAAAATTGATTCACATTCGAAGCACACCAACTACTTCCCATCACCATTACTAAAAAATTATTCCTTCACAGGTGAAGTACTAAACAACAAGTCACCAAAACACTATTAATGGTGAAATACAGCAAATGTACAAACATGAACCAATTAGCAGACTCAAACATGGGAAAACTAGTCATTGTGAATAGCTAATTATGTGAAACTAGAACCTATGAGCAGACTCAAACATGGGAAACTAGGTTCATCCGAGTTGGTTAGGTGAAATATGCTTCTTATTCAGAGTCATCTCAGCTATTCGTGGTTCTGCAAGAACTGATCTGGTCTAAGAAATTAAGCATTTATATAAATTAATGGTGATTGACTCATGTTGCTTAGGTTGTTGTAATCAGTATCTGCTTCATTGTGTCACTTCGATGACTGCTAATCTCTCTGTTGTTTCACTGAACAAGCGATATCATTTTCTGTCTTTTGGAAAGAAGACATTGTGGAAGACATTTTGTTTTGACTTCCAGATGTTTGAGAAGGGCTCTTGAATGCGACAGTTCATTGGCAAATTTGATTCCTTTTGTCACGCCTCAAATTTTTGGCCTCATCAGAGTACACAATAAATAAATATAAAACATGCCAATCACTTGGACGCGACCCGATATTCCACACTGTCATTCACTCAATCACAAAAGGACAAATGAATGACAATCTCAACAGATTTGTCTATTTTACAAATGAAAAGTTCACAGGAATTGAAAATTATAATATGAAAATGAATCTCTACTGGCACACTCGCCATTTATTACAAACTTAAGTAACTTAAAATAAAGAGTTTATCAATAAAAAAATCTTCACGTTCCATGCACCTAAGATTTTCTTCAACTCATTCATTTCCTTAACCTGCATCGCATGATGCTTGAGTACTCCGAAGATATACTTAGTAGGATGTAAAACTAAAGCAGAAAGTAAATGATAAAATAATGAGATTATCAATAATTGCAGAAGTGCAATAATTCGAAGTTTTGAATTCCCCATCAATGGGGAGACAAGAACATCATCAACTTCCAATGAAACATCAATGTCCAATATCTCCATAACATCCAAAGTGTCAGGAGATGAACAATTTCTGCTCTCAAACAAATGCAAGCATACAAAGTATTGTCATGCCCTAAATCCTAGGGGTTTTCTCTTTAAAACCTTGCCATGTATCTAGGATAAGGGCCCCATCAGTGTTCATGGACACAATGGGCGGAGACTTTTAGACCTTCTGTGATGTCTAACCAGCCTAAAACGTACGTATAGTGCCTCTTTTTGGGCGGAATCCTTCGAGCGTACAAAGTCTCGCAAGGTCTAAAAATATAAACCCTGACACACGTACTTTTGAGCATACAAAGTCTCTCAACCTGCGAGAGTATCATGGCTTTATGAGCATACTATAAAAGTCTCCGACATATACTTTTGAGCATACAAAGTCTCTCAAACTGGGAAACTCACTCGGCTGCCTCTAATGGATGGAAACCTTGCAAGCACTCAAAGTCTTGTAGGTACAACAATCAAGTCAATACCAACAAAGAGAGTCAACTGACTCAGCAACATGCGCCAAAATAAAGGATGGAGCAATAGCCCATAATGTTCAAAGATCTCAATTGAACAAGAGAATATGACAAGCATACAGAGTCTTGCACACAGCCAAACAAATATCTGAATAGAACATCAATAGTAACAACGTTCTGTACTCGTAATAAGAATCCCTTGAGAAGGAAAGACATGACTCTAAAAAGACGAAAGATCTAGAAAGGGTCTCTACGATTTTGATTACAAGTATTTTAGTAACTTGCTTCTTACATTCACTTGGGTTTTATTGTAATCGATTAGCTTCAATGAAACTGCCAAAAATCTTTTACTTTTCTTAACTAATAAGTATTATCTTACTGATTATTCAATTAATGATAGACACATAGGCCAATACTTATGCTAGTAACCGATACTTATTTGTATTACATCCCCAGTAGTGCACTAGTTTACAAGGACGACACGAAAATAGATACTTAAACAAAACTGTGATCTGTCAAAAACTAGACAGCAAGTTCAAGAAATTCCCATAGCCAGCACGTGAGGAATTTGGACATGCAACTCATACAATAGATACTTCTATGAGTCTAGAATTCAAAAAAACTGATGGCATGATTTTCTGACACCTGCAGAATTAATTATTATCTTTTTAATGCAAAATATTGGCAAATAAACAGTTCTGGCCGAGAGGATGTTATTAACTCCAATTTCAGTGTAATCCATTAAATCTTTTCTTACTTAACTAAACTTATGTAACTTCGACATTGTATCTCACAATGCCCGGTCCCAAGTCCGGGGAAAAGGAGGAGGGTTAGCGTCAGGTTGACAGCCGGCTGTAAAAACTCTATCAATCTCTATGGATCTTACACCACACATTCTAGCTAGAGCTAGGGCGTTCCGTGGAAGCGACACGTTATGCCAAAACCCGGTGCAATGATAAGTGAGCAAGGGTTGGCTAGGGCGTTCCCTGGAAGTGACACATTGTAACAATGCCTGGTTGCAATGAAAAGTGAGCAAGGGTTCTTGTATTGGTCTGGACGGGCGTGAGTAAAGAAGCTAGTCAATGAGCGTAGGATTAGAGTGGCATCGTGGAATATTAGGACCTTAAAGGGTAAGGGTATGGAGTTAGTAGAAACGCTCAAGAGAAGAAGGGTTAACATAGCTTGCTTGCAGGAGACTGAATTTTTAGGAGAGAAGGCTAGGGAACTGAGGGAAGGCTTTAAATTAGCTTATGTAGGTAAAGTTTCAAATAGGAATAGGGTGGGTATAGTGGTGGACAAGGACTTGAGGCAAAATCTTGTAGGTGTCAATTAGTGATAGAATTATATTAGTGAAGCTAGTGTTATGGGATTTCAGAGTTAATGTTGTTAGTGCGTATGCACCTCAAGTAGGATTAGGAGAGAACTGTAAGAAGCAATTTTGGGAGGAAATGAACTTAGTAATACAAGGGATACCTAACGGGGAAAAGGTTATTATATGAGGCGACTTAAATGGGCATGTAGGGGAGAAGAATATAAGATTTGAGAGGAGGTACGATTTTGGGAGAGGAATGAAATGGGATAAGCTATTCTTGATTTTTGCAATAGCAAACAATCTAAGCATAGCAAATACCTATTTCAAGAAGAGGGAAGAGCATCTAGTAACTTTCAAGAGTGGACCTCATAAGAGCCAAATAAATTTTTTCTTAGTTAGAAGCGAGGACAGAACTACATGTAAGGATTGTAAGGTTATACCCAGAGAACCTATAGCACTTCAGCATAGATTAGTTATTTTAGATGTTCACATAAAGGGGTAGAAGAAGCGAAGTCCGGATAAAGTGAAGCGTAGGATCAAGTGGTGGAACTTGAAAGGTGAGATGCTAACATTTTTGTGGAGAGGTTGAGGATTGAAGGGGATTGGAATGCAAATGAGGAGCTAACAATGATGTGGGTAAGCATGGCTAATTGTATTAAAAAGGTGGAAAAAGAAGTACTTTCGTGAAGTGAGGAGGAGAAGGGACGTCAAGAAAGAAACATGGTGGTGGTGTGAGGAAGTTCAAAGAGTCATAAAGGAAAATAAGTATTTCTTTAAGGAGTGACAAAAATGCAAAAATCAAGAGAATTGGGAGAGATATGTTAAGGGAAAGAGAAAAACTAAAAAGATAGTGAGTGAAACTAAATTTAAGGCGTGACTTATATAATAGGCTAGGGACGAAGGAGGGGGAGAGGGACATTTATAAGATAGCTAAGTTAAGGGATAGGAGGAGTAGGGACTTAGAGCAAGTTAGGTGTATTAAAAGTGAAGATCTAAGGGTTTTAGTGAAAGATGAGGAAATTAAGGAGAGATGGCGTGAGTATTTTGAGCATTTATTGAATGAAAAGTATAGTAGTGGGATAGATTTGAGTTTAATCATGTTGAAGAGAGAACTTATTTTAGGAGATTCTCCATAGAGGAAGTAGGAGTTGCGTTAAGGAAGATGAAGATAGGCAAAGCTCTAGGGCATGATAGAATTCCTATTGAAGTGTGGAAGGTACTAGAATATGTTGGCTTAACTTGGTTGACTAATTTGTTTAACAAGATTTGAAAGTATAAGTGGATGCCAGAGGAGTGGAGGAGAAGTACCCTCATACCCTTTTATAAAAATAAAGGGGATATCCAAAGTTGTACGAACTATAGAGGTATAAAAGTTATGGGACATACTATAAAGTTATGGGAGAGAGTATTAGAAGGACGTTTGCAAAAAGTAACTAAAGTATCAGAGAATCAATTTGGTTTCATGCCGGAGAGGTCAACAACGGAAGCTATATTTTTATTACGGCAGTTAGTAGAGAGGTACAGGGATAGAAAACAAAACCTCTATATGACCTTCATAGATTTAGAAAGAGCCTACAATAGAGTGCCTCGAGAGAGCTTATTTGGAGTGTTTTGAAGATATCCTAAAGGATATGTATGAGAGGGTTGTGACTAATGTGCGAACTATTTGGGGGAAACTAAGGAGTTTTCGGTTACGGTAGGTCTTCATCAAGGGTCATCCTTAAGTCCTTATCTTTTCATTTTAGTTATGGATTAGCTGACTAGTCATTTGCAAGATAATGTACTTTGGTGTATGCTTTTTACAGATGATGTGGTTTTAATTGATGAGAGTAAAGTAGGTTTGAATGAGAAACTGGAATTTTGGAAGGAAGCTCTAGAATCAAAAGGTTTTAAAATAGATGGGCAAGACAGAGTGCATGGAATTTATTTTTAAGGAAGGTAGAACTATAGATAGAGCCTTAGTTGAAATAGATATGCAAGAAGTGTCAAGGTGTGATCAATTCCGTTACTTAGGATCCATTATCCATAAGGAAGGGGATATTGATAGTGATATAGTGCATAAGATAAATGTGGGGTGGGTAAAGTGGAGGGCAGCCTCGGGAGTATTGTGTGATAGGCGTGTTCCAAAAAGGCTTAAAGGCAAGTTCTATAGGACAGTCATTAGGCCTGCAATACTCAATGAAGCGGAGTGTTGGGCACCAAAGATGAGTCATATAGATAAATTGAATATAGCCGAAATAAAAATATTAAGGTGGATGAGTGGGATAACTAGGAGAGATAGGATTAGAAATGAAAATATTCGTGAGAGCCTAGGAGTAGCTCCTTTAGGGGAGAAGTTGAGGGAATTTAGGTTGCGTTGGTATGAGCATGTGCAAAGAAGACCATTAGATGCCCCTATGAGAAGATTAGAAGGGATATATGTAAACGATGCTAAAAGAGGGAGAAGGAGACCTAAGAGAACTTGGATGGAGTTAATAAAAAAGGATTTGACTTTACTCTCTTACAAAAGAAGTAGCCTAAAACAGGCTTGAATGGTGGAGTAAGATCCGTGTCGCCAACCCCAAATAGTTGGAAAATGTGTTATTTGATTATGATTATGACTTAACTAAACTTATGTGATTTCTAAAAGAGAGCCGGTAGTCTCAAAGCGGCTGGAGAGACGTCCCTCCAGTTGCTTTCGATTTCTTTAAAAAAAAACCTCCCTTTTACTCCCTCACTCCCTCGCCGCTCTCCTCCGCGTCCCTCCCTCGCCGCTTGGCACCGCCACGCCCTCCCTCGCCGCTCGCCCTCGTGTCCCTCCCTCGCCGCTCCCGTCCCTCCCTCGGCGCCGCCACTCCCTCCCTCGCCGCTCGGAGTGGCAATGCTCAGGTAATCACCCGTACCTGATTCCTTGTTGTTATTTGGATAATACAACCTCCGAGGTGGGGATCTCTACTCTAGATTGA
Organism: Houttuynia cordata; assembly: GCA_039654745.1. Lineage (NCBI taxonomy): Eukaryota > Viridiplantae > Streptophyta > Magnoliopsida > Piperales > Saururaceae > Houttuynia > Houttuynia cordata. The sequence continues at coordinate 7,943,278 of CM077504.1, forward strand.
TCAAATGGAGTTATTGTGCTTCGCATTTGCTTCTAATAAGGGATAACTAGTTGTTGTGCTTCTAATAAGGGATCTGCTTTTTGGCATTGTAGGAGAGATTGCAGAACTAAGACTAAAATAGAGATCATTGGATGCAAAAAGAAGGGACCCTTTGAACAAGTTGCAGTAGGTAATATTATTGCTTGCTCGAGAAGTTGATCCTACTGGTAAGATTCTCTAAGTCACTCTTCCACTCCTTAATTCACTTTTTACTTAGTTCTGTAATAAGATAAAAAGAATAGCATAGTAAGTGATGCTAAATTGGCTAGGAAAATTTTTGGTCCACTTAACTTCAAGTCCTTTGTGTATACCATTACATGGGTTTATGGTTTCAAAGGAATTGAGTGTTTACTGATAAAGATGACTGATTGTAATTGTTAAAGTTGGGAGAACCGAGAAAGTAACAGAAGTTACTTGTTTGTGTCATGTTCTCCAATCTTCAAATTGTAATCCTTAGTTCTGTCATGCCCCAAATTTCCAACCCCAAAATACGCGGAAGCGATAAGCCGTTGAAGGTAACGGGGTCACAAATCTGGGACGGACCGAATACTTGATTCATCACCATAAATCCCATACACAAATGTGGGAATAGCCGGATCAAAATAACGTAAATAATTGTTCAATTATCTCAAAATAAAATAAAACTAACCAACTTAACCAAGAATATTAATCCCGCGAAAGCAAATAATTAAAACAAGTGACACGCAGGCCACAAAATAACCAATATCGGAAATATCTACTATCATCAATAAAATAAAGTCTACGCTAATAAGTCTTCACGACTTCCACGAGCACCAACCTCCACGTCACAAGAATGCTGTTCACACCTCTTCAGCTCTATGCTTTGCATCAGAAAATGCGTGAGTATTCCAGAAGAAATACTCAGTAGGATGCTAGAAAAACTCACAGCAGCAACAACCAATAGAGGAAACAATGCAGGTATGTCCGATAACTCTGGAATTCATGATGCAGATGATACTTTACCCGGAAAAGATACAACACCAAAAATATCTAGTTGATCACGGTGAAATAAAACACAATAATCAATTTGTCTCCAGACTTCCAAAGAGTAAGGAGATAAACAAATATCTGATCTAGATAACCAAAGTGTCGAAGATGTCAATTTCTGCTCTCTGATCAGTCCACTTCCTCTATGAACTTCAATACCAGAACATCCTAGAGGTTCTACGTAGGAACCCGGCCAAGCGTCTAGGGATGCTGGCCCCATCGGTGCTTACGGGCACAATGGGTGGAGATTGCAGACCTTCCGTAATGTCTAACAATCTAAAGCGCACGCATTGCCGTACTCGGCTGAACTACATAGGTTCATAATCATCGGAGACCACCATGGGTCTAGCTATGGCTCGTGAGCATACTATGATCCAACCTAAGAGTGTTCAACAAAGCTCCTAGTGGAGAAGCAATTTATATGGAACTGGGCTTGACTAACCACAACTAAGGGTATTCTCGTAAATTAATAATTTCAGAAATTAGACTATCAAGGGAGTACAAAGGAATTCTCAGTATTTAACAATGACTGACTCTCAAGAATTAACCAACAATCGGTATGTGCCTATGCACGAGCTGACTCGAAACCGAACTCTTCGGTGTAGACTCTGTCGACGTCCTCACCATGCACTATTACAATCAAGATCTTTCCTGGATTACAAGACTTCTGAATCGATGACCCAAAAACTTTAATGGTAGAATTGACATGAATAACCCTAATCTAATATCAGGGTTTCCGGAGATCGAAGATGCGCGATGTTAGGCACCGCGAGCAAAGACATTGATGACCATGACTTTTGGAATAGAGACAAAACTCCACACGTATTATCATCATAAATACCCTCTGAAATTCTTACACCATAGTACCCTCCTTATGTTATATAATAATAATATATGTATATGTATATTTACATATAGTTTTAGCATAGCGTTTTAATTAATACCGTGAAAGGATACTGTTATTGACACAACAGCTCTATTCCCGGAGCTCCTCCAGTCTACACAGAACCTATCAGTCCCTGGAATTTTTATTTCAGACGGCCATGTGTCTGTAGATCACTACCCAATTTACAGAATATTTTTCTGAATTTTCTATAATTAGTTATGAATTGTTGAATGCAGTCTGTTAGCGCAGGATATATCCTGGCCGAGAGCACTATACTAAGTAATAACTCGATTTTCACTTGTTGTCCTTAATCCTAATCACAACTAGAGTCTTTTATACTCAAACCCTCTTACATTAGGCCTTTATTAACTTCTGGTCAGATCATTAATCATGTCTTAACTCACCTAGTAACCCCTTTTTAAAACTATTTTACATCATAGCCTAAAGGATTCATTAATCAGCAAACTAGACGACTTTTCCCGGACAATTAGGCTTCAGGTCAGACCTACTGACAGAGGTCTTGAGGTCCACGAACCATGATCCATAAGTGTTATCACTTTCATCTTGTTAGTACACTCATTAATCGCTTTTAAATAGTCTTATTACCTATATACCACATCAATTAGGATAAACACTAAATAAAGTAGATAACTTTATCCGGACACAAAACCAAACCATGAAATACGACTTGAGACATATAAGAACGCACCAAATCAGTAGGATTACCTTTGAAAGCTTGCTGCTTTTGGATGAGAAACACAAGAGTTATACCAATCAATACATCAATTAGGTCGATACGTAGAAAAATGTGAGATCGGGTGACTAATAACAAGAAAGAAGACAACTTTTCTTAAACAGACCCTCATCTACACAAATCAGAGAACAATACTCAGATACATGACTCACATAAGTCGAAATAGACACACACCATCAGGGACGACTTGATCGAATTGTGCATGAGAGATTCACATCAAGAAATCAATCGGTATATCAATAATTGCATAGATTTCAGCAAATAGAACAATTAAACCAGGACGACAAGATCATACATGATACACACAACATCAGAACGTGGTACACATATAAAGATAAAAAATTTAATGAAATCACTCTGTGAGAAAAAGAACATCTTACCTTAAACCGGTACTAATTGCACGTCAACCGGTTCGGATTCAAACTAGCTTTCTTGCGATCTCCACACGAACCGACGCACACCTCTTGCACACACCACGAGGAGAGGCCTACTGGTCATTGAGAGGGAAGGGGGAGGATGTGGTAAGGAGAAGAAAATCACCAAAAAGGGAGAGAGGGCTGCCGGTTCCCAAAAGGGATGGTCGGCCCTCTCAAAGTAGGTTTATATACATCAATCTTCAGGATCTCCACCGTCCATCACCACCTCATCCAAGGGTCAAGGATCCTCCCAGCCTTTCCCAAAACCACCAGCACGATCTCCTCTAACCCCAAGATTTTCTGTTTAAATTGCTTTAAGGTAGGATTTTATCTTCTCTCAAAAACTTACCAATTTACTTATGTAACTTACTAAGTAAAAGCAAGCCCTTAAGGACAACTCTTGGCGCCAATTACCAACAAGGATGGCCACTCCAATCGGCCCAAATGGGCGCCCAACACATATCTCAATTTTACTTAAATTTGGTTAAGAAAAATCCTCCATTATCTTAATTCTCAATTGAGTATCAATTAGGGTTTTGACTCCAACTCAATTACCACGTTTAGAACCCCTAAACTAGGCAAATCAGGCAAGATACGTCCCAAAGAAATCCCCCAAAATCAGCCCAAGACGTTTCCCAATGGAATTGCCTCGGGAATCGCAAAACTACCGGCGATCGATCGGTCCGTATTACGCGATCGATCGTCTTGCGATCAATGCCTTACAAAAACGATCGATTGTCTCCCGATCGATGCCATTCGAAGACGATCGATCGGTTTGACGGAAAAACTTCAAATTTTGATTTTTAAAGAAATTTCTAGAATTCAAAATTACTCCCAATTAGCAATGCAATCCCACTTTATTAATATATATAAAAATTGCGGTTGCTACATCCTCCCCTCCTTAAAGAACATTTCGTCCCCGAAATGCCACAATTATTCTTCAAAGAGTTGAGGGTAGGACCTCTTCATTTCATCCTCGGTTTCCCATGTCATTTTCTCGGAGTGCTGGTTTTGCCACAGAACCTTCACCAATGATATTGTCTTCCTTCGTAGTACCTGATCCTTCTTATCCAAAATCTTGATTGGTCTCATCGGAAATGATAAATCTGCCTCAAGTTCCATCGTGGTATAATCCAATACATGAGACTCATCCGGTACATACTTCCTCAGCATCGATACATGAAATGTATTGTGTACCTCTGCCAGCTGTGGGGGTAAGGCCAATCTGTAAGCAACCGGCCCAACCCTTTACAAGATCTCAAAGGGTCCAACGAACCTCGGGCTCAGCTTCCCTTTCCTACCAAACCTCATAACTCCCTTTGACGGAGAAACCTTTAAGAATACTTTGTCTCCTTCCTGAAACTCTAGCTCTCATCGTCGATTATCCGCATAGCTCTTCTGCCTGCTCTGCGCTGTCTGTATTCTTTGTCGGATCTGTTTCACCTTCTCTGCACAATACTGTATCAATTCTGACTTCATTACCTGACACTCTCCAACTTCAGTCCAACATGTAGGTGATCTACACGGTCTTCCATATAGTGCCTCAAATGGTGCCATTCCAATACTAGAGTGGTAACTGTTATTATAGGCAAATTCGATCAGTGGCAAATGATCGTCCCAATTTCCTTTCCAATCAATGGCACACGCTCTGAGCATATCTTCCAAAGTCTGAATCGTTCTTTCTGACTGTCCATCGCTCTGCGGGTGAAATGTTGTACTGAAACTAAGCTTCGTACCCAACGCCTCCTGGATACCTTTCCATGTTCTGGATGTGAACCTTGGATCTCGATCAGATACGATTGATATCGGTGTACCGTGCAGTCTTACTATTTCTCTGATATACAGCTAAGCTAAACTTTCTGGGTTCTGTTTCCATCGAATCGGTAGAAAATGCGCTATCTTTGTGAGTCGGTCCACGATCACCCAAATTGCATCCTTTTGTTTCTGAGTCTTTGGTAAGGCTACCACGAAATCCATGGTAATATGATCTCATTTCCACTGTGGAATCTCCAGTGGTTGTAATAATCCTGCCGGTCTATGATGCTCTGCTTTTACTTGCTGACATGTTAAACATTTGGAGACGAACCCTCCAATGTCTCGCTTCATTCCGTTCCACCAAAAGTTCCTCTTCAAGTCCTGATACAACTTTGTGTTCCCTGGATGAATCGCATACCGTGAGTGATGCGCCTCTTGGAGAAGTTCTTGTCTCAACTCCGTGTTCTTTGGCACGACCAATCTTCCTTGGAATAAGATGCTTCCATTAATCCCTTTCTTGAATCCTGGTTTCTCCAACAGCTTTTGCAACTGAGGATTATTCTTTTGTGCGTCAAGCACCTTCTCATACATCGTTGATCTCACCGAGATATTTCCTAGGAATGACGCTCTCTTAGTAGTTGGCCATTCTAGGTTACATGCTCCTAAATCTTCCATCATTCGCCATTCTTGCACCATCATACATGCTACTATTCCTGTCTTTCTGCTTAATACATCAGCAACCACATTCGCCTTACCGGGATGGTAGTGGATAGAGATGTCATAGTCCTTCAGATACTCCAACCATCGCCTTTGTCTCATATTCAAGTCTTTCTGAGAAAAGATGTACTTCAGACTCTTGTGATCAGTGAATACTTCGAAAGTTTCTCCATACATTTGCCTCCAAATTTTTAAAGCAAAGACCACTGCCGCCAGCTCCAAATCATGAGTGGGATAATTCTGCTCATGAATTTTCAATTGTCTCGATGCATAAGCCACCACATGTCCATTCTGCATCAACACGCAGCCCAAACCACATCTCGATGCATCGCTGTAAATAACAAACCCACCAGATCCTGATGGAAGTTTCAGAATCGGTGCAGAAGTCAGTCTTCTTTTCAGCTCTTGAAAACTTTTCTCACAATCCTCGTTCCAATTATACTTCACTCCCTTCCTGGTTAACTTAGTCATTGGCAGTGCTAAGCTAGAAAATCCTTCAATGAATCTTCGATAATATCCTGCTAATCCCAGGAAACTCTTTATCTCAGTTACACTCTTTGGTTGTTCCCAATGCAGAACGGCTTCCACCTTTGTCGGGTCCACTGAAACTCCATCTTTTGATATCACATGACCCAAGAAGTTTACACTGTCCAACCAAAATTCGCACTTGCTGAACTTAGCATATAACTGGTTCTCTCGCAAAATTTGTAACACTTGAGCTAAGTGTCTTCTATGCTCTTCCTGGCTTGCAGAGTAGACCAAAATATCATTGACGAACACAATCACAAACTGATCCAGCCGGACCTTAAAGATTCTGTTCATCATATCCATGAATGCTGCAGGGGCATTTGTCAGACCAAACGGCATCACTAGAAACTCATAGTGTCCGTATCGGGTTCTGAAAGCTATTTTGGAGATGTCCTCCTCCTTGATCCTCAATTGATGGTATCCTGACCGCAAATCAATTCTTGAGAAAACTCTTGCCGATTGCAGTTGATCAAATAGGTCATCAATCCTTGGCAACGGATACTTATTCTTTATTGTTATTTGATTCAGCATCCGATAGTCTATACACAATCTCATGGATCCATCTTTCTTCTTCACGAACAACACTTGCGCTCCCCAGGGAGATACACTTGGTCGAATCAGACATTTATCTAGCAACTCCTGTAGCTACTCTTTCAATTCCTTCAATTCCGCAGGTGCCATCCGATATGGTGCCTTCGATATCGGTGTAGTTCCCGGTAATAGGTCTATAGTGAAGTCAACATCCTGTTTTGGTGGCAAACCCGGCAACTCCTCCAGAAACACATCGGAAAATTCGCTTACCACTTCAATTTCTTCTATTTTAGGCGAAGTTTTCTCTTCCGTTACTACGGTAGCTAAAAAGGCTTTACACCCTTTTGCTACTAATTTTTGAACTTTCATTGCAGAAATTAAACAATTTTCTTTCTTTAAACGAATTCCTCGGAACATTAATTCTCTCTTTCCCGGAATTCTAAAATATACTCTCTTCTTACTACAATCAACTGTAGCGCCAAATCTAGCTAACCAATCCATGCCCAAAATCACATCAAAGTCAAACATCTCAAGCAGAACAAGGTTAGCAGTCAACACCACATCATCAACCACAACAGGAGAGTCCTCCAAATACTCAGTTGCTATCACTGAGTCCCCAACAGGAGTAGAAATGGAAAGATCACACCTAAGTCTAGAAGGTTTCTTTTCTAGACTCGCAGCAAACACCACAGAAATAAAGGATCTAGACGATCCCGGATCTATCAATACTCTAGCTAATCTATCCAAGACAAGTAGAGTACCTTCGATGACATCGTCCGAAGCTTGGGCGTCCGCCGAAGTCAGAGCAAAGACTCGCGCCTGAGCCTTTTTACTTGACTCCCCTCCTGCTTTCTTGTCACGATTAGGGCAGTAGGTTGCAATATGACCAACTTCGTTGCAGCTGTAACACCTCCGAGTATCCTGTGGGCACGGCTTCCCCGCATGAGATTGCTGCCCGCAAAATCTGCACTTGCCTCCCGCTCCTGGACCATCGATACGCTGAGGCTGGCGATAAGGAACCACTGCCCGATTCTGTCCATTCCCGCGGTTTTGCTGAGATTGTTGCTATCTCTGCTGTTTGGCTGGCCGATTATTAAAACGTCCACCATTCCCGAACCTCTTAAATCCGGATCGCTTGACAGTACCATCCTGACCCTTACCGGCATTCCCTTTCCGCTCTTGGGTCCTTTTGTAATCGTCTTCCAAAATAGAGGCGAGTTCGACCGCCTTTGCCACAATTGCTGGTTGCGAAACTAGCACCTTCGCTCTTAGACCGTCGCGTAAACCATCCACGAACCTTCTTGCTTTCACAAGATCATTAGGGCAAGCATCCGTTGCAAATCGTTGCAGTTGCTCAAATTTAGTCTCGTACTGAAGTACGGACATCGATCCCTGAACCAGCTCCACAAACTCTTTCTCCTTCCTGCGCTGCACATGCGGAGGAAAGTATTTCCTGTTGAATACCTCCTTAAACTCTTCCCACGTAATGTCTTGTCCAGCTTCGAAGTTGTTTCGTTCTGCTGACTCCCACTAGAAGACAGCTTCTCCCACAAATAAATAAGTTGTGAAGACTACCCTTTCATCTGTCGGAACTTTCATCCCCTTGAAAAGACGTTCCACTTCCACAATCCAGCGCTCTGCCTTCTCAGGGTTGTCATCTCCCGAGAATGCGGGTCCAGCTCTCTTGAACCGTTCCAGCGTTGGTGGTTTCACATTCGGAGTGTTGCTAGATCCACGATCGTTCCTTAACTCTCTGGCCAACTCGCGCACCACATCAAACAGGTTTTGGCTCGATGCCTCCTCCTGCTGAGCGTTTGGTCCAGTACCAGATCGTCTGCCGCGAGTTCCCGTTGTTGCCATCTCCGAAAATCTACAGTCAAGGAAAGAAGGAGAATTAGAACTTAACACCATGCTTCATTTTAATTCTTCCTTCAGTCCAAGACTCCTAGCGCGACAAACAAACAGTCACACATACACAACCAACGAATGCAAATAACACAAGGAACACACCAGAACTGAAATCAAAACGGAGTCTTTTATTCAATTCGAAATAACAATTACACCTAAATCCCTAATAAGAACGCAGGGTTATTTAAAATCCTACTCAATTTAAAGAGCTTCCTAATCGAGTCCCTGAACACCACATCTCAGAGGTACTCGTCTAGAATGGCTAAGGACACAAACATCGGTGCAAACACTAGGTGATTCCCATACCAGCTAATCTCCCAATCAGTCATGTGAGGCCACCTATAACCTAGGGATTTAAACCTAAGATATAGCTTATAGAAAAGAACTGGATCATCCCTCGCGCGAATGTAAACTGGATGCTCCAAAACCTTCAAAAACTCCTAGTGTATCATGTAACCAACGAACTGCACCTCTTCCTCAGGGTCTTCTTCTGGATCTTCTTCCGGATCTTCATCCTCAAAGTCAGGCTCTTTTTCGACGTCGATCAGAAAAGGGTCTTCCGCAGTTCCGTGCCCAACGTCCTGAAGCTTCCACTCATCTAGCCACAGACGTGCTGCCTCCTGTCGTTCCTTCTCGTAAATTAGTCCGCTACACGTTCTCGCCATTACCTTAAGCAAAGTACTAATTAGTCCTTAGGTACAATTATGGTTCAACTCTCATTCTAGGGTATTTAGGTCATCCTGAGGCTCTGATACCAAGTTGTCACACCCCAAATTTCCAACCCCAAAATACGCGGAAGCGATAAGCCGTTGAAGGTAACAGGGTCACAAATCTGGGACGGACCGAATACTCGATTCATCACCATAAATCCCATACACAAATGTGGGAATAGCCGGATCAAAATGACGTAAATAATTGTTCAATTACCTCAAAATAAAATAAAACTAACCAACTTAACCAAGAATATTAATCCCGCGAAAGCAAATAATTAAAACAAGTGACACGCAGGCCACAAAATAACCAATATCGAAAATATCCACTATCATCAATAAAATAAAGTCTACACTAATAAGTCTTCACGACTTCCACGAGCACCAACCTCCAAGTCACAAGAATGCTGTTCACACCTCTTCAGCTTTATGCCCTGCATCAGAAGATGCGTGAGTATTCCAGAAGAAATACTCAGTAGGATGCTAGAAAAACTCACAGCAGCAACAACCAATAGAGGAAACAATGCAGGTATGTCCGATAACTCTGGAATTCATGATGCAGATGATACTTTACCCGGAAAAGATACAACACCAAAAATATCTAGTTGATCACGGTGAAATAAAACACAATAATCAATTTGTCTCCAGACTTCCAAAGAGTAAGGAGATAAACAAATATCTGATCTAGACAACCAAAGTGTCGAAGATGTCAATTTCTGCTCTCTGATCAGTCCAATTCCTCTATGAACTTCAATACCAGAACATCCTAGAGGTTCTACGTAGGAACCCGGCCAAGCGTCTAGGGATGTTGGCCCCATCGGTGCTTACGGGCACAATGGGCGGAGATTGCTGATAAGCATGAAATATACATGTTTATATGCCTTATTTACCTATATGCTAGTGTAGTTTTTGTGATAAAACATGAATAAAACGGGTTATTTGTGATTAGGGTAGTAATTAGGGGATTATTAATTAAATTACTCTAATTAATTATTTTAGATGCATTAAAGAATTTAATGAATCATATTTTTATCATGCGTCTAATTTTAGTTTGGTTTTGTTATTGTAGGTTTGAAAATGCGAATTGCAGATCACTAAGCAGGCGAGCGCATTAGACGTGTTTTGAAATGCCAAAGTGACCCATGAGCTGATATCACGCGTATTGAAGAATCTAAACTATTGATGAGCTACTTTAAAAGAAAACGGGCGTTTATTTTTAAAGTACGGACGTTCGGATTTGAATCGGCGGTGTGGATTTGTGGCGGATTTTGGGACTGGTTTGTGGATTCTGTTTTTGACGAAAAAAAACAGATCTTTTTCAGCAGGATTTGGGTCGTGTTTTTCGTCGGGAATTGGCCGGAATCGAAGCGGAATAGAAGAGGAATCGAAGGGAGAAGATAGGGAGAAGGAGAAAGTCAGGTTTTTGGCGGTGAACAGTGATCACGAAATTTGCTACAGTAACTCGCAGTTTGGGGAAGATGATGAACAGTGTTCGCGCTGCTACAGTGTTTCTGCTACAGTGCCCGTGAATAGTAAAACTACAACAGTGTTTTTCTTCGATGCAATTTCTTCCAAATCTGATTTTTCTCTTGAATATGAATAGCTAAATATTTTGTCAAAGCTAAAGGTGATGTTATTTGATTGATATTTTTACGTCTATGAAAAAGTGTTTAATGCTTATTTGATTGAATGCGATGTTTTGATAAAGTCATAATCTATACAATTATTTGATTTGTCGTTAACGTAAGGTACGGCGAATGCTTATAATTCCCTGTGATTAGTAGACTATGCTTGTTAATGATAAATATTCAATCGATATTTTTTATGTTAATGGATATGATGAACGTGAATGAATTATCTTCCGATTAGATCAAATCATTATTTGATTCTAATTGCGTAATTAAAGAGACGTAGAAGTATTAATTAAATAATTGATCCTTGAAGCTTTGATATCTCCCAATTGATTTATCTTTGCTATCTTTAATTAGTTTTACTTGAATCTTTAATCGTCATTTTAGTAGTTAGTTAAATTACAATTTCTCTACAAAATTTCCAGATAAGAACTTTAATTTGCTAAGCTAAGTAGTGTTTAAATTAGTTTAGAATAGAATAATCCTACATCATTCCCTGTGGTTCGACCTCGGACTTACCGAGTATATATTACGATTGTCAACCTTCTCTTGGGTTCGATCAAATTTTGGCGCCGTTGCCGGGGAGTGAAGTTTAGGATTAATCTTCCAATTAGTTTATTTCTCTCTAGTGTAGTTTAGTGAATTTCAATTATTCTTAGTTTAATTTAGCTTGTTTATTTTGCAGGAATTTGGAGTCCTATCTGGAACAAAAAGGCTTTTCATTGGATTTTTCTTCAAATTTGGTAAACTCGTTCCATCTCTCTTTGAAATTTCTGTTGCTTGTGTATGCACTCGTGGAATAGAGATACCAGTGGACGATTGGTTAGAAGTAATTCTGCTATTTTGATTCAGAATCCTTCGTTTGAATTTTCTGTTCCATCACACACACCTATTCAAATGGCTGATCAGGGTAGTAACCATGATATTAATGAAAATGAGATTGAACATGATGCACCAATGTGGCCCTTGCGTGATTATCTGCAACCTGCACGCACTAGCACACCTTCATGTATTATATTGCCTCTACAAGCACATCAATTTACTTTTAAGCCTGGAATGATAAACTTGCTTCCCAAATTCCATGGTCTAGATTCTGAAAATCCTTATTTGCATTTAAAGGAATTTGAGGAAGTATGTACAACTTTTGAGCAAGCTTGTAGTGAAGACATTATCAGGCTAAAATTGTTTCCTTTCTCTTTGAAGGACAAATCCAAGACTTGGCTGAATTCCCTTAAGCCTAGATCTGTAGGAACTTGGAAAGAACTACAAACTGAATTCCTTAAAAAGTTTTTTCCAGTTCATAGGACAAATGCTCTGAAAAGGCAAATAACAAATTTTACCCAAAAACAAAATGAATCATTTTATCAATGTTGGGAGCGTTATAAAGATTTGTTAAATTCTTGTCCACATCATGGGTATGAGAAGTGGCGCACCATCAGTTTCTTCTATGATGGGATGACGCCTTCAATGAAACAATTTGTTCAAACCATGTGTAATGGGGAATTCTTTGATAAAGACCCTAATGAAGCCCTTGATTTTCTAGATCAAATAGCTGAAGACTCAGATTCTTGGGATCCCACTGATCCCTCTGATGTTTCTAATAAGCCGAAGTCTTCAACTACGAGTGGGGGTCTGCATTATCTTAGGGAGGAGGATAATTTGAGTGCTAGGCTAGCCTCTTTGGCTAGGAAGGTTGAGGCTATGGAATTAGGGAAAGTTAATGTTGTTAAGTCTGTTGCTACAGAAGAGGCCTGTGGAATTTGTGATGTCATGGGACACCCTACTAATGAGTGCCCTACCATTCCTGCTTTCAAGGAGGTGTTACATGACCAAGCAAATTCCATGACCCCTTTCAAAAGGCAATCTCCTTATGGAGATACATACAATCCAGGATGGAGGAATCACCCCAACTTTAGTTAGAGGAATGATAGTGCTGCACAAACACCACCTCCTCAAGCATCTTCCAATTATACTCCATATGTTCCACCTCACAGGAAGACACTTGAGGAGACACTGCAAACTTTCATGCAAGGGCAAGCTACTATTAATCAACAAACCTCACAAGCCATTAATGATATAAAAAGCTCTCTCACTAAATTGACATCTTCTCTTGCTATTCAAGAGAAAGGTAGGTTTCCTGCTCAACCCCAACCCAACCCACAGGGGCAAGTTCACACAATGGACACAAAACCTTCTGATTCACAATTGGAACATGCTAAGTCTATTACCACTCTTCGTAGTGGAAAAGAAATTGATAAAACAATTCCACCTAAGGCCCAGAAATCTTCTGAGAATGATGAATCAAAACATGATAATGAGAAAATTGATAAGTCTGGGTCAAGTGAAGATGTAAGATGTCCTATTCCAGCTCCATTTCCACAGAGGTTGAAACCACCTCAAAAGTTGAACCAAAATGCTGAAATTTTTGAACTTTTTAAGCAGGTAAAAATTAACATTCCTTTGTTAGATGCAATCAAACAGGTACCTTCTTATGTTAAGTTCTTGAAAGATTTGTGTACTATTAAGCGTAAGTTGAATGTGCAAAAAAAAGCATTTTTGACTAAACAGGTAAGTTCTATAATTCAACACAAAAGCCCGCCCAAATATAAAGATCCCGGCTGTCCAACTATTTCATGTGTGATCGGGAACTTTAGGGTAGACCAAGCCTTACTTGATCTTGGGGCTAGTGTTAATCTTTTGCCTTATTCAGTATACACTCAGTTAAGTCTTGGGGAACTTAAACCCACCACCATTACTCTTCAACTTGCTGATCGTTCTATTAAAATTCCAAGGGGAGTGGCGGAAGATGTGCTTGTTCAAGTAGATAAATTTTACTTTCCTGTTGATTTTATTGTTTTGGACACACATCCTGTTATAAATGCAAGTGCAAATATTCCTGTCATACTAGGTCGTCCATTTCTTGCTACTTCAAATGCTTTGATTAATTGTAGGAATGGTGTGATGAAACTTTCATTTGGCAATATGACTTTGGAATTGAATATATTTAATGTTTGCAAACAACCAGGGGATGATACTGATGTTCAAGAAATGAATTGGGTTGATACCGTTGTTAGAGATCAATTTCATGTTTCATATTTTTCTGATCCTTTAGAATCTTGTTTAGTCAATTCTTTATATGATGAGTCTAAAGTGAATTGTGAAAAGGCTGAGATGTGTTCTTTGCTGAATTCTCTGCAGGTATTGGAAGTGAATGGATGGAAACCCAAGTTTGAGGAGCTACCATTGAGTGACAAATTGCCTACACCATCAAGCATTCAAGCACCCAAATTGGAGTTGAAAAAGTTACCAACTGACCTCAAATATGCATTTTTGGGTGATGATGAAACTCTTCCGGTGGTAATATCGTCTCATCTTAATTTTATCGAAGAGGGTAAGTTGCTTGATATTTTGAGAAAACATAAAGGTGCAATAGGATGGACAATTGCTGATTTAAAAGGAATAAGCCCTTTAATATGCACTCATCGGATTTATTTGGAGGACAATGCCAAACAGTCTAGGGAGATGCAACGTAGGTTAAATCCAAACATGAAAGAGGCGGTTAGAGCTGAAGTTCTTAAGCTCTTGGATGCGGAGATCATCTACCCCATTTCTGATAGCAAGTGGGTGAGTCCTACCCAAGTAGTGCCTAAGAAATCTGGTGTAACAGTTGTCAAGAATGATAAGAATGAATTAATACCCACTAGAGTTACATCTGGCTGGAGAATGTGCATTGACTACAGGAAGCTGAACGCAGTCACTAGGAAAGACCATTTTCCATTGTCATTTCTAGATCAGGTTCTGGAGAGGGTAGCTGGCCACACATATTACTGTTTCTTAGATGGCTACTCCGGTTAGAATCAAATTGAAATTGCATTAGAAGACCAAGAGAAAACTACATTCACATGTCCTTTTGGCACATTTGCATATAGAAGAATGCCTTTTGGTTTATGCAACGCACCTGCAACATTTCAAAGATGCATGCTGAGTATTTTTAGTGATATGGTTGAACGCTATCTTGAAGTGTTTATGGATGACTTTTCTGTATTTGGTGATTCATTTGATGACTGTTTGTCTAATTTGCAGAAAGTTTTGAGCAGGTGTGAAGAGAAGAACCTTGTGCTTAATTGGGAAAAATGTCATTTCATGGTCTCTAAAGGAATTGTTTTAGGTCATATTGTTTCCTCTAAGGGAATTGAAGTTGATAAATCAAAAATTGATTTAATTACTCATTTGCCTACACCCAAGACTGTTAAAGAAATTAGATCATTTTTGGGTCATGCAGGGTTCTACAGGAGGTTCATCAAAGATTTTAGTTCTATTTCTAGACCATTATGCAATCTCCTATCTAAAGATACTGTTTTTGAATGGAATGCTGATTGCGAAAAAGCTTTTGCCAAACTGAAGGGAATGCTTACTTCAGCCCCTATTATGCAACCCCCAGATTGGAATTTACCGTTTGAGATAATGTGTGATGCTAGTGACTTTGCTGTGGGGGCTGTTTTGGGGCAAAGGAAAGACAAGAAGCCTTATGTTATTTACTATGCAAGTAAGACCTTAGACAATGCTCAGATGAATTATTCAACAACAGAAAAGGAATTACTTGCTATAGTATTTGCTTTGGATAAATTTATGGCTTACTTGACCGAATATCCTATTGTTATCTTTACTGATCATGCTGCCTTGAAATATCTTCTATCAAAGAAAGATGCAAAACCTAGGTTGATTCGCTGGATACTCCTATTGCAAGAATTTGATATTACAATTAAAGATAAGAAAGGAGTAGAAAATATGGTGGCCGATCATTTATCTAGGTTGACTGTGGATCATTTATCTCACATTTTTCTATGTATCGACCTAATTGATGTATTGATTGGTATAACTCTTGTGTTTCTCATCCAAAAGCAGCAAGCTTTCAAAGGTAATCCTACTGGTTTGGTGCGTTCTTATATGTCTAAAGTCGTATTTTATGGTTTGGTTTTGTGTCCAGATAAAGTTGTCTACTTTATTTAGTGTTTACCCTAAATGATGTGGTATATAGGTAATAAGACTATTTAAAAGCGATTAATGAGAGTACTAACAAGATGAAAGTGATAACACTTATGGATCATGGTTCGTGGACCTCAAGATCTCTGTCAGTAGGTCTAACCTGAAGCCTAAGTGTCCGGGAAAAGTCGTCTAGTTTGCCGATTAATGAATCCTTAAGGCTAGGATGTAAAACAATTTTAAAAAGGGGTTACTAGGTGAGTTAAGACATGATTAATGATCTGACCAGAAGCTAATAAAGGCCTAATGTAAGAGGGTTTGAGTATAAAAGACTCTAGTTGTGATTAGGATTAAGGACAACAAGTGAAAATCGAGTTATTACTTAGTATAGTGCTCTCGGCCAGGATGTATCCTGTGCTGACAGACTGCATTAAAAAATTCATAACTAATTGTAGAAAATTCGGAAAAATATTTAGTAAATTGGGTAATGGTCGACAGACATGGGGCTGTCTGCTATAAAAATTTCAGGGACTGACAGGTTCTGTATAGACTGGAGGATCTCCGGGAATGGAGCTATTGTGTCCATAACAGTGTCCTTTCACGGTATTAATTAAAACGCTATGCTAAAACTATATGTAAATATACATATATATATATATATATATTATTATATAACATAAGGAGGGTACTATGGTGTAAGAATTCCAGAGGGTATTTATGATGATAATATGTGTGGAGTTTTGTCTCTATTCCAAATGTCGTGGTCATGAATATCTTTGCTCGCGGTGCCTAACATCGCGCATCTTCGATCTCCGGAAACCCTGATATTAGATTAGGGTTATTCATGTCAATTCTACCATTAAAGTTTTTGGGTCATCGATTCAGAAGTCTTGTAATCCAGGGAAGATCTTGATTGTAATAGTGCATGGTGAGGACGTTGACAGAGTCTACACCGAAGAGTTCGGTTTCGAGTCAGCTCGTGCATAGGCACATACCGATTGTTGGTTAATCTCTTGAGAGTCGGTCATTGTTAAATGTTGAGAATTCCTTTGTACTCCCTTGAGAGTCTAATTTTTGAAATTGTTAATTTATGAGAATACCCTTAGTTGTTGTTAGTCAAGCCCAGTTCCATATAAACTGCTTCTCCACTAAGAGCTTTGTTGAACACTCTTAGGATGGATCATAGTATGCTCACGAGCCATAGCTAGACCCATGGTGGTCTCCGATGATTATGAACCTCTGTAGTTCAGCCGAGTACGGCAACGCGTGCGCTTTAGATTGTTAGACATTACGGAAGGTCTGCAATCTCTGCCCATTATGCCCGTAAGCACCGATGGGGCCAGCATCCCTAGACGCTTGGCCGGGTTCCTACGTAGAACCTCTAGGATGTTCTGGTATTAAGTTCATAGAGGAAGTGGACTGATCAGAGAGCAGAAATTGACATCTTCGACACTTTGGTTGTCTAGATCAGATATTTGTTTATCTCCTTACTCTTTGGAAGTCTGGAGTCAAATTGATTATTGTGTTTTATTTCACCCTGATCAACTAGATATTTTTGGTGTTGTATCTTTTCCGGGTAAAGTATCATCTGCGTCATGAATTCCAGAGTTATCGAACATACCTGCATTGTTTCCTCTATTGCCTGTTGCTGCTGTGAGTTTTTCTAGCATCCTACTGAGTATTTCTTCTGGAATACTCACGCATCTTCTGATGTAGGGCGTAGAGCTGAAGAGGTGTGAACAACATTCTTGTGACGTGGAGGTTGGTGCTCGTGGAAGTCGTGAAGACTTATTAGCATAGAATTTATTTTTATTGATGATAGTGGATATTTTCGATATTGGTTATTTTGTGGCCTGCGTGTCACTTGTTTTAATTATTTGCTTTCGCGGGATTAATATTCTTGGTTAAGTTGGTTAGTTTTATTTTATTTTGAGATAATTGAACAATTATTTACATCATTTTGATCCGGCTATTCCCACATTTGTGTATGGGATTTATGGTGATGAATCGAGTATTCGGTCCGTCCCAGATTTGTGACCCTGTTACCTTCAACGGCTTATCGCTTCCGCGTATTTTGGGGTTGGAAATTTGGGGCGTGACACCTCATACATTGTTGGCCAACATTATTCTTACGTGCTTTCCCTAAATGGTTTCTACAATCTTGAGAGGAGATGCACATGTTATCCACACTACCACCAGTAACATTCAATATCCTTGCAATTCTCGAAGGGCAAATACCGCATTCATGAAATGCATTAATCAACTCTTTTGAAGTACCCGTAAGTTTCTTATGCGATCGGATCATTCCTACTTTGGACGGAGTTGCAAGTGCATGTGAATGTATGTCATGAAAATTCACCACTACCCATTTTTCATTTCCATTTGTTTTAATAACCATATGGGCCTTACATTGCTCTCGACTATCGGCACGACGTTTAACCTCTTTTCCTGCTTGCCGACGATCATTTATTCTCTTAGATCCTTCTTTTTCACACACAAATACCTTCTTGAAAATTACTCCAATTTTTTTAGATTTAACTGAAGTGCTTTTTCTAATGCCAAAACCTCTTACTTTTGCATATGCATTATAAAATCCATATGCCTCCTCTATAGAAAAAAACTCCATCCCCTCACATGGTACCATCCTCATATCAGTGTGGTCCTCACCCATACTAATGTCATTACTCTCATGAAATGCATTTTCTTCATTGCCATCTAAACCCATTATAGATTCTTCACATATATTTGCAGCTTCCACTTCACACCCGAGCAAACAAACCTTCACCATAAGGACAAATGAGTTAATGCACAAATTTTTAATACTACATTGAATCATCAAGCAAGAATTTGGCTATAGACCAACCTTTTATATTTCTCAGTATCTGAAAATGTGGTGGTAGTATAATTTTTAGTACTAAATTGAATTCTTCTCACAGTATAATAGTGGATACAGCTAAAAGGTTCAGTATATGGAGTAAAAAGGCTCATACATAAAGTAGAAGTCTCTGAAAAATACCAAAACTACATGCATGATTATTCATATTAAATCAGTTTTGTGGTCCCTCCTATTATCCAAATAACAACAATCACTTACTGGATGTAATTCACAATGATTCATACTCATATGACAAGGAGATGAGCTTCCCCATGTAAGCAATAATCAGGGCTATCTAGTACACCAAATAATAAGAAACAGAATATTTTATTCAACGTTAAGAAATTTAATCTATTGCAATGCCTTGTACCAAACTCACCCTGAGTTGCTGCCTGATGTTCCTTTCTACATCCAATGGACTTCACAATGGACTGCAGAAGCTGAAACTGGTTGAGGAATTCCCCTTCTATAAATTGGCAGAAAAGACCGAATCTGACAAAAGACTCTAATACTTCCTATGTATAAGCAAGCCATGAACATTCAACTTTGGAATGTGGAGTAATTCACATAATGGAAAATTCTCTGCATTTCAAATAGTTCAGAGACAAAATAGAGAATTAATCAATTACCTTTAATGTCTAACAACTTGTTCAAAGGGTCCCTTCTTTTTGCATCCAATGATCTCTGTTTTAGTCTTAGTTCTGCAATCTCTCCTACAATGCAAAAGGCAGATCCCTTATTAGAAGCACAACAACTATTTATCCCTTACTACAAGCAAATGCGAAGCACAATAACTCCATTTGATCAAACTAGAGTAGAGATCCCCACCTCGGAGGTTGGAAATGGCTAGCTCAAACTTTTCCTTCTCATGCTCAGGAACTACTTTTACATCCGTATAACCCGGTGGTGAAGGGAGGGACGGGAGCGACGAGGGCGGCGCCGAGGGAGGGACATGGGGGAGAGCGGCGAGGGAGGGCCGGGTGCGGCCCCAAGCGGCGAGGGAGGGACGCCCGCGGCGAGAGAGGGACGTGGGGGAGAGCGGCGCCGAGGGAGGGACGCCCGCGGCGAGAGAGGGACGCGGGGGAGAGCGGTGTGAAGCGGCGAGGGAGGGACGCCCGCGGCGAGAGAGGGACGTGGGAGAGAGCGGCGCCAAGCGGCGAGGGAGGGACGCGGGGGAGAGCGGCAAGGGAGTGAGGGCATAAAGGTAGGTTTTATGTTTTTTTTTTTTGAAAGAACCATCGGATGAGATCCGACGGTTGCAACTCAGAGCGACCGGAGGGAGCGTCTCTCTAGTTGCTATGAGACTACCTTTTTCTTTCTAAAATTCTTCATTAATACATATTGTGTACTGTTCACAAATTAAATTTGACCCAAAAGATGGATTATAATCAATAGACATAGTCTTTGACTTCTTTTTCACATGACTTGACAGTAGAGACAAAGACAACTCTTCAAAACGTTAGACAATTAACCGTAAAGGAAACATCTTTAAAGGGACAGCAAAGTCACACAAAAATAGATCAAGACCATCAAGGAATCAAATGGGATTATGACTCTCATCATCTTACTACGACCATGCTTTGCACAATTCCAACAATCAACTACTATGAATTGAATAATCATCGACATCAAAAGATTATGAACAAGGGTACGAGTACCAAAATCAATATAAAAGCAATATTCACATCACACCATCAGAAAAAGAACTAGGTAATCATGAATTGAAAACCTTGGAGATGCCAAGGAAAACCATCCTACCTCGTTGACGAACTTCTCTTTGTGTTTTGTGAATCGAATTTCCTACGACACCACTTTGTGCCACTTCAATCATCAATCAGCAACAACAAAGGCAGAAGAAGAAGATGAAGAGAAGGAACAAAGAGAGAACGTGAGAGAGAGAAAAGAGCATGAAGAGAGAAATGGCCAAAAGTAATGGCTGACCAACCCTATTTCTGGTTTAAATAGGACTAGGCTTTCTTAGTTCAACTAGGACTCTCTTCAACACTTGATTTAACCTCCTTTTGATCTCAACCATCCATCAGCCACTTTCTCCACATCATGGAATGTCGTATCGGATATCGGTAAAATATCAGTCGGCCAAAGAGGCGAAATATCGAAGATATTGTGTAAAAAAATATCGGTGGTTGAAAACTAGTTTTTACCGTATATTTTCACAATCTAAAATGAGTTATACTAATTTAGACAAAGCATAGATTTCAAAATATGCATAAAAGCGCATATTATGACGGGAAACAAACAGGATAGTTAAAAAAATTAAAAAAAATTTAAATTTCGGTCTTCAAAATTTTTTTTATAACGTTTTTTTTTAAACTGCGATATATCGGTCCGAAACCGATATTTCCGATATATCAGCGATATTTGAAAAAAATGAGATTGACTCGTATCGGTGTATCGGGCGAGGCCCGATACCGATATATCGGCGAGCCGGCATTCCATGCTCCACATACCCCTTGGCGTCTAGTCACTATTAGCGCCCAATTGGTTGGGATTCAAAATCCAATTCCAACTGCATAACCATTTTCCAAGTCTATCGCAACCCTCCAACAATTAATTGCCTAACTCAAAATTTCCTGGCACCCCCTCCTGTGGTGGTGTCTCTTCCTATTGGTCGCCTCCGATCACAAGAATCTCGACACCACTATCCCTTCTAGCGCCCATTCCTGGAAGTGTCCACTTCAATTAGGACTCTCAACACACTCCTGATTCACCATCACTTTTTACAATTACAGTCCGGTAACTAAGTAACTCTCGTCCTTATCGTAAATCACTTCTAATCACTCAAGATAATCACTTCCTTAAACATGCATTCCAAAATATAACTACGATCAAATTTGTAACTTCTATCAAATAAAGACTTACCTTGCTATGCCATGAACCTAAAGCAAGGCATCAATCCTTATCATAGCATAAATATTAGAAATCTAAGACAAACAAGCGAAATTCTTACTTCTAAGTATAAATTAATTATTCAAACCTGTAATTCAATCCTATAAGCATGCATTGATCTCTCAACACCTAAACACGCAATCACCTATCATATTTCATCATACCAACAAACTTTTATGCTAAAAATTAATATTTAAATTGAGGTTGAGTGAATTCTACCTCAATTATGGCAAAATACTCATTCTTCTCTAGCCTCTAGTGGCCTCTTCTCTATCTAGAGCTTTTAAAGAGTTAAATTAACTCATCACTAGATGAAAATATGGTATTTATACTTTGGGTATAAGATAAACGCAAGGTAACCAGCTTAAACCCATAACCGCAGTTTTTTACATTTTTAGAGACAACTCATTTGTCGTTGAATTTCTGTTTTAATAGATCTTGCAATGGCCATAGCTTTTGATGTCGAACTCATAATTGTTTAAACTTGGTACCTTGGATTTGTCTTTTCGAGACCTTCAAAATAATATACTCCGCCGTCCCAAAATATTACATACATTTGGAAAAATTCACTGTTCCAAAATACTATGTATATTTTACTAAATCACGTGACTTCCTCTTTCCAAAATTAGAGGAGACTTGGAAGGATTGACTTAAACTTGGTTAGTGAACGAGCATATAGGTTGGATGGGATATTACGGAGAAGAAGTCATGTGACTTCTTTTCTGGCTCCATGGTCCAATAAAAATGAGAATTTTCTCAAATGTACACAGTAATTTAGAACAGAGGGAGTATAATTTTATAATAAATTCCAAGTATTCTCATAGATATTTCAAAACTAGTGTTTCAGGTTGTTTTATACACTATGACCATTCTCGATTCACTTGCGGCTTAACCAATGCTTAAGTCATGTTGTCACCTCTTCTAATCAAACTTTGAATCACCATTTACATGTCCATAAGCTAAGAACATGCCTAATAACCATCTCAATCCTTTGTTAGGGATTTGAAGTATTACAGCTGGTATGGCATGCAAAAGCTGACATAAGGGTGTCCGGTCGACCGAAGCACACAAGACCCAATCTTGGATTATGTTTTGAGTGCATTTTTCTTTGCGATTTTTTCTCCTATTAGGCAAGGGGACTCAGACGCCCAAGAGGTGTCTTTTCAGGGTGTCAAACCACTCATATATCTCCTACGTTTAGTTATGCTCGTGTGCTCTGTGCGCTTGGGCATTAATTCGTACTAGTGATCTTCTCTTCATCACTCGCCTAGGATGGGAAATGGTGCATTGATTATCTATTTCAAACCTGATTTTCAAACCACCTATTGATTTCCCAACAAGTGGGACTATCTATGGGAAATCAGAAGGCCTTGAATTAATTTGGTTTTGTTTTGATACTTGAATTTCTTGGAATTTGCTTGTTTGTGGATTGAACCATTTGGTGTGATATGGAGAAAAAAATTGAGTCTTCTAATTTGAAACTAGCTTGGTCCAAGTATGAATATGTTCCTGCTACTAGGACATACAATACTAAATTCGAGGTGGAAAAGTTTAATGGTAAGAACAATTTTGGCATGTGGCAATGTGAGGTCAAATGTCTTTTGATCCACCAAGATTTAGAAGTTGTAGTTGGGGACAAGCCTGATAATTTGTCTGACGCTATTTGGGAGAAGATGAATTGGCAGTCATGTGGCACAATTAGGTTGGGTCTTCTTAAGAATATGAAGTACTTCATCATGATAGAGATTGTTGCAGCCACTCCTTGAAAGAAACTGAAGGATAAGTACATGACCAAGAGTGTGGAGAACCGTCTCTACTTAAAGAGGAAGTTTTACCACTTCAATTACAAAGAAAACATTTCTATGTCTGAACATCTTGTTGAGTACAATAAGCTCCTTTCTGATTTGGCTAATCTCGAAGTAGAAATTTCTTATGAGGATAAGACTATTCATTTTGTTAATACCTTACATGATGAATATGATAACTTGGCTGACAACCTGATAATTGGGAAAGATATTATTGTATATGACAATGTTTGTTCAACTATGAGCTTAATTGAAAGATAAGCAAGAGAGCAAGGAGCCTCCTAGTGGAGCCTTGTTTGTTGCTAAGGAGAAATCTTGCAAGAAGAAGACTCCTAAGGATGAGTGTGCCTGCTGTCATAAGAAGGGCCACTGGAAGGCGGATTATCCCTAAGCTGAATCCTAAGGATAAAAAGGAGGATGATAAAAAGTATTTTATTTCTTCTATTGCTTATACGGATGTTGATGATCATGAAAATCTTATTTTTCTTGGTTTGTCATCAAATAGCCATTTTGATGATTGGATTATGGGTTATGAGTGTACTATCATTTGTTCTCAAATAGAGATTGGTTTTCTACTTTTCAAGAGTATGAGAACAGTGTGGTCTACATGGGTAATGACACTACCTTTAGCCATGGTGGATCGAGAGGAAGGGGAGGAGGGCGAGTAGAGAAGAAGAAGAAGAGGCCATGAGGGAGAAATTGAGCATGTGGATAGAGCGGTTGTAGACGGCTATGGATAGGAACTAGAAGATGGTGAAACGAGCATGCGACGGCTGCTCTGGCCTCCAAACTTGAAGAGATAGGGTTTCTAAAGAGATGGTTGTTGTGGGCATCCGTGATTTGACGGCCACAGGTCTGTACGCATCCATATCCATTTTATAATCTGTCAACTTGCCCGACACAAACAAGGATATGAATAGACAAACGTTTAGTCCTACCAGCATGACATCTGATTTCAAATGCTATTTTCAAAGATAACACTAATTTCAGCGGAGTTCATCAGGGGTAGATTTCGGTTTATTCTTTTGGACATAATAATGAATCATGTTCACATTTGAATGGGGGGATTTCAAATCTCAATTAGGAGGGTGGAAATTTTACCTTAATTTTAAATTTGAAGCTGGGGGACGAAATTTTAGATTTGAATTTCATATTTTAATGAGCTCGAAACTGCAGCACATGTTGCATGCCACCGCTGCACACATAGCATCAAAATGTTGCACAAGTTACATGCCATGGGTCCAAACGTTGCTTAAATGATGCACACATTTCACACCATGGTTGCACATATTGCTTCAAAATATTGTACATGATGCACATCATGACTGCATACGTTACTTAAAACTGTTGCACACATTGCAATCCATGACTGCACACATTGCTTCAAAATGCCGCACATGATGTATGCCCCATGATGGCTGCACATGTTGGTTAAAACTGTTGAACACCATGATTCAAAATGTTGCACACGTTGTACGCTACAGATGCACACACTGCTTCAAAATGCCTCACGTGTTGCACGTCATGACTACACACATTGCTTGAAATTGCCATACACGATAATGCCATAGCTACACACATTGCTTGAAAGGACATATGAAAATGCCACACACTTAAACTCCGATATGCCACAAACGTTGCACGACACGGCTGCACACATTGCTTCAAAATGTTGCACACGTTGTACACTATGACTACACACGTTGCTTTAAATTGTTGCACATGTTACACGCTATGGTTGCACACATTGCTTAAAAATGTCACACATGCTGGCTAAAATTTGAATATAGGGAACACATTTCAAGTTTCAAGTAAGAGGGCGTAAATTACAAATTTGAATTTCAATTTTCAATGAGCAGGATATTTCAAATTTCTATTAGGAAAGAGGATAGCGAGATATCTTGAAATTTGAATTTCAAGTTAAAAAGTTAAAACTTACACAATTTCAAATTTCAAGTACGAGGGATTACATTTCAAATTTAAACTTCAAATTTTGAGCCGAAAGTTTCATACTTCGAAGTGAGGGCCAGCCCATATCCCAAGGCGATATTAAAATGTTGCACACATAAACTTCGAAATGCCACACACGTTGCGTGTCATGACTATCAAGGCCATGCAATGTGTGCCATATCTCAGGGTCGCACACATTGCATGCCATGGTTGCACACATAACCGAAAATTTGAATTTGGATAAGGGGCGGAAATTTCACGTTTCAAGTAGGATGGTGTATATTTAAAATTTCAATGAGTAGGACATGTTATATTGTGTTTTGACAGGTCCCATTTATTAGTAACTTCTGACATGACTGCATATTCCATTCGGCTAACATTTTGTACATAATTGTGGATAACATGCTATTATGTTTTTGCTATCATTTTGCATTTTCGCTTACATTTCCTACATATTTTTGGATAACAGGTATGTTTCTGCTATCATTTGGCATAACAAAAGACTTAAATCAAACCTAAGCATCCGCAAACAATTATTACATCAATTCAAATAAAGTCACTAGATATAAATGGTTACCTTACAACATGACTACTAGTTAACTGCAACTAGCTCAATTGAACCTAAGGCCTTGACACCGACTTACTGATCCTGCTTCTTCGAACGATTGCATTTATATTGGAAGATCATCTTCAGTCGGTCCTTGGGCCTTTTTGTTTTCAGCGGGCAGCACGAGCGGAGCACCATGTGGCTTGTCATCGTGGAGGATTGGGAAGATGGTTCTAGCATAAGTCTCCTGGTAGCAATGCATAGTCCAATAATAACTGCGATAAAGGAACACTGGCATACCTTCCCTTCCTGCAATAGCGGCACATGCATGGTAGACCCATGACTTGCCAACCCCGACAAGTGCAAGTGCAATTCCTGCGTCCACTGTAGCGTGGGTTGCATCGACCACTTTTGCCATGTCCCCATGTACATAAATTACTTGGAGTGCTCGTGCTTTATTGATGACTTCATTCAGCTGATCGTTAAGATTTTTGACGTAGGTCTCCCATCCAATGCTTTCCTCACGTGCTTCACACAACGTTTTCATCCCATCCAGAAGTCCCACCAAGTGCAAATCCCGCTACTCGAGGACGCACATATTGAAACTCACGACGACGTTGTTAATGGAGAAATTATTAGTTACGCGCCCGCGCATGCTTACGTGGTCCGCGACACCAATTAACAGGCGACGCGTCACCCGACTCTGGCTCATGGCAGAAAGGAGACGAAACATCTACGGAGGTAAACGTCGTCGGCTAAAATTTCTTTTCCCGCCTAACCATTAACACCGACCCTTCTTTTCCCGCCTAACCCACTAACACTGAACCCTCTTTTCCCGCTCAACCAAATGCCAACCCACCTCCTTGCCCATCCCACGACCAGTTCACCCCTATCCACCACTTTTCCGATCACTTTTCCGATCATGTTGCCGGCCGGAGTGAAAAGCCCTACGCCTACATCCAACCGGAGCCTCTAATTTTGCAGCTTCTTTGGAGCGCACTCGAGAGAGCTTGCTCGGAACTCTAGCTCCGCCGCCGCCACCTCTGTTCTTTAGCTCTGCTTGCCCTTCCTTGGAGCTCCACTCGGCGCCAGTTGCTATTGTGTTCAGTTGATCAGAGCTCTCGGGTTCAGTTGCTACTGCTTCATGATCCTGAGAGGAAAGCTTGTACCTTTTCTGGTAAAAAAATACTTTTTCAAAATTCCATTGATCAGAGCATTTAGATTGTGCATTGGGCCAATTATTATTCAGGTCTTTGAGCATTGAAATGATAGATACATATGTTCGTTCAGATTCACTTAGTTGATTGAGCTCAAAATTGTTGAGCAATTGAATGGGCTGCCTCCTAACTATTTTTTAAATTGACATAACTAGTAATTATGTAAAAAGGCTGCCTTCAAAGGCTATCTTGTAAGCACCATTTTTCCTTTTCTGTTGTTAGCCATTTTGCATATTTGCTTGTATTTTTCCTTTTGTTTTGGCTACCAACATTTTCGTGTTTTTTTTTGTGCTTGAAAATATCTTCTTGATTTTTATTGGCATTTTTGAAGGAAATGGAAAAAGGCTGTATAAGTTAGTTTCAGACTTATTGAATTTGCAGAAAAGTTCTTCCTTTTTTGTTTTGGAGGAAATGGGGCAATGAATTCAGATCTTGGGCAAGTTCCTGTACTTTGATTTGGGAATTTGGCCAGTTGGGTTATGGGCAAAAGAGCCTCTGTCGTCATCTGACCTTGACAAATATTGTGGTTGTTGCAGCTTCTGGCTCTGAAATCTGTTTTTTGTAAATAAATAAAACTTCTTGATTTCACCTCCTTCATCATCATGGCTTCTATATAAGGAATATCATTTTTTGTAGCATGTCACGTTCCACCCTTATTGTGCCATTAAAGAAGATATAAATTCAGTGAAGTGTTTTAGAAAAGTAGATTGAAAATGGCCTTTCAAGTGGTAGCCTTGATGTTACCCTCCATTTTTCATTTGTTATCCATTGGAATTGAATGGATGTGAATAGGTTGTTCAAAGTTGTTGGTTTTGAAATTGGGAAAAAGTTCTGACCTAGAGTGTCCTTTACTCCACTGTACGTGAACAATGTTCAAATTTATGGGTAGCAGAAAGGATCCATGGTTCATGAATGAGATCAGACCCTTCTGACTCTGCTGCCCTTTTTTGTTTGAAACATAACTTATTTATGTACATATATATATAAGTTATGTTTCAAAGATGAGGGTATGTAGCATCCAGAGATGTAAAATTTAATAAGGAAATCATTAGAAGAATGACCCTTTTTTGGTGGCCAGCAATTTTTCAGGTGTGCATTTCATAAGCTGCAGTTGAATTTGTGAGACGATTCTATCAGTGTTTGGGTTCTCTTTATTGGTGCTCGAGAAATGAGCTATTCTTTTCGAAGTATGAACCATTTTTCGTGTTAAACCATGTCTCAGTTTTCTAAGTGCCAATTTTTTTTTGCTCAAGTTCCTATTGCATGAGCTATGGGTTGAATAACCACTTAAATGAGTTTTGCCAATGCAATCAACATCATGAGCAGAGATAGAATGAATGTGTATTAAATTATCTGTGTTACTCCGTTTGTACTTTTGTCTTGGAGAATAATAGCTCTTTTTATGCTTATTGCCTGTTTCGATAGTTATATAAAGAACAATGTATTCTGCAGATCATATAATGCTTTGCATGAAAAACCTTTATTGCTTCAACTGATTCCAACTGTTGGAATCATTGTTTTTGTCGTATGGGGTCTTGATCCTCTCATTTGCCAAAGCATGAGCATTTGCCTCCAGGTATGTTGCTACATAAATCTGGCCGTAGTAGGTGTGCTTTGAGTAACTTCTCTAGAGCTTCTTGTTGGCCGTAGTAGGTGTGCTTTGAGTAGGTGTGCTTTGTGTGCCAATGATGATGCCACAACTGAGATTGCAGATCATAAGTTGGACAATATTTTAGAGGAAGTTACAAAGTTACATGCAACATCAATAGAAGGAGATAAAATTCTGGATGATCTTAGCATTTCTTTATCCAATTCTGACTCCCTAGTGCTTGATCCCCAGCAATTGAGGAAAAAGGGAGAAACATATGGTCGAAAGAAGCGTTTTTCAGAGAAAAGAAAAGCAAGGAACAAGGCTGCAAAAAAGACAGCTCAACCACCTACTAACACCATTACAGGTAAAATCAGTTTGCAAGTTTTTTTTATAGATAAAATCAGTTGGTAAGTTGATGTACAAATTAATTGGGATAAAAACTTCTTTTTCATTCCTGTTTGTCCAAGGTGCTGCAATGCAATCTTCTGTTATGGAACCACCAAACTCACTTTCCACTGGGTTACAAATGATTGGAAATTGCCAAAATCAGGTGAGTTGCCTACTTAACTAAATGTGAAAATCAGCTTACCTTATCCAGATAAATTAATTTTGTAGTAATTTGAAAATCCACTTGCTTGCAGTTTATTCCAGTGTTTGGCATGGCTGCACAAAATATTCATACAGTTCAACCAGTAGCCAACTCGGTATTTCTTAAGTTTCCTATTATTCTAAGCATGGAAGCATTATAGGTGCTCATACTTGATCTTATTGCAGATATCCGGATATTTCACAAGTTTGTTGCATACCAACTATTCCATGCCCCATTTGAGTAAGGTATTTGTCAAAGTGTATACTTGCATATACATATTTCTTTTATAATAAACTAAATAATATCAATTTTGTAGGGAAATTCCAATTGCACTATGGGAAGAGTTAACAGGATGACTTAGTAAACCGCATGACTTCCCGGGTTTGTGGCCATCAACTTTTTATGGTACCAAGGTATGTGATTTGTAAGATTCCCTATAATTACCATAGATGGGCCCATGTCCTTTTTTATTTTTAAGGCCCAGTACGTAGGCGTATCCCGCAGTCTTTGCGCAACAAGCTCTGATACCAAGTTGGACGACGAATTCAGATGATTGATCTTTGTCTACCCACGGCACGTGTGGGAGGGCCAAATTCCTTCACCACCAAACTGCCTCAACCCTTATCCACGAAACATTTAGACTCCACTTGCAGGGTCCGTCCGTGCACTGGACCACAACTTGTTGTTTCGTATTCTTAACTAATTGGTAAGCATAATTGCGAGCAATTGAGAACATCCTACGTGCATTATGAACCACACATGCATCCTCAAACACCTGTCCTACACTGATGTGATGATGTCATTTTGCCAACATCACGAACACAACTCCGATGCATGGCTGCATTCTCCTTTAAGTGGCGATTCTTTCAAATCAATTCGCTTCTTCTTGTTTGCTCTAGATTGAGTGAGCACTCCCCGCTACCCTTCCACGCCTGCCACCAGTATCTTGCAATCCAGTCCATTGTGGTAAACTTGTCCACCAGCCGACCCAAACCGCTATCGTTTTCCATGACCATGACTTTTGGGGTGAATATATGCAACTGTGAGGTCCTTACCGATTAGGTTGAACGTTGCAGCTGCATGTTCAATAAACGAACGCATGCTATCCGTCGTGGTAACCTGAAGTGCATGATTGATGCCTCTTACTATCCTCGGCCTTCCGCTGGGAGTGATCTAGATCTCCCCTTCCCCCTAAATAGGCAACACATCTAACGCCAACGGTTCAGCCTGCGAAAAGTGTAGGGTCACACAACTTAAGGAATTTTGCTTCAGAATTGCGGGATAAAGTTTTAGAGCACTTTGGTGCATTTTAGGGAGCCTCTCAAAGCACTTCGGCATCACCGAAAAGTTGCTTTGAATTCTAGAAGGCGAGTCTTAAATTTTGGAGTAGTAGGCCTGAAATAGGTGCCGAAATTTTTAGTGTTGCCTACCTTCTACTTTTCACTCTAGCCCTAAACCCTTATACACTCTCATCCGCATTGAGAACCAATTATAGATCTACACATTGAATCAGCGCTAGTGTATGGGTTCTTCACATCGAATAAGCTCTAATACACATTACATTGAATCGAGCAGAAATTACCTTCATTGCTTCTTGCTTCCGTCGTTGCTCTTTCTGGTATTCATTTCAAAGGACTTAATCACTTGAAGTTCTTATTTCAAAGGTCAAAAGAGTTTCAAAATAAGAACTCTCTTAAAATAGATGACAACCGATCGAGCAGAGGTGCAGTTGGACAACAAGGAGAAGGCATGCTGTGGGGGTGGCTTATATGGCCTGTGTGCAAAGGACCTGTAGTTCTACATCCAAAGTTCAAAACAATTTCAAGGGAGTCCCTGATTTTCAAAAGAGTTTTCTGGAAAAGAAAAAAAAAGATGAACGAAGAAGATGAGTTGGAGGAGAAGGGGGAGAAGAAAGGTACTTTTCTGATGTGATGTGATCGAGAGAGAGAAGAGGATCGGACGATGGAGGGGCATTTAATTATTTATCACTTAGTTATGGAAGGGTATTTAGGAATTTATCATTTACATCTGGAGGGGCATTTAAGTATTTGTCTGTGTTTTTTTTTTTCTTACTGTAGTACCTTTCCAACAGTACAAGGGTATTTCAAACTTTCTTGCACTTGCATAAAAGTACTATACCTGCTTTTTGGTGCAGTAGGACTGAAGAAAGGCTTTGTTTGCCTACTGAACTCAAATATTTCCTGGCCACCCAAACAAGCTTTTGTTAACTGGGCTTAAGCTAGAGGAAACCTTGGTTGTGTCCGGGTCCACTAGGCTCTTGAGTCCTTTACCCGTTAATGAACTCCCTACGAATGAGAGAGTTCTTATGAATCTGTTTTTTCATTTAGAATTTTATTAGGAGTGGAGATTTGATGAAATATTATTTCTTGTGAGCTATGCCACTTTGGGATAAAAAGGAAAGTATTTTTCGTTCCTTTTTTTTTGCTAAAAGGATTAAAAGTATGGTTATATTGGGAAGTCATCTTTCCCATTTTTACCTTTTTCATTCTGTTAAAAGGAACTGAAATAGGCCTCATACAAAAATATCCATCTTGCCCTCACCCATCTCATCTCTATCTCTACCTTCTCCTCCCTCTCTCTCCCCTCTACCTGATCAAGGTCGTAGGTGCGAATGCGGCGGGGAGGATCGACGTGTCAGCTGCTTGGAGACGGTGCAACATCAGGAAAGACGATATCGGCCTAGAGCAATTGGAGGACTCCACATCGAACGCTTAAACCATGCCAGCCGCTTCGTCAACTCCTTCCTCCTCTGGTTCGGCTGGCACAACTTCAACCCGAGCTCCTTCGTCACCATCCTCAAGATCTACCTGGGTGAGCCTAGCTACTATGGCCAGTGGAGCGGAGTTGGTCACATGGTTGTCACCACAACCCTTGCCGGCTACACAGCCGCACTCACCACCCTCTTCGGAAAGTGCCTCATGCCCGACCATTGGAACATGACTGGCGTCTACACCAGCCTGCTAGACAGCTTTGCCGCCATCACCTTCGGCTATGCGGTGGTCAAACCATTGGCCACCATCACCTGCGACTTCGTGGCTGCCTGGGTCCTGATGGGGTGCAACAAGCTGACAGAGAAGGCCAAGTACAACGACCCGCTGGAGAGGGTGCAGCTGCACGATGGCTATGGCGCATGGAGGATCATCCTCATAGTGTAGAGGTCGACAGAGAGGGGGTCGTTGAAGCTGCCAGGGGTGGGAAAAAGGAGTTGCCAGGAGTCCAGAAGGAGTACCTAACCTAGCTCATCTCCCACTCGCAGGCCTTGGCCCAATGCGAGCTGACCCTGACAAGGATGGAGGGTGCAGAGGGAGGAGAGGGGGTAGGGCTGCACCAAAAACCCGGACCTGACCCAACCCAGATGGAACCGACCCGACATTGACCCAGGTCGGGTCGGGTCAGGTCCTATCTCGGGTAGGGTCGGTTCCAAAGTTTTAAAACCCGGGTGCTGTCTTGGGTCGGGTCGGGTTTTGCTTTAAAATACCCAACAACTGAGATACCCGACATATATCATTTAAATCTCTGATTTTTTAATATATATAAATTTATTATTATTATTATAATTATATAAATTATTTTATTAAAAAATTTTATAATTATATTAATTATTTTATAATAATTATATATATAATTATAATATATTAAAAAATTATTTTATAATAATTTATTTTATTATTAGAGATCCGACCTACCCGACCCGATATGCAGCCCTAAGAGGGGGGAGGTGGTGAGGGAGGTGGAGAAAAAAGTTGTCATCTTTTTTTATTTTGAAGGAGATGAGAAGTGGAGGAGCAAGATTGTCCAAAGTTTTTTTATGCCTTTAGATAAAGTTAAATGGCCCTTTCTACCATAAACCTCCTCCTGAGTAAGGTTTGTGGTAGAACGGAAAAGATCATTTAAAGGGTAAGAAGACTATTTCTGTCAGAAAAATTTGGAAGAAAAGATGCAAACAAATGTGTTTTGGGTATAAAGTGTCTTTCTGCCCCTTAAAAGTCTCTTCTGGGACCATCCACGCAGCCCCTATATTTTTTTAGTATAATAAAGGTAGGTCATATGAGATCTTCTACATGTAATACATGTAAGGAGAGCATGCACCACTGCATAGAACTCCTAATCATATGTGCTCCATATCTGTTGAGTTTCCCGACCCTTTCTGCCCCTTAAAAGTCTCTTTATGGGTGCATCCACGCAGCTCCTATATTTTTTTAAGTATAATAAAGGTAGACCATATAAGATCTTCTACACGTAAGGAGAGCATGCACCACTGCATAGAACTCCTGATCGTAGGGCTGCTAAACGAGCTGGGCTCGGGCGGCCCGCAACTGTTCATTAATAGCCCGAGCCCGTTAAGCATTAATGGTTACAGCCCGTTATGATATAAACAGTCACAGGCTGTTTATTGGGCTGTTATTGAGCTATGAATAGACTTGGACGTTTTTGCTAGTTATGTTGAACTGCCACTTATTTGGCCTATTGGGCTTACTTAATGGGCTATTAAGTGTATTTTTTTTACAAGTTGTAACTGTTGCCTCTGGTCCACACTTTGGGCACTTCCAATTTCCAATGTGGATCAGGTGGACCTTCAACATAGCTGTTTTTGATTGGTGCTGGACCTTCAACTAATGAAGGTTTCCCTTCGAGCTCACCTAGCATCCAAACACCCAATGTAAGTTGTATCCGGCTAAGCCAGAGATGGGAAAACATCATCTTATGGCATTATACGAAATGACCCATATCCATCATAAATATAGGGTCATGTGACGATCCTGACGGCTTTCACCATCTCTAGCGGATGCCACTACGGTGATCAAATGCTAATTTTTTCATTTCAATTTTATTTTCCTCCTCCAAGCAAGAGGTTCCATGCGGGTCATTCCATTTCCAGCAATCCTCTGCCTCCATACTAATTTATAACATGGTTCAGTTGACGCGCACCACCACCACCGCATTCCTGCTCCAATGCTAATTCACATAGCTAAAGCACAATTATATATTGCATTAAGGTGACACTTCATTTCTTGTCTTTCACTTCTTTGCTGAACAAATCAAAAGCTTCAACTCAACTGCAGTCTGCTGGTGACATGGAAATGCTACAAATAATCAATCTTCAAAGAAAAGAAGATGGCAATTGTGACAAAAATTGAAAGAATTAATCTTTCCGGGTAGTAAATAAGTTGTCATTTCAAGACATTTGAATTGACAGCAAACAGAAATCGAAGGTAAGGGGAAATTCTTTTATTGGAAAATCTGATAACCAAGAAACAACACAACAGGTAATCACCAGCCAGCCAAATAAAACAAAAGAGCACAGAATTAGAGGCATATTTTCGAGTAAATTCTTCCTCTGGTACTCAAATACCACCCAAATTTCAAATTATAACATAAGCCATTGATCTAGTTCACCTCTAAAACAACCTTGCACAATAGAATTTTTTAGTATTCTATAAAAATTAAGTCCAAGTGCTAGGAAGGAATTATCAGTTATATAATAAAAGGTTGTCCAGCAAGTCACTATAGACTAGAAAGCATGCCTGCTATTTTCCATTGATCCCATAATCAGAAATCAGATTGGTCATCTTTAATAATGAAATATTGTGAAACATATCATTATAGCCCAGAAACTACGCCTGCCATTTTCTATTGTTCCCATAATAAGCAATCAGATTGATCATGTTTGACAACAAAAGATTGTCAAACAAGTCATTACACTCTACAGAGCATGCCTGCTATTTTCTATCATTCCCGTAATCAGCAACCATATTGAATCATAAATAAAACACTGCTAAAATGATTAAATATTCCCACCAACAACCAGACCACAAATACCAACCATAAATAAAACACAGTGAAAATCATTCAACAATCATACCAACAACCAGACTACCAATATCTCTTCCAGAACAAGAAAAACATCAAATTTTCGAGCTTGTTCAATACAAACAACATCTCTATACGCTTCTCTCAAAAATCCAGATAAATCAACCAGCTATCAATCCACACAGAACAATAGACACTTTCACCAACTTTCCACCCAGGCACATCTTTCATAATTCTTGTCTCTTCTTCCAAATTCTTTTTCCACTCTCCAACAAATCAGAAATTTGGAAAAGAGGACGGTCCTGAAACCATGAAAATCAAGACAGATGTAAATGCCTTGTGAAAGTCTAGGGTCAAAATATCCTGGCATGCCATCCAGCACATTATAAATTTCCAACAGTACAGAATGAAGACACTGGCACATAGCTCAAAAGTGTCTGCTTGATTGTGATAGAGCAATGGTTTTTATAACAGTTATGGACAAATTAATATAATTAGCAGCCATCACTAGAACTTACCTCCATCCAATGTGCTAGGGTCATCAAGTTCAACACTAGCTCTAGGTGTGAAAGCAGTAGAAAAAACGGACCAAAGAACCTCTGTCTCCGCAAGTGGTAGAGCTTCAAACATTACAAAAATAAATAAAATTGATAAGGCACAAGCATCAATTAACGTGAAAAAATTATCAGATATATATACCTGAATATTCATTCTTTAACCAATCTTGGGCACAAATCAACGCTTCCACCGTCTTTGGTGCTAAAGAGCTTCTATAGTCATCAAGTATTCTACCTCCAGTACTAAAGGCTGACTCAGAAGCTACAGTTGAAACTGGAACTGCTAACACATCCCGAGCCACTTTCCCAAGGATTGGATACTTTTGAAAATTTGCTTTCCACCAAGCTAGAAGATCAAAATCACCAAATAGTTCATTGCATGGAAGGACATCTTCACCTAAATACATCTCAAAGTCATTCTTGGGGGCTAGGTTATCTATACATGAAATATGCATTATATTATCTACTAAACTTATGATTATGCTAGTGTTTGATTAGAATAACTACTACTTTAATATAGTTTTTGGTTTTTGTAGGAAACAAGAGTAATACACAAAAATGAAGAGAAAAGTGACTCGAATAGTTAAATTATCATAACTTCGTCTACAAATATCGGATTGGACTGATTCAAGTCTCATGTCAAAGTTCAAGAAGTCAGCTTTCCAACGCCACCAACCACGCACAATTCGGAGTTTGGGACAGAAAGTTATAGCTATTTGAAGTTTATAAACAGTAACTACGATCGATCGGGAATCACTGCGATCGATCGCTAGAGCCGCAAAAGCACTATATTGAAGGACACGATCGATTGGCATAAAAACGATCGATCGTATCTACTAGAATTTTTCAATCGCGCAAGACAGTAACTACGATCGATCGGTATTAAACGGCGTCGATCGGAAGGCGATCGATCAGAGGAAAATAACGAAGGAATTGCGATCGATCGGATAGCGAACGATCGGCAATCGTAGCGATCGATCGCCGTATACGGAAAACCGAAATAAGACCTATTTTGACTTGGATTTGGAAGGGGATTTCGTGGTTTCTCTTCACTATTATAAATAGGCCTTATGGGAGAACGTATTGGGCATTCAACCTTGGAGAACCAGAGCTTTATTGGAGGCTAGAAAGGAGGAAGAGAAGGAGTCTTGAGCAAAGAAGAAGAAGAAGGATTCATGACGATGGATCTACTTAAACAGGCTTTTCTTTTCTCCCTTTCTATGTGTAACTAAACTTTTATTCAAGGCTTGATGAAGCCCTAGATATGTATTGCTACTCTTGATAGTTTCATTCTATAAAGTTGATTATGATTCATGCTTAATGCGATTTCATGAGTTCTTTTGAGTGCTTGACCATAGACTTTGATTGATTTGCATGAAATTAGATCTTTTCAATTCCTGCGCTTAGCTAAAAGTAGGCTGGTGTTAATTCTATGCCCGATCAAGGATAGGATCATTAACCCAAATGATAATTCTATGCCCGACCAAGGATAGAATTATCTACATTAATTTTTAGTGGATGAACTCTCGTGTCCGACCAAGAACGTGAGTGCATTCATTGTGATTTGTATGTCTGACCATGAACACGAATTACCATATCATGTTAACTTATACTTAATAATAATTGAGAGTAGTAATTGCATGTCTAGTGGTGGATTCTCTGCCTTGATACTTCTCCATATTGATTAAATCTCAATTAGATTAGATAAAGTCCATTGCTCTCTTTAGAATTAATTAAATTACATCTTTTACTTCTCTTGAATTTGGTAAAGTATTCACCGTCCCTGAGGTTCGACAACCCTTATCAATACTCACCGTAGTACAATTGCCTTGTGCACTTGCAAGGGTTTTAATTTTAAATGATCAAGTTTTTGGCGCCGTTGCCGGGGACGGAAGCCAATAATTTACCAGATTCTTAGCATAATTAGTTTTAGAGTAGTTTAGTGAGTCTTAACTTAGATTATTTATCAGCAGCTTAATTTGTGTTTTTCTTTCTTTTTTGCAAGGTTAAGAGAAGACGTGGAATTCTCGCCAACGTGGGAGGGCCACCCCTTCCCCTAGTTTGCATTCTCTTATCCTTCTCTTTTTAGATTAATTTGTGTGTTTGGTGTTTTTCTTTTCTTTCTGTGACTGCATGTTGTGCTAGTTGTGGTTATTAGGACTGCTAGTTGTTGATATCTAGGACTGATGATTGCTAGTTGTGGATATCTAGGGTTGATTTTCTGATTTGTGGATATGTGATATTTTGGTTCGGTTGATGAATGCATGGTGAAGAAATGTCTTCACCTTTCTATGGATTTAGCCATGAGAACCCATACAGGAGCTTTAATGATTATTGTTCTTCACACACACCTAATTCACTTCCTTATGAAATGCCCTACCACCTACGTCCCTTATATGCTAATACTTATAACCGTGGTTGGGATAATCACTATAATTTTGGGAGTGGCACATCTTCCCTACAATACACAACTCCTTATATGTCAGAACCATGTGCCCTCTGTTTAAGTCCCATTCACACCCCAGTGGAGTGGCCTTTGGCCCATGAGTACCCTGATTTTATACGCAAATATGTTAATGAGGCCCAAAGTCTTCATAGGTGGGAGGATCATCCTAACAACCCTTGGGAGCAACCCAACTCTGGGCCCACTCTTCATGAGGCCCTTACACAAGATTTCCTAAGCCAACAACTACCTTACCAACCAGCCTCTAATCCTCAGTTTGGCCAAACCAATAAGAAACCGTCCCTAGAAGATCAAATGAGCCAAATGCTAGCCACCCAATCCACTCTCCTCTCAGCTTTCAGTGCGCTGGAAGTCAAGATGGACACTATGATAGACACCAAATATAGAGAGCTGACAGGTGAGCTGAGTACCCATGCCCAGATTGTTCATTCCCACACCGAGGCTCTTGCCCACATTGACATACAAGTAGAACAGCTAACACAGGCCATGAATATGAACAAAGAATGCATTTTACCTGTTGAGCCCCAATATTCGAAGGGCCAATTTTCTGATGAAGGGATCTATTTTTCCCCTGATTATGATGTTACATCCCTTCAGAATGCCCAAAGGTTTGACAATGAGCTTGAGTGGGCTTTACATAATAATCAAGAGGGTGTAGAGATTAAAGAAGAAGTGAGTGTGTTGATCGAATCAAATTGTCAACCTTCTTCTATATCCGAGGAGTGGCAGTCTACAACACTGTTAACAGAACCTTATATTCCTGAAGCACCATTCATATCTTGTCTAGATCAATCTAACTCTTTGTTTATTGACAGTAACTTCGACTATTTCATAGATAGTTTAGTTGATTCACTAGTTGAGGAAGCTTTCTCAATTCTATTACTAGAAGAGGCCCCTAAGGCCAAAATGGTTGATGTGGGGGAGGAGGTTCCCTTTATATTAAAATTCTCTAATGACCTTCTTTCATGGTTAATGCAGGGACCCCTCTTTCCAAAGCTTCCCTACCCACTACTCCATCCTTTTATTCTACGATGTGCTCCATACTTAGGCAACAAGGATAGAAGTGTGTGGTACAATCATTTAATTGATCCAGGTTGATGACTTGATAATCTGGACCCTACAGAGGATCATGGCTCCGTCTGGCTGAAGACATTAAACTTAGCGTTTGGTGGGAGGCAACCCACGTATTCAGGTGTATTCTCTCCTTTATCTGATTTTCTTTGATATATGATCATTGTCATTTCATATTTTTGTTCACATTGAGGACAATGTTCATAATAGGTTTGGGGGAGGGAATATTGCTTGCATATAGAAAATAAAAAAAATTAAATTAAAAAAATTAAAAAAAATCATAAAAATTTGATTAGTTTTTAAGTTGTTTGTTAGTACTTTTTCTTAGGTTTTGATAGTTTATCCCGTAATAATGCATGTTTCAATTCTTAGGAGATTAATTTGCATTGGAAGTGTGAGTAAGTATACTGGAGGATAGATACACTTAACTGAGCATACTTTTCTGTTACAGTCCTCTTGGAACAGGTGCTTGAACTAAGAAAATTCACTTACACACACTAGTTACATAAAGTAATACCATCTAGAGATTTGTTGAATGCTAATTTACAGTGGGATGTCTTTAGTCATAGTCATTGGATGATGTGTGGTTGTCTGTTGAGCTTAAAAGATCATGATAGACCATTTACTTGGCTATGGCAACGGATTGGAACCGGAAATAGGTTGAGAGTATAATACAACCTGGACAAAATAAAGATGTGCTGAAATATATATGTTGAAAATGAAAATGTGAAAAAATGAAAACAAAATGAAAGAAAAGGGGCTGCTTGACTTTATAGGATTAACTTAGGCTGCTGCTCGGGCCCGAAGCGGTCTCTTAAAACCTAATGCCCTAAGCCAACTAGCTGGGAGTCATTGGCCTGAGTCATTGCTAAACCTAAGCATCTTGAAGTCAGGCCTTACACAGTCCTAGCGAAAAAAGAAAAAAAAAGTCTGTGGTGTATTATCCTCTCAAATCTAGAATGTTGGACCCGAAGGAGGTGCGCAGATTTGTGCTATCATGAACCTAAAGATTACGGTGACTATGTAGATTCTGATGTTCTTTGGTTGATGGGTAACACTGGATCTGTATAAACAGAAATTTAGAATGTATTGCTACAATGTTCTACACTTTCTATTATTTATGTTATCACGCTATATAATATTGAGCAGAAATTTCCAAGATGAAAGTGTGGAATAAAACCACTTACTTGAGGGCTTCTATATTCCTGTTGATTATGAACCAAGTACATGTGGTTGATTTTCTTAAGAATTGTAGTATGTATTTGTCGGGATAATAGGTTCTTTGTTTTGCAATGTTTTAATTTTTGCTTTGTGTTTCCACTTAGTTTAATTAGATTAATAAATACATGTTTGTGGATAGCATGGCTGCAAACCCTCACGAGACAACACTCGTCCTACTAGGGGACACCTAGAGGTTTAATGGCTTGTTGCATACGCTCAATGCAATCGTGTTCCCTACGAAAGTGGTGTTTACTTTTATGCATTAGTTCCTTAGTTTGTTTGATTTA
This sequence comes from Houttuynia cordata, assembly GCA_039654745.1. Taxonomy (NCBI): domain Eukaryota; kingdom Viridiplantae; phylum Streptophyta; class Magnoliopsida; order Piperales; family Saururaceae; genus Houttuynia; species Houttuynia cordata. Next base: position 7,984,057 of record CM077504.1, read on the forward strand.
ATTTTATTTTGCTTTGCTAGGGACTAGCAAAATCTAGGTTTGGGGGTGTGATTTATACATGAAATATGCATTATATTATCTCCTAAACTTATGATTATGCTAGTGTTTGATTAGAATAACTACTACTTTAATATAGTTTTTGGTTTTTGTAGGAAACAAGAGTAATATACAAAAATGAAGAGAAAAGTGACTCGAATGGTTAAATTATCATAACTTCGTCTACAAATATCGGATTGGACTGATTCAGTCTCATGTCAAAGTTCAAGAAGTCAGCTTTCCAACGCCACCAACACGCGCAATTCGGAGTTCGGGACAGAAAGTTATAGCCATTTGAAGTTTATAAACAGTAACTACGATCGATCGGGAATCACTGCGATCGATCGCTAGAGCCGCAAAAGCACTATATTAAAGGACACGATCGATTGGCATAAAAAAGATCGATCGTATCTACTAGAATTTTTCAATCGCGCAAGACAGTAACTACGATCGATCGGTATTAAACGGCGTCGATCGGAAGGCGATCGATCAGAGGAAAATAACGAAGGAATTGCGATCGATCGGATAGCGAACGATCGGCAATCGTAGCGATCGATCGCCGTATACGGAAAGCCGAAATAAGACCTATTTTGACTTGGATTTGGAAGGGGACTTCGTGGTTTCTCTTCACTATTATAAATAGGCCTTATGGGAGAACGTATTGGGCATTCAACCTTGGAGAACCAGAGCTTTATTGGAGGCTAGAAAGGAGGAAGAGAAGGAGTCTTGAGCAAAGAAGAAGAAGAAGGATTCATGACAATGGATCTACTTAAACAGGCTTTTCTTTTCTCCCTTTCTATGTGTAACTAAACTTTTATTCAAGGCTTGATGAAGCCCTAGATGTGTATTACTACTCTTGATAGTTTCATTCTATAAAGTTGATTATGATTCATGCTTAATGCGATTTCATGAGTTCTTTTGAGTGCTTGACCATAGACTTTGATTGATTTGCATGAAATTAGATCTTTTCAATTCCTGCGCTTAGCTAAAAGTAGGCTGGTGTTAATTCTATGCCCGATCAAGGATAGGATCATTAACCCAAATGATAATTCTATGCCCGACCAAGGATAGAATTATCTACATTAATTTTTAGTGGATGAACTCTCGTGTCCGACCAAGAACGTGAGTGCATTCATTGTGATTTGTATGTCTGACCATGAACACGAATTACCATATCATGTTAACTTATACTTAATAATAATTGAGAGTAGTAATTGCATGTCTAGTGGTGGATTCTCTGCCTTGATACTTCTCCATATTGATTAAATCTCAATTAGATTAGATAAAGTCCATTGCTCTCTTTAGAATTAATTAAATTACATCTTTTACTTCTCTTGAATTTGGTAAAGTATTCACCGTCCCTGAGGTTCGACAACCCTTATCAATACTCACCGTAGTACAATTGCCTTGTGCACTTGCAAGGGTTTTATATTTAAACGATCAAGTTTTTGGCGTCGTTGCCGGGGACGGAAGCAGGAAGGACATCTTCACCTAAATGCATCTCAAAGTCATTCTTGGGGGCTAGGTTTGATGATGTTTCCTTAAGGAACTTTCCAAGCCTTTCTACTCTACTATTCCATGAAACATTTAACGAAGATACATCATCACCTCCAACTATATCATCCCTAACACTACTACTGCTGCCTCCAAAACTAGAATGTAGTGAACTTGAGTTGTCACCAAATTGAGAGACGTAATCATTATATAATAACATCAAATTAGTTCTAACTTCTGAAATCTTTGATTGACCCTCTTCTTCACCGTAAATTTCTGGAAAATAACACTCTAGTGCTTTCATCTTCATGCGAGGGTTCAAAATTGCAGCCATGGCTAAAATCCTAATCGAATATTTCCAACATTTGTCACATTTCTTCAACATTCTTACCCCCATAGCTGACACAAAAGGGTTGATATTTCTGTGCCAAGAATTTAATTTCAACTTCAACTCACAAATCATGCTGAAAGAAACATTAGATGTAGTATACTTTGTACCAGAGAAAAGCTTTGTCAAATCATAAAAGATCTTTAAACCATCATTCACAATTTTAAGATTTTCCCATTCTTCATCAGAGGGTAAATGCTTATAGTTTTCATCCAAGCTAGCAAACCTAGAAAAAACATCCTTAAACTTTAAAGCCACATCTATCATAACATATGTTGAGTTCCATCTTGTTGAAACATCCTGAACTAGGCTAACTTTTGGCCCATCTAATTAATCAGCACACATTTTGAAATTGATTTCTCTCACTGCTGAAGCTTTCACATATTTTACACTCTCACGTACCTTGTACACGACATCTTGCACACATAATAAGCCATCTTGAACCATAATATTTAAAATATGAGCCCAACATCGCACATGAAAGTAGTGGCCAAGACAAGGAAGATGCTTATTTAATAAAATCATTTTTTGAGCTCTCTAACTGCAACATCATTTGCTGAACAGTTATCTAGTACACAACAAAATAATTTCCTATCAATGTTCCAACCACATAATTTTCCATAAATCATTTTTGCAATAAGGTCCCCAGTTTGCTTAGAATCAACTTTGCTGAAATTAATGATCCTTTTTTGCAACTTCCAATCATTATCAATAAAATGACAAGTTATGCAAAGATAGCTAATATTTTGATTTGAAAGCCAAAAGTCAGCTGTAACACTTGTGCGGCATTCAAGACTTCTCAATTCTCAATTCATACAAGACTTGGTCAATTGTATATGTTCCAATATTACGGTGGTTATGTACCACTAAAATGTGAGTGGGAAAGGCGTTTTATGCTTACAGATAGGACTGACAAATAAAAGCCTTGTGAAACTGTCAAGTGGCTGGTGAAATCATTTTTTTAAACTATTAAAAAAATATTTAAAAGGCCCAACCCTGACTCGAGGGCAATTTTTTACCAACAAATACCAGCATTCTGTAAGTTTGCAACATTGGCAAAAGTATTGTTTTCAAAAAATTATGGACAAAAGTATACCTCCTTGACTCTCTCTCTCTCTCTTTAAGAAGCATTTTGATGGAGCCTTCTTTATTGGATAATTGAGCCTTAGGGGGTTTTTAAACAATGAAACCACAAAAAATCTCATTAGAAGTTTCTGAAGATCCTCCACTATTAATCACCAAAGGGTTTTGCTTAACTCCTATGGTTGCATGCTTGCCAAGGTGATTAGATATTCAATTCATCTTAGATATCCTAGGCAAGGAGGATAATGAGAATAGAGAAAAGGGTGAGCGGGAAATTACAGCCTAGTGGGCCTTGGGCTAATTCATAATTCTATTATCCTTCATGTTTTTACGTAGGCTCACAACATGGCCCATTAGAGGGCTGACCTTGCTGAAGCATTTTTTATTCACCTCCGTGACATCCGTAGGCTATCCTCCATCAATACGAGTCGTCGATCATCAACATCAACAGCACATGCACACATGGATGTGTGCACTCCAACAAATATTACATCCATCCCATGTCCGGGCAGAGATCATGGAGCGCACATGGATGTAATGTGCCACCCGACACACCCAGACACATGAGGGTAGCACAATCTCGCCTATCGAGGCCCATAATTCCGGTAGGCAGGACACTACAAAATGAGTCTGTCAAAAGCCCGAGATATTAAAATATAAAAATCTTTATTTATTTATTGTATATTCTAACATCTCTCCTCACGTGTAAGCATCCACCAGCACGGTACGTGGAACATAATTAGGATATAAATGCTTTCAACGAGACTAGAAATCAAGACCTTACATAGCCGGGAGTTTTGATACTATTTGTTAGAGCATACAACAAATGAATAAAGATTTTTATTTCTTAATAGCTCGAGTGTTAGGAGACGGAAATTTTTATCATATATTTTATATTCTACCATCGCCCTTCACGTGCAAGCATCCACCAATCATGGTACGTGGAATATAATTAAGGTATAAACGCCTCCAACGAGACTAAAACCCAGATCCTCTGTACATGTAAGATAACCGAGTTTCTAAAAAACTCGAGCTATTAGGAAACAGAAATCTTTATTCATTTATTGTATATTCTAACAAGGTTCTTATATGCGAATCACCAGATAATTCTGGTAACTGACCTTTCTGCAATGAACGTTCTGCTTGTCTAAAATGCAGCTCAGGAGGGTTATCTGATTGACTGTCAGAAAAAGGTAGATCCCTGATTAAATATGCTCACTGTTTAGCTTACTGCTATACTGTTAAGTCAAGACTGTATCGGCATAACGTGAAGAAGAATTATATTTTTAGCTGCCATGTTGTTGAGATTGCACCATCCACAGCATCTGTCCTTGTCCAATAATTGAATCATAGAATTATGGGGAAAGTTGATGCAATCCTGCCATTGTCTTCTCTGTCTCCTCCTTCCTTTTTAGCTGGCATGATTGCTACAAGGCTTCTTATCGGTCCTACTTTGGTAAGCTTAATTTGTTAACAACTTAAATAGTAAGCTATCAATTCCCACCAATCTTTGTTTACAAAAAAGAAACTAGCAGAAATCTTTTATTTGTGGAAATTGCGTAAATATGTGCTTGATCATTGTAAATGTTTTTAAAGCATCCTTACCAATAATACTAATATAACATATATACAAAAATTTAAAACAATAAAACACTAAGAAGTCCGGCCAATATGCATTAATGGACGGATATCCACCGTCAGTTATCCAAACAGTATATATCCACCGTCTGAGTATAGTGGGGATGGGCGGCTTAGAGAGGTGGCAAAAAATCCTAGTAGTATGAAGCAAACATTCATAATCTGTTTCCTAACAACTTGAGTTTTTTGGAACAACAGTTATCTAACATGGTGTGAGATTGTTCCTTCTAGTCCCGCGGATGTGCACCCAAGTGTGCGTTCACGAGTATAGATTCAATTAATGGAGTATGTTTTCCTAACTGCTCAAGCTTTTGGGAACAAAGGTCATCCTACAAACTTGTCATCATATTCTTTGTTCGTTTAATTATCTCCAACAGTTTTTAGTCATACACAGGGGAATTAAGGATTAAAAAAATGTAAATAAGAATTTATATTCACCTGATAAATATCTATATGGATTTGCTTGGATAGGGTCACTTTCAGGGCAATTTCTTGACAATTAATTGGTTTTGGAAGCAATCATATGGAGGAAACAGATACTTGTACGAAAGATTACATATTGATCTTCAAACAGCCATCCCATGACAATAGCTTCATGGATCACTAACAAATTTATACTCCCTCCGTGCAATGAAGCATGCTGCATTTGAAAGTGAGTTTGAACTCAAGGCCCGAACATAAAGACCGGAGTCCCCCTTCCGTGTTTTTGGTTGTGAGGGAGCAAAATAAAATCAGTCATGTAATGAAGGACCAGTGTTTTTTCGAATGCAGACAAGTTTCATTGCAAGGAGGCATATACATATACCGAGGAATCAAACGGCCGTATTAGCGGCTGATTGATCTTACAAACGGCTTTTGGGAATTACAAGTTTTCTTACGAAGGTTATTTTACAGGCAGCTTATCTGTCTGCCCGACTCAAAAACTGCCAATAGCGACAGTCGTTATAGACCGTCTCTGTTGTCGTGTCGCAATAGCGGTCTTCTGGTTGTGTAACTTGTGTTATACGTGCACTGTGTACTGGGCACATAGTGTACGTTGTACACAACAGTCATTGTATGGTCAAACCAGGTATGATGGCACTACATGTTGTCTAAAAAATAAGAATAGTATTTGTGTCAGCATACAACTTATACAGCGTACAATTTGTAATCACTCGTCGCTAAAAGCAGGAAAGTGATAAATTTGTCACTAATTGTATGAGAAGCCCCTCCACCAATTTTTCGAACACTTTCTTTCTTCCTAATTCGCGTCACCTCTCCCCCTTTCGTGGGGGCCGCCGCCCCTCATCCAGCCGAGGAAGAAGGCCAGCGGCTTGGCCTTGGCCAGGTTGTGGCCGGATACCCTCAGCCATGGCCTGCTGCAACACGAGTGCCTCTAATTTTTCCTTAAAAATAAAGACCTGCCCTTATCATCTACTGATTAAAGTCTCTCTCCCTGCACTTAGTGATATTTACTAGGGAAACAATTGCCATGCTTGTTCATTTTTGTGTCTAGGCATTTTTGTGTCTAGGCCAAATGACTAGCTAGAAGAACAGGGATTTAGACATATAACAAAAAACTATATACCATGAAAAGCTAGAGACGTGCATCTTAGATCCGTGGCTGATTGATCTTCTTAATGGTACTTTTGATTTTGATTTTCTCATCACCATCTTACCTTATAAGTGTTGTTTGAGATCTCTTTATGAAAATGAGTGTTTCCAAATTTGAAACATATGTCCCAACTAGCTTCTTCCTCCATTAATTTGTATGATTAGAGAGCATTTTTTCCATTTTCTGTTTTAAAGATTTCTTTAAGGCATTCGAGTAGCCCCAATAGCAGGCAGTAAGCATGCACTTCTCTTCAGCATTCCCCAAAGTGACCTGATTAATGTGAAGCTTATGAACTAGAATAGATAAATGAGGAAAGGCCTTTGTATTACTCATTCCATCACTGTTTTAGTCACAGCATTGGATTCTATAAGAAGGAATCAAACAGCCCAGTATTCCTCGTGAGGGTAGCATGGGACTCAAATAATTTAGAAAGAGAAAGCATGTTCTAACAATTCCACATCTTAATTCACTCTTCTCTCCAAAATTCTCTTGTTTTCACACAAGTCCTTTCAATGATTAACAACACATATGCTACCATCAAGCAACAGACACCTTATTGGACCATAGTACCCACACTGTAATTTCGTTACATAACTATTAGCAGCAAGAAGAATGAAAATTTTTCAAATGAGTAAATGGCATTGAGAAGATGCAGGAATTATGGTAAGATTAGGAGTGCTAGCATGAGTTGACTTTATATGTCTGCATTTTTTAATTATAATCAGATTACTGCACACTAATAATGGTTAATTCTTTATTATTATGTCTTATCCTCATGTGAATACTAATATCTATTAAATATGCATCCCCTTCTGTCCCTGCACGTTCAAGTAACTGAAATGATCAATAAAGGTGGATAACAAATTGGAATAATTTGGCACATTTGTTTGTTCCCTTCATAAAGTAAAATTCCAGTTGTACGTTTTGAAGATCCATTATGTTGCCCCTTGTTTTGGAGATTAGGTCGTTCCAAGTGTAGTATAGAAGAAGGGTCCATTAGTATGCTGCCCAAGCACGCCAAGGCGTCACGGACCATCGGGCCATCAAGATTTCAGTCAGGCGGCGCACGTTAGTATAGGGGGCAGGCAGGTTTGAACCATACGGCTCACGGCACTTGACGCAAGTAGACCCCGTGAGCTCGGCCCATGTTATCTCTTTCCTTGGAAGAATACATTGTACAACTGTAACTTGCATAAGTTTACTAACTTTCCAAGTTCATGGAAGGCCATAACTTATTGTAGGGGGCATTTCGGCATTTGACAGGTAAATTAACAAAGGGGGAGAAACAGGCAGGCTATCTCAAGTCTTCTGTGAGAATTTGGGCAAGGGTTGGTTTTGAAGGGTCATTGGTATGGAATATCCCAACAACCAAATTGAAGATCTGGCAATGCACCTAGTTGTCCCCATCATGTTCCAGCTCATGGACCCTTGTTGTTTGTTCAAATGCCAACCTCAAAACATCCCCACATGATCCCATTAATAGCACCTCCTCTTTCTCTCTCCACCCTTCTCTCTCTACCTCACTCACCCATTTGATTTCTAATATAGTAAAACATTATACTCCATTTATTAAATCATTCCTCTCTCTCTAGGAAAAATATCCAAGTCGAATCATCCAACCTTCCACAAGTACAAAAACCCACCTCCAATTACCCAATTGCTCAAACTTCTCTTCCTTTCTTCCCATTTCCTCTCACATTCAAAGGTCTGCCATCTCTAATCCACGTTGAAATTAGTCCAAAAAGAAGGAACCAATGTTGCTAAGTTTGTAGACACTAATATCTTCTTGAATTTTGATCTTGATTGTAACTGTCAACAGATAACATAGCATCATGAGGGAAATTTTGCACATCCAGGCGGGGCAATGCGGGAACCAGATCGGCGCGAAGTTCTGGGAGGTCGTCTGTGATGAGCACGGCATCGACCAGACAGGGACTTATACCGGAAACTCCCACCAGCAGCTGGAGAGGGTGAATGTGTACTACAATGAGGCCACTGGTGGCAGGTACGTGCCTAGGGCTGTGCTCATGGACCTGGAGCCTGGGACCATGGACAGTCTTAGAACTGGGCCCTACGGCAAGATCTTCAGGCCAGATAACTTTGTGTTTGGCCAGAATGGTGCTGGAAATAACTGGGCTAAGGGCCATTACACGGAGGGAGCTGAGCTAATTGATGCTGTTCTTGATGTGGTTAGGAAGGAGGCAGAGAATTGTGATTGCTTACAAGGTTAGTATTGGTATTAGATGTCAACCATATAAGAGCTTTCGATGTAAGAATCCTGCTAGTATGCACCATGGCTCATGCTCATCAGGAGGCAATTCGATCCATTCTTTCACAGCGTGCTATCAGATCTTGATCTGACAGCTCATGGTGCCATGGCGCATGCCAAATGCACGGAGCACATATTAAATTTTTCCTTTTCATGTAATGGGCTTGATAGGTTTGATCAAGTTTTGATTTCAATGGCAATGCAATTCTTGAAAAAATAACAACATGGCATAAGTATCAGAGTAGATTTAGGCAATGCTTTTTTATTGTGGATCTTGGGCAAGAATTGAACTTCCAATTGGATTAACTATAAGAAGATGTTCAATTGTTGTCAATTAATTTTGAGCAATTGCTTCTGTAGGCTTCCAGATCTGCCATTCCCTTGGTGGTGGGACCGGATCTGGGATGGGGACTCTCCTCATCTCCAAGATCAGGGAAGAATACCCCGACAGGATGATGCTCACCTTCTCCGTCTTCCCGTCGCCGAAGGTGTCCGACACCGTAGTTGAGCCGTACAACGCCACCCTCTCTGTCCACCAGCTCGTCGAGAATGCAGATGAGTGCATGGTCCTTGACAATGAGGCTCTGTATGATATCTGCTTCAGGACCCTTAAGCTCACAAATCCCAGTTGTAAGTGTTCTAATTCTCCTCTAGCTGCATTGTTGATAGGTCAATTACACAATTTATGTCATTAATATGGGAAATGGGACAGATGGAGTAACCCTCCACTCCATGGGATTAACTATAGGCTGATCATGACCGTGTGTTGAAAACATAGCCCCTTGCACAGACGATAGGATCATCACATGGATGAAATAATGTAGGTTTGGCATAAATCATACTCCTTCTGTCCAAATATAAGTGACAGAATTGAGAAATGGGGTAAATTTATTGGCCTATATTCAAGCCAATGCTTACCATTGCACAGGCATGTTTGTGAGGATTATTGATCTGTAGTGCAGATCCTGCCTTTTTTTGTGGATCTGTAACGCAATCACTGTTTTATGGATGGAGGGTGTATAATATCTAAAACTTTGTTAGTTTTTGTTAGTGTGCATCGAACGCATTTACCAGGGGCATCGCAGACCGTCAGATCTCCACCCAACTGTGCACACTAATACAGGGGGCAGGTGATTTGCCCCCCATTTAGCGTGCACCATTGGAACTCAATCCGACAGCTCGCGATGTGCAAGGTGAAGCTTCTAGCACATTATTCACAAAAGACTGAGTAGGCTAGTGCACTGTAGGTGCCCTGGTCGTCAGATCTCTCCGCCCCTGACCTTGATCTGATGGCCAGGGGCCTACAGCTCACTACCCTGTGCTGAAGCTAGAACGAGGGCTAGTTTTTTCCCAATATTGAGAGTCCACGTAGTCCCTTCTAAAATGAAAAGCCAAGGGGCCATGGATAGCTCCTTGAACAAAGATCAATTGTTATTGATCAAAATTATTTAGTGTTCGTTTAGGTCATGGATATTCTAGACTTCAACTTTTATTGGTTAGATCCACAGATCTTGTACTAGTATTTTAACTCAAAAGCATGCAAATTTTATAGAGTTGTCTCCTAGTGGCCTCACTAAGCATGTATTATTAGCACCAAAAAGTTAAATCATTATTAGTCAAAAGTTGCAATAATATCTTTCTTGCACTGGTCATGTGGACATTATTGGTGAGGTCCACAAATTATTGTTATATCCATGTGCAGTATATGGTATCTCCATTAATCTTGACAATGTACTTAATTATGTTTGATCTTGATGTCATTTTGCACATGCAGTTGGGGACCTAAACCACCTGATCTCCACCACTATGAGTGGCGTAACCTGCTGCCTCCGCTTCCCTGGCCAGCTCAACTCCGACCTCCGGAAGCTTGCCGTCAACCTTATCCCGTTCCCTCGCCTCCACTTCTTTATGGTGGGCTTCGCCCCCCTCACCTCCCGTGGCTCGCAGCAATACCGGGCCCTCAGCATCCCTGAGCTCACCCAACAGATGTGGGATGCCAAGAACATGATGTGCGCTGCTGACCCCCGCCATGGCCGCTACCTCACTGCCTCTGCCATGTTCAGAGGAAAGATGAGCACCAAGGAAGTGGATGAGCAAATGATTAATGTCCAAAACAAGAACTCGTCCTACTTTGTTGAGTGGATCCCCAACAATGTCAAATCCAGTGTATGTGACATCCCGCCCACCGGCCTCTCAATGTCATCCACATTCATGGGCAATTCTACTTCTATTCAAGAAATGTTCAAGAGGGTATCGGAGCAATTCACTGTTATGTTCAGGAGGAAGGCCTTCTTGCATTGGTACACTGGTGAGGGCATGGATGAGATGGAGTTCACAGAAGCTGAGAGCAACATGAATGATTTGGTGTCTGAGTATCAACAGTATCAAGATGCGGTGGCGGAGGACGAGGAGGACTATGTGGAGGAAGGGGAGGAGAGTTAATTAGATTAGATGCATTCTTTTTATATGTCTTATGTGAAATGAGGTTGAAGGTGTTTGTATTTAAGAAGTTGGAATAAGGGGGCTAGCTATATGTTGGTGGCTAGACCATTGTTAGCTCCCTGTTGATTTGTGTATATTAATTTGAAATTTGATCATATGCTGTTCCTTTCTTGCTGAATGGATTATGACACCTTGGAGTTTTGTAATATTGAAGTGATTCATATTGTATTTTTTCAGCCCATTTATATATATAATTAAAAGAGAGCTTGATAACTCCATCGCTTGCAATACATTTAAAATAAAAAACAAAACAAACAGGATTATGCCTTTTTTCTAACTACTACAATAGTGCCACGAATTAAAATGCTGAAGGATATCAATCGAGTTGCTTCTGGAACTTTGCCACTAAATAGGAGAAATGAGGAAGAAAAAGGACTCCCCAAAATCTGCCTCCGATACATGTCCTGTATAAGAGTGGCAATGTTTTGAGGGAAGCACACTGTTTAGTCCAACTAAGTTGCATAAGCACGCACTGCTCAATGAAACCAAGCACACCTCGTGGAAGGCTGTGCTGCCAGATCGTTGGAGCCAAAGACTCGCAGGCCTCATGTTTGTACCCCTTCATAACCCGAGGTCATAACTTCCGCTCCTGGACTCAGTTTTTAGCACTAAAAAATTAGAAACAACGAATCTCCTTGTCTTAATTATTGGATTCCCTTTGTGCAACCTTCCTCAATGCAAATTATGCACGCGTTTGCTCGATCAATCTAGTAATTAGCCAACTCCGAGCCTTCAAGAACATACTGTTGGCACTCTCCAATCTGCTTGAGGTGAGAGTACCGTATCTTCTACTAGCGAATTTAACATTAGCCTAGTTTCTATAGTTGATGTTATTAATGTATTTGAATGTCTCCTCATTGTGTTGCTTTATTTGTTCTATGACCTCATTAAATTCTAATTTTTTGAATTTTTAAGCGGCTCTGAATAAGAAGTTCTTCAAGTATCTGTCTTTCAATTTGTTAAGGATGTCATGTGCTATATGACAAAGGCAAAACCTATGATGAGCCTCCAGGAAGACATCGGGGACTACTTTGAGAAGTTCTTTCTGTCTGTTATAAATAATTGTGTCTACTCTTGAGGGCGGCTCCACGAAAAGAAAAATACGAATAATCTTTGGGAACCATGCCCTGAGAGTAATATAGGATAAGAATTGGGTGAAGAAAACATGACTGCAATTATCATAATAAGTAATCATAGATGTGTCATCGAGGACACAACTCCTTCTGACAGTGTGGCTGTGTATTTAATTGTGAACACGATATGCAGTGGATCGTGTCATGAACGACACGACTCCTACATATAGTGTTCAGAATGACACGACTACAAGTAATGATTGTATTCAACTTACCAAGTGTTTCTTGTCTACGCCTCAACAACAACAACATATGCAACACACACCATTTGTTGATTACCATAAATGGTTGTAGCAATCAATAGACATCCGGAATACTTTCCTTTTAAGAATGTCTCATCCACAGTTAAGAGAGACCTAAGTGAACTTCTGAAAGCTCTTGCAATGGGGCAAAACATCCAAAATACACATTTAAAATTGTATTCGTGTAACTCTAGTTTAGGTATATCACAAGACATTTCTATAACCACATAGGTTACTGGATTATACCTTTCTAATTCCTTATCGTATGCGGGTAAAATGCGATATGAATTGTCTGGGTTGCCATCAATCAACTTCGATAAAACTTCTATCGCCTGCCGTGCTTTCTTATAGTTGACTGTGATGCCCTAATGTTTCTCAATGTAGCTTATGATATTCTTTGGTGTGATAGTATTTGACTCTTTATGTAGGCCATGACATTTCCTTGCAATCCAAAGGTGTGAAGCTAACGGATGATCTCTCGATCCCAACTTTATGTCATATGTCTGCTCAACCTCCCTCCTTGTGATGCTAATAGCACCTGATTTGTTTAACACACGAATATACCACTTGCACCTATTCTCCTTGCACTTTTGTTGTAAATGCATCTTTGTTCTCATCAACCACAGTATAAGTGAACCTCTTCTTTATTGCCAAATCAACAAGAGGTCTCTTGAAATATTTGATGTTTTTGAACCGAGCCCCTAACACAAGAAGAGCATCGTAGTCAGTTGCTTGTAAAGTCCCGCTCAATTCCTCCTCATATGTCTCTTCCCCCTCATCCAAACCATATTCAGTGCCCCAATCCCAACCTAATTTGCCTTCAATATGACTAAACTTTGCGTCAAATGATCCCTAGTTATCAGATACAACAACATTCTTCCCTTTTGACGTGGATGGTTTTATAATAGCCACGTTTGGAATTTGTTCATCTTCAGACAGATTAATTTCAGGTCGTCCCCTGTCCAGCTTAGGGGATTGTGTGTGTAGAGGTAACAACCACTCATCCCTTGACCATGGATTGTCAATATCAATAAATTTTTCGTCTTCGTCAACACTTACCTTTGAAAATTGCTCATCATTTTTATATTTTTCATTCTCTTCATTTATTATTTTTTCTTCTTCTCTGTATATTGTATTAAATCCAACCTCTAAGTTAGTAAATGTCCTCATATTTTCCTTATTTTTACCCAAATTGCAAGATATGAAGAGGGCATATCAGTATAAGTCATGTAGAGAAATACAGGAAATGTAAGAATATCATGTAATCACTTACACGATATGCTACAACTGTAATCGCAGTGCTATCATGTAATCAAATACATGATAGAAGTGTTATCGTGTAATCAATTACATGATAGCCTCTCTATCGTGTATTCGATTACACGATAGCCTTGCTATCGTGTCACAAATGATGATAAATTGTGTTCTTACCTTGTTGTTCAAAAGACAAGTTCCGGTTGTTTCCTTCCTTTACCTCCTGATGATTGCATGTCATAATCTATCAAGTGACAGGTTGATTTGATGGAGATATCCTCTCCTTATTTACACTAGAAGTCCTCTCCACATACAACTCCAACACTGCCCTCCTTTCTATCTTTTGAATATTGAAGACACGTTTCAGATCTTCATCATCCCTCAGAACGTATGATATGCATGGAGATGCTAACGGAACTAGATATATGAGGGATATGTTGCCCATTCCAGACTTGAATCCTAATCATTCTTGAACTTGAATCAAGAGATCTCTGAACTTCACCTGTCTGTCAATGCTCATTAGCTTCACTTTCCCACTTATGTAGTCATGACCACTTCCAAATACTCCATCGTAGTGTAGAGAAACAACAACTTCTTCCATTACGGTGCAGCTGAGGGCGGGCTTGAAACAAATGTTCACATAATACAACGTGCTGAGGGCGGGAAACGAATGTGTGAAGGGGCGTGACTGAGAGCGGGCTGAATGGCGTGACCGAGGGTGGGGGAAGGATGCGTGAAAGGGCACGAGGCATGGTCGTCTGGTCGGGCTGAATGGCCAGGTAACATAGAAAAGGTCGAGTTCAGGGTTACAGGAGGGCAAAATAGGAAGACCATGTACCAAAACTAGGTAATATGGCATGAGATCGAAAAAACTAAGTAATATGGCATTTCAGCCTGATTGGCTAGGTAATATGCCAAAACCTCCCAAACAGCCCTTATTTTCACCTTTATTGTCCGCCTCGAGGATTTCTGCCATGATATTGTCCATCATGCGAATGGATAATCAGGTGAAAAACCCCTGGCCGTTGGATGGTGATCTGACGGTCAGGAGCTTACTGCAGCTTCACCCCAAAATATCCACTTTCAAAATCATCCCTTCTCACATCCCTCGCGCTTCTCATCTGGTCTGAACCGTCCTCCCACTTCGCCGGAATATTCCCCGCTGGCCACGCCTCCCGACCTCTCCGCCAAAAAATGGAAATCCCTGAATATTTTTTAATTTAAATTAAATTAAAGACCTATAAAAGAGTATTACCATCATTTGGCTCTCCGCAATTATTAATAGTCAAAAATTGCGCGGAAATTACAATGCTGACACACGATATAAGCCTCACTCCGGCTTCCCCGCTGGCGTGGCCGCCAGGTAGAGGAGCTCTGAGGGGAGGGAGCTGGAAGGAGGGCTGGGTCAAGTGGAGAGCCGCCGGCGGAGGATCCAGTGCCAGGGGGATGCCACTGCCTTCCTCGTCGGAGACGACGGCGGCGGCGTCGGCGGCGGGGAACGGGGCCTTCCCGGGGTTTCGCTTGAGTGAGGCCGGATTCCTGGCGTCGCTCATGCCGAAGCGGGAGATCGGCGCTGACCGGTTCGTGGAGGCGCACCCGGAGTTTGATGGCAGGGGCGTGCTCATCGCCATTTTTGGTAAACTTCTTGCTCACTGATAGTACATGGAGTTGGTTGCTGAAAATGGTGTTGGAATTGAATGTGTTTGATTGCTAATTTTTTTGCAAGAACATGAAGAGAATAGCATCGATTAATTATGGAAAAAAGGAGAGTAACATCAATTATTCTGCTTGGAATGAGTACTTTGCCTGTTCTTATCCTGTTAGTTCGTGTGTTACTAAAATTTGCTGTTTTGCTAACAAAAGTTAACTTTTTTGAATTATACTCCCTCCGTCACTTTTCATCAAGACAATTAGCAAAATATGTGTACCAAAATTAGATGATACGCTCGGAGGCTTGCACCCCTATACTCCCCCCGGCCATGAGGTCTCCTCGGCTCACCGTTTTCACCAGGAAGTACCACCACCAACTGGAATTTTGTGGAATTGATTCTCGGAAAGCCTACCAATAAGGCTTTTCATCTCAATAAAAATCACAATTATGTGATGGTATCAATTAAAAGTGACCTGAGGGAGTATTAATTTTTCCTAGTTGACAGGTTCAATTTTTGTAAGACCTTAGAGAACTTGGATGAGTTAATAAAAAGGGTTATGGATTTGCTATCTCTTACAAAAGAGTTGGCAGAAAACAGGCCAGAATGGAAGTAAGATCCATGTCGCCGACCTCATATTGCTGGGAAAATGCGCTTCTTGTTGATGCTTATGCATTATCTGCTGCACTGGTGAAGTTTTAGGTTTTCAAGTAGCACATGTTACATTTTTACAGGATTGCTCTGGTGATTAGAGATTGCAAGAAAAATATGATTCCCCACTTGCTGGTTTTAGTATGTAATTCTTCTAGTCATTAAGAACCTATAGGCCAAGTTTGGTTTGACTTCTGTCCTTTGCTTGGATCAGTTTACATGGCTTCGTGCACTGAGATGAGACACTTTTCATGTATTTGGACTTTTTGGTGTTACAAACTGTAAAATTATTAACCTTGCAGTGTGCTGCTTTGAATAACTTCAGTTACTTCCTCGTTTGTATCTTGTGTCTTTTCCTGCTCTTTTTACATTTCAAAAGTAACGATTCTTTCTGCTATATATCTTCTTACTGTTATTCACTTCTTTCATTCTTTTTTGTTTATTTCTAAAATAGTAATGTAATCAATATGATGCAGATTCTGGCGTGGATCCAGCTGCTGCTGGCTTGCAAACTACATCAGATGGGAAACCCAAAATCTTAGATGTTCTCGATTGGTAATTATGCCTTCTAATTGTATAGGAAAATTCTTATGTATCTCCAATTTGCAAATATAATGAATGACTAGCAATAATCTTGACTGTGGAATGAAGTTTTATTTACTTACTCCTGATACTGTCTTATTTGGAAAGTGGTTCCTTTCCAGCACTGGAAGTGGGGATATTGACACCTCAAAAGTGGTGAAAGCTGATGAAGATGGTTACATCAGTGGAGCATCAGGTTGTTTGATGCGGAACTGTTAATGTGGCCCTGCATTGTTTTTTTTTTTCAAATTTTTTTTACTTGCTTACACCAGACTTTCATGGATCCTTATCCTGGTCATATTAACCAGGTATCTCGGTACTTGCCTGGTTGAGTTGAGGTGATTCACCTGGTCGATCAGGCAGGGCGGCATCTCTCAACTTTGTTAGATTAATCTTTATTATAAACTAAGTGTCAAGCTTGTAGCTCACCCCTCAGTGCTTGTGCATCACCTTATTGGAAGTGAAATGTCTTATCTCGTGCATCTCCTTGTTGGCTGTGAAATGCCCTGCTTCATGTTTCACACTATTTTAAAACATTGGTTGCCAGTATCTTTGTCCACTTGACTGAACAACTAGTTAAATTTTCTAATTTATTGCCACCGGTATTTTCTTAAATTTGACACACTATGAAGAATTTGCCACTTAAATATCTAGCTTTTGAAGCCAAAAGCTATTACATGAAATTCTTATCCTTACCCTTTAGCATATGCTCCGAACTTGGACGTGTATTGTCATTTTCTTTATAGCAATGGCCAAAATATATGAAAATATGTCTTAGGGTAACACTAACTACGGAGGCAAATTTTTGTGGTTGAAGCTAACTGTAGTTGAGGTGGTTGAATCTCTCCTGTCTGAGAAAAGGACCCAAGGTCAAATCCTGTCCCTGTGATATATATTGTGTGTGACCAGGTAAGTGACTTGTAATAGTCTTAATGGAGTCATTTTGTAGTGCTCTTTTACCTACTTAGCTGGCCCTTCTAGGTGAAAGAATCGGCAGTCTGTAAGGCCTTGTCTGGTGTGATATGAATAGTATTCAGTCGCTTGCCTTGTACATGCTGAAACTGTATTTGTAGTAACCGCCATTTGTCATTGTCGCGTTTGTATTCTACTTTACTGGATTAATAGTGATTAGTTTTGCGTACTTAATAAAATGTAATATGATATTGACTATAATGCGTGGATGAAAAAAAAACAGGCACACTACTTGCGGTGAACCTGAAATGGACAAACCCGTCGGGTGAGTGGCATGTCGGCTGTAAGCTGATATATGAGCTTTTCACTGAAACACTGAAATCTCGTTTGAAGGTACACATTTTGCTTTAGTAAATTTAATTGTGTCATCACTATTGTCCTGTCTCATCCATTATTGATAAGTTTTTTCTTTTGTGTACCCTCTTAATAGAAGGAGAGAAGGAAAAAATGGGATGAAAAGAATCAGGAGGCAATATCAGAGTCTTTAAAGCATCTTAGTGAATTTGATCAGGTAGTTATTTTTTATCTTCTGTAGAATTCGTACAATCTAAAGTTATTGAATGATTATGTTTCCAGTAGGAATTGCATTATTAGGCTTGTGAGCACCATCACTATCTGTTCTATATGCTTAATGCTTTCCTCTAATGGATGCTGCGGGAGTAGAGAAATAGGAGTGTTAGTGAGTCAAGGTAGTTTAACTTTGTGCTGCTCAGCCTGTCTCAGCTCGACGTGAAGCTTGAATTTTGGCTCAACTAGCCATGTGTAGTCTACGGTTATATCTCAAGCATGGATCACAATGAGCCTCTTGTCATCAATCTTGACTTATTAGTGAACGATTTGTAGTTTCCTATCTTCAGGAACATTGTATATTGGATCTTGACTTATTAGAAAAGGATTTATAATTTCCTTTTGCAGAAGCATAGTAAGTTGGAAGACATTGGTCTGAAAAAGACCCGCGAAGATCTTCAGAATAGGGTTGATTTTCTTCGGAAGCAATCTGATGTGAGTGAGCTACCTTAGAATGTTAATTTTTGGATATCTTTTTTCTACATGTGGTGTTTTGATGTTCCTTTTCCTATTATCATGTCAGAGTTATGATGACAAGGGTCCAGTAATAGATGCTGTTGTGTGGAATGACGGCCATGTTTGGAGGGTTGCCCTTGACACCCGGAGTCTTGAAGATGATGAGAAGGGAAAGCTAGCAGACTTTATTCCTCTAACAAACTATAGGTTTCTCTGCATGAGTTAATTTTCGTTAATGTATTTTTATTCTATTTATTTCAATTTTTGAGTCACTCATATTCAGTTGTTCAGCCACAGGCCTTTGCTTAATATGCACGCTAAATTGAACTTGCAGGATTGAACGAAAATATGGCATATTTAGCAAACTAGATGCATGTTCTTTTGTGACAAATGTTTATGATGAGGGAAACATTTTAAGCATTGTAACAGATAGTTCCCCACATGGTACTCATGTTGCTGGTATTGCTTCTGCATACCACCCTAAGGTATTGTGAGTTGTGCACCTAATCATCAATATTATACTTTTTTACGTCAATCTGGTCTTCTGAGTTGAGATACCAGGTGGTGATGGTGCTGTTGAAGATTATTATACTTTTTTACTCTTTCCTCATGTACATGTTTGTATTTATGTCTTGTACCTGTCTATCTGACTAGGAGCCTTTATTAAATGGTGTTGCGCCTGGTGCCCAATTAATATCTTGTAAAATTGGGGATTCACGTTTGGGCTCAATGGAAACTGGAACGGGCCTAACTCGTGCTTTAATAGCGGCAGTGGAGGTAGGATCCACTTGATCTAGTGTGTGATCTTTATTTTCTGTAATAGACTTTCAGTTTTGTCTTCATACAACCATTGATTTTTGTCATTGTATATACTGAGATTCTTCATATCTCTTGCGAACACTTGAAATTCATATATAAGGGAGTTCATCTAAATTCCATGTTGCAGCATAAATGTAATCTCATCAATATGAGTTATGGGGAGCCAACTCTTCTGCCTGATTATGGACGTTTTGTAGATCTTGTTGATGAAGTAAGTCCCTTTTGCTTATTTTCTCTGATTAGAGCCTTCATCCTTGTATCCACAGTAACAGTTGAATTTTTATTTTTTAGGCAGTTAATAAGCACCGTTTGATATTCATCAGTAGCGCTGGGAACAGTGGCCCTGCATTAAACACTGTCGGAGCACCTGGTGGCACCACCTCTAGCATTATTGGGATTGGTGCATATGTATCTCCGGCCATGGCTGCTGGTGCCCATAGTGTGGTTGAGCCTCCTTCAGAGGGTTTGGAATATACCTGGTATGTTTAGGATTAACTTCTCTCTGTATTTGTTATGTGATGCTATTTCATGCGTAGGTCTTGGTAGGTATCCTAAAAAAACAAATTAGGTATATGCAACTAACATGTATAAGTTATCTAACATGGCTACAGCAACAAACATTTTTTACCAATTATTGTCATACCTGTGGTTATTTACAATGCAATTGCTTATTATCTTCTCATCTGTCCACTCTCATTTCTATAACAAATTGCCTTCTAATATACATACGCCATTCTCGTTTATGCAAAAAACATGTTATTCATTTGGCAACAAGGTTTGCTGTTACGACCTGGCCTAGGGGTCAGGTCCACCTTTGAGGTCCACTATATTAATTAGATTGCTTATTTAATTATTAGGGTGAATTAGGTGATTGAGTAATTGATTGAGTTATTTACCTTTAATTATTAGTGGGCTTTAGGATTCATTGTTAGTAGGCCGATTAAAATATCTTTAAATACATGAGGGCTATGCCCTAGTATCTTTAAGCTTGATGAATGGAATTTAATTATTGATTTTAGCCTGGTTTTCTCTATCTCTTCATGTCTGTTGCCTCCTTTCACCAATGATGGAATACCATGTAGACACCGGGCTACAACATTGGTATTCAGAACCAACGGGCTCTTCCACCACCCATCATGCGCCTTTCAAGGCAGAAGGAGCCTGGGATGTTCCAGTCTTTAGATTGCCCACCCCCCCCCCCCCCCCCCCCCTCCTCCTCCTCTCCCCTGACACTACTGGCCCCTGGTCAGTACCAACTGCTGCACCACCCTCAAGCTGCCGCCATTCCTTGTCAAACTGCAACCCATCTGCAGGAGTCTGCTTCACCTCCCGCTTGGGTGGGAACATTTATAATAAGGGCAAAGTTTAAATGAGACTTGTCTCATGCAGCTTGCATGAGCCCAAGTAATCTTGAGCCATCAGATCCTAATCTGACGGCTACAAGGGTGGGTGATGATTCACACCCACCAACCCACTGATTTGACACCCGCTGTTGAATCAAAATCGACTTGGCTCATGTAAGTTGCATGAGACAAGTTTCATGTAACCGGACTCTTATAATAATTGAAGATTTCATTTGAGCAAAAGAGAGGAAGAAATACAAAAGATCCGGTGAGATACAAACTTCCCCAACCCAATGAACATAAAAAACAAGCTAGAGAGTAAGACAAGGGGCTTCTCTAGACTTCCCAGAAACCAGATTAGAAATCACAGTGACGAAGAATTTTATCCTTTGAGTTAAAGCTGTTCAATATGTTTTTCGACTGCTAAATAATGCCTGTGGCAACACTGAGAGGGTTACTCTTGTCTTCGTAAATGCGTTTGTTCTTTTCCCTCCTTTTGAAAGTAATATAGATTGTTGAAGACGGTCTTGATGAAGATGGCTGTCTGGGCGTTCTGATTGACAAAACCAAGTAACTAGAGTTACTCAATGAATGATTCAATTATCTAATTTCCCCTAACAATTGTATAACCAAATCCTTATTAATCTAATCGACCCCGAAGGTGGATCCAACCACTAGGACAGATCATAACATTTGCCATGTTGGATCACATTGAGATGCTGTTCTGTTAAACACTAAAGTAAAAGTGTTTGTTCAGCCATATTTCAAGAATAAAACTTATGATTTATCATTAAGTATACTTTACACTAATTTGCATAGTAAACAAAATATCAAGAAGAATAGGCTAGATTTTTTATGAACCATAATCCCAGGCAAATTTACTTGTTAATTAATACAATACGTTTAGCTGCCTTTTTCTGTTTCTTCTCACGTCTGATTTTCCTATTATCTCAGTGAGATGACATTCCTGAGTTGCACTTTCGCTTTGTGGATCTGTTTAGCTGCTTTTACATTATTTTCTTATTTAATTTTTTTTCAATCTGAATCAGCTGCAATTCCTGAGTAATTAACTTACCAAATGCGGTTTATGTCATTGTTTTTCCTTTTGATTTTTGAGTGATGAGTTATGGGTGATAAAATTTAGGAAACTTCTACAGGTCGAGCAGAGGACCTACTGCTGATGGTGATCTTGGTGTTTGTGTAAGTGCTCCTGGTGGGGCAGTGGCTCCAGTCCCTACATGGACTTTACAGAGTCGCATGCTTATGAATGGAACCTCCATGGCTTCTCCATCAGCTTGTGGGGGAGCTGCTTTACTAATTAGTGCAATGAAGGTTGATCTCTCTCTCTCTATGTGTATATATATATATATATAATGGGAAAAGTTTAAATGAGATTGCTCTATGAGGCCAATTCAATTCGCCGTTGGATCTTGATCTGACGGCTACAAGAATCTCACCTACCCACTGATTTGATACCCACCCTTGGATCGGAATTCAATGACCCAAAAGATTGGTCTCATGTTCCTATATGAGAACAATCTCATGTAAACCATTTTCTCTCTCTCTCTCTCTCTCTCTCTCTATCTCTCTCTCTCTCTCTATATATATATAAGTGGTCATATTTCAATGTAGTTACAGATTTGAAAAAAAGTTGTTGATGCTATTTGCCCTGTATCTCTGTAGGCTGAGGGTCTTCCTGTCAGCCCTTATACTGTACGGAGAGCACTTGAAAACACTACTTCCCCTGTGGGTGACCTGCCTGAAGATAAATTATCTACAGGACAAGGGCTGATGCAAGTTGACAGGTTTGTTTTGGATCTATATGTAACACTCATTAATGGAATAAAAAAATGCATTGGAGTACGTTAAAGAAGCATTGTTGTACTTCTCATTGTTTCTAATGCAGTGCACATGAATATATTCGGCAATCAAGAAGTCTTCCATGTGTTCGATACCAAATCAAGATCAATCAAGTTGGAAAAACTAGTGAGTTATCTTTTTGCTCAATCTTCAATCATATGTTAAGTAGAAGGCTGAAGGAATATATAATTTAGACTGTGCATAATATAGTGTAGTGTACCCCTCATATGATAGCAGTTGGCCAGTACTCAGTACAACATATATTTAAGGGTACATCCAGGATTTGTCTTTCCCAATGTGCAGAAGGCTACTGATTTAGTTGTTTGGCATGCTTATAATCTATTAATAATTGCAGGCCCTACATTACGAGGCATCTACTTAAGGGATGCTAGTGCATGTCAGCATAGTACTGAGGTGAAGTTTATATAAATATCCATGTTGCTTCATAATATTGTATGATTTGTTAGGTATTTCATAATTTTGAATTCCCAATTTCCTTTTAAAGTGTTTAGCTGTCGTTGAGTGTCATACGTGATGCGTCATGACCATGTGTTGAAAAGTGGACCTCCATAGATCAACAGCACTCCATCATGAAATAGCTTCATCACGTATGAAACTCAACGTCAGTAGGACATTAATCATTTTTTTCATACTTGTTTTGGTATGCACAAATACTTTCCAGTTGCTTCAGTAGAATGCCACTACTACCCTCTGCAGAACTGTATCAATACTGGCAGTTGGCATAGAACGTAGTGACTAAATTCTTTCCACTTTGTACTGACAGTGGACTGTGCTAATTGACCCTAAGTTTCATGATGATGCGGGCAACTTGGACCAATTGGTCCCCTTCGAGGAATGTATTCAGTTGCATTCTACTGAAAAGTCTGTTGTCAAGTGTCCAGAATATGTTCTTCTTACTCATAATGGGCGTACTTTCAAGTTAGTACCATTACCTTATTTTCTGCTGCAGTGGTTTTGACTGATTAAGTTTATTTTGAAAGTGCTAATAACATATAGGATCTGCATCCGTAATGCAGATGGTAGTTATGTAAGTTAATGCTCTGTTTTTTCTTTCAGTATAGTGGTTGACCCTACCAATTTATGTGATGGGATGCACTATTATGAAGTTTATGGCATAGATTGCAAAGCCACTTGGCGTGGTCCGCTTTTTAGAGTTTCTATCACTATAACAAAGCCAAAGGTTTTGATTGATCAACCTCCAAAAATTTCCTTCTCAGGGATGACGTTTATACCAGGTAATACTACCTTTAGAATCTGTTGCTACGTTTATTGTTACTTCAGATATTACATTGCATATCTTCTCTTCCTTGGATGTTATTGGGATTAATTTTCTGGCAATTTATCTCGAAGAAAGTGTAAATTGTTTAATGTCTCAGTATGCTTCATAAATACTGTTTGCAATGCTGTTAGAACGATTACTATGAACCATATAGATAAAGTGTAAAAAACAATGGAATTCAAATAAATGATACCTTATATACGTAAAATATATTTAATTTCATCTGCTACATGGGCATTTTAAAAGTATATTAAATTATTGAAGATTTAAAAAAAAAACTTTTTTGCAAGTAGCGTTAGAATGTGGAGAAGAGAAATGGTGATAACAAAATTTGATGATTACTCATATATAATTATTTTATTGCGTAAACGTGACATTTAATGAACCTGTTACTATAGTTGAAGCATTTGCATTATTCCTTTCAAAAGTTTTTATGTACTCCATCCAATGAAGCTCGTCTGTATTGGAAAAGATAGCAGTCAAACATTACATGGTTGGGTTTGCTCTCTCAAGACCAAAAACACATGAAGAGGGAGAGAAACTTTAAATTTTTATATGGGCCTTTGTCCAATAAACTTCACTCATGTTGTAATGCAGATGAGCTTCATTGGACGGATGCTTTATTATTGGATATGTTTAAATGAAGTATATCATCCTAGCACACCATTGTGTCGAGCAACACGATCTGCCTTCAAGTCACCGTAAATATGTGGTATTTTATATTTTAAGTTAACATTTTGATCGTAACATGTTAAGGTGGATTAGTGGGATAACTAGGAGAGATAAGATTAGAAATGAATATATTCGGGAGAGCCTAGGAGTAGCTCATTTAGGGGAGAAGCTGAGGGAATGTAGGTTGCGTTGGTACAGGCATGTGCAAAGAAGACCATTAGATGCCCCTATGAGAAGATTAGAAGGGATACATGTAAATGATGCTAAAGGAGGGAGAGGGAGACCTAAGAGAACTTGGATGGAGTTAATAAAAAAGGATTTGAATTTACTATCTCTTACAAAAGAGGTAGCCCAAAACAGGCTTGAATGGAGGAATAAGACCCGCGTCGCCGACCCCAAATAGTTGGGAAAAGGCACTATTTGATTATGATTATGATTTTGATCGTAACCCTTTATCTTTTCTCATTTAGGTCATATTGAAAGGAGATTTGTTGAGGTTCCACTTGGATCTACATGGGTTGAGGCAGTCATGAGGACATCAGGGTTTGATACACCAAGAAGATTTTTTATTGATACAGTTCAGGTGTGGCATGCACTGATCTTCCTTAAACATCGGTGATTTCTTTTTGGTGCAAGCAAATCATGATAAAGAAGTCTGTCATTTGCTGCTTTATAGGTTGTCCCATTGAAGAGACCTAATAAATGGGAGAGCGTTGTGACATTCTCATCTCCTTCTGTTAAAAGCTTCACTTTTCCTGTTGAAGGAGGTCAGACTATTGAGTTGGCTGTCGCACAATTTTGGTCCAGTGGCATTGGAAGCCACGAAGCTACCACTGTTGATTTTGATGTACATTGACTATCTATCCTGTGATTCTCTGTCTTGTTAGGCAAAAGTATCAGTTACTTTGGGAAAAAGTCATTAATTTCTTTGAAGGATCAGTATGTGAGACTTCGAATGATTAAGTGCAATTTGTTCATTTAGTCCGCATGATAGGCTAGCATAGAGCTCTACATTTTAATTTAAGCCAGTTTGCAGAAGCACAGATTTGCTTCCAGAGAATTTGGCGTGTAGTTTTCCTGCCAGTTAGGAGGGATCATGCTTATCTCCTTCCATTTGCATCCTGCTTTTTGTGAATCAATATCCTCATCCTCATCATCATCATCATCATCAATATCATACATTGTCTTCCTTTCATTACTTCATAGCGTTTTGGCATATTAGTTTTAAGCCTGGTAGCCATTTTACACTTTTTAGCCCGGTCTCCTGATTACTCCCATGTATATCTTATGCAGCCATCTTTCTGTTTGAACACTTATTCATCATTTATAAAGTCTGCTGTTTCATTTTGTAATCAATTGATTCATTTGCAATCCAAATATTATATTTCTCTTAGATTCAATTCCATGGAATAAATATCAACAATGAAGAAGTGTTATTTGATGGGAGTGAAGCTCCAGTTAGAATCGATGCCAAAGCTCTATCCACAACTGAAAAGCTTATGCCAACTGCTGCTTTAAATAAGGTGAAGAAACACCACATTCACCTTCTTTGAATGTAACAGTTATCTGTACTTACAGTTTCATAAACGTTTAATCGCATATGAACAGATGCGTACGCCTTACCGCCCTGTTGATTCCAAACTTGCTCCACTATCAGCAGATCGAGACAGATTGTTCTCTGGAAAACAGATTCTTGCACTGACATTAACGTGGGTTTTGTTACTGTTGTATCTTCATAACAGATCGTCTTCTTCTGCATTTACTCTTCCACTTATTGTTTTTAGTTGCACTCCATCCATATTTTTCCTTTGTGCAGTTATAAGTTCAGATTGGAGGATGGCGCTGACGTAATGCCCAATGTGCCTCTACTTAACAACCGTATATATGATAATAAGTTTGAGTCCCAGTTTTATGTTATTTCTGATCCAAACAAGGTGTCCACGCTAATGCCTATCTGCATTCAAGTTTTTGTTCTCTTTCATACTCTCTTTTTACTTAAACACGTTATTTGCACTTCCTTTTCAGCGTGTATATGCAATGGGTGATGTGTATCCAAAATCTGTGAAACTTCCTAAAGGCGATTATACGTTACAACTTTATCTGAGGTGTGAAACTTTACTGCTTTTATATAATATTTTACTGCCGTGCCATCTATTTCTTAGTCATTATATTAAACTCCATCCCATTTTATTTACAACGCCTTTAAAAAATGTCCTATAGTAATAGTCCTATTTCTTGTCCCCTCTTCAGAGGGTTGCGTCAGGAAGGGCATCCGGCATAAAAACTTACCACTATGTTTCTTTGTATGGATTTTGTATCATTTTGATTATGATAAGGGTCAAACGTGGTATATCATCCATGCCGTCGACCCCAGATAGCTGGGATAAGGCGTATGATGATGATGAGTAATAGTCCTATTTCATGTTATTGTTGTCCCAATAATTTTTTGTTTTGGGAAAGGGGGGAAGAAGTTGTTATTGAAAGTTGCTGATCTAATGGTTGCACCACGTTGCTCTGGCTAATTTAGAACATGTGGGTGTGTTATGTGCTATATTAAGATGAGATGGAAAAAGACGCACTTCCATCTAAATGTGTCATGTAGATTGAAAAATTAGAAGCTGATGTAAATTGCAAATGCTCATTATTAGATTTTCAAGGGTCCTGCAAGCTTTGCAGAACTGTGTGTCGTTTGTCATGTGTACTTCCCGTGCAACCTGGCATAGCATGAAACATGAGAATTTCTAAAAATACTTCTATTTTGCTTGTAGAAGCATGTGTTTATACATGTGAAGACTGCAAATAATTAAACATATGGTGGTAGCAATATAGTAACATTATCAAGTGTCATGCTGCACAACCGTTGACATGTGGGGCCCACTTTTTAAGACATGGTCATGATGCATCATGTTTGGAATTCAGTGCAACCTTACATTATTTGTACCAATGTAGGAGATCTAATTTGAAATTCGATAGAAAACTCTTTCTTTAGCTATTTGATTCGAGTCTTAAAAATAGTGAAATTGGAGGGCAACTTTATTATGCCCTAATGCCTTCAATTCTCTTTGTAAAAGCTCTTCAACATAACTCTTTTCTGCTGCAGGCACGATAATGTACAGTACTTGGAAAAGATGAAACAGTTGGTACTGTTCATTGAAAGGAAACTGGAGGAAAAGGTAGATTATATTAAACGGGAAGCTATTGATCAATGGCCATCTATGTCATTGTTCTGCAAATTTCTTCTTCGTTTCTTGCATTGCTGAGGATTCTTTCAGTTCCTTTTCTAATTTGTTATTATAAAATTTTATTTTTCAATGTCAAATTTTCTGTATAGTGTTTCATCTTTGACTTAGAAAGATATATAATTTTTTTCATTTGTCATGTTTTCCCCCTTGAGTCATTACATGAGGATTATCTGTTTAGCTATCTGCATATGAAATGCCTAACGGTTTCGGCCTTGATGTGCATGCAGGACGTCCTACGTTTGAGTTTTTTTTCTCAACCAGATGGGCCCATAATTGGAAATAATGGCTTTAAATCCTCTGTTTTAGTTCCGGGGTAAGTTCAACTGAAATTTTTAAAGACGAAAAGAGTTGGGAGTATACCTTGTTTATCTAAATGCTGTCTTGTGATATCTAGGAAATTAGAAGCATTTTATGTGGGCCCACCATCCAAGGACAGACTGCCAAAGGTTTTCCCTTTTGCTCAAATTGTTTGCCAATATCTTTCAAATAAGTTTTGTTCTCATTCTCTTGGTATTGTGTAGAACTGCCCCCCCGGATCCGTGTTACTTGGAGAAATATCTTATGGAAAGCCAACAATCATGGTTGAGGAGGGCAACAACCTTCAGGATCACCCTGTAACCTATAAAGTTGCATATGTGATTCCACCGTCAAAGGTCCATACAACTTCCTTTACTTTTCCGAATATTTCTACAAAAGCATTGTATTGTTGAGTAAAAAACAAACACAGCCGCTCTTAAACCTTGGGCAAGCAAAATTTTTCATTTATTTAGTTTATTCTCTGTTTGGGCATGGATACTGTGTATTCACATTAACATTTTTCGAGCATCTTTACTCACTTGCAGTTTGATGATGACAAAGGGAAGGATACCTCTACTTGCACCAAAAGTGTATCTGAGCGTGTGGAAGAAGAGGTATCCGTATGTGTATGATATACATTGACATTATTACTGTGCATCTATTCCTTAAATACTGATATCTTACTGTCAAAACAGATCCGAGATGCCAAAATAAGAGTTCTTTCCAGCCTTAAACAATGCAGCGAAGATGAGATTAAAGCGTGGAAAGAATTTTCTGACTCTTTAAAGGTAAAATTTCCAGCTATAAACACCTCCAGGGTTAACAAATTTAGTTGATCAGGCGAACCATAGTAGTGGAGTTCCATGAATAATTAAGGCTGAGGATGAAATTGGGAATGTACCTGATGGGTATTATGAGTATAAGGAGTTGCCTTAGTTCTTGTATAGAATTTAATGACATGGTTATTGAAAGGGATGGGTTTGGATAGTAGGATATGGCATGGTGTTAATGGGTTGCAGTAACTTTTTCAGTGACAATTATTGGTATTAAATTGAGTGGAGGACATTGGGTTATGATATGATGATTTGCTGGGTTCCACCAACTTGAGAATTAGTAAATAGGAGGCGTGCAGGAAAATTGCACGTCGAAGGAGATAGGAGATAATATTCTGCAGAGATGGAGCAGGGAACGAACGAGAAAAAGAGAAAGAAGCATATAGATGGATGTAGAGAATTAAGAAAAAGTGAATTAGTAGAGGATGAAAGGGAAAAACCATTAAAAAAATCAGATATAGTGAGGGGAGAAACAGGGTTTGGGGAGAGAAGAGCCCCAAACAAAGGTGGAAGTTGCAGGGTGCACTAGCATTTAGGATGGGGTGATTAGGGGGGTGTAGAGGGGGAATAATTTGTGATAGTTTTTCCATTCATGTTGTTGATGTGTATTTGCAGTTAGAATATCCAAAGTACACCCCATTGCTTGCCAAGATCTTGGAAGGACTACTGTCCAGAAGTTCAGATGGCGCTGATTTGGGCTATTATGAAGAGGTGAGGTTTTTTACATGGAAAGAATTGCTTGGTGTTTGATATGTTGCTGCAGTTCGAGTTCAAATGCTAAATCAATTGCTTTATCACCCAAAGGCGCTAGGCCTTTCCATTCTTCAGACTTGTGTTGTTCTGTCTATTCAAAAGATGGTTAATCAAAAGTCCCTACTGTTGTTTCAAAATTACAAGCCTTAACCTCGATAACTGCAATAAAATTTTCACAGCAGTGTCCTATTCTTTTTATTTAAGTAGGAAAATAATTAATTACTGAGAACAATTTTCAAAGCTACAGTTCTCAGAATTTCCAGTATACATCCTTTGTTCTATGCTGTTTCCATTTTACAGATTTTGCAGAAACGGTTTTTTATAGCTTCTCTGAATCTATTTTGGCAGGCAACTCCCACATCATATGTCAAGTTCATTTTATATCTTCTTTTTTTACCGAGTTTTCAGAATAACATATGTATTCATTTTGCTTTTATCCCTGTTTTCTGCAGATTGTAGGTGCAGCAAATGAGGTCATTGACAGTGTTGATAAAGATGACTTAGCAAAATATTTCTCAGTAAATGTTGATCCAGAAGATTCTGAAGCAGAGGTAAGATATAAAGTGGAAAGAAATATAAGTGTCTGTTTCCATGAAAACTATTGTTGTCACTACCACCACCGCCAGCTTCACATCGTAATCCTCCATCTTCAGTTCATTTTGGATAACAACGTAGGATTATTAATATGGGTCAGAGGGAGTGTATATTGGGGTTGCCATTATGGATCCTATCTAGCCATCCCACTTGATCATGGGTTGTGTTAATATTCACACAAATATCCACACGTCTTCTGATAGATTCAATCCAGGTTCTTCCTAGCTTTCCTCTCCCCCGTCTTCAAACACCCTCTGGATTATCTGTGCCAAACTATCTCAAATAGCCATCCTAAACCTTTTGCTTATCTGTGCCAAAACTATCTCCAACAGCTGTCCTCCACCTTTTTCTTATCTTGGCCACCTCTATGATTTCCCCGTACCATTGTTAGAAATTTAAATCAACAATATCCAACATTCTCATCTTAGCTTCACTCATTTTTTATCATCCATCTCAATGTTTTCATCTTAGCTTCACTCATCTTCATTAGAGAGGTTTTTTTGTGTGTGGGACATGGTTCATAATCTCCCTTCTCGGTGTCGTCTCGGTCGCCCAAAGAGGAGAGATCCCGGAGAGATCTCAGAGAGATCATGTAATGTGATCTTGCTATCTGGATTATCTAAGAAAGGTTTTTCACAATAATTTTGACAACCTAATGATATATTTTCATATACAAACAATAATATTACCCTCAAACACATAATATCGCACAAATAGAGATCACGTAATAGATTAGGTAGAAAGCCGGAGAAGTTACCTAAATAAATTATAGAAATGGAATCATTACATCAGTAGTAGCTCGAGTGATACGAGGCAGCCACATCTTCCTGGACATCATGAATTTTTTTATGATTGCTTTTCTAGAAAAATGGCGAGGCAATTAAGATCTCAAAGAGATTAGCAAGATCTGACCGAGATTAGCAACATCTCACCGAGATTAATGAGATCTCTCCGATATCTGCAGAATACAATTTAAACAGTTTAGAAGGCCTAATTACATTATCTCTTGCCTCAATGAGATACCTCAAGATTATGTTCCCTGGGTGTCCCATAACTTTAAGCCAAATAGTCCTCTTTCAATGTATTTGCCTATTCTTTTTCTTCAAAAAGTCTTTTCTGCTACATAGATATTGCTGTTCTCGCAGAGATCACAGCGATCTAGCAAAATCATGCCAAAAAAGTGTAAGAAGTTCTTCACATAGTCTCGTGTCTCAGTTTTTAAAAAGAGAGAGATCTCGGAGAGATTGCAAACCATGGTCTGGGAAAAGTAAAGAATAGATAAACAAGTGAAGTTGACTAAATGTAAGGTATTTCCGATAATATATTTAATGTTGGACATATATGTGTAGAGGATAGAATTGACTTCAGTGTTATTATAGCCATACCAAACTGTCAACAGCATCAAGAAAGTAAGCCATTGTTGGAAACAATCACATTACTACTGGGTATGATGGTTTGCAGAAAATCAAAAAGAAAATGGAAGCAACACGGAATCAGTTGGCTGAGGCATTATACCAGAAGGGGCTAGCTCTGGCTGAAATTGAATCTTTAAAGGTACGATAAATTCTTTTCTCTTTTGAGTTTACCTAGATGTCTACTCCAACGCTGACCATGCTTGTTTAAGTGATGTCCCTTCCAAAGGATCCAGTCTTCATGTAATCTTACTTCATTGATTGAGGCCTCAATTTTAATCTTTGTTGAATGCATCAAGAGGAAGGACAAAACAAATCAGTCTGGATGAGTCTGTAGTATTTGTTGAATGACAAAACATGGAAAGCTGATAGCCTAGTTCGTTTATCCTTTGAATTAAATTGTCGGCAATTTCATTTTCTTGTCTTTTTCTAAAATTGGTGTTGACGTTTGTTTAAGACGATCAGGACACTGAAAAGAGAAGGTAAATGTTTTTTTTTCAGGTGTAGGAAATTTGGTTATTGCATTGCCAGCAAGTAAATTCATACTTCCTCCACCCGCATTTATTGTTAATATAAGCGAAAAATTCGATCCCGGAAATGTATTACCGTAGTCTGGATCCAAAAATTCCGGCCAGTTAGAAGCTGTCTAACCGGCTTCTCTCTATTTTGACATTCCCAATTTCCATCTCAAAGACTGAGCCTTTGCTTTCTATCTTGGGATTATCAATAAAGATGACAGAATCCACTGTCACAACAACACAATTATCTCAATGGAAAACCCGCGGGGCACTTTGTTTTACTTGGGTGGAATTGCATGAGACTTGGGCCCCATTTCCTTAAAAATGCCATTTTTAAGTTTTTATACTAATTTTGGACGGAGGGAATTTGTGATTCTTACTGCACTTTTGCATCAATAAATCATAAGATTTTATGGAATGGACCATAAAAAGGCTTCTCTCTTATCCCTAATCAGTAATTTATTTGAACAGGAAGGAAAAGCTCCAGATGAAGATGTTGTGCCAAAGTGCTGTGACCCGTCTGACCTATTTGAGCAGAACTTTAAAGAGTTACAGAAATGGGTGGACATGAAATCCTTCAAGTATGCCTTACTTTTGGTGAAACGCGAAAGACGCTATGGAAGGCTTGGAACAGCTCTAAAGGTACCTTTCTGTTTAAATTTTAGTGTATCGTATAACATTTGTAGTTGGTCATTTTAAAATTTAATAAATTTATAGTTTTGATTAAAAATCCCTGGTTGGATAAAAGGTTTTTATGTTTCAAACTACCTGAAAAAAAGATTGTTATCCCTGACAAATTCTATTGCTGTGGAACAGGTATTGAATGACATGATTCAAGATGAGTCTGAACCTCCAAAGAAGAAGTTGTATGAGCTAAAAATCAGCCTGATTGACGAGATAGGTTGGTCCTATGTGGGAACTTACGAGAAGCAGTGGTTGCATGTGCGTTTTCCTAAAAGCTTGCCACTGTTTTGATATTCCCTTTTAGGTATAGTATATAGAGTTGTAATTTAATTTATTACTGAACTTGAATAAACATGACATGAATTTTGCTCAGCGATTCATATTCATCTGCACAATTCAGTCAAAATGTTGTAAGTGTACCGCTTTGTTCATTTCGTGAATAAGAGCATCTGGATACTTGTTTCGTGCCATGTTAAATGCTTCACAGAACATAGCATTCTAGATGGTAGTTGCTCCATTGAAAAGCCATAGGTGCTTGGAATTTTCAGATGACAATACCTGGCCTGATCTAAATCAAATGTTCAATTGGGTGTGAGGTGTCCCCCTTAAGATGCTGTCGACTAGAGGCCTCCTTTTGGGCCCTGCCAATATTTTGTGCTTCCCAGCTTCTCCCTCACAGTGCTGGTGATGGAGGCAGCAACGGCACAACCACCTCCCTCCCTCCTCCTATGTGCCTCCTCCTTTGCAACAGTAGGCAGGACCAGGCAGTGAAAATCAGCAGTGGCCATATCTGTGCTGAATGTGGCGGGGGTGGCCAAAAAGGTGGCAACGCATCCCCGATTATTGCTGATTCACGTCCCTTTTCATCTTCTCCTCCCTCTTCTTCTGTTCAGTATTTTCCTCTTTCTGCTCCTTTCGTTTTCTTCTCCTTCCTGGCAACCGGCTGGAGGTGGGACTAGGGGGAGGGGGGCATTCAAGTTATGGAGGTGGAGTTGTGCAGTGGAGGCGTTTCCTCTGACAATGGCTCTGGAGAGGAGAAGAAACGGGGGCAGATGGGGTGGTAAGATAGGGTATAGAAAAATCAGTTCAGGAATATTATTTGGGGCGGAAGTGTACACATGGTGTGTTTGGTAAACCGGAAAGGAAAAGAAAAAGAATGAAAAGTCAAACGGTCTTCTGTTTTAAGTGTTTGGATAGTCAGAAGAAAATTTTTGGCTGAAAATTTTTGGGGACCATAAGAAAACTACGTTTCTTTCTCAAACGGTCAGAGAAAAGTCTCTCTTTCCCTCATTTCCTTTCCTTTTCTTTTCTCTCTAACCAAACAGACCCATCAGAAATATTCCACAACTACATTGGGGTGGATGAGTAATGGGGGAAACACCTAAAAGTTGGGGGGTGACCAAAAGACATAAATCGTGTTAAGGCACGTGCCCTGGGTTGGTCCTCTCTTACCGAGGTTTTTCCATGCCAATGAGCCCGGATTGCCATAGTACTTATTTTTCCGGGCTTATCTGTCACGCCCCAAATTTCCACAACCCCAATATGCGTGGAAGCGATAATCCAATTAAGGTTATAAGGGTAGGAATCTGGGACGGGCTGAATACTCGAATCATCACATACCCATTTACATGCTTGGGTTACACTGGATCGATAAGATTTAAACCATATCCACGTACAAGAGATAGAATAACAAAATGAAGTCTAATTTAATTATTACATTATTCGACAAGTCTCCACAATTAAAAATAAAATGGCACACAGGCCGCAAGTTCCACAATCATCAACATAAACAGTAAATTAAAAGTAACTCGTCTTCTGACTTCAGCGTCCAACATCACCAAAAGTAATAGCCGATCACTTCCGTTCCATCTTTATCCCTGCATCAGAGGATACATGAGTATTCCATAGGAAATACCCAGTAAGATACAAGAAAACCCACAATGGAATAATAATTCAAATGCCAAAATATTCAAAGATTGAAGACAAGTACAAATAGACTCGGGATCAATAATTATGCAGTTCGCTTACCAAGAAACCAAACATCATCCGAGACTCTCAACGGTCAAGGAAGGATAAAATCAATATATAAAATTCCAAACTTGCAGAGAGTAAGGAGATGTCACAAGAGTATCGGCTCCAAACATCCAAAGGGTTGGAGATAACAATTTCTGCTCTCAGCTCTGTCCACTTCCCCTATGGACATCAATACCAGAACATCCTAGAGGTTCTACAGAGGAACCCGGCCATGCGTCTAGGGATGCTGGCCCCATCGGTGCTTACGGGCACAATGGGCGGAGATTGCAGACCTTCCGTAATGTCATACAATCTAAAGCGCACGCGATTGCCATCATCTACTGAACTACAGAGGTTCAATAAATCTGAGACCACCATGGGTCTAGCTTTGGCTCGTGAGCATATGATTCCAACTAAGAGTTCTCATAAATGACTCTTAGCGGAGAAACAGATATTTCAACCGATTGACACTGAATACATCTGAGTTATCTCATTAAGAGGCTTGAAACATGACTTGAATTGACTCAAAAAGGAGCGTTCAACGTCTTAAAACGATTGAGTCTGTGAACTCAACTGTGACCTGACAAAATGACTCATCAACGAGACACACCACAAGATTCACCAAAGATCACGCTTTGCCACGTTCACCGTACCTAGCCCTAGAGTTGACAATCTCCGACGCTGAAATGATTGAATGACATGCCCATAATAGATCATATCATAGGCATTGTATACAGGTCAAGCAATGAGGCCTCTTGAACAAAGGATCGTTCAAGATAAGAGATACAAAGGACGATTAATTACGGGCAGATATTCTCAGCTCTAAGACCCAAAAGTAAACTTTTATAATTACTGTTACAAAGGTCCTAGAGGTCTTATCACATTTAATTAGTGTTTTAAATCCTGTCTTAATCCATAATTAATAGTAATATTATGGTTTAGGGTTTTTAGAACCAAAAACAATGTTCTGTCCCAAACAGAACAGTCCATTTCAAACGATCACCACTTCTTGTACAGAGCGAATCAACCTCTGAAATTTTTAATACAAGTAGCCCTGGGAGTCTAGTTTACAACCTGATAGACGTCATAATTTTTAAATTTTTGTACAATTAGTTATCATTTTCTGATTAGGGTTCATTGGTGCAGGACTAGTCCTGGCCGAGAACAATTAACTTAAGTTATATTAATTAACTAATAATATATACTTTATTAATTCATTAATGACTCTTTCTAACATTATCTTAAAATTCTTAACAACTTTTACAAAACCCAAATGGTTCTGAAATTTGTTGATTTAATTCATTTTCTGCTACAAATTCATAACCCGATTAGTGATTCTCTCCACTTAATCCATTGCTCACATCATACAATTATGCCATGTATTCCCGGACACCACAGTGAACAGTGACATCCTGACAAGATGTCCAACTCCATTAGTATGATAGAGAGTGTGTTTTAGAAATTTTATGTTAATTAATTCATTGCTTAGCATGGCATGTACTTAGATATACTACCCGTTTAGTGATTTCACCACTAAGCATCATTAGACACAACAAACCCAATTATGCCAAGCATTTCTGGACAATATAAGCACCGAAGTGCTCTGACATATTCCAAAGTTTCCATATTTATTCATCAGAGAACAAGGAATAATGAATCACGAACATCTTATGCATGGGATAGGCGAATAGAATACCCAATTACCAATTGAGCGCAAGCAACACATGGATTGACATAAGAACTCGTAAAGCGGCCAACTTTCGTTGGACAGCACATGGAAGTGACACTAAAGTAAGACACGAACAAGGAATATTTATGAAAACATGTGGGGATGTCATCTAGGGGTCGGCAAGAGGAAATCAAGGGTATACACTTACCCGTATATGATATTACATACAACTCGAACATGTATAACATACCACTCGAAGCACGCATTACTCATTGCATGAAACGGAAATTCATAGCATATAACTTGAACGTAAGGTAAGCCATATGATCAGCAACAACCAATTCATGATCATAAAAAATCAGAGAAAGAAATAGTGGCAAAAGATTATCCTACTTGCTTTGAAGAACCGAACTTCGACGTGCAAGTAATCCATCGACCGCACTACTCCAAATCCTTGTTGATCCTCCACACCACGACCACCACAAGAGGCACGGGCTACTGCTGCTGGTTGGGAAGGAAAGGGAGAGGATGAAATGGGAGAGGAGAATTTTCCAAAGAGGAGGCTTAAGGGCTGCCGGTCCAAAGGATTTACCGGCTCCTCCCATGAGATCTTTAAATAGGTAAGGCCTCTCGATCTCCACCACTCATCATCCCATCATCTAATGGCCATAAGTTGACCACCAAAGGAGGGAGTGAGGCAATTAGGGACGTGATCCCATCATCCCAATCAGTTACACTCTATAGTTGGTAAGTATCTAAACCGAATCAATTTGGTTAGAGGTGAAACAAGCCCAAAATTCAAAATCTTTCCCAAAATATTCCAAGACAAAAGGGCGTCCTCCATGAATATGGAAAGGCCCCTGATTCCTTCTTAATCATGCCAATAAATTCTCCCTTAATTAAGCCCAATTAATTGAAATTAAATCCCCATTTAAATAGATTGCTAATTAGCTATCAATTAGGGTTTTCAAATTTGAAATACTTACCAAGATTTAAATCCGTTGATTATGACTAATTAGGTAAGACACGTCCTCCAAAGATCCCCCAAAATCAGCCCAAGAGGTTCCCCAATGGATTTGCCTCGAAAATCGTGAAATTAATGGTGATCGATCGGTCCGTATACGCGATCGATCGTCTGGCGATTGATGCAATACAAAAGCGATCGATCGGTCTGACGAAAAAAATTTAAAATTCAATTTTAACGAGTTTTCTAGAACTCAACATTACTCCCTTTGAGCAATAAAATTCCACTTTATTATTATAAAATTTACGGTCATTACATTATCTCATATAACCTAGTTTTGGCACCTAATTTTTCCATTTTGCCCTCCTCAACCCTAACCCTAAAATGCCTTCTCACATTTTCCATATTACCTAGTTTTTAGTTTTACACTTCTCCCAATCATATATCCTTCAATTCTGATGCGTTTAAGCCCATTTTTTCTTCCTTATTTTAAATTCTCTTTCTCATCATCATAATATCCTAATGACCTTGATATCATATCGAAAAAAATACTACAAAATCCAATATAAAAATAAGGAAACACCCAAAAGTTGGGGGGCGACCAAAAGACAGACTTCGTGTTCGACACATGCTCTGGGTAGGTTCTCTCTTACCGAGGTTTTTCCAAGCCAATGAGCCCGGATTGCCATAGTACCTGGTTTTTCCGGACTCATCTGCTATAACCTAATTTTGGCACCTGATTTCCCCATTTTGCCCTCCTCAACCCTAACCCTAAAACACCTTCTCACGTTTTTAATATTTCTTGGTTTTGAGTTTTATATTTCCCCGAAATCATATCTCCTTCATTTCTGATCCGTTTAAGCTCATTTTCTTTTGTTCTTCCTTATTTTTTATTTTTTTTCTCATCATCATGATATCCTAATGACCTTGATATCATATCAAAAAAATACCACAAAATCCACAATAAAAAGCATGCGGTGGCTCAACATCTTTATAATATCATTATGATAAGAAAGAACACTAAAAATAAAGAAGAACAAAAATTTTTTTGGCAAAAACGAATCAGAAATGAAGGAGATATGAGTTGTTAAAATTTGACCTATTTTAATGGGCGATTACACGAATATTGTGTGTTGGATTATATGATAGACCAGAGCAGTGTCTATCTTGTAATCAATTACATGCGATAGCTTTTAGTGGGACAAACTTCAATGATGAATATTTCGCTCATTTCTGATCCATTTTCACTAATTCTTTTTCATTCTTCTTTATTTTTAGTGCTCTTTTTTATCATGATGATATCATAAAGATGTTGAGCCACCACATGCTTTTATTGTAAATTTTTTGGTATTTTTTTATATAATATCAAGGCTATTAGGATATCATGATGATCAGAAAGAGTATTAAAAATAAGGAAAGAAAAAAAATTTAGCGAAAATAGATCAAAAATAAATGAGATATGAATCGTTAAAATTTATCTCATTTTAATGGGCGATTACACGATACAATGTGCTATCGTGTAATCAATTACACGATAAAACGATAGCTCAATGCTATCGTGCTGTCTATCGTGTAATCGATTACGCGCGATAGTTTTTAATTGGACAAACTTCAATGATACATATCTCACTTATTTTTTATTTGTTTTGTCTTTTTTTCATTCTTACTTATTTTTAATATTTTTTCTTATCATGATGATATCATAAAGTTGTTGAGTCACCGCATGTTTTTTATCGTAGATTTTGTAGTATTTTCTTGATATGATATCAAGTTTATTAGGATATCATTATGATGAGAAAGAATATTAAAAATAAAGAAGAACAAAAAAATAAGCGAAAACGGAGTAAAAATGAAGGAGATATGATTAGGTGAAGTGTAAAACTCTAAAGGAAACATGAGAAAGTGTTTTAGGGTTAGGGTTGAGGAGGGCAAAATGAAAAAATCAGGTGCCGAAACTAGGTTATATGAGATGAGCCCAAAAAAACCAAGTAATATGGCAATCCGAGCTCATTGGCCAAGTAATATGGAAAAACCTCTCTCTTACCTATTGATGAAGAGGGGCTCTAAGCGATCACCAACAAAGACATGTCCAAGAGAAAGACCCAGGGATTATCGAACGTAAAACTGTGCACGAGCCTATGCCAACTGGGTTATAAGCTTTTTGTTGAATGAGGGGTATCGCTTCTGGCTTGGCCTTCAAAGATGTAGTTTGAATTTGGCTAAATGTAGTTTGAAACTGGCTGGATTGGCATGATTTTCGTAAACAGGCCCTTGAAGTCAGAATGTAGCCTAAGCATGAGATATAAGAAGCACAAAAGTTGGGGCCAACCTCCTTACAGACTAAACACCAATACTCCGGCGGCCCACACACCCAACCAAAAGCTGGGTCTTCATGCACTGGCTATTCCCAGGATTTCACTTGCAGTTGACCGTTGACACACAGAAAAAAATTACAACATCATGTGGGCCATACGAAAATTACAAAGCAAGTAGAATGAGTAAACATTCATATCCATGAAACAATGCTGCAAGTCATTAGATATAATAAACGTTAAAAATAAGAGAGCTTATTGGAAAACCTAATATTCATTCCCATGAGTAATATAGATATCCCAATCAAACATAACCAGTACTACCCACAGCATTGCACACTGAGAAGTTAGAACTAATCTGCTATCTATTAATCATCCTAATCCTAATTCTAATGTTTAAATCCTTCAAAAGAAAGAGACCTATTGGAACTATAGCATCGGATCACTCCGATTCGAATGCCCATGCATACTTCTTCCTATATTTCTCCTCTTCCTCAGGCTCAAAGTCGTTCTTGATGTTAAAGATCTTCCGAATTTCCTCGGGCATTTTCCCCTTCATCATGTCTGCAGCCTTGTCAGCCACCAATTCAAGAAGGCCCTTGATATCCAGATAGTTGGCCGCCATGAAGAGATTGTAAAGGCTATCCTGATCAACATCTACGAAGCTCTTGTCCCATTCAGCAAGTGCTTTCTTCTCTTCCTCATCGCTCCCTTTGACTGAGCAATGCTTGTTGCAATACTCCACCACCATGGCCAAGGTGCAACCCTTCACCTCCGGCAAGGGCAAATCTCCGAATTCATCAAGGTC
This sequence comes from Houttuynia cordata, assembly GCA_039654745.1. Lineage (NCBI taxonomy): Eukaryota > Viridiplantae > Streptophyta > Magnoliopsida > Piperales > Saururaceae > Houttuynia > Houttuynia cordata. Next base: position 8,024,660 of record CM077504.1, read on the forward strand.
TTCCATCATGTGGCTCAACGTCATTGACAGTTCCGCCGCCGCCTTCTCGACTTCAAACCTTTCCTTGTCACTGGACACGAGAACCACCTTCTCCATGGCCGCAAGCAAAAAACTCAAACAACAAAAATACAATGCTTCTTCTCATGCTACGTAGCCTTGTTCTTATTTATACTGATAATTAACCGACTTGGAGCCCTGTTCTTATTCAAACTAGGAAAAGGGCAAGTGCAAGAATTGGCTAAGAAGAAACATGGAAAAGGGCAAGTGCCCAAAATCGATTCAAACTAGGAAAAGCCTAATTTAGGCAAGAATTGGCTCTTAAACAGACTGAAAATTGGATTCATCATATGGGTTTCCTTATAGAGAGAGGACTGTTTGTACGGGTCACTCTAAAGTCTAATCCTTGTATTTGGAGATAATAAATTTGCGTAATCTTTGTGTAATACCATCAAATATTTTTTTATTGAGTGTGGCCTAATTATTCTTATATTGATTACTCATGAGATTATGTTCAGTGTAACTAATGTGGTTTTTTTATACAAGTAACTAAGATGATTTTAGCTTTTCACATGTCTAATCAGATTTTTTGTACGATGAGATCAATGCCCAAGATTTAGTCTCGTTCACAACATCTCTAATTATCCATATTGATCATAACGTATTTTAGTTCTTCACCTATGTTTCAGTACACGTCATGCTGCATAGCAAGCCGTCAGATCAAGATCCGACCGCTGATTGTGCAATCAAAATCGTGTGTCAAGGTGTGGATAGGATTTCATATTTTTTGTGTATAAAATACTACATCCGATCAGTGGTCCTTTCTCTCTTATGTCCTGAGGAGTGCTGTGTACATTGTACATACTACAGTGATGATACTACACACCCAGATTTAGTCCCCTTGGTCACACCTTCGTTGGTTAGGCCCTCTCCCTCCTATAGGATCCCTCTCAAGGTGCGGCACATTAAAGTAGGCATACAAAAGATATGCATTCCCGTATGTGGGTTTCACCCATCACTTCGAAATTTGTATAGGATCAAAGCTTCGTCCCAACAAATTCTTATTGAATCCCTCGATGAGGGTTCATCTTTCTTTCTCAATTACAGAGGCCTCATCTCTTATTCACTCTTTGGACACTAAGTGCATTTCCTACCATAGTAGATAGATTCATTATATCCTAACCCAAATACATTCCTACTACATGAGATTAAGAGTTGGCTAGATGTTAGCAGGGGTTCCCATCATTACACTATATTTCCAGCAATTGTTTATCTCATTTAGGACTCCTTACACGAACTTTTCACCTTAATACTATACTATAGCCCAATGATATAAACAAAAAACCAGTTGTCCAATCAGAGATTCTATACACTCCCCCATTGTATTGGACAGAGTTAGCCATGCCGTGCTAGCGTTAGGAGCAAGGTATATACTAAAAAAAACTGTATAAAGCTGGGCCAGGGCCCCACACAGTCCCCATGTAGTTCTGTGTCTGATCATGTGAAAAGGGAAATGGAGACCATTGGGAGGAGGATCCAACGACAATGACATAGGCTAATGGGTATTGGTCATGGCCAGTTGGCTCTTAAGAAACTGAAACCGAGGGGAGGACAACCATGGGTAGAGTTGATATTGGGCCGGACTTGATTAGGACCCTAACCCTAGCCAAAAAGATTTTTTCATGCCCTAGACTCATATTGGCCTTCAGTGGGTCGGAATGAGGTCGGTCCTAGCCTGGCCCTAAGCAAACATTGTTGCCGGCGGTAGCGGGAAACTGGTTCAGGACTATGAAACATATGTTCACCATGGTTAGAAGGGGTTCGGAGAGTGTGTCTCTGATCAATGGGCCAACCACTGGTAAAATTTCACAAAGGCCTCAAAATTTCTGGCCATTGTATACGATGAGAACAATTTCCAAGATTTAGCCCCCTTTCACAACATTAATAGTTCATATCGATTATGGATTTAGTGTTTCACCTATGTTATAGAGGAAGCGCATAGTCAATACACGTGACAGTGCATAGCAAGCCATCAGATCTTCATCCGATTGCCGGTTGTGCAGTCACACTTCAGCGTAACAAGGTCTGTGGGAGGCGCATACTAATGGGGCTCTGTGTTATAAGATTTAATTTGTTTAGATGCAAGATTAATGGGGAATCCTGCATTCATTGGATTGACAATCTTACATTCCTGTTTGGATTGAAAAAAAGAGGGGGAAAAATAAACAGGTGAATTGTCTGTCAAATCACTGCAACCCAGCTTTGTAACAGTGCATGAGTTCTTTATCGTGAAAATCTCAAGAACAAAAAAAAAAAAACAAATTGTGCATTGCAACATGGATATTATTCACGAGACAGGCCATTATGTAGGCTTTCGTTTGAATGGTGTAAAAACCTGTTAGTCCGAGCACAAGCATAGACTAACTTGGCTTTTTTCTATATTAGGCCTTTACTTCTTTGTTTGTTGCACTCTTCCTATATGTTTCACATTACCTTTTTTTTCTCTAGGTCCGTGCTTTATACCGATTTTTTTTTCCATGAATCAATTGTTCATGCGAGGCCTATCTGACAATCAATCTGTCAACATATGTAAATAAAATAGGAATATTTTTTAAGAAGAACGTAAATGAAGATTTAGGTCGATCTGATGTTTCAAATTCATACGAGTCATTTTTTTCCTTTGGCAATGCATATATTTGAAACATTTGAATCAGAAATTTATGGAATGAATCTTGTTTGTCAAACAATTGTAGTTTGGGCTTGATGAGAGTGTAACAAAGCATGCCATTTATTATTAAAAAAAAGCATGCTAATTGAACTTTGAACACCCAAGTTCATTTGGTTTGCCATGAATGCTGTGCTCAGATGCACAATGGTTTGATTATTGTTGAACTTACATGCTATTTCCATACGATTTAATGATTAATTTCTGAAAGTTGAGGTTCTGCTTGTCAAGCATAGTGGACAAAGTGTGTTATGTGGGATTTGCTCAGAACTTTTAAGACCGCTTTGCCAAGCATTCGGGCGTGTTTGGACAGCTAAAAACAGATCTTTTTTTTAGATAAAGGCAAAACAAAAACTTGACAAATTCATAGACAAGAAGAAAATGGACAATAGAATTTCATTTACCCGATCTAAATCGGGACACTTATTCAGATCATTACTGGAACAGCTTCGACTGACCTAAAATTTAGGGCTTTTCAAACCCACTGGAATTCAATAACAAGTGAGTTTATCAGGGTGTCAACAAGGAGAATGGGCGATAAGCATCCGGGTGTCAATAAGCAGCTTTCCACAAATGAGTGCATCCAAACAAGAAATTGACAGATCCAGATAACGATCTGAAGGCAATCCACCCATGCATGGGCCCTGACATCAGTTGCCAAACAGTGCCAGCATTTTTCTTTCCTTGTTTCAGGCATACATCAAATGAATGATCCTCCTATCCACCACGCCATCGAGAGGATTGGCCCATCATTTTCCAATTAATCTATAATTTTTAAAGCCATGAAGTTGGTTGAGCTAGAAGATACACATTCACGCGATTTCATGGTCTGATACAATACAATTGTGATATATACCGCCTTGGTGAATGCCACAACTCGCTCAAACAAGACATAAACCGCATCTGAGTGGATCCACACACAGTTTAGCATCCAGTCCAGTTTCCAAAACAGTCATCCTACTGAAGACCCTGAACAAACCAATCACTTCAATTAGAAAAAGAATTATGCATTCTTATGCTGTTCATTAACAATCAATTTGTTTACTCAAATCCGCATGTCACCTGTAAATGAAACTGGCTGGCTGCATGTCACAAAAGGTAACACAAAAAACCAAGGTTTTAAAATTTGAACCGGTCATCGACCTGAAATTCTTGCGGAGTAGGTCCAACCAGGTTCAACCGGGGGTCAACCCGGGTTGACCCCGTTGCTGACATCATCAATATAAAAAATGGGGAAAAAACTCCTTCCCAAAATTTTATATGATATAAAAACTTTGCATAATCTAATATTCCATGTGTAGCAATTTAATGAACAAAACAGCCGGGCCGGTCCGCTATTTAAAACACTGCAAAAAACTGGTGACATCTCACTTATTTGTTGTATTCTATTAAGAACATGCGCAACCAAATGAAAGTATAAAAATGTCACTTGGTGTCGTACATTGTTCTAACCCGAATCTGTAGTTTCCGTATTCAGAACAAGCAGCTCTGGGGCTAATTTATGGACAAGATGGCCAACATTAATTTTTCAAGTCTTGGGCTTCTTTGAAGGACCTAGATTGCTTGGCACAGGCTTGCGCTTGATGCCCAAAAAATGCTCAACCTGAGAAGAGAAACAGACAGTCAATAAGAATACATCATTTAACACAGCTTGGAATAATCAATACATTTCGGTGCATAAATAGTTCTACATTAAGAAATACATGTGTTCGACATATGACACACAGAATAACCTTCCCTTCAAAATCCACATTTTTGAGATCACCATACCATAAACCATTTAGTGAAATTGGAAAAAACACTTAAAGAGAAAGTTACCCTCAGTAAATCAGTCTTTCTACAATCCTACTCCATAATCCTCACTTACGTTAGCCTGTAGTCCAGAAAGAAGGAAGGAAACCAAATTCCACTTATCTGGGCATTCAATATCCACACGAGTCTACAAGGACAATTCACTGTTCATCAGAGGCAAGTTTAATATACTGTTCTGAGCTGTTGTTATACACACCATATTAAACTTGTATAAGTTATGTAAACATGTGTAGCAACACACTTAAGAACCACCAATACAAATCAGACGGAAGCTTCCATTTGCCAATCATGTCTAAAACTGTAATATTATGACTCCAATTCCATTCCTACAAAACTCCAACTCATCGCAATGTATAATAATGTGAGGGAAAGTTTTCTTTTCCCCATCCATTTTCTTTTCATAACTCGTAAGGAAATTGGTTCATCAAAATTGGCACCAGGTTTGGTTTCAAAAGTCAGAGTTCTGGATCAATCGATCAAAATCAAAAGAGCTGTAGAGAAGCCAAACATGAAGCTTCTAAGTAAGTTTCCCCATATACAGCAAATATATTCATTCAGGGGCTGTGTGCATGTATTGATGTGTGTGAAAGAGCAGTTGAGAGGGAGAAGAAGAGGGAAATGGGGAAGAGAACCTTTTTGTCGCCAAGCATGGGTGTCAAGCTTCCCGGCTGATCTTTCTCGACAGTACCAAAGCCACCTCGAGGATCACTGCTTTGCCTGAAAATTGCAAGGGACACAAATTAAACTTTGGGCATATGGCAATATGATAGCATAGAAAAAGACGAATTTTCGAAATACAGCAACTTTACCCTGATTTGACATGTCCGCTGAGCACAAGATAAGGAGATTGCATCTGCACCTGGGCTTCACGCATTTTTTCCATTGACAGCAATGGAGTATCTGAGGCCTTCATCTGCTTCAACTTAAGTTCTTCGTGGTATTGTTTCATGCGCTTCTCTAGTTTCATTTTGCCGGGCCCCTTACCATGGAATTTATGAGATATCACCCTGAATGCCTCCTTTGGTGTCATCTGAACGCGCATCAAACAATTTATTAAATACAATTGCCAACTACAAAAAGATCTGATACCTTACTCAAGTCTATAAAACTTGGACAAACAAAAACCCATTTATAGTCCATCTCGCACATTAAACAAGTGGCAACGATGAGACATCATTGCTGACAAATTAGTCATATCAAAGAAATGGCACATAATGTCAAAAAAGCTTGTGAGAATATATGATGACTATTCATATTCTACATATGGATAACAGATTTTATTAACATGATATGCTATTGAATTGATGGGTCCAACTGATATGGAATACTACAATGCATCAATGTTTTGCAGAAAAGAATCACTCACAATGCGACCAAATTCATCTGTCCTCTCAATGCGTATCTCCTTTTGCCCCTTGTTATCAGTGACGCCAACAAGTTTGCTTTTCTTTTTGTCCATATTTCTTCCTCCCCAATCTACGGTCTCCTTCAGTGTTCCTCGATCTTTAAGCAACTGAAGAACACCAGATAGTCCCTTTCCAACAACAGGCTCCTGGATTGTGCTATCTGGAACTTCATCCACCTCTTCTTTAATTGACAATTCCTCTCTACCACTTTCTTTCACCTCCATCCAACCACCTGCTTTCACTTCTGCCACCTCCTCAACAGCTTCAGAAGCCACTTCCTCATCCAAAAAGACATTATCTTCAGGCTCAGGCTCAACAATTTCTGTAGCAAAATCATCAATATCAGACAAAACCAAAAAAGTAAATCTAGAAAAGCATAAAAAAGCAATAAATGATAGAATACCCTCATTAAGCTGGAGTTTCCACACAAACTCGTTCATCTCAGTAAAAACAACCTTCTTTTCGCCTCTATCTTCCCTTTTCTGATCATCTGCTAATTGGTTATCTGAGGTAGCAAGGGCAGCAACAGCCTGAGGACCAGAAGCTACAGTTGCCTCTTGCTTTTTAAGAGCCAACTTTCTTGCTTCTTCAATAGACTTGTATAAATCATCATCTTCCCCCAAAACAGGGTATTCGTCTTCCTCCGATTTGATAGTAACAGTTTGCTCCATCCAAAGAGCTCTAGAAGCTTCTTCGGCTTTGGCAATAGCTAATAGGTAAGCATTGCTCCGCATTTCAGCCTCTGCTCTCTCCTTTTCCTCTTTGGCAGACTGTCTCTTTGCTTCATCTCTTGTACCATGGTCAGTAGCACCCAAGCCAGTTGAGATCGCTTCAGCCTCTAAGGCATCTAAATCAAACTTATTCTTCTTCCTCAAAGATTTTTTCTTCTTGGGTTTCTTAAACTGCAGCATTTCTTCGTGAGTATAGAAATCAGAAGAAAATTTCCCAGATGTAGTGAGGTCTTCAGCCTGAAAACTTGTTGCAGAACCTTGGAGCCTTTTACGGAGCTAGCAATAAAGCAAAGTCTCTTTGTCAAGATCAAGAATGAGTATTAGATTTTATTCAAAATCTTTTATGCTGCAAAACCACTGATTAAAAAGGGCAGCAAAGAAACTGTGCATACCTCCTCAAGTTTCTTCTCGGCCTCCACAGTGAAGCGTCCACTTCCATCCAATGTCACCCCCTATTAAAAACACAAGAATTAAGAGTGACCACCATATGACATGAAACACAACACCTACTGTGACAGAAGATTTATTACCTCATTTCGAACAAGATCATCATATTTAGGAAGAATTGTCCTTTGAGAACTAGGATCATCATTAAACCTGTAAATTCATTAACAAAAAAGATTATAGACAGCTGTAACAGAATACCTACTGACGATGGTTAAACACCTTACTTGTCATCATAAACACCAGTTTTCTTCTTTGCAGCCTTGTAAGCATCATCTCTCTGCTTCTGCTCCCCAATCTCTACATTTTCAAGCATATCCACCTCTGGAAGACACACCCCTTGTCAGTTTCCAAACAGACAAAGATCTCAACACTGCTTACAGAATTTAAATTACCTTCATTTATGTCACCGTCAGCCAATATGTTCTGATCTTTAAGTGTCAAAACAACAGCTCCACCTTCAGCTACTCTGTCGAGCCCATGAAGAATTTTCACTCCAGCTAGGTCCTCTGATACAGATATGAAATACTACCATGTCAGCTAGAAATAGTACCTCTTATTCTTTTCCAACACTAAGTCCTTATACTTATCCAACCTAAAAGTGCGAAAAATCCACGTGTTTTATTCGTCCGTCTAAGTAGTCGTGTGCATTCTTGTATCTAACGCTAACCCAAAATCCTAGAAACTAGTTATTTCATTCGTCTGTCTAATCAGTTCATTTTGGTTTTCTAATGAGGACAGGTAATTTTGGATGTTTAGGGAGTATTTTTTATATTTGATGTAATTCCACAATAACCCCAAATCAACACTCACCTTAAGTCCAATAAACACAATAGGCACCTGGGGTGGGCGAGATAGCTGTTAGATTCAGGATCCCACAGCTCTCCCCCACATGACCTGCGAAAGACAGCCTTGTATTATTCCCCAAAGAGGCACTTGAGGTACCTCCACCAAACTAATTATTTTCTTCCCCACACATTTTGAGTAGAATTCTGCCGGAACATGCCAGATAAAATGGCTAAGCTACCGACAAGGATCCCATCATTCTTTCAGGAAAAGAAAAACTAAATATAGGAACAAGGTGACATTTGCATTCTCTCCATTATGTTCTCTTTTCATTGTGTTAATTTGACAAAAGCACTAGAAAAGAATTTCTTGTAACATAAATTAATTTACTTCCTAAGGTAATATAAGTGTGATTTATACAATATACTCCTCCCTCTTCCCATATTAAGTGTTCAATTTCAAAAAGAAATGGTCCCCCCTTTAAATGTAGTATTTGAATTTAAAAGGTCATCACATGCCGCCTTCTGCAAAGGATACTGGTTCCTCCTCAAAATGGCAGAAGTCACAGCCACATGTATGTTTCACCTCTGCGGCCACAAAGCCACAGAATTTTGATGTCGAGTCATAAGACTCATAACCAAATATCTTAAATATGAGCTTCTTTCAAATGGACACTTAATACTGGATGGAGGGAGTGCACGCCAGATATATCAAACTTGCATGAAAAATCAAAATAAGAAACAAAAATAACTTCTAGGAACTCTTAAATAAACAAATCTGATCAAGTGAATCCCTTTACACATCAGCAAAAGTCCTGTGTGAAAAAATATGATCCAGTTCAAAAACGTGGTTTCATCATACCCAAAAAGTCAAAAACCAGATTATTTTCGACATTTATTTTGAAGCAGTGTGTCATGCTCCCATGTAAAAGCAGACTGGTTTTCATTGTTACCAGCTTTGTGATGGAAGATGGCTATATTAATATTTCATGTGCAACTGTCATGTCATGAAGCAATTCCACATATTTGGAAAGGTGTACGATGAATATGATGACCATGAATCTTCTTATCATCGTCCCTTCTCTAGAGGGTTGCGTCAGGAAGGGCATCCGGCATAAAAACTTGCCACTATGTTTCTTTGTATGGATTTTGTACCATTTTGATTCCGATAAGAGTCAAACGCGGTATATAATCCATACCCCAACCCCAGATAGCTGGGATAAGGCGTATGATGATGATGATGATGATGATTTATTTTGAAGCAGTAAATTTAAAGATAGATAAAAAATTATAGAAAATGGTTTATGAACATTACTTGAAGAATGCACAGGAGCCCTTTCATTTTCACTATCTTCTTCGTCGATATTATCCTGTCAAAAGAGTACGTATAAAATATTTCAAAAAGAAACAAGATGAACAGTAGAAAGTGCATGCATACCAAGTACAATTCAAACAGAAAAGGTTAAGATGATAACCTGCTCCTCAAAAACTTTTGCCAGCTGCTGCGCTTTCTGCCTTTCAACTTGAAGTTTTTTCTCTTCCAGCCTCCTGCTCTTAGTAACCCATGCCAGAACGTCTGAAGCACCTTCGGCATCTTTATTCATTCTTTCTTCTTTCATTCTGCACTATAAGAACTTAAGTCAAACACGGTATTAATTACACCTGGGAAAAGCACAAGTAACAGCATCTCCAAGTAATTCTTTAAAAGCATGTTGGCCTTCGGGGCCTTTTCTTGTAAAAAACCTTTAAAAGCAAGTACAATACCGAAACAAAATCAGACAATATCCCAAGAAGCCAACATAATTACCTTATTCCGGATTTTATAAGAATCTTACCCCAAATATAACTATTTACCGAGAACACAAAATAAATGGTAAGTTACACCCAATAATTTATCCAATATCTCCTTTACAAAAGATGAATCACCCGAATCTATCATAACAAGAACAATAAAGGCATTCGAGGTAGCAGTAAGAAATTTTCTTTTAAACAACTATTGGCAGCCCAAACTTTTCTTGGGGATAATTAACCCAAACTTGAAACCCAACATTATTAAACGTAATTAAATGACCGTCATGGATACAAATTTATGTAGAACCAATATAAAGAAAGGTAACCAATAACATGGACTCACCAACTAGTAGTAGGTGCATTCCCCTTTTTTCTGTGTCCAAAAAAAGTGGGCACAGGTCGGCTTATTTCTCAACCACAGAGGCCTTTTTCCCATTTGGGAATTCACTGTAGCTTAAAAAATAAATTCTCCACATTGTTTCCTACCTTTTTCGGACAGAGGCAGAATATTACCTACCTGGCATAAATTAGAGGTATATTGCAATGAAGAACTAACAACACAAACAGGGCAAAGCTAAGTTGATAAAATTTCATAAAACTTGATAAACAAAAATTCGCAGACCAGAAAACAATAAAATTATTCATCCATAACGTCCGAAGAATCTCTAAGTGAATTAGCATCTCTGGTGTCTTTTGATTTTCTTTTGAAAGCTATACAGACAACAGTTTCATATGAAACCAGTTATATACATATCAAGTCAATGACATGCAGATCCTCATCAGATGACAGATATCCACATCACTTTCCAGCAACATTGACTAAACTGTCTTGTGAGTTTGTTACCTAGTTCATCTACTAGGTTTCAAATGAGCCATCAGCTCATTTGCCAAATATTGGAATCCATTCAATAACGAGGTCCTGCAAATACAAGACGATAGAACCAGATGAAAAGACTGAAAATTCCGACAGTAGGAAGTGCAAAAGTGCAGAGTAGTGTACAAAAGAAACCACAGTAAAAGAAGAAGTATTTCTTTCCAGTCCGCGGATTTGCATGATAACCACATTTGCATTAAGAGTCAAAGGACTTAATGACACCTAACAAATAAATGTTCTAAGGGAATAAATTCTTTCCTTTAAAAAAAATAACTCATTTTGGTTTCTTTGACTTGTTTAGTCATTGAATACCTGAGATAAGAAACCATGACGCAAATAATCTTAAAGCTCCTGCTTTGTCTTACCAAAATCTGCCTCACATGTGGCAACCCAAAAAAACTTAAGCTATAATATACCAGCAGAGAAGGAAACTTACAAAAAACAAAAATTAAAGTCAAGCCATTTGTTACATACACAAAGCAAAAATGTGCATGGAGTAAGAAAGCCAACAAACAAGCCAAAAAGTAACAAATAATAAAATAGAAGGCACCAGATGGTTAGTTTTGTTTAACACCAGTTAATTGGTTCAGACCCACATCCCAAAAAGTCAATACAATCATACCCAAAATAATGTTGTTCTACCGAACTAATGGATGTACAAAGCAAAGTCTTTCCCAATTCCTGTTGCTCTACTAAGCTTTCCTTCCATTATCACCAAAAAACACTTCACTCATTTTTCAAAATTAATAAAGAAACTTTCAACTATATATATGCATATAGCTATATGCACCAAGGTGCATTGCTAGCCAGTAGCCATCGGATTTCAATCTGTTGGCACATGTTATTTTGGAGAGCAGGCAGGAGAATAAATAACCCCTGGTGCATTTAAACACGGTTCATGTATTTTTTTCAAACCTTTTTAACTATGTATACTATGACCTCAATTAACAAGTGAAATCATCCAAACCAATATATATTTCTACGCACAAGTAAATGCTACATAAAGTAAACGTAAGATCATGTTATAATAGTCCACAATGAGTTATAAATCAAGTCCAAATAAATAATAAATTGCAGATGCTAAGAAAACGTAATCTAAGAATAATTTATGGAATAAATTCTCAGGAGATGTGATGAAATAAAAATTCTCATTATGCTTTAGCAAGTACAAAAGCAATAGTAGAAACTAATGGTGCAAAAGTCAAAGGAAATTGCATAATTCAAAAGCATCAACTTACTTCATTATGCGCTCTTCAATCTCCTTTGTTGACGTTGGCTGCCCACTTGATCCATCAACGTTTCTGTCACTACGCTTTTCCCTAACCATACTATAACTAACATCATTTCCTCGGTCAGCATAATTATCCGCTATATTTCCTTTAAGCTTCTCATCAAATTCTCTTTCACTAACTCCAATAGTTTCCTTATTCAAAACCTGATCCGAGTTTCCTCCCTCGAGTCTATCCTTTCCTCTTTCTCTAGCTCTCTCTTTATCTCTGTCCTTGTCCCTGGGTTTCTCTCTATCCTTCTCCCGTGCCAATTTATCTCGTTCATACTCTTTCTCCCTCTCCCTATCTTGTTCATGATCTTTAGCTCTCGCTTTTCCCTTTTCCCTGTCCTTGCCCTTGTCCCGGCCCCTTTCTCTTTCTCTGTCCTTTTCTCTATCCTTCTCTCTCTCTAGATCCTTCTCTCTCGCTCTTTCTTTCTCCCTTTCCCGATCCTGCAGTTTACTTCTTTCAAATTCCCTGTTTCTATCCCTTTCACGACCCTTCTCTCTCTCCCTTCCTCGGTCTCTTCCCCTCTTATGCTCTTTATCAATCTCTCTATCCCTTTCTCGTTCTCTCTCCCTATATTTATCGTGATCATAATCTTTCTCTTGTCTTTTTTCTTTTTCAATTTCCTTTTCACGCTCCTTATTACCATGTTCCTCCCTCTTTTCCCTCCGTCTGTCTCGACTCGAAACTCTCGCTTTTTCCTTCGGTTCATGGTAATTTAAATCTTCATTCCTGTCCCTCATTTCTCTGTGTGTCACAGATCTTTCTCTACCATTACTATCATGTTCCATTTCCACTCTTCTTTCCTTCTTTCCCTCCTTGATCCTATGCTTTTCTGAATCACTTGCCTTTTCTCTGTACTTAGCGTGTGAACCGCTTCCACTGTCCTGCTTACCATCACGAAAAAACTCTGCATCTGCTTCATTTTCCTTCAAGTGATCCATCTCGTCTTCTCTGTACATTCTACCCATTATGGCCTTCTCAGCCTCAATATCTGCTCCCTCTTCCACTTCCATCCTCGAATCTTCAGTCTCCACACCCATTCAGCACTTTACCTAAAGAACAAAAGATTGCAAAGTTAGGCAGAGCAAAGCCACTGAAGATAATTGTAAACGAACCTAAAACAAATAAATAAATCTGTCTGTGAGAACAAGCCGGGTATCACAGAGATCAAACAATAAAATTAAGAAAAAAGAAAACCAAAAGAAGCACCAGCCGTCCTAAAATTGTAGAAGGAATGACTAGAAATGATTATATAAGAAGGATAAATTTTTAGAATACTATAATTACCAATGGTATGATTAAAACAAAAAACAAAAAGAGACAAAGATATGAAACAAAAATCAACCTTACCAATGAGCTGAAGGGGGAAAAATCTAAGCACAAGAAGATAAGAAAATGAAGGAACCAATCTACTCAAGTAGCCCAGACAAGCATTACTCTGAAGACACTGGTTTTATTGTCACAGTTCAAAAATTAACGTTGACCTCTCTCAACAAAGTCGGAATTCGGTTTCAATTAGGACAATTCGGTTAAATTTACCCAAAAAATGGGCAACATTTCGGCACAGAGAAAGATGGCAAAGATGTAATGACAAATATATCATATAACTAGAAACCCAAATAGAAAATTTAAAAATATATCCATTCCAATGCTTGAACGCAGTGATCCTGAACGGAAGTTTTAGTATATTAAAGTGGAAAAGCTACTAAGCTAAGGATATCATGTTTTGCCTCTGAAACAAATCAATTTAAACAATTTTCTCAGCAAGAGTTCTTACAGTTTAATAGATCTTAAACTCCGGAAGAACTGTTAAGGAATACAAAACAGAAGAAAATGTGCTTTAAGTGTTACAATACAGCCTCAGGGAAGGATAAAGACCTTCTAAGCAAATCTGAAGGACAAAGACACTTCTTTCCAAGCAAATTAACAACTCAATTGCCATCTATTTTCTAAGTGAAGGGGCTGCCTGAATTTTTGCTCGTTGTTGTCATTAACCCACCACAGAAGAACTCTGGAAAAGAAAGCTCAACAAAAGCAAAGAACACAATGACAGAAATGATAGCCTACTTACTTTTTAGGACCCAGAACCTTAACTAACGAGGGCAGAGAACCCAATAGCCACTCAGACAAAAAGAGATAAAGAGAAAAAACAAAAGCCCAAACTACCTTTCCAATGAGCTGAAAGGTGGGAAATTCAAGCATAAGATATGAAATGAAGGAAACCTAACCAAGCAGCCAAAACGAACTTTAATTGGAATACACTGGTCTTATTGCCACCGTCCTGAATTACTGTTGACCTCTGTTACGAGATCCTAATCCAGGTTCGGTTTGGCAGGACGCGATTCGATTTCAGTTCGGACAATTTAGTTAAGTTTGGTAAAATTTCATTAAGAGTTTGACATATGTAAAGATGGATGTAATGAACAACACATCATATAATGAGAAACCCCTGCAGAAAATTTGGTTAGTACCTTCCAATGCTTGAAACATGATCATGGACATAAGTTTTGGTACATTACGGCGGGTAAGCTCCTACGCTAAGGATCTCATATTTTTCCTCCACAAAACACATCAATTCAAACATTTCTCAGCCAGAGGTTCTGTGGTCTAGTAGATCTTAAATTCAGGACGAACTGTTAAGGAATGCACGACAAAAGAAAACATGCTTAAGAAGTACTAGCACGCCTCAGGGAAGGATTGAGACCTTCTAAGTGGATCTGAAGGACAAAAGGCATTTCTTTCCGAGCAAATTAACACCTCCATTGCCATCTATTTTCTAAGAAAAGGGGCTGCCTGAATTTTTGCTCGATGTTGTCACTAACCCACCCTAAAAAAACTCTAGAAAGAAAATTCAACAAAAGCAAAGAACACAATGACAGAGAAATGAAAACCTAATAACTTCGTCAGACAAAAAGAGATAACGAGATCAAACAAAAACCAAACTACATGAAGAGCATGATTTTCCCATTTGGGAGGGCACTGTGGCTATCTACCTTTTTCGGACGGAGTATCGCATAAACAGCATGGTTTTCACAAAGGAAATGTCATACACATCAAATTACTAAACACCCACCCCCCCGTCCAATAAAGCTCATCTGGATTTGAAAAGTCTAAAAATCTGGCAAGCGGGAGAAAAACTCTGTTTTTTTCTTATACGCGCCTCGGAAGCCAACAAAATTAAACTCATTTTGTAATGCATACGAGCTTCATTGGACAGAATTTACACACTAAGAGTAAACCTGGAAACCACCAATTTTCACGAAAACAACAATTGGCATGCCAATTGTGCTAGAAAAGATGAAGCAATTACTAGAAAACATTTCGTAACAGAAATTGTTCATTTCACTCATTTCGTAACGCATACGAGCTTCATCAGACGATACACAATAAGAGTAAACCTGGAAACCACCAATTTTACTTGGAAACTAAAAACAAAGCACGAAAACAGAAACTGACATGTCAATTGTATAAGAGAATTGGTTATTGCAGAGTGTTTTATCATGTAGAGGAATCAAGAAAAGGAAGTGTGAAAATGAAGAGTCGTTTACCAAATTAGGAGAGAATTTGGCTTGTATGCGAAAGCTGCGTTGCCGGGAGGGGGGAAGAGGAGTGCCGGGAAGAGGCGATGGCCTAGTGGAGGAGAGCAGAGGGTGTGGAAGCCCTAGCTAGGGTCGGGCGTCGGGGTCGGAAGAGAGCGCGAGACAGGCGAGGGGGTTTATTAAACCGGCAAATGCTTCTGGTCCGGAAACATTTGTATTCACGATTTCGGATCGCAGTGTAATAGGGCTGTTCACGGACCGGATAAACCTCGGACAGAGGTTGCCCGTGTCCGTAAAAACCTATCCGTCAATGACGTTGGCCGTGTCCGGATGTCCGTCGGACACGGACGCGGACAAGCTTTTTTTGTTATACCCTCCCCCCTCTTTCCGCCGCCCTCGCTCGCTTCCTCCTCCCCCCCGCCCCTCCATCCTCCTCCGCGACCGCCCCCCCTCCTCCACCCCCGGCCGCGGTGCCGCCCCTCCTCCTCACTCCTCCCCCCGCGTCTCCATCCCGCCGCAGCGCCGCCCCTCCTCCTCCTCCGAGACCGCCCCCCTCCTCCCCCCCACCCAGTTTCCACGGTACAGTGGAGATGAGGATCCTGTTGAATGGCTTTACAAGGCCGATAAATTCTTCGTTTATCAAGGCACTTATTCTGATGAAGAACGTCTTCGTGTGGCTGCCTTTCACTTGGACGGAGACGCCTCAGTTTGGTTTCGGGCTTACGAGAAGGAGGTGCGCCGCCCCACGTGGATGACCTTCTCTGACGAATTGTGCGTCCAGTTTGGCCCAAATGAGTTTCAAGATTTTAATGAGATGCTATCAACCTTGCGCCAAACTACTACGGTACGGGCTTATTATTCTGAATTTATGAAAATTGCTAACCGCTTGCCCGACTGGCCGATGGCAGCCCTGGTTGGCACCTTCAAGCGCGGTTTGAAGCCTGAGATTGCTGATGAAATGAGGCATTTTTCGTGCCCCACTATGAGGGACGTGGTGCGTCATGCTCGCATAGAGGAGGAAAAACTGACTCGTCAGCGACGAGGGGGGCGTGGGGGGCCTAACTTGCGACCGTACAGCAACCCCATACCTGTCGTGACGCCAGCGCCTGGCCCAGGCTTTAGTCGGCCAGCTTTACCAGGTCCTACTACTCCTCCTGTCCGCCGTCTAACGCCGGCCCAGATGGAAGAATGGCGTGCCAAAGGACTTTGTTATAAGTGTGATGAGAAGTTTGTTCCCAGACATCGCTACTCCGTCAGGGGTAGCCTTCTCATCATCGAAGCCGAGGAAGAAGACATGACTGATACAGAAGAGGCGCCCGGCCTCTATGACCATGTGCAACCGGAGATCTCCGTCCATGCCTTCTCCGGCACGTTCACTCCCCGGACTATGCGAGTGCAGGGTCATCTGAAACGCCAGAATGTTGCAATCCTGATTGACAGTGGGTCGACTCATAATTTTATTAATGACAAGGTGGCCCAACGTCTAGGGTGCTATGTCTCTGATTCTAAGCCCTTTGACGTATTAATTGGGGACGGCAAGCATCTCCGTAGCATGGGGGTTTGCTCGCAAGTAACATTGGTCATCCAAGGGAATTCTTTTATTACTGATTTATTTTTATTACCCACGAAAGGGGCGGACGTAGTGCTCGGCGTCCAATGGCTGCAAGACCTGGGGGATGTGATATGGAACTTTCGGGATTTGACGATGGACTTTGAGGTGTCCGGCCAGCGTATCCGCCTGCATGGATCGCAACCGGGAACCTTGCACACTGCACAAGAGGTAGGCTCTTTCTTTCGGTTTCAACCTCAAGGTTTCTTTTTACAACAGCGTGCTATGGTCGATGTGCGCCAACCGGATCTACCAGCGGCCATGACCGATCTCCTTACTGAACATGCGGACCTCTTCCTCGAACCATCGGGTCTTCCGCCACCACGGACCCATGACCACTGCATTACTATCATGCCTGGGGCTCCACCGGCTAATGTTCGGCCTTATAGATATCCTCATGTGCAAAAGACGGAGATTGAGAAGCTGGTCCAGGAAATGTTACAGTCCGGCATTATTCGTCCTAGTACCAGTTCATACTCGTCCCCGGTACTATTGGTTCGGAAAAAGGATGGGTCTTGGCGTTTCTGTGTGGATTATCGGGCTCTTAATGCAATCACAGTCAAAGATAAGTATCCCATTCCGGTAATCGAGGAGCTATTAGATGAATTGGCAGGAGCAGCGGTGTTCAGTAAGCTCGACCTGCGTTCGGGATATCATCAGATTCGAATGCAGCCTTATGACATTCACAAAACGGCTTTCCGGACGCATGATGGCCATTATGAGTTTCTTGTCATGCCCTTTGGACTAACGAATGCCCCGGCGACCTTTCAAAGCCTTATGAATGATTTATTCCGGCCTTATCTCCACCGTTTTGTGCTCGTCTTCTTCGACGACATATTGATATACAGTTCATCATTAGCAGACCATCTCGACCACCTGAGGTCCGTATTCACTATTTTGCGTGCGCATTCTTTACTCTTAAAAAGATCGAAGTGTTCCTTTGGCAGCTCACAGGTCGAGTACTTGGGCCATATTATTTCACAAGCTGGAGTGGCTACTGACCCATCTAAGGTGGACGCTATGCTCTCTTGGCCGCGACCCACCTGTGTCAAATCTCTTCGTGGCTTCTTGGGCCTCACAGGTTATTACAGGCGGTTTATTTCAAAGTATGGGGTTATTGCTGGCCCACTTACATCTTTACTCAAAAAGGGAGCTTTTATGTGGTCGGACAAGGCCCAGTAGGCGTTCGATCTATTGAAACAGGCCATGGTCCAAGCCCCCGTTCTGACGCTCCCAGACTTCTCTTTGCCTTTTGTCATCGAGACAGATGCTTCTGATGTGGGTCTTGGGGCTGTCCTCCTTCAGAAAGAGCGGCCTATTGCCTTCTACAGTAAAGCATTATCTGGTCGATCTCTGACACTCTCGGCCTATGAAAAGGAAATGCTGGCTATTGTGCACGCTATCTCAAAGTGGAGACCCTACTTGCTTGGGCGACGATTCCTCATCCGGACTGATCACCAGCCTCTGAAGTACTTCTTGGACCAGCGGGTCTCTACTCCCTCTCAGCAGCGTTGGGTCAGCAAATTATTGGGTTATGACTATGAAGTTACATATAAGAAGGGGGTCGATAACACGGTCGCGGATGCTTTATCACGTCGACCGGCGGATGGAACCTTGTATGCATTCTCTATTCCTGGCTGTCCTTTGATTCCTGAAATCAAACGTGCCTATATTGATGACACGAGCACCAAGGACTTGATTGGTCGACTACAGGCCGATCCTCATGCTGAGCCTCCCTTCGTGTGGCGGGATAATCTTTTATTCTGGAAGGAGCGATTATGGGTGCCGGCCTCTTCGGATCTCCGACGCCGTGCGATTTCCCACTTTCATGATACTCCAGTTGCAGGGCATGAGGGCACGTTCCGCACTTTCAAACGAGTCAGTCAAAGTTTTTTGTGGGCCGGTCTCAGGAAGGACGTACATAACTATATTGCTGCCTGTGATATCTGCCAACGGGCCAAATCGGCATCCTCTTCTCCTGCGGGCCTTCTGCAGCCACTCCCTATTCCGGATAAGGTCTGGGAAGATATATCCATGGATTTTATTGAGGCCTTGCCTACAGCCAGTGGGAAGATGGTGATTATGGTGGTGGTTGACCGTCTTTCCAAGTATGCCCATTTCTGTGCTTTGAGTCATCCATATTCGGCCCGCACGGTTGCCGACACCTTTGTGCGAGATGTTGCCAAGCTCCATGGCATGCCGTGGACTATTGTCTCTGACCATGATCGGATCTTCATTTCTCAGTTTTGGCGCGAATTCTTTAAGTTACATGGGACAGAACAGCACATGAGTACAGCGTATCATCCGCAGACAGACGGCCAAATTGAAGTTGTGAACCGATGTCTTGAGCAATACTTACGTTGCTTTGTAGGGGATCAGCCCCGCCGCTGGCTGCAATTGTTTCCTTGGGCTGAGTGGTCATACAATACAGCCTATCACACACGTGCCGGCTTCACGCCATTCGAAATTGTATATGGCCGTCCTCCTCCCACCATTCTATCTTATGTGCCTCACCGCTCCTCGATCGCGGAGGTGGATTACATGCTCCAGACACGTGATGAAGTCCTCCGCCAGTTGAAAACCAACCTCGCGTCCGCGCAGAACAGGATGAAACAGATCTATGATAAGCGACGTTCTGATAGAGAGTTTCAAGTGGGTGATCACGCTTATGTCTCTGTGATGCCCCAGCGCCAGACCTCTTTATTTCGGGCTGATCAGAAGCTGGCCCCGCGCTTTCATGGGCCGTATGCTATTTTGGAAAGGGTCGGTTCGGTCGCTTATCGTCTATCTCTCCCTCCTGGGTCCCTGGTTCACCCGGTGTTCCATGTATCTCGCCTTCGCCGTTTTGTGGGTGATCCACCACTGGCAGATACTGTTTCACCGTTGCCTCTCATGGGTTCCCCCGACACTGACGACCACTTGCCAGCTTCTCTCATTGATAAACGTCGCGTGTGTCGTGCTGGACGTATTGTGACAGAGGTATTGGTCGCCTGGCAAGGCCAGCCGTTGGAGGACGCGGAATGGGTCCTTGAGGATGAATTTCTGCTTCGCTTTCCGTCTTGGTCGCATTGAGGACAATGCGATAGCGGAGCGTGGTGGAGTGTTGTGAATGCCAGTAGCCCAGGCCCAGCGTCAGGCCCTCCGCCAGCAGAGGGCCAGCGCCAGCAGGCCAGCAGCCGTCATGCGTAATTTCAGTTATTAGGATATTTGATTTATTGTAATCAGACCCGTTTAGGCTAATTGTTAGGAAACGGGCTGATAGAGAATAATTAGTGCCAATTAGTGGCCCATCAGAATAGCGCCACTAATGGCCCATCAGAATAGACAGATGGCGCCCTAGTGAATTGCGCCATCTACCTCTTTATATTGAGATCGTCTTCCTCGTGAGGAGGGTATGCAATAAAGAACTTACCTTTCTCCTTACTCTTCTTCTTTCCCTTCTTCCTCTTTGCCGTCAGGCAATCCCCTGTGGTCGCAGCGACCACAACACCATTGTTTATTGGTAACCTGAGATATGCAAAAACGTTTTGCAAGGAATGCATATATAAATGAGTTATGCCAAAAACCTCACGAAAGAATAAAAATAGCAAAGTGCATTATGTATTCTACAATTGTTGTAAGAAAATGTAGTAAGAGAAGCATAATAATACATTGAACTCCCAATTGGTAGTCTACAAAAGCCCATGTTCTGTATGTGCGATCAAATTCAATTGGACACAATTGTCACCATTGTATGGATACAAAATTTGATGATGTAATTGCATTAAGCATATGGCCTAATGCTTCTCATGGGTAAAAAAATTAAAAGGAAAAAAGAAATAAAGCTTGTCATTAGAGTATTTTCGATATTCTTTTTAAATCGGAGGAGCATATCTGAACAGAACATATGGAGTAAAATTTAGTTGTCCCTGAGGTCATTACAAAAAAACCAAGTTCTGTTCATCCACTTCCAATGTTGCGGTCGTGAGGGACCAATATTTGTCAATTTTTTTAAGAGATATTTTCTTACTTAGAGTTTGTCTTGCCAAGCATGCACTGATGTTACGTTGGCTACATTTTTCCTTTTACTAAATGGGTGTTCCTAATGAACATACCCTTGGGCACCTACAATCGACTTGCTTTTGCGATAAACTTTGATCCCGATTCGCGAGTTTTGACCTATGTGGGCATTTCGTTTGTCATGAACATTGAATTTGAGACAACACTTAACTTTCATGTGCGTTCAATGTCGGTTTGAAAGTCCACTTGGAATTCTAATCATCTAGAACTCATTAATATTCTTGTCTCTGATATACATATTATAAATCCTAATATTTTATGGGAACTCCTATCTAGGGCTGAGCATGAAAGTGTGTATTGATTGTATTTGTACTCCTTTGGTGAGTTGTCATTATCCAAGGTGTTTGAATTTCCTAGCGATCCCAAAGAGGGAGTCATATGTCTTTGAAAAGCTTTGTTGTTCTACCCTATTCCAGAGAGTGAGTTATATGCTGTCGAAAGACCTTGATATTCTATTCATACTCCTGAGTGAGTCATTGTGGTAAGAGTTACACTATTCTCAGAAAGTTGAGACCTATGTTGTTGAATGAATCATTGTCCGATTTGACATTGACCTATTTCTCCACTAATTGATCGGTGGAATCATAGGATGCGTTTGGAAGTTAAAAAAAAATAGGGTGAAAATTTTTAAGCTGATTGGTGACATATGTTTGGATGGTGAAAAAACTCACGGCTGACAAGGGACAATTTTTACCCTATTTTAGCGAAACTAATTTCTTGTCATGCCCCGAAATCCCATACCTCGATTGGAGTGCGGAAGCCAACAATTAAGATACAATTCAAGGTAGAGATCCCGGGCACGCGACCGAATAGTCGATTTCCCAACCGATTACAATCATCTCAAAAGGGCGTGTAACCGATTATGCCCGCAATCAGTGTAATACAATAACAAACATCAATGAATAATATGAAATAAATTTACTTAATAATAATCCATTTAAGAAGATCAAATAAAATAAACCTATAAGTCTATGGCACACAATTGCCAAAAATGTCATAAGCATCAATAAAAGCAAAGCAAATAACTAAAAAGTCTTTAAACTCTTCTCGACACCTCAATCCGCCTTTCCACTACTCCACTTCCTGATCTCAATTTTCATTTGCGCCTGCATCAGAGGATGCATGAGTATTTCATAGAAACACTCAATAGGATGTAAAAACCCACTGAATTAAAACAAGCAGTGTGAAGAGAATAAGAATAACAAAGGATTGTGAGAAACTGAACCAAGGTTTATACACCTGCAAGGTTAGTCAACAACAATTCCAACTCGCAAGTATAGGAAAAACATCAATAAGACTCCTACCACACATATGTGTAAGGAAAGAATAACAATTATATCAAAGGCTCCAGACATCTAAAGTGAAAGGAGTTACAATTTCTGCTCGCTAAACTGGTCGCTCGCAAGTGACTAAAATAATATACCAGAACCACCCTAGGGGTCCTCTCTTTGGAAGCCTGCCATGCGTCTAGGATGCTGGCCCCACCAGTGCTTACGGACACGATGGGCAGAGACTGAGGACCTTCCGTAATGTCCACAATCTAACGTACGTATAGTGCCTCCCTTCGGGCAGTATGGAATCGCAACTTCATAAATATAAGTGACCTCGTAAGATCTAGCAATGGCTTTATTGAGCATACTATTAATCCACCATGGGGAGAGTCTCGCAAGATCTCCAATGGAAGAAACAATTATAAAATCAATATGAGCAATATTTCAAAGGAAAAGAGGTCGCAACACTCTAAGATCATAAGGTATCTCTTACCAGAATAGACTCTCTCACGGAGTATGAATAGAAGTGTCAAGGTCTTTGGCCAACAAATAACTCACTCATTGGAGAAGGATAGAAAAACAAGTTTCACAAAGGCATGTAATTCACTCTAGGTATAACGAGAAAATCCAAACACTTCGAATAACATCAACTCACCCAAGGAGTACCATACAATCAATACATACCTTTCATGCTCAGCCCTAGATAGGAATTCTTTATACACATTGAAATTCTATAATACAAATATTAGAGATAAAAAACCAAAGAATTCTTAGATGATTTAAATTCCAAGTGGAATCACAAACCGACATCAACGCTTCAAGGTAGATAGTTATAAATCTCTTGATCAAAGGATTGTCTCTCCTAATTAGATTACTTCTAACCCAATTCTTACTGTGATATTCTATAAGTATATAATTCAATTACTGGTATTGACACATTAATCATTATCATATCATATTACATGATGTTATTTGTATACTTAGTATTTTCTCTCAGATTCAGCTCACTGCCTCCTGCACAACAGTCCCCTTCCGACAGATACTGTGCTCTGTAAAGTAAGACTTAACCTCTGAAAGTTTTACTGATAATACCCTCGTGAGTCTAGTTTCTAACCCCACTGATTTTATATTTTTCCGATTTTATTTGAATTAGTTATGAATTATTTACTACCGACTGTCAGCACAGAAACAGTTCTGGCCGAGATTAAGACTCTTAATTAAACTTGATTGTCTCACTTAATAACACATTATAGATGATAATATATCATTAACAGACTATATACTCCCCTCCTAGACCAATTACAGACCCTAGAATGATCTGGAATTACCAAAGTACACACCTTTCTCATGTTCCTTTACATATAACATAGTTTTAACTATTAATACCTCTCAAAGAAGACCTTTAATGCACGACACACATTAAGACACCAAAACTCAACGTGGATCATGGTCCATCAAGCAATATCAGACTTCTAGTCTCTGGAAAATTAATAAAGCATCAGGTTTTAGGTGCGAATTCCCATCTAGAAATGGAACATGAATGCACATACGATTATGATGCACTACACATAAAAATAATGACACAATTCATTCATCTCACAAGAATCCACACAATACACTAAGGTGCTGAATTAAAACACTTGTCAATATCATATAATCAGAAGAGAGAAGAGGGGAAAAACCATCCTACTTAATTCACCGAAGATTTTGCCTTTCTACGCATTGCTCGTCTCCTCCGCTTCCTCCAAAGCTCCCGCTCCAAGCTCTTGCAAACTCCCACAAGAAGAAGCCTTAAAGGAGGCGGGTGAACGTGGGAAGGAGAAGGGGAAAGGTCTCTGGACGTTCTAGGGTTAAGTTTTGTAATGGCACAAGCCAACTCTCTAGTGTTTATATAGAGTTGAGAGAGAATCCCTTCTTAAACTAATTTTCCATATCATGGACACTTCTAACCAATGGGAAGGCCTCAAGATCCTTCTAGAGACGTGCAAATCAAGTCCAATTGGGATTTGGTATCTTTCCCATACAAATCCACCCCAAAAATAAGCTAGAAATCGCAAAACCGCAACCGGCGATCGATCGGCTATACGGCGATCGATCGTCGTATGCGTTGTTCTACACTATCGCGTTACAGCCGATCGATCGTTTTAATAAGGCGTTGATCGGTTCAATTATTCGATCGTTTCTTATGGCGATCGATCGTAGTCACGCTCCAACAAAATTCAATTTCTTATAACTTTTCACTCCGAACTCCAAATCGCGCATAGTTGGTGGTCAAATCAAACATTAAGAGGGTCAAATTTTGGTTTTAAAATACTTACTAATTTTTTGGGTGTTACATTTCTATTTGGGAATAGGAAAATTTTTCAACCTAATTTATGTTTGGGAAGCAAAGTGAGAAACAGCCTTTCAGGGTAAAAATGTTACGAAAATAGCCATGTCTTATATTTCAATTTCCCACACATATCCCCAACATCTTAGCTTCGCCTCAGAATGTCGTACCCTTGATGATCCTAATTCCCGCCTCCCGAAATGAGCTTCGCCCCGCCTCTCCCATCATTCTCTCCTCTGTCGTCTAGTACTCCTGCGATCCCCCCAGTGGCTGGTCGGATGATCCCTGTATTTTGCGGCACAAATGCAACACCATTCCCTGCGCCTCTCACATCGATACTCGATCGCATTGGCCATCGTGTAATCAATTACCCTATAGGCCTATTAGATTATGCGATAGCCTCACTTGCGTAATATTGATGTGTTCCGCTATTGTAGAATCAGACGCTCGATATAAGTGCTCATCATCTAATCTATTCCGCTCTAGAAAACCATTCTCTATCGTGTAATCGGGATGTCGAAGGCCTTGCTCATTGTGCATTCGATTACTCGTTATCCACCTCATCTCGTGGGCATCTATCGTGGGCACAATTACTCAATAGCGGTGCTCATCTTGTAATCGACTACTCATTAGCGAAGCTTTTTATTACTCGATTACTCGACTGCCACGTCAATCGTATCATTATGCATGTGTGCTGTGTAACCTTCATCGTGTCATTATGCATGCGTGCCTCGTAATTCAACGCACGTGTCAGTATGCATGCCAGACCTGTCACCCCAGATGGCAAATTACCCAAAATGCTCTCTCCCTTCAAAACAGTATTAATACCCGTTTCCGAAGCTTGAACACCATTGCGCATCTGCGATTACACGATTAGGGTTTGGCGATTGCACGATATGAGGGCAGCGGGGTTTGCTTTTGCCGGCAGCGGAATCAGGCATCTCGACGATTTAAAGCCAGGTAGATCTGCCGGATAGCAGGACTTAAGGGTTTCGGGTGATCGCCAAGCTAACCATTCCTCCAAAGACACCACCACCCCACTGGTAAGATTTTTAAAATCAGACCTTTTTTGTTTGGAAGCTGCTACATTTTTGTTATATCGATTAATTTCGTGTGTCCAATTTCACGATTGCGCTCTCATATCGTGTCACGGGAACACGATGCTGTCAATATCGTAACCTAATATGAAATCCTACTGCATGCGTTCCAGAACAGATAGATCCACTACCTTCTTCCACCCAAGAGATGAGCTCTTCCCAGACCCCCAGGCGATATAACGCTCGGCCATGCCTTCGCACCCAGTGTACACCAGGTGCTCTCACCAAGTCTCTATAAGTTGCAGAGCGTTACCCACACTGCATGGACTGATTGAAAGAGACTGCTTTTCACATCATATTCGAAGGCCAAGATGTAGTTGTGGCTAGAAATTTGCTTGATGTCTTGGTGGACTATTGGGATGAGCGTCTTATGGTGTTCAACATCAAGGGGAGAAGGTTATCCTTCACTGAGCAGGATGTTGCCCTCATCACTGGGTTGCGGGCATCTGGTGAGATTGTGACGTGGAAATCACCTGATGGTAAACTACTGGCCTCGGATGGTGCATTCTACCGTAAGTTTTTCTCCACGCGGAGACCGGAGAGGCAATATACTGAAGACCTACTTGATAAATGTCTACGGGGGATAGCAGTCGTTTCAGATGATGATATGGTTCGGTTGATCGACCTACACATGTTCTCAACCATGCTCTTCCCACAATAGTCCAGATCAGTCCCTACAAAGCTATGCGATTATCTGGACGACCTCTCCCAACTGTCCACGTATAATTGGCTGGCCGCCATCCATAAAATGCTTGAGTCGAAAATGTCCTAGTCATCTAGATGTTTGAACTTTAGATCTGTCGGAGAAACGACTAGCGGCAGGACTCTGGCATGAGCCGCGTATGTATTACAGATAATTCGTAGATCCACATATTCAGCTTATAGTGTAATTGATTACTCGATGCATATAGATATCGTCATATCGATTACTCGATTGCAGTGGATATCGTCCCCTCGATTACACGGTGATTACACGATATGCATCGCTACCGTGTAATTGATTACTCGATGCCAGTGGATCACGATAGGCAACTCTATGGTGTAATCGATTACTCGATGGTTATGGATATCGTGTAGTCAATTACGCGGTAGGCACCTCTATCGTGTAATAAAAAATGAAGTATGCACATGTATCGTGGTATCGATTACTCGGTAGCAGTTAATATCGTATGTTTTTCATTGCCATCGACCAGTGTATATATATAGTGCATAATGAATTTTTATCTCATTATGCAGATATGGTTCTTCGAGCACACCAATCTGTTTCACTCCACCATGGGTCCATGTAGTTCAAGAGTGAGAAGGTGGCCCGGATCTGGGGTGCTGGTGGTTGAAGCAAATAAGGGCATCAAACTCCATCACCGATTTCGACCCTATTACGTTCACCTATTGGAGACGTTGGATGTACAAACTGATGTCGTTGATGTCATATCCCCATGATCAGAAGAGTCATTTCTCCTCCCCCACCAACAACCTCATACTCCGTCGTCATCGAGGACGAGGACGCCGTCAACTGTCCACCATCATGTCACTTCCTTGCAGGGTGTTCTTGAGGGGATTAATTCCCTCCTTAATGTCACCATCAAACAAAGCAATATGATGGACACTCAAGGATTCAGCGTCCCTCAAATAATTGAGGGTATTCAAAAAATGAAGGAGTTGAACCACTCTGTTAGGGTGCTAGTTGACAACTTGGGAGCTGACGTCCCACATACTTCCCGGCAACCACCCCAGAAGGTACAACCCCCTGTGACTGTCACCTGAAAGAGGCCACCCCCTCAACGAGGTGCGTCGAGTGGGATGAAGTTCACCACAATTGACCAGCCAGAACCCACTGCTCAGTCACCCTGAGCGATGCCTGGTGAGAGGCCCCCAATGGACCAGCATGTTGAAGTGCCGCTGACGGATCTATCACAACAGGCTGAGGCAGAGTGGCCCCAAAGCCACCAGCATGTTGATGTGCCACCCATGGTTCTATCACAACGGGCTAAGGCAGAGAGGCCCCAAAGGGACCAGCAAGTTGATGTGCCGCCCACGGATCTATCACAACGGGCTGAGGCAAAGAGGCCCCGAAGGGATCAGCAGGTTGATGTGCCGCCCACGGATCTATCACCCCGGGCTGAGGCAGATCGGCCTCCAACTGATTCAACTATTATAGTTCCGCCTCTTCCTACACGGCACAAGGTTCCCGCCCACAAGACAACAAAATCAGGTAATTTCACTATCACTTGCCCCATCTATTAACCATATATATGTCTATTGTGTAATCGATTACACGATAGATATGTGCATTGTATAATTGATTACACGATATATATGTATGTCGTATAATTGATTACATGATAGAGGTGTTTGAGGTGTCTGTCGTGTAATCGATTACACGATAGAGCTCGTGTAATCGATTACATGATAGAGTTGTCTGTCGTGTAATTGATTACACGATAGAGGTGTCTGTCGTGTAATCGATTACACGATCGCTACTCAATCGTATTTGACCGTTGTACATCACTGTCAAGAAGATTCCTTATTTCCCTCGTTGCCTTTATATTATTTCAGATCGGCCACAGATGACTCGCGCCGAGGGTGAGCCTGTTACAGTTATGCCAAAGTTTACGCGCGACAAGGCTAAGACTGTCCAAACCTTTTTGGCAAAGTAACTCGAGGAAGTTGAAGAAGAACCTGCACCCACTTCTGCCTTCCCACCCGGTCCTCCCGTTCCGACAGGAAAAAGAAGGCGATTCGTGAAGGCCTTCCAGGTTCGACCGACCCCCCCAAGCATCTGTGCCACCTGCTGATACCGGTCAGTCTGAGGAGGGGCAAGGCGCATGTAGTCGAGGCTGAAATTGTCACTCCCCGAAATCCCATACCTTGATCGGAGTGTGGAAGCCAACAAGAGAAGAACATTTCGAGGTAGAGATCCCAAGCACGCGACCGAACAGTCGATCTCACCACCGAATCCAATCATCTCAAAAGGACGTGTAACTAGTTATGCCCGCAGTCAGTGCAATACAATAGTAGACATTATTAAATAATATGAAATGAATTTACTTAACTTTTATTCCAATAATAATCCTTTAAGGAAAATAAATAAAATAAACCTATGAGTCTATGGCACACAACGGCCAACAATGTCAAAAGCATCAAAATAAACAAAGTAAATAACTAAGTAAACTTCCAATCTCTTCACGGCTCCTCCAACTGCCTTTCCTCTATTACAACTTCCTAAACTTAGCTTTCTTTTGCGCCTGCATCAGAGGATGCATGAGTATTTCATAGAAACTTGAATCAGTTCCATCAGACATTTCTCTTTAACCATTGAAGTCTATTTTCACCTCATTTCTGTGTATTACTCTTGTTTCCTACAAAAACCAAAAACTGTATTAAAGTAGCATTTATTCTAATCAAACACTAGCATAATCATAAGTTTAGGAGAATAAAATGCATATTTCATGTGTAGATCATATTGTAGAGGTACCTAGTCTTGTCATAGTGACTACTGATTTTTTCTTCATTCGCAATTATACCTTTCTTATTCAATTCTTTGCTTACATATTTGTAACTTCCGGGGTGACGACCCTTACCCCTACGAAATCCCGCCATAAGTGCTTCGACATAAGATATGATAAATGCATAGTGCTCTCCCTTGTTCCACTCAACCTGTTTGACGTACTTTGCTTTCTTGCCTGGGTTGGCCATCTATTCCACACAAGAAGACGCATATGAGAGTGAGAGATGTGGACATACGCGATAGCATGACACTAACCTTACACGATTGCCTGCAATGCCTAACATTAATCGATTACATGATAGCCGAGTCTAAATTATAATCGATTACACGATATAGGTGGATACCGTGTAGTCGATTACACGATAGAGGTGCTCATTGAGTAATCGATTACACGATTGCGCAGTCTATCGAGTAATCACGATAACCATGTGGAAATCAAGTGATCGATTGATGTGTGTAATATGTACCCGATTACATGATCGGGCCCACTATCATATAATCACAATAACCACATGGAAATCGAGTAATCGAATAGATGTGTGTACCATGTACTCGATTACTCGACTTCCATGTGGTTATCGTGATTAGACTGCCCGATCGTCTCCAAAAGAAGAAGTAATGAGTAATCAAAGTAGATCATGGAATCGGTGAAAACAGAAGATAATAAAAACGGTTAAAATTACCAAAAAAGAAGCAGATTGACATAAAATCGTCAAACGAAGATGCATACGCGAGATATTCATTCATCTGCAGAATATTCATTCATGTAATTGTCAAACGAAGATGCATCCGCTAGATATTTTTTGACAGAGAGCAATGAGATCGCATAACTGCGGACTCATGCTAACATGTACAGGAAACATATAAAGGGAGAAAACCATACGCTCTGATAGATTCAAATTCAAAATTCAAAATTCAAAAAATTAGGGCCATTTTTTTACTAGCACGTCAATGAAAAAGGACGGTCGTCGATGACGGTCGGGCAGGGTAGCTGCCGATGGATATGGCGACGCGGTAATCGACGTCCGACTTGGGGGGGTGAAGCGGCGACAGGAGTTGCTAGAGGGAGGGGAAAAGGGATTATTGGGGGGGAGTCACGTGAGAGACGGTCGGAGGAAGATGGTGGAGCACGGGAGTGATGGTGGCTGGGATGAAAGTGATCGATGAAAGGGAAAAAAACCCTAAAAAACGAGAGGGAGGGGCAGCCCGTGTTTTTTTTGTCAGGCTGATTCTCACTCGAGGGAGAATCAGCCTTTCAGGGGTGAAAGGTGATAATTTGTCACCTTTCACCGTTAGCAGCCACTATTCAGCCTTTCAGCTAAGAAACACAAAATAGGTGATAGGCAAAAATTTTCACCTATCACCGTCACCAACTATTTTTCACCATTTCAGCTTCCAAACACTTTTCACCTTGAAAGGTGAAAATTTTTACCTTTCAAGGCTGAAATATGTGTTTTTTCAGCTTCCAAACGCACCTATAGTATGCTCAAGAGCCATTGCTAGGCCTTGCGAGGCCTCCGATATTTTTGGAACTTAGGTTCTTTATTGCTCGAAGGGAGGCAAATACGTACATTTAGGCTATATGATATTACGGAAGGTCTGCAGTCTCCGCTCATTGTGCCCGTAAGCACAGATAGGGCCAACATCCCTAGACGCATGTCTGGGTTCCGAAGGGAGAACCTCTAAGATGTTCTAGTAAGTTGCCACATGGTTGGTAATCAGCGAGCAAAAATTGAATCTCTTTGCACTTTAGATGCCTAGAGGTATTATGATTGTTATTCTTCTCCTTACACCAGTGACTTGTTTGGAGTCGTATATGTTATTATCCTTTCTCTATAGGGAAATTTATATAATAAATCGTAAAAAAAAATTTATGAAAATGACACACTATAGCAAATATTTGCAAAATAGGGTATCAGACAAGCCAAGCAGGCACCCGCGTGGCGCGGGCGCTTGTGTGGCTTTTTTTTAAAAAAACCAAACCAAAAGAACCGACGCCTCTCGGTTAAAAGAGAAAGGCGTCGGTTGAACCGACGCCTTTTACTGCCTTAATGATTTTCCGTCCCATTTTAAATAGGCACTCACTTCAACGATACATATCTCTCTCATTTCTAACCCATTTTCGTCCATTTTTTTTATTCTTCCTTATTTTTAGTGCTCTTTCGAGTCATTATGATATCACAAAGATGTTGAGCCATCACATACCATTTATCGTAGTTTTTGTAGTATTTTTTTCGATAAATAGCATGCGATGGATCAACATCTTTGCGATATCATTATGACCAGAAAGATCACTAAAAATAAGGAAGAATGAAAAAAAAAGGCAAAAATGGATGAAGAATGAGAGAGATATGCATCATTGAAATTTGTCCCACTAAAACAAATATGTCCCATTTTAAAGGGGTGATAACTTCAATGATGCATATCTCTCTCATTCTTTATCCATTTTCGCCCTTTTTTTTTCATTCTTCCTTATTTTTAGTGGTCTTTCTGGTCATAATGATATCGCAAAGATGTTGATCCATTGCATACTATTTATCGAAAAAAATACTACAAAAATTATGATAAATAGTATGTGATGGCTCAACATCTTTGTGATATCATAATGACTAGAAAGAGCACTAAAAATAAGGAAGAATGAAAAAAATGGACGAAAATGGGTTAGAAATGAGAGAGATATGTATCGTTGAAGTGCGTGCCTATTTAAAATAGGACGGAAAATCATTAAGGCAGTAAAAGGCGTCGGTTCAACCGAGGCCTTTCTCTTTTAACCGAGAGGCGTCGGTTCAACCGACGCCTTTTGGTTTGGTTTTAAAAAAAAAGCCATGCAAGCGCCCGCGTAGCGCGGGCGCCTGCGCGGCTTGTCAGATACCCTATTTTGCAAATATTTGCTACAGTGTGTCATTTTCATAATTTTTTTTTTACGATTTGTTATATAAATTCCCCTTCTCTATACTTGAGAGCCAAGGACCTTTTGTGTTGACTGACGTTTCTTTTCAGGTGCATAGACCTCAGGTTCAGTCCAGATGTTGTTGAGATATTCCTTTATTATCTATGTTTCTCTTTATACTGCTTAATTCATTTTCAGTGGGCTTTTACATCCTAATGAGTGTTTCTACAAAATACTCATACATCCTCTGATGCAGGCGCGAAAGAAAGTTTTGATCAGGAAGTTGTAGTAGAGGAAAGGCGATTGGAGAAGTCGTGAAGAGATCTAGAGTTTATTTATTGCTTTGCTTTATTTTGATGCTTTGTTGGCCGTTGTGTGCCTTAAACTTATAGGTTTATTTTATGTGACCTCCGTAAAGGCTTATTGTTGTAATAAGGTTTAGTAGATTCATTTCATATTATTTAATGATGTTTATTATTGTATTACACTGATTGCGGGCATAATTGGTTACACATCCTTTTGAGATGATTGTAATTGGTGGTGGAATCGACTGTTCGGTCGCGTGCCCGGGATCTCTGCCTCGAATTGTACTTCTTTTGTTGGCTTCCGCACTCCGATCGAGGTGTGGGATTCTGGGGCGTGACAGGGGTTTAGTGGTTTCTCTTCACCCCTATATATATGCCATAAGGGGGAACGTATTGGGATATCTAGAGACACCTTAGAGGCTAGAGAAGAGTTCTTTTGGGAGAAGAAGAGAAGATTTATGTCAATAAATACACCAAATCAGGCTTTTCTTTTCTCTAACTTCATGTCTAGCTAAATTTCTTTATCATGGCTAGATGAAGCCCTAGATGTGTATTGCTATTCTTGATGATTTAATCTAATAGAGTTGATATAGTTTATGCTTAATGCGATTTCATGAGTTTTTCTTTTAAGTGCTTGACCATGGATTTAATTGATTATGAATAAGATTTGATCTTGATATTCCTTGTGTCTAACCAAGAATAGGATTGTGTTAGTTCTATGCCCGACTAAGGATAGAGTTAATTACATTGATTTATAGTGAATGTATTTTTTGTGTCCAACCAAGAACGTGAATGCATTCATTGGTGATTTATGTGTCCGACCAAGAACACGAGTTACTGTGTCATATCAATTTGTGCGAAATAATAATTTAGAGTAGTAATTGCATGTTTAGTGGTGGATTCAAAGTCGTACTTCTCCATATTAGTTAAACTCGTTTTAATTAGCTAAAGTTTATTACTTTTTTAGAATTAAATCACAACAAACTTTTCCTTCTCTTAAGTTTTGTAGATTATTCATCCGTCCCTGAGGTTCGACAACCCTAAATACTCATTGTAGTACAATTGCCTTGTGCACTTGTAAGGTATTAATATTTAAACGATGTATTAATATTTAAACGATCAAGTTTTTAAAGCCGTTGCCGGGGATGGCACGAATAGTTTACCAGATTCTTAGCTAAGTTAGAGTAGTTTAGATTTAATTTAGATTGCTTTCCAGTAGCTTAATTGCATTTTTCTTTTGTGCATGACTAAGAGAAGACGTGAAATTCTCACCGATGTGGAAGGGTCAACCCTTTCCTCTGTTTGCATTCTCTTATCCTTCCTTTTTAGTTTAAATTGTGTGTTGAGTGTTTTTTTATTTTCTTTTCCGTGACTGCCTGCTCGTACTAGTTGTGGATATTAAGTTGCTAGTCGTGAACATCTAGGATCGTTGCATGCTAGTTGTGGATATCTAGGACTGTTACAGGTTTTGCTTGCTGTGTGATTGTGCATGCATGGTCGTCATTCCCTGAACCCTGACCTTGCCTTTGAACCTGATGATCTATACATGAAATATGCATTTTATTATCTCCTAAACTTATGATTATGCTAGTGTTTGATTAGAATTATTGCTACTTTAATATAGTTTTTGGTTTTTGTAGGAAACAAGAGTAAAATGCAGAAATGGGATAAAACACGACTCTAATGATTGAATGTTAACAACTTCGATTGCATATCTCTGATGGGACTGATTTAAGCTTCATGTTAAAGTACACGAAGTCAGCTTTCCAACGCCACTGACTGTTCGCAATTCGGAGTTCTGAGCAAAAAGTTATGATCATTTGAAATATCGCACGCGAAAGAGACACAATTAAAGAGAAGAACCGTCAAGATGAGATTGGATGGATGAGATCGTTACGACGGGTTTTATTTGATTAAAAGAAAAAAAAGGAAGGGATTAAACCGGTCCGGTTTGGGTCAGAAAAAAAAAAGAAAAGAAAAAGAGATGAGACAACCCGAGCCGTCGGCTCGGGTGTCGAACAGGACACAGCGCTCGAGCTTCTGCTCGAGCGCCGGTAAAAGATGAGCGGCGGCGAAGACGACTGGGCAGCCTGAAAAGACGACGGCGAAGCGGCGGAGACCAGGATTGCGGCGGTGATTGAATCAACTGGCGGAACAGAGGAGCAGAACAGGAGCGACGGCCATGGTGGTTCTCGATTCCGGCGGTGTGACAAAAGACGGCGAGACGGTGGCGGAATGGGCGGCAGTCGTGGCGGAGCTCAGAGGAGAATCGTGCCGGAAATTGAAAAGAAACAGTGAAGCCGAGCTCGGGTTTGAGTTAAAAACAGAGCCGTGCTTTGATTTCGTGACGGGTTTGAGTTTATCCAAATCCGAAATTGACGAGAATAGGACACTCTTTCGAAGCCTATAAATAGAGGAGGAACTGGACTGGTTTTGGAGAGAAATTTCAGAGCTTGGACGGATTTTCTGGCCGGAAAAATAGAGAGGAAAAACCAGAGTTTTGGGTCTGCTGTTTGCCGGAATCCGGCGTGGTCTCGGCCGGAACAGAAGGGGGAAGAAGGAGGAGCTGCCAGAGGGAAGAAGGAGGAAGAAAGGTGCTGTTTTGAATTTGCTACAGTGCACGGCTGCGCGAGGAAGACGATGAACCGTACCCGTGAATAGTGATTTTTTGGTGAATAGTGCACAATGACACCAACGAATCAACAGCGTTCTCCTTGTCCGATGGCCGGCTAAATTCGTGTCCAAGGCGTAGATGAAGCCCTAGATTTGTGTTATTACTCTTGTTTGTTTTATTTAATACAGTTGATATGATTTTGCTTAATGCTATTTCATGAGTTTCTTTTGAGTGCTTGACCATAGACTTGATTGATATGCATGAAATTAGATCTTTTTAATTCCTATGCTTACCTAAAAGTAGGCTGGTGTTAATTCTATGCCCGACCAAGGATAGAATTATCTACATTAATTTTTAGTGGATGAACTCTCGTGTCCGACCAAGAACGTGAGTGAATTCACTGTGATTTGTGTGTCTGACCATGAACACAAATTACCGTATCATGTCAATTTGAGCGTAATAATAATAATTGAGAGTAGTAATTGCATGTCTAGTGGTGGATTCTCTGCTTTGGCAGTTCTCCATATTAGTTAAAATCCATTTTAAAATTAGTTAAATTTTATTGCTTTCTCTAGATTAATTAAAACAGAATTTCCTTTCATTTGAATTTGGTAAAATATTAGTTCGTCCCTGAGGTTCGACAACCCTTTAATACTCACTGTAATACACTTGCCTTGTGCACTTGCAAGGGTTTAATTTTAAACGATCAAGTTTTTTGGCGCCGTTGCCGGGGACGGCTCAATAGTTTACCATATTCTTAGCATAATTAGTGTTAGAGTAGTTTAGTGAGTCTTAATTTAGATTATTTGTCAGTACCTTAATTTGTGTTTTTCTTTCTTTTTGCAAGGTTAAGAGAAGACGTGAAATTCTCGCCAACGAGGAAGGGCCACCCCTACCCCTAGTTTGCATTCTCTTTTCCTTATCTTTTTAGATTAATTTGTGTGTTTGGTGTTTTCTTTTCTTTCTGTGATAGTATGTTGTGCTAGTTGTGGATATCTAGGGTTGTTTATCTTATTTGTGGATGTGTGATATTGTGGTTCGGGTGTTGATAAATACATGGTGAAGAAATGACTTCACCTTTCTATGGATTTAGCCATGAGAACCCATATAGGAGCTTTAAAGATTATTGTTCTTCACACACATATAATACCCCTCCCTATGAAGTACCTACCCACCCACGACCCTTATATGCTGATACTTACAACTGTGGGTGGGATAATCACTCTAATTTTGGGAGTGGCACATCTTCCCTGCAATACACAACTCCTTATATGTTGGAACCATGTGCCCTCTGTTTAAGTCCCATTCATGCCCCAGTGGAGTGCACTTTGGCCCATGAATACCCTGATTATATACGCAAATATGTTAATGAGGCCCAAGGTCTTCATAGGTGGGAGGACCATCCTAATTCTCCTTGGGAGCAACCCCACCCTGGGCCCACTCTTCATGAGGCCCCTAGACAAGATTTCCTGAGCCAACAACTGCCTTACCAACCAGCCTCTACTCCTCAGTTTGGCCAATCATCCTTAGAAGATCAGATGAGCCAGATACTAGCCACCCTAACGGAGATGAAAACAGAGCAAAAATCCCAGGCCCAACTTGTCCATTCTCATACACAGGCTCTTGCCAACATTGAAATACAGTTAGAACAGCTAACACAGGCCATGAATATGAACGAAGAATGCATTTTTCCTGTCGAACCCCAATATCCGAAGGGCAAATTTTCTGATGAAGGGATCTGTTTTTCCCTTGATTATGACATTACATCTCTTCAAAATGCCCAAAGGGTTGACAATGAGCTTGAGTGGGTTTTACATAATGATCAAGAGGGTGTAGAAATTAAAGAAGAAGTGAGTGCATTAATAGAACAAAGCTTTAAACCTTCTTCTATATTTGAGGAGTCACATTCTACGGCACTATCAACAGAACCTTCTATTCCTGAAACACCATTCATACCATGTCTTGACCAATCTAACCCTTTATTTATTGAAAGTAACCTAGAATGTTTCATAGATTGTTTAGTTGATTCACTAATTAAGGAAGCTTTCCCAATTGGGTTACTAGAAGAGGCCCCTAAGGCTAAAATGGTTAATTTGGAGGAGGAACCTTTTATTCTAAATTTTTCTAATGACCATTTATCATGGTTAATGCAGGGACCCCTCTTTCCAAAGCTTCCCTACCCACCACTTCATCCTTTTATTCCACGATGTGCTCCATACTTAGGCAACAAGGATAGGAGTGTGTGGTGCAATCATTTAATTGATCCATGTTGATGACTTAATAACCTGGCCCCTACAGAGGATCATGGCTCCGTCTGGATGAAGACGTTAAACTTAGCGCTTGGTGGGAGGCAACCCACGTATTCAGGTGTATTCTCTCCTTTATCTGATTTTCTTTATTATATGCTCATTGTCATGCTATATTTTGTTCACATTGAGGACAATGTTCATAAAATTATATAAAAAATTAAAAAAATCATAAAATTGAAAAATCATAAAAATTTGGTTAGTTTTTTTTAGGTTGTTTGTTAGTACTTTTTCTTAGGTTTTGATAGTTTATCCCGTAATGATGCATGTTACAATTCTTAGGAGATTAATTTGCATTGGAAGTGTGAGTAAGTATACTGGAGGATAGATACACTTAACTGAGCATACCTTTCTATTACAGTCCTCTTGGAACAAAGTGCTTGAACTAAGAAAATTCACTTACACACACTAGTACATAAAGTAATACCATCTAGAGATTTGTTCAATACTAATCTACAGTGGGATGTCTTTAATCATAGTCATTGGATGATGTGTAGTTATCTGTTGAGCTTAAAAGATCATGATAGACCATTTACTTGGCTATGGCAAGGGATTGGAACCGGAAATAGGTTGAGAGTATAATACAGCCTGGACACAATAAAGATGTGCTAAAAAAAAGAATGCTGAAAAATATGAATGATGAAAATGAAAATGTGAAAAAAAAATGAAAACAAAATAAAAGAAAAAGGGCTGCTTGACTTTATAGGATTAACTTAGGCTGATGCTCGGGCCCGAAGCAGTCTCTTAAAACCTAATGCCCTAAGCCAACTGGCTGGGAGTCATTGGCCTGAGTCATTGCTAAACCTAAGCATCTTGAAGTCAGGCCTTACACAATCCTAGCGAGAAAAAAAAGAAAAAAAAAGTCAGTGGTGTATTATCCTCTCAAATCTAGAATGTTGGACCCGAAGGAGGCGCGCAGGTCTGTGCTATCATGAACCTAAAGATGACGATGACTATGTAGATTCTGATGTTCTTTGGTTAATGGGTAACACTGGATCTGTATAAAACAGAAATTTAGAATGTATTGCTACAATGTTCTACACTTTCTACTATTTATGTTACCATACTATGTAATATTTGAGCAGAAATTTCCAAGATGAAAGTGTGGAATAAAACCACTTACTTGAGGGCTTCTATATTCCTGTTGATTATGAACCAAGTACATGTGGTTGATTTTCTTAAGCATTGTAGTATGTATTTATCGGGATAATAGGTTTATGTGTTTTACAATGTTTTAATTTTTGTTTTTGCATTTAGGTTAATTAGATTAATAAATACATGTTTGTGGGTAGCATGGCTGCAAACCCTCACGAGACAACACTCGTCCTACTAGGGCTACCTAGAGGTTTGACGGCTTGTTGCATACGCTCAATGCAATCGTGTTCCCTACGAAAGTGGTGTTTACTTTTATGCATTAGTTCCTTAGTTTTGTTTAATTTGATTTTATTTTGTTTTGTTTTGCTAGGGACTAGCAAAATCTAGGTTTGGGGGTGTGATCTATACATGAAATATGCATTTTATTATCTCCTAAACTTATGATTATGCTAGTGTTTGATTAGAATTATTGCTACTTTAATATAGTTTTTGGTTTTTGTAGGAAACAAGAGTAAAACGTAGAAATGGGATAAAACGCGACTCTAATGATTGAATGTTAACAACTTCGATTACATATCTCTGATGGGACTGATTTAAGCTTCATGTTAAAGTACACGAAGTCAGCTTTCCAACGCCACTGACTGTTCGCAATTTGGAGTTCTGAGCAAAAAGTTATGATCATTTGAAATATCGCACACGAAACAGACACAATTAAAGAGAAGAACCGTCAAGATGAGATTGGATGGATGAGATCGTTACGACGGGTTTTATTTGATTAAAAGAAAAAAAAAAGGAAAGGATTAAACCGGTCCGGTTTGGGTCAGAAAAAAAAAAGAGATGAGACAACTCGAGCCGTCGGCTCGGGTGTCGAACAGGACATAGCTCGAGCGCCGGTAAAAGATGAGCGGCGGCGAAGACGACTGGGCAGCCTGAAAAGACGACGGCGAAGCGGCGGAGACCGGGATTGCGGCGGCGATTGAATCAACTGGCGGAACAGAGGAGCAGAACAGGAGCGACGGCCATGGTGGTTCTCGATTCCGGCGGTGTGACAAAAGACGGCGAGACGATGGCGGAATGGGCGGCAGTCGTGGCGGAGCTCAGAGGAGAATCGTGCCGGAAATTGAAAAGAAACAGTGAAGCCGAGCTCAATCGGGACTCTGTTAAAAACAGAGCCGTGCTTTGATTTCGTGACGGGTTTGAGTTTATCCAAATCCGAAATTGACGAGAATAGGACACTCTTTCGAAGCCTATAAATAGAGGAGGAACTGGACTGGTTTTGGAGAGAAATTTCAGAGCTTGGACGGATTTTCTGGCCGGAAAAACAGAGAGGAAAAACCAGAGTTTTGGGTCTGCTGTTTGCCGGAATCCGGCGTGGTCTCGGCCGGAACAGAAGGGAGAAGAAGGAGGAGCTGCCAGAGGGAAGAAGGAGGAAGAAAGGTGCTGTTTTGAATTTGCTACAGTGCACGGCTGCGCGAGGAAGACGATGAACCGTACCCGTGAACAGTGAATAGTGATTTTTTGGTGAATAGTGCACAATGACACCAACGAATCAACAGCGTTCTCCTTGTCCGATGGCCGGCTAAATTCGCGTCCAAGGCATAGATGAAGCCCTAGATTTGTGTTATTACTCTTGTTTGTTTTATTTAATACAGTTGATATGATTTTGCTTAATGCTATTTCATGAGTTTCTTTTGAGTGCTTGACCATAGACTTGATTGATATGCATGAAATTAGATCTTTTTAATTCCTATGCTTACCTAAAAGTAGGCTGGTGTTAATTCTATGCCCGACCAAGGATAGGATCATTAGCCCAAATGATAATTCTATGCCCGACCAAGGATAGAATTATCTACATTAATTTTTAGTGGATGAACTCTCGTGTTCGACCAAGAACGTGAGTGAATTCACTGTGATTTGTGTGTCTGACCATGATACTCTCAATTATTATTACACTCAAATTGACATGAGACGGTAATTTGTGTGTCTGACCATGAACACAAATTACCGTATCATGTCAATTTGAGCATAATAATAATTGAGGTAGTAATTGCATGTCTAGTGGTGGATTCTCTGCTTTGGCAGTTCTCCATATTAGTTAAAATCCATTTTAAAATTAGTTAAATTTTATTGCTTTCTCTAGATTAATTAAAACAGAATTTGCTTTCATTTGAATTTGGTAAAATATTAGTTCGTCCCTGAGGTTCGACAACCCTTTAATACTCACTGTAGTACAATTGCCTTGTGCACTTGCAAGGGTTTAATTTTAAACGATCACCTGACCCTGAGCGCCTGTCTAGAATCCGTAGAACTCATAAAAACCCGATCCCTGAATCCCATTCCATGGATGATAACATGAACCTTGGAGGTGGGAATGGCCTTAACCAGAATCTGGTAGTGCCTCGTCCTCATACCTTACATGACTACTACCATCCCACAACCTACACCTCCCCCTCCTGCATTCTCTTCTTGACAATGTGGCTAATTTTGAAATTAAGCCCAACATCATCCAAATGCTTCCTACTTACCCTGGCCAACTGAATGAGAACCCTTATAGGCATCTGCAAAATTTCCTAGAAGTCAACACTACCTTTAAGCTGACACTGTCCGATGATCAGGTGCATCTTAGGTTGTTCCCTTTCACCCTAAAAGATAGGGCCAATGGATGGCTTTACTCCTTAGAACATAACTCCATTACTACTTGGGAGGAATTGCAAGCCGAATTCCTAAAGAAATACATTCCTGTAGGGTGGACTAATAAGATCCAAAATGAAATCATCACCTTCACCCAACTCCCCAATGAGCAATTCCATAAGAGCTAGGTAAGAATGAAAGCCTTACTCCGGTCCTGCCTACATCATGATGTGCCTAAATGACAACTTGTGCAAAGATTCCATGAGGGTGTGTGTGATCAACACAAAACCCTAATTGATGCTTCATGTGGAGGCACATTCATGAAAAAGACCTCAGATGATGTTTAAGATATATTAGAGGACTTGAGTGAAAATTCCTTAAATAGTGCAACCCTTTACCGATCCGAAGGCCACATACCTAGCAGGAATGCCTCTAGGGGAGGCATGTATGATGTTAAAGCCACAACAACCATAGAACACCAGGTGACATCTTTGACAGAGATGTGGCATCATTGACCAAATGCTAGCATACTCAATCCACAACATTCTCACAGGTAGGTAAGTATTTGCTATCTCTACTCATCGTCTCCACAATAGAATCACTGAAGTGGATGGATGATTAGGCGAGCAAGACTTTCCCTCCCTTTTAGAAATATGTAACAACCTAATAAGCCCTCAACTGTCGATTAAAGGTTGGAAAAGTGTTTTAAAAAAAGAAAAAATAATAAGAAATTAAGGTTATTTTTTAAGGGTAAATTGCACTTGACCCCTATGTGTTATGGCGAAATTACTCTTAACCCCTATGACTTTTGAAAATATACACTTTAACCCCTATGACTTATTTGTGACAAGACAATTCTACCCCCTTCTCTTTACTAATAAATCAACATTCTTTCTCCATTCGCTAACCCCTCTTTCCACCTAGCAAAGGTAGTGCACACAGACTGTTAATATATTACTCGACAATGGGAATGCGTCAGCCTTACTCTCTCCAATGTAATAAAAGTTAGCTACTTGTCATGGTCTCAATGGCTACAACAGACCCTAAATTTGAAGTAAAATTGGTAGGAGATGTTAAGGGTAAAATCGTTTGATAATTAATAGGCCGTTTGGGGCGTGATTAAAAGCAAAACATCCAGATTGGATGTTTTGCTACACTGTAGCATCTGGATATTTTATATATCCAGCTGAAACACCTTAGGACGTGTTTTAGCTGGATATAAGAATCCACCTGGATGCTACAGTTTTATCCAGAATCCAGTCTGGATGTTTTGCAATAATCACACCCCAAACGGCCCCTAAGTTGCATATTTTTATAAGGGAAAAGTTTAAATGAGATCGCTCTCATATTGCTTACATGAGGCCACTTTGAATCGTAGCCGTTGGATCTTGATCTGACGGCTACAAATATCCACAATGATCACACCCACTCCTTGATGTGACCATGGAATGTCGTATCGGATATCGGTAAAATATCGGTCGGCCTAAGAGACGAAATATCGGAGATATATCGGAGATATTGTGTAAAAAAATATCGGTCGTCAAAAACTAGTTTTTACCATATATTTTCACAATCTAACATCTAAAATGAGTTATACTAATTTAAACAAAGAATAGATTTCAAAATATGCATATTAGGATAGAAAACAAACATGAAAGTTTTTTTTTTCCCAAAAAAAAAAAAAAAAATTTGAAATTTTTTTTTTTTTTCAAAAAAGGCCGATATATCGGTCCGAAACCGATATATCGCCGATATTTGGAAAAAACCTGAAATCCGATACTTAATGGTATCGGCGTATCGGTTTGTGTCCGATACCGATATATCGGCGATATATCGGCGATATATCGGCGATATATCGGCGATCTGACATTCCATGGATGTGACACACTCACCTACCCACTGATTTGATATCCACCCTCCGATCGGAATCTAACGGCTATAAAGATTGGCCTCATGCTCGTTATATGAGAAGTGAGAACGATCTCATGTAAACTCATCTCTTTTTATAATCCATAGGGTTAAATGTAATTTCACGGGTCAAGGGCAATTTACCTTTATTTAATTTATTTTTTTGAGAGAGGAGA
The DNA here is from genome assembly GCA_039654745.1 of Houttuynia cordata. NCBI lineage: Eukaryota > Viridiplantae > Streptophyta > Magnoliopsida > Piperales > Saururaceae > Houttuynia > Houttuynia cordata. Next base: position 8,067,839 of record CM077504.1, read on the forward strand.
GAGAAACCAAACCAGATTGAACCGACCCAGCAACCAAAACAAAGTGAGTGACCGGGGTCGGTTCCTAAACTGAAACACCTTTTCCCTAAGCCCTCCTCCCCCGCTACAAAGCTAGGGTTGCTGTTCGCTTTCACCCTTTCAGATATCCTCCATTATCGTCGCCATGGTGAGCCTCTAGGGTTTTCGCCATTTCTAATTCCAAGATTTCTCCTTTTTCTGTTATTCATCCCAAATATGTTCCTTTCAATCGAACATCATCTTCATTCTTCTTGAATTGTTGAGATTAATTAGATTCGGGCTTTCTTCTGCAGCCGCAAGGGGATCACATCGACCTCCATCGCAAGCGCCATGGCTACCGCCATGACCACTTCGAGCGCAAGCGCAAGAAGGAGGCCCGCGAAGTCCACAAGCGGTCCGCCATTGCTCAGAAGGTTCTATTCTGTTCCTGCACCTTTTTTTTGTTCAAAATGAGGATAGAAAATGTTGTTTTTTTCTTAATTGTGTTTTATTGCATTTTTTCATACGTTTTTCACTGAATCTTTGTTGAAGTTTGAATTTTTGGTTGAATCTTGTTGGATGCAGGCGCTTGGAATTAAGGGCAAGATGTTTGCTAAGAAGCGATATGCGGAGAAGGCACTAATGAAGAAGACGTGAGTAATTTTTTCTTTTGCTGTTAATTACGTAGTCTTTCGTATCTTCCGCCATTTACTTGATTTATACATGTAGTAATCAATTAAATATCTCCTTGTTGCTAAAACTACATATTTCAGCTGCTTGTTGAAAATGGTGATGGAATAGGTCGATTTCACAGTTACTGTGTACTTTTGCTCATTTGCTAGTGAAAGTAGCCTACATAATATTGCAGAGATGCATATGGTTTCGATCTTTTGTTCTATTTTGTGGTGAAAGGAACCTCTCTTTGGACTTTTGCTTGCACATTTTGACTTAAACATATGTTTTTGAGTTATTGCATTGAGAGCCTCCACAAAGTTGAAACAGTAAGAGATAACAACTTGGCGAGAACAGTTTAATAACAGAAATAAATAGAACATGGAAGTACTCTGTGACTCAAGTCAGAGCAATCTTTTTTTTTTCTCAATCGTTTTTGGAATGTCTAGTTTACTAAATGATATTGATGGGTGCATAGGAGGTTCCAATCCAAGAATTGCTTTTTTTTTTTGTAAAGAAGCTAAGATGCCGTTTTTTTACAACTTTTCATTACTTCACCAGGCTTGCTGTGCATGATGAGTCTTCAACCCGACGCAAGGTGGATGATAAGGTTCATGAAGGAGCTATTCCTGCTTATCTGCTGGACCGTGAGACAACAACACGTGCAAAGGTATTTTTTATTTCAAGGCGTCTTAGAAAACATTTACTCATGTTTTGTTGAACTTTACCATCGATAAAGGACTTTTTATGCATGGGCTCGTTTGTTCTACTTTATTTTTATCCTTCTCTCTTACTAAAATTCTATCATGTGTGTTACGTTGGCTTTTTGCACTGTGTTAGGTTTTAAGTAACACCATAAAGCAAAAGAGGAAAGAGAAAGCTGGTAAATGGGAGGTGCCATTGCCCAAGGTGAGCTTTATGTCTGGAATTTAGGATTAATTAAATTGAGGGGCTGAATAAGGCTGTGTTTCACTTTTAGTTTGGATTTTAAATGATAATTAGCATGCTCCTTCGTGCAACCTGCATTTATGGTTTGGTTATTTCTGGAACTTTCTCATCCTTCCTTTTGTATCTATTTGCAGGTGAGGCCTGTGGCTGAAGATGAAATGTTCAAGGTCGTCCGCACTGGTAAAAGGAAAAGTAAGTACATTGCAGAAACCTCGAAATAGGTCTTATAGCTATTTATACATATGATCATCTTAAGTTTTCTGGATCTTTTAAGAAGAGATGATATAAATTTGATAAACTTGGTGCCACCGCACTGGTAAAAGGAAAAGTAAGTACATTGCAGAAACCTCGAAATAGGTCTTATAGCTATTTATACATATGATCATCTTAAGTTTTCTGGATCTTTTAAGAAGAGATGATATAAATTTGATAAACTTGGTGCCAGAAGTTGCTTTACTTGTGGGATTCTTATGTTAGGGAACAAATGAATGAAGGAACGATAAAAATATTGAAGATCGGAAATGGTAAGTCCATTTTCAGTTTGATCCGAAGTGTTAACAATTTGTGTGGACATGAAGTTGTTTGTCGATAGGGTGTGGGGAGAAAGGATGAGAGCAAGTCAGATGAGGGTGATGACATGAAGTGTCTTCTCCCACAATGGTAAAGGCATGAGATGTGTTTATGAGTTCCGGGTTTGGGATCCTGTGTCGGTGAGAGGTGGATAGCAGCTTGTAGAGTCCTTTTGGAGTCACTAACCACTCTACTTTTATAGTACTTAAATAAGGAGTTAAGGAGTGGATCAAAGACCGAGGAAGTGGAAAGGGTGGGAAGAGGATGTTAGAGGAGTATTTGCTTGTATGCTTGTATTTGGTTGTCATTAGTAACTTAGTAGGCTAGTTTTATGTATAAGTAGTTTAGTCATTTATGTTTAATTTAATGTTGTAATTGGTCAGCCCTCCCTTATGTGAAGGGCAATCATGTCATTTGTGTCTTTTATTCTAAGCCTATTTAGAAGCTGGTCAACTTTTGTTATGGATTTCTGGCTTCATCAATTAATACTGAGAATGTTTATTCTTCTCCAAGAATCCTAGTTCTATCAAAGGAGAGGAGGGGGTTGAAGAGATTGAGAAAAAAAAAAATTTCTGTGGAAGGGAGAGGGTTTTTTTAGACTGAAAATATGGAATGCGAACTAAAATATTATGGTTATTAAAGGCATATTTTTTGTTGAATTAGATGGAGAATGCGTACATTTACATTTTTGTTTTTGGAAGTGGAGAAATAGGTGAAGATGCTGTTTTTAGAATTAGGGATGGGGGTTAAAGTGAAGAGAAGCCAGTGGTACTTTGTGACAAGCACACCCCTAAAGTTAAATAATAAATTCCATAGGACAATCGTGAGATTTGCAACTTTCTCCAGTGCAAAATGTTGGCTGTAAAGAAAAATCAAGGTAAGATGAGTCTCGCAGAGATATGAAAAAATGGATTGATGAGAAAAGTATTAGGGGTCGTCATTAAAAAAGGGTATCGTATCAGAAATAACCACATTAGGGAGGAGCTAGTCTACATTAATAACTTATTGGGAAAATGCATCTTTAGGTGGTTTGGCCATGTTCAAAGGGTTTAGGAGTGGAGATATATTCAATGGCTTATAGAAAGTGAAGACATTTGACAGTGTATGACTTGGATGTAGAAAATTTTCTATAATAGGGCCTAACAACAAAGTAGAATTCATGTTGCCAAGACATCCTAATGGGATGATGATGATGATGTGGTCAGGGAGGGGGAGGAGCGTGGGTAGTGTGAAGACCCTGATGCTGGGAGGTTGTTTCTTTTTGGGTTAGTGGTCATGTTAAGTTAATTGGTTTTCATTGTTACCAGCTTTGTGATGGAAGATGGCTATATTAATATTTCATGTGCAATCATCATGTCATGAAGCTAATCCACATATTTGGAAAGGTGTATGATGAATATGATGATGATGAATCTTCTTATCATTGTCCCCTCTTCGGAGTGTTGCGTCAGGAAGGGCATCCGGCCTAAAAACTTGCCACTATGTTTCTTTGTATGGATTTTGTACCATTTTGATTCCGATAAGAGTCAAATGGGGTATATAATCCATGCCGTCGACCCCAGATAGCTGGGATAAGGCGTATGATGATGGTCATGTTAAGTTAACCTGCATGAGATTTTTTTTTCTTTGATAATTCACATAAGCAAAGTTGTGTTGTACTCTTCGGCTTGGCTGAGCTAAAATCACCCTACTTGCCAGGTCAAACTGCATATAGAAACCGTGTTCTGACATTCTGAAATACTGATGTAGAAATTAGTCAACCTTCCTGCTCATGATTCTCCTCTTTTGCTAACTCAGTTTTATTTCCACTTTTTCATTGTTGTTCTTCAACAGCATCGTCACTGCAGCAACTATTATATGACCATGCTAAATTTAACCTCTGCTATATTGCTATTTGCTCTTCCCCTTCAATTTGTACCACTGCACACTGTTGCTGCTTCATTCTTCTTACTCCTGCTCCACCTTGTTCTAAAATTTGGGTTTCCTAATTCCTCGCTCTTCCCTCTTTTCTGTGTGTAGAGGAACCCATTTTTCAAGTGATCATAACGACTGTGAAGTTGATCACTGAAATTTTGATTTTAAGAGGCACAATTTTTGTGATTAATGAATAGTATGTATGTTGGATATTTTTTTTTACTGTATTGAATGTAGTTTTAGGAAGCTTGATCGTTTGGAAACAAATGGTGACTTATCTCAACTTCATTTTGTTGTCCATTTCTTGAGAAAATAATTGTTTTTTATGCGGTCATGGTTTGCACAACTAAGATGCAATTTTTTAGTATGAATGTGAAGAGGAAATCTATATCTATTTTCAGCTAAGCAGTGGAAAAGGATGGTGACCAAAGTCACATTTGTTGGTGCGGGATTTACTAGAAAACCTCCAAAGTACGAGCGTTTTATTCGTCCTACAGGCCTGCGGTTCAATAAGGCTCATGTTACTCACCCAGAATTGAAGTGTACATTTAACCTTGAAATTATTGGCATAAAGAAAAATCCCAATGGTCCAATGTACACATCATTGGGTGTTGTAACTAAGGGAACCATAATAGAGGTTAGTAGATCTTTCTGCATTGTAGTTCCACTGAGTGTTTAATCTCTTCAGTAATTAATTTATAGGGTAGTCATGTAGAGCCTTGAACTTATGGAACGATTTGGAGAATGTTGTTGCTTAATGTTATCTCATCATCAGGTCAATGTAAGCGAACTTGGGCTAGTGACACCAGCTGGAAAAGTTGTTTGGGGTATGGGTTTTAATATTCCGCAGTTATATATATACGAAAAGAGAAGCTAGTAATTGAAGTAACTTTTAATTTTTAAGCTTTTTCATTAAGCTAGCAATTGAAGTAACTTCTAATTTTTAAGATTTTTCATTTTCAAATTTTTTCAATTTCAGGCAAATATGCACAAGTAACTAATAATCCAGAGAATGATGGCTGTATAAATGCTGTTTTGCTTGTTTGAAGATGAGAGTTTTAGTCATGGAGGCGGCTCATCATTGTACACGAGGCAGAGCAACCAAAATTTTGCTATTGATGTGTGGAGAAAGCATGTGACGTAAATGATCTAGTGTAAAGAATCCTTTTGCTGGTGAATTCGAAATGATCATCTGGAGAAAGTATGTGCTGTATGGTTTGCCTGCTTTTGTTCTTTAAATTATTTAATTCCCATATTAGTTATGGTTTTCTTGGCATAGTAATAGTTGTTTATTTGGCAATAACCAAATTATGTATAGTTTGTTCGATAATGGAAGACCCACCTCTAGAATGGCTCCTTCCGCCCAATCGCCACAGGCTCCATTCAAACCTGGGCCATCTTCTCCGGTATGGGGGGAGATCCAAACCACATCAGTGGGTGGAATGGCTCCTTCAAAATTTTCCGCCATGAAGACCCATCAATCTTCGGGGGAAGCCCCTAAATAGCCCCCAAAGCCTTTATGATCTCTTGAACATGCCATTAGCCATCCTTTATGGGCAATCCCGGTTCTTCCCCGATCTCGATCAACCGCCCCGTCAAAGTTAATTTGTAACATTCCTTCATTGGGGAAGGCATAAAATAAGATGGGTCTAAAATCTTCACTTCTAAGGGAAACCAAAGACCCATCACAAAGCCTTTTAGGATTTGTTGCTCTCCGTCAACTCTAATTAAATCCCTCTCCCACCAAATGCTCCAATCCAAAGCAGAGAAAAAGCTCAACATCAGCTTCAGACGTTTGCATTAGTTTCAAAAACTAAGTAAAAAAGCACGGCACAAACACATTCCCATATATCATGAACTATTGATTCCCAACTGTTTTTTACAATTTACACAAATAATTCTTGATTGCATTCTTCCTATTCAAATTAGATTCAACAGGGAAAATCTCCTCGCAACATCTTCAAGAGAATGGAATCAGCTCCTTGAAACTTTCATATGCCAAAGATGATTTTGTATTGAGTAAATCTTTGTGTTTTGACATTTCAACATCCTTCAATCAATTTCATATTTAGCTTAACTTATGTGTGTGTTGTGTGTGATATATCTACGACATCCGATAAGGTATTCCTTACTTATACATGACCGAAGGTAGTAATGGCTGGATACGATATTCATATTGAAAGGCCAGTTGCCGTGCCCCTTCTAGCCTTGGTCCTAAGGATTAAAAAAACCCAACAATACTCCAATGTTAAATCCTAACCCTTTCGAGTCTGGTCCTAAGGATTAAAAAGAAACCAACAATACTTCAATCTTAAATCCTAAAAGTGATACTTTTCAGCACCTCAAAAATTCCCAATAATACTCACTTTCATAAGGATTGAAAAAAGTCATCTTTCTAGCATGGATGGTAGACATCGACTGACAATCACTATTTGATAGTGGCATTGCACCGACATAAATAATAATTAATATCAACTGTTTCATTGAGTTTAATCGGGCAGTAGGGATCTCCCATCATATATTTGATGGTCCTACCATCAAGATCATCACCATCTGTCATGAATGAGAATAGTAGTGTGTTACCCAATAAATGCCAAAAAATTTTGGGTTCCGCTGAGGATGTGGTATTACCAAAAAAATTAGGGTGCTAAAAAAGTCTCACGCTACTTTAGAATTTTAAAGAGAATGATTTACATGAGCTTGTTCTTATATTTGGAGCATGAGATGTATATTTTGGATCGTTGGATTTCGATCCGAGGGTAGGTGTCAAATTAGCAGGTAAATATAAATTAATTTTTGTAATCATTTGCACCATCAAATCAAGATCCAACGGCTACCAATTTCGTCATATGATCTCATTCAACTTTCCTACCCTACATCCTATAGAAAGACCACAGCTCCAGCTCCAAACGTCCCCGGCTGGCGGGCACGTGGTAAGCACATGCCCCCGCACCCGCGAGCGGGCGTATGTTTTGACTTATTTGGGAAATCGGGCCCGCGAGCTGGCAGCATTTCCCGTTCCCGGCAGAGAAAATGAAGAAGCGGCGATTCATCCCCACCTCCGACGACGAGGAAGATGCCGCCGCCGGCAAACCGGATTTGGATCCGGCGCCGGATTCCTCGCCGTCCAACGGCAGGAGGAAGAGGGGTAGGAGGAAGATCCTCGAAGAAGAAGAAGAAGAAGAAGAGGAGGAGGTGGACGAAAAGAAGGTTGTTTCGGAGGAGGGAGATGGGGAGGAATGCGAGGGGGACGAGGAAGAAGAGGCGGTGCAGGAGGATGCCAAGCCGGTTGGGGAGGTGTTGAGGACATCTGGGAAAGGGAGTTCCAAGAAAAGCCACTACAGAGCCTTTGAGTTCGACGGGAACGAGTTCGAGCTGGTACGCGAATTCTATGATTTTTTATAATCCTTTTATTTTTTCAATTTTTGAAGAATTCAGATGTTATTTGAATTGGGTTTTGCGATACAAGGGGTTTTATGTGCTGTTTCGGAATAGGGTTTATGATCTTCGAAATGGTATTAGGTATCATACCTGGAATTGTTCTTGATTCATATACTGTGATGTTATACAGCTTGTAAGGAATGCTAATTTTCCATTTGGTGGACTGTTTTGGGAACTTTTGTTACCATTTCGAGTTCGCGAGTATCTTTTTAGATGTAAATTCGAGATTTTTGGATGTTTGGAAACATTTATCTTTTGCGTGTGAAAATATACGGTTTCTAGTTTTGTGGCCTTTTGGAGAATGGTTACCTCTTGTTGCTCATAGTTAGTTTACATTATTTGGAAGCTTAATTAGGTTTTGAATATGGCGACTCTTAAGGATTATTCATGCATATGATAGACACTTTAATATAATAGGGGATTGGATTTGGAGGAGTTCCCACTGGATACATAGCCTATTTTAGCTAATTTTAGTGTCATTTTTGGGAGTAGTGGGATTCTAGTCACTAATAGAGAAGTTGGGAGCAAATTTATTCTAGTTTTTTATGCATGTCGCTGTGGACACCTTTCCCTAAAGCACCTTAAAGGCGAGTTAGACAGTGGATTGTCATTTTTTTCCTTTTTCTTTTCGTTTTTAATGTGAGTGTTCTGTTATCTGAATTTTGTGATAAAAGCAATGTCAGACTCTATATTTGATGCCCTTTTCTTCTCTGTGGGATTTTAAGATGCTTGAGTAGCAAAGAGATTTGTACTTTTGACCGGGAATTTCCATAATAGGATGGTCAATTGCTACATTTATGGTCTTGAATTTGTGTTTTGCTTGTGGTCTGAGCAAAGATTAGTTTTATTTTTTTGCCTTAAAAATTATGTCTTATTAAGAGATTTTGCTTTTTCTTATACAATTGGTGGTCATTTGGGTTTATCTTGGTGTTTCAACAGTCTTTCTATATAGGTGGGTTAAAAAATAGTGGTGGAAATCTAAGTCTTTCAATTTCCAATTTCATTATCGGCCTATGGATTAGAAATGAATATATTCGGGAGAGCCTAGGAGTAGCTCATTTAGGGAGAAGCTGAGGGAATGTAGGTTGCGTTAGTATGGGCATGTGCAAAGAAGACCATTAGATGCCCCTGTAAAAAGAGATTAGAAGGGATACATATAAACGATGCTAAAAGAGGGAGAGGGAGACCGAAGAGTGTTAATAAAAAAGGATTTGACTTTACTATCTCTTACAAAAGAGGTAGCCCAAAACAGGCTTGAATGGAGGAGTAAGATCTGTGTCACCGACCCCAAATAGTTGAGAAAAGGCGCTATTTGATTATGATTATGAATTATCGGCCTATGGATTGATGCAGCCATCACATGAAAGATTGTTAATTTAGAAGTTTCCTAGTTTAGTTATGAGTTTTATATGACAGTTGCTTTTATAGAGAATTCTAATTAGAATAGGATTTTATTCCCTTTTTTTATTTTAGAAAAAATATAAGTTGATTTATATTTCCTTCTTGAAGTAGAACTCTCTTTGTAATCAGCCTATTTAAAGGCCTTAACATAAAGAGAAAAAAAGACAATGATTTCGAGAAAAAAACTGCGTAGTTCTCTGTTGATTGAGATTCTTTGTTCGGTGATGATGCTAAACAACCATGGTCCACCGTCCGGTATTGATTCCGATGACAATTTTTGGTGGTGATTCCATAGAACTTTATCCCTTGTTTTTCCTTTTGTTTCTCCTTCTTTACGCACTGTCCGCTATCAGTTTGGTGGCCCATGCAAAAAATGTGCAACTTGAGAACATGGATCTGTGGATGCGCTCTCTTGCTCAATGCAGATATGAAGTTAATGGATTCAAAGAGTGACATCAAAGCCCAACTCGAGGAAGTTACATGACTAGTACATGAGATAATCGTGACAAAACACACACAGGCAGAAAAGGCTGATACACAACAGTTCGTCGACAATATGCAAGGGGAAACATCTCTTGTTGAGTCACAGATAGTTGTTCCGGCTCTTCAAGCTGAATCAGCCCATGTCATTGCTTCAAACCCGCCGTCAACCCTTTAGATAGTTGCCGAAAAAAAGCCGGCCGAAAAGAAAGAGAGACAAACAACGCTTGCAGATCCGATGCTTCTGGTCATTCATGTCTCTTCTAGCACGCTTCTAGGTGCACATGTTTCTGGGGACGACACCACTAGCTTTTCAGCTTCTCTTTCCACGGTGCATTTGTTCTAGTGGATATCTCACCTTCCTCGGCTATGGCAACCTTTATATGTTGGTGAATTTTCCTTCAAGAAAGAAGCTTTTTCGGCCACCTACATTTCCAGATGATCCCGGTGGTATTTTTTCATCGTTGGTATTTTCTACGATTTGGCAGCGACTTGCTAGTGCATTCATATTCAGCTAGATTTGCTAGAGCATTCTCGCTGTCCCATGAACGAAACTCGAAGGTCGAGTTTCTCTCACCATGGGAGAATGATGCAGTCATCACATGGAAGATTATTAATTTTAGAAGTTTCCTAGTTTAGTTATGAGTTCTATATGACAGTTGTTTTTATAGAGAATTCTAATTAGAATAAGATTTTATTCCATTTTTTTATTTTAGGAAAAATATAAGTTGGTTTACATTTCCTTCTTTAAGTAGAACTCTCTTTGTAATAAGCCTATTTAAAGGCCTTTAACATCAAGAGAAAAAAAAACGATGATTTTGAGAAAAAAACTTTGCATAGTTCTCTCTTGATTGAGACTCTTTGTTCGGTGATGATGCTGAACAACCATGGTGCTGATGCCATGGTCCATCGTCCGGTGTTGATTCCGACGGTAATCTCTAGTGGTGATTCCAGAGAACTTTATCCCTTTTATCTCCCTTTTCCCTCCATTTCTCCTCCTTCACGCGCTGTCCACTATCATGGATGCTTTTGGTATTTAGTGTTTCCATGAGTCTTATGTTCCTTTAATGGTTTTAAACCGCATAATTTTGGCTATGCAGGAGGATCCAGTTCTTCTCACTCCCGAGGAAAAAGGTCAGAAGCCTTATGTGGCAATTATAAAGGTGATCACCAAGCATTTTTAAGTATTTTACTGCTTTTGCTCTGAAGTTGTGGAATATCTACTTTTGAAACCTTTATACAATAGTATCATGATTGGACTTGTCTATGAGGTAATGTTATAACCATGAGGTCATAGAAGGATTATTATAAATTTGTTATGAAACGAATCATGTATGTGTTTATAATTGATGGTGCGTCTGTTAGTTAGAAGTGTGATCTATTGTGTTTTGGCATATGCTAAGAGAGAAGAACCACAGAATAAATGAGTCTATTTTTTTGTGTTTTCCTGCAATTGTATTTTGCTCAAATTTTTGACAGGTTTCATCTGCTTATTTTTCTTCTGGGAAGAGGCATAGTGTCTACTGGAATTTCTAATTGCTGCATTTTTTTTTTTCAAAAAATTTAATCGCCTTTTTTTATATTTATACCGTGCACATATCTGCTGACTTGATCAAATTCTTATATATTGCCGATTTTCAAGTTTATATTTGGATGGTGTGTTCAACACACTTGTTCAGTTGTGCTGCTGCGTGAGAGATGTAGCCATCTGCTTTTCTGCGAATTAAACAATATCCTAATAACTGATGTGAATCCTTTACTGTGCTTGTACCTGCATCATGTCTTAGATGTCGAAAAATCTGTCTAAGTATTTATCTTACTTGGAAAGTGCTCTTTTTCTGCAGTAGTCTTGGCATGGTGATTGTTCTTGAATTCTGGTCTAATATTTATGTGGGAAGGCTACATTAAGCGTTAACTACGACAATGGCAATCCCTTGAAGGACTTTGGTTTTATGTGGGCTTGAAATTTTGAGTTCTATTTTGGGTTTTGAGACATGCTAGTTCTTCTAAAAGTGTGATTTTAAACTATACCATTTTCTATTTTCTTTTTTAATTATTAGTCTTGTACTTTGGTTAAAAGTAGGATGTGGTATTTGATGTTTGTTTTTTAAATGACATTGGGGAGAATTCTTTCTTTTGAACGTTGTTTTTTATTAGATTGCATCTATATAGACTTTGGTCAGTTACATTCTGCTAATGCTGCTAGCATGTCGTTGCTGCTTATTACAGTATGGGAAATCTTTATGTATCTCCTTATCTTTTGCAACTTTGGTAACAGTTGGGAAATCTTTATGCATCTCCTTATCTTTCGCAACTTTGGTAATAGTTCCTTTATCTTTTTGGAAGGATGGAGGGGAATTCTGGTAATTTTGGTAAAGCATTTCTGGAATTTATGTTTCATTTGTTTTTGCAGGACATAACCCAGACAAAAGATGGGAGTATGATGGTTACTGGCCAGTGGTTTTACCGCCCCGAGGAAGCTATAAAAAAAGATGGTGGTCATTGGGAACCTTGTGATACAAGAGAGCTGTTTTACAGTTTCCATCATGATGATGTTGCAGCTGAATCTGTGATGCACAAGTGTGTGGTGCACTTTGTTCCTCTTGGTAAACAACTTCCAAAACGCTCCCAACATCCAGGCTTTATTGTGCAAAAAGTTTATGACACAGGGCGGAAAAGATTATTTAAACTCACTGATAAAGATTACGAAGATAGCATGCAACATGAAATTGATCTCCTAGTACAGAAAACTCGACAGCGTATTGGGGAGCTTCCAGATATTGAGCCTGAAGAAGGTTCTGGTGAACATGATGATCAATTGAAAAGCAAGCGGAGCTTTAGGAAGAAAAACATGCCACCAATTGATGTTTCTAGGGATGAAGAAGGGACTACAAACAGATTCGAGCAATCACTGAGAGCTGACACTCCTGGGAGCTGCATTGGGGAAGCCTCAGAATTTTACTCAATTTTGAAGTACAGCAAAGCAGTTACTAATGAAATGCACCGTGACAAATGGTTGGCGAAACTTCTTGAAGCAATGCAAGATGTGTGTAAGGAAAGTTGTCAGGCAGATGATAAAGAAAAGCGCGAAGTAGTTCAAGGTGATCAGAGATCAAATCATATCAATGGTGTGGATGCAGCATCAGAAACTCGTGATGAGAAATTGAAGGTTAGTGGCTTTTGTTTCTTGAAAAGAAGGATGCACCCTCACTAAAGTTTAGTTTTGGGCGAAGTTTTTTTCTTCAGAAGCTCATTGTGCATTCTATAGCTAGGCAAACATGTTTCTCATGGACATAGTGAAATATCAGTATCATCTTATTTAGGGCACTCCCATCATATGCTTTTCAATTCAATAACAGTTAACACACCAGCATGCTCCTAAGGTTCAGGCAGTATAAATATACATTTTGTTTGCAAACAATTGTCTATTTGCCTGTCTACTACAGTACAAACATCACAGTTCTGACTTTTTTATCTCGGTCTTGGTGGGTTCACCGAGAATGGAGATTTTCCACCTTTTTGACTAGCTGAAATTGCCGAGATCTCACTGAGATGGGAAGCATTTGCTGCCCTATAAAAGTAACTGCATCAGCAGCTGCTTTATGCAGCAGACAGCAGCTGCTGCGTTGTATGTTCTGCAGGCAGCAGCGGTCGCTGTAGGAAATAGAAGCTGCATGCCATTTTTTTAGAAGAAGAACTGCCAAATCGGATGAAGGGCTGCATAATAAGGAAAAAACTTATTTCTTTTGCCACCAAGAATGTGTGCATATTTCATATACTTACATAATATGATACTACTCATTTATCTTTGAATGGTTTGGGTCATTGCATTAACCAACACGTAGTTGTCTTATATCCCAAGCAATGTATGTTTGTTGCACCTGTAAAAATATTAATATAATATGGATGTTATACTGAGCTTTGGAAAGCTAAGCATGTGACTACATATCATTATTCTCACGTATATCCTTTTTGAAGTCACATGGAATTTATAGGTAGAGTTATCACATATGTGGACAATGACCAAAGAATTTTGAAGCCGAATTTTCATGATTTTTGTTTTTCATCTTACAAATGAAATATACTGTGGAATTTTAATTTTATTTTTTCTCTCTGTTTCGTTATTTGTACGTCCATCATGTAAAAGCTTTCACTTCGTAGAAAATGAACCTTGCAACTGGCTAGTCCACAGTTTATTCTTTCTGCCTTACTGTTTTAGCTCATGCTGTCACCCTCTAATTTGGTGTCGTTTGTTTAGAAGACAAATTCATTTGTTTTTTTTGTCAGTGCAATTGGATGGTGGCAATGTTAACATTGGAACATCTCTCTCTACTTGTATGGGAACTTTTGATAATCATATCATATAATCTCTTTTGCTAGTCACAGAAACAAGAAGCAGACATGTCTTATTTTTGTAAAGGAGCATATCCAGAAGGAACCATATTATAAGAATAGGAAAATTACTACATACGGAATTTATATTATATAGGAATATATGAGATGAGTAGGTGTCCATCTCATTCTAATAAATGCGATTAATCTTATTTTCTCAGCACGTGCTACGCCCTCATTGTCTCACGTGATAATATGGAATGGAGGGAGTATTTGTTTGGAGACATTGATTTTGTACAACATCAATGTTGTAAAGCATCTTTTGGTACAACTATATTATTATTACATAATTACTGCTACTAATCACTGATCTGATACTTGATCATTGACTCTGACACAACATTTGAGATGAGTAGGTGAATAATGATAATATATTAGTCAAGGAAGCTTGTGAAAAACACAACTCAATGGTAATCTAGTATTTATTATTATGATATCAGTAATCTATAGTTGTTGACTCTAATATGGAACATTAGCATTCATAGAGACCAACTCATATTTGGGCAGAGAAAATGGTTAACAGAGTACATTAAGTTTAAAAACATTCTTCTTTATCAGTAGTCATCAAGTTCAAGGGTTTGCTCTCTTGGTCTTGGCTGCCATCTCCGGCGGTCAATATCCGAGATCTCTCTGAAACCAAGAAAAGTGGAGGATTAGGAAAATGGGAAGAGGAGGAGAAACAGGAAGAGTAGGAAGGAAAAGGAGGAGGTCCCCCTCCTTAGATGGTGACAACATATGCATTTTATCGGCCTTGAATGAACTCTCAAGATACTGTTTTCCATCAATGAAATGAGACTTAAACTCAGAATCTCCCGGAAACTGGAGCTCTGATGCCATGTAAGATAACCAAGTTCCCCAACAGCTCGAGCTGTTTGGGAATGGACGTCCTATTTATTAATTTTATATTCCAACAATGTAAAAGACATGATTATGGTTTGCAGTCATGGTTTTGGCAAGATCTCGAAAGCCAGTGCATCTTCGAGGCTTTTTGCAGGAACAATTGGCCTGTTTTAATTGATCACTAGCATCGCCATAGCTACTTTCAGATATTGTCTCTGGCGCCGGGCAGCAGTATTAGCGACAAAACTGGCCCCTGCGTCCTCCAGTGAACAATTCATGTCTTCTGCAATGGATTTAGGGTCAACTGTACATGAACTCTAATGTTCTATGTGGAAGATGAAGCGCGCCATTTTTTGGTCTTCTTCGTCTTTTCTTTTCAGGCCTGCTCTTTTTGTTTTTTTGAGACTCTTTTTAGGCTTTCTAATGAAAGAAGAAGAGGAGAGAGATGCTTCAGTTCAGTTGGGTTTAGCAGTCCAGCTCGGTTCAGGACCGTCAGGCCTTAAACCCCAATTCTTTAAGAAAGCCAATGCCCTCGGATAATCCGATAGATTAAAAGGGAAAAAACTTCTCTTTTAACCAGCAGGGGTGCCCTCGACGAAAGAAAGGCGTTTATACCCCAAATGTGTTTCAGGTGCTGCGCTTGGTGGACGCTTGCACAAGAGAGGGGGGGGGGGTTGGAGGTTGGAATGCAAAATAAATAAACAAGATTTCCATTTCCTAGCAGCTCAGGCTTGGGAAACATATCTTACATATATAATGAGCATAATTTATGTTACTATAACTGTATTCACACTATATTGTGATTAATTGATATTAATACTCCTAAATTTAAAAATACATGTTAAAAACCTTTTTTCAGATCTGCAAGATCATTCTCCTTTATCTTAGATCTCTTCTAAGATCTTGCGTCTTAAGATGGAGGAAACGAGACGAAAAGTCATGCATGAGAACTGTTGGATTGAGGCCAAGTTTTTTGGAGAGATGAAATGATAATATATATCCATTGGGGATTGTTGAAAGAATCAGGATCTCGATGTATTTTGTAAATGTCTGCAAATGCTGGCATAGTTAGTGGAATTCGTCTCATATCAAGCAGCATAAGTAAGCATGAAATTTGTATGCCATAATGACTTAACCTTTGTATCTGAGATATATCTGTATCTGTCACCTGATTGATACAAGATATGGGGAAGATACAAATATTCCCCAATGTCTCAGATATATCTAAAGACATATCTGAGATATTTGCCGATATCTTGAACCCACCCCCACTTCTAGCGCCCTTCCAAGCACCAGGCGACAACTCTTGGACACTTGGACCCCTTTCCAGAATCTTCTCAGATGCCAGTGATCAGTACACTATCATGTTCTTCAAGCTATATTCCTGTTTTGACTTTTTAAGATGTGCATTATCATGTTCTCCACTTAATTCACAGTGTTAGGATTGTATGAGATTGGTATTAGGGCATTTAGATGTTTTTATATGCTTAAATTAACAAGATATATGTTAAAACATTTTTGGTCACCGATAAGTTTTCTCCCCATATTTGCGATATATCTACGTTGTATCTCCGACGTATCTTATCTTTAGTTTGCCAATATATCTCCGATATAAGATGTGAACCATGATTGGTATAGCTATGATATGCTTAGTGAAGCGTTTGCGTTCATTTGTAGGGTGATGTAGAACTTCATTGGCCTGATTCTGCTGTTGCGGCTTCAACTGCTCTTGAGAAAGCTTCTCACGAATTTCTTGGTTCGGATTTTCAGAAGTACAACCAGAAAATGCGGCAACTATACTTCAATCTCAAGGTCGATTAAGTTTTCTTGTAGCTCTTGTTTTCTCAGCTGGTTAAGTTGCCTCTTTATTTTTGTCATTCTATTGTGCAGCTTGGGTTTTATGTTTCAGTTTCATTTAAAATTTTACTAGCAAAAACAGGAGGATGCAAGTTACAGATGCGAATGCAGGTATAATTAGTAAAAAAAGAGTGTGAAGTTTGTAATTTTATCTCCAGTTTCCTGGTCTGCCAGATGCATGTCTGGTTTACCTGATGTTGACTGCATATGCAAGCTGCGGAAGGCTTCTAAGTTGTTCTGACCTAATGATAATTTTTCCACTGCTGCTGGGAAATTGTCCACTAATTACCTTTTAGTGATGTAGAAATAACAGTTGCTTTAGCATCCATAGACTACTTCACAAATGGGTAGTCATTGTTATAAACAGGTATGTGGACAAACGGAAGTATTATAACTGAACAAAACAATATTGCAAAATAGTCACCTTTCCTTACAAAACAATTTGAAAAGAAAAAGTAGCCATCTTTCCTGCTTAACGTAGTGCTGACCAAAAGATGTAATTTCACATTGAATAAAATTTTATAGTGTGTAATAGATGTGTGGTAGCTCACAATACATTTTCTTTTGCTTGTTTGGGAAACCATTTTTGAAGTTTGAACTAGAGAAAGGAACTATTTCTTCTTTTTTTTTTGCCTTTTGCGGCTTGCATGCAACTTTGGATTAAGCCCCCAACAATTTATTTGACTTGTTTCTTGTCTTGCAATTAACTTTGGTTAAACCCTTAACAAACTATTTGACTTATGTCTACGTTTTATTAATGTTAAAACTACTACTTGCAAATGGCGATAACTTTGTACATTAGTAATGGCTATAATATTGTTCTATCAAAATTTTGGCACCCATTAAATATTGGTATTGCAAATCACTATTTGTTTTTTTTTTTAACTTGATATACTAGATGTTCTATGGATAAACGGAGACACTGGTTATATGTTAAGAAGCTTAAAGCCCTGATAGATGCGTTGAGTTTTGACAGATTGCGGTTTTCTTGCTGGTCTCCCATCAGATAATTTCATTTATTTCCCATCC
Organism: Houttuynia cordata; assembly: GCA_039654745.1. Taxonomy (NCBI): domain Eukaryota; kingdom Viridiplantae; phylum Streptophyta; class Magnoliopsida; order Piperales; family Saururaceae; genus Houttuynia; species Houttuynia cordata. The sequence continues at coordinate 8,085,380 of CM077504.1, forward strand.
ACTGTCTTTGTTTTTGAAGTGCTTTCGGGAGAACATAGCAAAAACGGGTTATGGAAAACGAGAATTGAGTCAAAAGTTGCTTTCTGCTTAACCTGATTTAAGAAGAAAATTAGGCAGAAAGCAAGAATATACCCAGAAGTGACGTTTCCATCTGAAGCGAGGAATCATTCACAAAGTGTGCATCCAAAGAACTTCTTGCACGGAAAACAATGAAAAACTGCTTTCCGCCCACAGGAAAGTGGGGCATCCAAATGATGCCTTAGAGTGCCAATTACTATGTAGTCATACTATGTAGTCGTAACTGTCTTCTGTATAATATATTAGTGAATGACTTGGTTTTAGATATATGATGTTCATTTTCATAGGTTGTTGCTTGTCGTTTATTCTTGTTTAATATCTTTTTATAGAGGAAGTATGTAGGCCTGAGGCTTTTCTTCTAGGGAGGTTTGAATTTGGCATGTTCTGCTGCAGAAAAATGCATTATTGGCTACACGTTTGCTGAAGAAAGAGTTAGAACCCACAGTTGTATTGAATATGTCGCCAACTGAATTGAAGGTATGACATTCATGGATTTTGTTTTCCCCCTTTTTCAATAATGTCCACACATCCTTGTGAAATGATGTATGGATAGTTTTTAGTTATGTGCAATTTTTAAATGGTGTGCTCGATGTTTGGAGTACTATATATTTAGTTCATTGGATATATTGAGGGTACATCCTTTATCGTTTGTGTTTTTTGGGGTGGACTTCCGAGGTTATTGTTTTCATACTAGTAACTCAGTTATTGGTTAGCATTTTACTAGAATTCATGGTTTAATTCTTGAAATATCCAGGATGGTTTAACTGCAGAGGAGAAATCAACGAGGGAACCTGAGGAACAAGAAAGCATGCAGGTCAGCCTGGTCCTATTACATTGTATGTGTTGTCTTTTTGTCTCTGGGCTCTTAATATTTATTTTGACGTGATGCCTGCTTTGCATTTGGTACTGAAATAGATGACAGATGCTATTTGTAAAAGATGCACGGAGAGGAAAGTTCGTGTGGCAGATATAATCCAAGCTGGAGGATCTGCTGATCGGTACTTGGTCTGTATTTGTGTTCAATTTTCCTTTGTACAGTTTTTCGTTACTTTCATCTACTATTTATTTTTTAGAACAGTCACTGTGAATTAGATGATTCCATATTGCAAGCATACTGATCAATCAGATTTAGTGATTATTGACCCCATGAAGTTGGCTGAGTGATTAGGCATTGTAGGAAGAAATCTAGATATGGTTTACAGATTTTTCTCCTTTCTAAGAACTTGAATCTTTGTTCTAGGATGATTTTCAAGTGATTTGGATTATTGAGATCCATGTCTCATTAGGTGGAAAGCTGATTCTGTTATAAGATCCGCTAACTGTAGATGATGCATTCTGATAAATAAATTGTACATGCAGTTGGAGTGCATTGCTTGTGGCAACAGTTGGTACTCTTCCAGGGATGCTATATCATCGCTTACTATAGACACTCCAAATGTAGTCAGCAATGTTGGAACTGCTCCTCTTGCCACCTCGAAGTTCGAAACCGTTGAGAAGTTATTGAGTCCTCGCGAGTCTGACAACCTACAGCGTGGCGATATTTTCCAGAAGGGCACAGTAGCAGTGCAGAAGCCTGTGTTGGAAGCCCGTACATCTTTTAACAGGTCTAAAACGGATGATCTGACTGGAAATGCCACTTAATAACACTTGAATAGAGCTTATGCTGATGATATGAAGCTTTGTAGAGTCGTTGAGGTTAATTTCTTTTCTTCTAGTTTGTTTAAAATTATATCTAGAATTATATCTAGATGTCATAGGATGTAAACTCTGCAATGGTTTCATTTCGTTCTACTGCCATTTGAGCTGTTCTTAACTAATTTAAGAGAATTTTTTAACATTATTCTATACCGGTTTATACCTTAGAAACAAAAGTGCACCAGATGCAGACCCCGCTTAATCCGACACTCGCCTACTATTTCAGTTTTACTTTCTCGATTGCAAGATGTACAAGTCCGGAAGGCACAGGGAAATATAAGTAGCAAACCCAGCCTTAGTTGGGCTGGTTAGGTCTCTCCTGGTTGTGGGAGAGTGCCAAGGATAGAATCCCATTGGCACGCAGTGTGTAAGGGTTCATGATTCTCACTTATGAAAACAGAAAAGAAATATAAATATGTATAGATAAAAAAAAACAGATACTTCGTATTGAGGATTCTCCTTCGCTAAAAGTCTAAACGAACCAGACGATTGGTCTTATCTTCTAGTCCTTTCTTTATAGAAATCTTCTAGTTATTCCTGAACGTTGCCATTTACTGCATTTGGAGATAAAATGTATAATAGAATCTGTAACAATTGCGATTTCTCTCTCTTTTTTTTTTGGATGCCCTGGTGTCTGGGCCAGCTTGTGCGCACCTCGTCTAATCCCGGGGGGTGACTACCACAGCAACCCACCGCCATGATCCCCCGCTTAAATCACAAGATGGACTGGGGGGATTCGAACGTGGGACCTCCTGAAGCCCCAAGTCAAGTCTTGCCTCCCCACCATTGGGCCATCCCATGGGTGGGTAATTGTGACTTCTCTTAATTGCACGTTTTTAAGCAATGCGAGGCTCGACTTCTTGTATGCAAAATTTGATCGCTTATTTCTTAACTCTTAATACATTTTTAATTGGATTTTGGATATGCAAACTTTATCTTCCTAAAAATTTCAACATTCAAATTTTAGAGGCAGCTGTTTTGTTCAAGGCACGTTGAATGAACTAGCTATTAATGATCTATCTTTTTGATTGAGGCAACTAGGCGCCCCGCCCCCGCATAATTATCTGAATTCCCCTAACCGAACATTGTACCGAAACCGATTGCCCCCCTTGCCAAACCGAACCTGAATACCACCGACTTTGTGACAGAGCTCTGCACCATAACCGGTAAGTGGTAAATGGTTTGACTGAAATCCTCCATTAGATAAAGAAACAGAGAATTATATCCAACGATGGAACGGTTATGGGAGATCCTAACCACACCATAACCTAAATATTGGCAGCCGTAGCCATAATGAAACTACAGCTAGAGAGCCACTAAAAGCTGCAACGTCGGCTATCCATCCTCGTGAAAATAAACCCGCCTAACTGTGTAACAACTAACAAGTCATGTGGTCGCTCTTGCACAGCTCAAATGAACTACCTGCAAGTACAACAATTGCCCAGACGCATACTAAGTTTTTTTCCACAGTACATTGCGTTACTTGTTCTTTTCCCATATCACCTGAAATTTACAAAAAACTTCCATATCACCTAGAAATAGAATCTGAACTTCCCAAAATGCCCATCTTCGGCCTTATAACATTTTAACCTAAGGAATTCTTCACATTTATCAGGTAAGGATATTCCAGTAGTATTCCACTCGGAGGAGGATGCTTTCCGGAGAAGCTTCGAACGTCGCGGCGATCCAGACCAAAGCTGACGGCCGCCCACGCCCAGAAACAAGCTTTGATCGCGGGATTTTGAGGTAAGAGCAATCGGGAAGCCCGCCCTACTACAAAAGTTGAGAGCTACATGTAAATAAACACATGTGTGCTCGAACTGCTCGTGGACATCAAATAAGAGGATAAAAATAGGCAAATACATGAAATAATCGTCGGCGAGCGACAAGTACTATTTGTATATTCGTCAACCCAACTAAAAATTGTGTAAATAAATTTATGATATCCTCATGAGGATAAGAAGAGGAAAAATAAAGAAGAACGAAAAAAATGGGCAAAAACGGATAAAAGATGAGCGAGTTATGACATTTTAAAATTTGCCACAAAATTGTGTGTTTATATACACGACTCCAATTCAAGTCATGTTTCGGGCACAAGGTAGCAATTGAGTTGGGCAAACTTTTTTACGTGTTTTTTTACATGTAGATCTCAACTTTTGTAGTAGGGCGAGCTTCCCTACTGCTCTTACCTTAAAATCCTGCGATCAGAGCTTTTTTTCCGGGCATGGGTGGTCATCGGCTTTGGTATGGATCGCCGCAATGTTCGGAGCTTCGCCGGAAAGCCTCTTCTTCCGAGTGGAATGCTACTGGAATATCCTTGCCTGATAAATATGAAGAATTCCTTCGGTTAAAATGTTATAAGGTCGAAGATGGGCATTTTGGGAAGTTTAGGTCCCATTTCCAGGTGATTTAGAAGTTTTTTGTAGATTCCAGGTGATATGGGAAAAGGACGAGTGGTGCTAGGTAATGTGGAAAAAACTCAAAATAAAGAGTATGTTATATAAGCACTACCTACACATCTATATGAAGGGATATACATTTACGGTTTTAATTAAAACAATCCTAATGACTATTCTTTCCTAATTATTATCTAGATTACTCTACGGTCCTTGTTCAATTTTTTGTTTTAATTGGACCATTGAAATTTGAATTTCTTATCGGCTATGTAATATAATTTCTTTAGTTTGTTAATAATAAGGTCTCAAACTGTTGTATTCTGCATATTTTTCTTTGCAGGTTATTACTTTTTATGACTACCAATGTTCCTTCCATTCATTTGTTAATACTTAATTTTCTAAAGATTAATTAAAGCTCAATGTAGGATAATTTATGAATGTGAGCTGATCCAAGTCAACCTTTTGGTTTGACCAAATAAAACCAAACATCTTCATAATATTGGTTTAAATAGAAAAATGGCCTAGAGCAAACATTTTGTACAACATGAGGCCGGTTTACATGAGATCGTTCTCATGAGGCCAATCTTTTGAGTCGTTGGATTCCGATCCAAGGGTGGGTATTAGTGGGGTGGGTGAGTTCATTGTAGCCATTTGTAGCCGTCAGATCAAGATCCAACAGCTAAGACTTAAAGTGGCCTCATTAAGCCAAATGAGAGCTACAAACTGCTACGAGGAATGGCTATGAGCCAAGTCATCTCGAGCCATCGAATTTTGATCTGACGGCATATGTCAAATCATGTGTCATATTGCTCACTATACTTTCCATTTTTTGGTATTCCTGCATTACACTAAAAATATGATTGTTTTGGAGTGAATATTATTGCAATCTGAGCTCATGTAATTGAATCTGTTTGGTATTCTTGAGAAAAATTAAAAACATGTCAATCATAGTATGTAACAAAAATTTGTATCCTATGTTGGTGCTTGTATACTCGATTAATTTTGTTAAATAGATTGGTGCTTCTTTTGGATAAATATTGATTTTTTATATAGCATATTTGTTATCAGACCATCTCCTCTTTGTATGCTTGTGTGAATTACTTATTTTCAAAAGGTTTACTTTGGACTGAAATGACTCTTAAGCATTGGTAATGACTCTTAAGGACTTGATGCAAACAAGAGCCGTTTGCATCATAGCCGTTTGTAGCCGTCAGATCAAAATCCAACAGCTAAGACTTAAAGTGTGCCAAAAAAAGAGCTGGGTCAGCAAATGTAATTCTCAAAGGACACATGAATGGGGTTGGATATAGCAACGACCTCTGTGCAACTGGCTTTCTTAATTCTAACCAACTTGTAAGTGGCAAAATAAACCGAAGTACTCAACAACTCAGACATATTACACACGATTAAAATTTGAATAAGAACTCTTCAAGAAGAAATATTGGATAACTTACCATCAACACTCTAAGAAAACAAAGCTTAATTGTGAGGAACAAAGTATTCAAGTTCCAATGGAAAATTAGATTAGCAAAGACAAAAAATCAAAAAAGTTTTGAAAAGACAGAAATGTAGTTTTGTTCCTATTGACTCAGTCAATCCCTGGAAGACTCATAACTTGAATATGATAGTATTCAATAGATTGATATAGGTGTATTTGTATTTCCAAAAATTAATATAAATCAATGATCTGTCTTAGTCATTAGGTCATATCAATTTTAAGATTAACATAGATCGGCCAGAACTTATCACAGCCTACTTCTAATGGCTATTATGTTAACTCATATAGTACACGTTTGATGATTTGAACACTTACTGGAATGCTAAGCATTAAATCAACATGAGGCATTTTGTTTCACTGATGGATTAGCACTTTCTCAAGCATGACAAATGCCCTAGCCAGATCTATTGTAAGTACTACATACTGACGGTAATGTAACAGATAGACAGAGAATCGTATGATAATTGTACAATGTAACTACAATACTTCTTTTAGTCATTTGGTGATCTTAAGTACATATTTACTTGAAGCAATTATGTAGATTATAAAAAACCTTGGCTATTAGTATAATAATTGCGAACAATTCACTTTGGTTGAACGGCAAAAGTAAGCTTTGTAAATATCAATTTTAGCATAACAATAGAACCAGACAATTGGACAATTAATATCAGACAGTTCTAGACCCATCAACAATGAAATAACTACTAACATAATGTGTATACCAACTGACCAGCAAGGTTTAAGGATGAACTGAGAGGCATTCTTTTGACAATTGTCCAATTTGACAATGTACAAACAATTATAGACACATATTAGAGTCTTAATTCTATGAATATAACTTAGCACTTCTATGAATTGAGACAACTTGAATTCGACAGCAAAGTCACCGACAAGGATGGAAGTGACAAGGAATTCAATCTGAGCCGAGTTCTTATCAAATCTAATACATATAGCGAAGGATAATTGCTATACATTCCAACAATTTCCAACCAAACATCAGGATGATAGATTTCAACAGTATATGAAACACACTATGGATTTCCATCACAACATCATCAATAGGAGAACAATGTGATCTTCATCAAAATATCAGAATCTAGGTATCCTATTTAAAAGAAAAACCTAGATGAAACTATGGAAAAATCTTCCTACTTGGTTTGACGTTTCTTCTCACATCAAGGAGCAATCCTACCACGTACACGGTCTTCTCGTCACTTCACCAAGTCGATCAGCAACAAAGAACAGGGGGGAAAGGTAGAGGGAGAGAGAGAGAGAGAGTCTGGAGAGCAGGAGAGAGAGTGTGTGTGTTTGGTCGGCCAAAGTAATGGCCGGCCAGTGCTCTTTTTGGTTTTATATAACTAGGATTTCCTAGTTCCAGTTGGACACCATCTCCCCCCTTGATCTAATTCAAATCCATCTCGACAGTCCACTCATAACCTTCCACATAATTCCCTCTGGGTCCCAGTCCAAATGGGAATCTTAACTATAATTCTTACTTTAATGCCACTTTCCCAAATTAACTATCAATTAGGTTAGGTAACTACCCCTGTCAAATTTCAAAATCATGGTGCCCTTTCCTTAATGGAGTCCCACATTAAATGCAGACTTAACTCACTTTCCAACTTTAGTATTGATCATAAATCAATCAAATCAATTACCAGCTTTCCAAATAAAACCCAGTGCCCATTTCAATTTTAAGTTAATTTCAAAAGAGAAACTTTCCTCTCTTTGAATTCAATTTCAAATAAAAAAGATTAGTAACTAAAGAAGATATGCTTTCTAAAATTACCTGGCTCCTGGATAGCCTGGCGCCTAGTAACTTTTGAAATTCAACTACAATTCCTACTTAAGTGGTAACTCCTAAAACACTCCAACCTTATCTAGAAAACCAATTTGAATGGGTCAACTCTCTCTATTAGGAACGTACTAACCAGAAAGATTAACACTAATGTTTCACCTCACACTTCTCTAGTTCTGGTGTCCAACCCATCTCTGGCGCCAGACATTGCTCAGACCTTGGCGTCAGGCTCAGCTTCAGCGCCAGAGTGTCCTGGCTAAATCAAAAACTCTTCAAATCAAAATTCTACTACAAATGTGAAAAAGGTGCACATCACTAAATCAATTTATTCAAAAGAAGTCCAATTAGAATTTTACTTTCCTAATTTATGTCGACAAATAATTTTTTTTTGTACATATTTATGGCCATCAGACTTTGAGTTATGATGAGCAGCATTACCTCGAGTCTTTCTCTGGGATTCTTATGTAATTCAATTACACGTACTTCTTCATTGTTTGCTTGAATGCTTCTAGTAGTCTATATGTTATAGAGTTAATTAGAATTAGGAAAGTCTGTCTCCTCAGGAATTGGCACAACATTCCCGAACTTTATATGATTAATTACTTATCTAAGTTTCCACAGGGATTGGCACAACAACTATGTTCCTTATATATTTATCTGAGTATTCCACAGGGATTGACATAACATCTATGTTCTTTGTATCCATATATGCTCATTTGAGATTCCATGGGGATTAGCACAACATTCCTTTCTATTAGAAATCAAAGTATGTTCAATAAGCTGTGACCAAAAAATTTATCTTACGAGGTCTCTATATTTATTTTAGACCTTGCGAATCCATAATGAACAATAATAAAATAATAACATGATATGTTTTTAATGGTCCAAAACCTTTTTTACTATATTATCAAAATAAACGACAAATCTAAAGTCTAAGCATCAAAGTTCTTCTCTACGATCCATTTTTAATCCAACTATGCTTTAAGGGCTAGCAGCTGCGATGATGCACGAGTATTCCAAGAAATACCTACTAGAATGATAAACTGCAATGGAAGATAACGAGATAATCAATGATATTGCGAACAACGGAAATAGTTGTAACATGGACTGCAAATGTTACAAATCAATTGAAAGAAATGATTCCATGTGAACGTCGAGAATTGCCAACATCCAGATGAAACAATCAGACTCCATAAACATTGATAATGCTAGAAGAGAATGAATTTTTCTCTCGGATTTCTGTGGCTGTCAATCTGAACAGCATATCCATACACCACTAGGCGTCCTCGATAAAAACGCTGCCATGAGTCTAGGACGTGAGCTCCATCGGTGTTCATGGACACAATGGACTGAGATTGAATAGGCCTTCCATGATGCCTAACAATCTAAAAGTGTGCATGTGTGCCTCATAAGGCTTTATAATAGCCTGTCCTTTGAGTTTTATCATTTACACTTTCCACTCTATTGGTGTTAATGATAGTGTATCTGTGATGCCTCAAGTATTAAACAATTTAAAAAGCTATTTATTCTGATCCAAAGCTAAAAATTTGGGGCGTGACATGACGAGGGGTTTGGTCAATCTTGCGGCAAATGCTTTGTGACAACCCCAAAATTATTAAAAAATTGCTATTGACGTACTAAACTAGGAAACTAGGATCGAATTAGACTCTGATAAGTGCTTATTGGATAAGCTAGATAGGAATCATTATAGATTCCTACTTGGAGTAAGATTGGAGAAAGCTAACATGATGGGTCAATCTAAAAACAAGAGTCCTAAAAAACTAGGAGTTTGATGGGCAAAGGCTTTATTTGCAAATTAAAGATAAGTATGAAAGAGATTGTATACTTGCACTTGAAGTAGGATTGGAGAAGGATAGTGTAGATGGGCTAATCTAGAACTAGATTTCTTAAGAACTAGGAGTCTCGCCGGCTGAGTCCTGGCGCTGGAGCTAAAATTAGTGGACACGTGGATTGATTCAACTTGGATGAGATTGGGTTGGAGTAGGAATAGAAGAGGAGTTAGATGGATGATAGATAAGAAGCCCCTTGAACTGGGTTTCCTAATGGGCTCCAGAGATTTGACACGACAGAATACGTTTGCTATCAGATAGACCTGAATTCACTTGAGGATCAACATGAATAGGAAGGTTGCCACCCTAATCCTATAAGGAGTAGGAGTCCTATGGGCGTACTAATCGTTTAAAATTAAAACCCTTGCAAGTGCACAAGGCAATTGTACTACAGCGAGTATTAAAAGGTTGTCGAACCTCAGGGACGGACTAATATTTTACCAAACTCAAGAGAAGAAAAAGATGTAATTTAATTAATTCTAAAGAAAGCAATAAATTTTAACTAAACTAAGTGAGATTTAATCAATGTGGAGAAGACCAAGGCTTCGAATCCACCACAATAAACTAGTGTATCGTTTCTCTCTCTCTTTTGAATAAAGATTTCCAATTGGCTAGCATATTCCTCTCGGATGTACACTTGTCAACTCAAAATATAGTGCTCTCCTCTCGGATGTAACACATAAAACAATTAAAACATGGAATTGTGATCTATATCGCTCGAGTATAAACCAATGAAACTTTATTGATATATAACACCTCAGTCTACTTACGTTCCTCTCGGATACGCAAGTATTCTTCGGATTGAAACTCACAAGAATTCACTCTTGTCTCTCTCGAGTACAAAGAACAAACCTTTATTGAATTAACAATGATTACACAATAAAACCCATACACCAACTAGAGTAAAAATATAAAATGAGAGAAAAGAAACTACACAACCAGATTATTGGGCTTCATCTACGCCTTGGAAAAGTGTTTAGCCTCGCATCGGAAGAGAAATCACCATCGTGTTCTTCATGTTCTTCATCTTCTTCTCTCCTTTGCTCTAGCCTTCAAGGGTTTCTCCAAGATTTGTTCTCTGGTGTCTCCAAGATAGCCCAAAACGTTCTCCCATAAGGCCTATTTATAAGAGTAAAGAGAAACCACGAAGTTCCCTTCCAAATCCGAGTCAAAATAGGTCTTATTTCGATTTTCCGCACACGGCGATCGATCGCTCCGTATTGCCGATCGATGCCGTATAATACCGATCGATCGTAGTTACTATCTTGCGTGATTGAAAAATTCCAGTAGATACGATGGATCGTTTTGAGGTCCGATCGATCGTGTCCTTCAATACATTGCTTTTGCAGCTGCGGCGATCGATCGCATTGATAGCCGATCGATCGTGGTTACTGTTCATGAATTTCAAATGGCTATAACTTTCTGTCCTGAACTCCGAATTATGCGTGGTTGGTGCCGTTGGAAAGCTGACTTCTTGAACTTTAACATGAACTTGAATCAGTCCAATACAACATTTGTACATGAAGTTATGATAATTTAACCATTTGAGTTACTTTTCACCTCATTTCTGTGTATTACTCTTGTTTCCTACAAAAACCAAAAAATATATTAAAGTAGTAGAAATTATAATCAAACACTAGCATAATTATAAGTTTAGGAGATAATAAAATGTATATTTCATGTATAGATCACGTGCCTATAAAAGTAGGTTGCCAACCCATGTTCTCCTAGTATGACCGATCTCTCTCTCTCTCTCTCTCTCTCTTGACCCCTCTGTTCTCTTCTCTCTCTCGTTTCTCTCTCCTTGCTGGCTGGTGACAAGAGGCAACTGAGGAGGAGTGTGGAATGGCTGGAGCGAACCCAAAGCGAGAAGGTTGTGACAAATGATTCTAGGTATGAAAGATGTTTTACACAATTCCTTCTATGGTCCATTATTTTTGCAGTGCCTAGATATTTTGTGTTTGAAATCAAATACTAGCGTTATTCTTACTGATGTTTAATTGATTCATACTCATGCCTAAGCAAATGAGAGCTTGCCCAAGATATATGCATTGTTGTCATGATTGAGATTGCAGTGATTGGCTATGATCATCCGCTTGATTTGTGTATTCCTTGCTTGTGTTGTATTATGTTAAGAACCTTGATTTGCGTGTCTTTCCTTGTTGTTGCCATCTATTGGTGTGTGACCTTGCTGTCCAATTTTAGTTGTCCTGATCCTTAAAGGTATTGTTTGCCTATAAAAGTAATAATCTTGTTATAGGTCTAGGGTTTGACCAAGCCTTGTCAATTGACAGTGTTGTCAACTGAACCTCCTATGCTCAATAGTGTGTCATCCTGGCCAGCACACATGTACTATATAATTACCCTTATCTAGTTGTTGTCTAAACTGAGGTAGTATGAAATTATCATATAAAGACTATTGTAGAATTTGTCAATGTCAAATTATATAATTGTTATCAGATATGTCCAAAACCCTACCGACCTTTGTGTAGCCAATTGTCTTTTGACCCTTATGTCTTTTTTGATTACTCATAAAATACCCACTCTGAATTCGTATCCAGCAACACTTTTTGAAACAATGATGAGCAACATTGCCTTGAGTCATTTTTGGGGTTCTTACTTAATTTAATTATATGTAATTCTTTATTGTTTGCTTTGAATACTTCTAGTAGTTCTACCCATAGCAAAATCAGTTTGAATTAGAAAAGTTGGTTTCCTAAAAAATTAGCATAACATTCCTGCTCTATGTGTGATTAATTGCTCATTTGAGTCTCCATAGGGGATGGCACAACATCTCTGTACTTGCATAATTATTTACCCATTTGAGATTCCACAGGGATTGGCACAACATTTGTGTACTTTGCATAATAATTGCTCAATCAAGTCTCCTCAGGGATTGCCATAACATTCCTGTTAGAAATCATAGTATGCTCAATAAGCCATGACTGACACATTGACTTGTGAGGTCTCTGTATTTAGCTTAGGGATTGGCAAAACATCCCTGCCCTTTGGTGGAACATGCACACTTTTAGATTGTTAGGCATCATGGAAGGCCTACACAGTCTCCGACCTTTGTGTCATCCACATCCTAGACTCATGGTAGGGTTCCTCAAGAGAACTCCTAGAGGTGTATGGGTATGCTGTCCATTTGACAGCCGCAGAAATCATAGAGATAATATTCATTCACTCCTAGCATTATCGTTGTATGGAGTCTCATCTTTTCGTCTGGATGTTAGCAATTCCCAACGTATCTTGAATTGTTTTGTTGAATTGATCTGTAACATATTGTCAGTTCATGTTACAACTACTTCCGCTGATTGCATTATCATTGACTATCTTGTTATATTCCATTGCAGTTTTTCATTATTCTAGGTATTTTTAGGAATACTCATGCATCTTGTGATGCAGGTTTAGCAGCTGATAGCTCGTAGAACATAGTTGGATTAAAAGTGGCTCATAGAGAAGAAGTTCGATGCTTAGATTTTACATTTGGAGTTTATTTTGAGAATACTATAAAATGGCTTTGGACCATCAAATACATAATTGGTTATTATTTTATCTTTCATTCTGGATTTTTATTTGTGAATAGCCTACTCTTTGAGTTGTCATTTTCATTGTATTGGTGTGAATGACAGTGTATCTGCAATGCCATAAGTATTCAACAATTTAAAAAGATATTTTCTCCGATATGAAGTTGAAAATTTGGGCCGTGACAGCTTGGTATCAGAGTCTCAAGAAAATTTGGGCTGCGATAGCTTGGTATCGGAGCCTCAGGATAGCACTATTTGCAAATGAAAGGACAAGATGATCTTGCATAAATAGAACAGTTAGTGACCTATAGATAATTGAGATATGTAGAAGCCTAAATGACTAATGAACACTTATGACATAGGTTAAATGGCTAGAGCTCAAAGTGGAAGACTTAATGAGAGTAAAAACAGGAACTTGCCAAAGAGTGGTAGCAAATGGAAGCTAGACAACATAGGCCAAGGACATGGGAAAAGAGTGGGTAGCAAATGGAAGCTAGACAACATAGGCCAAGGACATGGGAAAACCCATGCAAGATTGAAGTAGAAGAGCTGATTCAGGAGGACATAGCACCCCTATCTAAAGACAACCTTGAATATGATTACTCTGAGTTTGACCTAGAAGAGCACCCACTAGAAGAGGAGCCTAGGGTGGATGAGTAGCAGTAGTGCATAGTCATAGAGTTAGATGACAAAGATGCACCACCCATAGTGATTGAGCCTGTGCCTCAGGAGGTTAGAGATCACCCAATTTACCAGGCAGCAGCATAAGATGGAGACTTGTGGTACGACCTGTATAAAAGGTTCAAGTCTTAGGGACACCGCTGGCCTTATATGTCCCCTTGGGAATTAGTGATGTGTCCAGAGCTAGAACCCCCGTCAGTGTACATGACTATATCGATCCTTGACGAGTACCTATGAAGCTGGAGACTTAGGGGAAGGATCAATAGGAGAGTGGTAGGCGTAGGATAGAAATTAGGAAACTACTTTGTAATAATCCCCTGCCATATGCATCAGGGTTGATTTAGACATCTTTTGTAAAATTTTTTAAAGATGTAATAAAATAATTTAACTTATGCTATTGATTGTTGCTTGGTGTGAATTGTTGCTGTGTTGTGATTATTGATTTGAGTGTTGGGAGTTCACCGAAACTCAAAACATTGTGGACTTGGGAATCGTTGGATAGACGATAGGACAATTAGGAATTAGAGTATTAGTAGAATTGGTATCTATTATGAAGGAGGATTATAAACGAATGCAAGAGAAGAAGACGAGCTTGACCAGGGGTCAAGACAATAACCTAAAGCGGCCAAATAACAAAAGGTTTGGAGGTAACAACAGAACTTTCAAGCAACAGAAACAACAACAACAATACGTACCCATTGAACTTGCAGAATCGACCAACTCAATAGTTCATTTGAAATGGGAAAAAGTGCCGATCTTGAGGTTAGCTATATCACACTGGAAAATCGTGTCCATGTGATGAGAGGAGGTGTTACACATGTAATGAGATAGGTCATATCTCAACCTATTACCCCAACAAGGACAAAATGGCAACGGCCAATCCAAGCAAGAAGGTTCAAGCTGGGGTTTTCGCCATGTTATCTGAGGATGCTAGAACACCAAATGCAGTCGTAGAAGGTGCCCTTCTTATCCATCATAGTTCTGCTAGAGCCTTGTTTGATCCAAGAATATCACATTCCTTTACCCGTCTGTCCTCCTCACCAGTCTGTCCGTCTTTCTGTTCATGGATCTTCTCTGCTTTCTTCAGGGTCTACGCACTCTAACCAGAATTCAATTTCAGAGAAAGCAGAGGAGAACACTAAAACACTACAAGCAACTACAGAGAAGTCACTAGCCATCAAGTGTCGGCAAGTGTGCGTATCATAGCCATGGAAAGTAGCACCAGCATGCTAGTATAGTATACATACTATGACCAAAAACAATTCATTTCATCCTCTTTATACAAGAACTGGTGACGAGTTTTTCTTTTAATGATTTTGTTTGGTTCAAATACCAGTTTAGGCTCATTAGCATGAAAAGAAAGAGAGTATATCAGTTCAGGCAGTGTAGTCAAACACAAAAGTCAGTTTTAATCCCATATTTTAACATGTACTTATGGATAGTAAGATGCGTGTTTTTTATTTGTGAAATGATAATTTGAAAACTTGTATTTTTGGAGAAGAAAGGCAAATCAGAACAGAAAGATAGCAAAAGTTCAATGAAAATCAAGTGGAAGCTTACCTGATATTTTTATTATTTGCTACATTTGCTATATGATTACCTGTAACTCGTGCTCCTACCTGTAGATTAATTACCCATGTCACTTTCGACTATCCACAAGCTTGACCTTTATCAAAATCCTCCAAATCCTACTCCACATCCCCACTAGTTTTCTACTAAAGAAAACTTGCATTTCTTTGGTAGATGTTCTCTTTTGGGTAAGATGGTAGACATTTCATTCATAATATTGAGTGATGGTTCATACAAAAAATAAATAAATAGGTAATGGCAGAACAGACTATGTGTGGACAACTAGTGTTAAAAAAAGACAATCAAGAACTGAATTAATAGCAAAATCCTATGAGGTTGGGATTTGGAGGATCAAAGGAGTATTGCACACCGATTCTCTAGCTAATTAGAATTTCATCCACCAGCCTCTTCGTTTGTTATGAAATATCACATTTTTTTTCAGGCAACGGACACTAAACGCCTACACTATTTGCATGTGAATATATATATATATATATATATATATATAGAGAGAGAGAGAGAGAGAGAGAGAATGGTTTATATTAGATTGTTCTCGTATAAGGAGCATGAGAACAGTCTTTTGGGTCGTTGGATTCCGATCCGACAATGGGTATCAAATCAGCTGGTAAGTGAGTGTGAATCATCTCTCACCCTTTTAACCATGAGATCAAGATCCACTGGCTACGAATTGAACTGGCCTCATATAAGCTAAACAAGAGCGATCTCATTTAAACTTTTCCCATATACACATATATGTATTGAAGATATTCACAATACCTATTTAAAACTTGGCTTATTATACAATGGCAAACTAAAGTCCCCACCATTTTTTCATTGGACTGATGTGCTAATTTCCCTGTGTTTCTTAGGATCAGGTTTTTTGGGGACTAACTCACTAAATGAAATCGTAAATAACTAGTTGTCTCAAGTACCCCAAAATTTTGGTCTTAGGCCAAAATTATTCCCCCAAAATACATGATCTTCGGAAAAAAAAATCATTTTTGGTAAACCACATAAGTAGCCAGATTGTTGTTGTTGACATCAAAACTCCCACCTTTAATTAGAAGAAAAACTGGAAGATTGTCAAATAAGAAATGGAATTGTTAAATTAGCAATATTTGTTGCATTTTGATGTGCTTCCATTTCAGCAGTCTCCTAAAAAGTAATCCAACCTTTTCTTTTCCTTTTACTTGACCTTGAAGTGCCATTGCCAGCCTCTGCCATTGCAGAACCAACATTTATACCAGCTCTTTTGTTAGATGACCCAACACCATAACCAAGTCCCTGGTCGGATGATTCACTTTGCTGTCTCTGCTTCCTTGAGAGAAAAATGGGCGTTTTCTCCATTGATGTTCCTGAGCTCTTCCCAAGAAAAGAATCCTCAATCGTAGTGGGTTTCATAGCTTGAAATTTTTCCTTTTCTGCATAGAAAGGATTTTCCTCAAACTTATCGGGTTTCAAATATGAGGCCTTTTCTGCCTTTGAAGAAATCTGTTTCACGTGACCTCTTGGTATGCCCTGCTTCATGTTATTGTATGAACAAAAATGACAAGTGTAAACAATGTTGTTCACGTGACCTTATGATGTTTCCTCTTTTTGGTTTTGTTCTTTTCAACTCGAACTGTACAGTTATAGCCAGGTCTAAGGTGAGTTTCACACCCGAGCAACGCGTAAAAATGAACCAAATGAGACAGTTAGGTTGATCTCAATAATAGACTGCATAAAACAAATGCTTCAAATTCTACATAAATGTCTTTACAAAAAACTGAGACCAATTATTCACAATAATTGAACTTTCATCTTAATCAAATACGGAGAAATTTTTGTTCGAACTATGTATCATGAAATGTCCATGATACAGGTTGAAATTAAAGACAATTTAACTAACCAATAATTTATGTCACTTACTTCAAAGCACACCATGTTGCGTACAATAATAGTACTTCCTTCGTCCCCTATTAAGTATCCCATTTGGAAACTTATACGGTTTTTTAAAATGAAATATTTTTGCTTCATTTTGAAAAACCAATTAGGACACTTAATATGGATGGAGCAATTACTTAGCTTTTTCACAACATTAGCATGAAAGCTCACATAAACTATATGAGCCCAATGAATAATTGATGTATCAATAGGAACTCTGTTGTGTACGTCAGCACAACTTAAGGCGCATTATCTAATTTAGGTTGCTTATCTATCTAAGATTAGTTTCTTTTTCAGTATAAGTTGTAATAAGGCATGATTGGATAATCATGCCATCATCATATGACATCATTATGTCGTCATTATAACATCATAGTTATAATGAACTCCTCTTTATAAGGGATCGTCCTCTCTTGTTTGGAGTATGGAATGACTAAGCTATTTTCTTCTTCCCCTTTTTCACTATGGCGTTTGATTTTGTTCGTGTTCCCCACGGGAATACAACATTGGTATCAGAGCCGTTGCGATCGACCATGCCTCCTCGCGAGTAGCCGGCCATGGCCTCCGAGGCACAGCCAGATCCGGAGGCTGCAAGGGAGATTCCCGGTCCAAAGGCTAAATATGATCTCGCCAATGTAGACCTGCGATCCATGCTGTCTGCAATTCATCAACAGCTTCAAAACATTCAAATTGCGCAGGCCCAAATCCCAGCCGCCCAGACAGCGATGGTGCTGACCAAGCCGCCACCATCAATAGAATTGGGAGCACCTTTCCGGCCAGGGGGTTCCCACGTGTTTGGCGGCCCAGTACCAGGAACATCTTGGAGTCAGATTTGGGTCCTTTAATCAGGCCGCAAAAGGTGGCCGCCCTGGCCATGATGCACGAGGCATGCCAGGTGTTCGTGTAAATACCTCAATGGCAACACAACCACGAAACGTGCAGCAAGAGTTCGACGAGGATTGGGAGGAGTACGAGGGTTCCTGCAGAGGCCCGGGGGGTGGCGCTGAGCCTAGATTGGGTCGTTTGCAATTTCCAAGGTACAATGGCGACGAGGACCCAGTTGAATGGCTGTACAAGGCGGTCAAGTTCTTCACTTATCAACGAACATATTCTGATGTGAAGCGCCTACATGTGGCGGCTTTCCACCTTGACGGTGGCGCCTCGATTTGGTTCCAAACTTACGAAAAAGAGGTGCGTTACCCAATCTGGGCGTCTTTCTTCGACGAGATGTGCATTCAGTTCGTGCCCAACGAGTTCCAAGATTTCAATGAAATACTTTCCAGCCTGAGGCAGACCACACGGTGAGAGCCTATTATTCAGAATTTATGAAGATCGCCGATCGCTTACCAGATTGGCCGATGGCTGTTCTTGTGGGTACATTCAAGCGAGGGTTGAAACCCAAAATTTTGGATGAGATGCATCATTTCCCATGCCACACGATGCGAAATGTTGTGCGCCATGCACCCATCGAGGAGGAGAAACTAGCTTGCCAGAGGAGAGGGAGCCGCGGGGGCCTGGCGCTGCGATCTCCTGCCAGTCCAGCGATTGCTTCTGCCCCAGCGCCTGGCCACAGCCTCAAGGCGACCACATTGGGAGGAATATTGATCATTTAAATATAAACCCCTTGCAAGTGCACAAGGCAATTGTACTACGACGAGTATTGAAAAGGTTGTCGAACCTCAAGGACGGATTAATATTTTACCAAATTCAAAAGAAAGCAGCAGTGTTGATTCTAGACTAAGAAAGCAATAAACTTTTAACTAAATTACTGGGATTCAATCAATGTGGAGAATATCAAGGCAATGAATCCACCACTAGACATGCAATTACTACTCTTAATTATTATTAAGCATAAGTTAATATAATATGGTAACTTGTGTTCATGGTCAGACACACAAATCACAATGAATTCACTAACGTTCTTGGTCGGACACGAAAGTTCATCCACTTGGTGTAATCAATTCTATCTTTGGTCGGGCATAAAATCAATCACAACTCAGTTATAATGCAATTAATCTTATCCTTGGTCGGGTATAAAATCAATCACAATATCTAATTCCATTCATAATCAATCAAGTCTATGGTCAAGCACTCAAAAGAATACTCATGAAATCGCATTAAGCATGAATCATAATCAACTATATAAAATTAAACTATCAAGAGTAGCAATAAACATCTAGGGCTTCATCTAGCCTTGAATGAAAGTTTAGTTACACATAGAAAGAAAGAAAAGAGAAGCCTGTTTATGTAGATCCATCGTCATGAATCCTTCTTCCTCTTTGCTCCAAAAGACTCATTCTCTTGCTCCTCTCTAACCTCCAATATAGCTCAAAGGTCTATTCTCTCGTCTCCAAAACGTTCTCCCTTAAGGCCTATTTATATTTTTGAAGAGAAACCACGAAGTCCCCTTCCAAATCTGAGTCGAAATAGGGCTTATTTCAGTTTTCCTCATACGGCGATCAATCGCTCCATATTGCCGATCGATCTCTTCCCGATCGATCACAATTCCGTCGTTATTTTTCCTTCGATCGATCGTCCTTCCGATCGATGCCGTATGTTTCTGATCGATCGCTGTTACTGTCTTGCGTAAATAAAAAACTCCAGTAGATACAATCGATCATTTTAAGTGCCGATCGATCGTTTCCTTCAATAACACTGTTTTGCGGCTGAGACGATCGATCGCGTTGATTGACTGATTGATTGAATTTTTAACTATTTTTACTCGCAATCGCACGAGACTACGTATAGGCTAGTGGAAACGAGGTCGAACCCAAAGGACTTGGACTGATTCAACTTAATTCTAATGAAAGATTTGATTTTTTTTATGTAACTAGTTATAAAAGAATGAAAAGTTCTAATTTAACAAAGCAATGAAATTTATGTGAAAATAATATGATGAGAAATATACTAAGACTTCGAATCCACCCAAACTAAATAGCTTTCCTCTCCGTTAAACCCGTACAATTCCAAGTGATCAATTATCCGTGCCCCTCTCGAAGTCACGAATAATCGTAATGTGTGCAGCCCTCTCGAACATGCAACTAAACAATTAAATCTAACTTAATTAATCTCTCTCTTTCTCGAGCAAAGATCAATCATAAAAATACAATCTTTATTCAAATAGTATCTTGGAATTCGCTAAGACCTCTCGAACATTAACAAATCGTTAATTTAATTTCACTAACAATTACTCTACCCTCTCTCGAGCAACAGAATAATCGTAACAAAATATTCAGCACATGGAATAAAAATCACTACTTTAGAATTGCAAATAAATATTAAGAGTCAAACAATTCAGCAAGGTTTCATCTAGTCTTAGTACAAATGAATTTAGCTAGACATTAATAAAAAGTAAGAAAAAGCCTGTGTTGTAGAAGTCATCATTGGCATTTTGCAAACAGCCCTTAGCCCGATCACTGTCTCTCGAGCAGCAGTTCTTCATTGATTTCTCCACAAGTAGCACTTCTGTCCCAAATCTGTACTGTTCGACTCTCGTCTGCAACAGTTCGTCTCACTGTGAAGCCGCCTCTCTCTCGAACCAGTATCAAGACCCTCAGAACTAGACAACCCAGTTCTCTTTCTCCCTCTCTATGCCCAGAACAGTCGACCCTTTTTCGAACCAGACAGAACTCCCTTCCCTCTTCTCCTCTATGCACAGCTGACACAGCTCCGCCTTATTACCACCGGAATCCAGCCAAATCACACCCACAAAGGTGCTATTTTCTCTCCTCTTCTCTACCGACTGTCGTCCCTTTCTCTCTGGTATGCTCTGTTTTATATAGTGCAAAACACAACCCGCTTTTCTCCCAAAATCAGCCTTTTCCTTTTGCTGACTTCCCAATCTCCTAAATCCGGTAGTTTGCCCTCCAAATTGAGGTGATTCCCGTCCAGTTTTGTAAAAGAAAATCCCATCTTTACTCTTTTGAAACAGAACCGACACCCAAAATCAAAAAGCTTCCAAATCAAGCCAAATCCGCCCATTTCTGAAATCTTCGATCAAATTAGAATTAGTCACTTACTATTTTGATCCAAAGCTGCAATTGAAGCTTCCCGATTCGGCTTTGTCGCGCGCAATTTAGAAATTTCCAAAATCAGAGCCTTTCCTTTTTGTTGCTCTGTTTTTTTTTGCCGTGTTCTGCTCTTCTCTGGCACTGTCGACCTCGCCGAAAAATCTCCACTGACATCTCTTGCAGCCTCGCTGACGTCTGCCATGGCCGTCGTGAGCTCGTTGTTGGCCGCCATGAACCATCGTCGTCTTTCCCAGGACCCATCTTCTCCGTTGTCGACCACCATGAGCATCCTCACGTTGAGCCCCTCTGTCCGCTGTTGGGTCGCCGTCGTCGATCGCTTATCCATCACCGCCGTCGCACTCATCCTGTTGGCCTCGCCCATGGCCACCGTGAAGCTCCGCCATCGAACTCGCCGTCGGTCGAGCGCACCTCGTTCGAGCAGAGCTTCTGTTAGACACCCGAGCTTCGGCTCGGGTTGTCTTTTTTTATTTATTTTTAATTCCGACCGAACCGAATATCTGACACGATGAACCGTTTCAGTTCCGGTTTTGTTCTGTTTCTTTTTCTTCATTCCATCAACTAAAACCCGTCATAAGATCATTCTCCGTCGGATCAAATCTGAACGTCTCTTTGCTTTAAAACCAAAACCCGTCTTCTCCTTATACGTACGTCAGCGGCTTAGATCATTTCTGCACGTGATGTGTATCTCTCAAAACCTACATAAATAAAGTTAAATATAACTTAGACGCATATTAAAAATATAAATCTATTAAATCAAATTATTGCATCTAAATTAATCAATTAAGCGCATTTATTAATTAAACTCCTAATTACTAACTTAACATTGGTATTCATTAATTATACTTATTTTAACTGAAATTATGACTAATATATAGGTATAAAGGCATATAAAAATGTGTATAT